>JAVIAB010000091.1:53493018-54930518 GCA_032433765.1 Megaustenia siamemsis
TTGACAAGTGTCTTAGTAGATGTGACAAAGTTGAGATGATGATTTGACAAGTGTCTTACTTGATATGACAACGTTAGGATGATGATTTGACAAGTGTCTTAGTTGATATAACAACGTTAGGATGATGATTTGATAAGTGTCTTAGTTGATATGACAACGTTAGGATGATGATTTGACAAGTGTCTTAGTAGATGTGACAACGTTAGGATTATGATTTGACAGGTGTCTTAGTTGATATGACAACGTTAGGATGATGATTTGACAAGTGTCTTAGTGATGTGACAACGTTAGGATGATGATTTGACAGGTGTTTTAGTTCTTGTGACAACGTTAGAATGATGATTTGACAAGTGTTTTAGTTGATGTGACAACGTTGGGATGTTGATTTGACAAGTGTCTTAGTAGATGTGACAAAGTTGAGATGATGATTTGACAAGTGTCTTACTTGATATGACAACGTTAGGATGATGATTTGACAAGTGTCTTAGTTGATATAACAACGTTAGGATGATGATTTGATAAGTGTCTTAGTTGATATGACAACGTTAGGATGATGATTTGACAAGTGTCTTAGTAGATGTGATAAAGTTGAGATGAGGATTTGACAAGTGTTTTAGTTGATATGACAACGTTGGGATGTTGATTTGACAAATGTCTTAGTAGATGTGGCAAAGTTGAGGTGATGATTTTGACAAGTGTCTTAGTTGATGTGACAACGTTAGAATGATGATTTGACAGGTGTTTAGTTCATGTGACAACGTTAGGATGATGATTTGACAAGTGTTTTAGTTGATGTGTCAACGTTAGGATGATGGTTTGACAAGTGCTTAGTAGATGTAATAAAGTTGAGATGATGATTCGACAAGTGTCTTAGTAGATGTGACAAAGTTGATATGATGATTTGACAAGTGTCTTAGTTGATGTGACAACGTTAAGATGATGATTTGACAAGTGTCTTAGTTTATATGACAACGTTAGGATGATGATTTGACAAGTGTCTTAGTAGATGTGACAAAGTTGAGATGATGATTTGACAAGTGTCTTAGTTGATGTGACAACGTTAGGATGATGATTTGACAGGTGTTTTAGTTCATGTGACAACGTTAGGATGATGATTTGACAGGTGTTTAGTTCATGTCACAACGTTAGGATGATGATTTGACAAGTGTTTTAGTTGATGTGACAACTTTAGGAGATGATTTGACAAGTGTTTTAGTTGATGTGACAACGTTGGAGTGATGATTTGACAAGTGTCTTAGTGTGACAACATTGGGATGTTGTTTTGACAAGTGTCTTAGTTGATGTGACAACGTTAGGATGATCATTTGACAAGTGTCTTAGTTGATGTGACAACGTTAGGATGATGAGTTGACAGGTGTCTTAGTTGATATGAGAACGTTAGGATGATGATTTGACAAGTGTCTTAGTAGATGTGACAAAGTTGAGATGATGATTTGACAAGTGTTTTAGTTGATATGACAACGTTGGATGTTGATTTGACAAGTGTCTTAGTAGATGTGACAAAGTTGAGATGATGATTTGACAAGTGTCTTACTTGATATGACAACGTTAGGATGATGATTTGACAAGTGTCTTAGTTGATATAACAACGTTAGGATGATGATTTGATAAGTGTCTTAGTTGATATGACAACGTTAGGATGATCATTTGACAAGTGTCTTAGTTGATGTGACAACGTTAGGATGATGATTTGACAGGTGTTTTAGTTCATGTAACAACGTAAGGATGATGATTTGACAAGTGTTTTAGTTGATATGACAACGTTGAGATGATGATGTAACAAGTGTTTTAGTAGATGTGACAACGTTGGGATGATGATTTGACAAGTGTCTTAGTTGATATGTCAACGTTAGGATATTGATTTGACAAGTATTTTAGTTGATGTGACAACGTTGAGATGTTGATTTGACAAGTGTCTTAGTTGATGTGACAACGTTGTGATGGTGATTTGACTAGTGTCTTAGTTGATGTGACAACGTTGTGATGGTGATTTGACTAGTGTCTTAGTTGATGTGACAACGTTGGGATGTTAATTTGACAAGTGTCTTAGTTGATGTCACAACGTTAGGATGATAAAGTGACAGTCTTCAAGTTGATCTTCTTCTCCCTTTCAGCTCCATGTGGAGCATCGGTCTTTAACAAATACTTTCCAAGCCGTTCTTTTTCTAGCAAATTCTTTTATAATCATCCCGTGCTTTTCCCATCATCGTCATCTCTGTTTCCATCTGTCTTCTCCAAGAATATTTTGGTTTTCCTCTTTCTCTTTTTCCTTGGAGATTCAAAGAAAAAAAATGTCTGTCGTGTAAAATTTTCATTTTCTCTTCCGCAGTGTGGTGTCCTAGCATACCCAGCGCCAAGGTCTTCCCTGTATCTCTTTATCCACTGGTATTTGACTGCTACTTTTCCATAATTCTACATTAGTGATTTTGTCCTGCCATTTCCAATCTTCTATTCTGCGCAAGCATCCATTAATGTGCATGAGCTACTGAGATTAGTGCTTTGTGCACATCGTGAGCTGTGTGTTTCATCAAATATTGTTTATATATTCAGATTTCTTACGATGAATGCTGATATCGTATGACGAAGTACAGCTCAGTTGTTTTCACTGTCTGTGTTACTATGCCTTATGTCTTTTGACGTGTGCTGTGTTTGCTACGATGGGGACTACAGCTGCCTTTCTTTCCATATTTGATGAAATGTCAATTCGGATAACTGGCACGGGCGGTTGAGCTATTATGGATGTTCAATTGTTTGCAGTGATACAGGAGCCTTCGAATTACTATAACTATACATTAATGACGATGTGTATCTTCATGATTGTCATTTTTGTTGTTCTCCATGTTTCACAGTCATATAATAGGACTGACTTAACATTGTAGTTGACAATTTTTATTTTTGCAGTTAACCAAATTTCTTTCGATGTCTGTGTTTCCTAGTGCAACGAATGCTCCTCTTGCTTTTGTATCCTTATTTTGGTACCATTCTTTGTTCCTCATTCTTTATCTATATTATGTAAGATTGTATGTCTAGTAGAGGTGCTTCCCCTATTGCTATTTGGTTTTTACCAACTTCATTAATTCTTATAATTTTGGTCTTATCTCTATTTTCAGTCTCAGCGTTTGTGATCTTTCATCAAGTTTGCCTATGTTCATTTTATCTTGCATCTGTGTATGGTTGTGTGATAGTAGAGCTATATCATCAATAAAGTCTAAATCATTAACATGCTTGCTCAGTGACCAATGAATTCTATTTCTGTTGTTCTAAGCTATTGTCATAATCCAATCTGTGACCAGCAGAAAGACAAATGGAGTTACAATGCTTCCTTGCCTGACTTCTCCTCTTATTTCAAATGCTTCTGTAAGCTGCCCTCCATGCACAACAATACACTTCATTCCTTCTTACATTTTTCTTATCGGGTTAACAAACTTTATGTGGATTCCGTAATGACTCAGCAACTTCCAAAGCATTCCTCTGTCTAAACTATCAAATGCCTTTTTCGTAATCTATGAATGTTATATAAAGTGGAGCTGTAGTTGTGGTTAATTCTTTGACATCAGTGTGTTGTGGTTGGTGTGTTGATGTTACAGTGTATTGGTTGATGTGTCAACAGACAGGCTGTGGTGAGTGCAGCGTTCTGTGGGAGATCTGGTTAGTGACAGATTCTGTAGTTTTCCATCATAGTCTTTCAGACGGTCTGTGTTAAAAGCAACGTTCTGCAAAAGAGCATGCGACCTGATGATTATGAGCGCGTTTGTATTATTTTTGCAACACTATGTCTGGTAGTAGGAGCCGCGATAGCTCAGTGCTTAGTGAACTGGACTACAAAGGACAAGAGTCGACGGCTTCCGGTTCACCCAGCCTTAAATTGGTACCGGATTATTTTCTTGGAAAGTGAAGCGGCCCCGGGCGTATTACCGACCACATTACCCCAAAAATCATGTGCCGAAGGTCTATACAAATTATGGTCACTAACACTATATTCCCTATGCGCCACTAGTCGTCACAGGGCTTTTTTCTTTATTTCTGTGTGGTGGCACTGTCTTAATATATGATATGACATAGTGTGAGCCAAAGTGTTATATATGTACACGTTTGAGTGAGTGTGTATGTTTTTCAACGGCTACATAATATGCAGATGTATTTTTTTTAATTCAAAAAATAGCAGAAGAAAACGTTAAGTCTCAGGTTTTCTCTTCTCCTTCTGAGGACGTCTTAATTGGCAGTAGAGCAGACCTTTTTTTGGGCAAGGCACGGCCCTCAGCCCTTGGCAGAAGAAGCGATAGATTTGGGCACTACTTGCGTCACGTGATTGATGAGAAGAAACGGAAGAGAGGATGAAGGGGGATATGTAGAACGCTGGGCAGCCAGGTTGAGAGATTAGCGCAGCAAAAAAAGTAGGAGAAAATGGATCGAGGATGAAGCTTCAGAGAGAAGTATCCAACGATTATAATTAATGGATAACAACGGACACTGGGCCTGCTGTCGTTCCTCATCGATGTCTTGTTGTGATGTAACTCCGTTCTCTTCACTTGTTGTTTATTAATCTGTTTCTCATATCTAGCATTGTCGTCCGCTTTCCATTATGATACGTTTTGTTTACATTC
Organism: Megaustenia siamemsis; assembly: GCA_032433765.1. NCBI lineage: Eukaryota > Metazoa > Mollusca > Gastropoda > Stylommatophora > Ariophantidae > Megaustenia > Megaustenia siamemsis. Next base: position 53,497,644 of record JAVIAB010000091.1, read on the forward strand.
GCTTAGTCCGCCGTGTTTCGATGATAGTCATATATGATGTGAGGGGGACTGGTTGGTCTCGAGTCAAGACGCCGGACTCGATACAGAGAGGTTGTGGGTTTAAATCCCGGTTACACCGGATTGTTATTGATGATTTCTCTCTGCGGCAACAACCACCCCTGGTCTCAGCAGCGAGGTCCGGCTTGAAACGTCAATTACTCATCGACGGAAAAAATATGTTGGAGTTATCTGCCTGTGCGGCGAGGGACCCTGTGCACACGGCTACCAGAGAAAAATGGATTAACACGCAAAATTCAGTTCCTAGTCTCTAGGGACTTTGACAGAGGTCAAAGTTGGCGAACGAAAAAAAAAAAATTATCTAATGCCATAATCTTTTATCACTTACCTTCAACTTTGACCTTTATCATGGTCGCTAGCTAGCATTGTCATAACTTTATGGTTTATTAAATCGTATCATTTGTTTTATTGTTGTTCTCATAATACAATCTTCATCCCAACGTTATGCTACCAATGCCAGACCTGGACCCTAGATGCAAGAACAATAAGAAAAATAATCTCCACTGAGATGAAATGTGTTAGACGAATGACAGAAAACAGTCTGAGAGATAAGATCAGAAATGAAGAACTGAGAAAAAAAGCTAGGAATAGCCCCAGCCATAGAATATATACAGAAACAACAGATGAAATAGTTCGACCACGTGACAAGGCAGAAAGATCAAAACACAACACAACGAGCTTTCAGCAAACGTTGTGAGAATACCAAACCCAATGGTCGACCACGAAAAAGATGGATGGATGGAATGTCAGAAGCACTAGGAAACATAACAGCAGCAGAGGCGAACAGAAGAGCAAAAGACCGCAAATTATATCTCCCCTCTACGCGAAAAGCTATATGAGGAATGAAAGAAGAAGTTGTTCTCATTTTATTTTATCATTTTTTTTTTTTATTTCGTTTATGCCTTTTTTATTTTTATCTCTTTTACACTGACGATCACTCTTATTCTTGATTTCTTTTAATCTTGATATCCCGTAGAGGGCCGAAACACTTGCTCGACGTGAGGTCCCCTTCTGATGATCAGATTTCCCCCTGCTGCGAAGCTCTGTATAAAGTTTCCTATTATTGTTCTGCTTCTTCATTTATTTCATTTTTTTTTTAAATTCACCTCTTCGTATTCTTCATCATTCGTCTTTTATTAAAATAATTGTTGTTCTTCTCACTCTAGCTGCCACCTTTATTTACATCTTTTCGCACCGCCCCCTTTTGCCCTCTCTTTTGTGTTTCTATTTCTGTACTCCCGAATGTTTTATGTCGTTCTTCTTAACTTATTTGCCCCTTCATTTTTTAAAAGACATCTCTCTCTGGTCTCTTTTTACATCATTAAGCGAAGACTAACAGCAGGAGAGACAAAATAGAATTGTGTATAGAGAACAGTGAGCGGTAGAGGAAATGCTTAAATGGGAAACAGTTCTGGTACCCATCTCTTGGTAAAAATAAAGAACGAGACTTGAACCGGCGTCTTAGCACACGAGTTTTCTGTGTGCTCGGCCGCCTATCCAGAAATATTCGGAGATTTCTGGATAGTGTCGCTTCAAGCATCAAAACTCACGATGCGAGGCCACATTCCTCACCTTCCCAGGGTAATACCCTGGTACCCATTTCTGCCAACGGCTGGGTCGAACGTGGGGGTATTTTTTTTTCCAACCACAAGTACAACTCACACTGCTCCCAGCGGGAATCGAACACGGGTTGTCCGAACGTCGGTAGTCCAGTCGGGTGGTTTTCCCAACTAGTGTTCCGATTTTGTTTCCATTAATTAATTAAATTTTTATTTATTTCTATATTTTTTTTCGGAATATGAGAAGCACTAGGAAACATAACAGCAGTAGAGGCGAACAGAAGAGCAAAAGACCGCAGATTATCTTCCCTTGACGCTGAAAGGCAAATGATGAAGGAAAGAAGAAGATATTTTTTGTGTGGGGGAGGAGGTGGAGGAGGAAAAGGGGGGGGGGGGAGATGTTAGTATGGAGGATAAGGTAAAGAAAGTCAGTAGTTCAGGCTTTCTGCTGGTTGGTTAGCAGCAACTCATTAAAACTGGTGATTTGCTAATATGACGAGGCGGCTGACCGAGGGTCACTCGACTAGGAAAGATGTCCGACGGGAGAGGATTTTAGCTCGGAGAAATAGCTCTCGCAGTCAGTCAAAAGTGGAGTTGTTTTTGGATTGTGTGTGTGTGTGTGAGAGAGAGAGAGAGAGAGAGAGAGAGAGATTGGTAGTGAATGGCTCCATGTATGGAGGAAGCGGAGCCGTGACAGCTCAGTGGTTAGTGAACTGGACTATAAAGGACAATAGGTAGGATTCGATCCCAACCGACGGATTCCGGGTTCACCCCGCCTTTAATGGGTACCGGATTTTTTTCTGGGAAAGTAAAGCAGCACGGGCGTAATACTCACCACATTACCCCAAAAATCATGTGCTAAAGGTTTGTAAAATATATGGTCACTAACACCATATTCCCCATACGTCACTTGGCGAGACGGGGGTACTTTACTTTTTTTTTTAATGGAGGAAACGGCCCAAAACTGGCTGTCATGATAAACTATAGACGAAATCTCAAACTACAACAGAAAAACTATACACGCCTCCTCTCCGCAGCAAGCAATATGATTAGATAAAGAAGAAGATACAGAACCTATGTTTTATCGTCGAATCCGACAGAACTAGGCATCCGATGTAATCTAACTAGAGAAAGATCGGTGACGTTGGGGTAGTTGTCGTTGAATAGAATAAAGAGATCCCAAGAACTGGGGTACTTTTGAACGCTTTTTCTGGAATTAATAATTTATTTGAAACAGAAGTCGGCCCCTCCCTTGGAAACGAGTAATATAAACAGGTGGGAAAAGGAGACTTTGAAATAGATCTTAGGTGGTTATGAGATGTTTATGGCTGGAATGGGGAACAGAACAAGAAAAACAGGGGATGAGTTTACTGAAGAAAGGAGGTGAGATATGATGGTTGTTAAATAGCAGATTTCCTTTATGCTTCATTCATTCGTTTATGCTTCATTCATTCGTTTATTCATTCATTCTTTCTTTCTTAATGATGCTTAAGAAGTAGTTGTCGTTCTTTCATTTATTTTGTTTGATTATAGTTAAGAAGTCATTTTCTTGTTTTTTCTTCCTTCTTTCTTCCTTTAATTTCGTTTCTCTATAAATAGAGAAATGTTGGGGGAGTTCATGTTCCTTGAGAAGATGAAGAGAGAGATTTTATTTTTTTTTACCATATTCCCACGTAAAGCTGGCGAACTCTTGATTATGTAAATGATGGAAGGATGTGGTAGACGCGTTCAGAGAATAACTTGGCAACCTGACAGCTCGGCAGGAACACGAGAGGACGAGGAGGGCCGATAACAAGAGATCATGTTGAGGGCTGTTGAGGCGCGCGTCAGTATGTGCATTTGCGTCATTCTCACCAGAGTGGACTTTAACCATCTGGTCCCATTCGAAGATTTGTTCTTCTTCGGCACCAATTTTCGGCATTTCCTGCCTAGAGTAATAATACTCTTCTGATTTGTCATAATGTCGGTGCAATTGTTCTCTCAGCTTGTACCGTCCTCAACACGCCTCGTTTAACACTTTATCACCCGACCAACGTTTCTGGTGTAGATTCTTCTTCTGTATTCACCCGACGATTACTCTCTTTCATCACCCCCCGCTATTTGAAGCACGCTAATCAGGCGTGGATGTGCTGTATTGTGGTTTACAACAATCGGCCATATTTGTGCTTTTCAGCCTAACACTTCCAACTGAAACACATCATTTTTTGAGTATTAACACAAAGCGATCTTCTCTCGTGGATCTCTACCTGCTTAGTCAGACTAGTTAAAGTGTCCCTAGAGGCACCGCTGGGAGGCCTAGTTGGATATTGACGAGCTTTTGTTGCCACTTATTCTGATGCAAACAACCAGCTATGATGCTGTCTCATATATATATATATATATATATATATATATATATAGACCGCTAGGAAGAGTAATGAAAATGTTCTGAAAGAGGCCAAAACAGAGAGCTAATATTAATGGTTATGAAAAAACAATAATCTTTTTTTTTGCACATGTAATGAGAAGGTAACAGCTGGAATATATTGTAACAACTGGGAACATTTAGGGACGAAGAGATAGCAAAGAGAAAGGATACCAGACAGTTTAAGAGAATGGCTTGGCAGAAGGTCAACAGCTGAAATGATAAATAACTGTCGAGATCGAAAGTTGTAGAGAGACATGATCACCTATGCCAGCAGGCACGGTACTTGATGATGCTGATGATATATATATATAACACAGAGAGAGCGAGAAACGGATATTGTTCAAATAAATGCAAGTCATCAATATATACAGTTTTACGTTGACCTTCTCATTCCATTAAAAAAAAATATAAAAATAAAGTCAATCTACTGATTCCAAATCAGCCCTGCAGGTACTAGAAAGTAACAAACATGCCAGAACTCACACAGCTCATCATAGACATAGATAACCTGATTAACACACGTGACATAAGGCTAGAGCTGCAATGAATCCCGGGACACTTCAACACACAGGGAAATGATAAGGCAGATACATTAGCTAAGAGAGGATCCAGACAGACACAATTTAATATCATCTCATTAAACACAGCCAAACAAATCATAAACTTCAACAGCAGAGAAGATAGGCTGAATGGATGAGTCATGGTAAAAACATGGAGATATCTTTTAAATACATGACGAGGACAAATCTCCATGACAATATTATCAACCTAAAACGCAGAGACTAAACCCCCATCTACAGACTGAGAACCGGTCATGTACCATTGAACAACCGCATCAACAGAATAATGAAACCAGACCCCAGCATGTTCACTCTGTGAACGCCCGCATGAAACAGTAGAACATCACCTTTTTGACTGTCCAAAGCTCTCTGACATCAGAGCAACTTCCTCAAAGACCTGATAAATGGAACACCTTGTACGGAACAACACGGGAACTCAGAAATACCTGCAGCTGTCAGTACATGGCATTGGGCCGAAGGGTGTCAGCTTACAGGCTACTGGATCCATAGCAACAACAATATGAATATTTTCTTCCTCTTTACCCCCCGAAAACCTGCAAGTCGTTAGGCACCACTGACTTAAGTCAACCTTCTCCATTTCTCTATTCTCAGTCATTCTTTTAGACTTTGCAGAGTCAAGGCCTGTCCATTCTTTAATGGTATCTGACTTAAGTCAACATTCTCCATTTCTCTATTCTCAGTCATTGTTTTAGACTTTGCAGAGTCGAGGCCTGTCCATTCTTTAATGGTATCTGACTTAAGTCAACATTCTCCATTTCTCTATTCTCAGTCATTGTTTTAGACTTTGCAGAGTCGAGGCCTGTCCATTCTTTAATGGTATCTGACTTAAGTCAACATTCTCCATTTCTCTATTCTCAGTCATTGTTTTAGACTTTGCAGAGTCGAGGCCTGTCCATTCTTTAATGGTATCTCCCATCTCTTTCTCGCCCCCTTTGACAGTTCCTTGCAGAATAGTCTTTGCTAGACCAGACGATCGAGACACGTACCCAAAGTCATTTCTATAACGCTTCCTCACACTAATCAAAGGAAAGATCATCATGTACCCTGCTGATTGCTTGTCGTACCCTTCTGTGAAGTCTGCCATTTGTGCCCAACGGATTCAAATAACCTGGCGGGGCCCACTGCTCCAGGACGCAGTGACCATAATAGTTGAAGACCGCGGACATTGTTTCTACATTTATGTTTTAGACACATCATTAATTAAATGAATTCTTCGCTTTCAACTTTTTCGCATGATTAGTTATTCTGTTTGTGAAAGAGAGATAGAATATGTGTATGAGAGAGCGAGATGGACGAATAAGAGTGAGGAAAGAGTGGGAGAGAGGGAGGAGAGAGAGAAATGAGAAAAGAGGGGGGAAGGAGACAGAGAGGATGGAGGAAGAGGAAAAGAGAGAGAGAGAGAGAGAGAGAGAGGTAAAGATAAAGAATGAGACTTGAACCGGCGTCTTAGCACGCGAGTTTCCACCCATATGTGCTCGGCCGCCTATCCAGAAGTGTTCGGAGACTTCTGGATAGTGTCGCTTCAAGCATCGAAACTCGCGATGCGAGGCGACATTCCTCACCTCCCAGGGTAATACCCTGGTACCCATTTCTGCCAACGACAGGATCGACCGTGGGGTTTTTTTTTTTTTCCAACCACGAGTACAATTCACACAGCTCCCAGCGGGAATCGAACACGGGTTGTCCGAACGTCGGTTGTCCAGTCGGGTGGTTTTCCCAACTAGGCTACCGAGGCCCCAGAGAGAGAGAGAGAGAGAGAGAGAGAGAGAGAGAGACAGACCAACTGCTGAACACGCGTAGAAAGACAAGACATAAACTCGTTTTATCAGAAGGTCAGTTTGTATTAACCGTACTCGTTTAATCTCATTCGCCATTCTTTAGTCACGCATTTTATATTTGCCCCGTGTTGATGGCGTCACGTGTAGACCTTCATGTCATAACCCGTTTGTAATAAATGCAGGGACGTTTTAATTTATCGTGTATGCGGAGACAAGAAGTGATAAATATTATCATTTCATAAAGATATTAGTGGGTTGATTTTTGTCCTCTTTTTAAACTGTTTCGACCGTTGTCATACTGCGTTAGAGTATGATTGTTTTAGAGGAACATTTTCATTTTTATTTTTTCTTCTTCTCCTCCTCTTCTTAGCATCGTCCTTCCTTCCTTCCTTCCTTCCTTCCCTTCCTTCCTTCCTTCCTTCCTTCCTTCCTTCCTTCCTTCCTTCCTTCCTTCCTTCCTTCCTTCCTTCCTTCCTTCCTTCCTTCCTTCCTTCCTTCCTTCCTCTCCTTCTATTTTTCTTGTGTCTTTCCTCCTCTTCAGCTTATCCTTTTTCTGTGTCCGTTTTTCCTCCCTTCATCTTCTTTTATTTCTTTATTCTTTGTCTCCCGGGTCCCCCCCCCACAACCACCATTCCTCGCCGCTTTCACCATCGTCTCCCTTCTCCTTTTCTTCTTCTCCTCCTCATCTTCTTCAACATCTAGCATGACGTGTACCATTCTGTTTTACACATAGCAGTCGAATACTTCTGTCTTCAGTAGGCATTTGTTCACTCTCCTACATTTAGTTCAAACAAGCACAACAAAAGTAAGCACAAATACATATATACACGCCTATCTTTAATATGAAAAACAGACCTTGTAACAACGTTACGGTTTCAACAAACATCACAATAGATAAATCCGTATTACCTGGCACATTCCTTTCTCCAGGGGCAGACAAATCACACTAATGTTAACAAATACAACGCGAGGAAATGCTTGCGCCTACTCAGTTCGGAATACATGAATTTGTGATTTAGGCCGTGCGTTTGGGGCGTAGCGAGAGGGAAGGGGCGCAACATTTAAAAAAGACAAGAGGGGAGAATAGATATAGTACATGTCAACATTGTGGGTTAGATGACCGTGTGTTGTCTTGCGCTGGCAACCAACGTTGCGCCCCTGTCGTGTGGGGTTGTAGTTGAGTATATCTACAGTTTATATGTATTGGATTATTAGAATGTATATGTATTCGATTATTAGAATGTATGTTTGTACATCTGCAGTCAGCCACTTTCTCTTACTGTTTTGTCAACAGAGCTAAATTCACTTTATGGGATGGGGGGGGGGGGGAGAAGACCACAATAGGCTTTGTATGGCTGAAATGAGTAAGAACGACGATTTGAGAGAGAGAGAGAGACATATATAGATAGAGAGAAATATTGGTGAAAGATGAGAGAGAAAAATAAATACAGCGAGAGAATATATTGAGATGGGGAGAGAGAAGAAGAAGAAGAATGCGAAAGTGAAAAAATTGTTGGTTTGAAAGTATGATACAGATTGCTTTTAGAAAGTTAAAGACAATGAAAGATGCTCGGAGAGAGAGAGAGAGAGAGAGAGAGAGAGAGAGAGAGAGAGCACGAATTAAGTATTAAAAGTTGTATATAGTGGGCAATTAAGAAAGAGAAAATAATTTCGCGTGTGCGCGTGTATTTATGAGAGAGAGAGAGAGAGAGAAAGAAAGGGAGGTGTAAGAGATCGAAAGGTGAGAGATAGATAGAGACAAAGAGCGAGAAAGAGAAAGGGAGAGAGAGAGAGAGAGAGAGAGAGAGAGAGAGAGATTAAATTACTTAGGGGAGGTCATTGATGAGACATAAAGATTACAGTAAATAAGTGTGATAGATGGAAGAAAGAGTGAGATGAGAGAGAGAGAAGGGTGATTAGAAAAGAAAGAAAATTAATTAGAGAAGACAATAAAAGAGACAGCTATAGATAAAGAAATGTATGCACCTGTGTTTTTGCATGACCATCATTTCTTTCTGATGCTACAATATTCACCTGTATGTGTATGTGTTTTTGTTTGTGTGTTTGATGTTGTTGCCACTACTGAACACGAACGTTTCGTTTGTTAAACTCGTTTGCTTCGGTCAATCCACCGTTTCCTCTTCAAATACTTTAGTCGGCTCACTATAACGATCGGATATTATACAATACCTCCTCTCATATTTCATAAACCTCTGGTGCGACCCAAATTTGATTTTTTTGGCAATATAATTATGTTTTTATACATAAAACAACACGGTGGGCGCTGCTGTTGTCTTCATCTCAATGTGGTATTTTAGTTATATATATTTGTGGTCACATTTATGGATGAAGATGTTGCGAGTCTCGTCCGTGCGATGCCGGGGCCCGAAAGGAGAGTAAAGAAGTGTGGCTCTGTTCCCTATCAGACGTGTTCGTAAGAGGCGACTAAGGAGAGTTGGACATGGGACTGGCTATCCTGTACCGTAAAAAAATAAGTTTTCCTTTCTTCTGTATCTAGCACATTATCGCCATCAGATTTGTCTACATATCCTTATATATATTGTTGTGTTGTTGTTTCTTGTTCCAGCTGAAGGCCTACTTGGCCGAAACGTCGACTTTTGTTTTGTTAATTACCACGTAAAGGTGTTAACCATAACACTTTTTTTTAATTGTCATTGCAAAAATGACACAAAGATGGGCATGTGAAAGCAAAGAAAAGAAATGACAGTCACGAAGATACAGGCCTTCATTAATGGATGCTTACGTATAATAAAAGGATGGATAAGGTAGGACAAAATCACTGGCGTGGAATTATGGAGATGTACCAGTCAAATACCAGTGGATAATGAGATACAACGAGGACGATGGCGCTGGATAGGATACACTGCGGCAGCCAAGTGAGAGTATTACTCGACAGGCCCTTTTTTGGAATCCCCAAAGAAAGAGACAATGGGGAAGGCCATAATATTATTGGAGAAGACAGGTGGAACAGTGATGAAGATTAGATGATTGCAACGACATGAAATGATCTTAAAAGAATTGCAAGAAACAGAACGGCTTGGAAAGTGTTAGTTAAAGACCTCTGCTCCACATATACGAAGCATTATCTCCATATTATTGGCACAGGCATAGCAAGCAAGCTGAAATGTCAGTTGCATCCTCGTTAGGACACAGCAGAAGGAAAACACAATCTCTCATACTCGGCACATGGAACGTTAGGACACAGCAGAAGGAAAACACAATCTCTCATACTCGGCACATGGAACGTTAGGACACAGCAGAAGGAAAACACAATCTCTCATACTCGGCACATGGAACGTTAGGACACAGCAGAAGGAAGACACAATCTCACATACTCGGCACATGGAACGTTAGGACACAGCAGAAGGAAGACACAATCTCTCATACTCGGCACATGGAACGTTAGGACACAGCAGAAGGAAAACACAATCTCTCATACTCGGCACATGGAACGTTAGAACACAGCAGAAGGAAGACACAATCTCTCATACTCGGCACATGGAACGTTAGGACACAGCAGAAGGAAGACACAATCTCTCATACTCGGCACATGGAACGTTAGAACCACGTGTCCTAGATTAAATAACACCAACCTCACGAATGTAGAAGACATCAGGAAAACAGCCCTCATCGACATGGAGCTGCAGAGACTACATGTTGGTATTGCAACCCTTCAGGAAACAAGGCTTTCAGATTGTCGTTCAGTCAGGGGAAACAATTACACTTTTTTCTGGCAGGGGCTAAAGCCTGAGCAGCCTCGTTTACATGGAGTAGGTTTTGCTGTACACAATAAGCTCATATTAGCCCCGCAGCTATATCATTAAATAACATACCCCTTGAACCTGTGTGAAAGTTCACCTATCTCGCTTCTATGGTCACAACCAATGTCTCCCTTGAACCTGTGTGAAAGTTCACCTATCTCGCTTCTATGGTCACAACCAATGTCTCCCTTGAACCTGTGTGAAAGTTCACCTATCTCGCTTCTATGGTCACAACCAATGTCTCCCTTGAACCTGTGTGAAAGTTCACCTATCTCGGTTCTATGGTCACAACCAATGTCTCCCTTGAAGAAGTAATAAATTCCCGAATCGGAAAGGCAGCTTCCACATTTGACAAACTTAAAGATAGAGCATGGTCCAACACCAATTTAACACTCAGGACTAAGATTCAAATTTACCAAAGTTGTGTGCTTAGTACACTTCTATACGGATCAGAAACTTGGACTACCTATGCAGGGCAGGAGAAAAGGTTAAACAACTTTCATGTACGTTGCCTTCCCAAGATTATAAACATCAAATGGCAGGACAAGGTAATTAACTCTAATGTCTTACAACGAGCCAAACTCCCATCGATCATGGCAACACTTAGGATTCGTAGACTAAGGTGGCTGGGCCTTGTAGGAAGAATGGCAAACAATCGTATTCCCAAACAAATATTGTATGGCGAACTTAGGGACGGAAAGAGACCAAAGGGCAGACCAGTGCTGAGATATAAGGATGTTTGCAGGGCTTCCTTGACGGAATTTTCTATAAGTGAAAGGAACTGGGAAAATGTGGCTGCGGATCGTAGCACATGGAGAGCAAACATAAAAATTGGCACAGCAACTTTCGAGACAGTGCTGATGTCAAATTCAGAAGACAAAAGTCGCAAGAGAATGGAGATAAGGCCAAGCGGGTACACCTTGCTTGTTCTGTGGATGGATCTGTCTGTCCAGGATTGACAAATTCAGCCACGAGAGAAGATGTTCAGTAAAGCAGCACCCAGTATGAGACACCAATGCTTTACCAAACTACTGACTTATCATGATTGCTTGCTACAACCATCTGTCAAGACGTAAAAAAGCCTTATACATGTTCCACATGGAGCTGAAAGTGTCTCTCTCTCTCTCTCTCTCTCTCTCTCTCTCTCTCTCTCTCTCTCTCTGCGATCAAGACTCAAACAGAGTAGGATTCCAGACTCTCTCATTAAGTCAGCTGTCTGTTTAAGTGATTTGATTGCCCCATATAGTTTCTCTTCCAGGGAGGTGGGTGTGGACCACATTGCTCTTCTTAGGTCTGTGTACCGAGGGCAATCCTGTAGAACATGTTTTGTAGTCATATTGTCCAGTGTACAGTGGCATAGGCTGGTTGTACCTATTTTGAATTTGGTGAACAATTGATTTCTCATTCTATTGTGGCCATTGCGTAGGCGAAGTATGATGACTTGATCCCTACTTGATAGTTTATGGTATCCGTCCCTCTCGTTATGCTTTGGGTGTTCTCGTTTTCATTTTTCATGGTACTGACCTTTGAGGATGGATTTGGCTTCATCATAACTGAGCGGATGGTTCTCTTGTGGTAATCTCCCTCTCTCTCTTTAGTTAATTTGTCTGCGCGTTCATTCCCGTGTATATTTCAGTGTGATGGTATCCACTGAATGACTACTCTCTGGAAGTTATAGCATAGTTGGTCCAGGTGTTTATTAAAGACCTATTCTCCACAGGGAGCTGAAAGTGTTTGTTAAAGACCTATGTTCCACAAGGAGTTGTAAGGAAGAATAGAAGATATCCTGAGTCTAGAACAATCAACTCATTCTTAAAATTGCTATTTTATGGAAGTTATTTGAATCTGTGACATCACAAACAAAACTAACATATTTAGGCTAAGTAAACACATAAGTGGGAGCCGCGATAGCTCAGTGGTTAGTGAACTGGGCTACAAAGGACAAGGGGTAGGGTTCGATCCCAACCGGCGGCTTCCCGGTTCACCCAGCCTTAAATAGGTACCGGATTTTTTTCTGGGAAAGTAAAGCAGCGCGGGTGTAATACTGACCACATTACCCCAAAAATCATGTGCTGAAGGTCTGTAAAATATAGGGTCACTAACACCATATTCCCCTATACGCCACTTGGCGTGATGGGGGTACTTTACTTTACTTTTTTAAACACATAAGTATAAATAATAACCTAGTAGTTAATGCCTGTGACTAAAAGGGTCAAAGATGAAAGTTTGGGATGCGCAATATTCGATTTCTGAATCACAGAAGCTTTTTATTTTTAGATACAGCTTCTTATATTTATTTCGAATGTATAGTAGAACATGTATATGCATTTTATCCTGCTGGAAAGACACATTTGGGCAATTGAACTAAAGTATTAATGACAAACAACCGTGGGTTATATATGTACACATCTAAACTACAACAAGACATGTAAAACTGAGAACTGAGTTGTGATTGTCCGTTGTACCCTCTGAAGAATTAATTTTTACTTCTCTCTTTTTTTTCTTCCTGTTTTGTTTTGTCAGTATGCGTGTCCTGCTTATGGTGCGTATGTTCCTCAGTATGTGTTTCATTTATGTTGATTACAATGTCTGTTTCACGGCTGTCGTGTTCATATTCAAGGTTCGGGGGACTCGTTGGTCTCGAGGTAAGACACCGGCCTCGAGACTTAGAGGTTGTGGGTTGAAATCCCAGCTACACCGGTTGTGATTTTTTTTATGATTTCTCTCTGCGGTAACCACCCCTGGTCTCAGCAGCGAGACCCGGATTGAAACGTTAATTACTCATGGAGGGAAAAATATGAGCACCTCCGAAGATTGAGTTATCTGCCTGTTCGGCGAGGGACCCATGTGCACACGGCTGCCATGGAAAAACGGATTAACACGCACAAATTTAGCTCCTAGTCTCTAGGGACTTCGCAAGAGGTCAAAGCTGGCGAACACAAAAAAAATATTTAATGTTCCTCTCTATGTCATAGTTTACACTCGTCATCTGATTATTATTCCTATTTTGATTTTCATTTGTTGTTATTTGACTTCCAAAAGGTATTTGATAGTTTGCGCCAACCTACGCGGTGGAGAATCCTTAATATCAAATCTAGCACCAACAAACTAACGAACATCTGGAGTTCCAAAGTTCTCAGTAAACGAAACAAACTTAACTGTTCAACTCATGTGTGATAGCAGTGCTTACATATGGATGTGAAAGTGGTAATCCACCAAGACTTTAGATAGGAAATTAAATGCCTTTGAAAACAAATGTCTTCGTCGGATTCCAGACATAAATTGAGAAGAACACATTTCAAATGAACATATAAGAGACGAATCAAAACAAGAATACGTGTCGACCTTTCTAAGAACCGGGCGTTTGAGGTACACATGAGAATGAACGAAGAAAGATTTCCCCGTCAGGCTTTCATGTGGAAACTATCCGGTAAAATAAAACAAAGGTAATCGCTACGCAAAACTATTACCAGGGACGGTTCAGTCATGGGACTAAGAAACAACCAAGAACTAGCAGCAAGTAGCCAATCGTGGAGAACTATGACTTCCGCCCTATGTTCCGTCTTCGACCTGAGAGAGAAAAGAATGTCGCTAATGTCTATATTTTACGTCTTCAAAATCGAGTGTTTTACATCGACAATGTTCCCATGTTTTACATCGACAATGTTCCCATGTTTTACATCGACAATGTTCCCATGTTTTACATCGACAATGCTCCCATGTTTTACATCGACAATGTTCCCATGTTTTACATCGACAATGTTCCCATGTTATACATCGACAATGTTCCCATGTTTTACATCGACAATGTTCCCATGTTTTACATCGACAATGTTCCCATGTTTTACATCGACAATGTTCCCATGTTATACATCGACAATGTTCCCATGTTTTACATCGACAATGTTCCCATGTTTTACATCGACAATGTTCCCATGTTTTACATCGACAATGTTCCCATGTTTTACATCGACAATGTTCCCATGTTTTGCATCGACAATGTTCCCATGTTTTGCATCGACAATGTTCCCATGTTTTACATCGACAATGTTCCCATGTTTTGCATCGACAATGTTCCCATGTTTTGCATCGACAATGTTCCCATGTTTTACATCGACAATGTTCCCATGTTTTACATCGACAATGTTCCCATGTTATACATCGACAATGTTCCCAAGTTTTACATCGACAATGTTCCCATGTTTTACATCGACAATGTTACCATGTTTTACATCGACAATGTTCCCATGTTTTACATCGACAATGTTCCCAAGTTTTACATCGACAATGTTCCCATCTTACTCGTCGAAATAGCTCTTATAAATATTTCGTGTTTAAATGAATGTCTTCAATATTCTCAGGTTTTAAGTCGTTAAAATTTTCCATGTTTTATATCGTCACAATACTCGTGTTATATGTCATTTTTCCAACCCTTAAGAGGTCGAAACCCCCATGTTTTACATCGTCAGTATTATATTGTTTTTCCCACCATCAAATATCAAGCCTGCTTGTATATGTGATCCTCTATCTTCATGACGTTCAGTCTCTGCACTGGTTTATCCACTCTGCTCCACAAAAACACTCTCTTCAGCTAACACCTTTTCTTTGCCTGGATTCCCACTGCCTCATATTCCCTCAGTTTTTGCTCTGTAATTAACTCTGTTCGCTTTCATATTCTCTTTGTGTGCCAACAGAATCATGATTATTTTGTTTTAATGTTAGTAGAAAATATTTTTAAAATATGAAATCTTGGTCTCTTTTTTTACGACATCTTTATTACGCTTTCTCCGTGTCGTAAAAACACTGCCAGGCTTTACAGTGACGATACATCTCAAGTTGTTTGCACGCCTTTCCTTTACGTAGTATCATAATCATATATATATATATATATATATATATATATATATATATATATATATATATATATATATAATCATAGCCTCAATGAAATTTGGCTAACGTCGTGGAGAAATATTTGTATTACCACATACATTTGTTAAATCGTCATACACACCATTAAGTGGCATGGCCTGCTGGTGCAGGAGATCATGTCTCTTCCACAACTCTTTTTTTTTTAATCCTAAGAGTTTATTATCAATTTCATTTTTGATGTAAAACATAGATGAGGTGAGAATATTCAATTTCCCACAGATGAATTAAGAAAAAGTGTTTTTATGCTCAGTGTTATATCGAGCCGATCGTGTTGTACATTCGTGGTGTACATTCGTCTTCTTCTTCAGTGATCATGGCTAATTCAGACTTTGACTCCCGACTCAGTTATGAAGGCAGCTGTCTGTTTCAGTGATTCGGTTACCCGTAGAGTTTCTCTTCCAGGGAGGTGGGTGTGGGCCACATTGTCCTCCTCACTCAGGCCTGTGTACTGATGGCAATCCTATAGAACATGTTTTGTTGCCATGTAAAAAAAAAAAAAAAAGTAAAGTACCCCGTCACGCCAAGTGGCGTATAGAGTATATGGTGTTAGTGACCATAAATTTTACAGACCTTCAGCACATGATTTGTGGGGTATTGTGGTCGGTATTACGCCCGTGCTGCTTTACTTTCCCAGAAAAATAATTCGCTACCCATTTAAGGCTGTTTTTGTTGTCATAGTGATATATATATATAATTTGTATATAGAAGTGAATCATGGACAATTGGGGAACAGATAAGAAAAAGGCTGGGTAACACATAAATGTGGTTCAACATAAAATAACGAGAATAACGTCAACAGGTGAAATAATAGCGAGGAAGTTCTGAAAGTGGCCAGTGAAAAAAAATTAACTTACTGCTAATATCGGGAGGAAACAGTCATTACGTGCTGGCATGTCAGAAAGGGGAATTAGGAATATACTATGGATGGATGAATGAATTGTTGACTGAAATGATGGATGGATGAATGAATGAATTGTTGACTGAAATTATGGATGGATGAATGAATGAATTGTTGACTGAAATGATGGATGGATGGATGGATGAATTGTTGACTGAATTGATGAATGAATGAATTGTTGACCGAAATGATGGATGGATGGATGGATGAATGAATTGTTGACTGAATTGATGGATGGATGAATGAATTGTTGACTGAAATGATGGATGGATGGATGAATGAATGAATTGTTGACTGAAATGATGGATGGATGGATGAATGAATGAATTGTTGACTGAAATGATGGATGGATGGATGGATGGATGAATGAATTGTTGGCTGAAATGATGGATGGATGGATGGATGAATGAATTGTTGACTGAAATGATGGATGGATGGATGAATGAATTGTTGACTGAAATGATGGATGGATGGATGAATTGTTGACTGAAATGATGGATGGATGGATGAATGAATGAATTGTTGACTGAAATGATGGATGGATGGATGGATGAATGAATTGTTGACTGAAATGATGGATGGATGGATGAATGAATGAATTGTTGACTGAAATGATGGATGGATGAATGAATTGTTGACTGAATTGATGGATGAATGAATGACTGAATTTGTGACTGAATTGATGGATGGATGAATGAATGACTGAATTGGTGACTGAATAGATGGATGGATGAATGACTGAATTTGTGACTGAATTGATGGATGGATGAATGAATGACTGAATTTGTGTCTGAATTGATGGGTGGATGAATGAATGACTGAATTGGTGACTGAATTGATGGATGAATGGATGAATGAATGAATTGTTGACTGAATTGATGGATGGATGAATGAATTGGTGGCAGAAAGTGTTTGTTGAAGACATATTCTCCACATCCAGTTGAAAGGTAGAAGAAGATGTTATGTTGAACACATAGTGTTACATTATCTTTAAACGATGTCTTTAACGCTGACAAATTGGCTACTGACATTGCTGTTGTTTGACGTCATTCTTAAATTGACTTTCACAGCGGCAAGTTTGACATCTACGTGGAGGTCAACAAGAAGAAACAGTTGGTGGGCGCCTATGAGAATGAGGGATTCTTCGGCGAGCTGGCGCTGATGTACAACATGCCTCGTGCGGCCACTATTATAGCTGCTACCAAAGGCACGATTTGGGGGTTGGTAGGTACTCATTGTTTGTGGCATTCTGCTCTCGGTCAGGGATGAGTTGCTGGGTTTCGTTTTATTGGATGAAGGGAAGGAGTGGTGTAAAAGTATAGTGACTAAGGAATAGTTTTTTGGGGGATGTTTTCTTTAATTAATCTTTTGATAAAAAAGGCAAATGTTTGATGGATTGGCATATTCGGAGATAGGTAGGTGGGTGGATGGGTAGGTATGTGAGTATGGAGGCTAGCAGATAGGTAGGTGGATGGGTAAGTATGCGGGTAGGGAGGCTATTAGGTAGGTAGGTAGGTGGATGGGTAGGTATGTGAGTAGGGGGACTATCAGATAGGTAGGTAGGTGGGTGGATGGGTAGGTATGTGAGAAGGGAGGCTAGCAGATAGGTAGGTAGGTAGGGAGGCTAGCAGATAGGTAGGTAGGTGGGTGGGTGGGTAGGTATGTGGGTTAGGCAGGCTAGCAGATAGGTGGGTAGGTATGTGGGTTAGGCAGGCTAGCAGATAGGTAGGTAGGTGGGTGGGTGGGTAGGTATGTGGGTTAGGCAGGCTAGCAGATAGGTAGGTAGATGGGGTTTACTGGATGGATGGGTTGGGTTTGGGGATCGAAAAAAATGGATTGATGATTGTCAAACAATGGACAAGAAAGTATTAGATTTGCCCAGGAGGCAAAGATGTTTGTTAACGTAAGGCCTGAAAGCGGTCATTAGTGGACTGCTGTTGCCAGGAGTAGGTAGACCAGAGCTGTCCATATTATACCATCCATCTCTTCGCAGTGTTTCTTGTAATAGATATATTTGTCTAGTCGGCGAGTATGATTCTGGATGGAAGGCAGACCCGGTGTAGAAAAATTTGGCGCAGAAGACAGATGTGCTGGGTCGAAATGCGCAAGTAGCACAGCTTGCTGTAAACCGAAACACAACCCATCTGTGCATAATTAACATCTTTAAAGGTGGATGATGAAGAGGGTTGTCATCGGGCAAGCGCAGAAGAAAGAGAAAAAACCAGTAAACTGGCACATACAAGGGCAGAATAAAGACAGATTGTAAACAGGTTGGCGCTGCAAGGATTCCCAGCGGTACTTAGAGACCAGGAAGGCAGGCAGTCTTGCACGCACTCGGCTCGTATTTTAACGGGTACGTGTTTTTGTTATCGTGTTCTTGTGTTCTGTTTATCTATGATGCTATGTTAACGCACTCACAACACAACACAAGATTTGTCTAAGAGGAACTTTGATTGATCGTTTTCCGATCGTAGATTCGAATGTCCAGCCGTAACATAAGTAGTGGATTATGTTGAATTGCCTGAACATTGTAGAAAGCCGCAGTCATGTAGCGGCTAATGCGCTGGGCTCAGTACCCACCTCTGGAGAATTACATCATCTCTCATTCAGCCCCCTCCCTTTCCTATACCACTTCTGGTATAAGTACACTTAACTTTCAAAATGGAATCTTTGATGAATTATTATGAAAAAAAGTTGTGGACATATTTAGTTACTTTTGTTTTTTAGTAAAATTTTGATTGGCGGGGAGAACCGCGATATCTCAATGGTTTATGAACTGGACTACAAAGGACAAGAGGTAGGGTTCTATCCCAACCGATGGATTCCGGGTTCACCTAGCCTTAAATGGGTACCATATATTTTCTGATAAAGTAAAGCGGCACGGGCGTAATACCGGCCACATAACCCCAAAAATCATGTGCTGAAGGTCTGTAAAATTTCGTTCTGTCACTTGCTTTGATGGCGCAGGTTGTCATATTCTGACTTGACCATCCTTTGAAGTTACTCGTCCATGTTAGTCTTGGTCTGCCTCTTTTACCTTGTATTTTCTCTTCCAAGTTTACCTTTAGTAGGCTGCTGTGTCTTTTAACATGCTCCCAAAATCGCATTTGTCTTGTTTGAATTGTTTTTAGTAGTTCTCTTCATTTTTAGTTGTTTAAAGACTTCATCGTTTGTTTTCCTTTCTGTCCATCCATTTCTTCGTAATCTTCTATAAATCCACATTTCAAAGGCTTCAATTTTCTGTTATGTTGTCTTGTTAAATGTCCATGTTTCTGCTCCACACATGCATGTTGAGAAGATATAAACATTTTGTTATTCTTAGTTTTAGGTAAGTAAAGTAAAGGTTCCCTCCACGCCTAGCTAGTCGTATGGGGAATATGGTGTTAGTGACCATATATTTCTATAGCCATGGCACATATTTGGGTGATGTGGCCGGTAACATGCCTTTACTTCCCAGAAAAATCTCTGGTATCAATTTCTATAGTCTGGGTGGACCCCGGAGCCTAGTCATTCCGAAAAAAAATTCGCCACTGCTGGGGATCGAACCCCGGGACCCTTCTGGTCAGAAAGCGAGCACACTAACCATTAGCCACCGAGGCTATTCTTAGTTTTAGCCCTGGTGTTATTTGTTTTGATGTTAATATATTTTTCATGACATTCAAATTACTTTCTTGCCATTCCTATTCTTTTGTTTATTTCCCTTTTACACTTTTCCATCACTGGTTATATTATGTCCAAGGTAGTTGTAGCTCTGAACTGTCTCCAGGTTTATTCCTTCATCTTTGTATATACTGACCACATTACCCCAAAAAAATCATGTGCTGAAGGTCTGTAAAATATAGAGTCACTAACACCATATTTCCCTATACGCCACTTGGCGTGACGAGGGTACTTTACTTTTTTACTTTACTTTGTATCCACTTGTAGGTTTTGAGTATTATCATTGTTTATGATCATAGTTTTAGCCTTTTCTTTAATATTAATATCTAATCCATATTTTTTGCCTGTCGTGTTTATTTCATGAAGTAATTGTTGTAGAATTTCTTAATTATCTGCTGGTAATGCAGTATCATCAGCACATCTTATGTTATCTTTCCTTTAATGTTTAGGCCTGGCATCTCTGTGATGTTTTTAAAGATTTTGCTCCGTTATTGGTTATTGGTTATGGAAGGCCTCGGTATCACTGCAAACGAAATTAAAATCCATAATTGCTCAACCGCCCGTGCCAGTGGAATCATCCGAATTACTAACTCATCTCCCAAACAAAGAAAGGTGACTGTAGTCCCCATCGTAACAGTCTCAGCACACGCCAAAAGACATAAGGCGAAACCGCGCAGAAAGTGAACACAGCCAACTGTTCCCTGTCATACGATATCATCATTCATCGTAAACAAGCGGGATATCGAAACAGGATCAAAACGGATGAGACACACAGCTCACGATGTGCACAGAGCACTTAACTCAGTAGCTCCTGCAACAAGCCGGACTTGGAATATGAGGAAACTGCACGAAGGAACACTTTTCAGACATAACCTTCAATGGTTCCTGCCGCCTATCCACCATATACCATGGGAGTTCATTTTGCTCCGTGTATAGATTGATCAATGGTGATAGATCACTCTTACCTCCTGAGTAGTCTGTTCTTATTTTAAAAGCACCGTTACGTTACGCCTAGTCTACACAGGGAATGCTGCTTCCACCTAGTCCTCCTTGTCCTTGTCGACCTACTCCTTCCTTCTCGTTTTTCTCTCTAATTCTTCTTTTAATTTTCCCCCCTTCCTCTCCATCCCCCTACTCCTAGCTCTTTTTCCCTCCACTTTTCATTTTCTCCTTGTCCTTCCTACTCTTTCTCCTTGTCCCTCCTCCTCTTTCTCCTTGCCCCTCCAAATCTTTTCCATGTCCTTCCTCTTTCTCCTTGTCCTTCCACCTCTTTCTCCTTGTCCCTCCTCCTTTTTCTCCTTATCCCTCCTCCTTTTTCTCCTTGTCCCTCCTCCTTTTTCTCCTTGTCCCTCCTCCTTTTTCTCCTTGTCCCTCCTCTTCTTTCTCTTTGTCCCTCTTCTTTCATTTTCGTTCCTTTATTCTTCTTGTTCATTTTTTCTCTTTCTTCTTCTACTTATTCTATTTCTCCTCTTCTAATTCTTCCATCTTATTCCCATTCTCTAATTTCTGGTCCTTCTATTTCTTCTTCCCCAAACTGCTACTTTCATATATTTGTGGAACACACATCAGCAGTGCCGACATCAGTTCTGCTGAGTAATAACTCATTTCCTCCACTTCGTGCGGTCTGTGTCTTTCATTGGCCCAGTGTCACAGCGACGATGTGTCATCACTGCCCTCTATTTGGTGGGGCCTTAAATATGCCTCTGTTTGATTTTTTCTCCGGGGTCTACAGTATAGCGGACCTGTTTTTCCTGTTTATCATTTAAATGTGTGACCCCTCTAGCTATATAGTCTACCATCATTTTTGTATATCTCTTCTTGATGACATCTCGCGACACAGTTGTTTGTTTCTGATACTTTAGTTGATTTTCTTATTTGTGTATTTCATTGAAGATAAAATACGCACACTTCTTCTATTATACATTGAAAGTGATTCATCATCATCAACATTGAGTGCCGTCTCCGCATCGAAGGTTGGCTACCATGGAGCGCCATTCCGTTATCTCTCTTGCTTTGATGGTGCAGGTTGTCATAGCCTGACTTGTCCACCATTTGATGTCACTGGTCAAAATGATTAGGAGAAGCTATATCTTAAAATGGTGCTTGCATCCCCCGAAACTCTCAAACCTTCCAAACTTTGATCTTTTCGTTAAAGGCATTTTCATCATCATCATGTGTCATACCGGTTGGCGTAGGTGACCATGTCCTTCTACAATCTTTTATCTACAGTTCATCGTATCAGTTCTGTTGTTGACTGTTTCCCATGCCATGACACCAATCTATCCAGTATTTTCTCTCTTTTTGGGCCTGCGATCTCTCTTTCCTTTTATTTTGCCAGTTGTAACCAAGTATTCCAACTTTCCTCTTCTCATGATGTGCTCGATAAATGTCGTTTGTTTCTTTCTTATGTTTTTAGGAGCTTCATTTTTGTGTTGGCGTCTTTGAGAATTTCCTTCTTGGTCGTTTTACCTGTCCAGGGAACATTCAACATTCATCTGAGAAATCTATCTCTATGGCCTCTAACTGTCTTTTCATTTGTTTGTCTACTGTCCATGATTCGCTTCCGTAGGTCAGAATTGGTTCTATATAGCGCCGATGAACTCTCTTTCTCACTTCTATTGACATAGATTTGTTGCATAAGATATTTTTTTTTATTTTCTGAAGTGCTATTTTGACCTGAGCTGTTCTGCTTTTTATTTTAATATATATATATATATTAACTACTAAAATATCATTCGTGCATCAATTGTTGATAGCTCTGTGTTTACTGGACCACCAAGGACAAGAGGTCAGGGTTGAATTGATCAACGGCTTCCGAATTCAAACAGCCTTAAATGGGTACCGGATTTTTTTTTTTCTGGGAAAGTAAGGGACAGTGATCCACGGACGTAATAACGACCACATTACCCCAAAAATCATGTGCCGAAGGTCTCTAAAAATTATGGTCACTAACACTATATTCCCTACACGCCACTTGGCGTGACGGGGCTCTTTACTTTACTTTTTTTTTTTTACCATAAATATTTGCTTTAATAATATTAACTATGTTACGTTTTGTGTGCGGTGTCACAAGTTTAAACCACTTTCGAAAAATGGACGCTCCCTGCGTCCAAGCCATGTAAACAATGTTGACTTTCCTTGTCTCCAACGGTTTATCTCATTCTATTAGAGAATTTCATGCTATCTGTTACCACAGTGAGTTGGCGGATTTTTTTTGAAATGTAATCACAGGTTTGATAATAAATGTGTGTACACTGTTCGTTAACCATCGCTGTAGATCAAGTCTTTATTCGCTGGCTTCATTAGCGACCATGGAAGCTAATGACCTTACTTGTGCCGACGGTTGGTTTGGGGCAATTTGTTCGTTACAATGTCACTGCTATAATGGCTTAGTTTGTGACAAAACTACAGGGACATGCCCAAACAATGACAGTTCGTCATCTCTCATATCTTAGTGTGTACCAGTGTTAGTCATATGCCATATCTTTGTGTGTGCATGTCTGTGTTTTTCACATCTCATATCCTTGTGTGTGCATGGCTACGTTAGTCCCATCTCATATCTTTGTGTGTGCATATCTATGTTAGTCATATCTCTTATCTTTGTGTGCATGTCTATGTTAGGCATGTGTCATATCTTTGTGTGTGCATGTCAATGTCAGTTATATCTCATATCTTTATGTGCATGATTATGTTAGTCATGTGTCATATATCTTGATGTGTGTCAATGTTAGTCATGCCTCGTATCGATGTGTGCATGTCTGTGTTAGTCACATCTCACATCTTTGCGTGTGCATGTCTGTGTTAGTCACATCTCATATCTTTATGTGTGCATGTCTGTGTTAGTCACATCTCATATCTTTGCGTGTGCATGTCTGTGTTAGTCACATCTCATATCTTTATGTGTGCATGTCTGTGTTAGTCACATCTCACATCTTTGTGTGTGCATGTCTTTGTTAGTCACATCTCACATCTTTGTGCATGCGTGTCTGTGTTAGTCACATCTCACATCTTTGTGTGTGCATGTCTGTGTTAGTCACATCTCATATCTTTATGTGTGCATGTCTGTGTTAGTCACATCTCAAATCTTTGTGTGTGCATGTCTGTGTTAGTCACATCTCATATCTTTGTGTGTGCATGTCTGTGTTAGTCACATCTCACATCTTTGTGTGTGCATGTCTGTGTTAGTCACCTCTAGTGACTCGGGCAGATGGTGCTCGTAAACCTGGGAAGGCCGACCATCTAAGGGCAGAATCCCCCTACAGAAAAGACAATCTGCTGCCTTGCAGGAAGATTGGGGACAACCAAAGGCTAGGGAAAGTAAACCCGAATAAAATGCTGGCTGAAATCGGATGCACTGGACCACTGGCGCAGAACACAGTGCAACGTTTTAACGGGTGTTCAATCACAGTGGATCTGGCGAACTCTACTTGTGATGTTCTGTCTGTGGGGGCGATCAACACACTTAGCCTGACAGCTGACTTCATGTGAGAGTCTGGAATCCTTACTCTGATTGAGTCCTGATCGCAGAGAGAGAGAGAGAGAGAGAGAGAGAGAGAGAGAGAGAGACCACTTTCATAAAATATCAGTTTTAATAATAAATGGAGTGTACAAGGCTCTGGACATCGCTAATTGCTGTACAATTTCCTAGATTAGAACTATAATATTACATTGAGATAGAAAACAAGGAGCTTTGGTGTCATTATCGGTTGCCGGTTTTGTCCAACCAGAACATTCTAAGAATTGTATTCAAATCATCATCATCTTCATCATCGAGTGCTGTCTCCGCATCGAAGGTTGGCTACCATGGAGCGCCATTCCACTCTGTCTCTTGCTTTGATGGTGCAGATTGTCATAGGTTGACTTGTCCATCTTTTGATGTTACTCGCCCATGTTAATCTTGGTCTGCCTCTGCCTCTTTTACCTTGTATTTTCCCGTCCAATATTACTTTTATTAGGCTGTTTTGTCTTTTAATATGCCCGAAAGATTTCATTTATCTTGTTCTAATTGTGTTTAGTAGTTCTCTTTTCATTTTTAGTTGTTTTAAAACTTCATCGTTTGTTTTCTTTCCATCCAATTCTACCTATTCTTCTATAAATCTACATTTCAAGGGCTTCAATTTTCTGTTCTGTTTTCTTGTCTAATGTCCATGTTTCTGCACCATATAGGAATATTTAGAAGATGTATCATTTTTGCTATTCTTAGTTTTAGCCCTGGTGTTATTTGTTTTGATGTTAGTATATTTTTCATGGCACTAAAATTACTATCCCCCCTACTGTTTATTACATACATGGACCATATATGCAAGCTAGCCAACCCATCAGAGACAGAGATCAACGAGCTTTTATTTGAAGACGATCAGGCACTAATACATGAAACAATAGAAGACCTACAAGAGCACTTAAACAAACTCAACATCTCAGGCACAAAATACAACATGAAAATCAACATCAACAAAACAGAAGTCATGAATGTCGCAAAAAATAAACAGGACATCAACATAACTATAGAAGGCAACTAGACAAGTAGAGGAATTCAAATAACAAGGAAGTCTAATGACAAACGATAATTCTCAAACAGCAGAGATAGAATCAAGATGCAACAAAGCTTGTCAAATCATCGGACAGTTATCACCACTATTGTCCAACAAGGAAATAACTCTGGAGGCAAAACGGGCACTCTACAATACAATCTTCATCCCAACGTTGTGCTACCAATGCCAGACCTGGACCCTAGATGCAAGAACAATAAGTAAAATAACCTCTACAGAGATAAAATGTGTTAGACGAATGACAGGAAACAGTCTGAGAGATAAGATCAGAAATGAAGAAGTGAGAAAAAAGCTAGGAATAGCCCCCGCCATAGAATATATAAAGAAACAACAGATAAAATGGTTTGGCCACGTGACAAGGCAGAAAGAATAAAACATAACACAACGAGCCTTCAACAAACGTTGTGAGAACACCAGACCCAAGGGTCGACCACGAAAAAGATGGGTCGATGGAATATTAGAAGCACTAGGAAACATAACAGCAGCAGAGGCGAACAGAACAGCAAAAGACCGCAAATTATATCTCCCCTCGACGCTGAAAGGCAGATGAGGAAGGAAAGAAGAAGAAGAAGAAGATTAAAATTACTTTTTGCCATACCTATTCTTTTGTTTATTTCAGTTGTACATTTTCCATCACTGGTTATAGTGTGTCCCAGGTAGTTGTAGCTCTGAACTGTCCTCAGATGTATTCCTTCAACTTTGATATTTATTTGTAGGTCTTGAGAATTTTCTTTGTTTATGATCATAGTTTTAGTCTTTTTGATATTCATATCTAGTCCATATATTTCACTTGTCATGTTTATTACATTAAGTAATTGTTGTTTTTTTTTTTTTTTAGGATTTTCTGCTAGTCGATCAGTATCATCAGCATATCTTAGGTTAATTATCTTTCCATTAATGTTTAGGCCTGGCATCTCTGTGATGTTTTTAAAGATTTGCTCAGTGTTTAGATTGAACAAGCTTGGTGATAGGATGCATCATTGTCTTACTCCTCTTTTTATATTAATGGGTGTATTCAAATATGTTGTTAAAACAGACGTCGTCAGTCTTGACGTTTCTCCATAACAAAAGTTTGCAGTAAACACCTTTTATTCTTATTTTTATTTTTATTTCTCATTCTAGTTTGAAATTATTATTTGTGTATTATTATTTTTTTTTATACATCTCTGTGTGTGTATGTGTGCCTGTGTGTCTGTGTGTTATATGTCTGTTCCTGCTGAAGGCCTTTAGGCCGAAACGTTATTCTAATTTGTGTCGCCCATTTTATCACGTAAAGCTTTAACCATACCGTTTTTCTATGTTTTTTTTTTCATTTGTCCCTGATGTTTCTCCATTTTTGGTCACATCGTTTGTCATCGACATCAAATCACTGAAAGTGAGCACCTCTAATACGCCGTTATATCTTCTGTGTGAGCACCTCTAATTCGCCGTTATATCTTATGTGTGAGCACCTCTAATACGCCGTTATATCTTCTGTGTGAGCACCTCTAATACGCCGTTATATCTTCTGTGTGAGCACCTCTAATACGCCGTTATATCTTCTGTGTGAGCACCTCTAATACGCCGTTATATCTTCTGTGTGAGCACCTGAAACCAAACTCATTCGATTTCCGTTGGCAATTAATAGAACATTTTGTACCGGCGATAATTCACAGTTGGTCTGTGATGTATGCATTTTTAAAGCCCGGTCCATTCGATTTCAGCAAAATGCTTGTTTAACGGGTTCAAGTTTCCAGCTCAATGACGATCCTCTCGGGGTCTGTTTTTTTACGGCGTGCAAAGGGCACACCTGCTTGTTTCAGTATAAAAGTGGCACTTTAGTTTCAATCCTAAATATTTGGCATAAATTTTAAGTGACGACTACTTGACTAGATATTATGGTTTAGGAAAAAGAAACGACAGAGAAGAAAGATTAATACAATTCTGTGAAGAAAACAGGCTGATAATCTGTAACACCTACTTTGAGCAAGAGAAAAGGAAACTATACACATGGAAAAGCCATGGGGATAAGAAGAGGATTCAAATAGATTACATAATGATAAAAGAAAGGTTCCGTAACAAAAAAGAAAGCCAAAATCTACCCAGGAGCAGATATTAATTCAGATCACAATCCTGTAATGATTAAAATGAAAATCAAACTAAAGAGAAACAAGCAAAAGTCTAATTCATCAACAAATCCACTAGATATAACAGATTTAAATCAAAAAGATATTAAAGATATCTATACAATACAAGTAAAGAACACATACCAGAAGCTGCTAGAAGAAGGAATTGAACAATACAGAAGAGAAAATCCTGATGAAAAAGTAACAACCAAATGGCAATGCATAAAGAAAAGCATACAAGAAACCTGCGACACCTTACCCAAAAGAGAAAAGAACAAAAAACAAAATGGATAACTAACACCATCTTAGAAAAAATGGAAGAAAGGAGACAAGCGAAGAATACTGCCCAATACAATAAAATAGATAATGAGATACGCAAAATGTGCAAAAGAAGACTGGCTCTGCCAAAAATGTATAGAAATAGAAACTATGGAAAGCAAACAAGACTTAAGAGGAATGCACACAGAAATAAAGAGAATGACTAATAAAAATAAAAAAGCCACAGAAGGTGGATGCATTGCAGATGGCAGGAATATATAACAGAACTATTTCAGGATAAAAGTGACAAGAAACCAGTTATAAAATGTACATCAGGCTATAAAATCTTAAAATCTGAGGTCGAAAAGCTATAAAAACAATGAAAAAGATCAAAGCAGCAGGACCTGACAGCATACAGATAGAGATGATACAGGCACTAGAAGAATTTTGGCATTGAAGTGATTACAGACATATGCAACGACATATACCACACAGGATACATACCAAATGAACTAAAAACATCAACTTTCATTGCATTGCCTAAAAAGAATGGTGCAGTTGAATGCAGTGACTTCAGAACAATAAGCCTAATGAGCAATGTTACAAAAATCTTGCTAAAAGTTATACAAGGAAGGATTCATAATAAAATCAAAACTGAATTAGATGAGCAGCAATTTGGATTTAGGAAAAATAGCGGGACAAAAGAAGCCGTATTCTGCATGAGAACATTAATCGAAAAATACACAGAAGTAAACAAACCAATATATGCCTGCTTCATAGAATACACCAAAGCTTTTGATAGAGTACACCACAAACAACTTATAGAATGACTAAAAGAGATACATCTAGATGACATGGATATACGACTAATATGCAATCTATACTGGGAGCAAACAGCAATAATAAAATATAACAAAGAGAACTCTACACCCATTGATATAAAAAGAGGAGTAAGACAGGGATGCATCCTATCATTAAGCTTGTTCAATCTATACACTGAGCTAATTTTTTAAAAACATCATAGAGATGCCAGGATTACAAATTAATGGAAAGATAATCAATAACCTAAGATATGCTTACGATACTGTACTACTAGCAGAAAATCCTAAAGATCTACAACAATTACTTAATGAAATAAACATGACAAGCAAAAATATGGACTAGATATGAATATCAAAAAGACTAAAACTATGATCATAAACAGAGAAGATACTCAAAACCCACAAGTGGATATCAAAACAGAAGGAATAGACTTGGAGACAGTTCAGAACTACAACTACATTGGACACACTATAACCAGTGATGGAAAATGTACAACTGAAATAAACAAAAGAATAGGTATGGCAAAAAGTAATTTTAATGTCATGAAGAACATACTAACATCAAAACAAATAACACCAGGGCTATAACTAAGAATAGCAAAATGTTACATCTTCTCAGTATTCCTATATGGTGCAGAAACATGGACATTAGACAAGAAAACATAACAGAGAATTGAAGCCTTTGAAATGTGGATATATAGAAGAATATGTAGAATCGGATGGAAGGAAAAGAAAACAAACGATGAAGTCTTAAAACAACTAAAAATGAAAAGAGAACTACTAAGCACAATTCAAACAAGACAAATGAGATTTTTGGGCCATGTTAAAAGACACAACAGCCTACTAAAAGTAATCCTGGAGGGGAAAATACAAGGTAAAAGAGGCAGAGGCAGACCAAGACTAACATGGACGAGTAACATTAAAGGATGGACAAATCAGCCTATGACAACCTGCACCATCAAAGCACGAGACAGAGCAGAATGGCGCTCCATGGTAGCCAACCTTCGTTGCGAAGGCACTCGATGATGATGATTATGTTTGTTATTTTTCAACAAATTGACATAATCGTGGTATTTAAATGTCATTTGGTCATGGATTATTAATATGTAGCATTTTATAACTGAAATAATGATATAAAAACGCGATACAAATGGTCTGTATATCCCTTTCTTATGACACTGTATGGCCCTTTTCGTCCTGTCAGACTGTCTAGTGGAGGCTATTGTGTATTTTTTT
Source organism: Megaustenia siamemsis (assembly GCA_032433765.1). NCBI lineage: Eukaryota > Metazoa > Mollusca > Gastropoda > Stylommatophora > Ariophantidae > Megaustenia > Megaustenia siamemsis. The sequence goes on from JAVIAB010000091.1 coordinate 53,527,267, forward strand.
GAGGTTTTGTTTTTGTCGAACAGCTTCTCTCGTGGCTATATCTACCAATGTTTGACAAACACACATCGTCACAGAATGAACAAGTCAGGCCCACTGGTCCACAGGGTTTTCCATCCTTTTTCATAAGTCTTTTCTCCTCTAAGTTTTGCCTTAGCACAGTCTCAAATGATGTTATACCGTTCCTAATACATGCTCTCCATGATGTGCGATTACTTGCCAGATGTTCCCAGTCATTTTCACATAAGGAGAAGTCTTTCAGAGATGATTTGCAGATATCTATATATCGTAGTTTAGGTCAGCCGATTTGTCTTTTTCCGTGTATTAGCTCACCATATAGTATTTGCCTAGGAATGCGCTTTTCTTCCATTCGTTGGACATGCCCCAGCCATCTTAGTCTTCGACTTCTGAGTATCGACATGATTATTGGGGTCTTAGCAAGTTGCAGGACAGTTAAGTTGGTTATTTTATTTCCTGCCATTTCATGTGCATTATTTTGCGGAGACATCGCATGTGGAAGGCATTTAGTCTTTTTTCCTGGTTTGAGTATGTTGTCCAGGTTTCATATCCATATAATAGTGTGCTAAGCACACAAATTTGATATATTAAGAGTTTAGTCTTCAGTGTTAGTTTCGTGTTGTCCCAGGTCTTTTCTTATAATACCCATGATTTATCAGGGACCATTATGTCCATGTTGTATTTTTAGTAGCTTGTATTGCATTCGCTTATTGATGTATTCAGAGCAGGATGGGAAGGTATTGATTGAGTTATAATCGTGCAGTTATCAACTTAGCGCAGTCTAAACCATGAAGTTGAAATTGGGATAGGTTTTGAGTGCGGTCCAAGTTGGCCAGTAGAACAGTTAGATTGATTGGGATCATTGGACTGTAGATACGAAATAGAGAATTTTGAATCAATAGACTGTAGTGAGAAAAAATTAGAGGAATCGGAGTCATTTCTTCTTCTTCTACCTTATTAGCTCCCAGTGGAACATAGGTTTTCAACAAACACTTTCCAAGTCGTTCTGTATTTTGCCATTCTTTTAAGATCATTCAATGTCGTCCCCATCATCTTCATCTTTGCTTCTATCTGCCTTCTCCAAGAATTCCTTGGTCTTCCTCTTTGTCTTTTCCCCCTGGGGTTTCCAAAAAAGGGTCTGTTGTGTAATACTCTCAGTTGGCTTACGCAGTGTGTGTCCTATTCCACACGGAGACACGGACACGGAGTCATTTGACTATAGACAAATTGAGGAATTAGAGTGTAGATAAAAATATAGAAATAGAGGTTATTGAACTGTAAAGGTATTCATTAGAGTGTATAAAAATAGAGGATTTGAAGTCATTGTGCAGTAGAAAAAAAATTACAGGAATCGGAGTCATGGGCTGAATAGAAATAAATAAATTGGAGTGATCAGACTGTAGAGATAAAGAGAACGTATAGCCATTGACTGTCAAGAAATAGAGGAGAAACAAGTAAAGGACACAATACAAAGGGTTTATACATAAACAGCCAGCTAATGGAACTGTCAACGGCACTACCGTGGTCGTTTGCTGCAAGCGACTAGGTACCAATGTGTTTGACTGGAATGTTGTGATGTTAGCTTCATCTACATTGAACAATGAGTACTCCCTTGGGACAAAGACGCCAAACAGTGTCTGAACTGAAAGTAATCAGCGACTGTAAATGACACTGACTGATTGCATTAGAGTCAGTGAACCAGAATTGTGGGTGTGTGGGGCGTATCAAGACCTAGAAATGCATACAAATGCCAAGCTGCAGTCAAGCTGAATGTGAAGGAAAAGTTTTTTTTTAAATTGAAATATGGTATGATTAAAGCTTTATGTAATTGATGGACGACACAAATTTGAACGACGTGTCGGCTCAATAGACCTTCAGCAGGAACAAACAAACAACAGACACACAAAGATATGTAAGTAAATAGAGCTAGTCCTATTTAGCTAATTAATCATGAACAAGGCAGAATTAGTCAAGATCGTGCACCAACGTAACGTTGTAGGCCTGGGAGCAGACAGACTAACCAGACTGGAGCGAAAAACGTGTATAGAATGAAGAGGAAGGCAACTCGCTACCCATAAACACCGCGATGAAGTCGGATATGTTTGGTCGAATCGAAAAACATAATATATCGCAGCTTGCTGTAAACCACAATACAATATATATATATATGCCAAATTTAACGACCCTTTAAGCAGGGACATGGAAAGAATGTCTCTTCCCCCCCCCCCTCTTTCTTTAAAAACTCGTCCTCCTGCAGCATGTGACGTCACAATGCGTGTTTAAACTAGCACTGGGCACGTACGATCACATCATAAAATTATATATGCTGTGTCCTTTTCTTCCATTGCCATTTATTGTTACTTTTTATGTCGTAAAACTTTGCGACAATGAGGTCTGTTTTTTTTTTTTAAATTATTATTTTACTTTATTATCCTTATCAGTTAAACGTGCTTTATTTTATGCTTGTACGTGTTGTGTAGGTCCTTGTTTTTTTCTTTTTCTTGTTAATGTGTTGTTTTACTTTAAATCCTTGATTACTCACTTGTGGTTGATCTGAGTAGTTCGGGAGCTGTAGTAACACAATAAACAGGAGGTAAGAGGTCAAATTCTAGCCCCAACGACGGCTTCTAATTTCACCCAGTCTTAAATGGGTACTGGATTTTTTTTTCTCGAAATAAATACTGTACCTGACTTAATGCTGACCACATTACGCTAGTGGGAGCCGCGATAGCTCAGTGGTTAGTGAACTGGACTACAAAGGACAAGGTGTAGGTTTCGATCCCAATCGACGGCTTCCGGGTTCACAAATCCTTAAATGGGTACCGAATTTTTTCGGGGAAAGTAAAGCGGCACGGGCGTAATACCGACCACATTACCCCGAAAATCATGTGCTGAAGGTCTGTAAAAATTATGGTCACTAACACCATATTCCCTATACGCCACTTGGCGTGACGGGGCTCTTTACTTTACTTTTTAACATTACCCCAGGAATGTACAAATGGTAAAAAAAAAAATGTATGAGCACTTACACTCAATTCCCTATTCACCGTGCGTGGCACGTGAAAACAGTCACAGTTAATAACTTTTAGAACGGGTGCAGTCAATTGCTAGGCTCACAACCATATTATATTTCATGCAGTTCAAACACATGCACTCTCTCTCTCTCTCTCTATATATATATATATATATATGATTTAATGCTGGTAATTTGTTCCGGAGCTGTAAATTTGTTCCTGACTTACGAATTTAATGACGAAACTACGCTACTGAACTATCACAGACCACTCTCAAGTCATCATCATCATCATGTGCCATACCAGTTGGTGTAGGCGATCATGTCCTTCCACAATCTTCTATCTACAGTGCATCGTATTAGTTCTGTTGTTGACTGTTTTCCATGCCATGACACCAAGCTATCTAGTATTTTCTCTTTTTGTTGTCCACGATATCTCTTTCCCTGAATTTTGCCAGTTGTAACCAAGTATTCCAACTTTTCTTTTCTCATGATGTGCCCAAATTATGTTGATTGGTTCTTTCTGATGTTTTTTAGGAGTTCCCTTTTTGTGTTGGCCTCTGAGAATTTCTTCATTGGTCTTTTTGGCTGTCTAGGGAATTTTCACCATTATTCTGAGAAATCCCATCTCTATGGACTCTAATCGTCTTTTCCTTTCCATGCTATCAGGTGAAAAAAAGACAAATTAATGTGACTTTTTCAAAATGTTTTTAAAAATCATACAGCGGAATTACCAAGGTGGTTAAAATGACAGGGTGATAATGAGGAGGTAACTGTCGTTTCGACTCAGGTAAATTCCCGCGTATTTATATCGGAAATAGGGCAACTTTCAAAATAAAGTTCACCATTCTTCTGAGAAATCCCATCTCTGTGGCCTCTACTCGTCTTTTCATTTGTTTGTCTACTGTCCATGATTCGCTTCCATAGGTCAGAATTGGTTCTATATAGCACCGATGAACTCTCTTTCTCACTTCTATTGACATAGATTTGTTGCATAAGATATTTTTCATTTTCTGAAATGCTATTTTGGCCTCAGCTATTCTGCTTTTTATTTCTCATAAATATCTGGACAAACCACAATCCACTCAAGTGCTGACATCTAATACAACATCTTGTTTTGGACACTTTACGCCAATCTGGCACTACGGTATACATAATATCGAATATACCTCATCTCTCTTCTTAATAACTAATGGGATTAATTTGTTTTGTTATCATTTTTTAATGGGGATATGTTGCTTTGAAGAAAATAAAGAAACGAAAATAGACTTCCTGTAAATATCACTAATTTGTCAAAAGTTCATCTTATAATTATTCACGTTGAACATTTCTGTAATTAACTATATAGAGTTCTTCAGTTACAAGAGTCAAGTCCCTTTGAGATCACATCAAAGATTTAATAATTCTAGAATGTTATTTTCGTTGCTTTTGATCCTCTTTGTGATTTTATTATGAAATTAACTATCCTGTTTGTGGTCTTTCTTCTCCCTCTCCAGGATAGGCAAACTTTCCGTCGGATAGTACTGAAGACGGCATTCAACAAGAGGAAGAAGTACGAGAAATTGATTGAGGGATGTGCTATGCTCAAATCTCTTGATGTAAGTACCCGCTGTTAACTCCTGGCTCGAATGTCCTGCTGTATTTACACGTGGCTAGCCCCATTTGTTGTAAAAATTGGGTTAAATTACACATCGTTAACTCTTTATTCTTAGGTAACTCTCTTTGTGCAAAGATCTTTATCTTAATACACTAATATACATAGCATGTTATCAGTTAACACTTTTTGTACACATATCTTTATCTAAGTACATTGTATGTTATCATATAACTCTCGTTATCTAAATATCTTTTTCTAAGTATGTTATCAATTTTTTTTTATCTAAATGTCTCCATCTAAGCACATATAGTATGTTATCAGTTAACTCTCTTTATACGCATATCTTTATCTAAGCACATATTGTATGTTATCGGTTAACTCTTTTTATACACATATCTTTATCTAAGCACATATTGTATGTTATCAGTTAACTCTCTTTATACGCACGTCTTTATCTAAATAAACAACGTATGCTCCCATTGTTTAAGTCTGCTGCTTATTTCACGCTTCTATAGTTGTCTACTTATTTCTGTCTTGTTTCCGTTCTCATTTTGGAAAATTACATTTGTAACCTCCATTTTCTGTTCACACTCGCCTTTTAGAATCAATAAAACTATTGCAAGTTCTAACTATGCAACACGTTTTTACCGAGCCCCCACATGAATTCTGTTTTTCCTTTCCTAAATCCTATTTCAGGAAGTTAAGCTGTATCTGTTGTTGCGTGTTACTTAATTTGGATAAAAGTGCAGAGGAATTTCTGATTGATGTTGTTTGGTGAAAGAAAGAACAAGTGTAACAGTTTACAAATTGTTTCCTCTATCACTCATCTATCCACCCATCCACATTCTTGTTCTAGTTTCGGTGGTGACTTGCAAATCTTTTACCTGGACAATATTTACAACTCTCTTCACTCATGTTCACTTTCACTTCCACATGCTGGAGGGATCGGTGGCATAGAAGTAAGAAATCAGCCCTTGGATAAGAAAATGTCGGGTTTGAATCGAGCCACATACAGTTGAATTTTCCTTTTGGAGATCCGTGGTTTCTTTGCGACTTTATCTACATCTTGTCTATTGGCAGTGAGATCCCATATCTAGTCTTATCTAGGCAATGAGATCCGATGTCTAGCCCTCTATGGGCAGTGAGATCCGATGTCTGGGCCTCTATGGGCAGTGAGATTCAATGTCTAGGCCTCTATGGACAGTGAGATCCGATGTCTAGACCTCTCTGGGCAGTGAGGTCCGATGTCTAGCCCTCTATGGACAGTGAGGTCCGATGTCCAGCCCTCTATGGACAGTGAGGTCCGATGTCTAGCCCTCTATGGACAGTGAGATCCGATGTCTAGCCCCTCTCTTCTTCTTCACTTTCTCTTCTTCTTCACTTTCTCCTCTCCTTCACTTTCTCCTCTCCTTCATTTTCTCCTCTCCTTCACTTTCTCCTCTCCTTCACTTTCTCCTCTCCTTCACTTTCTCCTCTCCTTCACTTTCTCCTCTCCTTCACTTTCTCCTCTTCTTCACTTTCTCTGGTACGCATTAAGAAGCGTGGTGGGTGGAAGGAGCAAGAAAACTCAAGTTGACTCACTTCCGGCAGATTTAACCACCTGCAGTTATGTAATCCTGTTGCAGAGTTTCTTTGTTGTTGTCATTCCATATTGTTGGGTCAGCCTTTGGGCCCTGCTCTGATTTCAGCTTCCGCTATACAAATATACCTTTATTTGTTTTGGTCTTGTTTCATTTACCAATCGTTGTATTTGTAGTCTTCTTTGTTTGTGTTCAAGCGAAGTAGTCAGTGGCTCGTGGACCTTGTGGCGTTTTGCGGGTAGATTTCTTCACTCATCACGGTCTGTGGTTATCCGTCACACAGTGCCCTAGTCCTGCCATCCATCTTTCCATTATCCCATTTTCATCTAAGGTTGCTGGAATTGACAGTAGCTTTGCTAGCGATGCTTATCTTTTTTTTTAAATTGATTTAATCGTTAACTCCACCATCGGGGCATACTTCTGGTCTCCTATGCGAAAAGTTTCCTGTACACAACACAATGTAGAGTGAAAAGAGTTGCACTCACTAATCTAGTTGTTAGTTCATAGTACGTACTTTATAACTTGTATGCCTACTGTCTTTATTGAATCAGTGTTCGCTTCTTATATCTATTTATACTGTTACTGTAATTTCCATTTATATATGATTGTGATTACAAGGGCTAACTCCTAGATCTCTATATTGATCAGTGTAGAGTTTATGTGGGACGGTTTTATGTCAACTCTGTTTACCACGTTATGTTTATGTGGTGATGTGGCGGGTAGGTGAAGTCAGACACATATTAAGTCACCACAGAAACAAGATCCCTAGAAGAAGAGCTGACCAGAAGAAGCCACATTTGGATTGAGACCATGTGGTAAAGAGCCGACATAGAACCGGTCCTGAATGACATACGGCTATGACATATAAACTGGTTTGTCCACTTAGAAAGAATGTTTTATACAAGACATATAGCATCATCATGAAGTACCGGACCTACTGGCGTATGTGATCATGTCTCTCCACAACTTTCGATCTCGGTAGCTATTTATCATTTCTGTTGTTGACCTTCTGCCAAGCCATTCTCTTAAGCTGTCTGCTATTTTTTCTCTTTGCTTCCCTCTATCTCTTCGTCCCTCAATTTTTCCAGTTGTTACAATATATTCCAGTTGTTCTATTCTCATTACATGGCCAAAAAATGATGATTGTTTCTTCCTAATATTGGAAATTAGCTCTCATTTTGCTTTGGCCTCTCTCAGAACATCTTCATTACTCTTCTTAGCTGTTCATGGTACTCTCAACATTCTTCTGTAAAACCACATTTCTACAGCCTCCAGTGATTTTCTTGTCTGTTGTCCTATTGTCCATGATTCGCATCCATATGTTAAGACTGGCTCTACATAACATTTAAGAACTCTTTTTCTTTTTTCTATTGTCAAAAATGGATTGCATAGTATCTTCCTCATTTTTTGGAAAGCTGCTTTTGCCTGAGCCATTCTGCATTTCACGTCTTTTGTACATCTTCTGTGTGAGGTTAACAAAGTTCCCAAATATTTAAATTCATTTACTTGTTTTAATATTGTTCCACTTGTTTTTATTTTGCACTGAGGTGATGTATTTTTCTTTGTTGTTACCATTACCTCTGTCTTTTTGCTATTAAGGCTGAGTCCTTTATTTTTGCTTTCTTTCACTATAATGTCTAACATTTCTTGTAACTCATTTTCACTCTTGGCGATTAAGACTGTATCATCAGCATACCTTAGATTATTTATAATATGACCTCCAATTGTTATTCCAAGCATGTCCCTGATGGATCTTAAAATAATCTCACTATAAATATTAAACAAATCTGGTGACAGCACACAACCTTGTCTAACACCCTGTTTTATTTGTTGAAACATTCCCAATTGGTTTCCAGTTCTTATGACCGCTGTTTGTTGCCAGTCTATCTATCTATCTATTATCCTTTCGAGCCGAAGACGGCACATAGGGCAGAACCACAATCTCAAAAACAGAAACCTTGCGTGCCAAAATGGCACATATTGCAGAGATCACTGCTTCTAAAATCTATGGTCTGTTTCCATAACAATGCTTTTTACAATGACAGCTTGTCAAGCCATCGATAAATCTCCTTAGTCGCCTCTTACGACATGCCTGAAAGGTCACAGTGTCACTATTCTTTACATCCCACATAATGGGGCCCCGGTAACACACGGGTTGTTGCCAGTACATGTTCTTTATTATTCTTAGATCGTTGCTGTCTACGTTTATGCTTTCTAAAATTTTGATTATTTCTTGGTAATTTACTTTGTCAAATGCTTTGGTATAATCTATGAAACATAGGTACAGATCTGTTTTAAAGTCTATGGCTCTTTCCACTAAAGATCTTATGATATAAATGGCATTGCTTGTTCCTTTATCTCTAACAAAACCACACTGTTCATCGCTAATTTCTGGACTGATTTTGTTTCGCACTCTTCGCATGATGATTCTTAGTAATATCTTAGTCATATGACTTATAATGCTTATTGTGCGATGATCATCGCATTCAATCGCACCCGATTTCTTTGGTAGGGCTATGAATATTGATTTGAGCATGTCGCCATTACAAGACATATAAGAAGCGTGGAAATAAGCAAACCTAGAGTATTGGCAGAATATCAAGGTAAATAAAATGTTTAGACAACATAAAAGGACATGATAACTTAGAGAATACTATTGTTGAGGACACTTTACACAGAGGAGGGCGATTGTACAATATCACAGACTAGCTGAGATTGACCGCTAGGAAGTGCTGGATATCTTGAAGAGAAAAGAGTAGCTGGGAGCCAGGCTCCAACAGTGACAGGCAGCTAGATGATGATGGTGATAATTGTGGTGGTGGTGGTGGTGGTGATGGTGACGATGGTAAAGATAGTGACGACGGCGATGATAATGATGATGGTGATGGTGATGGTGATGATGATACTTGTGATGATAGTGGGGGTTGTGATGATGATGATGATGATGACAGTAACAACATAGAACGGCATAATCATTGAAACTACATGTATACGCCGTCATGAAATAACAATGGTTGACGTTATCAGTATAAAGGAAAATATCGAGTTGTATCTTAAGCGTACGATAAATCCTTTCTTTCTTTCTTTCTTTCTTTCTTTCTTTCTTTCTTTCTTTCTTTCTTTCTTTCTTTCTTTCTTTCTTTCTTTCTTTCGTAATTTTTCTTTCTTTATTTTTTCGTGTCTTTCTTTATTTTTTTCATTTTCTTTCTTTATACCTTCATTTTTTTCAGTCTTCTATTTTCATTTTTCTTTCTTTCTTTCTTTCTTTCTTTCTTTCTTTCTTTCTTTCTTTCTTTCTTACGATCACCCAATGAGTACTAAAGGAATTGATTGACCTCTTCATCATCCATCCTTGAAATGGCATTACGGGCATATAGGCGTTGTGTTGTGGTTTACAATATAACTGTGATATTTGAAACTTTCGACCCTTCACATCCGACTTCAGCATGGCATTTTTGAGTACCCGGTTTTGCCTTCCCTCTTCGATCTCTAGTCACTTGGTCAGAGTAGATTGGTTAGTATGTTACTAGAGCCACCGCCGGAGAAAAAGAAGCGAGTAAATTCTTGTGTCATACAGCATTTCCACTATTTATATTCATTCACGAAGAGATGCTCGCTGAACTATTTATTACTGACACACTCGAGTATCTCCTTTTGTATTTGCCCTCGCGATAAACGAGTTTTTTTAGTGACTTAAATTTGAAATAAGCAGCGCAGTAATTTTGTTTAATGCTAAGTATAGTATATATGTCCCCTGGGCTGCTAAAATAGACCAACGAGGAAATTCTCAGAAAGGCTAACACAAAAAGTGAGCTCATAAGAAACATCAGAAAGAAACAATCAACATTTTTCGGGCACATCATGAGGAGAGGAAAGTTGGAATACATTGGTTACAACTGGCAAAATAAAAGGAAAGAGAGATCGTGGACGACAAAGAGAGAAGATGCTAGATAGCTGGTGTCATGACTTGGAAAACAGTCGACAACAGAATTAATACGATGCACTGTGCATAGAAGGGAGCCGCGATAGCTCAGTGGTTAGTGAACTGGACTACCACGGACAAGGGGTAGGGTTCTATCCCAACCGACGGCTTCCGGGTTCACCCAGCCTTAAATGGGTACCGGATTTTTTTCTGGGAAAGTAAAGCAGCACGGGCGTAATACTGACCACATTACCCCAAAAATCATGTGCTGAAGGTCTGTAAAATATAGGGTCACTAACACCATATTTCCCTATACGCCACTTGGCGTGACGGGGGTGCTTTACTTTTTTTTTTTTACTGTGCATAGAAGATTGTGGAAGGACATAATCGCCCACGCCAACCGGTATTGCACGTGATGATGATCAATTATTGCAAATGTTATTGGTAATTCTAAATGACGTAGTAAAACTATTTTAGTATAGCCAAACAGGTACGATGTATTTGCTTTAATTGCAAATAATGACAGGACAAAGTAACCAACTGTAATGTCTTACAACGAGCCTAACTCCCATCCATCCTGGCAACAGTTAGGGGTCAGAGACTGAGGCGGCTGGGTCATGTAAGAATAATGGGAAACAATCGTATTCCCAAACAAATATTGTATGGCGAACTTCGGGACAGAAATAGACAAAAGGACAGATCAGTGCTGGGAATTAAGGATGTTTGCAGGGCTTCCTTGAGGGAATTCTCTATCAGCGAAAGAAATTGGGAAAATCTGGCTGCAGAACGTAGCACATTGGGAACAACAATTAAAAAAAAAAAACGGCACAGTAACATTCGAGAAAGCATTGATATTAAATTAAGAAATCAAAAGACGCGGGATAAAGGAGAAGAGGCCAGGCGCAACGAATACACCTTATTCATTCTGCAGTTGAATCTCTCTATCCAATATAGGCAGATTCTGCCACGAGAGAAGCTGTTAGGTAAAAACATCCAGTATAAGACTAATATTTTACCAAACTAATGACTTAATCATGATTGCTTGCTACAAACTGTTTGCCAAGACGCCAAAATCCATACATACAATTGTAATTACATATGTATGACACCATACATTTTCTATTTAGTTTTTAACTTATTAAAACTCATAAATATTATTCACGGGGTGGATGAGTCTCCAGTAAGTATTGTATTCAAGACTTGTGTCCGGACTAAAATAAGCTGAGAACCTCTCCTTCAGAATAACTCTGAAGTGCACTAATGCCTAGTAGGAGAGCTGTCCTTGTGAGAGGACACGGCAATAACCATAAAAACAGCAATGACATAGTTCGAGTATTTATACAAACGGCAAGGGCTGTGAAGTGTAAACAAATCTAAAGTAATCACTTTTCAAAGTGCGCGGGATAGCGGCTGAACACATTTTTTTTTTTTTTTTAATCTGGAGAAGCCATCTGTTGATTTTGTACCACTAGCATTGTTCAGTTGACGCGTATGCAACTTGTGATGTAGGACTATGTGTGTGCACAGCCAACTATATATTTTCTTAGGCCTGCGGGCAGAGGAGAAAACTCCCTGAAAAGCTTTCAAGTAGCAGGACGATTTACGAGCAAGAGCGGATGTGGGTAGAATTGTGTAAGCCGTCTATAGCCCCTATAGCTGGAAACGTCACACTAAGTGGAGGGTTTTCCGGTTTTATTCGCTACCAGCATGCCTTGGTAAATCTATAGTTGGTTGTGGACTCCGAGAGAGAGAGAGAGAGAGAGAGAGAGAGAGAGAGAGAGAGAGAGAGCGTGCATCCAAATAAGAAAAACTTGAACGATGTTACAAATTTACCTTAAAGTATCTGAAGGAAAAGGCCAGTCAAAATAAGCAAATCTGTCCTCTGTATTCGCTTATAAAAGAAATTGAAAATAAAAATGTTTGTAATTGGCATGTGCTTGAAAATAGGAAATACATAAAAAATAATTATGCACATAAATAATTCCTGGCGTTTCAAACATTTTCTTTAATCACGTGATTTATTACCAGCCTGCAACATTACTTCTTTCTTTTTTTCTTAAATTAAATAGTTGGCAGAGTCTGTTTACAAATTTCTTGTGGCAGAATTTGTTAACACACATCTAGTTGCAGAGTTTCGTAACGCACATCTAGTGGCAGAGTTTCGTAACGCACATCTAGTGGCAGAGTTTCGTAACGCACATCTAGTGGCAGAGTTTCGTAACGCACATCTAGTGGCAGAGTTTCTTAACACACATCTAGTGGCAGAGTTTATTAACACACATCTAGTGGCAGAGTTTGTTAACACACATCTAGTGGCAGAGTTTGTTAACATACATCTAGTGGCAGAGTTTGTTAACACACATCTAGTGGCAGAGTTTCTTAACACACATCTAGTGGCAGAGTTTGTTAACGCACATCTAGTACCAGAGTTTGTTAACACACATCTAGTGGCAGAGTTTGTTAACACACATCTAGTGGCAGAGTTTATTAACACACATCTAGTGGCAGAGTTTGTTAACACACATCTAGTGGCAGAGTTTGTTAACATACATCTAGTGGCAGAGTTTGTTAACACACATCTAGTGGCAGAGTTTATTAACACACATCTAGTGGCAGAGTTTGTTAACACACATCTAGTGGCAGGGTTTGTTAACACACATCTAGTGGCAGAGTTTTATAACACACATCTAGTGGCAGAGTTTGTTAACACACATCTAGTGGCAGAGTTTATTAACACACATCTAGTGGCAGAGTTTGTTAACACACATCTAGTGGCAGAGTTTGTTAACATACATCTAGTGGCAGAGTTTGTTAACACACATCTAGTGGCAGAGTTTATTAACACACATCTAGTGGCAGGGTTTGTTAACACACATCTAGTGGCAGAGTTTGTTAATACACATCTAGTGCCAGAGTTTGCTAACATACTTCTAGGGGCAGAGTTTGCTAACACACATCTAGTGCCAGAGTTTGCTAACATACTTCTAGGGGCAGAGTTTGTTAACACACATCTAGTGGCAGAGTTTGTTAACACACACCTAGGGGCAGAGTTTGTTAACACACATCTAGTGGCGTAGTTTGTTAACACACTTCCAGGGGCAGAGTTATTAACACACTTTTAGTGGCAGAGTTTATTAACACGTATCTAGTGGCAGAGTTTGTTAACACACTTTTAGTGGCAGAGTATATTAACACGTATCTAGTGGCAGAGTTTATTAACACGTATCTAGTGGCAGAGTTTGTTAACACACTTTTAGTGGCAGAGTTTATTAACACGAATCTAGTGGCAGAGTTTGTTAACACACTTTTAGTGGCAGAGTTTATTAACACGTATCTAGTGGCAGAGTTTGTTAACACACTTTTAGTGGCAGAGTTTATTAACACGTATCTAGTGGCAGAGTTTGTTAACACACTTTTAGTGGCAGAGTTTATTAACACGTATCTAGTGGCAGAGTTTGTTAACACACTTTTAGTGGCAGAGTTTATTAACACGTATCTAGTGGCAGAGTTTGTTAACATACTTCCAGGGGCAGAGTTTGTTAACACACTTTTAGTGGCAGAGTTTATTAACACGTATCTAGTGGCAGAGTTTGTTAACACACATCTAGTGGCAGAGTTTGTTAACACACTACCAGGGGCAGAGTTTGTTAACACAAGTCGTTATGTTTTTTGCCATTCTTTTAAGATCATTCCATGTCTTCCCCGTCATCTTCATCTCTGCTATCTGTCTTCTCCAAGAATTCCTTGGTCTTCCTCTTTGTCTTTTCCCCTGGGGATTCCAAAAAAGGGCCTGTTGTGTAATACTCTCAGTTAGCTTCCGTAGTGTGTGTCCTGTCCAGCGCCATCGTCTTCGCTGTATCTCTTTATCCACTGGTGTTTGACTGGTATATTTCCATAATTCTATGTTAGTGATTTTGTCTTGCCATTTCCATCCTTTTATTCTGCCTAAGCATCCATTAATGAAAGTCAGTATCTTCGTGATTGTCAATTTTGTTGTTCTCCATGTTTCACAGCCATATAATAGGGCCGCCTTAACATTTGAGTTGAAAATTTTTTTTTTTGTATTTAACCTAATTTCTTTGGATTTCCATATGTTTCCCAGTGCAATGAAAGCTCCTCTTGCCTTTGATATCCTTAATTTTTGTATCATTATCTGTTCCTCCTTCTTTGTCTATATTACTGCCCAGATATATGTAAGATTGTACATTTAATAGAGGTACTTCTCTTAGTTTTATTTGGTTATTGCCAACTGCATTAATTCTCATCATGTTGATCTTATCTCTATTAATCTTCAGTCCTAGCTGTTGTGATCTCTCATCAAGTATGTTGATTTTATCCTGCATCTGTGGATGGCTGTGTGATAGGAGAGCTATGTCATCAGCAAAGTCTAAATCATCAAGTCGTTTGGTCAGTGACGACTGGATTCCATTTCTATTGTTTCGAGTTATTTTCATAATCCAATCTATGGCCAGTAGAAAGATAAATGGAGACAGAAGGCATCCATGCCTTACTCCTGTCCTTATTTCAAATGCTTCTGTAAGCTGTCCTTCATACACCACACTACATTTTGTTCCTTCATACATTGTTTTTATCAGGTTAATAAAATTTATGGGGATTCCGTAATGACTCAGCAACTTCCAAAGCATTCTTCTGTCTAAACTATCAAATGCCTTTTCGTAATCTATGAATCCAATATAAAGTAGGGATTTTAATTCTAAACTTTGTTCAACTATTATACGTAGAGTAGTTATTTGATCAGCACATGATCTATTCTTCCTAAAACCTGCTTGTTCATCTCTCAAATGTTTCTATATGGCCTCTTTTAGTCTCTCCAGAATGATTCTGCTTAATATTTTTTCCTGGCACTGATAGTAGCATAATTCCCCTATAATTTGTGCACTCCTGTAAACTTCCTTTCTTTGGTAGTTTTATCATATAACCTTCTTTCCAGTCTTTAGTTATTTCTTCCCTCTCCCAAATTTTATCTAATAGATTATGTAGCATCTTGGTAGAGGTGTTAATATCTGCTTTGATGGCTTCCGAAGGAATTTCATCTGGTCTTGTGGCTTTACCATTTTTTAATAGTTTTATGGCTTTCATTATTTCTTCTTTGCTTGGTTTTCCACAGTTAACGTGTAACTCTTCTTCTGCTGGTAGTATATCTGGAGGATTATTTGAGCCGGGTCTATTCAAAAGTTCTTCAAAGTGCTCTTTCATTCTCTCCATTTGTTCCCTTATATTACTAAGCAGATTTCCTTTCTTATCTTTAATAAAGGCATTGATCTGTTTGTATTTTCCACTTAATTTCTTTGTGCTTGTTGTACAGTTCTTTCATTTTCCCTTTATTTGCTGCTTCTTCTGCCTCTTTAGTTAGTTCATCTATATATTTCCTCTTATCCCTTTTAATGCATCTTCTCACTTCTTTGTTCACCTCTGTGTAAGCTTCTTGTGGCTTTATTACTTCTCGTTTTGCTTTTATTTATGTCTGCTTTCTTGTTCTTTCTTTCTCTAATTTTGTCCAGGGTCTCTGCTGTCATCCATACCTTATTCTGGCGTTCTCTTTTCCCTAGTGTTTCTTCGCATGTCTCTTTCCATATATCTTTTACCTGTTTCCAATGATCTTCTATATTTATTGTATTTTCTAGTTGTTGGAGGACTTGGTATTTGTTTGATATTGTGACTGCGAATTTATCTTTAATTCCTTGTTCTTTAAGAAACCCTACATTGAAATATTTTCTACCCTTATTCGTTGTAGTATACCTTTTTAGTTTAATTTTAAGTTTGGCTATCCGAAGCTACATCTGCCCCTCTATATACTTTTACATCCTGTAAGGATGACTTAAAATTATTATTAATACATATGTGATCAATTTGATTTTCCGTTCTATGATCTGATGACACCCATGTAGCTTTGTGTATTCTTTTGTGTTGGAATATTGTTCCTCCTAGGCTCATTTGGTTAAGGGCGCAGAAATTCACAAATAGCTCTCCATTCTCGTTTATATCTCCAAGTCCATGTTTTCCCATAATCTCTTCGAAGCCTCTGTTGTCTGATCCTACTTTAGCATTTAGGTCTCCCATCAAAATTAGAATATCCTTGGCTCGTCTTGCATCCATCTGACATTGTAGCTGTTGTAACAATCATCTTTAACTAAATCATCCTTATCGTTGGTTGGTGCATAGCATTGGATAATGTGTAATTTTATTTTGTTTTTGATTGTTTTAAATGTTGCTCTCATTAGTCTACTCCTCTCTTACACCTGCTTATAACTTCGAAGTGGTCTGCGTAACCTGCTGCTTTTCTGAACTTGAATCCAAACCTCGGTCTCCTAAACTGACCCCGACGTCCTTTCATCTTACCCAAACATTGTGCTACATTTATTATCACAACCTTCATCTCTTTCATTATTGTTATACACTCAGAACTCCCAAGATATTTCTGTTTTATCAATGCCATTTTGTTTCATTGCTCTTCCCAGCGGTACATTGAATGCTTTTAATCCCTTGAAAAGAAAACTATGAGATTTGTAACAGGTCTATTTGCCCTCTGCTTGAGATGAGTCGACAGTTGTCTCCCATTTCTGATACTTTAAGACAGCGTTTTATGCACGCTACTGCCATCCAATGAGCATTGTTTCCTGAGGGCTCTGTCCTGGAATAGAACTATATAAAAACTATTATTTAATAACCCAAGACATTTCAAATTTCTGTTTGTGTAAGAGCTTTTTAACCACTCACCTGAATGTTGAACTCATCATGTGTCTCGATCAATGGATGTTTGTTCTTCTCTTGTCTTTTACGAGAGAATTGTTCGGGAAAATTGAAATTGAAATAAGTTTCCTTTTTTTTTGTTGCTTTCTCGTTTTTTTTTACTTCTAGAGAGTAGAGTGATACATTTTTAGCTACGTTTATTGAAATTACATTATTTTGTTTTCTCAAAATTTCATTTTCCTAATTCGGCCTACTCTAACGTCCATCACATTCCCTATCCTTAATGTTATCAATCTATTTACATTCCCTAACCTATGTTCCATCAATCTATTTTCCGTAACGCCCGTAAGTCTTCTTTATCATCCATCAATATATTTAATCTAACACCCTTTTTTTAAATCTAATGCAGTCTCCTTCATCCTCCAGAAATCTATTTAATCTAACGCCCATCAGTCTCCTTCATTCTCCATCAATCTATTTAATCTAACGCCTATGAGTCTCCTTCATCCTCCATCAATCTATTTAATTTAACGCCCATCAGTCTCCTTCATCCTCCATCAATCTATTTAATTTAACGCCCATCAGTCTCCTTCACCCTCGATCAATCTATTTAATCTAACACCCACCAGTCTCCTTCACCCTCGATCAATCTATTTAATCTAACACCCACCAGTCTCCTTCATCCTCCATCAATCTATTTAATCTAACACCCATCAGTCTCCTACACCCTCCATTAATCTATTTAATCTAACACCCACCAGTCTCCTTCACCCTCTATCAATCTATTTAATCTAACACCAACCAGTCTCCTTCACCCTCCATCAATCTATTTAATCTGACACCCACTAGTCTCCTTCACCCTCCATCAATCTATTTAATCTAACGCCCACCAGTCTCCTTCACCCTCTATCAATCTATTTAATCTAACGCCCACCAGTCTCCTTCATCCTCCATCAATCTATTTAATCTAACGCCCACCAGTCTCCTTCACCCTCCATCAATCTATTTAATCTAACGCCCACCAGTCTCCTTCACCCTCTATCAATCTATTTAATCTAACGCCCACCAGTCTCCTTCATCCTCCATCAATCTATTTAATCTAACGCCCACCAGTCTCCTTCACCCTCTATCAATCTATTTAATCTAACGCCCACCAGTCTCCTTCACCCTCCATCAATCTATTTAATCTAACGCCCACCAGTCTCCTTCACCCTCTATCAATCTATTTAATCTAACGCCCATCAGTCTCCTTCACCCTCCATCAATCTATTTAATCTAACGCCCACCAGTCTCCTTCACCCTCTATCAATCTATTTAATCTAACGCCCACCAGTCTCCTTCACCCTCTATCAATCTATTTAATCTAACGCCCACCAGTCTCCTTCATCCTCCATCAATCTATTTAATCTCACACCCATCAGTCTCCTTCATCCTCCATCAATCTATTTAATCTCACACCCATCAGTCTCCTTCACCCTCTATCAATCTATTTAAGCTAGCGCCCATCAGTCTCCTTCACCCTCTATCAATCTATTTAATCTAACGCCCACCAGTCTCCTTCATCCCCCATCAATCTATTTAATCTCACACCCATCAGTCTCCTTCATCCTCCATCAATCTATTTAATCTAACGCCCACCAGTCTCCTTCATCCTCTATCAATCTATTTAATCTAACGCCCACCAGTCTCCTTCATCCTCCATCAATCTATTTAATCTAACGCCCATCAGTCTCCTTCATCCTCAATCAATCTATTTAATCTAACACCCACCAGTCTCCTTCATCCTCTATCAATCTATTTAATCTCACACCCACCAGTCTCCTTCACCCTCAATCAATCTATTTAATCTAACACCCATCAGTCTTCTTCATCCTCTATCAATCTATTTAATCTAACACCCACCAGTCTCCTTCACCCTCAATCAATCTATTTAATCTAACACCCATCAATCTCCTTACTCTATCCGCCTTCAATCTGCAAAATAGAGTGACGACTATGACCATTATAATTTAAAATGTAGTTGCCGGTAATGTTGATATAACGAGATCATATATTACAATGACTTTCTTTGGTTAGGTTCGCTATGGTAACGTTTGTTTAAATCTGTATGTTCATGTTTATGAATGTCCCCATCCCTTGTATTTCCTATGTGAAAAGTACAGGTGAAAGAGGAAATCAATGCGTAAGTGATGGAAGAATGAACTTGGTAACATATATCAAGTTACATCGATAGATGGACAAACGTGTCAGAATGTAGCAAATTACATTGATAGATGGACGAACATGTCAGAATGTAGCAAATTACATCGATAGATGGACGAACGTGTCAGAATGTAGCAAATTACATCGATAGATGGACGAACGTGTCAGAATGTAGCAAATTACATTGATAGATGGACGAACGTGTCATAATGTAGCAAATTACATTGATAGGTGGACGAATGTGTCAGAATGTAGCAAATTACATCGATAGATGGACGAACGTGTCATAATGTAGCAAATTACATCGATAGATGGACGAACGTGTCAGAATGTAGCAAATTACATTGATAGATGGACGAACGTGTCAGAATGTAGCAAATTACATTGATAGGTGGACGAACGTGTCAGAATGCAGCAAATTACATCGATAGATGGACGAACGTGTCATAATGTAGCAAATTACATTGATAGGTGGACCCACTTGTCAGAATGTATCAAGCTACATTGATAGATGGACCCACTTGTCAGAATGTATCAAGTAACCTGGATATATGGAAAACCGTTCAACATTGATTTTGATACATCTATAGATTGAGGAACTTATCAGACACCAAGAATATAAAATTCATTACGACAAGCAATTCCGGGAACAGGACTAAAATGTTTTACCAATGCTTCAATCGACTTATTATAATGCGATCTTAATACTCAGGCAAACTCATAATAATTGTACGGCTACTTTCATTACATAAAGTGTGCGCATATTTTTGTTTTGCTTGTTAGTCATTCATATTAATAATTCAATCAAGAAATCGGGATTATTTAGTTGACAGTTACCGCCCATGAGATTCCGCCCTTGATAACATCCATCTCTTTACCATCCTTTCGATGACAGACATCGAACACGCCCCTGTCGCTACCTCTTTGTTTTTTTGTCTGGCATCTATTTATCGAAGTGCCCTAACTGTCTTGTAGGACGCGCCATAGATAATCCGATCAATGTTAAGGAAATGTTTTTCGTTGCGGCCTGAAAGATTATTGGTGGCCCAAGTCGAGCGAAAACACGTGGCCCCCATTATTGTTCAATTCTTGACAGAAACAATTTAATTTTCGGTTTGATATCTTCTTACGACGCGAGAATAGTAGTCTCAGACAAACTTTCCACCTTTTTCCTTTCTCCAAACTATCTGGATTGAGAACTTAGGGTGTATACGCTTTCTTGAAAATCCGGACGTTAACGGAAGCAACGTTAACTGAAGCAATGTTAACTAGAGCAATGTTAATTAAAGCAACATTAACATAAGCAATGTTAACTTAAACAACTTTAACTGAACCAACGTTAACTGAACCAACGTTAACTAGAGCAACGTTAACTGGAGCAATGTTAACTGGAGCAACGTTAACAGAAGCAACGTTAACTGAAACAACGTTAACTAGAGAAACGTTAAGTAAAGCAACGTTAACTAGAGCAACGTTAAGTAAAGCAATATTAACAGAAGCAACATTAACTAACGTAACGTTAACAGAAGCAACGTTAACTGGAGCAACGTTAATTAAAGCAACATTAACAGAAGCAACGTTAACAGAAGCAACGTTAACTGAAACAACGTTAACTAGAGCAATGTTAACGGGAGCAATGTTAACTGGAGCAACGTTAGTTAAAGCAACATTAACAGAAGCAACGTTAACTTAAATAACGTTAACAGAAGCAACGTTGACTGAAACAACGTTAACTAGAGCAACGTTAACTGGAGCAACGTTAGTTAAAGCAACATTAACAGAAGCAACGTTAACTGAAACAACGTTAAGTAAAGAACGTTAACTAAAGCAACGTTAACTAGAGCAACGTTAATTGAAACAACGTTAACTAGAACAACGTTAATTGAAACATTGTTAACTGAAACAACGTTAACTGAAACAACGTTAATTGAAACAACGTTAACTGAAACAACGTTAACTGAAACAACGTTAACTAAAACAACGTTAACTGAAACAACGTTAATTGAAACAACGTTAACTAGAGCAACGTTAATTAAAGCAACGTTAATTGAAACAACGTTAACTAGAGCAACGTTAATTGAAACAATGTTAATTTAAACAACGTTAACTGAAACAACGTTAATTGAAACAACGTTAACTAGAGCAACGTTAATTGAAACAACGTTAAATGAAACAATTTTAATTGAAACAACGTATACGAAGCAATGTTAATTGAAACAACGTTAACTGAAACAACGTTAACTGAAACAACGTTAATTGAAACAACATTAAGTAAAGCAACATTAATTAAAGCAACGTTAACTAAAGCAACGTTAACTAGAGCAACGTTAACTAGAGCAACGTTAACTGAAACAACGTTAATTGAAACAACGTTAAATAGAGCAACAACCTTAACCGAAGCAGCGTTATCTGAAACAACATTAATTGAAACAACGTTAACTGAAACAACGTTAACTAGAGCAACGTTAATTGAAGCAACATTAACTAGAGCAACGTTAATTGGAACAACGTTAACTGAAACAACGTTAACTGGAGCAATGTTAATTGAAGCAACGTTAACTAAAGCAACGTTCACTAAACCAACGTTAACAGAAGCAACGTTAACTGAAACAACTTTATCTGAAAAAACGTTAAATAAAGCAACATTAACTAAAGCAACGTTAAGTAGAGCAACGTTAACAGAAACAACGTTAACTGAAACAACGTTAAATAGAGCAACCTTAACCGAAGCAGTGTTAACTGAAATAATGTTAACTGAAGCAACGTTAACTGAAACAACATTAATTGAAACAATGTTAACTGAAACAATGTCAATTGAAGCAACATTAATTGAAACAACGTTAACTGAAATAACGTTAACTGAAACAACGTTAACTAGAGCAACGTTAACTAGAGCAACGTTAACTGAAACAACGTTAATTGAAACAACGTTAACTGAAACAGCATTAACTGAAACAACATTAACTGAAATAACGTTAACTGAAACAACGTTAATTGAAACAACGTTAAGTGAAACAACATTAATTGAAACAACGTTAACTGAAACAATGGTAACTGAAACAACGTTAACAGAAGCAATGTTAACTAAAGCAACGTTAACTGAAGCAATGTTAACTAAAGCAACATTAACTGAAGCAACGTTAACTAAGGCAACGTTAAGTGAAGCAACGTTAACATAAACAACTTTAACTGAACCAACGTTACTAAAGCAACGTTAACTGAAACAACGTTAATTGAAACAACGCTAACTAGAGCAACGTTAACTGAAACAACCGTTATTTGAAACAACGTTAACTGAAACAACGTTAACTGAAGCAACGTTAAGTAAAGCAACGTTAACTAGAGCAACGTTAACTGAAACAACGTTAATTGAAACAACGCTAACTTGAGCAACGTTAACTGAAACAACCGTTATTTGAAACAATGTTAATTGAAACAACGTTACCTGGAGCAACGTTAATTAAAGGAACGTTAACTATTGAGTTATTGAGTTATTTGCGGGTCATCATCATTGCACTCCGAACATGTCCATAGGTGCTCAGATCCCCTCCTCAGTAATTCCCTCAGTGTCCAGCCACTGACGACTCCAGTTCTATGTTGGTTGATAAGTCTTCTTACACGGCCACCAAGTTTCTCATTTCTGGCTGTGCCCATCTTAACTCCCATTTCCATCATCCGAAGAAGCGACGTTGATCTATGTTTGTCGAAGTCCTGTGCTCTTCCCACATCTCGGAGGGCATTGATGATGTCCGCCCGATCCATCGGTTGCCCGTCCTCAACGACAGCGCAGCTAGCCAACCTGTCCGCTCTCTCATTTCCCCGTACTCCCGCATGTCCAGGGACATAGACAAAGGTGACCTTACGTATTTTGGATTTCTGTAACGACTCTACCCATTGCATGCGTACAAAGCCCGCCTCCACTTTTTTTATCATGCTCATCGAATCACTCAGTATACATGCGTGGGTGTAGTCTTGTGACTCTAACCATTTGAATGCCTTGGTCACTGCCATCACCTCCATTGTCATTCTACTCGTGGTCATGGCGTATGCACCACTGTCTTCCTTGACTATTCTGCCTGCCGAACGTGCTGTAAATGCCCATGCACTTTTTTCGTGTCGTCTTACAGATCCGTCTGTATAGATGACTGCATCTTTCTCATCGGTGTTATCGCAGATGAGACCGTTGACCTCAGCATTAACCACGACCGGGTTCTGTTCCCTACTTTTCCTGTCGAGTGTGACAATACATGAGAAAGTCCCCTTGAATGACGTAGGCACCGGTATCCACTCCTCACCAACGCTGAGATTGGTAAGCCCACATACCTGTTTGATGACATCTTCTGCTCGGCCCACCCATGATTTGCCTCTTTTTAGCCTGTCACATTTCTCTGTGTTGAGCACGTGGTGCAATGGATGCTCTGTATCTGTACTAATCTTCAGGTATGCTCGTGCTCTCCAGATCTTAATTCTGTCATCCATGATTGGAAAGTCAAGAAGATACCTCATTGCTACACAGGGAGTGTCCCTCGTACATCCCAGGATAATGCGCATGGCTTCATTCTGTATTTTCTCCAGCCTATCAATTTGAGTCGTACTGACAGTAAGAATGGCCAGGGCATACTCGATTGGTGTGAGGACTAATCCCTGGAACAGAAGAGTAAGTAGCCTCTGCTCGATGTTGGCAGCTGCCATGACCTTCAAGGCGGCTAATCCTTTGCGGGATTGTGTTATCACTTGGTCAACGTGGTCCCGAAAACACAGGCTGCGATCAAACTTAACTCCGAGGTATGTCATCAACTTGTCCCTGGTCACCTCATCAGCTCCCATTCGTACTACCGGTGTGGTCGTATTAACGATATGATTGTTAAGGGAGAACCATGAAACTGATGCTTTATTAGGATTAACCAAGGCACCTGAAACCCCACACCAGGAAGAAATGCGATCGAGTTCGTCTTGCATTGTGGAGGCGATTCCCCGTCTGTCTCTTCCCTGTCGATATACCAGAATATCATCAGCAAAAGTCATAGTTCTTCCCCTCCCATCCAGCTGTTGGGCCGTGATCGTTATTGTGTACACATTAAATAGAACTGGTGACAATGGTGAGCCTTGTGGCAGCCCAGGACAAATGGATGTTAGCTCGGAAGACCAACTTCCACATCTGAGTATCACCTTCCTCTGAAACAGTGCCGCGGCGATCCATCTTATGAGGAAGGGGTTCACCGCCAGTTTGAGAAGCATATGCATGAGATATTCAAATGGTACCCTGTTGTATGCATCCTCCAGATCTATAGCAGCAGCACATGTCTCCTCTCGTCTGTGGAAGCCTTCGAAGACGTCATAGGCAAATACTGCCGCATTGAGCCATGTCTCCTTGTTATATCTATAACCTCCGAGTGTGGATGGGAATACGCGTTTCTGTTCAAGGCGACACGTGAGGACACGGGCAACTATTTTCTCCAGCAGCTTGCCCGCAGTGTTCTGCATTGTGATGATTCTGTAGGCACTGATCTGAGAATGGTCCTTGTTTGGCTTCGGTAGCGGTAGTAAGTAGCTGTGTAGCCACTCCTCCTTAATCTGGCCACTCCGAATACTGGCATTAAACTCATTGGCCAGTGTTGTCAAGTCGTCATCAGCTAAATCGCCTATGTCATCATACCGAACACCATCTGGACCAGGAGCAGTATTGTGCGACCTTTTAAGTGTCGCGCGAATGGTATCGGTTGTGATTGTGAGATCTTCTTCCAGCCCTACATCCTGACACAAATTTGACAAAGATCCCCGTATCCTCATTCTTACAGCCTCATTTCTTTGGTCCGTCTGCTCAAGAAACGGGTTCTAGGCCGTGCGACTGAGCAAGTGCACGTGAGTCTTGGCCATCCAAAGCAACAACGTTCAGCGACGTTCATCTTTAAAGACGACGGTAAGTGTAAGTTTTCAGATGAACGTTAACTAAAGCAACGTTAACAACACCAACGTTAACTAGAGCAACGTTAACTGAAACAAAGTTAATTAAAACAACGTTAACTGAAACAACGTTAAATAGAGCAACCTTAACCGAAGCAGCGTTAACTGAAACAATGTTAACTGGGGCAACGTTACCTAAAGCAACGTTAACTGAAACGACGTTAACTAAAGCAACGTTAACTGAAACAACGTTAACTAAGGCAACGTTATGTGAAACCGATTTTACAGTAGGTACACTTCTGAACAGGGAGCCGGGATAGCTCAGTGGTTAGTGAACTGGACTACAAAGGACAAGAGGTAGCATTCGATCCCAACCAACGGCTTCCGGGTTCACCCAGCCTTAAATGGGTACTGGATTGTTTTCTGAGAAAGTAAAGCCGCACGGGCATAATTCCGACCACATTACCCCAAAAATCATGTGCTGAAGGTCTGTCAAATTGATGGTCACTAACACCATATTCCCTATACGCCATTTGGCGTGACGAGGTTCTTTCCTGTTATTTTTTACACTTGTGAACAGCAAAACCATATAAACAATTAATAACAAGAAGAAGGACATTATGTTGATCCTCGATCCATAATTATATGACACTTGTTTCATATTTTCTTTGATCTATTTCCCAGCTGTTTATGAAGTTACACTTTTGCGTACCATATAAGTTAGTCTGTTCTACTTTTCCACATATCATCATACAGCTGTATACTAAGCTGCATACAGAAACAACAAATAAACTGGTTTGCCCATCTCATCAAAGAAACGCTACAACGTAATCAATTGACAATGACTGAAACCATTAGAATGGCGAGAACCTGAACGTTGTATCTCCCTCAACACCAGAACGGGTACAAGAGAAAGTGGTGAGAGAAGGAAGAAAGTATATACTGAAGACTCAGAGCTATTTCTGTATTCACAGTTCGCTGCCCTGTAAATTCGTTCACACATGTCATTGAACTTATAGTTGCACACTTTTGTTCGTCTCCTCGTTGTGACCACAGACAGAAGTGGCGCATACTTTCAGATTTAGCGCTTATTGTTTATTGTAGGTAAGTACACATTCTTTCCAAGTCTTGATGGGAATACGGAGAATCATCATGATGTGCCGGTTGGCGAAGGCCATCATGTCCTTCCATAATCTTGTAACACCGTGTATCGTATCAATTCTGTTGTTGAAAGATTTCATGCCATGACACCAAGCTGTCAAGTATTTTTTTTCTTTTTGTCGCCCGCGGTCTCTCTTTCCCTGTATTTTGCCAGTTGTAACCAAGTATTCCAACTTTCCTCTTCTCATGATGGGCCCGAAAAATGTTGATTGTTTCTTTTTGATGTTTCTTAGGAGCTTCCATTTTGTATTGGCCTCTTACGGAGAATACAATGTTAATAACCACTGGAAATATTTTCATTTCCTTTTTTGGCGTATACCCGGTGGCTACTTAAAGAATTAACAACCCTCTTCACCATCCGCCCTTAAAAGGACGTTAAGTGGACATAAATGCGTTGTGTTGTGGTTTAGTTGTGCCTATCAGCCGAAGACATTCAACTTCAACATGACATTTTTGAGTACTGGGTTGAAATCCCTCTTCGGCCTGTACTCGCTTGATCAGATTGGATAGTCTTTTTCTACTTGCAGGTTGAACAGGGTCTTGAAGGGATCTGTTCTTCGCCGTATCTGACGCATCCAGTCAGCTGTCGGTCGCGGATCGAACTCACTTCATTTGCTGGATGGGCGTCTGGACCCCCGAACCACTAGGGGCCGTCGAACCAGTAGAAATGAGAATCGATGTAGCGCAGTACCGGCTGTGTGTGCTCCAGACACTAGTCGACTAACTTGACGACTGGATGTTTCGTTTTGACCTGTGGCTGCCCGAACAGATGGGCTCGATAGCTTAGTGCAGCGACCTTGTCTGTTGATCAACTTTAAATACCTAACCCCATTTAATGGTAAATAACCTGCTATGAGGAGATGAACACTTAGGCGGAAAATTTCCGTACTGAATCAATATCATAGGCGGAGAAACGCCTCGATGTGTTTAGCGTCCACGTGTTCACTCGGTGAGGAGATGAGCGCCGTCTAGTGTATACGCCTTAGAAACGTTCATGACGACATCAAACTTAATCGGTCGGCGCGCAAGTCAATAATACTCGCGCCAGATGTCGAACATGAGAAACGACGACGGCGAAGACGACGACGACGTATTTTTAATTATATGTCAGTAATGCACAGAGCCGCATTTACTTCATGGGAACAAGCTGGGTAAGCCAGAAACACAAAAATTACTGTATTTTTCTAGATCAATATTTGAAGGGAACCAGAATTACAGTAGATTTCTAGTTCAATATTTGTAGTGCATTAGAATATATAAATATAGTACAACATTAGTGGAGGATTTGGTGTACACCAGAGATTGGGAACCTGCGGTCCGCAGACCACGACCGGCCCAGCAAGCTATTTTGACAAGCGCTTATATGGCGAATAAGGTTTTAAAAGTTCGCCTCTTTCTGTCGCATCCACTAAAGTTTATTTTGTCCATCTTCGGATGAACTGATATCCGTGTTTTGTTCTTTTATTTCTTTTCGCTTGTAACTGTTTTTAATTGTTGTTCTGGCTCTTGCTTTGGTGCTGTTGATGTTGTTTTTTTTTCTTGAGGTTGACCATAGTTTAGCACTTTGTTTTTGTGCTGTCTCTAGTGTATTGCTTGATTTGGGAGAGGGGGGGGGGGGGGTCTTTTTCCGTGTCTGCCGTCTCATCTTTCGTGTGTTCTCCACCTCGATAAATTTATCGCCGTTGTGACTTTTCTCTCCGGACTGTTCTTGTGGTTGAGTTGTCTGTTCTTGTGGCTGAGTTGTCTGTTCTTGTGGTTGAGTTGTCTGTTCATGTGGTTGAGTTGTCTGTTCATGTGGTTGAGTTGTCTGTTCTTGTGATTGAGTTGTCTGTTCTTGTGGTTGAGTTGTCTGTTCTTGTGGTTGGGTTGTCTGTTCTTGTGGTTGGGTGATCTGTTCTTGCGGTTGAGTTGTTTGTTCTTGCGGTTGAGTTGTCTGTTCTTGTGGTTGAGTTGTCTGTTCTTGTGGTTGAGTTGTCTGTTCTTGTGGTTGGGTGGTCTGTTATTGTTGTTGGGTGCTCTGTTCTTGTGGTTGGGTTGTCTGTTCTTGTGATTGAGTTGTCTGTTCTTGTGGTTGAGTTGTCTGTTCATGTGGTTGAGTTGTCTGTTCTTGTGGTTGAGTTGTCTGTTCTTGTGGTTGAGTTGTCTGTTCATGTGGTTGAGTTGTCTGTTCTTGTGGTTGAGTTGTCTGTTCTTGTGGTTGAATTGTCTGTTCTTGTGGTTGAGTTGTCTGTTCTTGTGGTTGGGTTGTCTGTTCTTGTTATTGAGTTGTCTGTTCTTGTGGTTGAGTTGTCTGTTCATGTGATTGAGTTGTCTGTTCTTGTGGTTGAGTTGTCTGTTCATGTGGTTGAGTTGTCTGTTCATGTGGTTGAGTTGTCTGTTCATATGGTTGAGTTGTCTGTTCATGTGATTGAGTTGTCTGTTCTTGTGGTTGAGTGGTCTGTTCTTGTGGTTGAGTTGTCTGTTCTTGTGCTTGAGTTGTCTGTTCTTGTGGTTGAGTTGTCTGTTCTTGTGATTGAGTTGTCTGTTCATGTGGTTGAGTTGTCTGTTCATGTGATTGAGTTGTCTGTTCATGTGGTTGAGTTGTCTGTTCTTGTGATTGAGTTGTCTGTTCTTGTGGTTGAGTTGTCTGTTATTGTGGTTGAGTTGTCTGTTATTGTGGTTGAGTTGTCTGTT
Organism: Megaustenia siamemsis; assembly: GCA_032433765.1. Classification (NCBI taxonomy): domain Eukaryota; kingdom Metazoa; phylum Mollusca; class Gastropoda; order Stylommatophora; family Ariophantidae; genus Megaustenia; species Megaustenia siamemsis. Next base: position 53,556,045 of record JAVIAB010000091.1, read on the forward strand.
ATTGTGGTTGAGTTGTCTGTTTTTGTGATTGAGTTGTCTGTTCTTGTGGTTGAGTTGTCTGTTATTGACTCACGGTGGTTTTGTCTTTGCTTGCTGTGACTTCTAAAGCTCTCTTCAACTTCGGCGATCACTTATTATTATGAGTTTTAGATTAGAGATGAGTTACCATTTAGGCCAGCCTGAGTCACGGACAAGACGTTTTGTTTGAGATCTTCCCCTGTTCCCCATAACTTATCATGTAGGGTTGTTTCTGAAGGCCACATTTGTGTTCTTACAGTGTTGAGATCACATGGATTGTGTGTCCTTGTCTTAAGTATCGGTTTGGGTGGGGGTTACGAATTTCGGCGGTGGACGATTGCTATATAACTTTAATTAAACAGCAATGTGTTTCAAGTTAACCGGTTGTCACCAATTAGTTACTCAATGGCGCTATCGAGCAAAAGGAGTTAGGTAGATAGAGAATTTAGTAATTTTCAGGAGCGATGGACTTTGCATGTTTTCTGTATTCTGTATCACAATAACCTCGCCAGTGTTGTGTGTCAAGATTGTCTGTTGTTAAGAAATATGACCTGGAATGTCACTTCCAATCCAAGCATATTTTATGGAGTCATTGGAAGGTCAGCAGAGTGTGTTTAACAATTTAAGTAAATTTTCAAAGAGAGCTGTTTGCTTATGCGAAGAGTTTGAAACAATTTTCCGATGGAGAATTTGTGAAAGAGTATTTTAAAGCAGCTGCCAAAATGATTTGTACTGAAAAAAGTTCACGAAAATAAGTTTATCACGCCGGACTGTCGAAAGACGCATAGATGACATGGGGAAAGATGTTTAAAAAATCATCATCATCGAGTGCCTTCTCCGCAACGAAGGTTGGTTACCATGGATCGCCATTCTACTCTGTTTCTTGCTTTGATGGTGCAGGCTGTCATAGATTGACTTGTCCATCTTTTGATGTTACTCGTCCATGTTAGTCTTGGTCTGCCTCTGCCTCTTTTACCTTGCATTTTTCCTTCCAATATTACTTTTAGTAGGCTGTTGTGTCTTTTAACATGCCCCAAAAATGTCATTTGTCTTGTCTTAATTCTATTTAGTAGTTCTCTTTTTATTTTCAGTTGTTTTAAAACTTCATCGTTTGTTATCTTTTCTTTCCATCCAATTCTACCTATTCTTCTATAAATCCACATTTCAAAGGCTTCAATTTTCTGTTCTGTTTTCTTGTCTAATGTCCATGTTCCTGCACCATACAGGAATATTGAGAAGATGTAACATTTTGCCATTCTTATTTTGAGCCCTGCTGATATTTGTTTTGTTGTTAGTATATTTTTCATGGCATTAAAATTACTTTTTGCCATACCTATTCTTTTGTTTATTTCAATTTTGCATTTTCCGTCATTGGTTATAGTATGTCCCAGGTAGTTGTAGCTCTGAACTGTCTCCAGATGTATTCCCTCAACTGTGATATTTAATTGTAGGTCTTGAGAATTTTCTTTGTTTATGATCATAGTTTTAGTCTTTTTGATATTCATCTCCAGTCCATATTTGTTGCTTGTTATGTTTATCACATTAAGCAATTGTTGTAGGTCTTTAGGATTTTCTGCTAGTAGAACAGTATCATCATCATATCTTAGGTTATTATCTTTCCATTAATGTTTAGGCCTGGTATCTCTGAGATGTTTTTTTAAAGATTTGCTCTGTGTAAAGCTTAAAAGGGCGAGCATAAGAATTCATAGCATTTTCCGTCTTCTTAGATGAGTCAAGTGATATGACAGACACAGAGAAATCAGCTATCTTTATTAGGGGCATTAACACATTTGTTATTTTAGGACATATTAATGTTACAATCACTCAAAGGCACCGCAACACTCAAAGACATTTTCAAAGCGCTGGAACTCGCTCTTAAAGATTCTGCATTAAATTGGGCAGGCTTTGTGAAGTTACAACAGACAAATATCGGATATGATTTAAATTGGATATGACTTGTCAAAAGTCAGGTTTGGTTTGCAAAATAAAATCCCAGATATTAGATTTCGAATTAGGTCATCTTGATGTTTCACTCCTACATTGTAGTATTCCATCAAGAAAATTAGGTCATCTTGATGTTTCACTCCTACATTGTAGTATTCCATCAAGAAAATCTGTGCGCCAAAGTGTTTCTAATTGCTGACCTCATGCCCGTCGTGGTATCGTGAGTGAACTTTATAAAAATCTATCGTCCATTATATGGCAATCTGCTGGCATCGTGAACTATGCGGGTTAAGTCGATGGTAAATGCTGAAAGATTTTATGACATATGTGCTGAAGTTGAACTTTTCATGTACATGATGAGTAGTCCGGTCAAAGAATTATCGGACCCTCAGTGGATCTGCCAGCTAGCGTTTGTGGTTGACGTGACTCAACATTGTAATGGCTTTAATCTCAAGTTACAAACACACGGACAACTGGTACACGAAATTAAAAGGCATGTCAATGCTTTCCAGAAAAAAAAAACACTGAAACTGTGGGAGAGTAAACTGCGAGAAGGAAAAACTTTTTTTTTCTTCTAGTAACTCTTGGAGATCGGAGGAAATTTCTTATTATTTTCTTCAGCTATGCTGTCGCCATTATTTCTTTTTCTCGTTCGTCTGCTTTTTTTTTTTTTACCTCTGACGAAGTCCCTAGAGACTAGGAACTGAATTTTGCGTGTTAATCCATTTTTCCCTGGCAGCCGTGTGCACAAGGGTCCCTCGCCGTACAGACAGATAACTCCGAACTTCGGAGGTACTCATATTTTTTTTCCGTCCATGAGTAATTGATGTTTCATGCCGGGCCTCGCTGCTGAGAACAGGGCTGGTTGCCGCAGAGAGAAATCATAAATAAAAATCCCAACCAATGCAGCCGGGATTTGAACCCAAAACCTCTCTGTCTCGAGCCCGGCATCCTGCCTCGAGACCAACCAGTCCCCCGTCGCCATTAATGATATTTACTGCCAATTTGTGGAGCGTTTCAAAGTTGTTGTTGCTCAGCAAACAAGCTTAGAATGTTTCCAATCACCATTTGGTATCAATGTAAATGCTGCTCCGGCAAAGATACAAGTGGAAGTTATTGACTTGAAAGGAAACAAATCTTCTGAAATCAAATTGGAAGGACTTGAAGATACTGGACATCGACACTCATCGTATTTCCCACGTGAATAATATCCAAAATTCACATCAAATGCCCACAAATTACTTCATTGTTTGATAGCACTTATGTTTTCATTTCAAAATGTTACTGGAGTAAATCAGAAACAAGAAATCTATTAACTGACACAAATTCAGAAAACATATTACACTTTGCAGTTAGTTAAATACAACCAAACAAGGACAACCTTGTCCGTGAAGTTCAGGCAGAACTCGCTCATTAAACCGGTAAGCTTTCTATTTATAATTTTATGTTAACTCCCTACCCTTCTCTTTTCAGTCTCACCCCTCTCCCTTTCGTTCCACTCTTTTTTCTGTCTTCCACTCTCCATCACTAATAAGTTCTTACAGTACAATTGTCGTGAATGCAAATTAGGTATTTTATATAATGACACCCCCCCCCCCTTCTCGGCTTTTTCATAACTTTTCAGATCTGACCCTCAGAAAATAAAAGTTTGGCTCATCCTCGATGTATACTGAAATACACGTATGCCGACTCATCTTATTTATACAAGCTGACTTAAAGCGTTCACATTTTAATTATTTATTTTCTTTCATGTTTCTCTGGTCCTAAGATCAAAATATTTGTAGCCGAATTATTTGATCAGCCAGCCAGTTTCTGTCAAACGATGTATTTTATTTTGGTTGAGAAATATTTGGTCTATTCCGATTAAACTATGAATATAATTGTATTTATTTATTTTGTAAAATTACATTAATCTTTCCCAGCAGTAAAGTGTGAAGTCAACAGAAATAACGGCTAATCAATATTGTTGTTACCTGCTAAATCTGCATTTTTTAGGGAAAAGGGGGGGGGGGGGGGAAGAGAATGAGGATGAAGTAGAGTCTAGGTAAGTTGTTTATCACTCTCCGTCCAGGACATGTGAACACCATACAAAGGCGCTAAATGGGAGCTTTGCGTTGTGTCGTTGTTTGCAGTAAATTGCGATACCGACACTGTTCGGTCCTATACATCCTACCGCAGTACCACACTGTCTTGGAGTAAATATTTTGTCCCCTTAATCTCTCCTCCTGACCAGTTACCGAATCCGTGGTTAGCGCTGATTGTCAATATGATCTTAATCATTTCTGATGTGCATGTTTTACCGTCGTGGATCAGTAATTATTCGCAGATCATTTTATGTGCGCTTTTGTGTCGCCGACGCGCGTATGGTGTTCTTTTATGCAGACAAGTCCTCCTCACATACAAACTTGAACAATGAACAAATGTTTGCTTTTAAATCTGAACCGATGCTCTCAAAATATGAACATTTGGAAGATTTGAACTCCTGCTTGATGATAGTTTCAGGTAAACAGCTGGGCATGCTCTGTTTCCACAACGATGAACACATAACCAGCCCTTGCAGTCTCTACCTGTAACCAGGCGTGGCGAAACTATTACAACAGTGGTTCCCAAAATGCTGACACCCGCGGCTTCCTCTTTCCCTGCTGAGTTATTCAGTTATTTGCGGGTCATCATCATTGCACTCCGAACATGTCCATAGGTGCTCAGATCCTCTCCTCAACAAGTCCTGCAGCACCCAGCGACTGACGACTCCAGTTCTGTCCTGGTTGATATACGCCCACTAAGTTTCTTGTTTCTGGCTGTGCCATTCTTAACTCCCATCTCTTTCACCCGAAGGAGTGACATTGACTCATGTTTGTCGAAGTCCTGTGCCCTACCCACATCTCGGAGTGCATTGATGATGTCCGCCCGATCCATTGGTGACCGTATTCAACGACAGCGCAGCTAGCCAACCTGTCCGCTCTTTCATTTTCCCGTACTTCCGCATAGCCAGGGACGTCGACAAAGGTGACCATACCTATTATTGACCTCTGCAGTGTTCCTGCTGAATATAATGTCAGTCACGATCGTAGAAGTTGGGTCAACTCTGATTCCCTTATAAGACATGCCAGATGAGAGAAATGACGACAGTATCAACACTGTCCTTCACAATCTCGTTTATGTGCTAAAACTAGTAAGCCTATGTGGATGTTGTCATTTTATATTTTTTGTAACCCTTTAGTGGCACACATCATCATAGATGTGTCGCTCTTGCCATCATTTGGGAACCGCTGTTCTACTCTCGTCCAAGGACGATGATTGCATTAGTTGGTTGAAGTCTTGTTTCAGCGTAAAGAAACTTCCCGCAGACCGATTTCTGTTTTGTTAAAGTCGTTCACGTGTCTATATTTACACGTTCGCTTTGGCTTGCAGTCAAAACCTCAAGGTCAACCCGTCATTGAAGCGTGGTGGGGGTCTAGCTTCTTCTAGCACCGTGACGCAATTATTATTGTGTGAGTGTGTGTGTGTGGAGGTGGTGTTGGGTGGGGGTGGAAGGGACTTCTTTCCATACAGCCGTTTGTGGCTGATATTTTGGTTGTCTTCTCCAATTACTTATTTCACACAAGAAACATTTTTTTATGATTAATCTGCTGCATTTGCCTGACGATTTCTCTTCATATTTTCCCGCCCATTATTATTATGGTCTTTGTCATCTTGACAGACGGTTGGTATAGCAAGCAATCATGATAACTCAGTAGTTTAAAGCATTAGTGTCTCATACTGGGTGCTGCTTTACAGAACATCTTCTCTCGTAGCTGAATTTGCCAATCTTGGACAGACAGATCCATCCACAGAACGAGCAAGGTGTATTTGCGGTACCTGGCCTTGTCTCTTTTCTCTTGCGCCTTTTGTCTTCTGAATTTGACATCAGCGCTGTCTCGAAAATTGCTGTGCCATTTTTTATTTTTGCTCTCCGTGTGCTACGATCCGCAGCCACATTTTCCAGTTTCTTTCACTGATAGAAATTTGTTTACATTTTATTTAAAAACCGCCCATTAAAAGAACGTTATATAAACATAGTTGCGCTTTTTTAAAAATATTATTGTGTACTTAGCAATAGGGGAGCCGCGAAAGCTCAGTGGTTAGTGAACTGGACTACAAAGGACAAGGTAGTCGGGTTCGATCCTGATCGATGGCTTCCAGGTTCACCCAGCCTTAAATGGGTACTGATTTTTTTTCTGGGAAAGTAAAGCGACACGGTCGTAATACCAACCACATTACCCCAAAAATCATGCGCTGTAGGTCTGTAAAAGTTATGGTCACTACCGCCATATTCCCTATACGTCACTTGGCGTGACGGGGGCTCTTTACTTTTACTTAGCAATAGCTAACATTTGCGTCCTTAAACCAAACACACCCGACAATAGAGCAAAGCTATATCAATCCTGGGTCTCCTTTCCTCCTCTCGACGGCTACTCTCCTGGCCCCAGATTTATTAGTTAGTTCTCAGAGCCACTGAGTGGAGATGGACTGGGAGCCACTGCTCCATGAATCTAACAGGAAATGTCAGCCATGAACCGATGAGCCGCTTTTAATTCAGGCTTTGTCTTCCATCTTTGTCCAATTAAAAAGACCTGCCAAAATGGTTTTTAATTTGAAAGTTTACAATTATTTCTAAAAAGAGGCTCATGCTTACATCTTTTCAAATTGTCAGTTTCTTGCCTCACGACCCACTGGCCTCTACGTACATAATGTCCCAACTGGCAATTACCGACTTCCGGCAGGCAGAGATCGTTTCTCTAGTTTCTAAAATGGCGGCCTTAGCAACCAATCAGAGTTCCGGCCATGCAGAAGTGAAAGAGAATTGGCATTTGCGTTTCCATAGATAGCATTTTCGCTTTGATACGCTCAGCTTTGTGATCTCAGGGTGTCGGGGCAGGCATCGGCTTAGTCCTGGCAGGAGGAGACGTCTCAACCGCCCCAGCCGACGGAAACTTTGCAGGACCGTTCGTTGCCAGCCTTTGTGTATATTGGCGTATGATAGGGACCGTTGAAGGCTGCGAAAGCGGTATTCGTATTCTGATATATGTGTTGCGTTAAGAATTTTTTATAGTAAGGGTTTTGGGAAGGAGTAAGTGGGGTAGAGGATGTAACTGGGGTTCTTTAGAGGGGTAGATGAAATAATAAATATGACAGGGATTCTTTGGAGGTGTAGTTGGAATAGGGAATGTGACAGGTTCGGGGGGTTGGGGTGTAGTTGGAATAGGGAATGTGACAGGGATTCTTTGGAGGTGTAGTTGGAATAGGGAATGTGACAGGTTCTGGGGGGGGGGTGTAGTTGGATAGAGAATGTGACAGGGATTCTTTGGAGGTGTAGTTGGAATAGGGAATGTGACAGGTTCTTGGGGGTTGGGATGTAGTTGGAATAGGGAATGTGACAGGTTCTTGGGGGGGGGGGGTGTAGTTGGATAGAGAATGTGACAGGGATTCTTTGCAGGTGTAGTTGGAATTGGGAATGTGACAGGTTCTTGGGAGTGGTGGAGGTAGTTTGTTTTGAGAATATCAGGACAGAATAGAAATTATTCCGGACACACCACGTGGCGTATGCGGTATACGGTATTAGTGCCCATATTTTTAAATAGACCTTCAGAACATTATTTTGGAGTAAGGTGGTCAGTATAATGCCCGTGCCGCTTTTATTCCCCATAAAAAAAAATCCGGGAGTCATTTAAGGCTGAGTGAACCAGGAAGCCGTCGATCAGGATCGAACCCAACCTCTTGTCCCTATTAGCCCAGTTCACTAACCACTGAGCTATCGCGGCTGTTGAATAGAGAATATGATAGAGGATTGTTTGGAGATATGGTAGAAGTTGCGGAGCTTGTGATTGAGAGATTGCGTGTTTCTGTTATCTATTGAATATTCAGAACCATAAAAGGCACATTCGTCATCAGTCTTGTTGAGTAAACTTGAATGAATGAAGAAACATGAAAGCAGTTATTTGGATTTACATTTCTGGGAACTCGTGAAAGGAAGGGAGGTGCGCGACGAAAAATAGCACTTGAACTGAAAGCGTTTCGGAACTCATAGCTGATAAAGTTGCTTAGTTTAAGATAAATGACCTCGAATTGATGAAGATTCTGTTTCAGCTCCGCACGTTGGTTGGCAAGAAAATTTGGCTTCAATCAATCAATCAATCAAGTACTGGGCCTGCTGGCGTAGGTGATCATGCCTCTCCACAACTTTCGATCTGGACAGATATTTATCATTTCTGATGTTGACCATCTGCCAAACCATTCTCTTAAGCTGTCTGGTATTTTTTTTTCTTTGCTTCCCTCTATCTCTTCGTCCCTCAATTTTCCCAGTTGTTACAATATATTCCAGTTGTTCTCTTCTCATTACATGGCCAAAAAATGATGATTGTTTCTGCCTAATATTGGTAATTAGCTCTACTTTTGCTTTGGCCTTTTTCAGAACGTAAGATATATGGTTTGGCTTAGCGACTTAATATAGAAAATAAGTTCTATACTCAAGAATGTCGAATGTGTTTGGCCTGAAAAAAAAAACAGATATTGTAACTTCCTGCAAACAATGACCCTGCACAATTGCACATATTTAATGTCTTTTTAAGGGCGTTAAGCTAAAAGGTAGGTAAACCCAAAAAAACCCAGACAAACTTGTACGTGAATCAACTGTCAGCTGTAGAGGAACACGCTGCCTGAACCCAGGATTAATTAATTCAGACTGTCGATGCAAGTCTATCGCGAAGAAGAAAATACGATCTCAGAGAAAACACTCACACATGTACTAAAGTCATTCCTCTCCAGCATATTTAAATAAACTTGTAGTTCTGTCCTTGTCTCTGTTTAACGATTAAATCGCCTGGACCTCCCAGATGATCACTCTCACTTTATCACTCTCTTCTATTACTTCTCACTCACAAGATCCCTGTGTTTTATTTGTAACTTTAGTAAGTTGGCCTCTGAAAGTCCATATTCTTCCAATTCGAGAACCGCTGCTCTGTAATACTTTCTCGCACTTCTCTTGTGCTTCTATCATCTCCTGAACAACACTTTTGGCCCACCCCATTAACCGGATCGGGTTAACTTTATCACAGAACTGGCTTCCTTCCCTGATATTTATCTTACTGCAATGTCCACCTTACGTTCCGCCATTATTTCTTCTCTCCTCACCAACATGTACTGTGCCAAGAAAATGTCAATAAATTCAAATTGTGACACGAATTTCTCACTTCTACGCCATCTTCGCTCGTTGTACCACACACAAAAAAAGTAAATAAATAAAAATAAAAATGTGTGTACTTTATATCTCAGCATACAGAAGGCTTACCACATTTTGCACGTTTAGACCCAGAACATCCAATCCCAAAAAGCGCTTCGTTTGACAATTTTAGAACGAGTAAAGCGTCTCTTAACACTTGTCATTGGTTGGCCAAGAAAGTGACCGAAAAGGAATAAGAAATACCACATCAACATGCATTAGATTTTATATTTACATTCCCCCTTTCTCATGCAAGTCTTCAAGCAACAGATGGATACAAGAAAGAAAGAAGGCCATATAATGAGGAAGGAGAACAAGGGCTTTCTGTGACTAATGGAAACATTGATAGGAAAAGCGACATGTTAATAGCCAACGGTTGAACTGATCTGTAAAGATAAACGGTTGTGAGGGGACATCATCACATACACCAACAAGCGTGATATTTGAAGAAACAGAAGAAGAAGATGGAGCAGAAGAAACCGAGTATGCAAGATTCAGAGGCTAGTAATCATAAATAAAATATATGAAGCAGTAATTGTGACGTATGTCACGTGACGAACATGGTCATAGCTCCAAAATCGCCAAGTTGTGATCAGTTATTCGTTGCAATTCTATCTAGGGTTGTCACGATATTTCATGAAATTGCAAACTAGAAGCCTGGCACGAGTATGAAAGAAGATTTATGGATCGGTTAAGAATTGTAATGAGCCAGCGAGCTGATAGAACCATTTACATGTGTACCTTTCGCCTTAACTATTTACATGTATACATTTCGTTTGTTCTTCTATCTCTACCGTTTTGTTGCTTAGTTCTTGACAGTGTCCCTCACTATGAGCCTAGGTTCATTCACAACATTTATAATGATAATCCATTTATTGAGTGTGTTTATTACATTTTGTTCCATTCAACCATTAATTCATCCACCCACCCTTCTAAACCCATCCATCCATCTATCTATCCATAAATCTACCTACCTACCTACCGGCCAGTCTGTCTGTCTGTCTATCTAATATCCTTTCGAGCTGAAAACGGCACATAAGGCAACAATTATAGACTCTTGTATCTGACGATCTTTCAACTATCAGACCATGCATAGTATCTGCATTGTGTCTCACCACACTGCTCTTTTCTGAGCAAACAATTTAATCTCGGCAAGGGAGCAGATGCCTGCTGTTGTTTCCTCTCCTTTTGATGTTCTTTTTAGTGTTTCTCTTGGTCGACATCTTTTTATTTTACCCTCTTGTTCCCATTTTAGGGCCTGGTCTGAGATTCTTTTGTTGTCTCTTGTCATCACATGATCATCACATGGTCAACATATGACCACCTTCTTCTCTTGATTATAGTTGATATTTTTTGATGCTTTGTCATTTCTCTTATTTCTGCACTAGTTCTGAACTACTTCCATGATAGACAAAGTATTTTTCTCTGTCATTTGTTTTCAAATTCTTCCAGTTAATTTTATATTTCTTTAGTTGTTTTCCATCTTTCGCATACGTAAGTAAGGGCGGGTTTTGGACTTCCGTTGTAACGATAGTGGATCTAGGTCACGTTCTCTCGATCGCTGCAGAAAGTGCACTCGGGATCTGATTAATCTCGGTTCTCCATTGCACTTTTCTGCGTTAAAGTAAAAATGATGATCTACTTATTACATCTGCGTCGCTAAAGCGAAGTCGTACGCCGGCAACAGTCCCTTTTTGACAAATCAAGTGTTGTGAGTGAAATATTCCAACGTCTAGACTTGATCTGCGCTTTACGTCACAATGGTATTGTTCATGACCGTTGTTGGAATTCCTTGACGCAAGTTATTTACGTGTAACTAATATATGTAAACTTCGTCAGCCGCAGTTTTATTTCTTTAGGGAATTTGCACAGTGTTTTGTTCGTCGTAGGCTGCTTTCACTAGAGTAATCAGAAATCTAAAGGGAGCGAAATTGTGTGTACGACATTGTTGTGTGCTACGTCATCGTAATGGCTCATCGTACATCCCTAGACCGGCCGCACGCTAATCTTACGGTCTGTTGTTTGATGTGCGACGGAGATAATCTGACTACTAACTGTGTGTTTATATGTTTGGAATTGGAGTCAACAACGATGGCCTAACATCATCAAGCGCTATACATTTTTTAAAAATACGACGATCATCATTTTCAAGAAGACTTGAACCTCCGATATATGATGGATAGGCGGCGGGAACAATTGAAGGCTATGCATGAAAAGTGTTGCTTGTTGCAGTTTCCTCATATTCCAAGTCCGGCTTGTTGCAGGGGCTACTGAGTTAAGTGTTCTGTGCACACCGTGAGCTGTGTGTTTCATCCGTTTTGATCATGTTTCGATATTCCAATTGTTTACGATAAATGATAATATCGTATGACGGGGACAGTTGGCTGTGTTCACTTTCTGCGCGGTTTCGCCTTATGTCTTTTGGCATGTGCTGAGACTGCTACGATGGAGACTACAGTTACCTTTCTTTTGTTTGGGTGATGAGATTCGGATGATTACGCTGACACGGGCGGTTGAGCAAATATGGATTTTAATTCGTTTGCAGTGATACCGGGGGCCTTCCATAACCAAATAACCTTTCGCCATGAGCTGATCATGAATGGATACCTTGCATGGAGACTTGGCTGCAGTGTTCTTCGAATAATCAATGACGATATTTTCTCTTACATAAATTCCGAACAATCATTAGATATTGAATCACTGCACACTTTTCATCACATATTGAGATGGAATCATCGAGTTTTCTCAGTGCAGGAAAATCGGCTCTGAGATTGAGAACCTATTGTGTGTATAGAAAAGTGTAGAGAAGTAGGTTCTACTAACCAGTAATCTTGGAAAGAAATTAAGAAGAAAAAAAAGACGGCTCCTGATTGGGTCAGAAGCAAAGACGTCCTCTAGCGGAAAGATATAAAATCGCTATTGATTGGTTCCTTCAGTAAGAACCCTATATCAAGTTAAGTAAGGGAAGTGAATAGGATAATGGGGGCTAGGGACAATAGAAGGATTTACCATTGTTAAAATATATAGTTAGATGGAAGATAATGGAACGAGGAGTCATCACTCGGATAGCTGGTCCATTAAATTATCTAGCCCATATTTATTATTGTATATTTATGTGGATTTATATGAGGCATAAAAAGCCATACTGAAACAGCTTTCAAGAAGATTAAAAGAATCACAATGTAGCCGTTATTTGTTAGCTTGAGAAAGAAATGAAACTCTTCAGTGTTATATTTGGCCATCCTGACATACGGGAAACATCTAGCTGAGATCATGTATGAATTGTTCTTCCGGTTAGAAATGAAATTATGTAACATTGGAAAGAACAAAGAAATAAGCAGAAATATGAAAACTTGAGATGTCGTTTCTGTCTTTTGTTCTTCTTCTTAATCCTCTGAACTTCGATCGGAGCATAGGGCACTCTCAAGAGATCTCTACACAATCCGGTTTAGAGCAAGCATGGACAACTGTCGCCAGGACCTGCCAGCATCTTCTTCGTTTGCCAGGTGGTGTCTATGTTAATGCGGATGCCTGGTTTGTTCCATTCGTAGAACGTGGCCTAGCCATGCCCAACGTCTTCTTTTCAATTCTTGATTTATATTGTTAATGCCTTCTGGTAACTTCTTTATTGTGTTTCAAATCTTCTTACGGCATCGGCCCTCGTATCCTTTAAGGACTTTCTGTCTTACGGTTGATTTTCCACATTTCTGCTTCATATAAGTGTGTTGATTGCACATGTGACTTATAAATTCTATGCTTGGTGCTGTGATGAAGACTAGTCGAACACCAAATGTTTATGAGTCTATCGAGTGCCTGGGCTGACATGCATATTCTAGCAGAGATCTCTTTCTGAATGTCGCTATTTGATGAAATATAGCTTCCAAGGTATTTAAAGTTATCCACTTCTTCTAGATGGAGCCGCGATAGCTTAGTGATTAGTGAACTGGACTACAAAAGACAAGAGGTAGGGTTCGATCCCAACCGACGGCTTCCGGTTCACCCAGCCTTTAATGGGTACCGGCTTTTTTTTCTGGGAAAGTAAAGCGGCACGGGCGTAATACCAACCACATTGCCACAAAAATCATGTGCCGAAGGTCTGTAAAATTTATGGTCACTAACACCATATTCCCTAAGCGCCACTTGGAGTGATAGAGGGGTACTTTACTTTACTTTTTACTTCTTCTAGTCCCACTCTTCTGAATATAACTTTATTTGTACTGTTAACATTTATCCTGATAATCTTATTTTTCTATGCTAATATTTTCAGTCCTAAAGAGTTAGCAAACTGATCTAGTAACTATGTTTTCGCTTGTCTGTCTTGTTGGCAATGGGCACGCGATCCAACATCATCTTCAAAGTCAGTATCTTCAAGATGCCCGGTGAGACCCCTAGTAATTTGTCTTGGTCTGTCGACAACAACCGATCACATAATCCAGTCCATGACAGCAAAAGAAAAGGCGTGGTGGCAAAACACATCCTTCTCTAACTCCAGTTATGACTCTGGACAAAGGTGCCTGCCGTCCTTCATGTCTTACGCAGAACTAGTTGTCGTCATAGATGTTCTACAGAATATTGACGATTTAATCCGGGAAGCCATACGCATATACGATTTTCCAAAGCGATAGATGATGGATGCTGTTGAATACATTTTCAAAGTCTCAAGATTTTATGTGTAAGGATTAATTCCATTCCAGTGATTGCTCCACAATGGTTCGCGAGAGAAAGATTTGATCTGTACCAGATCTGGTCTTGCGTAAGAATGTTGAGTATACTATATACAGTTTATATAACGTTAATGATGAGTAAGTGAAATAAGAGCGGTTACAATCATGTTACAAGCTCTGTAGAAGGAAATAGTATTGGGAGGGGGAGCACATGTAGCTGAGAGGATTTATACATCGTATTGTGAAATGAGCCGGTTAGAAATGAAATTAAGAAATATTGGAAACAACGAAGAAGTGAGCAGACTTATGTCTTTTTTTTTTAAGTAGGCTCTTTTAGTACACACGTTATTATGGAGGAAGAGAGTAAAAGCTGAAAAGATAGTAGGGTAACCGAAAGTAATGATAGCAAACAGGACAAATACCGAAGAGGCAAGATACCGTCTTGTTTTGTCAATTTTGACTCAAAGTTCATATACTATTTAACATCGCGACAAATGAGTGGCTGCGTATGACTTGCGCAAAGAGTAAGCCAAAAGCTTATGCAAATGAGATGGGGGTACTTAGCTTCAAGCTCACGAAGATTTTAGAGCTAACGTAGATGAGAATAAGAAATGTAAACTAGACGAGCTTAGTTCGGCTTCGGCCGAAACTTCTAAAAGCAGTTTTGATAATAGTGTGGGCATCTGCAGCTAACTTCATCATCAAGTACCGGGCCTGCTGGCGTAGGTGATCATGGCTCTCAACAACTTTCGATATAGACAGTTATTTATCATTTCTGTTGTTGACCTTTTGCCAAGCCATTCTCTTAAGCTGTCTGGTATCTTTTCTCTTTGCTTCCCCTATCTCTTCGTCCCTCATTTTTCCCAGTTCTTACAATATATTCCAGCTGTTCTCTTCTCATTACAAAAAAATGATGATTGTTTCTTCCTAATATTGCGATTCATGATTGTACAAAGAAGTTACGACGGTGGTTTTCTGTTGCCTTCCGTCGGTTTGTTTACGGTTGGCTCCGCTAGCCTTTGGCTAAAAAGTCTCACCCCAAGGCAGTTGGGTTGTTTTACTTCGGGGTACCCTCTCTTAGCCTTTTACTCTCATGTGAGCTTACCTGCAAGGCAGCAGGGCAGCCGCAGCTTGTACTGTTTGCTCCATACAGTAGCAGGTAAAATTACCCGACATGACAGCAACTAACTTAGGAAGAGAGAACCAGTTAGAGGGAAGATCAGAGAAGTTAGTCAGTAAACGAGGAGCAGAAGATAGCTAGGAGCAGTTAGTAATAACATAGTTTATTTGTGAAGTAAAAAAAAAAAAGTAAAGTACTCCTGTCACGCCAAGTGGCGTATAGGGAATATGGTGTTAGTGACCATAAATTTTACAGACTTTCAGCACATGATTTTTGGGGTAAAGTGGTCGGTATTACGCCCGTGCCGCTTTACTTTCCCAGAAAAAAATCCGGTACCCATTAAAGGCTGAACCGGAAGCCGTCGGTTGGGATTGAACCCTACCTCTTGTCCTTTATAGCCCAGTTCACTAACCACTGAGCTAACGCGGCTCCCTTATTTGTGAAGTGTTCCAAGTTATATTCAGAAGTCTTGTGCCCCAGAGAACAAATAGTAAGTAGCTTCATTTACAATGGAAGTGTAACGTAAGACAGTTGTGAATGTAAGAGAATTATATATATCACAGAAAACAAGTACTAGGGGTCAAACTTAATAAATATCGGCGTTAACCTCTGAGTTCGTCTCAAGTAAAGAACATGATTAATAATTTAAGAGCTACCATTAATCATCACGTGCCAAGAGAATAAAGTAACCTTGAGTGGACATGATTTGCATAGTCTGTGGTCGTTGAATACGTCATGAATTTGTTAAAATGTTGTGCTATTTTATTTGTGTGATCTATATCTATCAAAACATTTAGACGTAGTCACATGAACAACTAAAGGGTGTCCGGTTAGCGCAATCGATAGGCGGTTGGCTTACCACGGCAACAGCCGGGGTTCGTACCCTGGCGAGGACACCTGGGTTTTACTAATTCCCTAAAAATTAGTAGGAGCCGCGATAGCTCAGTGGTTAGTGAACTGGACTACTACGGACAAGGGGTAGGGTTCGATCCCAACCGACGGCTCCGGGTTCACCCAGCCTTAAATGGGTACCGGATTTTTTTCTGGGAAAGTAAAAGCGGCACGGGCGTAATACCGACCACATTACCCCAAAAATCATGTGCTGAAGGTCTGTAAAATATAGGGTCACTAACGCCCATATTTCCCTATACGCCACTCGGCGTGACGGGGGGTACTTTACTTTACTTTTCTTACATGAACAACTATAAATAAGAAGCCTTGGCGCAGATGAATGGATGGGTTGGATGGATGTGTGGCTGGCTGAATAGATGGATGGATGGCTGGATGAATGGATGGATGTGTGGCTGGCTGAATAGATGGATGGATGGCTGGATGAATGGATGGATGGATGGGTGGCTGGCTGAATGGATGGATGAATGGGTTGGATGGACGAATGAATGGATTGATGGATGGATGGCTGGATGGTTGGATGGATGAATGAATGGATTGATGGATGTGTGGGTGGCTGGCTGAATGGATGGATGGCTGGATGGACGAATTGGTTGGATGGATGAATGAATGGATTGATGGATGGATGGCTGAATGGATGGATGAATGGGTTGGATGGATGAATTAATGGATTGATGGATGGGTGACTGGATGAATGGATGGATGGATGGTTGACTGGCTGAATGGATGGATGAATGGGTTGGATGGATGAATTAATGGATTGATGGCTGGGTGAATGGATGGATGGATGGTTGACTGGCTGGATGGATGGATGAATGGGTTGGATGGATGAATTAATGGATTGATGGATGGGTGGCTGGATGAATGGATGGATGGATGAATGGGATGGATGGATGAATGAATGGATTGATGGATGGGTGGGTGACTGGCTGAATGGATGGATGAATGGTTGGCTGGCTGAATGGATGAATGTGTTTGATGCATGAATGAATGGGTGGCTGGTTGAATGGATGGGTGGATCCGTTGGATGGATGGATTGCTGGGTGACTTATTCCAATGAGTGATGGATGGATGGATGAACGGATGGGTAGGGGTGGATGGATTGATGAATGGGTTGGATGGATGGATTGCTGGCTGGCTGGTTGTTTGCTTTGATTGATGTATGGGTAGGGGGAGACGGACGGAGAGATGGATGACAGAGAGATAAAATATAGTGCCGATGGTGGTAAGACAACGATGAAACAACACAACGATGAAACAACACAGCGATGAAACAACACAACGATGAAACAACACAACGATGAAACAACACAACGATGAAACAACACAACGATGAAACAACAAAACGATGAAACAACACAACGATGAAACAACACAACGATGAAACAACACAACGATGAAACAACACAACGATGAAACAACAAAACGATGAAACAACACAACGATGAAACAACACAACGATGAAACAACAAAACGATGAAACAACACAACGATGAAACAACACAACGATGAAACAACAAAACGATGAAACAACACAACGATGAAACAACAAAACGATGAAACAACAAAGCGATGAAACAACAAAACGATGAAACAACAAAACGATGAAACAACAAAACGATGAAACAACAAAACGATGAAACTACACAACGATGAAACAACACAACGATGAAACAACACAACGATGAAACAACACAACGATGAAACAACACAACGATGAAACAATAAATTCATGTAGATGGAGCAACATTACGACTTGTGTCACATTTTATTGCTAACTTAATTAATTCACACAGTAATCGGCGTATCCAATTTGTTGTATCCATCTTGATAGTTTTAGTAGCTTGGTTGGTAAACAACTATAAAATATAACCAGAGATAGCCAAATAAATAATTTGAATATATAACAAGCACTAACTGCCGTGTAGCCACGAAGAGTAAAAGAGGTGGAGGGGTGAAGAGGCTAATAGCGAATAGCAATCGCCACATAAAATGCACTTTACATGGTATAAACCACACCACAACGATGTGTCATTAATAATATGAAAAGCAATCATTTTCTCTCGACGCTGTGAAGCACAATGTAGCAGGAAATAAACTGTTCAAGTTAGATCACAATAATGTTACAGAAATATTGTTTTCACGAGATTTTTTAAAACAACAACACCAAGCTAAATGTAAAGAGAAAAACACCAAACTGAATGTGAGAAAAGAAAAAAAACGGCAGTAAAATAAATGTAAGAAGATAAGAAAAAACCCACCAAACTAATTGTTAGAAGATAAGAAAAACACACACACACAAACTGAATTTAAGAAGGTAAGACAAAAACACCTAATTAATGTAACAAGGTAAGAAAAACACCAAATTAAATGTAAGAAAAGAAAAAACGCCAAACTGAATGTAAGAAGATAAGGGGAAAAAGCACCAAACTGAATGTAAGATGATAAGGGAGAAAAACACCAAACTGAATATAATAAGATAAGGGGAAAACACCAAACTGAATGTAAGAAAAGGGAAAACACCAAACTGAATGTAAGAAGATGAGGGAAAAACACCAAACTGAATGTAAAAAAAGGGAAAAAACACCAAACTGAATGTAAGAAGATGAGGGAAAACACCAAACTGAATGTAAGAAAAGGGAAAAAACTGAATGTAAGAAGATAAGGAAAAAACACCAAACTGAATGTAGGAAGATGAGAGAAAAACACCAAACTGAATGTAAGAAGATGAGGGAAAACACCAAATTGAATGTAAGAAGATGAGTGAAAAACACCAAACTGAATGTGTGAAGATGAGGAAAAAACACCAAACTGAATGTAGGAAGATGAGAGAAAAACACCAAACTGAATGTAAGAAGATGAGGGAAAAACACCAAATTGAATGTAAGAAGATGAGAGAAAAATACCAAACTGAATGTAAGAAGATAAGGAAAAAACACCAAACTGAATGTAAGAAGATGAGGGGAAAACACCAAATTGAATGTAAGAAGATGAGGGGAAAAACACCAAACTGAATGTAGGAAGATAAGGAAAAAACATCAAACTGAATGTAAGAAGATGAGGGAAAAACACCAAACTGAATGTAAGAAGATGCGGGAAAAACACCAAACTGAATGTGTGAAGATGAGGAAAAAACACCAAACTGAATGTAAGAAGATGCGGGAAAAACACCAAACTGAATGTAGGAAGATGAGAGAAAAACACAAAATTGGAATGTAAGAAGATGCGGGAAAAACACCAAAATGAAAGTTAGAGATTAGGAAAGAAAATCGCCACGCCTTGTTATGTTTGACAAATGTAGAGCCAGCGACCATGTTTTTCCTTTGTCAGCGACAGATTTTTGGTTAGCATTACTTAAATGCCGTCTTTCCTTTCCATAAAAATCCGGTACCAATTTAAGACTGGGTCAGCCTAGAAGCTGTCGATCAGGATCGATCCCAACCTCTTGTCTTTAATAGACTAGTTCACTAACCATTGAGCTACGTCTCCCCGTTTAATGTAAATGTATAATAGCAAAGTATTTGGTAATTTATAGGAGACCTAACGCAAAAAGAGAGTTAATTTCCAATATTAGGAAGAGACAATCATTTTTTGGCCATGTAATGAGAAGAGAACAGCTGGAATATATTATAACAACTGGGAAAATTGAGGGACGAAGGGATAGAGGGAAGCAAAGAGAAAAGATACCAGACAGCTTAAGAGAATGGCTTGGCAGAAGGTCAACAACAGAAATGATAAATAACTGTCGTGATCGAAAGTTGTTGAGAGACATGATCACCTATGCCAGCAGGCCCGGTACTTGATGATGATAGGAGACCTGTCCCAGTGTTGAATCAGTCACGTCGACATTAGAAACGAAAAGAGAGGGTTAGCTAGTAGATCAATTCAGTGCACATTTATTGAATGTAGTAGACTTCAAAGCCAAAGAAGAATCTAGCACAGTTTACGTTCGTGCAGAACTCTCGCATGACATTTCAGATATTGATGATATATGTTTACATTACCCGTCACGTATCCTCTCTTAGATCAGACTTTTATTAGATCAATCGCTCATTTAATATCTGAGATCAGATTAATGCCAAAGACGCTGCACACTTAGCACCACAGTGGGATTTCTATCCTAATGTAACCTCATCTGACGTCTAGCAGCCATTCTTCTGGCTGTGCTTTCATCTTTTTGGCCTGAGCAGAATTTTGCAAATAAATTCGAAGGATCGAGGGCCGCACGGAGTGCACCACGGCCCTCTAACTCACTCAGTTTTTTTAGCCAATGAGATTGTGGGAGTCCATTATGCAAGACAAATTTCTGTTCGGTATTAACGTCACTTGAAGTCTCTTAGGATTGTAAGCAGCCATCCTTCACCTTCTGTCAGTTTTGCCAGATCGGATTACTCGAGATTTGGCACGCAGCTCATCGCCTGAAGCAGCTTGTTCCGAGTTTATTCTCAGCGTTTTCCGAGATCGTTTTGGGGTTTCTGTCGTCTATTTTTAGTTGCTCATTGCACGAGCTTATTAACACATCATCGTCGTTGTCATCATGTGTTTTGCAACTTCCGGGACAAATCCTCCCTACAATTGTCTGTACTTTAGGTATTTCAGTATTTCTCAGACTTTCCGGTCTTTTCATGCCGGTTTAAATCTCCCATTTATTACGGCGTTTATCCGCTGTTTTCGGGGGGGGGGGGGGGGGTGTCTAGTGAATGTGTTCTAAGAGGGTGAGAAAAATGGGTAGCTTGCACTGTGCAGTTGCTACGTGATCTACAAAACAAGATTGGTGTTTTTTCATCATCCAGTCCCGTGTCTGCAGGCGTAGGTGATCATGTCCACCCTCACTGACTCTACTGTTATCTTCTGTTCTTCTGTGTGTTGGCGTCCTACTACTTCGCTCAGAAACTTCCTGGGTTTTTTTTTCTCTCTCTCGCTCCCTCTTTTTCCCTCTCTATCTTCTTCCCTCAGATGTTCTAGTTTTCCCTCTCTATCTTCTTCCCTCAGATGTTCTAGTTTTCCCTCTCTATCTTCTTCCCTCAGATGTTCTAGTTTTCCCTCTCTATCTTCTTCCCTCAGATGTTCTAGTTTTCCCTCTCTATCTTCTTCCCTCAGATGTTCTAGTTTTGCCTCTCTACCTTCTTCCGTCAGATGTTCTGGTTTTCCCTCTCTATCTTCTTCCCTCAGATGTTCTAGTTTTGCCTCTCTACCTTCTTCCGTCAGATGTTCTGGTTTTCCCTCTCTATCTTCTTCCCTCAGATGTTCTAGTTTTGCCTCTCTACCTTCTTCCCTCAGATGTTCTAGTTTTCCCTCTATCTTCTTCCCTCAGATGTTCTAGTTTTCCTTCTCTATCTTCTTCCCTCAGATGTTCTAGTTTTGCCTCTCTACCTTCTTCCCTCAGATGTTCTAGTTTTCCCTCTCTATCTTCTTCCCTCAGATGTTCTAGTTTTGCCTCTCTACCTTCTTCCCTTGGTTCTTCTTGTTTTCTTGTCACAATATATTTCAACTGTTTCCTTCTGATTACTTGATATGAACATGGTATTTGAGTTATTTGCCGGCCATCATCATTGCACTCCGAACATGTCCATAGGTGCTCAGATCCCCTCCTCAGCAAGTCCCGCAGTGTCCAGCGACTAACGACTCCAGTTCTGTGTTGGTTGATAAGTCTTCTTACACGCCAACTAAGTTTCTCATTTCTGGCTGTGCCCATTATATTTATTATCTCCTAATATTTGTAATGAGCTTTCTACGAGACTCGCCTTGTCTTCGTTAAACCGAGTTAGTCCCTTAAGCTGTTTACGGTATCATTGATATTCTTCAATAAAACTGCATTTTCTGGGACGTCAATTGATTTTCTTGCCTATTTTTGTTCCAGTTATCTAGGATTGACTTCCATATATTAAGACTGGCTCTATATAACAATAAATGGAGGCAAAGGCGCGCCTCACAGCACCAGAGCTGGAAGTTGTCATCGACCCACAGCTGATGGCTTGCGCCAGGATCGGTGAACCAGAACCATCCAGACCCTGCTCCACCTCTCCGCGGTGCCTCTAGTAACAGACTAACCTGTCTAGTCTGGCCAAGCGAGTAGGGATCGAAGAGGGAAGACAACCCAGTACTCAAAAATGTCGTGCTGAATTCGGAGGTGTTGGGCCGAAAGGCGCAAATATCACAGTTATACTGCAAATCACAACACAACGCAGACACGCCCACATAACGTCATTTTAAGGACGGATGATGAAGAGGAATACTCCTTTAGTCATCGGGCGAACGCAAGCAAGCATATAACAATAAGGAGCTGTCTACCTTACATTGTCAAAGATTCCCCATTCTAATACCTACATACATCCTCTACATGTTCCATGATTCATCTGCCTCTAACATAATCCCTCACTTTCAACATTACTCATCTACATCCAACATTACCATTAACTTTGCAGCCTGCCTCTTCACCATTACCCTCAACATCTTACATTATCCTTGTACCTCCACATTACCTCTGCTCCCCTTACATCATCCTCCAACACTCTTCCTTCAACATTATTTTCTACCCCCCCCCCCCCTTTTCCCAATATTCTTCTACTTCATATACAACATTCAAGCACCACCTACATAATTATTCAGTCACCAATAACAGTCTACTTTTCTTGTGATTGGTCTTCCTCATAACCAAAATGATCATTTAATAAAATACGAATGGCGTAGCACTGATGGTTACAAGTCACGTATATACCAGTAACTATACATAATACTTTTAATTATTAATAATTTTTTGAAAGGCTATAATAATTGATAAAACAGAGTGGTCCTGTGGCAACATAAAAATAAATGGTTAGCCGTAAACCCTAGAGGAGAAAAGGTCAAAATTGTCTGATATCTTTATTTAAATATGACAGGAGCAATTAGAGTAAATATGACACGGAGATCGAGATATAAATGTAATAGAAGACCCTAAAATATATTCCTTATTATGAAAGGTTTAGTCAAGATTTGCACAACAAACAAATTCACTGAGCTCAGACTCTCTTCTCGGGGCTGTCCCCTGCATGAAGCACACCCACCAAACACTAACGAAAGCACTGACCATAGCTGCAGGATGCACGAGCCCTGGTGAAAACCTTGACCCCCCCTTCCCTACTCCTTAGTTGCCTCCTGTGACATGCGTTGCAGGTGGTAGTAATTTAAATTTGTTCACAACCTGCCTATGGCCAGGGCCCTAGTAGCTACCCAGGTGACATTATGAGGAACGTTCTACAAGTTAATGAAAAAATATTAATAAGTTGAAAACGTTATTTATCAACATTATATATTTCAAAGTCGATGTCGATAGACGTGAGAAAGCGGGCTCATCAGTGCTAAATAGAGGCACATCTAGTCTAAGGAAGCGAATCATGGACTGTAGACCAACAAGTGAAAAGACGATTGAAAGCGGCAGAGGTGGACTTCTCAGAAGAATGTTAAAATTTCAAAGGTCAACTTTTTAAAAAATACCAATGAGGAAATTCTCAAGGAGGCCAAAGCAGAAAAAGGGAGCTCATGAAAAGCATCAGAAAGAAACATTTTTCGGCCAAATCATGAGAAGATGTAGGAATACGTGGATACAACTGCAAAATACAAGGAAACAAATATGCGGACGAGAAAGAAAGAAGTGACTAGATAGCTTGGTGTGTGCCATGGCATGGAAAACAGTCAACAACAGAATTGGCACGATTTTAAAAAAAAAGTAAAGAGCCCCGTCACGCCAAGTGGCGTATAGGGATTATAGTGTTAGGGACCATTATTTATAGACCTTTGGCACGTGGTTTTTATGGTAATGTGGTCGGTATTACCGTGCCGCTTTACTTTCCCAGAAAAAAAATCAGGTACCCATTAAAGGCTGGGTGAACCTCGAAGCTGTCGATCAGGATAGAACCCTACCTCTTGTTCTTTGTAGTCGACTTCACTAACCACTGAGCTATGGTGGCTCCAATTGGCACGATACACAAGAAAATTGTGGATGGACCTGATCGTCTATACCAACTGGTGTGGCACATAATGGTGATTTATTGCACGCATGTTTAGAGGATTGGTTTCACTAAACAAACGGACAGGAAACATTAAATTATGGTTCACACGATATGTGAATCAGCACCTATTTCAAATCATTTCTCATGGAAGCAACATATAAATATTTAATGTTTGGAAAACTTTAATTGAAAAGAGAATTATTTCAAGAGCTAAAGTTTATTGACAAAGTTCTATATATCAAGGGTCATGACTGCGTGCTAAAGCTAGTCTGTCTGTTGTCCTTTTGAGCCGAAGACGGAACATGGTCAGAAATGGTAGACTTGTGTTTGACAACACGAAGTTGTTACTGCATGAAAATTTAGAAGTCAGAAAAAAGGATAAAACTACATTAAGTAACATAGATAGCTTGATGAATAGATGGGCATACAATACTTTCATCCCACAACAGCCTGCAAAATATACCAGCAATGCAAAAAAAAACTGAGACGCTGCCTGTCTTCAGTGGTGATAGGTAATATAACTGGACCCCCAACATAAATTGTGTACTTCATGTATCGCTCACGAACCACGTACATCAACTCCCTATCTTTCAGCCAGGGGTCGACAACATTTCTTTTTTTTGTAATAAAGCCAAAACACAGGAAGCTTACACAGAGTTGAACAAAGAAGTGAGAAGATGCATTAAAATGGATAAGAGGAAATATATAGATGAACTAGCTAAAGAGGCAGAGGTAGCAGCAAATAAAGGGAATATGAAAGAACTGTACAACAGCACGAAGAAATTATGTGGAAAATACAAACAGATCAATGCCTTTATTAAAGATAAGAAAGGAAATTTACTTAGTAATATAAGGTGATACAGCGAAGACGATGGCGCTGGATAGGACACACACTGCGGAAGCCTACTGAGAGTATTACAGAACAGGCCCTTTTTTTTAATCCCCAGGGGAAAAGACAAAGAGGAAGACCAAGGAATTCTTGGAGAAGACAGATAGAAGCAGATATGAAGATGATGGGGAAGACAGCATGATCTTAAAAGAATGGCAAGAAACAGAACGACTTGGAAAGTGTTTGTTGAAAACCTATGCCCCACAGGGAGCTGAAAGGTAGAAGAAGAAGAAGAATGCAAAAAAAAAAAAAAAACTGAGACGCTGCCTGTCTTCAGTGGAGATAGGTAATATGAGTGGACCCCCAACATCAAATTGTGTACATCACTTATCGCTCACGAACCACGTACATCAATTCCCTATCTTCCAGACCAGGGGTCGACAACCTTTCACATACTAAGGGCCAGAACTGAAAAAAATGTGAGGATGCCGTGAACCGGATACTGTCACCTATTATAGATAATAAATAGAGAGTTTATCGGCTTAATGAGAGGGGAGTTCTTTCTCTACAAATTGAACTCAACTGGGCTGGGCTATCGCGATACAGATATAATTCGAAGTTCGTTTTTCCTGGAAAGTGCACAATTCTTTCTTTCTTTCTTTCTTCCTTTCTTCTTCTGTTGAAACCTTTCAACTCCCTGTTGAGTAATGGTCTGCAACAAAAATGTTCCAAGTCGTTCAGTTTCTTGCCATTCGTTTAAGATCATTCCATGTCTTCTCCGTCATCTTCTATCTCTGCTTCCACCTGTCTTCTCCAAGAATATTTTGGGCTTCCTCTTTGTATCTTCCCCTGGGGATTCCAAAAAGGGCATGTCGTGTAATACTCTCAGTTAGTTTACGCAGTTTGTGCCCTATCCAGCGCCATCGTCTGCGTTGTATCTCCTAGTCCACTGGGTATTTGACTGGTACTTTTTCATATCTCTATGTTAGTGTTTCTGTCCTACCATTTTCATCCTTTTATTCAGTGCATGCATTCCATTAATGAAAGTCTGTATCTTCATGATTATCACTTTTGTTATTCTCCCTATCTTCCAGGCCAGGGGTTGACAACGTTCCACATACTAAGGGTTGATCTGAAAATAAAATATGAGGTTGCCGTCACTTGTTATAAATAATAAATAGAGAGTTTACCGGCTTAATTAGAGGGCTTTACCTTCGATACAATTTGAACTCACTGGGCTATCGCGATAAAGACATATTTCGAAGATCGCCTCTCCTGGAAAGTACACAATTCTTTAGCCACTTTTATTTCCTCGATAGTCCTTCAAAGTAGTACTCTCAAGTGGGAGAATGTCTGCTGAATGGTGAGGGACACAGGAGTACACAGCTACCGGTATTAAAGATTGGATAAAGTGATCATCATCATCGAGTGCAATCTTCGCAACGAAGGTTGGCTACCATGGAGCGCCATTCTACTCTGTCTCTTGCTTTGATGGTGCAGGTTGTCATAGGCTTTGTTTGTCCATCTTTTGATGTTTCTCGTCCATGTTAGTCTTGGTCTGCCTCTTTTATCTTGTATTTTCCCCTCCAAGATTACTTTTAACAGGCTGTTGTGTCTTTTAACATGGCCCAAAATTCTCATTTGTCTTGTTTGAATTGTGTTTAGTAGTTCTCTTTTCATTTTTAGTTGTTTTAAGACTTCATCGTTTGTTTCCTTTTCCTTCCATCCAATTCTACATATTCTTCTATATATCCACATTTCAAAGGCTTCAATTCTCTGTTCTGTTTTCTTGTCTAATGTCCATGTTTCTGCACCATATAGGAATGTTGAGAAGACATAACACTTTGCTATTTTTATTTTTAGCCCTGGTGTTATTTGTTTTGATGTTAGTATGTTCTTCATGACATTAAAGATAAAGTTATATTCGCGCAAAATTCAGTCCCTTGGGGATTCGCTAGAGATATCAAGTTGGATAAAAAAGATATCAAGAACGCTATCAACAAACAGAGACCGCAATTACCATTAAATTGTTGTGATACCTGCATGATCGTTGTCAGTGCCTTGCTCCAGGTTTAATTTTATCCCAGTATCAACACATATGGCATAATCTTTCTCTCTCTTTCGTTCTCTCTTTATGTCTGTCTCTCTCTCTTTCACTCTCTCTCTCTCTCTCTTTCTGTCTTTCTGTCTCTCTATCTCTCTTTCTGTCTGTCTGTCTCTCTCTTTCACTCTCTCTTTTTCTGTCTCTCTATCTCTCTTTCTGTCTGCCTGTCTCTCTCTTTCACTCTCTCTCTCTCTCTTTCTGTCTTTCTGTCTCTCTATCTCTCTTTATGTCTGTCTCTCTCTCTCTTTCACTCTCTCTCTCTCTTTCTGTCTGCCTGTCTCTCTCTTCTCTCTCTTTCTCTCTCTTTCTCTCTCTCTCTCTTTCTGTCTCTCTCTCTTTCAGTCTGTCTCTCTCTCTTTCACACTCTCTCTCTCTTTCTGTCTCTCTATCTCTCTTTCTGTCTGTCTCTCTTTCTCTTTCTCTCTCTCTCTTTCTCTCTCTCTCTCTCTTTATGTCTCTCTCTCTCTTTCTGTCTGTCCCTCTATCTTTCTCTCTTTCTCTCTCTCTCTCTCTTTCTGTCTCTCTCTCTCTCTCTTTCTGTCTGTCTCTCTCTCTCTCCCTCTCTGTAATTATAGAAGAAAAATAAATGTACTTTTCCCCCACTCCCTTTCCAAACTACTCTCACTCCTCTCCCCTTTTGCATGTATTTGGACACCACTACTCATGCTTCACACTTACAACACATCACGCTTTATTCATCACGTATTCTTTCCTTCTTCCCTTCTCTACCCATCCTACAGCCTTAATATGTAAAACATACTCCATTTAGCCTTAATGCATTTTCTGCCTGTGAATAGCTTTACGGTAAATATCTTCAACTGGTGCATGCTGTGAAAAGCGTTCCATTTGTAAGACCATCTATTTTTGCCTGTTCATATAGCACATCTTTTCCGAGATTGTTGTCTTTGAGGGCCGTTATCTAATACGAGAGACGCACGCTTCTTGCCATCATCATTAGTATGTGCCATGCCGTGAGGCTGAGGTGGTCACGAAATTCCAGCATGTGCTGGATCATCATGGTTTGTTGGCGTTCTTCCCATAGCATTCTGGAAGTTTTGCTCTTCGAGCAGATGTTTGTTTATAAGATGTTTCATTATCATCATGGTTTGTTGGCGTTATTCCCATAACATTCTGGGAGTTTTGCTCTTCGGGCAGATGTTTGTTTATAAGATGTTTCATTATCATCATGGTTTGTTGGGGTTCTTCCCATTGCATTCTGGGAGTTTTGCTCTTCGTGCAGATGTTTGTTTATAAGATGTTTCATTATCATCATGTGCCATATCGGTTGGCGTAGTCGATCATGTCCTTTCACAATCTTCTGTCTACCGTGCATTGTATCAATTCAGTTGTTGACTGTTTACCATGCCATGACACCAAGCTATCCAGTATTTTCTCTCTTTTTCGTCCGCGATCTCTCTTTCCTTGTATTTTTCTAGTTGCAATAAAATATTCGAACTTTCCTCTTCTCATGATGTGCCCGAAAAATGTTGATTGTTTCTTTCTGATGTTTTTTTTTTTAGGAGCTCCCGTTTTTTTTTTTTTTTTTTTTTTTTTTTGTGCCTCTTTGAGAATTACTTCATTTGGTTTTTTAGCTCTCCAGGGAACTTTCAACATTCTTCTGAGAAATACTATCTCTGTGGCATACAATCTAGGAATTTGTCTCTATATAGCACCGATGAACTATTTTTCTCACTTCTATTGACAGATTTGTTACATAAGATGTTTGGACACTCGATTAAGCTACCACTCCTGGCATAGAGAGTCCTGGATAGATGTAACTTAATACAAGCAAAAATGTTATCGTGTGAAATTATATGCTTAAAAAAAATATGGAAATAAAATAAATGAATAAAGTACAAGTGAAATTGCTAGGGAAAAACCATAAGGACAGTTTCAGTAAATGATTATACCTAACGTTAAAGACTGACATTCTGGAATACCCAAGGGAAGAGACGAAGTGGAAGACTAAAATATTCACGGAGCAGGCAATGTGGAAACATAGATAATGGAGAAGACATTGAATGATCTTAAACGAATAACAAGAAACAGAACGGTTTGGAATGTGTTTGTAGAAGACCTATGCTCCACAGGGAGTTGAAAGGTAGAAGAAGATTAGTATGATCAAATGAAACGGTGTAGACATCTTACCAGATGTAAACTCAATAAAATTCAGTCTACCTGTGCCGCTAGAATACAACATGAAGATAGCAGGTTGCAAGTGGATAGGACGATCAATGGAAAGATGGTAGATCCAATTGAGTCCATTGCCAAATAAATTCTAGGAAACAACTTAAAATACACAACATGCGATATCGAGAAAGTTGCATCTATCTCATCTGTGCTATACAACACAGTAGTGCAATACCACACAATAGTGCAATACCACACAATAGTGCAATACCACACAGTAGTGCAATACCACACAATAGTGCAATACCACACAGTAGTGCGATACCACACAATAGTGCAATACCACACAATAGTGCAATACCACACAGTAGTGCAATACCACACAGTAGTGCAATACCACACAGTAGTGCAATACCACACAATAGTGCAATACCACACAATAGTGCAATACCACACATTAGTGCAATGGGGATCTCGGTAGGTTAGAAGTGTGGAAAACCTATTGCAGAAGAAGAAGAAGCATGTACCCACACGAATGTATTCTTGCAGGACACACACATACGCATACTTTTATAAATAGACACAGGCTGTCGATGTGCATGAAAACTATATATTCTAATAAATATGTTAATTCATTTCTTTTCTATCGTTAATCCGTCCAACTTAAAAAAAACCAAATGCATGTTCCTCTTCTTTCGTTTGTCTGTCAGTGTTTCTCTGTGTCTGAGTCAGTTCAAGTTCACAACCTCGCCCTGAAGAGTCTGCTTTCTTAATCCAACATATGGTCACATCTCTGTGGTTTGTGTAATTAGCTTTATGCAAGCATTAACTATTAAAAACATGTATGTACGCATTAACAATTTAAAATATTTATGTACGTATTTACAATTTAAAACATTTATGTCCGCGTTAACAATTTCAGACATTTGTGTACGCATTAACAGTTTAAAACATTTACACGTTAACAATTTTAAAACATTAATGTACGGTTTAACAATTTTAAAACATGTATGTACGCATTAGGGAGCCGCGATAGCTCAGTGGTTAGTGAACTGGACTACAAAGGAAAAGAGGTAGGGTTCGATCCCAACCGACGGCTTCCGGTTCGCCCAGCCTTTAATGGGTACCAGATTTTTTTCTGGGAAAGTAAAGCGGCACGGGCTTAATACCAACCACATTACCCAAAAATCATGTGCCGAAGGTCTGTAAAATTTATGGTCACTAACACCATATTCCCTATACGCCACTTGGCGTGACTGGGGTACTTTACTTTTACTTTTTCTATGTACGCATTAACAATTTAAAACATTTATGTACGTATTAACGATTAAAACATTTGTGTACGCATTAACGATCTAAAATATTTTGATACGCATTAACAATTTAAGACATTTGTATACGCATTAACAATTGTAAAACATTTATGTACTCATTAACAGTTTTAAAACATTTATGTACGCATTAACAATTTAAAACATGTAAGCATCAATAATTTTAAAACATGTATGTGCGCATTAACAATTTTTAAAAATGTATGTGAGCATTAACAATTTTAAACATTTATAAACGATTTGACAATTTAAAATATGTGCGCATTAACAGTTTTAAAACATTTATGTAAGCATTACCATTTTTTAAACTGTTATGTACACGTTAACAATTTCAAATATTTATGTACGCGTTAACAATTTCAAACATTTGTGTACGCATTAACAGTTTTAAAACATGTATGTGCACGTTAACAATTTTTTAATCTTTATGAACGCGTTAACATTTTAAAACTTTATGTACGCATTAACAATTTAAAAAAAACAACCCTTTTTCTGTTTTGTATTTGTCTCCATGATTAGATTTTCGAGGCCTGGTGGTCCAATAGATAAAACCAGTGTCCTCTCCGGTTCAATCTACTTAATAATTATTAATTGTTTACCTTGATCGAGTTGCGGGCCTTTTGCAGAACGTTGCACTCAACACATCCCGTCGGAAAGAATTTCTTGTCCCTAGCCCACTGATGTTGCCATGTTCAGTGTGTCATTGGGGTCTTGGAACCACCTTTGTTTATTAAAATACCCTTGCTGGTCTTACTGGATCATGCCTTTCATTATTGTTCTTTCCAGTCCACTGTGTCTTGTAACGTGGCCGTAGTTTTTTTTTTTTTTTTTATTCTTTAAAAATATGTGTTAGTAAGCCAGTTCTGTCCAGTGTTTAGGTCCTTTAACTCTTTTCGTACGGAAACTTTTTATCAGTGAAACAGACAAGATTTTAGAGACACAATTGTTCATGCTTTTAAGAATTAATCTACATATTTATATTTATTTAACATATAACATATCATATATGAATTTTTTTTTTTTGAAAATTGAACAAAGAATTAGATTTCACCACTACCAAGTTGAAGGGAGCCGCTATAGCTCAGTGGTTAGTGAACTGGACTACAAAGGACAAGGGATAGAGTTCGATCCCAACCGACGGCTTCCGGGTTCACCTAGCCTTAAATGGGTACCGGATTTTTTTTTCTGGGAAAGTAAAGCAGCACGGGCGTAATACCGACCACATTACCCCAAAAATCATGTGCTGAAGGTCTGTAAAATATAGGGTCACTAACACCATATTTCCCTATACGCCACTTGGCGTGACGGGAGTACTTTACTTTACTACCAAGTTGATACAAGACATGTATAAAAGAATGTGTCTTGATGATGGTTCCACTGATCAAGTTGAAAGTGGCGAACTCTGCGGCGAAACGCACGGAAAGAGTTCATGTCTTCATTGCTCCTTTTTCATTATCCAATGTATCCTAAAGATTTTTCTGTAGCATTTTATTTATTAATATTTATCACACGGGGGAAGGGGGCACTGTTAAATTCATATCTGATATAAACATATGGCAATAACAGATTCGTAGAATCCCCACTCCACCCACCTCATGGAACACTCCAGGAGTTTGATAAATATCGTAATGATGTGGGTTTTTTTTTTTATTTCAATGACCTGCTTATGATCATATTCTATACATATTATATTTTTAATATCAGTGGTGATGGTATAGATCTCTGGCTCACTTACGCTGGTAACTCGATTGTGCCTCGGTCTGTCTATCGATTGACCAAACACTGTCTGCACGTTTGATATTATGCCCTGATATTATCCACTAATTGTCTGTGTCTTTAAAACTGTCTAATGTTGACCAGAGTTTTCTTCTATCGACCGGTGCAGTGATTGTTTAACTACTCTGTTATTGAATCAAAAGATTTTTTATTTTAAAAAAAACAAAGCACGTAAAAAGGTATGTTACAGTTTACGGAATGTAGATAAAGCAAAATAACTGAACGTTTCGGCTACCAAGTCTTCATCGGTAGACAAATAAGGATTCTAGACACACACTAAACCACGTATAGTATTTAACTGAAAGTTGGCAATCCATGTATAAAAGAATCATAAGACATATCGGTGAGACAAATCTTTCAGCAGTTTTAAAAATTGTTCAGAATTGGATACAAGATTTGATAGAATAGAAAATAGAGAAAGAAAAATGGCTGAACAATAGCTTTGTTTAGTCTAGGTTAGTCGACAGTCGACTACAAGAACACTTAAACAAACTCAACATCTCAGGCACAAAATACAACATAAAAATCAACATCAACAAAACAGAAGTCATGAATGTCGCCAAAAATAAACAGAACGTCAACATAACTATAGAAGGCAGACAACTAAAACAAGTAGAGGAATTCAAATACCTAGGAAGTCTAATGACAAACGATAATTTTCAAACATCAGAGATAGAATCAAGATACAACAAAGCTTGTCAAATCATCGGACAGTTATCACCACTATTGTCCAACAAGGAAATAACTCTGGAGGCAAAACGAGCACTATACAATACAATCTTCATCCCAACGTTGTGCTACCAATGCCAGACCTGGACCCTAGATGCAAGAACAATAAGAAAAATAACTTCTTCAGAGATCTTATGTGTTAGACGAATGACAGGAAACAGTCTGAGAGAAGATCAGAAATGAAGAAGTGAGAAAAAAAGCTAGGAATAGCCCCCGCCATAGAATATATAAGGAAACAACAGATAAAATGGTTTGGTCACGTGACAAGGCAGAAAGAACAAAAAACAACACAACGAGCCTTCAACAAACGTTGTGAGAACACCAGACCCAAGGGTCGACCACAAAAAAAGATGGGTCGATGGAATATTAGAAGCACTAGGAAACAAAAAGCAGCAGAGGCGAACAGAAGAGCAAAAGACCGCAAATTATATCTCCCCTCGACGCTGAAAGGCAGATGAGGAAGGAAAGAAGAAGTGACTTAGGTTGATATTCTCTATTTCACTAACCCCTGTCTTTGGTTGATATTCTCTATTTCACTAACCCCTGTCTTAGTTTAATATTCTCTATTTCACTAACCCCTGTCTTAGTCTGATATTCTTTATTTCACTAACCCGTGACTTAGATTGATATTCTCTGTTTGCTAACGTGTGTCTTAGATTGATATTCTCTAGTTCAACAACCCGTTTTATGTACACTCATATTTTCAATTTCGACAACTCGTATTTTCATTAGTCTAAAGACTAGACTATTATTTCCTTTGCTCATGCGTAGATTAAAATTTCATCTGTTTGTTTGCTTCTTTGTTTGTTTGTTTGTTTGTTTGTTTGTTTGTTGTTAGGATCATCATCATTGAACACCGAACTAATCCATATGTGCTCACATAGATCACTCATATTCTTGATATATTTTAAAATGTGTTTCTCATTGCTTCTCTCTCTCTCCCAACAGATGTATGAGCGGATGAATGTTTGTGATGCCCTCACTTCGAAGGCGTTTAAAGATGGAGAAACAATTATCTCTCAGGTGGGTTGTCTGTGCAAATGTCATGATTGTCTGTCTGTCTGTTTGTTTGTCTTATCTGTCTGTCTGTCTTATCTATCTGTTTGTCTTATCTGTCTGTCTGTGCTGAAGATGGCACATAAGGCAGAGAATCTAGACTATTTGTCTGGCTGTGCAAATGTAATGATTGTCTATCTGTCTGCCTGAGTGCCTGTCATGTCCTGTCTGTCTGAGCCGAAGATGGCACATAAGGCAGAGAATGTAGACTATTTGTGTTCGACGGTCTATGTTATCCAGGTATCAGATATTGCACAGAACATATATTGTACCTCGCCACGTGGCTTTGTTTGGGCCAGTTGCTCAATCTCGGCGAGGCAGCTTACGCCTGCTACTGTTGCCTCTCGCCTCAGTGTTTTTTTTAAATGTTTTTCTAGGTCTGCCTCTTCTTTCATATACCCTCTGGTTGCCATTTGAGGACCTGCTTTGAGATTATCTTGTTGTCTCTTCTCATCACGTGGCCAACATGTTATAGAGAGAAATAAATTCATGGGAGCCTCGATAACTCAGTGGTTAGTGAACTGGACTACAAAGGACAAGAGGTAGGGTTCTATCCCAGCCGTCGGTTTCCGGTTTGCCCTGCCTTTAATGGGTACCGGATTTTCTTTTTCTGGGAAAGTAAAGCGGCACGGGCGTAATAGCGACCACATTACCCCAAGAATCATGTGCCGAAGGTCTGTAAAATTTATGGTCACCAACACCATATTCCCTATACACCACTTGCCGTGACGGAGGTACTTTACTTTTTCCTTTTTTTCAATTCATCATATTCTTCGTTCTACTTTTCAGCTCTCTGTGTAGCATAGGTCTTCAACAAACATTTTCCAAGCCGTTATGTTTCTTGTAGTTCTTTTAAGTTTATTCCATGTCTTCCCCATCATCTTCATCTCTGCTTCCATCTGTCTTCTTCTATAATATTTGGTCTTCCTCTTTCTCTTTTTCCTTGGGGATTCCAGAAAAGGGCGTGTTGTGTAATACTTACTCTCAGTTGGCTTCTGCATTGTAGGTCCTATCCAGCGCCATCGTCTTTGCTGTATCTCTTTATCCACTGGTATTCGACTGGTACATTTCCATAATTCTGTGTTAGTGATTTTGTCCTGCCATTTCCATCTTTTTGTTCTGTGCAAGCATCCATTAATGAAGGTCTGTATCTTCATGATCGAATTTTTTTTCTTCGTGTTTGACAGCCATGTACTAGGACTGACTTAAAATTGGAGTTGACAATTTTTTTTTTTTTTTTTTTTGTATTTAACCTCATTTCTTTAGTTTTCCATATGTTTCCCAGTGCAGCAAATGCTCCTCTTGATTTTGATATCGTTAATTCATCATATTAGTCCACAGTATTTGGAAGTCAAGTTTGCAAGCGTCGACTGCAACTCCAGACAACAATGGAAAGTAGCCTATGTTCTTGTTTGTTCTTGTTACGGATCCATTGACATGTGAGCTGATATCCTTCGTTCCAATGCCATGTAATGATTATCATCATCGTTAAGTATCGGGCCTGCTGGCGTAGGTGATCATGTCTCTCCACAACTTTCGATCTCGACAGTTATTTATCATTTCTGTTGGTGACTCAGTGCCAAGACATTCTCTTAAGCTGTCTGGCATTTTTTTCTCTTTGTTTCCCTCTATCTCTTAGTTCCTCAATTTTTCCAGTTGTTACGATTTATTCCTTTTATTCTCTTCTCATTACATGGCCAAAAAATGATGATTGTTTCTTCCTAATATTGGAAATTAACTCTCTTTTTGCTGTGACCTCTTTCAGAACATTTTAATTACTCTTCATAGTTGTCCATGATATTCTCAACATTCTTCTGTAAAACCAGAGTCTACAGACTCCAGTGATTTTCTTCTCTATGTAATGATATCCGCTGGTATTTCTGAGTTCCATTGTAGTTCAGCACAAAGTGTTACATTGTAGTTCAGCACAAAGTGTTACATTGTAGTTCAGCACAAAGTGTTACATTGTAGTTCAGCACAAAGTGTTACATTGTAGTTCAGCACAAAGTGTTACATTGTAGTTCGGCACAAAGTGTTACATTTATCAGGTCTTTGAGGAAGTAAAATTGCGCTGATGTCAATGGGCTTTTGACAGTCAAGGTGATGTTCTTTTGTTTAATGTGAGTGTTCACAGAACGGACATGCTGGAGTTTGGTTTCGTTGTATTCTATTGATGTGATTGTTTAGTGCTACATGCCCAGTTCTTAGTCTCAAGATGGTGGTTTTCCCTCTTCTTTTTAGGTTTTTAATGGATTCGTGGAGGGGGGGGGGGGGGGGGGGGTTTGGTTTCGTCGTGTATTTAAAAAGTTATCTCCCTGTTTTTCCTCATGGCCTGTGAAGAAAGACTTAAAACATGTTTCTCGTGGACTAACAACCTTACCTAAATAAAGATTCTTGATTGTTTGCAACACTTTGTGAACAGCCCACAATAATGACACTAGATACGAGGAAACACTGGTAATATAGTTTCGATTGTTTTGAGTCCAGGAGAATGACTGACGCGCAAAAAAATACATTTCTGGAGATTGGCAGTTGCTGCCCTTTGTTTCTAGGAGAGATAACAAGAATTGCGAATTTATACGGGAATGAAATGCCTAGGGCCTTCAAAACGCAGCCATATCAAAGAAAATTACATATTTTTATGTAAACGGAAATAAAGATGTAAAAATATTCAGTGAAAATCTACGATGGATGTAGAATGAGGGATATTAGGAAATGCACGAGATGGAGAAATGGTAAAAAGATAGAGTTCTCTGCTGATGTAAGGCGGTAATGAACAAGCGTTTTGAATAGGAGCTTCAACAAAGGCTGGTTGCTCTTTAATTAAAATGAGAGACGGAGAAGGTGAGTTAGGGATAAGCTGTCGATGGGATGAAATCTGGAGGCAAGCGGCTGAAAATATTTGTGATGGAGTAGCTTGTATAAAATAAAGAAGAAAACCTGTGTGTTGTGGACAGCTGTGCGACTCATGTTCAGTCAATCATTTTAATTCGCCGCTAAAGGCAGTTTGTTAACATTGCTGTTTTGTAGCAGTAATGGAAAAATGAGAGTTAACATTGTCTTGAAAATAAGATGCAATCATGGAAAAGAGTGTTAACATTATTGTCTTAAAATAAAGACTCAGTAATGGAAAAGAGTATTAACATTATTGTCTTGAAAATAAAGATTCAGTAATGGAAAAGAGTGTTAACATTATTGTCTTAAAATTAAGACTCAGTAATGGAAAAGAGTGTTAACATTATTGTCTTGAAAATAAAGATTCAGTAATGGAAAAGAGTGTTAACATTATTGTCTTGAAAATAAAGATTCAGTAATGGAAAAGAGTGTTAACATTATTGTCTTAAAATAAAGACTCAGTAATAGAAAAGAGTTTACAATATTATTGTCTTGAAAATAAGACGCAACAATGGAATAGCAAATGTCTTCGTCGGATCTCAAATATAAGCTGGGAAAAATACATGTAAAACAAACAGAAAAGACACACATCAAAACAAAAATACGTGTCGAGCTTTATAAGAAGAATGCGTTAGAAATACATCGGTCATGTGCTGAGAATGAGTGAAGAAAGATTGACACCAGGTATCTCACCATCTGGTAAAAGTAAAAAAGCAGAGCTGGAAAATCGCCAGTTACTACCCATGAGACTAAGAAACAACCAATTAGTAGAAAGCAGAAAATCATCAATCGTGCAGAACTATGACTTGCCCCCTATGTGCCGTCTTCGGTCTAAGATGACAATGAAGGAATGATGGGGAAAAGTAGACTTGTTAACATGATTGTCTTGATGAGACTTGTTAACATGATTGTCTTGATGAGACTTGTTAACATGATTGTCTTGATGAGACTTGTTAACATGATTGTCTTGAAAATGTAGACACAATAATAGCAAGAAGGAGACTTGTTAACATGATTGTCTTGAAAAATGAAGACACAATAATAGCCAGGAGGAGACTTGTTAACATGATTGTCTTGAAAATGTAGACACAATAATAGCAAGAAGGAGACTTGTTAACATGATTGTCTTGAAAAATGTAGGCACAATAATAGCAAGAAGGAGACTTGTTAACATGATTGTCTTGAAAAATGTAGACACAATAATAGCCAGGAGGAGACTTGTTAACATGATTGTCTTGAAAAATGTAGGCACAATAATAGCAAGAAGGAGACTTGTTAACATGATTGTCTTGATGAGACTTGTTAACATGATTGTCTTGATGAGACTTGTTAACATGATTGTCTTGATGAGACTTGTTAACATGATTGTCTTGATGAGACTTGTTAACATGATTGTCTTGATGAGACTTGTTAACATGATTGTCTTGAAAATGTAGACACAATAATAGCAAGAAGGAGACTTGTTAACATGATTGTCTTGATGAGACTTGTTAACATGATTGTCTTGATGAGACTTGTTAACATGATTGTCTTGATGAGACTTGTTAACATGATTGTCTTAATGAGACTTGTTAACATGATTGTCTTGAAAAATGAAGACACAGTAATAACAAGAAGGAGACGTGTTAACATTCATCATTATTATCAAGTGCCGCTGCTTCTGGCATAGATAATCATGTCACTCCTCAATGTCTCTAAAGATGTGTTATCGATTCTGGTGTTAGCTTCATACCAAACCACTTGTTTTTCAATTTTTCTCTGTTACTTTTTCTCACGATTCTTTGTTTTCACAATATATTCCAGCTGTTCCTCTTTCTTGTAACATGGCCCAAAATATATGATTGAATTATGTTTGAAATACGCCTTCCTATAGCTTTCATCTCATATAGAACGTTCATTCTTTTTTGGTTGCCCATGATATCCTCAATATTCTTCTGCAAACCTACATTTCTGTGAATTTCACCGATTTTCTTGTCTGTTTCCGATTATTAAGGATTGTGAAGAATTCACACCCATATATCAAGATTAGCTCTATTGAAGAACATATTGACAAAAAAATCTATTACTTAATATTTTTTTATTTTCTTTTATTACATCCTTCGTCTAAAGTATAAACGATTCTGCAATTCATCTTTGTTGTACATCTACCATCTGAAGATAACATTGTTCATACATATTTTAACTCCTTGCCTGTTTTAACACTGTTCTAAAGACCTTAATTTTACATTTAATTTAACCGATATCTTTTCTTTGTTGCAGCCATCACTGCTTTCGTTTCGCTGCTCAGACTTTATTTTTGTACTTCTTTGCGCTAAATGACACACATTTCTGTATCGTATTTTTAATCGAACAGTTATCACCACTATTGTCCAACAAGGAAATAACTCTGGAGGCAAAACGAGCACAATACAATACAATCTTCATCCCAACGGTGTGCTACCAATGACAGACCTGGACCCTAGATGCAAGAACAATAAGAAAAATAACCTCTACAGAGATTAAATGTTTTAGACGAATGACAGGAAACAGTCTGAGAGATAAGATCAGAAATGAAGAACTGAGAAAAAAGCTAGGAATAGCCCCGCCATAGAATATATATATGGAAACAACAGATAAAATGGTTTGGCCACGTGACAAGGCAGAAAGAACAAAACACAACACAACGAGCCTTCAACAAACTTTGTGAGAACACGAGACTCAAGGGTCGACCACGCAAAAGATGGGTCGATGGAATATTAGAAGCACTAGGAAACAAAAGCAGTATTTTTAATTTTTAGCGATTACGACTGTATCAGCAGCATACTTCCTGCTTTTTTTATATATTAAGATCACCGACTGATATTGCGGGTGTCCTTTACAGATCTTAGTATAATCTCACTATGATCTCACTATGATCTCACTCTAATCTTACTATGATCTCACTATAATCTCACTATAATCTCACTATGATCTCACTATAATCTTACTATGATCTCACTATAATCTCACTATAATCTCACTATGATCTCACGATAATCTTACTATGATCTCACTATAATCTCACTATAATCTAATCTGACTATAACCTTTCTATGATCTCACTATAAAGTAAAGTACCCCCGTCACGCCAAGTGGCGTATAGGGAAATATGGTGTTAGTGACCCTATATTTTACAGACCTTCAGCACATGATTTTTGGGGTAATGTGGTCGGTATTACGCCCGTGCTGCTTTACTTTCCCAGAAAAAAAATCCGGTACCCATTTATGGCTGAGTGAACCCGGAAGCCGTCGGTTGGGATCGAACCCTACCCCTTTCCTTTGTAGTCCAGTTCACTAACCACTGAGCTATCGCGGCTCCCATGATCTCACTATAATCTCACTATGATCTCACTATAATCTGACTATAATCTCACTATAATCTCACTATGATCTCACTATAATCTGACTATAATCTAACTATGATCTCACTATAATCTCACTATAATCTCTCTATAATCTGACTATAATCTCACTATACATACTGGATAAATCTGGTGAAAGTACACACCGTTGCTAAACAGCTTGTTTTTTGTGTTTGTTAAATAACATTGCCAATTGATTTCCAGTTCTTGTGGCTAATGTTTGTTATTCTTATATCTTTGCTGCCTGTGTTTATCTATCTATCTATCTATTGACCTTTCGAGCCGTAACCGGCCCATAGGGCGTAGACCAAGATACACCTTCTCCTATATGAATTTTTGTTCTAGCAGTTTTCTTTTAAAGATATTTTATCAAATCTCGCCATCTGTCTCTGTTCTGTGCAAGCAGTTCTATCTCATTGAGGGAGCCGATTCCTGCTGCTCTTGCCTCTCTCATCAATGTTCT
Source organism: Megaustenia siamemsis (assembly GCA_032433765.1). NCBI lineage: Eukaryota > Metazoa > Mollusca > Gastropoda > Stylommatophora > Ariophantidae > Megaustenia > Megaustenia siamemsis. The sequence continues at coordinate 53,596,642 of JAVIAB010000091.1, forward strand.
TCTCAGTGTCTCCCTGGGTCTTCCTCTTTTTCTTTTACCTGTTGTTTCCCATATGAGGGCTTGCTTTGCTATTCGATTATTATCTCTTCTCATCACATGTCCAACGTATGACCATCGTCTTTTCTTTATTACTGAAGATATTAGTGGTTGATTGGCGATTTCTCTAATTTCCTCGTTTGTTTTGAATTCGTTCCATTCTATACCAAGTATTTTCCTTAGACATTTATTTTCGAATGCGTTCAACTTTGTTTCTATATCTCTTGTTGTTTTCCAGCTTTCACACGCATACGTAAGGGTTGATAGTACATTTGATTTGAATAGCCTAAGTTTTGTGTTTGTGCTAATGAGTTTTGATTTCCACAACTTTTCAAGGCTTCTGAAAGACATTGCTGCTTTAGCCAGTCTGATTCTAATTTCTTTGCTCGTATCCCCTTCTCAATCAATGTGACTTCCAAGATAGATAAAGTGATCGATCTCTTCTACTGGTTTGTTTTCCATGTATATTTTGTCACTTGTTGGAATTAAACTTTCATGACTTTAGTCTTTTCATGATTGACCTCAAGCCCAATTTTGCTGGCTATTGATAATAGTTCATTTGTGTTTTCCTGCATCGTTGTGTTTATGCTCTCTGAGATTTTGAACTGACAAACTGCCACACAGTAAACCAAGGAGACACCTGGCGAAGGACACTGAACACGGATATAAATAACAATTTGAGCCAGACATGTGAAACTGAGTGAGTGCCCATGGATCACGTGACGTGAAAGATCTTTGTTGTTGCCCTTTAAGACATCTCAAAAAGTATCGATCGCTGGCAGAATTGTCGGCGTATAACCTCTTCTTCTTCTTCTTTCCTTCCTCATCTGCCTTTCAGCGTCGAGGCGTATAACCGGAGAAAGAAAACGAAGAGATGAATATAAAAGGAAGATAATTTCCCTGCTTTGGGGGGACTGCAGTAAACTCTCTCATGTTCAAGTCGGATGTATTGGGCTGAAGGTGCAAATTACCACAACCTGCCGTAAATCAGAAAACGAATCTACGCCTTTTTAAGATTAGAGAATCACTTCAGGGGAATAGGTATGTCTACAACACTCGAGAACTAGAGGAGTATTCGCTAGGTGCTTGATCGCAGATAGTTTAGTTCAGTTGACAGATCATCTCCATTGCACAACGGACACTCCATAGTGCTCAGATCCTCTCCTTAGTACATTCCGTATTATGAAGCACGCCCCGCCACATACTAAAGAAAGCACAGAAGATAGCTTCAGCTCGGATGCACGAACTCTGTAGCACCGGCGAAGTTCATGACACCAAAACCTCTTTACTCTTGCGACATGCTTGGTTGGAGACAATGGGTTGATTCTTTTCTCCCATACCGCGGTTCGATAGCCACACGGGTGAACAGGGACAGATAACAAGAATACCCTTTTTCTCACACACCACAGAGGATAATATGTTACATCTTCTCAATATTCTTGTATGGTACAGAAACATGGACATTAGACAAGAAAACAGAACAGAAAATTGAAGCCTTTGAAATGTGGATTTATTGAAGAATAGGTAGAAATGGATGGAAAGAAAAGAGAACAAGTGATGAAGTTTGAAAACTACTAAAAATGAAAAGAGAACTACTAAACACAATTAGAACAAAACAAATGAAATTGTTGGGGCATGTTGAAAGACACAACAGCCTACTAAAAGTAATATTGGAGGGGAAAATACAAGGTAAAAGAGGCAAAGGCAGACCAAGACTAACATTGACGAGTAACATCAAAAGATGGACATGTCAACCTGTGACAATCTGCACTATCAAAGCAAGCGACAGAGTGGAATAGCACTCCATGGTAGCCAACCTTCGATACGGAGACGGCACTCAAGAATCACATCGTTTAATAAGAAATATCTCTGTAAGTGATAGACAGTACACGTTCTGTATTCTGCAGAACGTTTATAGAACCATGACCAACCAGTCTCCTCTTGATATTTACCCAGTTATTGACGTGTACCATGAGGCTTCGGCGTTCTGTCTTCAGCCTTTAGCAATTATTGAAACGTCTTGTCCTCTCACTCAATATTGTTTTCTAGCCCACACCCCAATGAGGACTGAAGAAAGTTGCGAAAGATTCGGTTGCTAAACATCGATTTGAGTTACAAAAGCAATATATGGAAGGAGCGCATTTATTTTAAATGGAGATTTGTGTTGCTGGTGTGCCTGGACAGGGAACTGTTTTGTTGCGTTATTATATCAAAACAACATTGGTTGCGTTTCTTGCCTAGACGCTATAAAGTGGCAACGGCATTCAAGACCCCCATAGAGTGTTAATGGTATCTTCCGCTATGTGTTTTTTTTTACAACTCCCCAGTAGTGCATGACCCATTGTTGTTTCTGTGTTTTTTTTGGGGTAATGCATTCGATAATGCTGTCTAGCCGTTTATGTTATAATGTACGCCTGAACACTTTTTTTTTTTTAAAGTGCCGAGGATTTCAAATTGGGTAGTCAGGTGTAACATGGTGCAACATAGTTTAAATAAGAATAGTCAACATTTCTATTTATTATACTTTCATTTTTTTAACCTGATAAAAACAATGTATGAAGGAACGAAATGTAGTGTGGTGCATGAAGGACAGCTTACAGAAGCATTTGAAATAAGAACAGGAGTAAGGTAGGGATGCCTTCTGTCCCCATTTCTCTTTCTACTGGCCATAGATTGGATTATGAAAATAACTCAAAACTTCCGAAATGGAATCCAGTGGTCACTGACCAAGCAACTTGATAATTTAGACATTGCTCTCATATCACACAACCATCAACAGATGCCGAATAAAATGAACATACTTGATGAAAGATCACAACAGCTAGGACTGAAAATTAATAGAGATAAGTCCAACATTATGATAATTAATGCAGTTGGCAGTAACCAAATAAAATTAGGAGAAATACCTCTACTAGACGTACAATCTTACATATATCTGGGTAGTAATATAGGTAAAGAGGGAGGAACAGAAATGAAACCAAAATACGGATATAAAAAGCAAGAGGAGCTTTCATTGTACTGGGAAACATATGAAAATCCAAAGAAATTAGGTTAAATACAAAATTAAAAATTTTCAACTCCAATGTAAAGTCAGTCCCATTATATGGCTGTGAAACATGGAGAACATAAAAATGACAATCATGAAGATACAGACTTTCATTAATGGATGCTTACGCAGAATAAAAGGATGGAAATGGCAGGACAAATTCACTAACATAGAATTATTGAAATGTACCAGTCAAATACCAGTGGATAAAGAGATACAGCGAAGACGATGGCGCTGGATAGGACACACACTGCGGAAGCCAACTGAGAGTATTATACAACATGCCCTTTTTGGAATCCCCAGGGGAAAAGACAAAGAGGAAGACCAAAGAATTCTTGGAGAAGACAGATAGAAGCAGAGATGAAAATGATGAGGAAGACATGGAATGATCTTAAAAGAATGGCAAGAAACAAAACGACTTGGAAAGTGTTTGTTGAAGACCTATGCTCCACAGGGAGCTGAAAGGTAGAAGAGAGAGAGAGAGAGGGATACTTTTATTGCACGTTGTGACGTATTCGAGGGGAAGTAATCATTTCGAGGTCCACTGTCCCCGCCCTTTCTTTCCTCAAAATGATGCGGTAAAATAAGTCATGAATATTCTATTTTTTCTGCTTATCGGAATAGACAAGATAAACTACCCTGAAGTTCTTCGCTGACGAAAATAAATAAAACAGAATAAGAGATTTTTTATTTTAAAGGAAAAGGCTGCGGCTCCACGTGGTTTTCATATTAATCTCCATTATCTACACCGTCTTTGCCTGTACGCCACGTGGTTTTCATATTTATCTCCATTATCTACAATCTACACCGTCTTTGCCTGTACGCCACGTGGTTTTCATATTTATCTCCATTATCTACAATCTACACCGTCTTTGCCTGTACGCCACGTGGTTTTCATATTTATCTCCATTATCTACAATCTACACCGTCTTTGCCTGTACGCCACGTGGTTTTCATATTTATCTTCATTATCTACAATCTACACCGTCTTTGCCTGTACGCCACGTGGTTTTCATATTTATCTCCATTATATACACCGTCTTTGCCTGTACGCCACGTGGTTTTCATATTTATCTCCATTATATACATCGTCTTTGCCTGTACGCCACGTGGTTTTCATATTTATCTCCATTATATACACCGTCTTTGCCACGGCTCCAAGTGGTTTTCATATTTATCTCCATTATATACACCGTCTTTGCCACGGCTCCACGTAGTTTTCATATTTATCTCCATTATATACACCGTCTTTGCCACGGCTCCAAGTAGTTTTCATATTTATCTCTATTGTATACACCATCTTTGCCACGGCTCCACGTGGTTTTCATATTTATCTCCATTATATACACCATCTTTGCCACGGCTCCACGTGGTTTTCATATTTATCTCCATTATATACACCATCTTTGCCACGGCTCCACGTGGTTTTCATATTTATACCAAATAATTTGATCTGGTTTGAAGTTGTAATTCTTCGCTCTCCGGTAGCCGTGTTTCCTACAGAAGATCGTTTGCAGTTGTCTATGATGCTGAGACATTAACACTATGCAGGCACAATCAGAACATAATTACTGCTCTTGACATGTGATTGTAAGCACAAATTGGTCTCAAATAACAGGATATCAGAATGTAGCTGCAAGACAACAAACAGATGGTACAGAGACATGAAGAGATTGACTAATAGCAACTTCATATCAGAATGTGAGATTGAATAATAGCAACTTCATATCAGAATCTAGCTGCAAGACAACAAACAGATGGTATAGAGACATGAAGAGATTGACTAATAGCAACTTTATATCAGAATGTGAGATTGAATAATAGCAACTTCATATCAGAATGTGAGATTGAATAATAGCAACTTCAAATCAGAATGTGAGATTGAATAATGGCAACTTCATATCAGAATGTGAGATTGACTAATAGCAACTTTATATCAGAATGTGAGATTGAATAATAGCAACTTCATATCAGAATGTAGCACGAGCAAAATGCTATGTACTGATCGTTGCCGAACATCATTGGGTAGATAACAGATGACATCTTATGGTTGTTCTATCTGAGTCGATAACAAATAATTCATTTCTTCTTCTTCATTTCAGCTCCCTATGGAGCACGGATCTTCAACAAACACTTTCCCAACCATTCTGTTTTTCGTCATCTTTTTAAGATCATTCCATGTCTTTCCCGTCCTCTTCATCTTTGCTTTCCCCTGTCTTCTCTTAGTATGTTTTGGTCTTCCTCTTTGTCTTCTCCCCTCTGGATAAAAAAGGGCCATGTCGAGTAATGCTCTCAGTTGGTTTCCGTAGTGTTTGTCCTATCCAGCGCCATCATCTTCGTCGTATCTCTCATGTCATTTAATTTACTGTAATTAAAGAACAAGATTAACTTTGATGTATACGTGTTGCTAGAATGTTAAACTACGCACATTTTGAACCTCAGAATAGCTTGAAATAATTAGATGTATAATTAAATATAGAATTTGAATATTTAAAAAAAAAACATCTCTGACTAGAAACAGTTGTTGCCTTGTAGAACGGTAAAGAGAAACCAAAGGCTAGTGAAGCAGTCTCGACGTGGGAGTGGTTACAACGGGTACTGTGAAACACAGGTACACTGAGCAGTAAGTGCGAAGCTGTGCATACAACACTGTATGGAATCTGCGAAGCTGTGCAACACCATACAGAAGGTGCGAAGCTGTGCATAAAACACTGTATGGAAGCTGCGAAGCTGTGCAACACCATACTCAAGGTGCGAAGCTGTGCAACACCATACTCAAGGTACGAGACTGTGCAACACCATACAGAAGGTGCGAACCTGTGCATACAACACTGTATGGAAGCTGCGAAGCTGTGCAACACCATACTCAAGGTACGAGACTGTGCAACACCATACAGAAGGTGCGAACCTGTGCATACAACACTGTATGGAATCTGCGAAGCTGTGCAACGCTATACGCAAGGTACGAGACTGTGCAACACCATACAGAAGGTGCGAAGCTGTGTTTACAACACTGTATGGAATCTGCGAAGCTGTGCAACGCTATACGCAAGGTACGAGACTGTGCAACACCATACAGAAGGTGCGAAGCTGTGCATACAACACTGTATGGAAGCTGCGAAGCTGTGCAACGCCATACGCAAGGTACGAGACTGTGCAACACCATACAGAAGGTGCGAAGCTGTGTTTACAACACTGTATGGAATCTGCGAAGCTGTGCAACGCTATACGCAAGGTACGAGACTGTGCAACACCATACAGAAGGTGCGAAGCTGTGCATACAACACTGTATGGAAGCTGCGAAGCTGTGCAACGCCATACGCAAGGTACGAGACTGTGCAACACCATACAGAAGGTGCGAAGTTGCGCATACAACACTGTATGAGAGCTGAGAAGCTGTGCATCACCATACACAAGGAGCGGAGCTGTGCATGCAACACTGTACGCAAAGTGCAAAGGCATTTTGAATAATTAACCACGTCGTTGATTCGGACTGCTCGGTAGTCGACCCTGTCAGCAGAATTTGTCACTGCGCTTCGACGGGAGCTGAGAAATGTGTTGTGTTATGCTGTTTTGTGAACATCATCACTGAACTCCGGAAACATCCGTAGATGCTCCGATCTTCTCCTCAAAATATTCATCATCAATCTGCAACTTACTGTACCTGTTCTGTGTTGCTTGATCATTTCTTTCATTCGCCAAAAATATCGTTCTCTTCTTTGGTAGTGTCAGTCTTCACCCCAAGTTCACACAGTCTAGATAACGATATAAGTGCAGATTGGCTTTCACACAGTCTAGATAACGATATAAGTGCAGATTGGCTTTCATTCAGTCTAGATAACGACATAAGTGCAGATTGGCTTTCATTCAGTCTAGATAACGACATAAGTGCAGATTGGCTTTCACACAGTCTAGATAACGATATAAGTGTAGATTGGCTTTCACACAGTCTAGATAACGACATAAGTGCAGATTGGCTTTCACACAGTCTAGATAACGACATAAGTGCAGATTGGCTTTCACACAGTCTAGATAACGACATAAGCGCAGATTGCCTAATTGCTAACGCAGTTCGATCATGCTCGCAGCGGACTGTCTCACTAGACTTTGGTTCTTTTCTAACGTTTACTTATTTTAAAATAACCTCTACAGAGATGAAATGTGTCAGACGAATGACAGGAAACAGCCTGAGAGACAAGGTCAGAAATGAAGAACTGAGAAAAAGATTGGAATAGACTCCGCAATAGAATATATAAAGAAACAGCAGATAAAATGATTTGGCCACGTGACAAGGCAGAGTGATCAAAACGCAACACAACGAGCCCTCAATAAACGTTGCGAGAATACCAGACCCAACGGTCGACCACGAAAAAGATGGATCGATGGAATATTAGAAGCACTAGGAAGCATAACAGCAGCAGAAGCGAACAGAAGAGCAAAAGACCACAAATTATATCTCCCCTCGACGCTGAAAGGCAAATGAGGAAGGAAAGACAGTTTACCTTTCTATCTATTGTCCTTTCGAGCCGAAGACACATAGGGCAGAACCACAATCTCAAAAACAGAAACCTTGCATGCCAAAATGGCACATATTGCAGAGATCACTGCTCTAAAATCTATGGCGCTGTTTCCATAAAAATACTTTTTACAATGACTTCTTGTCAAGCCATCGATCAACCTCCTTAGTCGCCTCTTACGACATGCTTGGAAGGTCACTGTGTCACTATTCTTTACTTCCCTCATAATGCGGTCCCGGTAACACACAGGATGTAAATGTAGATGTTACCTATCTACTGCGTATATAAAAGCACGTTGAATCTCGTTAAATCTCATATTTATCCGCAGTTTGATTTTGGATTTTAATTTCTGTGTCTCTAGTGTCAAGAACGTATCACGAAGTGGGCAACAAAGTTCTTGCACGTCAGCAGGAATTGTGAATCCAGGTTTTGCTTGTGTCAGTGAGAAGAACTCATTCATCAAAAACCCCAGCTGGAAATCTTTCAAATGTCGAGCAATTAGTAGTGACGTGTCAACTTAAACCAGGTCTTCCTCGCTGATGCTAAAAAAATTTTCAAATGCGAAAATCGTTATTTTCAAATACTTTATTGTTTCGGTTCTATGAGTGTTAACAATTCCAACTTTTTATTTGCTCTAGTCTTGTTTTTAGATGGAATTTCTTCTCAGGGGTGGTTTAAGTTGAGGGGAAATGAAAAAAAAAAAGACAGGAAAAACAAATATTGAAAAAAAGGGTATGGTTAAAACTTCACGTAACAAGAGTACAACACGAACCAGAACGTTTCGGCTCAACAGGCCTTCAGCAGGAACAAACATACAACACACGCACAAATATGTATTGAAAATACGTAATGCGTGGTTTAAGTTGAGTATTTTTTTCATGATGTGGAAAATGTAAAGATTTGAGGCAATTTTTACTAACAAGAAAACACGTTCTAGTGATCGTGGAGATGAGATTGCTTGTCCATAAGAGATAATCTCATATCTCACTTCAAAGAACGAGACAGTTCTATAACGTACGTTCATTCAAAACACGGGAGAAAACTTCTCGTTACAGCCAACGAATTTCATATAGAAGCAACCGTTTATAGCGCCAAGGGTAGACAATGGATTGTTCCTGACAGAGAGAACCTACCATTTGTCCATGTATGGACATTTGTGCTATTGATATTTAGCTGTTGGTTAGAAATAGAAAATACGGTGATTATGCTTAATGTCCGTACATCTACAAAGCAGCTATAAAGACTTATTGAATTAACGATTTATCTGTTTTCTCATCCCTTCTGCTTAACAGCGTCAAGAAAAAAAAATGGCTTCTTTTTTTTTTTTTTTAACAGAACCCTCGGGGATCGCTTTAAACAGGGTAGCTTATGTGCAGCTTTATTTATATATTCTGCTGATATATTTTCTGTCTCTCTTTCTTTATTACTTTCTCTGGGATGGGTTAAATGGATAGCAATTGCTCCTCCAATCAAGTTTTGTCCGTAGAACTCAAGACGGGAAGCAACCTGAGGACACGCCAAATTGAGACACAAAGATGTCTTCCTGTCATCCCTTTGCAATGGGAAACAACTGTGGGAAGTACTTTCCAGAACTGCGAAAAGCAATGCCTTCCTCTTCTTCTCCTTCTTTCCTTATTTATTATCCAGTAGACTGAGGAAAATCCATTGGGTCCATAGATAATTTATTGTCCAGTAGACTGAGGAAAATCCATTGGCCCATAGATAATTTATTGTCCAGTAGACTGAGGAAAATCCATTGGCCCATAGATAATTTATTGTCCAGTAGACTGAGGAAAATCCATTGGCCCATAGATAATTTATTGTCCAGTAGACTGAGGAAAATCCATTGGCCCATAGATAATTTATTGTCCAGTACACTGAGGAAAATCCATTGGCCCATAGATAATTTATTGTCCAGTAGACTGAGGAAAATCCATTGGCCCATAGATAATTTATTGTCCAGTAGACTGAGGAAAATCCATTGGCCCATAGATAATTTATTGTCCAGTAGACTGAGGAAAATCCATTGGCCCATAGATAATTTATTGTCCAGTAGACTGAGGAAAATCCATTGGCCCATAGATAATTTATTGTCCAGTAGACTGAGGAAAATCCATTGGCCCATAGATAATTTATTGTCCAGTAGACTGAGGAAAATCCATTGGCCCATAGATAATTTATTGTCCAGTAGACTGAGGAAAATCCATTGGCCCATAGATACAGCACTACAGACAAAACTATATGGGCCACTGCAAGAATTTACATGAAACGACATTGCAAGTATAGACAATCCTTCAGGCGAACGAAAGAAAGATAGATAGATCTTCCGGCGTCGAGGGAAGATATGATGCGCGGCCTGTTGCTGCTCTCTTGGCCTTTTATGATGCTGTGTCTCATATGTTTTCGAATATTTTATCAATTTCATCTTTTCGAGGCCGACTCTTGAATCTGGTGTTCTTGTAATGTTTATTGATGACTCCTGATATATTTTGGTCTGTTTGTCTTACCACGTGGCCAAACCATTTATTCTGTTGTTCATGAAACGACATAGTGGCCTTGACCCAATTAATAATCTATCTGGAAAGATAGAGACATCGCTAGACGGTAACAAATGAAAGTGATTAGTCATAAGGGAGAGAGAGAAAAAGGTTGAAACTCAATAACAATAGTTCGTGACATCATGCCCACAAGCATAATACGATTCTTGATAAAAAGAAATTAATAACATTGCAATGTTTACAAGAGAGGGGGAAAATAACTTATATGTAGTTCGGTTGTGAAAATAAGATAATTCGTCTACGGTTGTGAAAATAGACCGTTGACAGTCACTCTGGGCGGAAGTGAGTCTGAATGCAAACTTGACAGAAAACTATTGTGAGAGAGCAGAGAGAAAAAGAGAGAGCGCATGTATGTGTTATGGTGTATTGTGTTGTGTGTGTGTGTGTTGTGTTTTTTTTCTTTTGGGGAGGGCGGGAGGAGTGAGATTAGTGGTTCTCATCATGGTAGGATTGAGACCTCTCTAACTTTACAAACCAGAAGCTTTAGCGTACTGCTGACGTGCCACTGGTGAGGCTGTTACTGGAGTGGCGACGTTGAAGCTTTTGTGAAGTAGAGCGACCTGGTGTTGTGCAGGCCACGTCATCCAAAATTTGATCAATGTGTGGAATGTTTTTTTTTTTTTTTTTTTTTTTTTGTGTTAGTTCGTCAGGTTTTACCTCTGACGGCGTCCCTAGAATCTAGGAACTGAATTGTGCGTGTTAATCATGGCAGCCCAGTGCACAGGGGTCCCTCGCCGCACAGGCAGATGACTCCGTAGTCGGAGGTACTCATATTTTTTTTCCGTCGATGAGTAATTGACATTTCAAACGGAGCATCGCTGCTGAGACCAGGGGTTATTGCCGCAGAGAGAAATCATTTTTTTAAATCCCCCGGTGCAACCGGGGTTTGAACCCACAACCTCTCTGTCTCGAGGCCGGCGTCTTGCCTCGAGACAACCAGTCACCCAGTGTATATGGCCCTTTTCGTCTTGTCATACGGTCCAGTGGAGACTATTGTGTATTTTTTTAGGTTTTGTTTTTGTCGTACAGCTTCTCTCGTTACTAATTCTACCAATGTTTGACAAACACACACGGCCACAGAATGAACAAGTCAGGCCCACTGATCCACAGGGTTTTCCATCCTTTTTCATGGGTCTTTTCTCTTCTAAGTTTTGCCTTAGCACAGTCTCAAATGGTGTTATACAATTCTTTATACATGCTCTCCATGATGTGCGATCACTTGCCAGATGTTCCCAGCCATTTTCACAGATGAGGTCATTCAGAGATGATTTGCAGATATCTCTATATCGTAGTTTAAGTCTGCCGATTTGTCTGTTTCCGTCTGTTAGTTCACCATATAGTATTTGCCTGGGGATGCGTTTTTCTTCCATTCACTGGACGTGCCCCAGCGATCTTAGTCTTCGACTTCTGAGCATCGACATGATTGTTGGGGTCTGAGCACGTTGTAGGACAGTTAAGTTGGTTATTAAGTCCTGCCGTTTGATGTGCATTATTCTACGGGGACATCGCATGTGGAAGACATTTAGTCTTTTTTCGTGATTTTAATATGTTTTTCTAGTTTCAGATCCATATAATAGTGTGCTAAGAACACAAGTTTGATATATTAAGAGTTTGGTCTTCAGTGTTAGTTTCGTGTTGTTCCAGGCCCTTCTGTGAGTTTGCCGAAAGTCGTAGCTGCCTTACCAAATCGGCTGTTTATTTCATCATCAAGAGAATTTGTTTGCGTAATTGTGGATCCAAGATACATGAATTTCTGAACTGAATCTAGTGAAAAATCTTTTAGAGTGATTGATAGAGGTTTGATGTCGCCGTGACTTAGTATTACTGTCTTCTGAACACTAATTGACAGTGAAAAAAGGTCGCATGCTTTGTCCAGGTTGTTGATCAGGGATTGTAGCGTGGCTTCATTAAGAGCGACTAGGGCTGCATCGTCAGCAAATAAAAGTTCTTTAAGTAGGGCAACATTTGTTTTTGTGATTACTCTTATTCATCCTAAGTTGAACAGTGAGCCATCTGATCTCGTGCGAATGTAAATATCTCATGAGCTGATTTCGAAGGCGTAATTTAGAAGGTCACCAAAAAATATACCAAAAAGGGTGGGGGCGAGGACACATCCCTGTTTCACTCCGTTGTTGACTTTAAAACTCTGATGAACTTCCATCACCCAGTGTGGGATGTGAACAGTAACGACATATCCCCCATACACCCGTAAAGTACCAGCTATATATACTTAAATGTAAAGCTGTTTATTACTGATACTTTGTTTATCTGTTTTTGTATTCTAATCTCAGAAATGTAATGTTTATATAATTCTTTAGAATATTCGAGTTTATTATAAGCAATTAAACATTGCATTTTAGTAATATTTGAGGAAGGGGGCAGAGGAGCAAGAGGCCCAGTATTCGATGGACAGACAGCATCAAAGAAGCTCTACACCAGCATCAATTGACAATGAGCGAAGCCGTCATAAGTGCGAGAACCAGAACTTTGTATGTCATTCGACACCAGAAGGAGTACAAGAATAAATGAAGAAGAAAGAAGAAAAAAAAAGAATATTTGGATTGAAAAAATAATAATAATAATATACTTCACACAATATTGTGTCATATTTGTAAGTTATTAAAATGTTGCTTCTCTAAACTATTCTATTAAACTACCAGAACATCATCATCATGTGCCATACCAGTTGGCGTAGGCGATCATGTCCTTCCACAATCTTCTATCTACAGTGCATCGTATCTCTTCTGTTGTTGACTGTTTCCCATGCCATAACACCAAGCTATCCGGTATTTTCTCTCTTTGTAGTCCGCGATCTCTCTTTCCTTTTATTTTGCCAGTTGTAGCCAATAAAACTATTAATCTACCAGAACGTCATCAATAGCAAAAATAAATTAGCTACTTCACATTGTCTTGTGTGGTAGCTGTTACAAGTTGGAGCCACTTTCATGAAATATCGATTTTTAGAATAAAAGAAATGTACAGCACTGACAAAATCCTAAAGACCTACAACAATTACTTAATGAAATAAACACGACAAGCAAAAAATATGGATTAGATATGAATATCAACAAGACTAAAACTATGATCATAAACAAAGAAAATACTCAAAATCCACAAATGGATATCAAAATTGAAGGAATAGACCTTGAGACAGTTCAGAACTATAACTACCTTGGGCATACTATAACCAGTGATGGAAAATGTACAACTGAAATAAACAAAAGAATAGGAATGGCAAAAAGTAATTTTAATGTCATGAAGGACATACTAACATCAAAACAAATAACACCAGAGCTAAAACTAAGAATAGCAAAATGTTACATCTTCTCAATATTCCTATATGGTGCTGAAACATGGACATTAGACAAGAAAACAGAACAGAGAATTGAAGCCTTTGAAATGTGGATATATAGAAGAATAGGTAGAGTTGGATGGAAGGAAAAGAAAACAAACGATGAAGTCTTAAAACAACTAAAAATGAAAAGAGAACTTCTCAACACAATTAGAACAAGACAAATGCGATTCTTGGGCCATGTTAAAAGACACAACAGCCTACTGAAAGTAATCCTGGAGGGGAAAATACAAGGTAAAAGAGGCAGAGGCAGACCAAGATTAACATGGATGAGTAACATCAAAAGATGGAGAAATCAACCGATGACAACCTGCACCATCAAAGCAAGAGATAGAGCAGAATGGCGCTCCATGGTAGCCAACCTTCGTTGCGGAGACGGCACTCAATGATGATGACAGCACTCGAGAAATCTTCAACCAGACAAGCTGTAACATTTCTACAACTATAGTGTCTATTTGCGATAAAAGCAAGCAGTTGTGGATAATTTATTAATGCATTCATTTAAAGAAAAAATGGTGGAGTTGTTTGATAGGTGTGCGATATTTACGAATTAAACAGATCAACTGCGCGAAGTAGAGGAATTCAAATACCTAGGAAGTTTAATGACAAATGGTAATTCTCAAAGAGCATAGATAGAATCATTCCCGTGTGTTACCGGGGCCTCATTATGAGGGAAGTAAAGAATAGTGACACTGTGACCTTCCAGGCATGTCGTAAGAGGCGACTAAGGAGGTTGATTGATGGCTTGACAAGCTGTTATTGTAAAAACTATTGTTATGGAAACAGAGCCATAGATTTTAGAAGCAGCGATCTCTGCAATATGTGCCATTTTGGCATGCAAGGTTTCTGTTTTTGAGATTGTGGTTCTGCCCTATGTGCCATCTTCGGCTAGAAAGGACAATAGATAGATAGAATCAAGATGCAACAAGCTTGTCAAATCATCGGACAGTTATCACCACTATTGTCCAACAAGGAAATAACTCTGGAGGCAAAACGAGCACTATACAATACAATCTTCGTCCCAACGTTGTGCTACCAATGCCAGACCTGGACCCTAGATGCAAGAGCAATAAGAAAAATAACCTCTACTGAGATTAAATGTGTTAGACGAATGACAGGAAACAGTCTGAGAGATAAGATCAGAAATGAAGAACTGAGAAAAAAGCTAGGAATAGCCCCGCCATAGAATATATAAGGAAACAACAGATAAAATGGTTTGGCCACGTGACAAGGCAGAAAGATCAAAACACAACACAACGAGCCTTCAACAAAGGTTGTGAGAACACGAGACCCAAGGTTCGACCACGAAAAAGATTGATTGATGGAATATTAGAAGCACTAGGAAACATAACAGCAGCAGAGGCGAACAGAAGAGCGAAAGACTGCAAATTATATCTCCCCTCCACGTTGAAAGGCAGATGAGGAAGGACAGAAGAAGAAGAAGAAAATGAAGAACTGCCCGACGTTGTTCAAGTAACTTCTTCAGCCTTTAGTTCGGACTGACGTCACCTCAGTCTGAATATTCCCATATCCGCTCATCCGTTTGTTCCAACAATTTCCGATTTGTTTGTCATCTGATTGTTTCAACCTTTCATTCTTGAACATGGTGCTGCTTCTCGCTTCGTGGGATCAAGTTCCACCATTCCTCTGACGTGTATGATGTCATCCTCTCGTTACTCCCTTCCTGTTATAGCTGGTCTCCAACAGCTATCGCGATGTCATCTTTCATCCTGTTTTAACATCCCTTGCACACTGGCAGTCCCTGCTTTCCTGTTAGGCATCTGGTTCCCACGAAATCCTTCGTGGTCTGGAGTTTTTCCACGTTATTGCTATAACTTTAGTATCTTGTTTTACAGCAGGGCGTTGGTTGCTAAAAACGTGTATTTGTTCCCATGTCTACATTTGGTTGTGAAATGTGCACTATCGACGAGTCTTCTGGACATCCATTAATGCATTTAAAGGTAGATAATACGGAAGAATACTGATAATATTAAACAATGGGTGAAGAAAAGAACAAAAAAGTCCAATTTACAAAAACTGGTTGCTAGGGACCATAACAACCAGAAAAATAAACTATTTTTAACATAAAGCGATATGTTGACATGGAGAAGATCATTGAGAATGGAAATATACAGGCAGGCGAGAGTGAGAGAGAGAGAGTTACCTAGAAGAAGGTTGATGATATCACAGACGAGCTGGGAATGATTGCAACAGAAGCCGTGCCGATCGGGGAAACGTCAATCACTAAAGCCGAGAACAAGGACACATTATGTAATGATGTTAATGAAATATGATATATCAGTGACATCAGAGGCACATCTGTTACCTTGTTTTATGATATTTTCGCCGCCTTTTAGAATAATATTTCTTTGACCTTTTAGAACAGAATCTCGGTGACGTTTTAGAACAATTTTTTGTGACCTTTTAGAACAGTATCTTTGTGACCTATTAAAACATTATCTTTGTGACCTTTTGTTGTTGTTGTTGTTGTTGTTGTTGTGTTGTTGTTGTTGTCGTCGTCGTCGTCGTCGTCGTCGTCGTCAATTCTGCGAGTTAATCCATTTTTCCCTGGCAGCCGTGTGCACAAGGGTCCTTGCCGCAAAGGTAGATAACTCCGACTTCGGAGGTACTCAAATTTTTTTTCTGTCGATGAGTAACTGACGTTTCAAGCCGGGCCTCGCAATCATTTAGAACAATATCTTCGTGACCATTTAGAACAATATTTTCTAACCTTTTAAA
The DNA here is from genome assembly GCA_032433765.1 of Megaustenia siamemsis. Lineage (NCBI taxonomy): Eukaryota > Metazoa > Mollusca > Gastropoda > Stylommatophora > Ariophantidae > Megaustenia > Megaustenia siamemsis. The sequence goes on from JAVIAB010000091.1 coordinate 53,612,890, forward strand.
ACATTATCTTTGTGACTTTTAAAATATTATCTTTGTGACTTTTTAAGAGCAATATTATCTGACTTTTTAGAAGAATAGTTTCGGATCTTATAGAACAATATTTTTGTGATCTTTTAGAACAATATCCTTGTGACCAGTATGAACAATATCTGTGTGACCTGTATGAACAATATCTTTGTGACGTTTTAGAACAAATATTTCCTTGAAGCTGTAACATAAAATGCTGGTGACGTATAATAAAGAAATCTTCGTGTCTTTGTAGAACGACATTTTACTGATGTTTGAAAATGAAATCTAAATGGCATGACTGTCTCCGTGAATGTTCTCGGTTGCAACACCTTCAGCGTCAATATTGTTTCATATAAACTTGATACACTTCTGAAAATTTGTTGATGTTGCTGTTGATTTTCTTTTCCTGTTATCTTTCTTATATAAAAAAAAGAGAGAGAGAAGAGCTGCCATCACTCCAATTGGTGTATAGGGAATATGGTGTTAGTGACCATAAATTTTACAGACCTTCAGCACATGATTTTTGGGGTAATGTGGTCGGTATTACGCCAGTACCGCTTTACTTTCCCGGAAAATAAATCCGGTACCCATTTAAGGCTGGGTGAACCCGGCAGCCGTAGGTTGAGATCGAACCCTACCTCTTGTCCTTTGTAGTCCAGTTCACTAACCACTGAGCTATCGCGGCTCCCGTCTTTCTTATATACACCCATAATAATGTTGTTCTTTTGTCTGGTTAATGGGTTTTCTGACCAGACATTATTGGTCCTTTTGTTGATGCTAGTTTTACGAATAAAGTGCAATGTCATCCTTTTAGCTAATTCGTGAGAATTCTGACAAGATTTTATTTGTCCATTTTTTTTTTCTTTCAGGCGCGTTGTTGGTCTCTCTTCTCCTTAAAGATTCTGACAAGCTACTATTACTCCATTATGTGTTGTTACTTGTCTAAACAGAACATGCCTTGTTCATAGACACCGACAAATATAGTGGGAGCCACCATTTCAGAGACACAAAATCTGTCCACCTTTTCTAACACGTGATTTATAATGTACGACTTAGAAAACAAACGAAAGTCTTTCAATTGTCTAATGTAAAGAAACGCTTTGCAACATTTCAGCCCTCTCTCTCTCTCTCTCTCTCTCTCTCTCTCTCTCTCTCTCTCTCTGTGTGTGTGTATTTATTTTTCACTCTATTTCTTTCACTCTCCTTTCTTTCTCCCTTACTTTCTCACCTTTCTTATTCTTGTCTTGTGAACAATCATCCCAGATTGCTCAACACATACTTCAAGACCGTACTGAATATAATAGACTGAAGAAAACATATGGCCCATAGATACAACACTACAGGCAAAATTATATTGGCCACTGCAAGAATTAAACACAAAAAAGTAACATTTATTTTTAGTTTAAAAACGATGTTATAGATAGAGACAATACTTTAAGCGAGCAAGAGATACATCGATTATTCCCTTATTTTATATCCTTCGTTGCCAAACAACTTCGAAGAAAAGCGGAGTGTTCTTAACAGTCCTCTTTGGTTCGACTCACGCATAGTGCTTTGTTTGTGCGGCTTCAGATATTTCGCTCGTCCATCTCTTAGGATGCCTTCCTCTACCTCCCCCGTTGTCGAATCCGATAGTTAATGCTTCATGTAAGTAAAGTAAAGTGCCCCCGTCACGCCAAGTGGTGTATAGGGAAATATGGTGTTAGTGACCCTATATTTTACAGACCTTCAGCACATGATTTTTGGGGTAATGTGGTCAGTATTACGCCCGTGCTGCTTTACTTTCCCAGAAAAAAAATCAGGTACCCATTTAAGGCTGGGTGAACCCGGAAGCCGTCGGTTGGGATCGAACCCTACCCCTTGTCCGTGGTAGTCCAGTTCACCAACCACTGAGCTATCGCGGCTCCCTAATGCTTAATGTGGTCTGCTAATATTTTACTCGCTTTTTTTTTCCACTTCTATTTTTGTTTGTTTGACTACGTCAGTTTTATACCTCCAGCGAAGCCCCGCGGGACTGAATTCTACGTCATTTATCACTTTTCCTATTTCCGACACCGACAAACGTGTTCGTGTGGCCTTCCCGCCGTACATGCAGATATTCTTCCACTTCAGAGATATTCTCATATTTTGATCGTCGAGAGCTTTTCTACGTAGATTTTTTTCCTACAAACTTTACTCCGGAGCGTCCGTTTTTTGCCTACTCTTTTCAACTTCCAACTGCTAATGATTCTTTAACGTGCGCATTGTGCACACGTGACCTCCTGTTTTCGCCCTTGTCATAGAGGGCTAGGTTGACATTTTATCTCATTAATCAGAGACCAGGTGAGGGTAAAAAAGCCCCTTTTTTTTTACTTTTTTAAATGAAAAATCCAATTAAAACCAGGGACCTTTTTGTCTGGAGACCGACAGCTTACCTCTTGACCGCCCCCTCCCCAAGTGCCCCACACACACTCCCTGTATTTTTGTGGATGTTTTTATGTGTGTAAGAGGAGTTGGAAGAGGGAATTCTGGTTTTCTTCTGAAACTAAATGGTTTGTTCCAACCTGGCCTCTACCTGAACTCACATTGACAGAGCGTATGGAATTTTCTTCCATATGAAATGCTCCTCTAATCTACAGCCTCCATAGTTTTTATGTAATAAATTTTTGTCATATTTCAGAAAATGAAAAATATATATTGCAACAGATCTATGTCAAGAAAAGTGAGAAAGAATATTCATCGGTGCTATATAGAACCAATTCTGACCTATGGAAGCGAATCATGGACAGCAGACAAACAAATGATAAAAACGATTAGAGGCCACAGAGATGGGATCTCTCAGAAGAATGTTGAAGGTTCCCTGGACAGCTAAAAGACCAATGAAGAAATTCTCAAAGAGGCCAACACAAAAAGGTAACTCCTAAAAAACATCAGAAAGAAACAATCAACATTTTTTTGAGCACATCATGAGAAGAGGAAGGTTGGAATATTTGGTTACAACTGGCAAAATAAAAGGAAAGAGAGATCGCGGACGACAAAGAGAGAAAATACTGGTTAGCTGGGTGTCATGGCATGGAAAACAATCAACAACAGAACTGATACGATGCACTGTAGATAGAGGATTGTGGAAGGACATGATCGCCTACGCCAAACGGTATGGCAAATGATGATGATGATACCTTGTAATGTCTACTGACTCAGTTATTATATCTTTTTTACTTTGTAACGTGTATTTACCAACACGTACTGTTGTATATACTCCACAGGGAGACAAAGCTGACTGTATGTATTTTGTGGAGGAGGGAACAGTTCGTGTGGCCATTCTCAACAAGGTATGTCACCAAAGAACACAGTGAAACCATCCCGTTTTTCCTTCCTTATTTCGATGTTTGGCTTAGTGTGACTATGCTTGCCTCGTATGTTTGTTGAGTGTCATGTGATATAAGTTTACCGACGTGTGGCGTTTATCCCCATGATGTGTGTGACGTTTGTCCCCATGCTATGTGATAAAGTTTTCCATCGTGTGACTGTTATCCCTATGCCATGTGATATATTTTCCCATCGTGTGGTGTTTATCTATATGCCATGTGATATAGTTTACCATCGTGTGGCGTTTATATCCATGCCATGTGATATATTTTCCCATCGTGTGATGTTTATCCCTATGCTATGTGATATATTTTCCCATCGTGTGGTGTTTATCCCTATGCCATGTGATATAGTTTACCATCGTGTGACGTTTATCTCTATGCCATGTGATATAGTTTACCATCGTGTGACGTTTATCTCTATGCCATGTGATATAGTTTTCCATCGTGTGACGTTTATCTCCATGCCATGTGATATAATTTTCCATCGTGTGTCGTTTATCTCCATACCAAGTGATATAGTTTACCATCGTGCCAAGTGACCGCTTAGAAATCCTTGAACGAGTTACTGTGATCCCTAGACAAAGTTTAGAAGTATGAAATTATTTTAGATATTTTATTTATTATTGAGATGTAATCTTCCATTTCGGAACACTATAACATGCCACAAGTTAAAACAGCCTGGTCAATATAAACAGTGAGCGTTGGAATACCTTGTGTCGATAGGTAGACACATGATATTTGATGATGCCAAATACTGAATTGGCGAAACGTTTAAACAAAATGGCTTACGGGAGTGGAAAAGAAACTGTCAAATTAATTTGGGACTCCAAAGAATGTTGGGAATCGAACAAACAAGAATGTTGGTAAATGTGGCCGTCCTATAGGGCTGGGGAATCCCACAAGAATGTTGGTAAATGTGACCGTCCTATAGGGCTGGGGAATCCCACAAGAATGTTGGTAAATGTGGCCGTCCTATAGGGCTGGGAATCTCACAAGAATGTTGGTAAATGTGACCGTCCTATAGGGCTGGGGAATCCCACAAGAATGTTGGTAAATGTGGCCGTCCTATAGGGCTGGGGAATCCCACAAGAATGTTGGTAAATGTGGCCGTCCTATAGGGCTGGGGAATCTCACAAGAATGTTGGTAAATGTGACCGTCCTATAGGGCTGGGGAATCCCACAAGAATGTTGGTAAATGTGACCGTCCTATAGGGCTGGGGAATCCCACAAGAATGTTGGTAAATGTGACCGTCCTATAGGGCTGGGGAATCTCACAAGAATGTTGGTAAATGTGGCCGTCCTATAGGGCTGGGGAATCTCACAAGAATGTTGGTAAATGTGACCGTCCTATAGGGCTGGGGAATCCCACAAGAATGTTGGTAAATGTGACCGTCCTATAGGGCTGGGGAATCCCACAAGAATGTTGGTAAATGTGGCCGTCCTATAGGGCTGGGGAATCTCACAAGAATGTTGGTAAATGTGGCCGTCCTATAGGGCTGGGGAATCTCACAAGAATGTTGATAAATGTGACCGTCCTATAGGGCTGGGGAATCCCACAAGAATGTTGGTAAATGTGGCCGTCCTATAGGGCTGGGGAATCCCACAAGAATGTTGGTAAATGTGGCCGTCCTATAGGGCTGGGGAATCCCACAAGAATGTTGGTAAATGTGACCGTCCTATAGGGCTGGGGAATCCCACAAGAATGTTGGTAAATGTGACCGTCCTATAGGGCTGGGGAATCCCACAAGAATGTTGGTAAATGTGGCCGTCCTATAGGGCTGGGGAATCCCACAAGAATGTTGGTAAATGTGGCCGTCCTATAGGGCTGGGGAATCCCACAAGGTGTAAACTATTTGTCCCGCTGACGTCAAAAGGCAAATGAGGACATTGTATAAAAATAATAATTTTAAAAAAAGTAAAGAGCCCCGTCACGCCAAGTGGCGTATAGGGAATATGGTATTAGTGACCATAAATTTTACAGACCTTCAGCACATGATTTTTGGATAATGTGGTCTGTATTACGCCCGTGCAGCTTTACTTTCCCAGAAAAAAAGTCAGGCTGTGTGAGCCCGGAAGCCGTCGGTTGGGATTGTACTCATCCTCTTGTCCTTTGCAGTCCAGTTCACTAACCACTGAGCTATCACAGCTCGAAAAATGCGGACATAGAGAAGTATTGAATTGTTTTATGGATTCTCACATGGCGGAAACCAAAATGTGACACAAATAGGAGCACATGTTAGTTGTATAGCTGTAAACATTCTAGTTGATTGTGACTTCATCTACCAGTTATTGCCCACAACCAAGATTACACGCTCAGGTCATTACTACAGCCTTGAAGAAGTTCTCATAGTTATTAGATTCCGTCTGCTGGTAGCTCAATAACCGCAATCAATATTCCGATGAAGGAGTCAGTAAATTACAGCGCACTATCAGAACAGTTGATAGACTTGAGAATGATGCCGTGGAGTTGTCAGGTAGCAGCAGACTGTCGACGGTGGTCGGTGGACTTAATTGGCAGTTAAGTGGGGCCATAGACTTCAACAGATAGTCAACGAAGTTAGTATTTTAAAAAATACTGACTGCCATCAAGTGGATTTATTAGTTTTAACAAAATACCAAATGTGAATATAAATGTTGTTAAAGTGCCACGGGAGTCTATAAATTATATGTTTGACCATTGCAATAATCAAACTCATTCGTCCCAACCGCCTGACAACGAAGTTTATAAGTTTGAGAACAAAAGAGAAACTGGCAGTGATTCACAGCTGTAACCTTATTGTGGACGCTACTAAAATAGTTTAAACTCCTTTATACGTTAACCGATCCTCGTTTTGGCTCAGGTGAAATATTTCTAGCCTGCCAGTGTTAACTCACTTGTGTCATCATTGTCTGTTTACCTTTAGTTTCATCACCATCGAGTTATCTTATCCTTTCTCTTCAATATATCTGCAGTAAATTGTTTACACTTAATATTGCTTATTTGATATCGTGTAATTTCAAAATTAAAATTAAATTCATGTAATTACAAACAAACTTACATAGAAATTCAATATTGTCGAAATGATATCCTGTTCGTTCTGTATTATTTTATTACACTTGTACAAAAATGCATGTAACTGTTATCTGCACACTATTTCAGTTTTGTGTTCTACCACTATATTTTGCAGCACATATTGATGCCAGAATAGACTAAAGAAACTTAATACTGGACTAGTGACCCGAATAAATGAGCTCATAAATATGTCGTCTCAACGATTTACGAAGACTGTATTGATCCAATATAAATACACTCTCAGTTTAATCGGGTGTAGGAATAAATGTTCCAGAAATAATGTTCCCAGATGCAGCGTTGAACATAATTGTCTTTCATAACAGGCAAACAATTCTTCTCACCCAATAAATTATAGCACTTTATCCCACACGGGGTGCGCCAGAGTATATCACAAGCCAGAAATATTTTCGCGCAAAACTTGATGTAGATAATACAACAAAATTATTTATTATGATGGCAGCAATTGTTGGTTAGTAAATACAACCGGTGGGGGAGTAACCCTATGGATTATACTGGTCGCTTTCCAGTCAGCTTGATCTTGATCTGATTCCCATCATAGGCAGTGGAAATTAAAATTAAAAATTAAAATAAAATCTAATCCGTGGTCGCTCTCCCCTGGTCTCTAGGTAATGAGATCCAACGTCTAGCCCTCTCAGGGTAGTGAGATCCGATGTCGAGCCCTCTCAGGGTAGTGAGATCCGATGTCTAGCCCTCTCTAGGTAATGAGATCCAACGTCTAGCCCTCTCGGAAAACGGCGAGAAACAGGAGATTCCGTGTGCATTCTGCGCACGTTAATAAAACCCTTGGGGGTTGGAAATCGAAAAGAGTAGGTCACTGCCTCGGCAAAATTGATTGGAAAAAAATATGCCCAAAACTTTAAAGCTCTTGACCATCGAAATATAAGAGTACCTCTGAAGTCAGATGATATCTGCCTGTGTGGCGAGGGACACCTGAGCACAAGGCTGCCAATGTGAAAAATAGGAAAGTGTGATATTCACATAAAATTCAGTTCCTAGGGATTTCGCTAGATATAAAGCTGGCGAAAGGAAACAAACAACGATAGACATAGCAGTCACGATGTCGTTACATCACTGCCGTCATCTAACTGACTTGCCATACAATTATCTTCCAACACAGCCATTCGTTCACGCTCTGCTCCCAATCACAACATTTAAACAAACAAACAAAAATGCGTCCTTGCACGAGAGGCGTGAACTGTAAAGAGGTAACCGTTATAAAAGATTAAATCAAATCAGGTCAAGCGCTCCCTTGAAAGCCCGGATTTTACACAAAGAGAAAGAAAAACGTTGCCATGACAACCGATTGTGGCTAAAGGCATCACACAATAGATATACAAAATATGCAGATCTCTAAATTAAGCACTGGCTCAGAAGAGGAGAAGATTGCACGGTAGTTTTAGTTCAATACCCAACTCTTTAAAGTAAGAATAATATTAACTCTCTCTCTCGCTCTCTCTCTCTCTCTCTCTCTCTCTCTCTCTCTCTCTCCCTCCATGTGATATATCATTCTCTCAGAATACACATTATATTGCTCAGTAATGCCAGCCTCATTTCTGCTTACTTTCAAATAATTCATACCATTCATACTGAGAATAGTATAGACAGTGAATAGTTTACATTGAGAATAGTTTACGCTGACATATTTTAGTTTGGACTGAAAAGCTTAGAATGTGATCAGTTGACAATAGTTTACATTGATAATAGTTTGCTTTGATAATAGTTTACACCGAGAATAGTTTACTCTGAGAATAGTTTACACTGAAAATAGTTTACACTTCTAAACGTTCACACTAACAATAGTTTAGTTAACACAGATAATAGTTAACACTGCGCCTGTATTGCTACAGAGGTCCCAGTGGTGATGTTAGAAAAGAAGAGAGCCACGGTTACCTGCCACGCATGTCGTTAGAGGCGACTAAGGAGGTTTGCAATCGTGGCCTGTACAGTCGCGTATGGCGTGTCTTGTCGGCGACCTTGTCTACACAACTTACCCTTCCATTTTGAAAACGCTTTGATATGTGGTGGAGCGGATATGGGAAATGTCTGACTGCAGAGAAACGGGTTTCATGGATAGATAGAATAGTTTACATGAGAATAGTTTCCCTTTAACTTCCTGTGAAACCCCTCCATCTGTGGAGAGAAAAGAATGAACTATAGTCCGTTCAGATTCGTTTGCCTAGACATTAATTTATTTTTTTCAAAAACTTATTGTTCATTTGCATTGATCTTTTGAAGTTAGGTTTAGAATACTAATGTCGCTATAAAAATATTTTTTTATCAAAGAAATGTGATCCAGTTTCAAAGATGCCTTATTTAACCTATATTTAAAAAAAGTAAATCGATATTATAAACACCGGCGGGATTATGTAGATGCTTACATCTCACAGCTGATTCTTTAACATATAGGCATGACCTTCACGGCTGAATGCGCACCGTCCTAAAATAGTTATGTTTCCACTATAAATTTTTATAAAGAAATGTTACATATGAAATTTCCCGTTTAGCACAAAATGACATTTTAGCCGAAACCGGAAATTATGTGACGTCAAAATCACGGCCGTAGACTCGAGTTCGAGTCATAATTCAGAGGCAAATCTCAATATTTACAGAAAGGAGGCGGCACTATCCATATTATCTTCTGCAAGTCTATGTGAGAATGAATATAAAGGCAAAATATTTTACTGAGCATAACATTGCTATAAAGATTTATCAATACTTTTGCAGAGAGCGTAAAAAGGGACATCTTTATTGTTCTTTATCAAACCCTGAGAAGAGAACAATGCATATTTTAGGTTTGTGTAAACGTTCATTTGATCGAATAGTTAAAGGAAGCGGATATTTATTGCCAACAAATGCAAGAAAGCAAAGAAGGAAAGAAACGTTAGACAGTTTTGATAAGGACCTAGTAAAAAGAGAAATCTGTCGAATGTTTGATATAAACGAAGAAGTGACACTTAGAAAGTTGAAGCTTTGGCTGAAAACTAACAACGACATTGAAATATCAAAAACTTCATTATGGAAAATATTAAGAAGTGCAGGCTTCACCTTTAGAAAGTATGCTGGTGGAAAAAACATTATTTGTGAGAAGCCACATCTAGTAGCTCTTAGAAGCAAGTATTTACGTGAAGTGAAGGAAATGCGCGAAAATGATTATGATATTGTTTATTTAGATGAAACTTGGATCAACGCTCATCATACAAATGAAAAGGAATGGCAGTTAGCAGATGGAAGTATTAAAAGATCAGTACCAAGCAGTAAAGGGCAACGTTTGATAGTTGCACATGCAGGTAGCAGACATAATGGGTTGTTGCAGAATGCTCATCTCGTTTTCATTTCAAAATCCATAGACAATAGAGACTACCACTCCGAAATGAATGGGCACATATTTAAAGACTGGATCGAGAAAAGTATCCTTCCAATATTAGATCGACCTTCTTGTCTGATAATGGACAATGCTTCATACCATAACGTAGTTAACGTAGAAGATAGAATCCCAACATCATCAAGTACAAAAGATGCAATCAAAACGTGGCTCATAAAAGAACACATACAAGTTAACGACAGCTACTTGAAACCCGAATTGCTTAGCCTTGTAAAACAGACACAACGTACAAAGATATTTAAAATAGACAAGTTAATTCAAGAACATGGCCATAGATGTTTGAGACTACCTCAATATCATGCACACTTAAATCCTATAGAACTAGTTTGGGCAAAAGTTAAAGGACACGTAGCATATACAAATAAAACTTTCAAATTATGCGATGTTGAGACACTTACAAATCAGGCTCTATCAAATATAAATAAAGACTACTGTGTAAAATGTGAGGATCATGTGTTACGACAAGAAGAGGAATATTGGAAAAAGGATGGTTTGTTGTTTGTTCAGCCGAAAGCAGTAATCGACCTATTTGACTCGTCTGATTCTGAATGATCATTACTCTGATTAAGTCTACAGATAAATAGTTTGATTTGCAAAATTTCCTAGTTGATTTGTTAAACAGTTTATTGTTCAAGACCACCCAAGCAATCAAAAATATGTTATAAGCAAACCAACAACCATTACTTTGAATGGAAGCCTGCTTGAGTCAGTACAGAAGTTCAGCTATCTTGGATCCACTATTACAGCCACACTTTCTTTAGATGAGGAACTAAATGTACGTATTTGAAAGGCAGCGACAACATTTGGGAAACTCACACCAAGAGCATGGAACTATATCAAATTGACTCTACGAACAAAAGTTCTATATATAATTTAAAATTTGTATACTTGCCACCAAGTAAAATTTTATGGACACGCCTATGGGTCATCGTTGCACTAGATTACTGTAAAACATTTTGATTAGGGTCAAAATAATAGTTACATGGGCAAAGATCAAAGGAATTCGCCGCTTTAAGAAAACCGTTATAGCTAGACATCGAGTAACACATATGTTCTCGTGACATGGACATTTTAACACCGTATGCCAAAAATCATGTGAAATCATCAAGAACTTTTTGAATTATAAATCATAACATCTCGGCAAACGAATCTGAACGGACTATAGCTCTCGCTCGTCTGCAAACGTTAATCCATTTTCATCTGATAAATTTTTGGAAGTTTAATCGGCTAACTATTACATTGACATCATTGTCTACCCAAAAGATGGACACGTCAAGCTATGACAACCGGCACTATCAAAGCAAGAAACAGAGCCAAATAGCGTTCCATGGTAGCCAACCTTCGATGCGGAAACGGCATTCAATGATGTATGTCGCAGCGACCTCAGGATTATGGGATGAGAAAAGAAGTGCAGCTTTCGTGAAGATTTAAAAGTTAGAAAACAGCAAGAAGAGAGAAGAAAACGTCGCGACTGTAATTTGTTCATGCCATCAACACTTGGACAATTATCTTTATTTAAGAGAAATCATCAAGCAGTAACTGATTAATGGATGCATTAAAGGAAACATTTCTGGGACCGTTAGTAACAAGAAACACTGGAGCTGGTTAGCTCTGATTATTGGATGCATCAAAGGAAACATTTCTGTCACCGTTAGTAACAAGAAACACTGGAGCTGGTTAGCTCTGATTATTGGATGCATCAAAGGAAACATTTCTGTGACCGTTAGTAACAAGAAACACTGGAGCTGGTTAGCTCTGATTAATGGATGCATCAAAGGAAACATTTCTGTGTCCGTTAGTAACAAGAAACACTGGAGCTGGTTAGCTCTGATTAATGGATGCATTAAAGGAAACATTTCTGTGTCCGTTAGTAACAAGAAACACTGGAGCTGGTTAGCTCTGATTAATGGATGCATTAAAGGAAACATTTCTGTGTCCGTTAGTAACAAGAAACACTGGAGCTGGTTAGCTCTGATTATTGGATGCATCAAAGGAAACATTTCTGTGTCCGTTAGTAACAAGAAACACTGGAGCTGGTTAGCTCTGACACTGACTAGAGAGATCAACCAACAGACTATAAAAATGGTAGCCAGGAAAATAGAATCGGGGAGAGAAGACGAAGAAGAGGCAGAACAAGAACAATATAACGGAGATCAATGAAGGCGGTTGTGCGTTTTGCTGGTCAGAAAAGGAACACTGTCTTAGTGAGTGTTGCAGATTGAGAAGAGTGAATCGGTTTTATTTTTTTCCAAATTGGACATCACAAGACAAGTTGACCACTAACGAAATGGTCTCACCACGGCCAGGGACGAGCAGGGAAAGTTAGTTTAGCATTTCCCTGTGGGATCTTCTTATCAAATGGGCTGGCTATTGATGCGGTGAAAGCTCGTTAAAAAGTGTCAGGACCTTAATTCTCCAGTGCCATCCCGTAGTGGTTGCGATATTGCCCGATTCAAAGTGTCAGTGATGTTCACGGGCCATGATTGATGTCTCTTGTACAATTAAAAGTTGATAAATGCGCAGTGGTTCTAACATTTTTGGAGACTATTTGTCGATATTCTTGTCACCTTCGTCACTATAATAGTTACTTTCTGTACATTTAAACATCTACTGTCGTATCGTAGATTTGCATAGGGCAGAAATTCTAGACTTTGACGATCCTTACTATCATTGAGTCAAATTGTGCACAGGACTCACATTTTATCTCACCATAAGTCTCTATTCTGAGCAAACCTCTTAACCTCTCCAAGGGAGCAGGTGCCCGCTGTTGTTGTCTCTCCCCTCAGTGTTCTTCGGGTCGGCACCCCCACCCCCTTTTTTTTTTTACCTGCTGATGCCCATTTGTGGGTTTGCTTTGAGATTCCTTTGTTATCTGTTCTCTTCACATGGCCGACATATGCTCCGCTTCGTTTCTATTTCTGTGGGTTTTCTTCCAGCTTGAACGAATAGCTTAGGGTCGATGGTATATATGATTTGAATATTCTAATCTTTGTTTTGTGCTTAATTAATTTGATTTATGTATGTTATTCAGGTTTTGGAAGTCATATCTGCATTTGTTATTCTGCCTCTAATTTCTTCATTAATGTCTCCTTCTTGATCTAAGCAACTTCTAAGATTTACAAAGTGATCAACTTCTGTCCATTGTTAAAGTGATCAACTTCTATCCATTGTTAAAGTGATCAACTTCTATCCATAGTTAAAGTGATCAACTTCTATCCATTGTTAAAGTGATCAACTTCTATCCATTGTTAAAGGGATTAACTTCTATCCATTGTTAAAGTGATCAACTTCTATCCATTGTTAAAGGGATCAACTTCTATCCATTGTTAAAGTGATCAACTTCTATCCATTGTTAAAGTGATCAACTTCTATCCATTGTTAAAGTGATCAACTTCTATCCATTGTTAAAGTGATCAACTTCTATCCATTGTTAAAGTGATCAACTTCTATCCATTGTTAAAGTGATCAACTTCTATCCATTGTTAAAGTGATCAACTTCTATCCATTGTTAAAGTGATCAACTTCTAACAATTGTTAAAGTGATCAACTTCTATCCATTGTTAAAGTGATCAACTTCTACCCATTGTTAAAGTGATCAACTTCTATCCATTGTTGACAGTGGAGTGTTGTTTTTTTTCTTCCACCATATTCATATTGCTATTAATAAGAACTATGTCATCTGCAAATTAAAAGTCCTCCAATAGAGATTCAAGTGTCTATTCAATGCCTTTGTTACATCTCCAGCATTTCTGCATATTAAGTATATGACCACAAAAGTAAGAATGTTCAACTCCAATGTTAAGTCGGTCCTATTATATGGCTGTGAAACATGGAGAACAACAAAATTTATAATCATGAAGATACAGATTATCATTAATGGATGCTTACGCGGAATAGAAGGATGGAAATGGCAGGACAAAATCACTAACATAGAATTATGGAAATTTACCAGTCAAATACCGGTGGATAAAGAGATACAGCGAAGACGATAGCGCTAGAAAGGACACACACTACGGAATCCAACTGAGAGTATTACATCACAAGCCCTTTTTTTGGAGTCCCCAGGGGAAAAGACAAAGAGGAAGACAAAGGAATTCTTGGAGAAGACAGATAGAAGCGAAGATGAAGATGATATCGAAGACATGGAATTATTTTTTTTAAATGGCAAAAAAAAAAAAACAGAACGACTTGGGAAGTGTTTGTTGAAGACCGATGCTCCACAGGGAGCTGAAAGTGTTTGTTGAAGACCTATGCTCCACACGGAGCTGAAAGTGTTTGTTGAAGACCTATGCTCCACAGGGAGCTGAAAGGTAGAAGAATAAGTATATGACCATTCAAAATAACAGAGGTGATAAAAAATACATCCTTATTTCACCCCGGTTTCAATATGGAACCATTCTCTTTCAGTCCTGCCTCCTAACGAACTGAGAAGATCTGAGACAGATCTTTGATGATCTTGAGGATTTGTTGTTGGTGCTATTCCATATTGTCTCGCAGTATTTCCTAATGAGTCATTATGCAAACTGTCAAAAGCATTTATGAAGCCAAAAAAGTTCAGAACAAATGGTCTCTGCTTTTCAATTTGCTCCTCTAATATAATTATCAGGGTGAGAATATGATCAAGGCAGACTCCTCCCTTTATCCTGCTTGTTCTTCATGCATGGTAGCGTCTATCACATCTTGGCTGGAGGTGATCTTTTAAAATAATTCATAGGCTGCTGGTAAAAGGATCACACCTCCTCCAGTTGTTGCAATCTTTGATATTGCATTTGTATTATAATTTTGATAATGAAACCCTTTTTTCCCCTCTTTTTTTTATACCTTTTCTGCTTTCCATATTTATTTCAACATTTTCTGCAGGTATTATAAGTGATGCTTATCAATTTCTTTTAGCATTGGGGTGCGGTTTTATTTAATTATTTTAGTTACTGCACGTCAAATATGTTACCTTTAGTTCTGTTATGCAAAAACTTTCAACAGATTCCATATTCAACCTTCTATCTATCTATCTATCTATCTATCTATCTATCTATCTATCTATCTATCTATCTATCTATCTATCTATCTATCTATCTATCTATCTATCTATCTATCTATCTATCGACCTTTCGAGCCGTAGCCGGCCCATAGGGCGTAGACCAAGATACTCCTTCTCTTATCTAAATTTTTATTCTAGCAGTTTTCAATTCTTTTAAATATATTTTATCAAATCTCGCCATTTGTCTATGTTCTGTGAAAGCAACTCTATCTCATTCAGGGAGTCGATTCCAGCTGCTCTTGCCTCTCTCATCAATGTTCTTCTCAACCTATCTATTCAACCGTAGTACTGTTAATATCGCAAAGATTGTATATATAAAGATTGTATTATCAAAGATTGTATACATCAAAGATGGTATTAAAGTGGCTAAATGGGATTCAGCTGGAAGATCTGGATTTTGTAGACGACTTTGTGCTCCTTAGTGATATTTGACATAAGATACACGACAGACCTGAGAAGAGCAATGTGGTCCACACCCACCTCCCTGGAAGAGAAACTATATGGGGCAATCGAATCACTTACACAGACAGCTGACTTCATGAGAGAGTCTGGAATCCTACTCTGATTGAGTCTTGATCGCAGAGGGGGAGAGAGAGAGGGAGAGAGAGGGATACACGACACTATCTCTATCATCATTTACTGGCAGAATATGACTTGAAATTAACAGAGAGAAGATAAAAATAATGACAACCGGGGCTGTACCAAAAGGAAATTTTTACCTGGATAGGAAGAAAGTGCAGGAAGTGGATTGCTTTATTATTGGTGGTAGTATAGATCAAGAGGGAGAAGCTGAAAAAAAAAAAAGAGAGATCAGAATTAGAATGATAAAGGTAGCTTTACATTTTTAAAACTTGAAGAATAAAAATATGGCGATCAAAGATACTCAGCACGAAAACAAAACTTGCAATCTTTAACGTCAACGTATTATCCGCCCTCACTTATGTGTGTGAAAGCTGGAAAACGACAACGGAGATTGAGGGAAAAAAAAACCTCAACGCAAATGTCTAAGAAAGATACATATTGTGTGTTAAATATAATTAATTCATGACAAATGCTGAAATAAAAGAAATGACCATGCAGCCATTTATCTCGTCTACTATTAAGAAAAGAAGTTGGGTGTGTATTTAGAAGAAACGATCAGTGAATTACTAAGCAGCTCTCAAATGGAAAACATCAGATCAGAGGAAAAGAGGACGACCTCGAGAAACACTGAATGAACTCCAACAAAAGAGGCATGGTTGACTGACAAAGACATACTCTTTATAATCGAACAACTCGCCCGAAATAGAGACAATTGGCGGGAGATTCTACGAGCCCTATGTGCCGTCTTCTAACGGCACTATAAATATCAAGATGCATTATTTTTATATTTCATGGCATAGCTACAGCATAACTGTATTCTATTCTACTAAATTTTTTTAAAAAAAACTACAATAATAAAAATATTGAATTATGCTACACTTAATCAACTCTGGGCTAAAAAAAATGAATAAAATAATAATAAAAGTTTAGTTGTGGCAAAAATTACGATCTGTAAATCGCACGCACCGCCATTAAGCTTTCAGCAAGTACAACACGAACAATAGCAAATAAAAGCCCAAAATTATACTGTACTATGACGTAAACAAAATAAAATTAACTGTTAACTCGGAATTATTTTTCTGATTTTGAAAGAGTTATGGGACTATGAAGTTCCTAACCAAGCTGTATTTGCTGTATATAAAATGTTGATTTCTAATTAAAATGTATCCATTCATAAAACAAACTAAAGAAAGAGGTTAGCCAAAAATATGCTCATAATAGGACATAATGATATATGAACATAATACTTTCCAGTCAGCAAGATCGTTGGTCCGATGTTAAGCCAAAATCGTCTTTCCTTATCAATTCACTATAACGTCTTCGTGCGTAACAATTCGAGAAGGGAGGTAATCATTTTAAATATTCCTGGAAAATGAACCTTAATTCCAGGAAGAAGCTTTTCTAAGGTCATTATGTGCCGCTCTGCATTGTGGGACATTTAAGAGGAAAATCATTTTTGTTCGGGTTCACGGAGTTCAGTTTCAGATCAAAGTACATTTAATGGCACAGTTTTAATTTCAAGAAGTCGATTGTTCTAGTATGTGTTTCATACACTTTACGTTTCCGTTTCAAGAGTTGTTTTATTTGTTACTTTCCTCCAATTAAAAAGAAAAGTACAAAATAAGCATTATAGTGTGACGTAGGTTAGGAAGAGAATGGGTGAGTTAATGAGTGAATCAGAGAAAATACAGGCATTATTTACCTAACTCTATGTTATGACAGTATTGAGGCAAAAATATGTATTTAGTAATTCAGCCAAAGTCAAATATTAAATCCATTCACATAACAGCATATAAATATTTATTATTTCAAATTTAATGTCGTCTATTATTTTAAAACTATCTTAAGTACATTCATATTGTCACAGAAATTACTACACATTTTATTCATTGTGTATACTCTCCTTAACTCATTCCTTCCATTTTCATTGTTATACTTGTCTTATCATTTATTGTATATATATTTTTCCCACTGTGCATGAATCTTTTTACGAGTATTCGTCATTTTCTTTGGGTTTTATATTTTCAGGAGGGAAAGGTGAGTACCAAAACAGAACCTTGTGGTTTTATTTCTTCAATTTTTTTTTCTTATTTTTGTATCTGTTATTTTGGTTCTCTTGCGACTGCTTAGCGTTTGTGCATTGCTTTATAAGTTATTGCTCTTATTAAATTCTATCCAAGCATCACACAAAAATTGGCTCTGACTAATCTCTGTTTTTCATGAATTATGAGTCTGAATGTGGCCTGGGAACAAAATAAATGTATTGAGTACAGAATGCAACTTGACAGTATACAACTTGACAATATTTATTTATGAGTTAACTAGTCTAGAATGTAGCCTGACACTATTTTTTTCATGAAATAGCAAGTCTAGAACGTTCCCTGATAATGTTGATCACAATGTTCATGAAATGATGAATCTAGCACATGGCTTGATAATATTGTTCATGAAACGATGAATCTAGCACATGGCTTGATAATATTGTTCATGAAATGATGAATCTAGCACATGGCTTGATAATATTGTTCATGAAATGATAAATATAGCACATAATATTGTTCATGAAATGATAAAACTAGAATGGCATGTTTTTCCTTGAAATAATTAATCTAGCACATTACCTAATAATATCGTTCATGAAATGATAAATCTAGCACATAATATTGTTCATGAAATGATGAATCTAAGCACATGGCTTGATAATATTGTTCATGAAATGATGAATCTAGCACATGGCTTGATAATGCAGTTCATGAAATGATGAATATAGCACATGGCTTGATAATATTGTTCATGAAATGATGAATCTAGAATGTGGCATGGCAATATTTTTTCATAAAATAATTAATATAGCTCATTACCTGATAATTTTGTTCAGAATATTCATACAATAATGTCTCTAGAACTTTGCCTGATATATTGTTCATGAAATAATGAATCTAGAATGTGGCATGACGATACATTTTTCATGAAATATAATGAATCTGTCGCTTTACCTGGTAATATTGTTCGTGAAATAATGAATCTAAGATGTGATATGGTGTATTTTCATAAAATAATGAACCTAAGATGTGGTATGGTGTATTTTCATAAAATAATGAAACTAAGATGTGGTATGACGTATTTTCATAAAATAATGAATCTAAGATGTGGTATGACGTATTTTCATGAAATAATGAGTATGAATAATGTGGCATGAATTAATATTAGATCGTGACAAGACTTAATTATTAGTAAATCCAGAGTGTTGCTTGACAATATATTTCATTATTTAAATAGATTACATTTTGACATAATAAAAATATATTTCGTGGTTTAATAAGGAAAATGTGATATAAAAATATTTACCACTTAGTACTTAATAGGTCTAGAATGCTGCCCGGCGATATATATTTCATGGATTAAATAGTCTGAAATTTGACATGGCAATATTTTCATTAATCAATAAGTCTAGAATCTTAATTCCCTAAAAATTAGTGGGAGCCGCGATAGCTCAGTGGTTAGTGAACTGGACTACTACGGACAATCGGTAGGGTTCGATCCCAACCGACGGCTCCGGGTTCACCCAGCCTTAAATGGGTACCGGATTTTTTCCGGGAAAGTAAAAGCAGCACGGGCGTAATACCGACCACATTACCCCAAAAATCATGTGCTGAAGGTCTGTAAAATATAGGGTCACTAACACCATATTTCCCTATACGCCACTTGGTGTGACGGGGGGTACTTTACTTTTTTTACTAATAAGTCTAGAATCTTGCCTGACAATATAGTTTACGTAGTAATAAATTTTGAAATTCACCTGAAAATATTACTTTTCTAAATTAATGAATCTAGACTGTCACCTGACGACATACTTTTGAATGAATGCATCAAGAATGTAATCTAACAATTTATTTAGCTCATTAACACCTCTAGAATATTTCTTGAACTCATCTAAAATATACAGTAAGGTGTAGTTTGTTGATAAAATGAGCCTAGAATGTAATTTGATAACACGTTTACTGATTAGTTAGCCAAGAATATGTTCTAACAAAATATATATTTCCTTCCTTACATTTTTTGTTTACTAATAATATAATGTATATTTAATGTGATAGTAGTTGTAGATATAGTATTGATAATAGCAATGCATGATGCGTGAGATGTGATAATAGATAACTGGTTTTATATTCCTACTATATCAATACATTTTTTAGAATCGTGTATTTAATGTAGACATTCTTTTGGGAAGGTTTATGTTTGACAGTGAGAGCGTGTGGCCGAATCGATAACTCGGCGTGCCTCCAAATCAGGAGGGAATGCGGGTTCGAATCCCGGTAGGATCAAAAGTTTTTTTTTTTTCTATCGGGAGTGAAAAAAACTCAGTCCCGAACACCTTAACAACACAAAAGACCTGTATTCTCAGGTCATATATGTCCCTCCGGCAGACCCCAGTAATATGATAATGTGGCAATGATAGTTCTCGCTGACAGTTGATGTAAACTATATATCAGATAGGATCATTCTCGCTGGGGAGGGATCAAGGCAAAGAAATGCATATAAATGCATACAAATACGAAGCTGCAGTCAAGCGAAATGTGACGGATAATTGACAAAAAATTGTAAAGAATGGTATGGTCAAAGCCTTACATAATTGACCGACGACACGAATTTGATTGAATTCTTCTATCTATCTATTGACCTTTCGAGCCGTAACCGGCCCATAGGGCGTAGACCAAGATACACCTTCTCCTATATGAATTTTTGTTCTAGCAGTTTTCTTTTAAAGATATTTTATTAAATCTCGCCATCTGTCTCTGTTCTGTGCAAGCAGTTCTATCTCATTGAGGGAGCCGATTCCTGCTGCTCTTGCCTCTCTCATCAATGTTCTTCTCAGTGTCTCCCTGGGTCTTCCTCTTTTTCTTTTACCTGTTGTTTCCCATATGAGGGCTTGCTTTGCTATTCGATTATTATCTCTTCTCATCACATGTCCAACGTATGACCATCGTCTTTTCTTTATTACTGAAGATATTAGTGGTTGATTGGCGATTTCTCTAATTTCCTCGTTTGTTTTGAATTCGTTCCATTCTATACCAAGTATTTTCCTTAGACATTTATTTTCGAATGCGTTCAACTTTGTTTCTATATCTCTTGTTGTTTTCCAGCTTTCAGACGCATATGTAAGGGTTGATAGTACATTTGGATTGAATTCTTACCGTATGTTTATTTGATTGAATTCTCACCGTATGTTTATTTGATTGAATTCTCACCGTATGTTTATTTGATTGAATTCTCACCGTATGTTTATTTGATTGAATTCTCACCGTATTTGATTGAATTCTCACCATATGTTTATTTGATTGAATTCTCACCGTATGTTTATTTGATTGAATTCTCACCGTATGTTTGTTGGACAGCCTGTCACACCAAGGGAGAGAATTATCTAACTATAATAGTTGTTGTAATACGACATCTAGTATTATAGATATTCTTTTTTTTTTTATTTCATGGTATAAATCTTCTATTATTATGCACGTCTATGATTTTTTTTTAATGCGAAAATAGGGGAAAAAATCTCGTATCTGTGTTTTGTTTCATTCAAATTAGGCTCTCATAATTAAAGGTCACAGTACAGTATACGGAAAATTCTTGCAAGGGAAATAATTATCTGCCTTGTTTATAGTTTATGTGTCACGTTATGCTTGTTATGTTTGTTATCATTTTTATCAGAATAAAAAACATTTCTTTAATAACATCAGCATGTGTGTATGAATTGTGTTTGTGACCGGGGTAGTTTGCAGTTTACTTTATTATTGACATGGGTAATATTGTAGTTCTTCCAGATCAGCGTGTTTGCGGGAGCTCTGTGACTTGTTAACTCTAATGTATGTACTGTATGTTTTGAATATGGGGATTGACTCTTCCTCATAAAGACATTTTTTCCTTGTAATATGCAAGATTATGTGACACTCAATAAAACTTTGAAAAGTACGTATATTCCTCTCCTATGTAAATAGAAGTAATAGGCATTAAAAAAAAAATATTCATCACCACCGTGCTTTATAAGAATAAACAGGACGAGAATAAGAAACAAGTGCAGAGAGGCACAATAATAACTGACATCAGACGGAAGAGGCACTACAGAAATAAAAAAGCAGAGTAGATTAGATAAAAATAGCATTTATGAAAAAGAAAAGGTATTGTGTAACAGGTCTGTGTAAATGGAAGTGAGAAAGCTGTGTGCTAGATAGAGCCAACTCTGACCTATGGAAGTGAATCATAGTCACAGAGATGAGATTTCTCATGAGAATGTTGAGAGTTCCATGGACAGCTAAAAAGACCAACGAGGACATTCTAAAAGTGGCCAACAAGAAAAATGGGATCTCCTAAGGGATATCAGAAAGGAACAATCGACATTACTTGATTACATCTGGCAAAATAGAGGAAAAGAAATATTGAGGACGACAAAAGAGAGAAGGTGCTGGATAACTTGGTGTTATGGCACGGAAACGGCCAACAACAGAATTGATACGATGCTCTGTGGATAGAGAATCGTGGAAGGACATGATCGCCTACCCCAACCGGTATGGAACACAACGATGTGTATATCCTATATGTGTGTGTGTGTGTGTGCGTGTGTGTGGAGAGAGAGAGAGAGAGAGAGAGAGAGTTTGCATAATGATACAAGTAATTGTCCAAGAAAAATAATAATTTGCGATAGTGTTTCACAAAAACAAGCTAAAGCCTTAAATATATGAAGAGTTGTTACTTGTCTGTAGACAGTTTGTTCAAATCAGATATTTCAAACATTGAGGCTGTTCAGAGACCTCAAATGAAGACACACCAGAAGATCATAATTTACGCAACTTTCATAAAATGACATTTTTTTTTTTTTAATAAAGAAAATCGATTGAATTGTAAAAGATTTATTGCCGATTTTTAAAAATATTTTGTGTGTGTGACGAACTTCGCTCATCGTTCACTTCACGCCATTGTTGTCAGGCTGCTACTTTAGTCAACTTGGTAACTGCTTATAGTGAAAGATACGTCACCTCATAATTAAGTCCATGCCTAATGGCGTAGATGATCATGTCCCAGCACAACTTTATATTTCTACCGGTTCATTTTTAATCAGTTCTGTTCCCACTTCCTAACAAGTAATTCTCTTAAACTGCTATGTTTGATCGCAGCTTCCCCCTGCATCTCCGCGTGTGTGTGTGTGTGCGTGCGTGCGTGCGTGCGTGCCTGCGTGTGTGTGTGTGTGCGTGCGTGCGTCTCTCTCTCTCTCTCTCTCTCTCTTATTTTTTTCCACTAGTTGCATTGTATTCCAACTTCTCTTCTCATTAAATGGCGAAAACGATTATTATTTCCTCCTTGTTTGTGTTTGTTTTCATCAAATCTGTCGGTCATGTTTAAGATCTTTTCATCAAATCTTTCGGTCGTGTTTAAGATATATTTATCAAATCTTTCGGTCATGTTTAACATCTTTTCATCAAATCTTTCGGTCGTGTTTAAGATATATTTATCAAATCTTTCGGTCATGTTTAAGATCTTTTCATCAAATCTTTCGGTCATATTTAAGATATTTTCATCAAATCTTTCGGTCATATTTAAGATGTTTTCATCAAATCTTTCGGTCATATTTAAGATATTTTCATCAAATCTTTCGGTCATATTTAAGATATTTTCATCAAATCTTTCGGTCATATTTAAGATGTTTTCATCAAATCTTTCGGTCATATTTAAGATATTTTCATCAAATCTTTCGGTCATATTTAAGATGTTTTCATCAAATCTTTCGGTCATATTTAAGATATTTTCATCAAATCTTTCAGTCATGTTTAAGATGACAAAGTCGACAACGTGCACTATGTAAGAACAGGGCCTTTCTTCGAAAGGGGACCTCTAAACAGTAACCGTTCTCTTCCTCTCCACCTTCCAAGCAGGCAATCACCACTCCACACTAAGTTGCAGTAAATACAACTTTCATTGTATAGTACGTACGTGTTTTATTAATGTAATTTAATTTTTATTTATAGATTTTAATTTGATATTGTTACCTTCAATTATTTGTACTTACTGTCAAAGTTTGTCAGTATGGCTATTGTTCAAGGTCTGAGAGTGGATTTTGTTCGCCCTACATTATTTGTAATGTAGGAAAATGTATTCTGTTTACGAATAATTCACAACTCGGACGACCTTATGGAATGAATTAAATTCTAAGTGCAAGACCACCGCTGTTTAAATTACATTATATATTACATTACACTACACTACACTACACTACACTGTAATATTATTTGGTTCATTTTCTTATCCTCTACATTTAAGATAAACCAGCATTATGAGCGAACAATCCACACATTTTTCAGAGACCTAACCATTTACAACATTGAAGTCCACACACAGACACGAAGTCTCCGTTACCTATCGCCACTGCCACACAGGGAAAGCGCCCTATGTGGCAGTAGCAGTCTTCCCATAACAAAAAAAGTCTATGCTGCAATATAATCTTAGACAGTCGCTGGCCCCCTTTTAACCAAAAAGCAGGATGAAAATACGAAAACATGAAAACAGGTTTTTGTTTTTTTTTGTTTGGGGGTGAACTCCCGTGGTGAATGTCAAGTAGTACGCGGAGGATTTCTTCTTGAGATTCTAGAGACATTACTAATGTAAGGTTTTTGTGAAATTTTAATTCTGGATTTAGTTTAGTTTTTATTGAGATTTAGTGATGTTTTAAATTGCGGATTTAGTTAATATTTCTCTGAATGTGGAAATAGTGGAGACTCTATTATGGGATTTAGTTAATATTTCTCTGAATGTGGAAATAGTGGAAACTCTATTATGGGATTTAGTAACGTTTTTAATTCGGGTTTTAGTTGTTTTGTTTTGTTTTTGTTGTATATGTGTATTAACGTATTTGATATGTGATTGTGTAAAATTGTCTGTTCAGGGCTAAAGTAGCCTCCGTCAGTCATAGTTGACTATGGATTTTTTCAGCGCCCCTAGTAATAAAATGTTATTTTTTCTTTTCTTTTCTTTCGTCGTGTATTCTCTTTCTCTATGAGGGAGAAATATACACGACGGTCCTGACCGAGTATGTTAGTTTTCTGCAAACTTACTGTTAGACCGAAGTCTCTACAGGCATGTGAAAAGCGATGTACCATGCTCTGGAGTTCTTCCTGACATTGCGTGGCAAGTGCAGCGTCGTCAGCAAATAACAAATCTCTAATAGAGACATGTCTGACCTTAGACCTTGCCTTTAGTCTTGAGATATTGAACAATCGACCATCGGATCTAGTATGTAGATAGACTCCTTCATTCGCATGTGAGAAAGCATAGTAGAGTATGTAGGCAGCCTATTTTGGAAAGTATTTTGAAAATTTGGATTTAGGAAAAATAGCGGGACAAAAGAAGCATATTCTGCATGAGAACATCAATCGAAAAATACACAGAAGTAAACAAACCAATATATGCCTGCTTCATAGACTACACCAAAGCTTTTGATAGAGTACACCACAAACAACTTATAGAATGCCTAAAAGAGATATATCTAGATGATATGGACATACAACTAATATGTAATCTATACTGGGAGCAAACAGCAATAATAAAATATAACAAAGAGAACTCTACACCCATTGATATAAAAAAAAGAAGAGGAGTAAGACAGGGATGCATACTATCACCAAGCTTGTTCAATCTATACACTGAGGAAATTTTAAAAACATCTCAGAGATGCCAGGCCTACAAATTAATGGAAAGATAATTAATAACCTAAGATATGCTGACGATACTGTTCTACTAGCAGAAAATCCTAAAGACCTACAACAATTACTTAATGAAATAAACATGACAAGCAAAAAAATATGGACTAGATATGAATATCAAAAAGACTAAAACTATGATCATAAACAAAGAAGATACTCAAAACCCACAAGTGGATATCAAAATAGAAGTATAGACCTGGAGACAGTTCAGAACTACAACTACCTTGGACATACTATAACCAGTAATGGAAAATGTACAACTGAAATAAACAAAAGAATAGGAATGGCAAAAAGTAATTTCAATGCCATGAAAAATATAGGAGAAACCAATATTCCTATATGGTACAGAAACAAGGACATTAGACAAGAAAAAAGAACAGAGAATTGAAGCCTTTGAAATATGGATACATAGAAGAATATGTAGAATTGGATGGAAGGAAAAGAAAACAAACGATGAAGTCTTAAAACAACTAAAAATGAAAAGAGAATTACTAAGCACAGTTCAAACAAGACAAATGCGATTTTTGGGCCATGTTAAAAGACACAACAGCCTAATAAAAGTAATATTGGAAGGGAAAATAAAAGGTAAAAGAGGCAGAGGTAGACCAAGACTAACATGGACGAGTAACATCAAAAGATGGACAAGTCTGCCTATGACAATCTGCACCATCAAAGCAAGAGACAGAGCGGAATGGCGCTCCATGGTAGCCAACCTTCGATGCGGAGACGGATCTCAATGATGATGATGAACATAGTTTAGTTTAGTTGTCTTTATATATTTTAATTTGGTTTAGAAGTTTTCTTACTTTGTTTCTTAATTAATCAAGTTATTTAAGGTTCTCTTCAAGAAACACCTGGGACCTCACCACGATTAACTGACCATTTTCCCCCACTCTTTCTTCATCCACCTGCTCTGTCATCAGGTTTTATTTGAATATTGTTCTTGTCCAGTCTTTGCTATCATTAATCATTCTCCTCCTTTTACTGTTTCCTGCAGTGTTAATCTGGCCAGTCCGTTAAATCTTGTGTCATGCTCGTATCGGCACAGTTGTTGTTTTTTGTTTCAATCCAAGTGAGAAATTAACTTATTTCATCATCATGTGCCGTACCTGCCCCTGGCGACTTAGGTGACCATGTCTCTGCACAATTTTCAATCTCCACATCTGTTTATCAGTTCTGGTACTGACTTCCGTATAAAATCCTGCGTAAATTCGTTGTATTAGTCACGGGTCGCTCCAATTTTACAAACTTGAAACAACGATGTTAATGGGGAAATCTGGCGGGAACACCCGCCACTTGTAGGCAACATCATAAACTACGACTAGACTCAGTAACTAGCCTACTCACAAAATAAGACTTTCTTTTTCAGGGTCTGTAAATATCTATACGACACATTGTACCATTGCTGGTATCGGGTGGAGGTTCACGATAGAACAAGAGGGATAAAGGCCGCTTGGTCAAGCAGTCGCCACGACGTTGAGACTCAGTATCTCCCCTACCCCCCCCCCCTTCTTCCCCTCCACACACACACCCACTGATAGAAAAAATCCCTTCTGTCTACTCAAGGTCAAGTACGAGACTTGAACCGGCATCCTAGCACGCGAGTTTACATCCATATGTGCTCGGCCGCCTATCCAGAAATGTTCGGAGATTTCTGTATAGTGCCACCTCAAGCATCGAAACTCACGATGCGAGGCGACACTCCTCACCTTCCCAAGGTAATACCCTGGTACCCATTTCTGCCAACGGCTTGGTCGACCGTGGAGGTATTGTTTTTTCCCAACCACGAGTACAACTCACACTGCTCCCAGCGGCAATCTTCCAACACTGTCATCATCATCATCATTGAGTGCCGTCTCCGCATCGAAGGTTGGCTACTATGGAGCGCCATTTCACTCTGTCTCTTGCTTTGATGGTGCAGATTACCATAGGCTGACTTGTCCATCTTTTGATGTTACTCGTCCATGTTAGTCTTGGTCTGCCTCTTTTACCTTGTATTTTCCCTTCTAATATTACTTTTATTAGACTGTTGTGTCTTTTAACATGACCAAAAAATTTAATTTGTCTTGCTCTAATTGTGTTTAGTAGTTCTTTTTTTCATTTTTAGTTGTTTTAAAATTTCTTCGTTTGTTTTCTTTGCTTTCAATCCAATTCTACCTATTCTTCTATAAATCCACATTTCAAAGGCTTCAATTTTCTGTTCTGTTTTCTGTCCATGTTTCTGCACCATACAAGAATATTGAGAAGATGTAACATTTTGCCATTCTTAGTTTCAGCCCTACTGTTATTTGTTTTGATGTTAGTATATTTTTCATGGCATTAAAATTACTTTTTGCCATACCTATTCTTTTGTTTATTTCAATTTTACATTTTCCATCACTGGTTATAGTATGTCCCAGGTAGATGTAGATCTGGACTGTCTCCAGATGTATTCCCTCAACTGTGATATTTAATTGTAGGTCTTGAGAATTTTCTTTGTTTATGATCATAGTTTTAGTCTTATTGATATTCATTTCTAATCCATATTTTTTGCTTGTCATGTTTATCACATTAAGCAATTGTTGTAGATCTTTAGGATTTTCTGCTAGTAGAACAGTATCATCAGCATATCTTAGGTTATTGATTATCTTTCCATTAATGTTTAGGCCTGGTATCTCTGAGATGTTTTTAAAGATTTGCTCAGTGTATAGATTGAACAAGCTTGGTGATAGGATGCATCCTTGTCTTACTCCTCTTTTTATGTCCATGGGTGTAGAGTTCTCCTTGTTATATCTTATTATTGCTGTTTGCTCCCAGTACAAGTTACAGACATCAGTGGTATGTCTGTGTCGTCTAGATTTATATCTTTTATTAGGCAGTCTATGAGTTGGTTATGGTGTATTCTATCGAATCCAACACTGTACGTCGGCTTTTTTTTTTCTCTCTGTCTGTCTGTGACGTTTTCTCAAATCTCCTGATATTTTTCATTTAACCATTTCAAATGCATGTCTACGGTTATAATCTGCAGTAACTGCCTAAAGTATGAAACGTTGAGCGGACAAGGCAGGACTGGACCACACAGAGACTGTTGAGGATCTTGTTATGGCGCGGGGACAAACTCGCGAGAAATCGCCCAAATGGGGAAGTCATTGTTGAACAAAATAACGAAGTTAAAAACAAAATGTGGAATAAAATAGCAATAAAAATACCTCTAACTCCCCCCCCCCCCCCCCCCCCCCCCCCCAAAAAAAAAAAAATTATATATATAATATACCCATACATTTTTTAAATTTTTAAATCAACAAAGAAACAAAAACAAATTAATATGTGATATTAACGTAAAGTAATGTGTTAGGGAGTGCTTTTATATAACCTAATATTCATATATTATTGTCATCATCGGTGGTCTAGTGGTAGAATACTCGCCTGCCACGCGGGTGACCCGGGTTCGATTCCCGGTCGATGCACATTTTTTTTTTTTTAATGGATTCAATTTACTAATATTTAATGTTAGTTATGATTTGTTCGTTCACACTTTTTAGTTCATTTTTTCTTCTTACTTTTGCTTTCACCCTTTATCACCACCGCAGGGTAGGCGGTTCAGCAGCTGTCTTGGTGTATCGTAAACATCCAGTGCCAAAACAAGCTGGCAGAGGCAACGATGTGCTCCATCACCGATGTCGTAAAGTCGATGTTCTGCTGTAGTACATCAAGGCATGACCATTACCTATTTGAAAGGCAATGTCGAGAATTCTTATATGCCAATGAATACTTCACCTTATAGCGTCAAAGTGCTGACGCTCATATTGGGGGGCCTCGGTAGCCTAGTTTGGAAAACCATTCGACTGGGCTACTGACGCCCACATTTTGGAGTCGTCAATCGCTGAACACAGCGGGACTTGCTGAGGAGGAGATCTCAGCATATACGAACATTTTCTGAGTGCAGTGATGATGACCCGCAAATAACTTAATATTTTTTTAATGGCCTACGGTAAACATTTTGGGTCTTGTGGTCGGTATTACCCCAGTCCGATTTACTTAGCAGTAAAATCTCTGGTACCTATCTTTAGAGACTGCGTGAAACTCTGAGCCTTGTCGATCCGGAAAAGATGTCCTCCACTTCTGGGGATTGAACCAGAATCTCTCTGGTCAGGGAGCATTCGTACTGACCACTCAGCCACCGAAGCTCCTGAAAAAAATACTACGCCTACAAATTAAATAAGATCTGGAAAATTGATGAATTCAATCTCTTCTTCTGCTCATCATGTATCACAAAAAGATGAGTTGCTTCCCCTGAGTCCAACCATCACGATTCATAGCTTGTCTTTCACTCATTTTGCGCGAGACTAGATGTATTTTCTTCGCTCTCTCTCTCCCTCTACAAATCACATGTTGCAGTCCTGTTCTGGAGTCTGACGATCTGACTGGCGTGTTCAATGCGCAGTCTCCGGAAGTGGACGTGCATCCTATAATATTGTGTTTGGGGTCTGAAGATTGTGCTTTCTTGTTCTCTTTTCAATTATGGGATTGGATCTTGGGAATATCGACTGATTTGAAAAATATTGACTAGTCTTGGGAATGTCGACTGATTTGAAAAATATTGACTGGTCTTGGGAATGTCGACTGATTTGAAACATATTGACTGGTCTTGGGAATGTCGACTGATTTGAAAAATATTGACTGGTCTTGGGAATGTCGACTGACTTTTAAAAATATTGACTGGTCTTGGGAATGTCGACTGACTTTTAAAAATATTGACTGGTCTTGGGAATGTCGACTGGACTGGACTTCCGGTTAATATGGCGGATATGCGGCAGGAATCGTTGAGGCTTAGTCTGAAAAGTGTTCCTAGTTGCAGTTTCCTCATATTGCAAGGCCTGCTGCCGAAGCTACTGAGTGTAGTGCTCTGTGCACACCGTGAGCTGTGTTTTTCCGATATTCCGATTGCTTACGATGAATAGTGATATCGTATGACAAAGGTCAGTCCAGCTGCGTTCACTTTCGGTGCTGCTTTGCCTTATGTCTTTTGGTGTGTGATGTAGCAGCTAATGTGGGGACTATACTTGCCTTTCTTTGTTTGGTTCCTTCAATGAAATGAGATGTTAATTCGGATGATTCCACTGGCACGGGCGATTGAGCAATTATGTATTTTAATTAGTTTGCAGTGATTACGGGGCCTTCGGCTAACCATAACCATATCAACTGATTTTGAAAATATTGGCTGACCTAGGAAATATCGACTGAACATCTCCACTTCTACTTTTCGAAAGAAAAAAAAAGTCATTAATTTTTATTTTTTTAATAAGCAGTTTCCATGTCAAAACAAATGTAATGATATCCTTCGATCGGTGCACACTGATTTCCCAGGTCATGGAACATAAAAAAAAAGTTTGCTCACGGGTGAGGTAGTTAAGTGCTAAAAGCAGCTACATCCTTGTCACCTTGACGTGAGCAATGCTAAATGCTGTTCCAGATCTTGACTTTAAAAAAAAAATAAGGAAGAGATTTGTCTTTTTATGACACTCCTTGCGTGATTGTGTGCTGAAGCAAAGTTCAAGACATCTGCCAGTCTTGTAGGTTTCTTCAATCTTATAACCTGAAAGAATATATTTCCAACCACCGCATATGAATCAAGATATGGAAAATAATCACATAACAGATTTGTTATTTTGCTCCTATGTATTGTAACCAACGCCTTAACGTGAATAACATTTTTTTAAACCTTCTGGCTTCAGTAGAAAAGTGTGTGTCCCGGAGCTGCAATGTTTTCTTTTCTTGACAAACCCCCCCCCCCCTCCCCATTAGTTTTGTATGCTCTTATAATTCTTTGTTCCACGAATACGCGTGCTCAAATATATCAAATGAGTGTGCGAGATCTGTATGCAATCACAGTGCAGTTTCCTGAATTATCTGCATAGCGATGTATTCGATCCACCAAAATGTTAATGAATTAAAATTTTAGAACTCACGAAACTGCAGTGTTTTTGTAGTTAATGCGGTCGCTACTGACAAGAATGGTCTGGGTTGATTAGCGCAGATTTTGACCGACGCGGTTTTGGGATATAATAGATAGATGGCAAGAATATATAACAGAACTATTTCATGACGAAAGGGACAAAAAGCCAGACATAAAATGTACATACAACTATAAAATCCTGAAATCCGAAGTAGAAAAAGCCATAAAAACAATGAAAAAGGGAAAAGCAGCAGGGCCTGACAGATGGAGATGATACAGGCTGTAGAAGAGTTTGGCGTCGAAGTGATCACAGACATATGCAATGACATATACCATACAGGATACATACCAAACGATCTAAAACATCAACTTTCATTGCATTGCCTAAAAAGAATGGTGCAGTTGAATGCAGTGACTTCAGAACAATAAGCCTAATGAGCCAAGTAACAAAAATTTTACTAAAAGTTATACAGGGAAGGATTCAGAATAAAATCAATACTGAATTAGAGGAGCAACAATTTGGATTCAAGAAAAACAGTGGGACAAAAGAAGCCATATTCAGCATGAGAACATTGATTGAAAAGTACACAGAAGTAAACAAACCAATATATGCCTGCTTTATAGACTACACCAAAGCTTTCGATAGAATACACCATAACCAACTTATAGACTGCCTAAAGGATATAAATCTAGACGACGCAGACATACGACTAATATGTAATTTGTACTGGGAGCAAACAGCAATAATAAGATATAACAAGGAGAACTCTACACCCATGGACATAAAAAGAGGAGTAAGACAAGGATGCATCCTATCACCAAGCTTGTTCAATCTATGCACTGAGCAAATCTTTAAAAACATCTCAGAGATACCAGGTCTAAACATTAATGGAAAGATAATCAATAACCTGAGATATGCTGATGATACTGTTCTACTAGCAGAAAATCCTAAAGACCTACAACAATTGCTTAATGTGATAAACACAACAAGCAAAAAAATATGGACTAGAAATGAATATCAAAAAGACTAAAACTATGGCCATAAACAAAGAAAATTCTCAAGACCTACAATTAAATATCACAGTTGAGGGAACACATCTGGAGACAGTCCAGAGTTACAACTACCTAGGACATACTATAACCAATGATGGAAAATGCAAAACTGAAATAAACAAAAGAATAGGTATGGCAAAAAGTAATTTTAATGCCATGAAAAATATACTAACAACAAAACAAATATCAGCAGGGCTGAAACTAAGAATGGCAAAATGTTACATCTTCTCAATATTCCTGTATGGTGCAGAAACATGGACATTAGACAAGAAAACAGAACAGAAAATTGAAGCCTTTGAAATGTGGATTTATAGAATAGGTAGAATTGGATGGAAACAAAAGATAACAAACGATGAAGTTTTAAAACAACTGAAAATAAAAAGAGAACTGCTGAACACAATTAAGACAAGACAAATGAAATTTTTGGGGCATGTTAAAAGACACAACAGCCTACTAAAAGTAATATTGGAAGGAAAAATACAAGGTAAAAGAGGCAGAGGCAGACCAAGACTAACATGGACGAGTAACATCAAAGATGGACAAGTCAATCTATGTCAGCCTGCACCATCAAAGCAAGAAACAGAGTAGAATGGCGATCCATGGTAGCCAACCTTCGTTGCGGAGAGGGCACATGATGATGATGATGGTTTTGGGATCATCCAGTC
This sequence comes from Megaustenia siamemsis, assembly GCA_032433765.1. Classification (NCBI taxonomy): domain Eukaryota; kingdom Metazoa; phylum Mollusca; class Gastropoda; order Stylommatophora; family Ariophantidae; genus Megaustenia; species Megaustenia siamemsis. The sequence continues at coordinate 53,645,726 of JAVIAB010000091.1, forward strand.
TCTGAAAATAGGAACTAGGCTAAATCTGGCGAAAAGTGGCGACCTGGTGTAATAACGGATTCATCATCCATAGAATACGCCGACAAAAATTTGGGCACCAGCACCAGGTTTCTCAAACGTCTTAAGGCCTGGAGGGAACCCTTGTTTACTCGAGCTTACACTCGACTCAGGACATCCCATTTGCAAGCCATTCATTCATTCATTCATTTTCCTCTTGTGCCGAAGACGGCACATGGGGCGGAAGTCATAGTACTCCGCGATTGACGAATTGCTGCTAGTTTGTGTAGGTCTAACCCCATGTTTGAGCCTTCCCTAGTCATTTTTCCTGCTTACCGAATCCTGTGTCTACCTTGTTTTCTTTTACCAGATGGTTTCCACATGAATGCCTGACGAGGAAGTCTTTCTTCATTTATTCTCAGTACATTGCCGATGTATTTCCAACGCCTTCTTATAATAAGGCTCGACACGTTTACTAGGTCTAATTCGTCTCTTATCTTTCAGTTTGAAATGTATTCTTTCCAGCTTATGGCCCGCTATGCTTCCGTATAAAAAGGGTGAGAATATTTCACAACCACATCCATACATATATTAGGAAAAGAAAATGCATGTTTCTATTTCCTTTTCTTCCGCGTAATAGCTTATTGCCTTGCACTGTGTTTTGCACCTTACAATCCACACTTATTCAGCACGTATTTGTTCTCCTAGGAATGTAGCCCAATCAGACTAGCTAGTCTTTCCTACCCGAACTTGTGTCGAGTTTTCCTTCTTTATGTGGATAGTCTAATCGGGCTTACTTGCTCATTCTACAAGAATGATTTCACGGTCTCTCCTGATCCGGTTATACTTCCTGTACATGCATGTGACGTCAGTTATACACTAGTTGCCATGTTTGATAGCATCAGCCAGACTTAACTCTATCCGTACGTTTCGCCGCACAGTGCGTCACTCTCAGTTTGATTAGTGTACACCGTTATCAAACCATATTCTTTTACAAGTCTTGTATCATCTTGGTAATGGTGAAATCCTTTACCGTGTTCAGTTATTTAAAAATTCATATATAACATGTTATGTGGTATATCAATATGTCGATTTATTCCTAAAACCATGAACAATTTTATCTTTGAAATCTCTTCCGCTGCGTTGATGAAAAAGCTTCCGCACTGAAAGAGTTTTTTTTTGACAATAGAAACACAAAAAAAGAGTTCTTGGATGTTATGTGGAGCCAGTCTTAACATATGCATGTGAATCATGGATAATAGGACAACAGACATGAAAATGAATGGAGTCTGTAGAAAGGTGATTTTACAGAAGAATGTTGAGAATACCATGGAAAGCCAAAAAGAGCAATGAAAACGACCTGAAAGAAACCAAAAAAGCAAAAATATAGCTAATATCCAATATTAGGAAGAAACAATCAGCATTTTTTGGACATGTTATGAGAAGGGAACAACTGGAATATATTGTAACAACTGGGAAAATTGAGGGACCAAGAGATAGAGGGGAGCAAAGAGAAAAAATACCAGACAGCTTAAGAGAATGGCTTGGCAGAAGGTCAACAACAGAAATGATAAAGAACTGTCGAGATCGAAAGTTGTGGAGAGACATGATCACCTACGCCAGCAGGCCCGGTACTTGATGATGATAACTAAAAGAGTTAAGGCGAGTCTGAGACATCTACGCAACCAGCTGTGTTTAGTCATTTCTTTGTTTAATTTCCTGGAATTTCGTAAAATAGTTGATGTTTTGCTTGTCATTGAGTACCCACACTTGATCTTTCAATATTCGCTGATGACGTTACAGACGCTTGCAGAAGCTGACATTTTAATATTTCGTTGATATAAGACTTTATTGGATTGTTCTGTTAGCAATCATAGGGTTAACAGTATCATGGTTGTATTTGACTTTCTCAACAGGCACCAATCTCAATGATACATGTCGTGCAAACGTTTGGTCATGTTTTGGTCTTTGCGTTTCTCTGATAAAATAATTCATTGAATTTGTTCTGGTAGCAATCTAGGGTTAATGGTATCATTGTTTTACTGAATTTCCTAGACTGGCAAGCATCTCATGCAAACAAAATCAACCAGTGTGTGATAAAATTGTCATTCTTTACTTTGTGCGTCTATTCTTGGTTATTTTGAAAACCGCTGTAGCATTGGGTCACATTGACCTATTTATCGCACAGAATGTCCCAGATTAGAATATTGCTTCCAATGATCTCTGGATCTAAGAATAAATGAAACGGGGGGGGGGGGGGGGGGGGGGGGGGGGGTACCAAGTCCTCTTGGAGACGGATCATGAAACGTAGATGTTGTGCTTTCAAGTTAAGCACATACAAGTAATCCTTGACATTTAAATAGAGATAAGAGTAATGCCGCTGCCCGGATAAATAATTCATACCAAACATTTCTACATATAACTGCTCTGCATATGAATTCACAGTGTTAAGGGAAAGAACTCAGCGTGAGCGTACACTTTCAAGCTCTAAAATGTGTTTCATTGAACAGAAAAGTTGTGACGTATGGTGGGTCAAGGCAAGTATCGTGTCCCTAAGCTGCTCTTCTTTCTTTTTTTATTATCCGTTATCACTTTTTTCTTTTCTTTCAAATATTGCATCCACCACTGCCTTCTTTCCTTCATACAGCTTCTTCTTTCTTTTCTCTTTTCACTGATACCAAATGGTGTCGTGGTTTATATCATTTGTCGTTCTTGAGCTGCTCGAACTGTCTGAATTAGTGATTTTCCTTTGTTGTTATATGTCTCTATCACTGCATCTATCCATCTTCTTCTAGGTCTTCCTCTTGGTCTGTTTCCATGCATTCTCGAAAAGAACGCCCTTGATGGTGATTAGTAAGGATTCATTCTGACCAGGTGGCCAAACCATTTAAGTTGTTGTTCTATATATTCTTGGCAGGGTTTTTATTCCTACCATTTTTCTTATGGTTTCATTTGGTATTCTATCTCATCTTGTGTGTTGTTTGTTACTTTTCTCAAGCATCGCATCTCACATGTATTGATCATGCAACGACATTGCCAAGTAAGGGTCACAGACAACGTGTACAGATTCAGTAGCCAATAGAAACAACAAATATCTTCTCCTCTAGTTTGATTTTCCTTGTTCTAAAACTGCTTTGTTTGGTTGATTTTGTTTGCATGAGATGCGTGCCAGTCTAGAATGTCCAATAAAACCATGATACCATTAACCCTATGATTGCTACCAGAACAAATCCAATGAATTATTTTATCAGAGAAACACAAAGACCAAAATATGACCAAACGTTTGCACGACATGTATCCTTGAGATTGGTGCCTGTTTAGAAGGTCAAATACAACCATGATACCATTAACCCTAGGTTGCTACCAGAACAAATCCAACGAGGTCTTATATCAACGAAATATTATGGGCACTGATCACTCTTTGAGTATCATACACACATGTTTTGGCGGTTTCAATAATTGTGTCTTTGATTGGTAGACTTTAAGAGGCATTCCGTGATTTATTTTTGTGACTATAAAACATTATCCGCTACTTTAATATGTGTATTATTGTCCACTATATATGGCATTTGTCGTCTTGACAGACGATTGGTAGCAAGCAATTATGACAAGTCAGTAGTTTGGTCAATCTATTCGTGTCTTATGCTAGATGCTGATGAGATGGGTGGACAATATTGTCCATATTGTCGTGATTGTAGTACTTTAACATGTAGCGTCGGTAAACACAGTAATTCAACGTTTGATTATTTAACTGATAAATATGATCTTTCAATTCTAGCGTTGAATCATTGTGTTATCTGGTCGATCCAACCTGCTGTCGTAGCATTTATTTTAGTCTTTCAATATGTATGCCCTCTGGTGTCTTGACAGACGATTGGTAGCAAGCAATCATGATAAGTCAGTAGTTTGGCAAAAATTGTAGTGCCCTATGCTGGATGCTGCTTTGCGATAGACAGATCCGGCAACAGAACTAACAAAATGTATTCGTGGTGACTAGCCTCGTCTCCTTTCTCCTGCGCCTTTTGTTTTCTGAATTTGATATCAACACTGCCTCAAAAGTTGCTATGCCAGTTTATATTTTTATTCTCCATGTGCTACGGTCAGCAGCCAAATTGTCCGTTTCTTTCACTGATAGAGAATTCACTCAATGAAGCCCTGCAGACTCTCTTGTATCTCAACACCGGTCTGCCCTTTGGTCTCTTACCGTTCTGAAGTTCACCATACAATATTTGTTTGGAAATACGATTGTTTGCCATTCTTCTTACATGACACAGCCACCTTTGTCTACGACTCCTAAGTGCTGTCATGATGGATGGGAGTTTGACTCGTTTAAGACATTAGAGTTGGTTACTTTGTCCTGCTATTTGATGTTCATGATCTTTCTAAAATGACACGTGATAAGGCAGAACGATCAAAACACAACGCAACGAGCCATCAGCAAACGTTGTGAGAACACCAGATCCAAGGGTCGGCCACGAAAAAGATGGATCGATGGAATATTAGAATCACTAGGAAACATAACAGCAGCAGAGGCGAACAGAAGAGCAAAAGACCTCAAGTTATATCTCCCCTCGACGCTGAAAAGCAGACGTGAAAGGAAAGAAGAAGAATCTTTGGAAGGCAACGCATATGAAAGTTGTTTAACTTATCACACGGACTTTCATTATTCAAATGTATCAATATTATACCCAACGTGTCGTTTTTTTATTTGACTATGTGTACTCGTCACACCTCAGCGTAAGCTCATGACACTTATTCCCTATATTGGAATGATTAACCATCATTCCCCGGTGTTTACTCCCTATATTCGAACGATTAACCATAATACTCCAATGTTTAATCCCAATATTCCAACGTGTAACTATGATAAACCAACGTTTAATCCCTATATCGGAATGTTTAACCATGATACTCCAATGTTTAATCCCTATATTCCAACGTTTAACTATAATAAACCAAAGTTTAATCCCTATATCGGAATGATTAACTATTGTTCCTCAATATTTAGTCCCTATATTCGAACGATTAACCATAATACTCCAATGTTTAATCCCTATATTCCAACGTGTAACTATGATAAACCAATGTTTAATCACTCTATTGGAATGATTAACCATGATTCTCCTATGTTTAACCCCTACATTCCAAGGTGTAACTATGGTAAACCAACGTTTAATGCCTATATTGGAGCGTTTAACCATGTTTCTCCTATGTTTAACCCCTGCATTACAAGGTGTAACAATGATAAACCAACGTTTAATGCCAATATTGGAATGTTTAACCATGATTCTCCTATGTTTAACCCCTACATTCCAAGGTGTAACTATGATAAACTAACCTTTAATGCCTATATTGGAGCGTTTAACCGTGATTGTCCTATGTTTAATTCCTATAACCCAAACATGTAACCACATACCTCATTGTTTAATCCCCAATGTTTAACGTATAACCAGACTATCCCAGAGTGTTATCCTTTATCCCACTGTACACGATAACCAGATATTCCAAAGTGTATGCTATCCCACCATATATTTCTTATGATCCAACTTGTAATCTTACACCCAACGAGTTGTCCATATATTCCAATGTATAATCATTATACACTAACTTATAGTCCTATTACAGAAGAATATTGAGAATACTATGGACAGCTAAGAAAAGTAATGAACACGTTATGAAAGAGGCTAAAACAAAGAGTGAGCTCATTTCCAATATTAAAGAAGAAACAATCATAATAGAAAAAGAATGATGATTGGAACAGAAGGAGAGATGAGAAGGGAACACCTGGAATATATTGCGACAATCGGGGCACGAAGAGACAGAGGGAAGCAAAGAGAAAAGATACCAGACAGCTTAAGAGAAGACTTGGCAGAAGGTGAACAACAGAAATAATAAATAACTGTCGAGATCGAAAGTTGTTGAGAGACATGATCACCTAAGTCAGCAGGCATGGTACTTGATGATGATGATGATGATGATGATGATGATGATAATCCTATTGCTATATCATGCAATCACTGTATTAATAAGTGTGGTTTATAACCTAATGTTTAAACAAGTTTCATTAGAATATATCCTCTGCATTACGTTCTGCAGATACATTTATTTAATTGATTTATTTAATTATTTATTTATTCTGAAATCATTCCTTTATATCTTAATGATGCATCGATATTCAGATTTGCAGGCCCTGTTCTCCATTTCTTAAACCCATGTTTTTTTTTTTTTTTTTAAATTATTTTCTTGGCCTCAAAAAATAAACTGTTATTGCATTATCTTGTTAGGACATTATCTCATGCCGGAGACCTTGTCAGCAGGTTTTCTGATTGCCTATTTTACAGTTTGTATTGTCAAAATATGGCCATCTAAAAATAGAAATATACCCAGAGTTAAACAGAAGTAATCTGATAACGAACAAAATGAGAGTCTATTAGTAGTTTGTACACCAACAATAATTTTACATCCTAAATTGTGTTTAGGTTTTTTTTTTAAATTATTTATTGTTAAATTATTAAAACCACATTTAAAAACTGTGTGGTTGCTATTATGAATATATTTATGATGATACTCTAAGTATAAATGAGCAAAGGAAAGCATCGATAAATAAATTGAGCTGCTGTTCGAATGAGGTAAAATAAGGCAACGAAATGAATTGACAGTAACAAGCAGCTTGACTCCACTTGAAGTGATCTTGTTTATTTACGAGTTTTTTTTTATGTTGCTCCCCTCCCATGTACTAATGTACATACATGCGTTCCTGCCAGTGTATTATTGTTGAATTATTATCACTGATTTATTATTGCTAATGTCGATCAGATTTAAGACACCCTGGATAATCAGTGACCGAGGGAAAGTAGAGGGATTTAATTGTTACACGAGAACCACAAAATGTGTCGATGGTTAACTGGCATGGCAGTCCGTGGTGAAGGGAGAGAATACGATTATCGCTTGATCTCGTCATCTTGAAGCTTCAAATGTCCACAAGTAACGACATTGAATGCATTCTTGATGTAATATTCATGAAACTGTCAATGCAATGCTCTCATAATGGCGCCTCATAGTGTTGATGTCATTCTGACAACACAAGGCTTGTCAATGAGAGAAGGTTGTCCAATAAAGTCATTCTGGCGGACAGCTTCTCAATCGCTGTCTGTTTTATCATGTAAAAGTAGATCAGTTATTTTATTCTTCTCAGTCGTTGTCTGTTTGATCATGTAAAAGTAGATCGGCTATTTTATTCTTCTTAGTCTCTGTCTCTGTTTGATCATGTAAAAGTAGATCGGCTATTTTATTCTTCTTAGTCGCTGTCTCTGTTTGATCATGTAAAAGTAGATCGGCTATTTTATTCTTCTTAATCGTTGTCTGTTTGATCATGTAAAAGTAGATCGGCTATTTTATTCTTCTCAGTCGTTGTCTGTTTGATCATGTAAAAGTAGATCGGCTATTTTATTCTTCTTAGTCGCTGTCTCTGCTTGATCATGTAAAAGTAGATCGGCTATTTTATTCTTCTTAGTCGCTGTCTCTGTTTGATCATGTAAAAGTAGATCGGCTATTTTATTCTTCTCAGTCGTTGTCTGTTTGATCATGTAAAGTAGATCGGCTATTTTATTCTTCTTAGTCGCTATCTCTGCTTGATCATGTAAAAGTAGATCGGCTATTTTATTCTTCTTAGTCGCTGTCTCTGCTTGATCATGTAAAAGTAGATCGGCTATTTTATTCTTCTTAGTCGCTGTCTGTATGACAATGTAAAAGTAGATCGGCTATATTATTCTTCTTAGTCGTTGTCTGTTTGATCATGTAAAAGTAGATCGGCTATTTTATTCTTCTTAGTCGCTGTCTCTGCTTGACCATGTAAAAGTAGATCGGCTATTTTATTCTTCTTAATCGTTGTCTGTTTGATCATGTAAAAGTAGATCGGCTATTTTATTCTTCTTAGTCGCTGTCTGTTTGATCATGTAAAGTAGATCGGCTATTTTATTCTTCTTAGTTGTTGTCTGTTTGATCATGTAAAAGTAGATCGGCTATTTTATTCTTCTCAGTCGTTGTCTGTTTGATCATGTAAAAGTAGATCGGCTATTTTATTCTTCTTAGTCGTTGTCTGTTTGATCATGTAAAAGTAGATCGGCTATTTTATTCTTCTTAGTCGTTGTCTGTTTGATCATGTAAAAGTAGATCGGCTATTTTATTCTTCTCAGTCGTTGTCTGTTTGATCATGTAAAAGTAGATCGGCTATTTTATTCTTCTTAGTCGTTGTCTGTTTGATCATGTAAAAGTAGATCGGCTATTTCATTCTTCTCAGTCGCTGTCTGTTTGATCATGTAAAAGTAGATCGGCTATTTTATTCTTCTCAGTCGCTGTCTGTTTGATCATGTAAAAGTAGATCGGCTATTTTATTCTTCTCAGTCGCTGTCTGTTTGATCATGTAAAAGTAGATCGGCTATTTCATGTATGTTGCTGGGATTGAGAGTTCGTCATGAATTCCAAGCAGCTTGGCCTGGGTGTGCTTTTCTGTTGGCCAGTGTTCCTTCCATAACGGCCTGAACTCGTTGCCGTCCTGTTGTGTGTGTTCGGCTGTCCGTGTCACTTATCCACTCATGCACAAAGAAGAATGAACTAGTCTCAGACTGTGCAAATGGTTGTTTAAGCTGTTGTGTCCTGTTTCACTACCCCCAGAAATAGTGATGCCTGTGGTTGTTTAATCTGTTGTGTCCTGTTTCACTGCCCCCAGAAATAGTGATGCCTGTGGTTGTTTAATCTGTTGTGTCCTGTTTCACTGCCCCCAGAAATAGTGATGCCTGTGGTTGTTTAATCTGTTGTGTCCTGTTTCACTGCCCCCAGAAATAGTGATGCCTGTGGTTCGGAGTAAGACCACTAGTTTTGCTAGTTCAAGGTAGGGGTAGTTGTTCTTTTATTGGTAGATCTTTCTGATGGCTTCTATGAGGGGTTTCTTGGAATGTGGTTTGTTCTTTCTGTATCTCTAATGCTCATTCTGTTCTCATCCGTTATTTATGTCAGGGAAGACAAGTGAAACAATATTAAAACAGGTAAATGAATTTAAATATTTGGGAACTTTGTTAACCTCAGACGGAAGATGTACAAAAAAGGTGAGATGCAGAGGCAAAAGCAGCTTTCCAACAAATGAGGAAGATACTATGCAATCCATTTTTGACAATAGAAACAAGAAAAAGAGTTCTTAAATGTTATGTAGCGTCAGTCTTAACATATGGATGTGAATCACGGACAATAGGACAACAGACAAGAAAATCACTGGAGTCTGAAGAAATGTGGTTTTACAGAAGAATGTTGAGAAAACCATGGACAGCTAAGAAGAGTAATGAAAACGTTCTGAGAGAGGTCAAAGCAAAAAGAGAGCTAATTTCCAATATTAAGAAGACACAATCATCATTTTTTGGCCATGTAATGAGAAGAGAACAGCTGGAATATATTGTAACAACTGGAAAAATTGAGGGACGAAGAGAAAGAGGGAAGCAAAGAGAAAAAATACCAGACAGCTTAAGAAAATGACTTGGCAGAAGGTCAACAACAGAAATTATAAATAACTGTCGAGATCGAAAGTTGTTGAGAGACATGATCACCAACGCCAGTAGGCCCGGTACTTGATGATGATGAATGCTCTTTCTTTTGCCAATTTATCGGCTCTCTTTCAAATCCAGGTATCCCACAGCGTGATGGTAACCCTTACAGTACTCATCTTTTCTTGGTGTTTACTTTACAGATGGCTTTTCGCAGCTCTGGTAATTGTATCCCATTGGAGACCGGCTGACTTTGCGTCACTAATGGTGATCTGGTGGCACTAATGGTGATCTGGTGGCACTAATGGTGATCTGGTGGCACTAATTTTTTTAATTCGTCTATTATCTCTCTATATGTCTTAGGCTGTGTGCTTCCGATGTTTAGTTAGAGCAGAAGGTTTCAGTTGGCAAGCATGAGTTTTGACTTTCTCTATCTGGGTATATCACAGATATTGTTTACTGCTTGAGCTGCTGATCCGTCGGTGTATTTCCCTGCTTACCTGGCGTACCTTTCTTCATCATGTAGATGCTTCTGTTTTTCTTTTGGAGGCTGTTTTTTTCTCCCATAGAACAAGAAGTGACCAAGGTCATATTTATGTTCAGCTTAGGTTTGGCTCCCATTGGTTGGCGGAATAGTGTTACATAAGTGTGCATTGGTTGGCGGAATAGTGTTACATAAGCGTGCATTGGTTGGCAGAATAGTGTTACATAAGCGTGCATTGGTTGGCAGAATAGTGTTACATAAGCGTGCATTGGTTGGCAGAATAGTGTTACATAAGCGTGCATTGGTTGGCAGAATAGTGTTACATAAGTGTGCATTGGTTGGCAGAATAGTGTTACATAAGTGTGCATTGGTTGGCAGAATAGTGTTACATAAGCGTGCATTGGTTGGCAGAATAGTGTTACATAAGCGTGCATTGGTTGGCAGAATAGTGGTACATAAGTGTGCATTGGTTGGCAGAATAGTGTTACATAAGTGTGCATTGGTTGGCAGAATAGTGTTACATAAGCGTGCATTGGTTGGCAGAATAGTGTTACATAAGTGTGCATTGGTTGGCAGAATAGTGTTACATAAGTGTGCATTGGTTGGCGGAATAGTGTTACATAAGTGTGCATTGGTTGGCGGAATAGTGTTACATAAGTGTGCATGGGTTGGCAGAATAGTGTTACATAAGTGTGCATTGGTTGGTGGAATAGTGTTACATAAGTGTGCATTGGTTGGCAGAATAGTGTTACATAAGCGTGCATTGGTTGGCAGAATAGTGTTACATAAGCGTGCATTGGTTGGCAGAATAGTGTTACATAAGTGTGCATTGGTTGGCAGAATAGTGTTACATAAGTGTGCATTGGTTGGCAGAATAGTGTTACATAAGCGTGCATTGGTTGGCAGAATAGTGTTACATAAGCGTGCATTGGTTGGCAGAATAGTGTTACATAAGTGTGCATTGGTTGGCAGAATAGTGTTACATAAGTGTGCATTGGTTGGCAGAATAGTGTTACATAAGCGTGCATTGGTTGGCAGAATAGTGTTACATAAGTGTGCATTGGTTGGCAGAATAGTGTTACATAAGTGTGCATTGGTTGGCGGAATAGTGTTACATAAGTGTGCATTGGTTGGCGGAATAGTGTTACATAAGTGTGCATGGGTTGGCAGAATAGTGTTACATAAGTGTGCATTGGTTGGTGGAATAGTGTTACATAAGTGTGCATTGGTTGGCAGAATAGTGTTACATAAGCGTGCATTGGTTGGCAGAATAGTGTTACATAAGTGTGCATTGGTTGGCAGAATAGTGTTACATAAGTGTGCATTGGTTGGTGGAATAGTGTTACATAAGCGTGCATTGGTTGGCAGAATAGTGTTACATAAGCGTGCATTGGTTGGTGGAATAGTGTTACATAAGTGTACATTGGTTGGCAGAATAGTGTTACATAAGTGTGCATTGGTTGGCGGAATAGTGTTACATAAGTGTGCATTGGTTGGCGGAATAGTGTTACATAAGTGTGCATTGGTTGGCGGAATAGTGTTACATAAGTGTGCATTGGTTGGTGGAATAGTGTTACATAAGTGTGCATTGGTTGGCAGAATAGTGTTACATAAGTGTGCATTGGTTGATGGAATAGTGTTACATAAGTGTGCATTGGTTGGTGGAATAGTGTTACATAAGTGTGCATTGGTTGGCAGAATAGTGTTACATAAGTGTGCATTGGTTGGTGGAATAGTGTTACATAAGTGTGCATTGGTTGGCAGAATAGTGTTACATAAGTGTGCATTGGTTGGTGGAATAGTGTTACATAAGTGTGCATTGGTTGGTGGAATAGTGTTACATAAGTGTGCATTGGTTGGCGGAATAGTGTTACATAAGTGTGCATTGGTTGGTGGAATAGTGTTACATAAGCGTGCATTGGTTGGCGGAATAGTGTTACATAAGTGTGCATTGGTTGGTGGAATAGTGTTACATAAGTGTGCATTGGTTGGTGGAATAGTGTTACATAAGTGTGCATTGGTTGGTGGAATAGTGTTACATAAGTGTGCATTGGTTGGCGGAATAGTGTTACATAAGTGTGCATTGGTTGGTGGAATAGTGTTACATAAGTGTGCATTGGTTGGCAGAATAGTGTTACATAAGTGTGCATTGGTTGGCGGAATAGTGTTACATAAGTGTGCATTGGTTGGCAGAATAGTGTTACATAAGTGTGCATTGGTTGGTGGAATAGTGTTACATAAGTGTGCATTGGTTGGTGGAATAGTGTTACATAAGTGTGCATTGGTTGGCAGAATAGTGTTACATAAGTGTGCATTGGTTGGCAGAATAGTGTTACATAAGTGTGCATTGGTTGGTGGAATAGTGTTACATAAGTGTGCATTGGTTGGTGGAATAGTGTTACATAAGTGTGCATTGGTTGGCGGAATAGTGTTACATAAGTGTGCATTGGTTGGTGGAATAGTGTTACATAAGTGTGCATTGGTTGGCGGAATAGTGTTACATAAGTGTGCATTGGTTGGCGGAATAGTGTTACATAAGCGTGCATTGGTTGGTGGAATAGTATTACAAAAGCGTGCATTGGTTGGTGGAATAGTGTTACATAAGTGTGCATTGGTTGGCGGAATAGTGTTACATAAGCGTGCATTGGTTGGCAGAATAGTGTTACATAAGCGTGCATTGGTTGGTGGAATAGTGTTACATAAGCGTGCATTGGTTGGTGGAATAGTGTTACATAAGCGTGCATTGGTTGGTGGAATAGTGTTACATAAGTGTGCATTGGTTGGTGGAATAGTGTTACATAAGTGTGCATTGGTTGGCAGAATAGTGTTACATAAGCGTGCATTGGTTGGTGGAATAGTGTTACATAAGCGTGCATTGGTTGGCGGAATAGTGTTACATAAGCGTGCATTGGTTGGCGGAATAGTGTTACATAAGCGTGCATTGGTTGGTGGAATAGTGTTACATAAGCGTGCATTGGTTGGCGGAATAGTGTTACATAAGTGTGCATTGGTTGGCGGAATAGTGTTACATAAGTGTGCATTGGTTGGCAGAATAGTGTTACATAAGCGTGCATTGGTTGGTGGAATAGTGTTACATAAGCGTGCATTGGTTGGTGGAATAGTGTTACATAAGCGTGCATTGGTTGGCGGAATAGTGTTACATAAGCGTGCATTAGTTGGAAGAATAGTGCTACATAAGCGTACAATAGTTGGCAAGTAGTTCTATGTGTTATTTTCTGTCTTCTATCCCCTTCTGTCTTGCTGACTCTTCGTCTTCTTTCCTTCCAGCGCAGAGGGGATATATAATTTGCGGTCCTTTGCTCTTATGTTCACCTCTGCTGCTGTTATGTTCCTGTCAATCGTCTAACACTCTGTAAATGTTATTTTTCTTATTGTTCTTGCATGTATGGTCCATGACTGGCATTGGTAGCACAAGGTTGGGATAAAGATTGTGTTGTAGAGTGTTTAGCTGATTGTGACCCCAAATTTGGAAGTGCCTGTTGAAATCTCTAGCGACAATGAGATATTTCTAGGCGACCTCCATGTTATCCACAATATTCGGGCAAAAGCAGTTTAATATCTCCAGTTTTAGAGTCTTATGTTGTAGATGGATTCTTTGATGATGCAGCTTTCTTATTTCTTTGTTTTATTTAAGTCATACATGATCAGTGGTCATTTTAATATATGATCATATCGCCATTTTTGTTTCAATGTTTCTCTGTCCACACTCAAGCAGTAATAACCTCATATCTTGAGACATTTGTCTTCCTCTAGATAACTTTCTCTGTCCACACTCAAGCACTAATAACCTCATATCTTGAGACATTTGTCTTCCTCTAGATAACTTTCTCTGTCCACACTCAAGCACTAATAACCTCATATCTTGAGACATTTGTCTTCCTCTAGATGACTTTCTCTGTCCACACTCAAGCACTAATAACCTCATATCTTGAGACATTTGTCTTCCTCTAGATGACTTTCTCTGTCCACACTCAAGCACTAATAACCTCATATCTTGAGACATTTGTCTTCCTCTAGATGACTTTCTCTGTCCACACTCAAGCACTAATAACCTCATATCTTGAGACATTTGTCTTCCTCTAGATGACTTTCTCGCATGCTGCATAAGATGATGTTTTTTTTTTCTCCTGAAATATCTGATACTCACTAGCTCTGTCTTTTTATTATTGACTCCCTCTGCGTTCCAGTGCATTATTTTTAGATAGGGTCGTTTTTTCTTGTTAGCCAGGTATTTTTCCCCTGCCACCTTTTGGATCTTTTAGGTGGGCTATGGGAAACTCCAGTAGCTGAGGGTGGATTCTGTCGAGGCTAGGAACACTGCACTGCTCCTGACACTTTTGGGCAAGTGTTTTTTTTCGTTGATTTTTGTGGTGTTTGTATGTTTTTTTTTTTTTTTTTATAATAAAGATATATATTAAACCAACGTTTTTCAAGAGCGCGGTAACATGATTTCTAATATGCTTTCTGGCCTGGTACCTCCGACTTCACCCCTTGTCCTTCAGGCCCAGTATGTTTATATTATACCTCCTCCTCTCTCCGGATGTTTTGACTGCGCCTGAACCTCGTTTGCTGTCCCATCCATCTGCCTCCCGCTGGAGTTGAGACTCAACTTTCGACAAGATTATTGGGTAGAACAAGGTCCGCCACGTATAGGTGAGCTAGGTTTTCACAGGAGACATGTCGCGTCTTGTTTTGCGTATCGCTACCCCACTTGGATCCACCCAGAGGACATTCGCTGTGAAATGAACAATTTGGTTTCTGTCTGTTTTGACAGGAATAGGAAGATACGATCCCTGACATAAATACCGGATGAGAACAGAGTTCTTATGTCTCCAGTCTCAGAGAAACACTCCCCCCCCCTCCTCCTCCCTAGGGTGCGGTGCTTCTCAGCGCCAGTCTTGGGCTGGCAGTTTTTACTAGGGCAGCACTACACCAGTATGGTTTAAACATTGTTTAATGGCAAATTCGGGCTAGCATAACCTGGAAAACATCATGTGTGGCTGAAGGGATTGTACCGCGCCAAGAAGAAGGCACAATCTCACAGTTAATTAATAATAATAAAAACTATAGCACAGTAGACCCCAGAAACGGAACAAATGTCGTAATGATAATTTTAAGTATAGATCTTTTCTAAGTTTGTTCTTGTTCGTGTATACGCCATCATCGTACCCCTGTCATTGTACAGCAGTACCTTAATTGCTTGTCTGGTACGCAAGAAAATATCACCCACAATGCACTGACAAAGTCCCGGAAACAATTTCAGAAATTGCTGGTTAATATATTCTTCTTTCCTTCCTCATTTGCTTTTCAACGTCAAGGGGAGATATAATTTGGGGTCTTGTGCTCTTCGTTCATGTCTGCTGATGTTATGTTTCCTAGTGTTTCTAATATTGCGTCAATCCATCATTTTCGTGGTCGGCCCTTGGGTCTGGTGTTCTCGCAACGTTTATTAAAACTCGTTGATCTCCCCTGTCTACCTTATCACGTCGCCAAACAATTTTTTATTGTTGTTTCTTTATATATTCAATGGCGGGGATTATTTGTAACTTTTTTTTCTGTTCTTCATTTCTGATCTTATCTCTCAGGCTGTTTCCAGTCATTCGTCTAACACATTTCATGTCTGTAGAGGTTATTTTTCTTATTGTTCTTGCATCTAGGGTCCAGGACTGGCATTGGTAGCACAACGTTGGGATGAAGATTGTATTGTAGAGTGCTCGTTTTGCCTCCATAGTTATTTCCTTGTTGGACAATAGTTGTGATTGCTGTCCGATGATTTGACAAGCTTTGTTGCATCCTGAGTCTATTTCTGATGTTTATGAGTTGCCATTTGTCACTAGGTTCCTAGGTATTTTATTTCCTCTACTTGTTTTAGCTGTCAGCCGGCTATAGTTATGTTGATGATCTGTTTCTCTTGCAATATTCATGACTTCTGTTTTGTTCATGTTGACTTTCATGTTGCATTTTGTGCCTGTGCTGTTAAGTCTATTTAAGTGTTCCTGTGGTCTTCTATTTTTCCATGTATCAGTGCCTGATCGTCTGCAAATAGAAGCTCGTTGATCTCCCCTGTCTCTGATGGGTTGGCTAGCTTGCATATTTAGTCCATGTATGTAATAAGCAATAGGCAGAATAGTACGCAGCTCTGTCTTACACCTGATCTAACTTTGAAGTGGTCTGTGTAGCCTGCTGCTGTTCTGACAATGCAGCTGCTGTTGATGTAGAGACTTTTAATTAGGTTGGTTAGATGTTGACTTACTCCGTATGTTGTTAGTATCTCCCACAGTTGTTCTCTGTTTACTCTGTCGAACGCTTTTTCCTGGTCAATAAAAGCTGTGTACACATTTTGATTGTGTTCTTTCGTCTTTTCTGTTAACTGTTTTAAGGTGAATCAATACATGCTCCTTTTTTTGTGTGAAGCCTATTTGAGAATAACTTAAATTAGTTTTATTATTGGTCTCAGCCCTTTTTACTTTATTTTTGGTGTATAAATTTTCTACATGACTGAGAAGCGATATACCTCAATAGTGATTGCAGTCTCCATTGCTACCTTTATTTTTCCATATTCGTATGATGATTGCCTGTTGCCAGTCTTCTGGGACTTTTGTTCAACGATGCCATGTTGCATTGGATATTCTGAGCAGCTATATAACTCCTTTTTCTCCTGCTACTGGTATCATTTCCACTGTTGTGTTGTCTAACCCCAGTGCTTTATTTCTTGGTGCATATTTGATTACCTTTTCGATTTTTTTAAATAATCGTAGGAATTTTACCTTTTTAAAATCTTGCTCTGATAGAGCAGTATCTCTTTTTCCAACTTTCAACTACCATAGATTAATTTACATGCTGACTTTTAAGAAAGGCCTTACTTTTTATTGCTCGCCTTCTAATTCAATAGCAGTCGCTGTCAGTTTCGACAGCTACCTAGGTAGATGTTTAGCTTTCAGTGCATCATTTTCGGAGTCTGAAGATTCCACTTTGCTTTCTCTTCAGCTTTGAATGGGAAGTCATGGAGATATTTGTTCTTTGCTGTTTGTCTCTATGCATTTAATTTTTTTTTCAATTGTAAATGTTTGACTCATGTTTTAGCTTGGTTTTCCTATACTCTCTGGCTGGATTGCTCATTTTGTTCACCTACTTTTACTAACTTGTTGCCTTTCTCATTTCTCAGAATACCACAGTGGGCAAGGATTTAGTAGCTTGACTATTTAAATATAACATTTGAAGAAAGTATTTAACTGAAGATATCTCCAACGAAACCTATAATTATATAACAGCTACATTAAAATATATTCCAGTTTGTATGTCCTGAATGATAGAAATAAATGTAGTGATAACCGTCTCATACCAAGGAATACACATCCGAGTTGTTTGTTACTGATACTTTGGTTCATTTGTTAGTTTGTGTTTTTCCTGTGAGACAATTTACACAAACTTCTTCTATTTTACTTTCAAAGTGAGTAGGAGAAGCTCTAGCATAAAATGAAAACAACTTTTGTGGATAAAAAAAATTGAATCTTGTACTCCTTAAACTCTCAGAGTTGCCAATCTTTGATATTTTTGTTACAGTCATTAGCTGCTAAAATATTATTTCTACATAAATATCTATTTAAGCCAAAAATTTTACTTTTGTTTGTATGTGTGGTATAATAAAATGAAACAACTTCCATAAAATATCAGTTTTAAGAATGAGGGGAGTGTACTCATAACATCTTCATCCAAAAGTGAATCAAAATTTAGAAGATTGTATCTAAAATGTCACTCTGAGATGAAAACGAACAGCCGTGATCCAATTCAGACTGGTAATCAAGAAAATGTTTCATAATGTGCTAAATAGTACCAATTATTGTATGCATAGTTGACTGAAATCAAATGATCAGTGCAACATCAAAACTTAGTGCAGAAAGAGAAATAAGAAATTCGTTATCATCAGGAAGCTGTCAAGCTAGTGTTTCCCACTCTAGCTTCTTAGACAATATTGCTGTTTTGAAGTCTTTCACTGAAAAGATTCATTAGTATGTCACAAATAAATTGATTGTGTTATTTACTGATTGTGAGCTCAATTAATTTGAGCTTTTTGTTGAGAACAGTCTCAGGAAATGCTTTCATTTTGTATCTCTCTGCAGGCTGATCCTAAGGCTACAGTTGAGAAAGAGATTAGTAGAATCGGTCCTGGTGGATACTTTGGAGGTTGGTATTGCTTGCTTGAATGTGAATTTATAAAAGAATAGGTAGAATTGGATGGAAAGAAAAGAAAATAAATGAAGATTTAAAACAAGTAAAAATGAAAAGAAAACTACTAAACACAATTAGAACAAGACAAATGAAATTTATAGGGCATGTTAAAAGACACAACAGCCTAGTAAAAGTAATATTGAAAGGGAAAATACAAGGTAAAAGTGGCAGAGGCAGACCAAGACTAACATGGACGAGTAACATCAAAAGATAGACAAAGGAGACTATGACAATCTGCACCGTCAAAGCAACAGACAAAGTGGACTGGCGTTCCATGGTAGCCAACCTTTGATGCGGAGACGGCACTCAATGATGATGATGATGATTCCTTATCTTTACCTCTCTCACTGTCTTTCTGTTATTTTCCTCTAATTATATTATTTTATAGTCATCATTGCATTCACTGTCTTGCTGACTTCACTATTTCACTTCTCGTCATCTCATCTTTCCTGCCACATTCTCCTCTCATCGATCATCATTTGACACATCCCTCCTCTCATTTTCTCCATCACATTTTATTTCTCTCATTACGTCTCACTCATCATCATTTGAGTGTGTGTATTTTCAAAATGTTGCTCTCATTTAGCTAGATCTCCCACTTATTTTGTGGTCCTATCATATATATAAGGAACAATGAGAACGATCTGAAAGAATCCAAAAAAGCAAAAATAGTGCTAATATCCAATATTAGGAAGAAGCAATCAGCATTTTTTGTACATGTTATGAGAAGGGAACAACTGAAATATATTGTAACAACAGGGAAAATTTAGGGATGAAGAGATAGAGGGAAGCAAAGAGAAAAGATACCAGACAGCTTAAGAGAATGGCTTGGCAAAAGGTCAACAACAGAAATGATAAATAGCTGTTGAGGTCGATAGTTGTGGTTATGTCTTAATTTATGATAATAATATATATGTTAAGGGATACCCTTTTTACCTATCTTGTTTAAATATTAACATTTTCCAATCAATGAACCTAATATTGAAGTTGCTACTCCACATCATGTGACTGGAGAAAAACATTTCCTTTTTCAGATTCATTTTCTTCTACCTTTCAGCTCCCTGTGGGAGCTTTCCATGTTTCACAGCCATATAATAAGACTGATTTAACTTTGGATTATTCAGGTTGCTACAGTGATAAAAAAAAGTCTTTCCATTTCTATCCACAGAGTTAGCTTTGGTGACTCGCAAACCACGTGCAGCCTCTGTGTATGCTGTTGGATTAACTAAGTGTGCAGGTACAGTTTCTTGCATGTGCCTCATTTGGAAATCAACATAATATAGTCACACTTTTGTATTTAACATCATTCTTGTCAGCAATAGAGCAGTGATTGGCACAATGAGTGGTCTAATGAGGACCAAAAATCCAGTTTGATCCCAATTAATAGTTTCTAGGGCCACCCCCCAGCCATTTGTGGGTACCAGATCTTTTTCTGGGGA
This sequence comes from Megaustenia siamemsis, assembly GCA_032433765.1. NCBI lineage: Eukaryota > Metazoa > Mollusca > Gastropoda > Stylommatophora > Ariophantidae > Megaustenia > Megaustenia siamemsis. The sequence continues at coordinate 53,665,429 of JAVIAB010000091.1, forward strand.
AAAAAAAAAGACAGCATTTGTATAAACTGGCCACATTATCCACTAAAGTACAAATGGTAAACAAATTTTGGTCAACACACCATATTCTCCTTACGCCACAGAGGCTTATGGGGTTCTTTCTTTGCTAATTGTTTGCACCATTATCATTCAACTAGATATTTAACTACATGGTTCTGAAAGGAGATCTTTGATTAAAGTCATTTTATAAGATTATATAGTGCTGAAGTCGGATCGGATGTGTTGGGCCAAAGGATGCTAATATCACAGTTAAACTGTAAACCACAAAACAACGCAGACACGCCCACTTAACGTCCTTTTAAGGGCGGATGATGAAGAGGTGTACGACTTTAAGTCATCGGGCAAATGCAAGCAAGCATAAAAGATCATATGACCATACAATTTTTATTGGGTTTTTTTTTACCATTCAGTTTTTGTAAAAATTTATAATGCTAAACTTATTTCTTTTAAGGAATCAACAAATTTAACATATTTACTGTAAGGAAATCATTTCACAAGATATCATCTAACTAAATACCATTCTCATTATGGGAATAAATTAATTGGACATCGTTCTATAGGGAATAAATTAATGGGATAAACATGTAATTTTTATATAGGTGGCTGTTGCTGGCCATGTGATGAGAAGAAATAACAAAAGAATCATAAAGCAAGCCCTCAAATGGGAAACAACAGAAGAAAGAAAAAACAGGCTAACCTTAAAAGACACTTAAGAAAAGAGGACAGGACATCAGGCATCAGCTACCTTATTGAAAATAAAAAGCTCGTCCACAAATATGACTGTCTGCATATATTTGATGAAAGATTGGAATGTCCTTTTCATGGGGGGTATCAATATTTTTCAACATAATCACCATCCCAGCCTGTACATAATGCCAACATTGAACAAGTTAGTGCAGCCCATTGAGGAAGAAACTGGATGTCTGCCACTAGCTCCAGGTACGCATAGCTCCAGTTACACATAGCTCCAGTTACACATAGCTACTTGCACCTCCTTGCCAGTAGTGTACCATTGTCCCATGAGGTGTTCTTTCAGCTTCAGGAAAAGGAAGAAGTCACAAGGTGACAGATTGGGGCTGAATGGTGGCTCTGATCAAATCTCATCAAACATAGGACGCTCTAATGTTTGTCAACTCATGTTTGGGCAAGCATTATCGTACGTAAGAATTGTATATTTTCCCAAATGAACAGACACCAATCATGTGCGGAATTTCTTAAAAACTTGTCACATAGTGATCAGAGTTGATGGTATTGCATGAAACCATCTTCATCACTTTCATTAGCATATAGTGATAGTGCTGCATGCTGAGAAAGGTGCTAGGGAGGGGATATGAACACTAGAGAGTTATCTAGTGTGCAATGAAGATGATCTGTCAACTAAATTAAACTAAATTGCTTAGAGGGAATCAGCTGGGTATATCTCTTATGTTGAATGAATTAACTGGATCTAAATTTCATAAGAAATCATGTGACTAAATATATACCATCACCATTTCAACTGCAATCAATATAGAGCCTTCCTTCTCAGCCACATGGGAAAGTTATATGCCAAAATTATGGAAAAAAGACTCAGGCCAATAATGGAACTATAGTTAGGCGATTCTCAAATGGGGTCCCCAAAAATTAAAGGATATACTGATGCACCTTAAAATAGCTACAGAAATGAAGACAGAAACAACCAAAATTGGTACATAGCTTTCATTGACCTGGAAAAAGCATTCAACTGAGTAAACAGAACAATTTGTTGGGGATACTAACAACATACTGAGTCCACATCGAACCAACCTAATGAAAAGTCTCTACATCAACAGCAGCTGCAGTCACAACAGCTGCAGGTTACACAGACCACTTTTTTAGTCAGATCAGGAGTAAAACAGGTGTGCATGCTATCTCCACTATTGTTTATTACTTATATGGACTACACATGTAAGTTAGCCAACCCCTCGGAGACATCGAAGCTTCTATTTGGAGATGATCAGGCACTAATACATGGAAAAATAGAAGACCTACAAGAATACTTAAAGAAACTCAACATCACAGGCACTCAATACAACTTGAAAATCAATATCAGCAAAACGAAGTAATGGATATCACAAAAGAGAAATAGAACATCAACATAACTATAGATGGCAGACAACTAAAACGAGTAGAGGGATTTAAATACCTAGGAAGTCTAGTGACAAACAACAATTCTCGAGCAGCAGAAATAGACTCAAGATGCAGCAAAGCTTGTCAAATCATTAGACAACTATCAGCACTATTGTCCATCAAGAAAATAACTCTAGAGGCAAATTGGACACTCTTCAATACAATCTTTATCCCAACATTGTGCTACTAGTGCCAGTCCTGGACCCTAGATGCAAGAACAATAAGAAAAATAACTACAGAGATTAAATCTGTTAGACGAATGACAGGAAAAGAACCTGAGAGATAAGATAAAATATGAACAACTGAAAAAATACCTAGGAATAATTCCCACCATGGAGTAAATAAAGACATAACAAATAAAATGGTTTGGCCACACAATAAGGCAGAGAGATCAAAACACTACACAACAAACCTTCAATAAACATTGCAAGAACACCAGACCCAAGGGCTGACCACGATAAAGATGAATTGATGGAATAATATAAATATTAGGAAACATAACAGCAGGAAGGGAGCCGCGATAGCTCAGTGGTTAGTGAACTGGACTACAAAGGACAAGGGGTAAGGTTTGATCCCAACCGACGGCTTCTGGGTTCACCCAGCCTTAAATGGGTACCGGATTTTTTTCTGGGAAAGTAAAGCAGCACGGGCGTAATACCGACCACATTACCCCAAAAATCATGTCATTAACACGTGACGGGGGTACTTTACTTTTTTTTTTTTTTAACAGCAGGAAAGGCCAACAACAGAAGAGCAAAAGACTGCAAATTATATCTCCCCTGTGATGCTGAAAGGCAAATAAGGAAGAAAAGGAGAAGACCATTTAACAAACTATTAAATGAATACTCATTGATTACACACAGTTGTCTTCTATGATTCTCACGCTCTTGTTTATGTCCACAGTTTTAGATGTACATGCATTTGAGAGACTGATGGGGCCCTGCATGGACATCATGAAGAGAAACATTCACAATTATGAGTCCCAGCTGACAGAGATATTTGGCAAAAAAACGAACATATCTGACCTGCGGTGAAAACTGCCTATATATTAGTTTATAATTAAGCTTATTACCAGAGAGTTGAAGAAAAGTATATGCCATTTGTTCAATATTTGTGTGTCAACTATTTGTTCACTGGTATTTATATTTCCAGCTAAGGAAGATTTAGCTCTTTTTTTTTTCTTTCTTTTAGCTGAAAAATGACTAAAGCCAGATATCCATCAGTGGATATAATTTGAGATGTGTGTTATATCCTGATACTCAGTATAATAATAACAACTCATCCGTTTTGCACATTACAGATCTATATGTAGTTGTTCGTTAATCCCATGTGCCTGTACGTGTGGCCAGTCCATATGTCATTAAGTCCCTGTATAAATGATTTTAATTACACTCGAATTAGTTGTTAGTTCTTTGATTATGCTTTGCTTTTGACTTTGTTTATTTAGAGCGATCAAGAGCTTTGTAGATGGACAGTCCAATACTCTCTTCCATGAAAATGCTGCTCTCCTCCGTCAAAACTTTACTCTCATTCACCACAACAACATTTTTCATCTTAGAAAAAATACTGCTTTTCTGTCATTAAATTTTATTCTACTTCCTCTTTCTCTCCTTTCTTTCTTGTTCATAAGCGTCAAGGGGAGCAACAAATAGTTGTCTTTGGTTTGCCTCTATGCTGCAGCATTTCCTAGTGTTTATAGAATTTGGCTGAGCTAATAGAATTTGGCTGAGCTAACTGTTTTAAGAATACCTTCTTGATGGTTTCTTATTTACATAGCATTTGTTGATAGCTGTTTGAAATGTGTTTGACTGCTTCTATGTTACCACCTGGGCTGACCATTTAATTATTTGCTTTTTTTTAGTGTTTTCTGCTGTGATGGTGATCCCTAACTGTCTTTTTTTTAGCTCCTGGCTTCTAAATTTATCTCTCCAGTTGAGTTCCATCATCTATCTGATGTATTTCATTTTGGTATTTAAATTATTTATTATTAAAAAATGTAGTGTCTAATTTTGGAATTCATAGCACAATGATAGGATAATATTAATCATTGTGTTTGGGAGCCGCAATAGCTCAGTGGTTAGTGAACTGGACTACAAAGGACAAGAGGTAGGGTTCGATCCAAACTGACGGCTTCCGGTTCACCCAGCCTTTAATGGGTACCGGATTTTTTTCTGGGAAAGTAAAGCGGCACGGGCGTAATACCAACCACATTACCCTAAAAATCATGTGCCGAAGGTCTGTAAAATTTGTGGTCACTAACACCATATTCCCTATACGCCACTTGGCATGAGTGGGGTAAAAAAATTAATTTATTGTGTTTCAAAGCATTTTCTTCTGTTCATTTGTATTGTGTGTTGGCCAGTAGTAGTACTATTTAACCATCACTCTGGCAAACTTTAGAGTATCTTTTATTCATTATTTTATTATTTCAGTATCATGGTGTATTTTTGCTGCTTGTTTGTTGTCCTATATTACCAGACTGCCTAAACATTTTAAATGGCCTGTTTACCTAATCAGTAATATGTTACTCTTCCTCATTAAGAACCCAACTCTCAATCATTACATTTGATTCTTCTTAGTTAAGATTTTACTCTTAATCATTACATTTGCCTCTTCTTAACTATCTTACTCCGGCTGTTTGAAACCTTTTTCTCTCCATGGTTTAATCTCATCTAAAGCAAACTTTACTCTCCTCTATTCAAATTATTTACGTAAAACTGTTTTCTCTACTTGATTACAGCTTCACTCTGATTCATATAAAAATGTAATATTTACAGGTCCATTATATTGACTAAAAATTCGTAGAACCACTTTAAACCCATTCACAAATCAGGTATTTTAACCTAAATAAAAACCACAAACTTATTCTCATTTACACATTTTTCTGATTTCCAGAATGTTTTACATTCAAACATGTGAAAGTTTACAGTCTTTCACAAAACACTACACCTATTCATGCTTTGATATAAGCTCAATATTCATTCATGATGCTCATGCATGGGAAAATGTTCTATCCATACATAGAAGTCCACACTGATTAATTGCAAATTCCTCAGTAATTTACACAACACTTTACACTGATTCATGGACAATTTTACATTCATTTACATAACATTTAACACTCATTCATGGAAAGTTTTATACTCATTTACATAACATTTAACACTCATTCATGGAAAACATTTCTACGAATTCATAGAACACTTATACTTATTCTTGAAAAAAATTTTACAGTTACTCACAGAACACTTGACATTTATTAATGGAAAACTTTACAGTTACTCACAGAACACTTTACATTATTTATTCATGGAAAACTTTACAATTACTCACAGAACACTTGACATTTATTAATGGAAAACTTTACACTTACTCACAGAACACTTCATTCACACTTAAATATGGAAGAATTTGGCTTTCAGACACAAACAATCTCACACACTTGTTCACAGAATATTCTACTGACCATATAATATTATATGTAGACCATATAATTCTATACACTCATTTCCAACATACATAACATCACTCCAAACTGCCTTATTTCCTTTTACCACTTATTGGGAGATTTATAATTTTTTTTTATAATTTTCCCCATTAAAATTATACCAAGTTTGACTCATCTTTCTGTAGAACCAAACATAATCTTGAATATTCTAGAAAAATAAAAAAAAGATTTTGTTTTATCTCAAATATTATCCAAGTCTCTTGTCTTCAGTTTTTCTCAGCCAACCTTTATGTGCTTGCCACCACTTTAAGTAATGAAAAGATCGTAATATAATGTCCCAAGGCACATTAATTTTGTAAGGGAGTGAAATAATAGACCACAGTATTGGGAGGTGTGGAAGCCAGTGCTCTCTCCCTTACTGTTATTACTTTCCCCAACTTAGTAAGTCAGGTACTCATAACCTTATCAGCGGGTTTGACTGAAGAGGCCAACCTCAAACTATGTTTGAATCCTTGTTCACTTAATCGCCAAACCAGTTCATTAACATGGACGCTGTCATGTAATCATAATGAGACAATTGTTGTCTTTGTTTTGAGTCGATGTTATCTTATGATATATATAACTGTCATGTGCCACCATATAGATGCTCATTGAGTAATTGATAATTTAACTACTGCCATTCTAGTGATATCTCATGAATTTCATTGCATTGAAATAGGGTAAAGTCCTAGTTTAGTCATATAAATTAAAGTCCTTAAGAGTAGCATCCCCTTGAGTAGCATTGCACTTTATTCTGACCCCTAATTGTAGATAAGATAGAAACAACACAAGGGTAAAGTCATTAACCTAACCCTAAACCTTAAAATAATTTTTAGTAATTGAGAACTGCTATAGTTTTGATGTGATGCCAACTAAGGGAAAGTCACTCATTTCACTTTAATAATTTATATGACTAAACCATGACTTTACCTGAAATAGACATGTGTTATGATACAACGAGAGCTATTATAATTTGAATAATATTTTATTTGTCCTGTTACTCATTTCAGAAATAATAATTGTATAGGATTCCTCGATGCTATATTCTAATGCAGTGGTAGAGATACTTGAAATGGATTCAACTTCTAATTTCTGTACCAGAAGTGACAGAAAAATGTTGGTTCAGTAAACCCTTGATTTAAACAGTTAAAAGTATGAACAGATAGGGTTGTCCTTTTCAGCTGTCCTGGTAAATGAATATAATGCTAATGGTGCTGCATATATATCATATAAGTGATAGAAAACTCTAATTGCCGCCAATTTTCTCATTTCGTGGGACGGCATGACAGAGTTCCAGTAAAATTCTTTTTTTTATTGAAAAAAAAGAATGCTAAGCATATCTGTTTGTTATAGATACTTCAGCTGATTGAACCGTTTGTGTCGTTCCAGAAAGATAAAATACACATACTTCTTCAATACATTCAAACTGGTTAGAAGAAGCTGTATGTGAAAATTATAATAACTCTTTATTTGTGGCTAAAACTGAATATTGCATGCCCCGAAAACTCTCAGACTTGCTGATCTTTGATCTTATTGTTACAAGCATTAACTCTTTCCCTACAGAAGCTTTTTATCAATGCAGCGGAAGAGATCTATTGTCCTTTCGAGCCGAAGACGGCACATAGGGCAGAACCAGAATCTCAAAAACAAAAACCTTGCATGCCAAAATGGCACATATTACAGAGGTCACTGCCTCTAAAATCTATGGCTCTGTTTCCATAACAATAGTTTTTACAATGACAGCTTGTCAAGCCATCGATCAACCTCCTTAGTCGCCTCTTACGACATGCTTGGAAGGTCACAGTGTCACTATTCTTTACTCATAATGAGACCCCGGTAACACACAGGAAGAGATGCCAGAGACCTAATTTTTCATGATTTTAAGAATCAATAAACATATTTATATTTATCGAACATATAACAAATTATTTATGAATTTTTATATAATTGAATAAGGTATTAGATTTCACAAATACCAAGATAATACAAGACATGTGAAAAGAATATTGTTTGATGACGGATCACACTAATCAAATGAGAGTGAAGCACCTACTATGTGGTGAAACGTACCTGGCTGAAATCAGCATAGCACACATTGCGAATGTCATTCACACATAAATATTTACTGTAGCTAGAAAAAAAAAAGTGTACGTTTTATGTGGTGTCACAAATTGAAACCACTTCCATGAAATATAAGTTTTAACAATAAGTGGATTGTACATGGCCCAGGGCTTCTTCATCCTATAAATGCTGCACAATTTACAAGATAAGAACTAAAATGCCACTTGAGATGAAAACAAACAGAAGTGGTGTTTGTTAATGTTGAAAATCTGATTGAATTAAATGTAGCTCTAGAAAGAAACTGAAAACTCACCTGGTCATCACTCCAATGTTTCTCTCTAGCATCGTTTAATATCTCCAGAATGATTCTAATTAGTATTTTTCCTGTTTGAGATTGCAGCATTATTCCCTGTAATTTGTGCACTCCTGTAAATTTCCTTTCTTTGATAGTTTAATCATATAACCATCTTTCCAATCTTTAGGTATTTCTTCTTTCTCCCAAATCTAGTAGTTTATGTAACATCCAGGTAGAGGTGTTAATACCCTCTTTGATGGTTGCTGGAGGAATTCCATCTGATCCTGTAACTTTATCATCTAACAACTTGATGGTTTCTGATGGAATTACATCTGGTCCTGTAGCTTTTTACCATCTAACAACTTGATGGTTTCTGAAGGAAGGAATTCCATCTGGTCCTGTAGCTTTATCGTCTTTTAACAACTTGATGGTTTCTAAAGGAATTCCATCTGGTCCTGTAGCTTTTTACCATCTAACAACAACTTGATGGTTTCTAAAGGAAGGAATTCCATCTGGTCCTGTAGCTTTTTACCATCTAACAACTTGATGGTTTCTGAAAGAATTCCATCTAGTCCTGTAGCTTTTTACCATCTAACAACTTGATGGTTTCTGAAAGAATTCCATCTGGTCCTGTAGCTTTTTACCATCTAACAACTTGATGGTTTCTGAAAGAATTCCATCTGGTCCTGTAGCTTTTTACCATCTAACAACTTGATGGTTTCTGAACGAATTCCATCTGGTCCTGTAGCTTTTAACCATCTAACAACTTAATGGTTTCTAAAAGAATTCCATCTGGGCCTGTAGCTTTTTACCATCTAACAACTTGATGGTTTCTGAACGAATTCCACCTGGTCCTGTAGCTTTTTACCATCTAACAACTTGATGGTTTCTGAAAGAATTCCATCTGGTCCTGTAGCTTTTTACCATCTAACAACTTGATGGTTTCTGAAAGAATTCCATCTGGTCCTGTAGCTTTACCATCTTTTAACAACTTGATGGTTTCTAAAGTAATTCCTCTAGTCCTGTAGCTTTACCATCTAACAACTTGATGGTTTCTGAAGGAATTCCATCTGGTCCTGTAGCTTTACCATCTTTTAACAACTTGATGGTTTCTGAAGGAATTCCTCTAGTCCTGTAGCTTTACCATCTAACAACAACTTGATGGTTTCTGAAGGAATTCCTCTAGTCCTGTAGCTTTACCATCTAACAATAACTTGATGGTTGTCAATATTTCTTCCCTGCTTGCCTCAGTGAACTTGCAACTCCTCTTCCACTGGAAGATTGTGTGGGCCCAATCTGTTCTAAGAATTCTTCAAACTTCTCTGTCCACTTCTTATTTGTCCTATTATATTACTAAACAGATTGCTTTACTTATTCTTGATTAACCTGTTTGAATTTTCCAATTAATTTATTTTTACTGGTGTGCATTTCTTTCATATTTCCTTTACTTGTTGCCTACTCTGCCTCTTTAGCTAATTCATCTATATATTTCCTCTTATTTCTTTGTATGTATATTCTCACCTTGTTGTTCACCTCTGTGTATGTTTCCTGTGCCTTAGCTGTAATATTTCTCATTTATTTTTAACTGATAATGTCCATCTGATTTTAGTCAGTACCAGACCTGCAAGTACATGTCTTCATTCTCTTCTTCTTCTTCAGCTCCTTCATCTTTCTGTCAGCAAGGAAGGATATATATCATCCACAGCTTCTTCATCTTTCTGTCAGCAAGGAAGGATATATATCATCCACAGCTTCTTCTTCTTCAGCTCCTTCATCGTTCTGTCAGCAAGTAAAAAAAAAAGTAAAGTACCCCCATCACGCCAAGTGGCTAATAGGGAAATATGGTGTTAGTGACCCTATATTTTACAGACCGTCAGCACATGATCTTTGGGGTAATGTGGTCAGTATTACGCCCGTGCTGCTTTACTTTCCCAGAAAAAATCTGGTACCCATTTAAGGCTGGGTGAACCCGGAAGCCGTCGGTTGGGATCGAACCCTAACCCTTGTCCGTGGTAGTCCAGTTCACTAACCACTGAGCTATCGCGGCTCTCTCTGTCAGCAAGGAAGGATATATATCATCCACAGCTTCTTCTTCTGTATAGATAATTTATCTCACCTTCATAAATTTCAAGCCAATTTTGAGCTCTAATTTCTTACTTCGCATCTTTTTTTTCATGTTTCTTTTATTAAACTCTCAACACTTGTTATTAGTAATGGATGCATTGTTCATCATTATTGTTTATCCATTGAATTCCAAGTATATTTCAGGTCCGTTAAATCAAGAGTTTACACATTTTCATAATTCTAATTTACTGACACAGAATGAATGCAGAAATGAGTTAAAATTAAATATTTGTACTTTCTTATCCAAGTTATTATGAGTTCTGTAGAAAATGTATAATATTGAATCATCATTATATAAATGTAATGTGAAATTTTTGAAGTTGATAACTAAATTTCTACATTTAGATTGATTAAGCAGCTGTGCCATCTCATCAGCAGATTTGTTAATAGTTCCCAGTTTCTCATAATTGCAATATTTTGCACACAAAAACTGTATCATCTCTTTTATAGTTTTAATGCTCACATCTAGCTAAACTGCACCATCTCTTGTATAGTTTGGATGCTCACAAACTCACTTCTAAATTGTACCATCTTCAACATCGTTATAATAAGTAAGTATAGAAAGAGTATCATTGACATATTAGGGGTATGATGTTAGTGTCATATTTTGTCCATGACAATCAGCACATTTAAGGGTGTGTAGCATAGATTATATCATATAAAGTTTCATATGTGTGCATTTTTCTCCATCTCTATGAGATTGATAAAGAGTGTGTAAGAGAGAGGCTATTATGAGTGAGTGGGTGTAAAAGCATTTCAGTGCTTTTCTGCTCTTCTTGCTTGTTTCTTACCAGGTCTATGAGCTGTCACTCTCTTTTTTTCTTGTGCAGGTAACAGATTATCTATGTCATTCTCAGTCATCCCAAAGTTATCAGAGGCATCTAGATTAAAGCAGCTGTTTCTATTTGAGAAGGAAGTCTCAAGATATCATTCAACTATCTGTCTGTTTATCCTTCTTTATGAGCCAAACTTGATGCATAGAGCAGAAATTCTAGACTCACTATGACCATTGATCTTTGTTATAAAGTGTTGGACCTTTCACAGGACCCACTTCGTATCTCACCACACATACCTTTTCTGGGTCAGATTCTCAACCTTGGCAAGGTCATTTATACCTAGAAAGATTTACAATTTATAATTTTTTTTTTTTAAATTATGGCCATTCCATGATATTGTCCCTCTTATATCATGAAATAAGAGGTAAACTTAAAAAAAAAATAAAAAGCCAGGCATGCATTGTCACTGTGGTATATAAAGAATGTTGTTAATGCCAACATTTATCTCTGACTAACTGTACATTTCTGGCTGATGTCTTTAGTAGTACGCCTGGCTGTTCTGCCTTTCTGGAGAAAACTCTGCTGACTAACTGTACATTTCTGGCTGATGTCTTTAGTAGTACGCCTGGCTGTTCTGCCTTCCTGGAGAAAACTCTGCTGACTAACTGTACATTTCTGGCTGATGTCTTTAGTAGTACGCCTGGCTGTTCTGCCTTCCTGGAGAAAACTCTGCTGACTAACTGTACATTTCTGGCTGATGTCTTTAGTAGTACGCCTGGCTGTTCTGCCTTCCTGGAGAAAACTCTGCTGACTAACTGTACATTTCTGGCTGATGTCTTTAGTAGTACGCCTGGCTGTTCTGCCTTCCTGGAGAAAACTCTGCTGACTAACTGTACATTTCTGGCTGATGTCTTTAGTAGTACGCCTGGCTGTTCTGCCTTCCTGTAGAAAACTCTGCTGACTAACTGTACATTTCTGGCTGATGTCTTTAGTAGTATGCCTGGCTGTTCTGCCTTCCTGGAGAAAACTCTGCTGACTAACTGTACATTTCTGGCTGATGTCTTTAGTAGTACGCCTGGCTGTTCTGCCTTCCTGGAGAAAACTCTGCTGACTAACTGTACATTTCTGGCTGATGTCTTTAGTAGTACGCCTGGCTGTTCTGCCTTCCTGGAGAAAACTCTGCTGACTAACTGTACATTTCTGGCTGATGTCTTTAGTAGTACGCCTGGCTGTTCTGCCTTCCTGTAGAAAACTCTGCTGACTAACTGTACATTTCTGGCTGATGTCTTTAGTAGTATGCCTGGCTGTTCTGCCTTCCTGGAGAAAACTCTGCTGACTAACTGTACATTTCTGGCTGATGTCTTTAGTAGTATGCCTGGCTGTTCTGCCTTCCTGGAGAAAACTCTGCTGACTAACTGTACATTTCTGGCTGATGTCTTTAGTAGTACGCCTGGCTGTTCTGCCTTCCTGGAGAAAACTCTGATACCCATTTTCAGATCCTGGGTAAACACACCCACGTTTTCTCCTACCCAATGCCCTTTCATTGAGAAAACTGTTCATATCATGACAGTCATAAATTGCACCTGGTCCATCTGGTCTGCAGACAGATACAGTTACCCAATGGTACACTGTTGTCAATTAGTAATCTACTGGCATGAGTTAAACTAGACTGTTAGCCAAGAATGTTAAAGCCTTATAGACACACATCATAACCACATCCTGATTAGTTGTTTTTACATTAGTCATGATTCCACCCACAGCTATCCTATAGGATCCATCACTGCCTGAGATTCCCCACCTGGTCTCTGTTACCTGGCCTGTGTTGTTTATTGGGGTTCAAAAAAAGATAAAGGTGTGTCCCTTAGCAATCTTTTACTACCATGTGGGAGTGAAGTGTAGAGCCTCCACTATCATGGTCACATCTTCTGAGGGAGCACAGCCCAGTGCTCTCTCTCTCTCTCTCTCTCTCTCTCTCTCTCTCTCTCTCTCTCTCTCTCTCTCTCTCTCTCTCTCTCTGACTTACCAATGGCCAGATACCCACTTGCTTTTCCAGCTGGGTTAACTGGCAGGAACGTGTCAGCTTTGAACCCTGGTGTACTGCATGAAAAGAAAACCCTTTACAACTGTGGTTAATCAGTCCCATATTTATGGGGGTAAAGACGTACAATTGTTAAGTTGAATTTCATGTTTCCCCCCACCACCTACATAAACCAATGGTGTTACCATTTTTAGTTAACTATTTTTGTCAGCCTGTGTGACACAATGTGCAAGAGATTCACTTTCATTTATTATTTCTCTTAACAAATCTATTCTTTAATAACGAGCTGCAACAACAAAAGTGAAAAATGATCTCTGAAAAGATGAATTAGTGAAATATTGAATGTCACACAAACTGCTGTATAGGATGTAAGTTGCAGTGGTATGTCCCCACTGATGTGAATTGCAAGAGGGCAGAGAAGACAAATAGTGATAGAACTCCACTTACTGTAACAGAGTTACATTTCTTACTTTGGGTAACACTGCAAGTCAAACACCCCTGCTTCTTCATTTATAAATACCAAATTGAAAGATATCTTGTTCCATTATAATTATAAATGAGCATGGATGTAGTGTAATGGTCATGCCCTGACTTTACAGTTCAAAGTTTGCTGACTTTGCCTCTCATTCTACCTGTAGCAGCTGACACCTCCTCACTCCCAAAGTTAGAGAAGATAACAGCAATAAGCAAGAGCTTTCGTATGTCAAAACAGGGAGCTGTGATAGCTCAGTGGTTAGTGAACTGGGCTATAAAGGATAAGAGGTAGGGTTTGATCCCAACCAATGGCTTCCAGGTTCACCCAGCCTTTAAAGGGTACCGGATTTTTTTTCTGGGAAAGTAAAGCGGTACAGGCATAATACCGACCACATTACCCCAAAAATCATGTGCCGAAGGTCTGCAAAATTTATGGTCACTAACACCATATTCCCTATTGGCCACTTGGCGTGACAGGGATACTTTACTTTTTACTTTTTATGTCAAAACTGCTGTTTGACATTAACAGCCAATTATTACAATTGATGGCTGCATTATCAGTCTCATGTAGATGTACAGTAATCCCTCAGTTATCGTGGTTAATAGGGACCAGAACCTGCTACGATAAGTGAAAAAACCGCGAAGTAGTGTCACCCTCTCATTTTTAACATACGTACATTTTTTGTGTATGTATAATATCAATAAGTGTATATGAAACCATATAAGTGCATATGTTATCATTAGAACATTAAAGAATAGTTTCAAAAATGTAAATTAAAAAAATGAGGGAGCTGCGATAGCTCAGTGAACTGGACTACGAAGGACAAGAGGTAGGGTTCGATCCTAACCGACGGCTCCGAGTTCACCCAGCCTTTAATGGGTACCGGATTTTTGTCTGGGAAAGTAAAGCGGCATGGGCGTAATACCAACCACATTACCCCAAAAATCATGTGCCGAAGGTCTGTAAAATTTATGGTCACTAACACCAAATTCCCTATACGCCTCTGGCGTGACGGGGGTACTTTACTTTTTTTATGTATATAAAATATTAATAGTATAAATAACATACATAAAATAATGGTTTTTTTTAATAATAATAATTCCTCAATTTTGAATTTTTGAACAATCCGCGATGTACTGAGGCCGCGATAAATGAACCACGAAGTAGCGAGGGATGACTGTACCTCTCTTGTGTTGCCGGAGATGACTATCAAGTCTAGATAAGACATAAAATCTCCTGTTTCAGCTGGAACATGTATAACCAGAGCTGTTCATAATTTTATTGATTGTTTTGTCATTTCTGGCTGCACATTTTCTTTGTCTTCTTCTTCTTCTTTCCTTCCTCATCTGCCTTTCAGCGTCGAGGGGAGATATAATTTGCGGTCTTTTGCTCTTTTGTTCGCCTCTGCTGCTGTTATGTTTCCTAGTGCTTCTAATATTCCATCGACCCATCTTTTACGTGGTCGACCCTTGGGTCTGATGTTCTCATGTTTGTTGAAGGTTCGTTGTGTTGTGTTTTGTTCTTTCTGCCTTGTCACGTGGCCAAACCATTTTATCTGTTGTTTCCTTATATATTCTATGGCGGGGGCTATTCCTAGCTTTTTTCTCAGTTCTTCATTTCTGATCTTATCTCTCAGACTGTTTCCTGTCATTCGTCTAACACAGTTCATCTCTGTAGAGGTTATTTTCTTATTGTTCTTGCATCTAGGGTCCAGTTGTGCCCTGTCAATTTAGTGTTTCTTGGAGTATCATGCACCTATAGGGATGTTACTACACCTTAACAGACAGATGTTGTAGACAACAATTTTCTAGGAAATCATTTTAAAGTTGAAGCTTCACATGGGCATCTTTTTTAACCTTTTATGACATAGATACCTGCGATTTTGGCTGTCAGGAGAGCCTCAGCTCATAGGATTTTATCTTGTCACTTTATTGTAAGCAGTTTAACATGACAAGATTAAAACACTTCATATCACACCATCATATACTATATAACAGTGCTCTTCAACCTTGTTATGCCAATTTGTGTCACTTTTTACTGGATACATTTTGTCTACCGCCCACTGAAATCTCAATTGAAGAAATAAAAATCAATATCGCTGACCTTTTATTTAATGAGATCCTTGAGCCTGAGTTAAATGTTGGATATCTGGCTCTATTTTTGTAAGGAATAAGCGTTGGTCTCCTCCTTCAGTGATTTACAAACATTGTCTGTGTTTGGTGACAATATGATCACAGCACTAAAACCTGATTCCACTAGTTATGAGCTAAAGAATGGTAGCAGTACATTTAATATTACTTTCCACATATTTGGATATAAGGCAGACATTTTTTTTTATTTTGTCACATTTTAAGGTACCAATGGTTATTGAAAATCAATTTGCTCTCTTCATCATATTTAAGATGCTATAGTTCTTCTTGACATATGATGTCAGTCTTTACAACATTTGCAGTAAAAAGATTTACCATCCAGCTATATACTTTCAAGTTCAAAATATTGGTTTTACATTCATTAATGTGACTACTTTACCTTTCTATCTCATCTAAGGTGACTATTTTACCTTTCTATCTCATCTAAGGTGGCTAGTGTACCTTTCTATCTCATCTAAGGTGACTACTTTACCTTTCTATCTCATCTAAAGTGACTACTGTACCCTTCTATCTCATCTAAGGTGACTACTTTACCCTTCTATCTCATCTAAGGTGACTACTTTACCCTTCTATCTCATCTAAGGTGACTACTGTACCCTTCTATCTCATCTAAGGTGACTACTTTACCTTTCTATCTCATCTAAGGTGACTACTGTACCCTTCTATCTCATCTAAGGTGACTACTGTACCCTTCTATCTCATCTAAGGTGACTACTGTACCTTTCTATCTCATCTAAGGTGACTACTTTACCCTTCTATCTCATCTAAGGTGACTACTGTACCCTTCTATCTCATCTAAGGTGACTACTGTACCCTTCTATCTCATCTAAGGTGACTACTGTACCTTTCTATCTCATCTAGGGTGACTACTTTACCCTTCTATCTCATCTAGGGTGACTACTTTACCTTTCTATCTCATCTATGGTGACTACTGTACCTTTCTAGCTTCTCTAAGGTGACTACTGTATTTTTTCATCTCCTCTGGGGTCACATCATCTTTTGTTGATGACACTTCCACAAACTGATGAAATTTTACTTTTCTGAATATTATTTTAGAAAAGGCAATATTTCTTTCTAAAATTAATGTCATATTAGCTCATTGAAATTGTAAATTAGTTCAATTTAATTTCTTTAAAATTGCTGCCAAATAAAATGCTTCATGCTTTATTGTGTGTTATTGTTGACAGAGTGCAGCCTCATTTTCACTGTCAAAAAACTGTATGACACTCTCGTACAATCCAAAGAAATAAATCAAGCATGTGCCCTTTGAAAGCCAACACACTTCTGTAACAGTAACCTAATATAGTACTCATTGTTGTCCTGGCACAGCTGTCGAAACACACTGTCATTTTTGGCCTTAGATTTGATCTTATTAATAGCTCTATTCTTATACATAATGATGAATGCAGTTTTGTGCTCAAGTGTTTTCCAACAAGATGTTGTCTATGTATCACTCAATGAACGCACAAAACATTTGGCACCTCCTCCTTCAAATAAACAATAACCCCACGATAGTGGCCAATCTTTGATGTCACCCAAGCATCATTATTGCTAAAGGGTATATTATGTTTTTCAAAGAACGATTTCACAGCAGTAAATATTGATAATCCTGTTGTATTTGTAGTCAGACGTATAGTGAATAACATTTATTCCTGCAATAAATATATTGTTTTCATCAAAATACCTCACAAATACTATCAATAAAGCATTACTATCTGCAATAGTAGACTCATCCAATTGCATGGAGAATTATGAGTTATTGAGAATATTTATCAAATTATTTTTAACATTAACTGCTATTTCATCAGTGAGTCACATTACTGTAGTATCACTGAGGGGCAACGTCTTTATAACTTTATTTGGGTCTTTGGGTCCTGTTGCATTACGATTGAGATAAATTCTTTAATTGATGGTATTATCACAGTTTCTCCAATATTGTGACTTTTACCACTTCTTGAAATTAATTGTGATATACGATAAGATTTATTATTGTACAACAATTTTGACATTTTTTTAAACATTTCTTGAAAATATTCCAAGGGCTTATCTTTATCTTTTGGATGCTTTGTTGGAAGATGCTCTTACAATCGACTTGGCTTCATTAGAAAATATTTTCTGACATAGGAAACACATTGGAAGCTCTTTGTTTCTACTAAATTCAATGAATCCAAACTTCAGATATTCAGGTAACTAGCCACAAGCATATATTTTTTTTTAGACTTGGCTTGAGATTTGTGAAAGCCACACATCTATCAATATAATATGAACAAATCAGAGGTCACATGTAAAACACTCCAATCACATATCCAACAGCATCAGATGATGAATAGATTATAATTGTTTCTGAACAATCTTGAACTAAATAAAATGTTTAGTTGTCAATACAGGATTGAGAGAAGCAGTGAGATAAGATCAAACCTTCAGAAAGAGAGGGGTACTTGTTGATTTTAACAGGATCTTACATTCTACAGATGTGCAAGGGTAGGTCGGTTGAAATTGATAAAATGGAGAGATAGGTATAAAGCACTCACTACAATGAGCACCCCCCTCCCCCCATAAAACCAGATGGCCCTGTCTTGTCAATGTAATTGAGGTCATGTTCAGAGACAAATTTATGAGGATATTCTGGTTATTGGTTTTTTTGAAAATTTCATGAGAGAATAAAATTCTTTGATCATCCACCAAATGTATATTTTTATATCATTAATAAAACATTTAACTGTTCTTCTACCATCCACCTAAAAGTTAAAATCACCCATTAGAGGGCGGTAGCACCAAGGTTGAAGAGCACTGCGATATAATTAACTTTACCACATGGTTTAAAGAAGCCGCGATAGCTCAGTGGTTAGTGAACTGGACTACAAAGGACAAGAGGTAGGGTTCAATCCCAACCGACGGCTTCCGGTTCCCCCAGCCTTTAATGGGTACCAGATTTTTTTCTGGGAAAGTAAAGCGGCACGGGCGTAATACCAAGTACATTACCCCAAAAATCATGTGCCGAAGGTCTGTAAAATTTATGGTCACTAACACCACATTCTCTGTACGCCACTTGGCGTGACTGGGGTACTTTAATTTTTTTTTTTTTACATGGTTTAAAAGTAGATATTTCTCATTCTGCAAGAAAAAGGACATTTCATTCTTTACAAAATTCAAGGCTGGCACCTCAGTAACATGTACATGTGGACAGGTGTCCCAGACTGCTGAACACATACTTCAAGACTGTACTGAATATAGTATGCTGAGGAAAACACATTGGCCCATAGATACAATACTACAGGCAAAACTAAAATGACCTCTGCAAAAACTACAAAAGACAGTAACATTTTTACACAAAAGAACACTGCAGATATAGACAATAATTCAGGCATATGGAAGATAAGATTGGCCCTAGTCCATTTTAATTCATCCAATCAGAAAGAGTGTTACAGAGATTGTCATTACCTATCACAACTTTGGTAAGCATATTTTTGTTATTGGGATAAGATAGATAACTGTCTTGGTTTAGTATGATTCTACTTCAACTCTTTCTGGGTTTTTTGCTGCAGATGTAAATTTCAGGTCTGTTCATGTTTGTTCAGTCAAGAAATGTTAGACAAATGTTCATGTTGTTGAGTGAGAGAGAAATGGTTGCACAAGTGTTCAGATATTCTCAGAAAGAACTGGTTGCTAAGTGAGAATCCCTAGTATTATGTCTTCAGCAACTGAATAGTGTAGCAACATTAGTTGAGTTTTGTAACAAATTAAAGTATGCCAGCCATAATGTGATAAGTTTAACTGCTGGAATAACATGTTATCCTGTAAGAATGTGCTACAATATCTGATAGCATAAGTGTGTTATTTAACAGGTAGACATTCTTGTCAGGTCTAAATATGTACTATAACAACTATATAACTTTATATTGGACCTGTATGTGTTTGATAACATTGTTTGCCTAATTAATTTATATAAATTAGATAATGTATATGTGACCATAACTTAAAATGTACCTTTAGGTTAACATTCTGTTCAGCCAAAATATATCATTTGTTTCACTTTTGTACTGTTGACCTATATAGCAGTCCACAAGTCTGCAGGTGGTGGGTACAGTTGTTTGTTATTTATACTTTAGTTGATTTGCTCATTTGTCATCTTTCCTGGATGATAGAATACACGTACTTCATCTGTTGTACATTCAAAGTGATTAGAAAAAGCTTATATTAACATTTTTTTTTTAAATTGTGGTTAAAAATTTAATATTGGGTCCCCCAAAACTCTCAGATTTGTAAGTCTATAATTTTTATGTTGTGGGCATTAACTACATAAATATCAGTCACAGATAAATATTTATTTTAGCTAAAGATTGTTATTTTTAGTTTGTGATGTCACAAATTGAAACCACTTCCATAAAATGTCAATTTTAATAATGAGTGGAATGTGCTATCTGTCGTTCGCTCACCTGAAGTATTGTCTATATCTGTAATGTCGTTTCCTGTAAAAGTATGGAATGTACTAAACTCTGGAAATCTTTATCATTAAACACTGCAAAATGTTCAAGATTAGAACTAAAATGCCACATTTGAGATGAAACAAATAGCTGTGTGGGATGTAACTCTAGAATTATTTTCCTGGTTTGAGCAGAGTTATTAGAATAATATATATGTAGAATAATAGTAATACTTTTCAACTGTCTTGGTCCTCTGCCAAAGTGACTCATCTCACCATTAAGCCTTCTTTTCTTATTCTTTATCATTCTCTGGTATTGCAGACATCAGTACCTATTTCCACAATATACTTCACTGTTCTCAACTATTTCTCCAAATAACCACAAAGATTCTTTCCCCTATAGCCATCTCAGTAGGTCAGAATTTGTATTGTACTGAATTGTAGAGGTATAGTTTTCATATTTTGTGGTGATGACCGCAAGAAGAAGAAAAGAAACTAACTACTGCTGTATATACAAAGTAGATTAGGCTGTGTCCGAAGGTTCTTGAAACAGTTTCCTTTATTTGTTTAGTTCCTCTTAAGAGAATGAGCAGAAATAAATCTCCATGAATGGCAATTCACTGCTAGATTTGGTAGGTCTTATTTTCTTCTTAAGCCCTCTTTATTCATAGATTCTTTATTGTCATCATCATTTAAGAGTCAGGATTTCTGTTTCAACAACAGGAAATGTTTTACGATGTTAGGCCTCCAATCAGCCATCCATAGCAAGCATGAAGGAAACAACATCCACCATCAGAACAGGAATTTTCTTCATTGGCCAGTGACAAATTGATCATTTTTCATTATTAATTTTTTTTTTTTTTCAACAAAGGCATTTCTAGAAATTTGAAGCAAAGCTGTTAAAAAAATGAAAATTTGTTGGCTCTTGGTAATGAGAGAGTCTTGGGGATAATGGAAGCCGTGCCAAAAAGATTAGTGCCCCTAATTTTTTAGGGTGAGAAATATAGTCTTGTACTGCTAACAATATAGTCTTGTAGTGTTAACAATATAGTCTTGTAGTGCCAACAATATAGTCTTGTAATGCCAACAATATAGTCTTGTAGTGTTAACAATATAGTCTTGTAGTGTTAACAATATAGTCTTGTAGCGTTAACAAAAAATAAGTCCTCATCACATTTGTAGTGTGTGGAGTATATGATGATAGTCACTGTACTTTTCAGTGACCAAGAGCATTGAATCATTGACGAGTGATCTGAAATAATAATAAATGATAATGTGATCGCTTTTACTGTTAAATATTATAGAGACACAGTTTTTGAGAATTTCCACAGAGCATGGACAGCTAAGAAATGTAATGAAGACATGCTACAAGAAGATCAAAAGAACAATGTTAACTTAAAAGTTAGACATATTTTTTTAGAAATAGATTATCGGATCTGACACAAGCAGCACTGTAAGTGAAGAGATGTTTTATTATTATGTGAGGTTTTATTTTGCTTAATATGACCAGTAATAGACGTGTACAAATTTGTATACAACACATTGATCAGAAAGGGAAGGGCAGCAGGAATCAGCTCCCTCAATGTAATTGAGATACCTGCACAGAACAGAGACAAGTGGTGAGATTTGATAAATGATTTTTGCAAGGGTTGAGACTGCTAGAAAGAAAATTTGTAAACAGAGAAAATGTATCTGGGTTTATGCCTTATGGGCCGGCCATGGCTCGAAAGGTCAAAAGATAGATATATTGAATATATTTGTACTGTCTATGGTTAGGAAGGAACTAGAAATGTGTTCGGACAACCCGTGTCCGATTCCCGCTGGGAGCAGTGTGAATTGTACTGATGTTTGGAAAATAAAAATTTCCCCACGGTCGACCCAGTCGTTGGCAGAAATGGGTACCAGGGTTTTACCCTGGAAAGGTGAGGAATGTCGCTTTGCATCTGAGTTTCGATGCTTGAGGCTACACTATACAGAAATCTCCGAACATTTATGGATAGGCGGCTGAGCACATATGGGTGTAAACTCGCGTGCTAAGACACCGGTTCAAGTCTCGTACTTTACCTTTACCTATAAATGTGTACAGCTCACATGAGGAGACAGGCAAATTGTGAAAATTTCTTGTGAGTGTGTTTATCTTATCATTTCTTCCAAGTTCCTCTCTACAGGAGTCTGTTTCTGTGTGTTTTCCATTTCAAAAATTGTAGAGACGCAGTGGTTACAAGCATGAATAATGCTTTTTGTCTTAAATTAATGATTATGTGCCCAGAGCATCAGAAAAATTATGTACAGTCAGCAGGCACTTGGTGACAGAATGGGTTCAGTGGCAGTCACTTGTTGACAGAATGGGTTCAGTGGCAGTCACTTGTGACAGAATGGGTTCAGTGGCAGTCACTTGGTGACAGAATGGGTTCAGTGGCAGTCACTTGGTGACAGAATGGGTTCAGTGGCAGTCACTTGTTGACAGAATGGGTTCAGTGGCAGTCACTTGTTGACAGAATGGGTTCAGTGGCAGTCACTTGGTGACAGAATGGGTTCAGTGGCAGTCACTTGTGACAGAATGGGTTCAGTGGCAGGCACTTGGTGACAGAATGGGTTCAATGGCAGTCACATGGTGACAGAATGGGTTCAGTGGCAGTCACTTGTTGACAGAATGGGTTCAGTGGCAGTCACTTGGTGACAGAATGGGTTCAGTGGCAGTCACTTGGTGACAGAATGGGTTCAGTGGCAGTCACTTGGTGACAGAATGGGTTCAGTGGCAGTCACTTGTTGACAGAATGGGTTCAGTGGCAGTCACTTGTTGACAGAATGGGTTCAGTGGCAGTCACTTGTTGACAGAATGGGTTCAGTGGCAGTCACTTGTTGACAGAATGGGTTCAGTGGCAGTCACTTGTTGACAGAATGGGTTCAGTGGCAGTCACTTGTTGACAGAATTGGTTCAGTGGCAGTCACTTGTTGACAGAATGGGTTCAGTGGCAGTCACTTGTTGACAGAATTGGTTCAGTGGCAGTCACTTGTTGACAGAATGGGTTCAGTGGCAGTCACTTGGTGACAGAATTGGTTCAGTGGCAGTCACTTGTTGACAGAATGGGTTCAGTGGCAGTCACTTGTGACAGAATGGGTTCAGTGGCAGTCACTTGGTGACAGAATTGGTTCAGTGGCAGTCACTTGTTGACAGAATGGGTTCAGTGGCAGTCACTTGTGACAGAATGGGTTCAGTGGCAGGCACTTGGTGACAGAATGGGTTCAGTGGCAGTCACTTGTGACAGAATGGGTTCAGTGGCAGGCACTTGGTGACAGAATGGGTTCAGTGGCAGTCACTTGGTGACAGAACTGGTTCAGTGGCAGTCACTTGGTGACAGAATGGGTTCAGTGGCAGTCACTTGGTGACAGAATGGGTTCAGTGAACCATGCCACTCTCATGAAGCAGAACATCCTTGAATGTAAGACCCACATTCGGGTGACATTTCTTTCTCTGGCTCTATAAATAGGGCACACACTATTTGACTTGAGCACAGGCTACTGGACCAACCAACCTGTAACATATAATTGTATAAAGCCATACACTGTATGTTCAGTTTAGTGGGGCTAGTGCTGCTGATGAGCTCAGAGCCTGGTACCTGTTCTTATCTCACCTGAGTTGACTGGAGAACAAAATGCTGCTGAACCTTAATCACAAGTCAAAGCACACTAATAGTTATATATTACTGTTGCTCATTTATGGGAGACCTCTAGAAATTTCTGAAAACTCTAGTGACAACAGATAAAAACTAATGCCAAAAGAAAGAAATAAAGATAGGGAGGTAATATCTTGGATGGAATGATCATATATTTTGTGAAAACAAAGGACATGTTGTTCAATAATGAAATGCTCAATTCTTGATGCTTGTACAAGGTATAAATCATTAAAACCACAGGACCAGTACATATTATTGATGATGATGATGATGATGGTGACGATAGTAAAGGAAAATGTTAGATTAAAAGTAAGACCAGAATAAACTCATTCCTTTGTAAGCAGACTTCTGGACTGACCATATAGGATTTGTGTTTGTGACATTTGTTTAAATATTTGCACTCAATATCACCGGACATGAATTCAATGAAACTTACTGTACAGAGTGTTATATTATTATTATCATTATTATATTATAATTATTCAGAAAAACCTTCTGCTAATGAAATAAGCAGATGTGGATATTGCTCATTTTGTTTAGATTTTCCTTTTTTTCTTATCCATTCACTTTGTATATTCATTCAGTTTGAGGAGGTGTTAGTTGTCAATAGTTTGGTTATTAAGATAAAAGCAGCGAAATTGCTCATCTCATCTCATCAAGTTTAATGTTCATCTTAATTGCTTTTTCAGCAGTTTTTTATTTTATTATTTTTTTTTTTTCTGTTTTCAGTTTGTCAACTATGGTTTTATTATTTAGAATAGAAGCACAGGTCCGATGTTGTTGTTTGGTCAACAGCACGGACATTTGCGCTGTTGTATTTATGTCTAACATGGATGCCGTCTAATAAATTTAACACTTCCCACCATATATACTGGTTATGTTGATTGTTGTTTGGTGTCATCAGTTTTCCCTTAGAGAGACAACTTTGCCTACAAACTGTTGCTGCCTTGCACGAAGGTTAAGGAAACAGGAGGTTAAAGCATTCATAGATAAATGATTGCCGAAGACAGGACCCCAAAATGCAATACAATCCACTAAAACAAGTGAACAAACCACTAATAAAATATCCACTAATATCTGAACAATCCACTATTAAACAAATGTCCACTAATATCCAAACAATCCACTATTAAACAAATATCCACTAATATCCTAACAATCCACTATTAAACAAATATCCACTAATATCCAAACAATCCACTATTAAACAAATATCCACTAATATCCAAACAATCCACTATTAAACAAATATCCACTAATATCCTAACAATCCACTATTAAACAAATATCCACTAATATCCAAACAATCCACTATTAAACAAATATCCACTAATATCCAAACAATCCACTATTAAACAAATATCCACTAATATCTGAACAATCCACTATTAAACAAATATCCACTAATATCCTAACAATCCACTATTAAACAAATATCCACTAATATCCTAACAATCCACTATTAAACAAATATCCACTAATATCCTAACAATCCACTATTAAACAAATATCCACTAATATCCTAACAATCCACTATTAAACAAATATCCACTAATATTCGAACAATCCACTATTAAACAAATATCCACTAATATCCAAACAATCCACTATTAAACAAATATCCACTAATATCCAAACAATCCACTATTAAACAAATATCCACTAATATCCAAACAATCCACTATTAACAAATATCCACTAATATCCTAACAATCCACTATTAAACAAATATCCACTAATATCTGAACAATCCACTATTAAACAAATATCCACTAATATCCAAACAATCCACTATTAAACAAATATTCACTAATATCCAAACAATGCACTATTAACAAATATCCACTAATATCCTAACAATCCACTATTAAACAAATATCCACTAATGTCCTAACAATCCACTATTAAACAAATATCCACTAATATCCAAACAATCCACTATTAAACAAATATCCACTAATATCCAAACAATCCACTATTAAACAAATATCCACTAATATCCTAACAATCCACTATTAAACAAATATCCACTAATAACCAAACAATCCACTATTAAACAAATATCCACTAATATCCAAACAATCCACTATTAAACAAATATCCACTAATGTCTGAACAAAGCAATAATAAACAAATAAGCCACAAATAGGTGAGCAATCCACTAATTGACAAATAATTCACTAATAAACAATTCAGTAATAATCAAATAATCCACACTAATAAGCAAATAATTCACTAGCAAATAAACAATCCACTTATAAGTGAAAAATCCACAAGTAAACAAACAATCCACTAATAAGTGAACAGTCCACTTATAAGTGAATAATCCACCAACAAACAAACAATTCACTCTAATAAGGAACAATCCACTAATAACAGCCCTCTAAAAGTGAACCATTCAACATAGCAATAACACAGACATATGCACCTACTCAAAACTATACAGATGAACAAATAGAGGCATACTATGAAGATCTAAATAAAGTTTTGAAGCAAGTGAAATCATTAGTCCTCTTGATTGTAATGGGTGATATGAATGCTAAAGCAGGAAAAGGTATAAGACCATTCTAGGATATCATGGTTTGGGAAAAATAAATGACAGAAGATAAAGATTAATACAATTTTGTGAAGAAAATAGACTGATAATATGCAACACTTACTTTTAGTAAGAAAAAAGTAAACTATACACATCATACACATGGAAAAGCCCAGGAGATAAAAAGAGGAATCAAATAGACTACATAATGATAAAAGATAGGTTCCATAACAGCGTCAAGAAAGCCACAACCTACCCAGGAGCAGATCACCGTCCTGTAATGACTAAAATGAAAGTCAAACTAAAGAGAAACAAATGAATGATTAACTCAACAATGCCACTAGATATAACAGCTTTCAATCAAAAATATGTTACATATACTTATACAATTATAAGAACACATATCAGAAGCTGCTAGAAGAAGAAGGGACTGGGCAGTACAGAAGAGAAAATACAGATGACAAAGTTACAACAAATGGCAATGCATAAAGAAAAGCATACAAGAAACTTGTGACATCTTATCCAAAAAGGAAAATAAATGAAAAACAGAAATAGATGACTGATGCCATCCTGGAAAATATGGAAGAAAGAAGGTAAGTGAAGAGCACTACCCAATAAAACAAAATATATAATCAAATATGCAAAAAGGCAAAAGAAGCCAAAATGCAAAATAGATATAATCAATAGATCTTCTTCCTCTTTCCTACCTCATCTGCCTTTCAGCGTCGTCAATCAATAGATGACAGGAATATATACCAGAATCATTTGGTGATGAAAGGGAAAAGAATCCAACTATAAAATGTATGGCAGATCTTAAAATCGAAAGTGGAAAAAAGCTATGCAAACAATGAAAAATGGAAAAGCTGCAGGACAACATACAGATAGAGATGATAAAGGCACTAGAAGATTTTCACATTGCAGTAATTGCATGTACCATACAGGATACATACCAAATGAACTAAAAACATCAACTTTCATTGCATTTACTGTGCAAAGAATAGTGCAGTTGAATGAAGTGATTTTAGAACAATGAGCCAGGTAACAAAAATCTTGTTCAAAATTATACAAGGAAGAATTCAGAATAAAATCAATATGGAATTAGAACAACTATTTGGATTTAGAAAAAATAGTGGGACAAAAGAAGTCATATTCTGCATGAGAACATTAATCAATATGTACACAGAAGTAAGCAAACCAATATGTGCCTGCTTCATAGACTACACCAAAGTTTTTGATAGAATACACCACAAACAACTTATAGAATGCCTAAAAGATACACATCTAGATGACATGGGCATACGACTAATATGTAATCTATAATGGGAGCAAACAGCAATAATGAAATATAACAAAGAGAACTCTACACCCATTGATATAAAAAGAGGAGTAAGACAAGGAAGCATCCTATCGCCAAGCTTGTTCAATCTATACACTGAGCAAATCTTTAGAAACATACAGAGATCTTCTTCTTCTTTCCTTCCTCATTTGCTTTTCAGCGTCGAGGGGAGATATAATTCGCGGTCTTCTGCTCTTCTGTTCGCCTCTGCTGCTGTTATGTTTCCTAGTGCTTCTAATATTCCATTCATCCATCTTTTTCGTGGTCGACCCTTGGGTCTGGTGTTCTCACAACGCTTGTTGAAGGCTCGTTGTGTTGTGTTTTGTTCTTTTCTGCCTTGTCACGTGGTCAAACCATTTTATCTGTTGTTTCCTTATATATTCTATGGCAGGGGCTATTCCTAGCTTTTTTCTCAGTTCTTCATTTCTGATCTTATCTCTCAGACTGTTTCCTGTCATTCGTCTAACACATTTCATCTCTGTAGAGGTTATTTTTCTTATTGTTCTTGCATCTAGGGTCCAGGTCTGGCATTGGTAGCACAATACAGAGATGCCAGGTGTAAACATTAATGGAAAGATAATCAATAACCTAAGATATGCTGACGATACTGTACTGCTAGCCGAAAATCCTAAATAGCTACAACAATTATTTAATGAAATAAACATGATAAGCAAAAAATATAGATTCAATGTAAATATAAAAAAAGATTAAAACTATGATCATAAACAAAGAAAATACTCAAAACCTTCAAGTATATCTCAAATATGAAGGAATACACCTGGAGAGAGTTCAGAGCTACAACTACCTTGGACATATAATGACCATCGATGGAAAGTGTAAAACTGAAATAAACAAAAGAATAGGAATGGCAAAAAGTAATTTTAATGTCATCAAGAACATACTAACATCAAAACAAATAACACCAGGGCTAAAACTAAGAATTGCAAAATGTTGTATTTTCTCAACATTCCTGTATGGCGCAGAAACATGGACATTAGACAAGAAAACAGAACAGAAAATTGAAACCTTTGAAATGTGGATTTATAGAACAATAGGAAGAATTGGACGGCAAGAAAAGAAAACAAACGATGAAGTCTTAAAACAACTAAATATTAAAAGAGAACTACTAAATACAATTTAAACAAGATAAAGGATATTTTTTGGCCATGTTAAAAGTCACAACAGCCTACTAAAAGTAATATTGGAGGGAAATACAGGGCAAAAGAGGCAGACCAAGACTAACATGGACGAGTAACATCAAAAGATGGACAAGTCAATCTATGACAACCTGCACCATCAAAGCAAGAAACAGAGTGGAATGGCGATCCATGGTAGCTAACCTTCGTTGAGGAGACGGTACCTGATGATGCTGATGAGATATTTTGGCTTTTTAAAAAGAAAGGCCGGGTTGACATTATTTTCATCACAAGGCGTGATGGTTTCTCCTTTACTTTTGCTTCACTTTTCATTTGCTATCTGCATTAGAGACTGATTTTGTTGTTGTTTAAAAAAATAATTCTGATCCCAGCGTGACAGTAAATTGTTCCGTCTAGCAATGTCACGTTTAATACTTAGTTTGGCCAAATTCGCAAAACGTTCCTGGCACAGACGTAGATCTAAATTAATTTGCAGTTTTCTTTCATTCGCCCAGTCCTGGAAAAAAAAACCTATTGCTGAAATTGATTAGAGCAATAGCTCAGGCAAAGTTTGTATTTCAAAGAGAATGAACAATTTATTATGCAAGCCATTTTCATAATATAACGTAATGGTTCTCTACCAGAGGGTAAAAAGAAAAAGATGTCAACATAGAGAAACACTAACAAGAACATTAAAGAGAGACGCAACAACAGCAGGCATCAACTACCTCGTCGAGATTGAGGTGCTCGTCCAGAACAGAGCCGTGATGCGAGACACAATGTAGATCCTGTACAAAGTCTGAAGTTGAAAGATCGTCGGACACAGGAGTCCAGAATTTCTGCCACGCTCGGCGTATGAGGAATATGGTGTGATGGTCTATGACCACGGCACTTTGTTGGCTGATGTGATCGCTATTGTGCCAAGCCGCATTAAGTTCCCTGAAAATTTTCCAGTACCAATTTTTAGAGGCTATGTGAACATGGGAGCTTTCTCGATCCGATAAAACTCCGTCACTTCTAAGAATCAAACCGTGCCCTTCTTATCAGGAAACGAACACACCAACCACTCAGCCACTGAGGCTCCATTTTTCAACATGTAGGTAAGAAAAAGAGTTCTTTGGTGTTGTGTTCAGTCAATCTTGATACGTGGAGGTGAATCATGGACAACAAATAAAACAAAAATCGTTGAAAGCGACAGAAATGTGGTTTCACAGAAGAATATTAAGATCAAAATGGAGATCTAAAAAGAATAACTAGGGCGTTCAAAAAGAGTCCAAAGAGAAATGAAAACTAAATGCGAAAATAGGCGGAAACAGTCATCAATTTTTTGACAATATAATGAAACGATCGCGCGTTCACATTCTAAATGTGGTAATTGTACAACGTTCTCGAGAAGGCATGTTAAGAGGAAACTAATGAAAGGTTATCCTTAGACTTTACTGTTTAAACATATATATATATATATATATATATATATATATATATATATATATATATATATATATAATATTTTAAAAACATAAACATGAACAAATCAAAGAAAAAATAGTGAATCCTCCATTCGGGATGTATAAGGACTGTTTAAAATACTTGGAGAAGTCAGGTGAAGCTAGAGATGAAGAAAATAGGGAAGACATGGAACGAACTTAAGAGAATGGCAAGAAACAAGACGGTTTGGAAAGTGTATATTGAAAACTTATGCTCCACAGAGATTTAAAAAGAATAAAAAGATAGCAACATAAATATATCGTGGACAACTGGGACAATTAAGGGAAGAAGAAGCAGACCTTGTTTTTGATCTTGATCCTTCCCCAGCCGTTAGGCGTCACATGGGGCTTGTATTGTTTTTCGCCATCCAACACTATCTAGGTGAGATGTTCCGATGTATCTAATGAGTCCATGCCTGCCAAATTTGCTTCTCTTCTAAGTGTTCTTTTTAGATCTCGAGTTCTTTCTTGTTTGTATCCTGATGTTTCCTCCAGGAAGAGCCTGTTTTGGAATTCTCTTGTTGTCTTCGCATGCCCGACATATGTCCATTTTGTCTTGGTAGTGGAGGAAGAAACAGAGGGGAACACAAAAGATGTTAGATAATTTAAAGGAATGGATTGGGAGGAAGATAGAAACTGAAATGATAAACAGTCGTAGAGGTAGAAAGTTGTGGAGAGACATGGCCACCAGCAGGTACGATACTTGATGATGATAGTGGCGGTAATGGTGATAATGTTGGTGATGATGGTGATGACGATGATGATGAAACAATAATAAACGTGGCTTCAAGTCTCCTCGAGGTTAACACGTTCAACTAATCTAACCACTTAGATTGTAAAATTGTACTTGTATTAATGAGTTCAAGTGCTGCATTACTTTCTTTGCAACGTGATCACCACTAAAACCATTCGGATATTCTTCTTTCCTTCCTCATCTGCCTTTCAGCGTCGAGGGGAGATATAATTTGCGGTCTTTTGCTCTTCTGTTCGCCTCTGCTGCTGTTATGTTTTAAGCCGCTATACTTTGGAAAATCGCCTTATAGTCCAGTATGGTTCGCTGACCCCGAGAGGTATGAATGTATCACACTCATACGCATAGTTTCTTTTTGCTTGCTCCTTCCCTTTTGCATAGCCTTCTCTACTACACATATTTGGGTTCTTTGGTCTACTTACTATGCCATACTTTTTATAGTTCTTCTCCTCTAGTCCCTTATGAGACACTTCGGTTTTCTCCTCTATAAAAAATTTTTTTCTGTGCTTCTTACCCCTCATTTATTTTTACTGTACCCCACTCTCAGACATCTCACTCTTAGCGTCTTTTTACACCTGTCAGACTACTATTCGATTCTTTCTCCTTTGTGTTTGCACACTGACCCTTGTGTTTACTCCTCTGGTTCTGTTTACATTTACGCACTTTTTCGCACGATTTTCGACGTTCACGACAGCCGCACTTGGTTACGATTTTATTTTGGATTTGACAGGATAGTTTTACTTTTTGTTGTTGTTTTCTTTAACACATTTCGATTGTTTTTGTTTTGGTTGTTTCGTTATTAATTTGTGTGTGTGTGTTTTTATTGTTTGTTCCTGATGAAGGCCTATTGAGCCGAAACGTTGTTTAGTCTGTGTCGTCCACTTGTCACGTAAAGCTTCTTTAATACCTTTTTTTATTTTTTAATTTTTCCTCATATTCAGCTTTACTGCAGCTTCGCATTTTTATGCCTTAACCCTTTGCTGTTATGTTTCCTAGCGCTTCTAATATTCCATTGACCCATCTTTTTCGTGGTCGACCCTTGGGTCTGGTGTTCTTACAATGTTTGTTGAAGGCTCGTTGTGTTGTGTTTTGTTCTTTCTGCCTTGTCATGTGGCCAAACCATTTTATCTGTTGTTTCCATATATATTCTATGGCGGGGGCTATTCCTAGCTTTTTTCTCAGCTCTTCATTTCTGATCTTATCTCTCAGACTGTTTCCTGTCATTCGTCTAATACATTTCATCTCTGTAGAGGTTATTTTCTTATTGTTCTTGCATCTAGGGTCCAGGTCTGGCATTGGTAGCACAACGTTGGGATGAAGATTGTATTGTATAGTGCTCGTTTTGCCTCCAGAGTTATTTCCTTGTTGGACAATAGTGGTGATAACTGTCTAATGATTTGACAAGTCTTGTTGCATCTTGATTCTATCTCTGCTGTTTGAGAATTATCGTTTTTCATTAGACTTCCTAGGTATTTGAATTCCTCTACTTGTTTTAGTTGTCTGCCTTCTATAGTTATGTTGATGTTCTGTTTATTTTTGGCGACATTCATGACTTCTGTTTTGTTGATGTTGATTTTCATGTTGTATTTTGTGCCTGAGCTGTTGAGTTTGTTTAAGTGCTCTTGTAGGTCTTCTATTGTTTCATGTATTAGTGTCTGATCGTCTGCAAATAAAAGATCGTTGATCTCCTCTGTCTCTGATGGGTTGGCTAGCTTGCATATATAGTCCATGTATGTAATGAACAGTAGGAGGGATAGTACGCATCCCTGTCTTACACCTGATCCAACTTCAAAGTGGTCTGTGTAGCCTGCTGCTGTTCTGACCCTGCAGCTGCTGTTGATGTAGAGACTTTTAATAAGGTTGGTTAGATGTTGGCTTACTCCGTACGTTGTTAGTATCTCCCACAGTTGTTCTCTGTTTACTCTGTCGAATGCTTTTTCCTGGTCAATGAAGGCTATGTATAAGTTTTGATTGTGTTCTGTCGTTTTTTCTGCAAGCTGTTTTAGTGTGAATAGTGTGTCAGTACATCCTGTTTTTTCGGAACCCCATTTGAGAATCACTTAACTGTAGTTCTATTGTTCGTCTCAGCCTTTTTTCCAAGATTTTGGCATATAGCTTTCCTACATGGCTGAGAAGAGATATACCTCTATATTGATACAGTCTCTTTTGCTACCTTTCTTTTTCCATATTGGTACGATGATTGCCTGTTGCCAGTCTTCTGGGGCTTGTTGTTGGTGCCATGCTGCATTAATATTCTGTGCAGTCATATCACTCCTGTTTCTCCTGCTGCTGCTATTATTTCTAGTGGTACGTTATCTATCCCCGGTGCTTTATTTCTTGGTGCATATTTGATTACTTCCTCGATTTCCTCTTTCATGATGTTGGGTTCAGTATTTGTGAGTTCTAGCGTGGTTTTTGTTGTCTTATTGGTAGTTGGTATGTTTAAGAAGTCTTCAAAATATTCTTTCCATCTCTGTTGCATACATTGGTTATTTGATATTGACTGTCCGTCTTTGTCATTTATCAGCTCAGTAGGATCATGGTTTTCTTTTCTCGCTCTTGTGGCTTTTACTGCTTTGTAGAAATCTCTTGTAGCTGTCTTGAAGTCCCTGCTTATGTTTTGTCCGAATCCTGTCCAATTCTTTTGCTTAGCTTCTTTGATCAAAATTTTAACTCTTTTTCGAACTAAGGCATATTTTTCATATTTTTCTTGGTTCTTGTTCTCCCTCCAATTTTTAAACAGTTTCTACTTTTCTTTAATTGCTTCTCTAATTGTTTCGTTCCACCACGGGTTGCTCTTTTTCCCTTCTCTTGTTCTTAGCTTCGTTCCACAAACTGTTTTAGAGATGCTGGTTACTGTTTCCTTAAATTGTTTCCTCTCTTCTTCTACTGTGCATACTTCGTTAGGGAGTTTCTTGAATTCCTCTGTTAGTTTTTCTTCTAGGGTTTTCCTTGTTTCTTGATCTTTTAATTGTTTTATTTTTATTGTCTGTTCTTTTCGCTTCTTTTGTTTGTTTTCGTATATTCTCTTTATTTTTGGCTGTATTAGTGTGATCATAACCATCTTGTGATCCGTGTTATCTGTAATATTAGGGATTGCTCTGCTGTCGGTTACTCTTTTCTTGTTCTGTGTTCTTGTTAGTATAAAATCTATCTGGCTTCTGAATGTTGTGTCATTCCATTTGTACCAGGTGTACACTTGCGACTCTCTGTGTTTGACGAATGTGTTGGTGATAAATAAATCATTTTGATTGCATTGTTCCAGCAGTCTGCTTCCATTTTCGTTTATTTCAGCTGTTTTATCGCCAAAGGGTCCTAAGATATCACTGTTCTCACTGTTGCGTTTCCTAAGCCTTCCATTAAAATCTCCCATCACTAACATGTCGTCGCTTTCGTCAATCTTTTTAATGATTTCATTCAATGTGTCATAGAATTCTTCACTGTCTCTTTCATTGTTGTTGCATGGTGCATAGATTTGAATGTAATTTGTTTTTCGATCGTCTTCTAGTAGTTTAATTGTGATAATTCTTTCTGAATGGTATTTTATTTCTAGAATATTCTTTGCGTGTTCTGGGTCGATGATAAAACCTACTCCGTGTGTTGCTCTTTCTGTATTGTCGACTCCGAGAATATTTTCGTGTAGTTCATGTGTTTACTTTATCTGTTGTCCTTTTGCTCTGGTGTCCGCTAATCCTAGTATTTTAATTTTCCCTTTTTGTCATTTCTTCTGTAAGTTCGACTTCTTTATTTTTTATCCCGCATATATTTATCGTTGCTACTTTATGTTTATCTATCTCCATCTTCTGTGTATTTCTCTGAGCATAAAACATGTATCCCTTACCGACCTGCTGAGTCAGTCGTAATTTAAGGGCTTATAACTTAAGAAAAACACACGTTGTCCGTTGGAAACACTATATTCAATCACTTTAATCACACAAACTACAATTCGAAAATAAAACAACCGCCATCTTGGTTATTTCGGATATTCTATCTATCTATCTATTGACCTTTCGAGCCGTAACCGGCCCATAGGGCGTAGACCAAGATACACCTTCTCCTATATGAATTTTTGTTCTAGCAGTTTTCTTTTAAAGATATTTTATCAAATCTCGCCATCTGTCTCTGTTCTGTGCAAGCAGTTCTATCTCATTGAGGGAGCCGATTCCTGCTGCTCTTGCCTCTCTCATCAATGTTCTTCTCAGTGTCTCCCTGGGTCTTCCTCTTTTTCTTTTACCTGTTGTTTCCCATATGAGGGCTTGCTTTGCTATTCGATTATTATCTCTTCTCATCACATGTCCAACGTATGACCATCGTCTTTTCTTTATTACTGAAGATATTAGTGGTTGATTGGCGATTTCTCTAATTTCCTCGTTTGTTTTGAATTCGTTCCATTCTATACCAAGTATTTTCCTTAGACATTTATTTTCGAATGCGTTCAACTTTGTTTCTATATCTCTTGTTGTTTTCCAGCTTTCACACGCATACGTAAGGGTTGATAGTACATTTGATTTGAATAGCCTAAGTTTTGTGTTTGTGCTAATGAGTTTTGATTTCCACAACTTTTCAAGGCTTCTGAAAGACATTGCTGCTTTAGCCAGTCTGATTCTAATTTCTTTGCTCGTATCCCCTTCTCGATCAATGTGACTTCCAAGATAGATGAAGTGATCGATCTCTTCTACTGGTTTGTTTTCCATGTATATTTTGTCACTTGTTGGAATTAAACTTTTCATGACTTTAGTCTTTTCATGATTGACCTCAAGCCCAATTTTGCTGGCTATTGATGATAGTTCATTTGTGTTTTCCTGCATCGTTTTTATCTGATTGCTGATGAGAACTATGTCATCAGCAAAGTCCAGGTCCTCCAAATGGTCTCCTTGTATCCATTCGATGCCTTTATTACCAGTGCAGCATTTCTTCATTATGAAGTCCATAACAATTCCAAATAACAAGGGCGATAAAATACATCCTTGTTTAACCCCAGTTTCTATTGGGAAACATTCGCTCAGTCCTTCCTCTGTTCGAACTGCACATGTGTAACCATCATACATGTCTTTGATAATATTTATGATTTTTGATGGTAAACCATATTGCTTCAGAATTTTCCACAAAGAATCTCTATGAATACTATCAAATGCTTTTTTGAAGTCGATGAAGTTAAGTACAAAAGGTTTTTGCTTTTCAATATGTTCCTCCAATATAAGTCGTAGAGTGAAAATGTGGTCAAGACAGCTTCTCCCTTTTCTAAACCCAGCCTGTTCTTCACGCATTACTGTATCTATTGAATCCTTTATTCTATTTAGGATGATTTTACAGAATAACTTTGAGGCAACTGACAAAAGTGTCACGCCTCTCCAGTTGTTACAATCTCTAAGATTGCCCTTTTTTGGGATCTTAACAATGATTCCTTTTTTCCATTTATGAGGCGTCTTCTCTGTTTTCCAAATGATGTTGAACATTTTTTGGAGATGTATTAAATTATGGCTATCAATTGCCTTGAGGATCTCAGCTGTTAACTTATCCTCTCCAGTAGCCTTGTTATTGGTCATTAGCTTTAAGGTGGTTTCTATTTCAGTCAAGGTGAAGTCATCTAAATTTACATCTAATTCTGCTGCTGGTGTTTCAGCTTCAAAATCTATTAAACTGTGAGGTAGTGGACGGTTAAGAATTTCTTTGAAGTGTTCCGCCCAACGGGCTTTTATGTCTGCGCTTGTTGTTAGCATTAATCCAGATTTGTCTAGAATTGGTGTTCCACTGGATGTATAGGTGTTTGTCAGCATCTTTTGTACAGTATAAAGAGTTCTGCTGTCTCCTGTAATTGCAGCTGTCTCTGCTTTCTCTGCCAAGTTGTCTATATAAGCTCTTGTATCTCTTCTTGCCGAACTTTTCACTTTGTTGTCTAATTCTTTGTATGTTGCTTTTGCCAGAACCTTTCCAAGATCTGTCTTTACATTAGTCATGGCTCTCTTCGCTTCTCTTCTTTCTTTGATGTATTTCCATGTGGTGTCTGAGATCCAAGCTCGTTTTTCCATTTTCTTCAGTCCAGCACTTGCTTCTGCTGCTGTCATTAGTATTTTGCTCTGTGAGTCCCACATTTCATTGATATCTAAGTCTATTTCACCAAGTGCTGAATAACAATTACTTAGCTCTATGTTAAACTTTTCCTTTATTGCTTCATCTTTCAGTTTATGACTATCAATTTTATGTGTAATTGACCTCTTCTGTTGGTTTCTAAATTTTAATCTTATTTTCCCAATGCACAGGTTGTGGTCACTATTAACATCAGCACCTCTGTATGCTCTTACATCTATTAATGATGATCTGAATTGTTGTTTAATACATAGGTGGTCAATTTGATTTGATGTTCTATCATCAGGAGATATCCATGTTGTTTTGTGGATATTTTTATGTGGAAATAATGTCCCACCTATAACTAAATTTTCTATTAAACATAATTCTATTAATCTTTCTCCATTCTGACTTGTTGTATTACAGCCTTCTCTCCCCATCACATGTTCCACTCCTGCGTTATCTTGTCCTACTTTGGCGTTGAAGTCTCCCATTACAATTAAAAGATCGTGTTTTGGTATTTTGTTTATAAGTTGTTGCAGTTGGTTATAAAAATCATCCTTAACTTCATCATCAGCTTCGTTAGTAGGCGCATAACATTGAATAATTGAAAGTCTTCCATGTTTTGTTTTGTATCGTGTTCGTATCAGACGGCTATTTACCGGTTCCCATTCTAATAAACTTCTTGCAGCTTTGTCTGTCATCATTATGCCTACTCCTTCACGGTGTTTTCCATCTTCCCTTCCAGAAAAAACTACTATTTTATTATCAATAGATCTCCTACCTGTTCCAGGCCAGCGCATTTCGCTTAATCCTAAAATATCTAGATCGTATCTGTCCATCTCGCTCGCGACCTGTGCATGTTTCGTCGGAGCGGCCATTGTTCGCACATTCCAGAATCCTATTTTTGTTGTTGTTTTAGGGCCGAAAAAACTATCACTACTATCTACTGCTAATTTACACATTCTGTATCAGGTCTACGTTTCATTAACAACATCGTTTTTACGATAGCGGCTTGTTAAACCTCTGATCAACGGTTCTATACCAAGCCGGAGAAAAATAATTCCTCCATTTTGGAAACAACCGGAAACACTATATTCAATCACTTTAATCACACAAACTACAATTCGAAAATAAAACAACCGCCATCTTGGTTATTTCGGATATTCTATCTATCCGAAATTTTCCCTTTTTGTCATTTCTTCTGTAAGTTCGACTTCTTTATTTTTTATCCCGCATATATTTATCGTTGCTACTTTATGTTTATCTATCTCCATCTTCTGTGTATTTCTCTGAGCATAAAACATGTATCCCTTACCGACCTGCTGAGTCAGTCGTAATTTAAGGGCTTATAACTTAAGAAAAACACACGTTGTCCGTTGGAAACACTATATTCAATCACTTTAATCACACAAACTACAATTCGAAAATAAAACAACCGCCATCTTGGTTATTTCGGATATTCTATCTATCTATCTATTGACCTTTCGAGCCGTAACCGGCCCATAGGGCGTAGACCAAGATACACCTTCTCCTATATGAAAATTTCAACAGTTTTTAACAAATGGTTACTGTGTAATAGCGTTTTGAAGTTGGACACATGATTTGAAACAAAAGTTCTCTAATCTGTGTCAAAAGTTCTCTAATTTGAGGCAAACGTTCTCTAATTTTGTCAAAAATTCTCTAATTTGTATAAAAAATTTCAAATTTGAGCCAAATATTCTCAACTGTGTGTCAAAAGCTCTCTAATTTGTGTCGAAAGTTATCTATTTCTTGCCAAAAGTTATTTATTTTTTGCCAAAAATTAACTATTTCTCGCCAAAAGTTAACTATTTCTTGTCAAAAGTTATCTTTTTCACAATGTGGAATCCTCTATGAATGTTTCCCCCACCTCCTATGGAATTCAATATCCAGCAGATATTTACCTTCTTGTTCTTTTCAAAGTCGCTGGCCAACAGTCATTGTCCTGTACGTCTCGTGGCATCGTTGAGTGTCAACAAAGTTTCTCACTTTTGCATGATTCGTAGTTACCATACACAATTTACCCCCAAATCAAAAAGAATGAACTGACACTTCTGTGTCTATAATTATTTATTAGTTATTATTATTAAATCATATGCAAAGAAGTGTTAGTTACGTCAAGCCTAATACAGACCATTCTGCATTGAACTTGGAAAGGAGCGAGAAATAGGGGTGGGCAGAGAAAGAGATAGGAAGATAATGACAAGAATGGATAGACTTCGGCTTTGTAGCCGGAAGTAGACAGAAATGGAAAAGATTGATTAAATCTGTCTGTGGTGCCCTAACTACGATCAGGTTAAATAAATCTGTTGGTGGTGCCTCAACGACCACCAGTTAACTAAATCTGTTAGTGTTGCCTCAACGACCACCAGGTTAACTAAATCTGTTAGTGATGCCTCAACGACCACCAGGTTAACTAAATCTGTTAGTGATGCCTCAACGACCACCAGGTTAACTAAATCTGTTAGTGATGCCTCAACGACCACCAGGTTAACTAAATCTGTTAGTGATGCCTCAACGACCACCAGGTTAACTAAATCTGTTAGTGATGCCCCAACGACCACCAGGCTAACTAAATCTGTTAGTGTTGCCTCAACGACCACCAGGCTAACTAAATCTGTTAGTGATGCCTCAACGACCACCAGGTTAACTAAATCTGTTAGTGTTGCCTCAACGACCACCAGGCTAACTAAATCTGTTAGTGATGCCTCAACGACCACCAGGTTAACTAAGTCTGTTAATGATGCCTCAACGACCACCAGGTTAACTAAATCTGTTAGTGTTGCCTCAACGATCACCAGGTCAACTAAATCTGTTAGTGGTGCCTCAACGACACCCAGGCTAACTAAATCTGTTAGTGTTGCCTCAACGACCACCAGGTCAACTAAATCTGTTAGTGTTGCCTCAACGACCACCAGGTCAACTAAATCTCTTAGTGTTGCCTCAACGACCACCAGGTTAACTAAATATGTTAGTGTTGCCCCAACGACACCAGGTTAACTAAATCTGTTAGTGATGTCTCAACGACCACCATGTCAACTAAATCTGTTAGTGTTGCCTCAACGACCACCAGGTCAACTAAATCTGTTAGTGTTGCCCCAACGACACCAGGTTAACTAAATCTGTTAGTGGTGTCTCAACGACCACCAGGTTAACTAAGTCTGTTAGTGATACCTCAACGACCACCAGGTCAACCAAATCTGTTAGTGATGCCTCAACGACCACCAGGTTAACTAAATATGTTAGTGTTGCCCCAACGACACCAGGTTAACTAAATCTGTTAGTGATGCCTCAACGACCACCAGGTTAACTAAATCTGTTAGTGATGTCTCAACGACCACCAGGTTAACTAAATCTGTTAGTGATGTCTCAACGACCACCAGGTTAACTAAGTCTGTTAGTGATGTCTCAACGACCACCAGGTTAACTAAGTCTGTTAGTGATGTCTCAACGACCACCAGGTTAACTAAGTGTGTTAGTGATGTCTCAACGACCACCAGGTTAACTAAGTCTGTTAGTGATGTCTCAACGACCACCAGGTTAACTAAGTCTGTTAGTGATGTCTCAACGACCACCAGGTTAACTAAGTCTGTTAGTGGTGCCTCAACGACCACCAGGTTAACTAAATCTGTTAGTGATGTCTCAACGACCACCAGGTTAACTAAATCTGTTAGTGATGTCTCAACGACCACCAGGTTAACTAAATCTGTTAGTGATGTCTCAACGACCACCAGGTTAACTAAATCTGTTAGTGATGCCCCAACGACCACCAGGTTAACTAAATCTGTTAGTGATGCCCCAACGACCACCAGGTTAACTAAGTCTGTTAGTGATGTCTCAACGACCACCAGGTTAACTAAATCTGTTAGTGATGTCTCAACGACCACCAGGTTAACTAAATCTGTTAGTGATGTCTCAACGACCACCAGGTTAACTAAATCTGTTAGTGATGTCTCAACGACCACCAGGTTAACTAAATCTGTTAGTGATGCCCCAACGACCACCAGGTTAACTAAATCTGTTAGTGGTGCCCCAACGACCACCAGGTTAACTAAATCTGTTAGTGATGTCTCAACGACACCCAGGCTAACTAAATCTGTTAGTGATGTCTCAACGACACCCAGGCTAACTAAATCTGTTAGTGATGTCTCAACGACACCCAGGCTAACTAAATCTGTTAGTGATGTCTCAACGACACCCAGGCTAACTAAATCTGTTAGTGTTGTCTCAACGACACCCAGGCTAACTAAATCTGTTAGTGGTGTCTCAACGACACCCAGGCTAACTAAATCTGTTAGTGATGTCTCAACGACACCCAGGCTAACTAAATCTGTTAGTGGTGTCTCAACGACACCCAGGCTAACTAAATCTGTTAGTGATGTCTCAACGACACCCAGGCTAACTAAATCTGTTAGTGATGTCTCAACGACACCCAGGCTAATTAAATCTGTTAGTGATGTCTCAACAACACCCAGGCTAACTAAATATGTTAGTGATGTCTCAACGACACCCAGGCTAACTAAATCTGTTAGTGATGTCTCAACGACACCAGGTTAACTAAATCTGTTAGTGATGTCTCAACG
This sequence comes from Megaustenia siamemsis, assembly GCA_032433765.1. Classification (NCBI taxonomy): domain Eukaryota; kingdom Metazoa; phylum Mollusca; class Gastropoda; order Stylommatophora; family Ariophantidae; genus Megaustenia; species Megaustenia siamemsis. The sequence goes on from JAVIAB010000091.1 coordinate 53,707,017, forward strand.
ACACCCAGGCTAACTAAATCTGTTAGTGCTGTCTCAACGACACCCAGGCTAACTAAATCTGTTAGTGCTGTCTCAACGACACCAGGTTAACTAAATCTGTTAGTGATGTCTCAACGACACCCAGGCTAACTAAATCTGTTAGTGATGCCCCGACGACACCAGGTTAACTAAATCTGTTAGTGATGTCTCAACGACACCCAGGCTAACTAAATCTGTTAGTGGCGCCTCAACGATCACCAGGCTAACTAAATCTGTTAGTGATGCCCCAACGACACCAGGTTAACTAAATCTGTTAGTGATGTCTCAACGACACCCAGGCTAACTAAATCTGTTAGTGGCGCCTCAACGATCACCAGGCTAACTAAATCTGTTAGTGATGCCCCAACGACACCAGGTTAACTAAATCTGTTAGTGATGTCTCAACGACACCCAGGCTAACTAAATCTGTTAGTGATGTCTCAACGACACCAGGTTAACTAAATCTGTTAGTGATGTCTCAACGACCACCAGGTTAACTAAATCTGTTAGTGATGTCTCAACGACCACCAGGTTAACTAAATCTGTTAGTGATGTCTCAACGACCACCAGGTTAACTAAATCTGTTAGTGATGCCACAACGACCACCAGGTTAACTAAATCTGTTAGTGGCGCCTCAACGATCACCAGGCTAACTAAATCTGTTAGTGATGTCCCAACGACACCCATGTTAACTAAATCTGTTAGTGATGCCTCAACGACCACCAGGTTAACTAAATCTGTTAGTGATGCCTCAACGACCACCAGGTTAACTAAATCTGTTAGTGTTGCCTCAACGACCTCCAGGCTAACTAAATCTGTTAGTGTTGCCTCAACGACCACCAGGTTAACTAAATCTGTTAGTGGTGCCTCAACGACCACCAGGTTAACTAAATCTGTTAGTGATGTCTCAACGACCACCAGGTTAACTAAATCTGTTAGTGATGCCCCAACGACCACCAGGTTAACTAAATCTGTTAGTGATGCCCCAACGACCACCAGGTTAACTAAGTCTGTTAGTGATGTCTCAACGACCACCAGGTTAACTAAATCTGTTAGTGATGTCTCAACGACCACCAGGTTAACTAAATCTGTTAGTGATGTCTCAACGACCACCAGGTTAACTAAATCTGTTAGTGATGTCTCAACGACCACCAGGTTAACTAAATCTGTTAGTGATGCCCCAACGACCACCAGGTTAACTAAATCTGTTAGTGGTGCCCCAACGACCACCAGGTTAACTAAATCTGTTAGTGATGTCTCAACGACACCCAGGCTAACTAAATCTGTTAGTGATGTCTCAACGACACCCAGGCTAACTAAATCTGTTAGTGATGTCTCAACGACACCCAGGCTAACTAAATCTGTTAGTGATGTCTCAACGACACCCAGGCTAACTAAATCTGTTAGTGTTGTCTCAACGACACCCAGGCTAACTAAATCTGTTAGTGGTGTCTCAACGACACCCAGGCTAACTAAATCTGTTAGTGATGTCTCAACGACACCCAGGCTAACTAAATCTGTTAGTGGTGTCTCAACGACACCCAGGCTAACTAAATCTGTTAGTGATGTCTCAACGACACCCAGGCTAACTAAATCTGTTAGTGATGTCTCAACGACACCCAGGCTAATTAAATCTGTTAGTGATGTCTCAACAACACCCAGGCTAACTAAATATGTTAGTGATGTCTCAACGACACCCAGGCTAACTAAATCTGTTAGTGATGTCTCAACGACACCAGGTTAACTAAATCTGTTAGTGATGTCTCAACGACACCCAGGCTAACTAAATCTGTTAGTGCTGTCTCAACGACACCCAGGCTAACTAAATCTGTTAGTGCTGTCTCAACGACACCAGGTTAACTAAATCTGTTAGTGATGTCTCAACGACACCCAGGCTAACTAAATCTGTTAGTGATGCCCCGACGACACCAGGTTAACTAAATCTGTTAGTGATGTCTCAACGACACCCAGGCTAACTAAATCTGTTAGTGGCGCCTCAACGATCACCAGGCTAACTAAATCTGTTAGTGATGCCCCAACGACACCAGGTTAACTAAATCTGTTAGTGATGTCTCAACGACACCCAGGCTAACTAAATCTGTTAGTGGCGCCTCAACGATCACCAGGCTAACTAAATCTGTTAGTGATGCCCCAACGACACCAGGTTAACTAAATCTGTTAGTGATGTCTCAACGACACCCAGGCTAACTAAATCTGTTAGTGATGTCTCAACGACACCAGGTTAACTAAATCTGTTAGTGATGTCTCAACGATCACCAGGTTAACTAAATCTGTTAGTGATGTCTCAACGACCACCAGGTTAACTAAATCTGTTAGTGATGTCTCAACGACCACCAGGTTAACTAAATCTGTTAGTGATGCCACAACGACCACCAGGTTAACTAAATCTGTTAGTGGCGCCTCAACGATCACCAGGCTAACTAAATCTGTTAGTGATGTCTCAACGACCACCAGGTTAACTAAATCTGTTAGTAATGTCTCAACGACCACCAGGTTAACTAAATCTGTTAGTAATGTCTCAACGACCACCAGGTTAACTAAATCTGTTAGTGATGCCTCAACGACCACCAGGTTAACTAAATCTGTTGGTGGTGCCTCAACGACCACCAGGCTAACTAAATCTGTTAGTGATGCTTCAACGACCACCAGGTTAACTAAATCTGTTAGTGGTGCCTCAACGATCACCAGGTTAACTAAATCTGTTAGTGTTGTCCCAACGACACCCATGTTAACTAAATCTGTTAGTGATGCCTCAACGACCACCAGGTTAACTAAATCTGTTAGTGATGCCTCAACGACCACCAGGTTAACTAAATCTGTTAGTGTTGCCTCAACGACCTCCAGGCTAACTAAATCTGTTAGTGTTGCCTCAACGACCACCAGGTTAACTAAATCTGTTAGTGGTGCCTCAACGACCACCAGGTTAACTAAATCTGTTAGTGGTACCTCAACGCCCACTAGGTTAACTAAATCTGTTAGTGCTGCCTCAACGACCACCAGGTTAACTAAATATGTTAGTGATGCCCCAACGACCACCAGGTTAACTAAATCTGTTAGTGGTGCCTCAACGACCACCAGGTTAACTAAATCTGTTAGTGCTGCCTCAACTACCACCAGGTTAACTAAATATGTTAGTGATGCCTCAACGACCACCAGGTTAACTAAATCTGTTAGTGGTGCCTCAACGACCACCAGGTTAACTAAATCTGTTAGTGATGCCTCAACGACCACCTGGTTAACTAAATCTGTTAGTGGTGCCTCAACGACCACCTGGTTAACTAAATCTGTTAGTGATGCCTCAACGACCACCTGGTTAACTAAATCTGTTAGTGCTGCCTCAACGACCACCAGGTTAACTAAATCTGTTAGTGGTGCCTCAACGACCACCAGGTTAACTAAATCTGTTAGTGGTGCCTCAACGACCACCAGGTTAACTAAATCTGTTAGTGGTGCCTCAACGACCTCCAGGTTAACTAAATCTGTTAGTGGTGCCTCAACGACCACCAGGTTAACTAAATCTGTTAGTGATGCCTCAACGACCACCAGGTTAACTAAATCTGTTAGTGGTGCCTCAACGACCACCAGGTTAACTAAATCTGTTAGTGTTGCATCAACGACCACCAGGTTAACTAAATATGTTAGTGTTGCCTCAATGACCACCAGGTTAACTAAATCTGTTAGTGATGCCTCAACGACCACCAGGTAAACTAAATCTGTTAGTGGTGCCTCAACGACCACCAGGTTAACTAAATCTGTTAGTGTTGCCCCAACGACCACCAGGTTAACTAAATATGTTAGTGGTGCCTCAACGACCACCAGGTTAACTAAATCTGTTAGTGTTGCCTCAACGACCACCAGGTTAACTAAATATGTTAGTGATGCCTCAACGACCACCAGGTAAACTAAATCTGTTAGTGGTGCCTCAACGACCACCAGGTTAACTAAATCTGTTAGTGTTGCCCCAACGACCACCAGGCTAACTAAATCTGTTAGTGTTGCCCCAACGACCACCAGGTTAACTAAATCTGTTAGTCTTGCCCCAACGACCACAGGTTAACTAAATCTGTTAGTGATGCCTCAACGACCACCATGTTAACTAAATCTGTTAGTGTTGCCCCAACGACCACCAGGTTAACTAAATCTGTTAGTGTTGCCCCAACGACCACCAGGTTAACTAAATCTGTTAGTGTTGCCCCAACGACCACCGTGTTAACTAAATCTGTTAGTTTTGCCCCAACGACCACCAGGTAAACTAAATCTGTTAGTGTTGCCTCAACGACCACCAGGTTAACTAAATCTGTTAGTGATGCCTCAACGACACCCAGGCTAACTAAGTCTGTTAGTGGTGCCTCAACGACCACCAGGTTAACTAAATCTGTTAGTGATGCCTCAACGACCAACAGGTTAACTAAATCTGTTAGTGGTGCCTCAACGACCACCAGGTTAACTAAATCTGTTAGTGATTCCTCAACGACCACCAGGTTAACTAAATCTGTTAGTGATGCCTCAACGACCACCAGGTTAACTAAATCTGTTAGTGGTGCCTCAACAACCACCAGGTTAACTAAATCTGTTTGTGATGCCTCAACGACCACCAGGTTAACTAAATCTGTTAGTGATGCCTCAACGACCAACAGGTTAACTAAATCTGTTAGTCTTGCCCCAACGACCACCAGGTTAACTAAATCTGTTAGTGATGCCTCAACGACCACCATGTTAACTAAATCTGTTAGTGTTGCCCCAACGACCACCAGGTTAACTAAATCTGTTAGTGTTGCCCCAACGACCACCAGGTTAACTAAATCTGTTAGTGTTGCCCCAACGACCACCATGTTAACTAAATCTGTTAGTTTTGCCCCAACGACCACCAGGTAAACTAAATCTGTTAGTGTTGCCTCAACGACCACCAGGTTAACTAAATCTGTTAGTGATGCCTCAACGACACCCAGGCTAACTAAGTCTGTTAGTGGTGCCTCAACGACCACCAGGTTAACTAAATCTGTTAGTGATGCCTCAACGACCAACAGGTTAACTAAATCTGTTAGTGGTGCCTCAACGACCACCAGGTTAACTAAATCTGTTAGTGATTCCTCAACGACCACCAGGTTAACTAAATCTGTTAGTGATGCCTCAACGACCACCAGGTTAACTAAATCTGTTAGTGGTGCCTCAACGACCACCAGGTTAACTAAATCTGTTTGTGATGCCTCAACGACCACCAGGTTAACTAAATCTGTTAGTGATGCCTCAACGACCAACAGGTTAACTAAATCTGTTAGTGGTGCCTCAACGACCACCAGGTTAACTAAATCTGTTAGTGATGCCCCAACGACCACCAGGTTAACTAAATCTGTTAGTGATGCCTCAACGACCATCAGGCTAACTAAATCTGTTAGTGATGCCTCAACGACCTCCAGGTTAACTAAATCTGTTAGTGGTGCCTCAACGACACCCAGGCTAACTAAATCTGTTAGTGGTGCCTCAACGACACCCAGGTTAACTAAATCTTTTAGTGATGCCTCAACGACCACCAGGTTAACTAAATCTTTTAGTGATGCCTCAACGACCACCAGGTTAACTAAATCTTTTAGTGATGCCTCAACGACCACCAGGTTAACTAAATCTGTTAGTGATGCCTCAACGACCACCAGGTTAACTAAATCTGTTAGTGGTGCCTCAACGACCACCAGGTTAACTAAATCTGTTAGTGATGCCTCAACGACCTCCAGGTTAACTAAATCTGTTAGTGTTGCCTCAACGACCACCAGGTTAACTAAATCTGTTAGTGGTGCCTCAACGACCACCAGGTTAACTAAATCTGTTAGTGGTGCCTCAACGACCACCAGGTTAACTAAATCTGTTAGTGTTGCCTCAACGACCACCTGGTTAACTAAATCTGTTAGTGATGCCTCAACGACACTCAGGCTAACTAAATCTGTTAGTGATGCCTCAACGACACCCAGGCTAACTAAATCTGTTAGTGGTACTCCGACGACACCCAGATTAACTAAATCTGTTAGTGGTGCCTCAACGACACCCAGGCTAACTAAATCTGTTAGTGGTACTCCGACGACACCCAGATTAACTAAATCTGTTACTGTTTCCCCAATAATAACAAGTTATGAGATGAAGAAGACGCTGCAGAAGTACTGATTTGTTATTGCTTTGTACCGCGTGTAACCGTCAAGCTGCAGAAACTGGCAGTACCACCGATCTGATAGAAAAAAACTATACACCTATTTTCTGCCTAGAGTGTCGTGAAATCAAATCATTCAACCAATAACCGACATGGCAAGCAATATTAAGCTTATTTCTTCTAACTTCAGATAAGCTAATCTCTAAGCATGTAGTTTCCTATTCCGCTTTGAAATTGCAGTAATGCTTTCAAGGAAAACCTGATAGCGGGCAGATTTTGGGGAATGTTTTGACTAGAGATTATTTTAAAATTTACGACATATTATTTTTCTTACATTGCCTTTTGAGATGAATGCTCAGTTTTGATACATCCAGTCTCGATGTCTACATTATGATTGCTTCTTTTTTTTTTCAATCCATCTCTGTACTATGTTTTTTTTTTATAATATGTTTTCCTTTTCACAGTATGTTCTCTTGCATGCAAAACTATCGACTGCCAATGTTATTATGTAGCGAGGTGCAGAAAGATGAACACCTACAAAAGAAGAATAGATACCCTCAAGATCTCATTAAAAGCCTCCTTTATTAGTCTCGACACATGGGAAAATATGGCACAAAAATTGAAATTATCTGGCGTACATTTTTTCCAATTAGGGTTACGGGCCCTAGCTTGCGTGACAAACAAAATAGCTGGAGGCGAGCTACAAAGAAAGGGTAGAAAGACAAGCGGAATGGATTCCCACTAGAAGCATTTATTACATATTCATGGTTGTTCTAGCACTGGGCTTACAAGTCATGTTCGCTCACACAAGTGGACGAGATAAGTGGAGTTCGTCACCCGTGGTGGCTGAGCAACATCCCTCCATTGATCAAATGCTATGCGTGAATACACACATCAACTCATTGATTGGGATTACGTTTTCCAAGCTTTTCGTTTCGTTGCAGTTCTTTATATCGCTAAAGAAGCCGTTTTCAAATTGAATGATTCAAGGACCCTTTTCTTCATATTCTCTCTCGCTCGCTCTCTACCCACCCCTCTTTCCTTCTCTCTCTCACTGTCTCCCCCCCCCCTCTTTCCCTCCTTATCTCCCTAATTTCCTCTCTCTCCTCTATTTCCCTACTCCCCATCTCTACTCCCTCTCTCTCCCCTCTCTCCCCTACTCCCTCTCTCTTCCCTCTATCTCTCCTCTCTCTCCTACTCCCTCTTCAAACCTTTTGCCCGAGTTGTGTTTCCGCTTTTTATCCGCTAGTTCTATGACAGAGCTCCCTCCCTCCCCTCCCCCCCCCCCCCATTATTTGTAAAATATCAAAACAACTTACTGATGCATGTTTATCTCCTGTCATTTATTTCTTTTCTCCTTGCTTTTTATTTTCCTTTCTCGAGCCATGCACTGCACCAGAGACACATCGATATATACAAACACTTTAAAAGACATTTTAATTGTGTGCACAATTTTTGCCTGCTTGTTCATTCTCTTCTCATTCACAATTTCATTCTTTCTCTCTCTCTCTCTCTCTCTCTCTCTCTCTCTCTCTCTCTCTTATACTCTCTCTCAACGCAATTTACACATACACACACACACATTCTACTATACTCTCTCTCTCTTGCCACAATTTACACACACACTCTCTAGCCAAAATTTACACACACACACACATACTCTCTCTCTCTCTCTCTCTCTCTCTCTTGTATCTTTTGTTCACTCAGTCATTCGTTTTTGTATTCTGTTTCTCTTGCACAACTCCTCTTTTCAACCTTCTTCATTTCTTTCACTGTCAATTTAATCACTTTTTTTCACTTTCTCTATCTGTCATTCTGTATTAAACTTACATACTCTTTTAAGCCTATCTATCTAACTCTCTAATCACCTCTCTATGTCATTGTTGTAATTCTCCTTCTCCCTATTAATCTCCGGGAGCCGCGATAGCTCAGTGGTTAGTGAACCAGACTACAAAGGGCAAGAGGTAGGCGTTCGATCCGAACCGACGGCTTTCGGTTTCATCCAGCCTTAAATGGGTACCGGATTTTTTTCTGGGAAAGTAAAGCGGCACGGGCGTAATACCGACCACATTACCCCAAAAATCATGTGCTGAAGGTCTGTAAAATGTATGGTTATTAATACCATATTCCCTATACGCCACGTGGCTTGACGGGGCTCTTTACTTTCATCATCATATGTCGTACCTGTTGGCGTTGGCGATCATGTCTTTCCACAATCTTCTATCCACAGTGCATCGTATGAGTTCTGTTGTTGACTGTTTTCCATGCCATGACACCAAACTATCCAGTATATTCTCCCTTTGTCGTCTGCGATCTCTCTTTCCTTTTATTTTGCCAGTTGTAACCAAGTATTCCAACTTTCCTCTTCTCATGATGTGCCCAAAAAATGTTGATTGCTTCTTTCTGATGTTTTTTAAGAGCTCCCTTTTTTCGTTGTAGATAATAGATATCGTAAACTATATATATATAAGATAGATAATGTATCATCTAACATCATCAAGTATTGGGACTGCTGGCGTAGGTGAACATGTCTCTCCACAACTTTCGATCTCGACAGTTATTTATCATTTCTGTTGTTGACTTTCTGCCAAGCCATTCTCTTAAGCTGTCTGGTATCTTTTCTCTTTGCTTCCCTCTATCTCTTCGTCCCTCAATTTTCCAGTTGTTACAATATATTCCAGCTGTTCTCTTCTCATTACATGGCTAAAAAATGATGATTGTTTCTTCCTAATATTAGAAAATAGCTCTCTTTTTGCTTTGACCTCTTTCAGAACGTTTTCATTACTCTTCTTAGCTATCCATGGTATTCTCAACATTCTTTGACACGTTATAGGCAGTAGATATAGTAAACAGTTCAGTTGGCTACAATATCATTAATAGTCTAAGTGAAAGTGGAACTGCGATGGTGGATGCGGCTGCCTTTCTTTGCTTGGATCCTTCAATGAGATGAGATGTTAACTCGGATGATTCCACTGGCACGGGCGGTTGACAATTATAGCTCTTAATTATATTTCAGTGATACCGGGGCCTTCAACTAACTACAACTACAACTATAGTGTGAAAGTGTGATTCGCTATAATTTGCAGATTTGTTTGTTTGCGCTGTTCAGTAGAACGTGGAGGACATCAGCTGGATAGAAAAGGTGAGCATATCTTCTATTCGCAAATTATAAGTTTATATATTTTAAATCTCACAGTATCCACAATATCCCGTAACGTATTTTCTATCTCTATCTATCTATTGTCCTTTCGAGCCGAAGACGGCACATAGGGCAGAACCACAATCTCAAAAACAGAAACCTTGCGTGCCAAAATGGCACATATTGCAGAGATCACTGCTTCTAAAATCTATGGTTCTGTTTCTATAACAATACCTTTTACAATGACAGCATGTCAAGCCATCGATCAACCTCCTTAGTCGCCTTTTACGACATGCTTGGAAGGTCACAGTGTCACTATTCTTTACTCATAATGAGGCCCCGGTAATACACAGGAAAACGTATTTTACAAGAATGAAAAAAAAAAATGCTTGCCGCCTGCCCTGTACTACATGTTGGAGTGTTCTACAAGAAATGTCTCATCGTTCCTCTAAATTCTTTACAGATTAAAAACATTACAGAAATATTTCTATATCTCCAGTAGACATAAAGAATAGGAATGGCAAAAAGTAATTTTAATGTCATGAAAAATATACTAACATCAAAACAAATAACACAAGGGCTAAAAATATTATAAGCAAAATGTTATATCTTCACAACGTTCCTATATGGTGCAGAAACATGGACATTAGAGTAGAAAACAGAACAGAGAATTGAAGCCTTTTGTATTGAACTACTAAACACAATTCAAACAAGACAAATGCGATTTTTGGGCCATGTTAAAAGACACAACAGCCTTCTAAAAGTAATCCTGGAGGGGAAAATACAGGGTAAAAGAGGCAGAGGCAGACCAAGACTAACATGGACGAGTAACATCAAAAGATGGACAAAGCCTATGACAACCTGTACCATCAAAGCAAAAATGGAGCATCAAAGCGCTCCATGGTAGCCAACCTTCGTTGCGGAGATGACACTCGATGATGATGATAATTCAATATCTCCACACAATCATCAATTAAAATCTAACATAATCGTAGCTTGGTTTTGCAGAAAAAAAATTATGAGAATACGATGGGCAGCTAAAGGATGATTTGAGAGGGGGCAAAGTAATAGAGAACATTCATTGCCAACATCATCATGAGCCATACTGTTTGGCATAGGCTATTATGTCCTTCCTCAATTTTTTATCCACAGTTCATCCACATCCATAGTCTATCATTTCTGTTGTTGACTGTTTTCCATGCCATGACACCAAGCTATCCAGTATTTTCTCTCTTTGTCGTCCGCGATCTCTCTTTCCTTTTATTTTGCCAGTTGTAACCAAGTATTCCAGCTTTCCTCTTCTCGTGATGTGCCCAAAAAATGTTGATTGTTTCTTTCTGATGTTTTTAAGGAGTTCCCTTTTGTGTTGGCCTCTTTGAGAATTTCCTCATTGGCCTTTTTAGCTGTACAGAGAACTCTCAACATTCTTCTGTGAAAAACCATCTCAGTGGCCTCTAATCGTCTTTTCATTTGTTTGTCTACTGTCCATGATTCACTTCCTTAATTCAGAATTGGCTCTATATAGTACCGATGGACACTTTTTCTCACTTCTTTTAACATCGATTTGTTGCACAAGACGTTTTTCATTTTCTGAAATGCTATTTTTGGACAGAGCTATTCTGCCTTTTATTTCTGTGCTGCATTTTCAGTCTGGTGTTATTATTGTGCCAACATCAGGAAGAAACAATCAGCAAATTTTGGTGACCACGTCACAAGAAGGACACTGCTGGAATATTGTGACAACTTAAACATTTGAAGAACGAAGAGCTGGAAAAGAACGTCAAATTACATCCACAATTCAAAATTACGTTTGCCATTGTCAAGTATCAATTACTAGGTGAACCTCAAACTTCCTGTCTTTTTAAAACTTCTAGAGACTTCCAGTCAATATGGCGGGTAGACGGCAGGAACCATTGAGGCTCAGCCTGAAAAGTGTTCCTTGTTGCAGTTTCCTCATATTCCAAACTAAGATATATACTGAGTTTAGTGCTCTGTGCACACCGTGATCTGTGTTTTTCATCCGGATCGTATTTAGATATTGCAATTGCTTACGATGAATGATATCGTATGACGAAGGACAGTTCAGCTGCGTTCACTTTCGGTGCCGCTTGGCCTTATGTCTTTTGGCGTATGGTGCAGCTGCTATGATGGGGACTGCAGCTGCCTTTCTTTGTTTAGATCCTTCAATGAGATGAGTTTTAATCCGGATGATTCCACTGGCACGGGCGGTTGAGCCACCGGGGCCTTCGACTAATCATAACCATAACCTCAAAGCCCCGTGAGCCCCAAATAATTGTGCTATTTTGTACATTGCTAGGACAAACGTGGGTTCAGCTTGAGAAGTTGGCACTGAACCGAGTCCGTTGACCAGGTGAGTGTGGTTGCAGCCTTTGCTCGATGAGAAGCAGCAAGACTTAAATCAATTCCTACATTGTCAGTAGCGGGCACACTAGCCAGTCAGCTACGGTTTTATGCTCACATAGAACATTATTTGTGCTTGAATGCATCATGAAAGTGCTGGTAATTCAGGGATCAGTCACTAAGAGAAGACTCCAAATACCTATAGGAGACAATCTAACAACAAACTCAAGAGAAGGCAAAAAGGATTTATTTTTCCCTCATTGATTGATTTTATTGATTGATCAGTTAATTAATGTTATTGTTTGATTGATCGATAGATCTTATTGCCTGATTTGATTAAGTGACAGATTGATATATATTGCCAGATTGATTGGTTGATTGACTGATCTTATTGATTAATTTGACTGATTGATCGATCGATTTATTTATTTGGTTGAATTGATTAATCAAGGGATTTATTTCTTTATTTTATTGGGTATTGATTTATTGATCAAGTTAATGTGACTAATTAATCGATCAATTTATTTCATTGCTTGATTTATTCATTTATTTATTGTGATGAAGCATTGACAACACTTGAGCCTACTGGACAAACATCTAGTTACACGCTCTGCCAACTTCATCAGGCAAAGATGAAGTTATACACTGATAACTCTCCATGTTGAACTGGTTATATCACACCTCAAACTGCCACTTACGCATTTGCGTGTGTGTCTGTTTCAATTTTCGGAGCTCACCTAGCTTCTGAAAATGGGTACCAGAGTTTTTCCTTTGAGAAATGACGGCCGTCTAACGTTGTTCCAACCACTTCACATTTAATATGCTGATGACCTTTGAGAAATGACGGCCGTCTAACGCTGTTCCAACCACTTCACATTTAATATGCTGATGACCTTTGAGAAATGACGGCCGTCTAACGTTGTTCCAACCACTTCACATTTAATATGCTGATGGCCTTTGAGAAATGACGGCCGTCTAACGTTGTTGTTCCAACCACTTCACATTTAATATGCTGATGGCCTTTGAGAAATGACGGCCGTCTAACGTTGTTGTTCCAACCACTTCACATTTAATATGCTGAAGACCTTTGAGAAATGACGGCCGTCTAACGTTGTTCCAACCACTTCACATTTAATATGCTGATGACCTTTGAGAAATGACGGCCGTCTAACGTTGTTGTTCCAACCACTTCACATTTAATATGCTGATGACCTTTGAGAAATGACGGCCGTCTAAACGTTGTTGTTCCAACCACTTCACATTTAATATGCTGATGACCTTTGAGAAATGACGGCCGTCTAAACGTTGTTCCAACCACTTCACATTTAATATGCTGATGACCTTTGAGAAATGACGGCCGTCTAACGTTGTTCCAACCACATCACATTTAATATGCTGATGACCTTTGAGAAATGACGGCCGTCTAACGTTGTTCCAACCACTTCACATTTAATATGCTGATGACCTTTGAGAAATGACGGCCGTCTAAACGTTGTTGTTCCAACCACTTCACATTTAATATGCTGATGGCCTTTGAGAAATGACGGCCGTCTAAACGTTGTTGTTCCAACCACTTCACATTTAATATGCTGATGACCTTTGAGAAATGACGGCCGTCTAAACGTTGTTGTTCCAACCACTTCACATTTAATATGCTGATGACCTTTGAGAAATGACGGCCGTCTAAACGTTGTTGTTCCAACCACTTCACATTTAATATGCTGATGACCTTTGAGAAATGACGGCCGTCTAACGTTGTTCCAACCACTTCACATTTAATATGCTGATGACCTTTGAGAAATGACGGCCGTCTAACGTTGTTGTTCCAACCACTTCACATTTAATATGCTGATGACCTTTCAGAAATAACAACCGTCTAACGTTGTTGTTCCAACCACTTCACATTTAATATGCTGATGACCTTTGAAACATGCATAGACTATCACCATGTTAGCAACCAACATCACCTGTGTAACGAATACCATTAGGGCCCTTACTTAAGCTTAGTTGTAATGTTGTTATATCTCAGCGTTCCTGTCCATTTGCGTCCTCCAATAGACCTGCACATAATGGCTCTCTCTCTCTCTCTCTCTCTCTCTCTCTCTCTCTCTCTCTCTCTCTCTCAATTCCTCTCATTACCTTACGAGTATCAAGCGAGATACTGAAAGACTCAATGAATTAAAACAAAAAATAACTTTTGCAAAAACGGTTTCTTTTTTATTTTTATTATTTTATTGGGAAATATAACTATGGAATTGTTTAGGGATGCTCTATAGACTTAAAAAAACATTAAAAGACTAAAAATGAACAAGTTATGAATAATAAATTATGAAGAATAAGTTATGCAGAACAAGTTATTTTTATTTTTCGTTCGCCAGCTTTTACCTCTGACGAAGTCCCTAGAGACTAGGAACTGAATTTTGCTTGTTAATCCATTTTTCCCTGGCAGCCGTGTGCACAGGGGTCCCTCGCCGCACAGGCAGATAACTCCGACTTCGGGGGTACTCATATTTTTTATGTCGTTGAGTAATTGACGTTTCAAGCCGGGCCTTGCCGCAGAGAGAAATCATAAATCAAAATCGAGGCCGGCGTCTAGCCTCGAGACCAACCTGTCCCCTAGAACAAGTTATGAATTTTGTTAAACCCTTCAGACTTTCAGTGGCCACCCTATAGATAGTTTTAGTTCTTTCTCCTCTTGCAGCCTCGACCGTTGTCAGTTGATGACGTAGCGTTTCTCTGATGTCTGTCCAACATGCTCAATAGCTACAGCGGCAAAGAATGAAAATTGAAGATAAAACGACAAAGCTGTTAGCCGTCAGGAACGCAACGAGTAGACGCGAAATTGCGCACTAAAGGGTGAAGAGACGGAATTGAAGATGGAATTGATAAACTGTTTGCACGCCACAATAGGTAGTGCAATACAGTGCGCGGAGAGTGAAAAGTGACGTAAAAATACGATGACGTAGTTTGAGGGGCAGTTAGAAAGTTGGCCAAGAGAGAGTGGGTTGACGGTTGGAGACCGCTGGCCAGAGATGAACAGGGAAAAGGGCAGTTGATCAGTGATCACTTGAGCGAGTCGTGCATGGAAGACTCGGGATCCAAGAGATCCCTCTACCGTTGATATTACCGTTATTCATAGGATTGTTCAGTGAGTTCATAGACGATTTGTTGTAAAGTGATCTGGTAAACTGTTCACCTTGAATGAAGTGTGCCTGGAGGACTCGTGCGGCCAGAGATCCTCTAGTGTTGATATAAACATCATTATAGGATTGTTCATAGACGATTGTGTTGTCAATTGATTTAATAAACTGTTGACTTTTGAAATATTAAAGACCCTTACACATACAAGAAATACACAGACAATGAAAGGAAAAGAAACAATAAACCACATATAAGAGTTTACAAATACAAGAAAATATTAAAGGTGTTACAAAAGAACGAGCTAGGTATTTGAGTGTTCCAATGAGACATCCGTGTACATGGGCACAATACATGATGATGTCAATGTTAACATCTTCCACACAAATTACAGTTAATTTGTTAAGTTTATTCTTGTTTATCTAATAGCCTTCATGTACACACAAATATATCAAGTTTATACCCATTATTGCATGAACTATTTTACTATAATAAAATATAAATAAATAATGCTTATCCTCGTGACACATCTCTTCTTCATCTCACCATCCTATCTCTCATCTGTCTGTCCACTTCTCCCTAACTTTATCTGACTTGTAGCTATAGATATTTGTGCCTCACCGTTTGTTGTCGTCCCCGTATTCCGAAGAAGCCCGCGGGCCGAAACGTCAGTATCTTGTTGTGTTCTCTTTTCTGTAAAGCTGTCATCATACCTTGGAGTGTATACTACACCCCACTACTGGCTCCATAAATAAATAATACTTGATTTATTAATGTATACATAAAAAACGCGCACAGAATGAGTAAAATATACATTCTGACAGTGGCGTAGTGTTTTGGAGAGATGCAGTCTTAAAACAACTAAAAATGAAAAGAGAACTACTAAACACAATTCAAACAAGATAAATGCGATTTTTGGGCCATGTTAAGACACAACAGCCTATTAAAAGTAATCCTGGAGGGGTAAATACAAGGTAAATGAGGCAGAAGCAGACCAAGACCAACATGGACGAGTAACATCAAAAGATGGACAAACCAGCCTATGACAACCTGCATCATCAAAGCCAGAGACAGAGAAGAATGGCGCTCCATGGTAGCCAACCTTCGATGCGGAGATGGCACTCGATAATGATGATGATGATGATGATGATGTGTCTTTAGACATTTGTTATCGAGTTCAATATCGAGTTCATTCTCTATTTCTTTCATTATTTCCCAGCTCTCTCTCTCTCTCTCTCTCTCTCTCTCTCTCTCTCTCGTACAGAAGGGTGGTAGATAATACGTTTGAACTAAATATTCTTTGTTCTGTTGACTGGGTTTTACATTTTTATTATTTGTTTTTATCTCAGTGTTACTGAAAGTCATTACATGTACTTCCTTCGCCATCTAAATGGGGCCTGAATAAATGTAGGCTAATATGAGGTTACACAACTGAAACAGGTACTATGGAATCATTGTGACGTAATATATTTCCCTCAATGATATTACTATTGTTAATAAATAAATTATTCGAATATGAAAAAAAAAACACAAACAAAAATTTAATATCTCAAAATCTGATTACATGAGATCTAATATTTAGATCCATTTCTAGTTCTAAGAAATATTGTGACTACTACGATCATAACGTTTAAAATGTGTTCTATAAAAGCACTAAATTACTAAGTCTATGCTTCTTATTGATAATTATTAAATCGAATGTCATTATAATGTAATTGTAAAAGAAGGAAATTTGTTAACAATGCATTTGTAAATATATTTGTATTAAGATGCGATAATTATTGTTTAGAATCTTACAGAAAAAAAACATACGTGTAATACTATCTCTTGACTTTAAACAAAAATAAATATTTTAACAAATATTTTGCTTGGAAGATTTCTACATTTTGTTTTTAATATTTGTTTATGCCTCAGATTTAATTACATATTTTTTTTAAAAAGTAGACTACAATGTTTACAAATGTATTTCCTTTTCTTACGGCGTTTAAACAATTGAAATATGTATCCTTATTAGAACAACACATTTAAACACTCCTACACTTAACACCTCGTACACCATGTGTACATGCGTACTAAACTTAACGAACAAATTTAGCAGTATAATAAATAGTCCCTTCTGTGTTCACTTTCAAGAGTCAGTGGAAATGAAGTTCAAATAAAGCCATGAACAGCGTTAAGTTCATCCTCCACCAAGTCTCTTCCAGGATGTGTCTGGTGATAGTCAGACCCGTCATACCAGAAACATAGAATCAATCCAGTGTTATATAGTTAGCTGAGTGGCAGTGTTCCCTAGCGTTTGGCTTTTCGTGGCAAGGCACTGTACCGAGTACGGGTTCGATCCTGCTTTGGTCCATATTTTTTTCTGTTGATTATTTGTCAATTTTTCCGAGTGCTGTAAACATACCTCTTCCTCTGAAATGATTCGCTGATTATCGCCTCGGAAGTTTCCCTCAATAAAAATATTCATTTATTATTATTTGTCTATATACCAGAAACATAACTCAGCCTACTCCATTGATCGTAATGTTCTTAATCGAGTACGTAACTCGAAATGATTAGAAGACACTCAAGAAGGTGAGAGAAGATTATAAAGGGTAGCATACGAGTAGTTTGCTGTAAAATTAAAAAATCCTGCAAGTTATAAAACACAGACAATGAAACCACTAATAAAAAATACAATAATTTATAAACATTTAGGTAGGAACAATTATGAACATCAGGCTGTGGGGCCAAGACATCGGTTGGTGAGGACAAGGCATCAGTTGGTGGGGCCAATGCATCAGTTGGTGGGGCCAAGGCATCGGATGGTAGGGACAAGACTTCGGTTGATAGGGCCAAGACATCAGTTGGTAGGGACATGCCATCGGTTGATAGGGCCAAGACATCAGTTGCTATGGACAAGACATGAGTTGGTAGGGCCAAGACATCGGATGGTTGGGCCAAGACATTGGATGGTAGGGCCAAGACATCGGATGGTAGGGCCAAAACATCGGTTGGTAGGTACAAAACATCAGATGTTAGGGTCAAGACATCGAATGGTAGGGCTAAGACATCGGTTGGTAGGGACAAGACATCAGTTGGTAGGGAAAAGACATCAGATGGTAGTGACAAGACATCGGTTGGTAGGGACAATACAACAGATGGTAGGGACAAGACATCGGTTGGTAGGGACAAGACATCAGCGTGTAGGGCCAAGGCACCTAATCCAGCAACT
The DNA here is from genome assembly GCA_032433765.1 of Megaustenia siamemsis. Lineage (NCBI taxonomy): Eukaryota > Metazoa > Mollusca > Gastropoda > Stylommatophora > Ariophantidae > Megaustenia > Megaustenia siamemsis. The sequence goes on from JAVIAB010000091.1 coordinate 53,725,044, forward strand.
GAACAGTCGGCGACCCACAGCTAAGTGCATGCATCAAAATCAGCGAATAGTAGAGCTGATCAAGACCCTGCTCCACCTCCCAGTGGTGCTACTGGAAACATATTATCCAGTCTGACCAAGCCAGTAGATATCGAAAAAGTAAGGCAACCCAGTACTCAAATGGCGTGCTAAATTCGGATGTGTTGGGCCGAAATTAGCAAATATCACAGCTTAGTAACAAACCATAACACAACGTCTAACGTTTCGTTCTCGTGGCAAGACACTGTGCCCAGGAGTACGGGTTCGATCCTGCTTTGGACCATGTATTGTTCTTTGTTTTTTTTCTGTTGTTTTTATTATTTGTGATTTTTTTTCCCCTGAGTGTTGTAAACAAACATACTTCTTCCCCTGAAGTTGTTCACTAATCTATCGCCTCGGTGAAGTTATTCACTAATCTATCGCCTCGGTGAAGTTGTTCACTAATCTATCGCCTCGGTGAAGTTATTCACTGATCTATCGCCTCGGTGAAGTTATTCACTGATCTATCGCCTCGGTGAAGTTATTCACTGATCTATCGCCTCGGAACTTTCCTGCTATAACAATCTTCATGTATTATTATTTGTCTCCGGGGGCCACGATAGCTTAGTCGCTAGTGAACTGGACTACAAAGGACAGGTTTCGATCATGATCGACGGCTTCCAGGTTCACCCAGCCTTTAATGGGAACCGGATTTTTTTCTGGGAAAGTAAAGCGGCACGGGCGTAATACCGATCACATTACCCATAATCATGTGCCGATGGTCTGTAAAAAAAATTAGGGTCACTAACCTCATATTCCCTATACGCCCTTTGGAGTGACGGGGCTCTTTACTTTTTTACTATTTGTCTCCAATAATGCCTTTAGTAGTCTTTGGATGAGCCCCAAAAAGAAAGAGAAAGAGGTGGTAGGACAAGATCAATACAGAAGATATCTAGTGAGAAAAGAACCGAACAGAACAATTACTAATTGAGCAGTTAGATAATGGAGATGATACACGCGTTGAAAACTGCGTGCCAGCGTAGCAAGACGGGCACTGTTGTTGGACAGGAAAAGAAAAAATAGACAAATCCGTTAACAGGTGATGAACAGAAGTCATGGAACCCTTCAAGAACATTAACCTCGGCTGGAAATAAATCGGAAAATAATATCCAAAAACTGGGATGGATGGAGAAACCTTCGTCCGTGGTCTACGCTCTTACACTGAATGATCACGGTTTCTTTGCTATTGTAGAAGGTGGGGGAGGGGGCACAATTAAACAAAAAAAAAGATTGGGAGATATTTTGCTACAGAATTTGCTTGAGCGGTAGCATGGACATTGATCCTTGTACGCTTATGCCCTATAGCTCCCACTGCTTGTAGCAGAAGACAAGACCGACAACTCTTATGTTTAAACCCCCCCCCACCCCCGCCCCGCCCCCACCCCCCCACAAAAAAAAGAATATGTGAACTCTTGTTGCTTCCCCTGCTTGTGCGTCTGGCAATGTTAAAAATTACATGTAATCATATAATAACAATAATAATAATAATAATAATAATAATACTAAAAATAACAATAATAGCTATGTGCCCCGTGTGTAAGGATGGTTAAGTAATCTCATCACAGGTTCGTTTCTCTCTCTCTCTCTCTCTCTCTCTCTCTCTCTCTCTCTCTCTCTCTCTCTCTCTCTCTCTCTCTCTCTCTCTCTCTCTCTCTCTCTCTCTCTCTCTCTCTCTCTCTCTCTCTCTCTCTCTCTCTCTCTCTCTCTCTCTCTCTCTCTCTCTCTCTCTCTCTCACTAGCAGAAAAAAAGATAACTTTACTGTAAACAATTACAATGACGAGATATTAACATTTCCCAATAGCCAAGAGCTTCAACAGGTCAAAGGGATGCTACTCCAGCCTACTTGTTGAACAACTCCACTCTCGTCTCAGTCTGGCAACAAATGGAGAGGTAGACATGGTTAAATAAATAAAGAAGGAATGGGAGATATAAAGAAAAGTCTAGGTGAAAGAAACAAGCAAGTAGCTAAAATGAAAGGAAGGAAGGCAGGAAAGAAGGGAGGGCGGCAGGAAAGAAAGAAAGAAGGAAGGAATATATGAAAAAGAAAATAATACGATATAAAAAATTAATGAATAGAAACTTATCTGCAGTGTTTCTGCGACCGGGTCAGAGAGGAAAAGAACCTCGCTGGGTGTGCATAGGCGATATACTGAGCCTCAATGGTTTCTGCCGCCTATCCGCCATATTGACCGGAAGTCCCTATACGGATGTACGTATAGGCACTGCTGGTGGTATAATAGTTGAAGGCACTATACGTTCAAGGTGGCTACCCATCTCTCCACATAACCTTTTCAGAACCTAACCAGTAATTTTACCTGTGCTTCTCTTGTATAGGGGAGCCGCGATAGCTCAGTGGATCAGTGAACTGGACTACAAAGGACAAGGGGTAGGGTTCGATCCCAACCGACGGTTTCCGGGTTCACCCAGCCTTTAATGGGTACCGGATTTTTTTCTGGGAAAGTAAAGCGGCACGGGCGTAATACCGACCACATTACTCCAAAAATCATATGCCGAAGGTCTGTAAAATGTATGATCACTAACACTATATTCCCTATACGCCACTTGGCGTGACGGGGGCACTTTACTTTTTTTTACTTTTTCTCTTGTATAGCCTATGCACACCCAGCGAGGCTCATTTTGTCTCTGACCCAGTGACAGCGAGCACATCACAGACATTTCTCTTCATTCATTGTTAATATTCTTTTTTTTTTCTTTTTCACATTATCATTTTCATTATCATTCAGCTATGTAGTGTTAATTCTATTTGCTTACATATGTATGTGTTATCCTTTGTTACTGCTGCAGACCTACTGAGCTGCAACGTTGTTTTGATGCTATATTGTCCGTCACCTACGTAAATCTGTATCTATAACACTTTTTTTTTTCCTTTTATTTCCGTCCACCTTTATCTGTAGCTTTACCGCAGCCCCGTATGTGTATGCATGTTTGTGCTTTTATCCCTGTATTTACATTAGTAGATATACAAAAACAATCATCATTTTTTGGCAATGTAATGAGAAGAGAAGAGCTGGAATATATTGTAGCAAATGGGAAAATTGAGGGACGAAGAGATAGAGGGAAGCAAAGAGAAAAGATACCAAACAGTTTAAGAGAATAGCTTGGCAGAAGGTCAACAACAGAAATGATAAATAAATGTCGAGATCGAAAGTTGTGGAGAGACATGATCACCTGCGCCAGCAGGCCCGGTACTTGATGATGATGATGATGAGATATACAAATAACTAAAAAAAGAATTATTAAACACAATTCAAACAAGACAAATGAGATTTTTGGGCCACGTTAAAAGACACAGCTGCCTACTAAAAGTAATCTTGGAATGGAAAATACAAGGTAAAAGAAGCAGACCAATACTAACGTGGACGAGTAACATGAAAAGATGAACAAGTCAGACTATGACAATCTGTACCATCAAAGCAAGAGACAGGGCGGAATGGAGCTCCGTGGTAGCCAACATTCAAAACCTTGGCCGCTTTCAAAACATACAAGTACTAGAAGATAAACACAAGTTCCTGAATTATCGTATGCATACATGACTTCCGGTTTGACACATGATGATAATGATGACCATGATAGTAAAAGAGATCACTCACATCAGCGGGTTAAAGATGGAATTGTCGACCTTCGTCTGGCACTTTCGTCTTTCTTGAATTCAGCTGAAGTTTGAAACAAAATGCACTTTTAAATTATATTTAACATTGTGACAACCAGCGATAGTACATCAGACATTGTGACATACATCGATAGTACATCAGACATTATGACATCCATCGACAGTATAACAGACATTGTGACAACCATCGATAGTACATCAGACATTGTGACATCCATCGATAGTACATCAGACATTGTGACATCCATCGATAGTACATCAGACATTGTGACATCCATCGATAGTACATCAGACATTGTGACATCCATCAATAGTATATCAGACTTTGTGACAACCACCGATAGTACATCAGACATTGTGACATCAATCGATAGTATATCAGCCATTGTGACATCCATCGATAGTATATCAGACATTGTGACACCAATCGATAGTATAACAACATTGTGACATCCATCGATAGTACATCAGACATTGTGACATCAATCGATAGTATATCAGATATTGTGACAACCATCGATAGTACATCAGACATTGTGACATCCATCGATAGTACATCAGACATTATGACATCCATCGACAGTATAACAGACATTGTGACAACCATCGATAGTACATCAGACATTGTGACATCCATCGATAGTACATAAGACATTGTGACATCCATCGATAGTACATCAGACATTGTGACATCCATCGATAGTACATCAGACATTGTGACATCCATCAATAGTATATCAGACATTGTGACAACCACCGATAGTACATCAGACATTGTGACATCAATCGATAGTATATCAGCCATTGTGACATCCATCGATAGTATATCAGACATTGTGACATCCATCGATAGTACATCAGACATTGTGACATCAATCGATAGTATATCAGACATTGTGACAACCACCGATAGTACATCAGACATTGTGACATCAATCGATAGTATATCATACATTGTGACATCAATCGATAGTACATCAGACATTGTGACATCAATCGATAGTATATCGTACATTGTGACATCCATCGATAGTACATCAGACAGTGTGACATTTATCGATTGTACATCAGACATTGTGACAACCATCGATAGTACATCAGACATTGTGACATCCATCGATGGTTTATCAGACATTGTGACATATATCGATAGTACATCAGACATTGTGACATCCATCGATAGTATATCAGACATTGTGACATTCATCGATAGTACATCAGACATTGTGACATCCATCGATAGTACATCAGACATTGTGACACCCATCGATAGTATATCAGACATTGTGACATCCATCGATATTTCATCAGACATTGTGACATCCATCGATAGTACATCAGACATTGTAACAACCATCGATAGTATATCAGACATTGTGACATCCATCGATAGTATATCAGACATTGTGACATATATCGATAGTATATCAGACATTGTGACAACCACCGATAGTACATCAGCCACTGTGACAACCATCGATAGTACATCAGACATTGTGACATCCATCCATAGCATATCAGACGTTGTGACATCCATTGATAGTTCATCAGACATTGTGACATCAATCGATAGTACATCAGACATTGTGACAATCATCATTATATATTATACATTGTGACATCCATTGATAGTTCATCAGACATTGTGACAATCATCATTATATATTAGACATTGTGACATCCATCAATAGCACATCAGACATTGTGACATCCTTTGATAGTACATTAGACATTGTGACATACATCGATAGTACATCAGACATTGTGACAATCATCCTTACATATCAGACATTGTGACATCCATCGATAGTACATCAGACATTGTGACATCAATCGATAGTATATCAGACATTGTGACATCCATCGATAGTATATCAGACATTGTGACATCCATCGATAGTACATCAGACATTGTGACATCCATCGATAGTACATCAGACATTGTGACATCCATCGATAGTACATCAGACATTGTGACAAGCACCGATAGTATATCATACATTGTGACATCTATCGATAGTATATCAGATATTGTGACAACCACCGATAGTACATCAGACACTGTGACAACCATCGATACTACATAAGACATTGTGGCATCCATCGATAGTATATCAGACATTGTGACATCCATTGATAGTACATCAGACATTGTGACAATCATCATTATATATTAGACATTGTGACATCCATCGATAGCACATCGGGCATTGTGACATCCTTCGATAGTACATCAGACATTGTGACATCCATCGATAGAACATCAGACATTGTGACATCCATCGATAGTGCATCAGACATTGTGACAATCATCATTATATATATCAGACATTGTGACAACCATCGATAACATATCAGGCATTGTGACACCCATCGATAGTACATCAGACATTGTGACAACCATCGATAGTACATCAGACATTGTGACAATCATCATTATATTTCAGACATTGTGACAATCATCGATAGCACATCAGACATTGTGACATCCATCGATAGTACATCAGACATTGTGATATCCATCGATAGTACATCAGACATTGTGACAACCATTGATAGTACATCAGACATTGTGACATCCATTGATAGTACATCAGACATTGTGACAACCATCGATAATACATCAGACATTGTGACATCCATTGATAGTACATCAGACATTGTGACATCCATTGATAGTTCATCAGACATTGTGACATCAATCGATAGTACATCAGACATTGTGACAATCATCATTATATATTAGACATTGTGACATCCATTGATAGTTCATCAGACATTGTGACAATCATCATTATATATTAGACATTGTGACATCCATCAATAGCACATCAGACATTGTGACATCCTTTGATAGTACATTAGACATTGTGACATCCATCGATAGTACATCAGACATTGTGACAATCATCCTTACATATCAGACATTGTGACATCCATCGATAGTACATCAGACATTGTGACATCAATCGATAGTATATCAGACATTGTGACATCCATCGATAGTATATCAGACATTGTGACATCCATCGATAGTACATCAGACATTGTGACATCCATCGATAGTACATCAGACATTGTGACTCCATCGATAGTACATCAGACATTGTGACAAGCACCGATAGTATATCATACATTGTGACATCTATCGATAGTATATCAGATATTGTGACAACCACCGATAGTACATCAGACACTGTGACAACCATCGATACTACATCAGACATTGTGGCATCCATCGATAGTATATCAGACATTGTGACATCCATTGATAGTACATCAGACATTGTGACAATCATCATTATATATTAGACATTGTGACATCCATCGATAGCACATCGGGCATTGTGACATCCTTCGATAGTACATCAGACATTGTGACATCCATCGATAGAACATCAGACATTGTGACATCCATCGATAGTGCATCAGACATTGTGACAATCATCATTATATATATCAGACATTGTGACAACCATCGATAACATATCAGGCATTGTGACATCCATCGATAGTACATCAGACATTGTGACAACCATCGATAGTACATCAGACATTGTGACAATCATCATTATATATCAGACATTGTGACAATCATCGATAGCACATCAGACATTGTGACATCCATCGATAGTACATCAGACATTGTGATATCCATCGATAGTACATCAGACATTGTGACAACCATTGATAGTACATCAGACATTGTGACATCCATTGATAGTACATCAGACATTGTGACAACCATCGATAGTACATCAGACATTGTGACATCCATTGATAGTACATCAGACATTGTGACATCCATTGATAGTACATCAGACATTGTGACAACCATCGATAGTACATCAGACATTGTGACAACCATCGATAGTACATCAGACATTGTAATATAAGAGCTCGCCCTTCTTCTTATCCCTTTTATTAGTGAATTTCGCTGCACTGTGTGTAGTGAATTTCGCTGCACTGTATGTAGTGAATTGCGTTGCACTGTGTGTTGTGAATTTCGCTGCACTGTATGTAGTGAATTGCGTTGCACTGTGTGTTGTGAATTGCGCTGCACTGTGTGTAGTGAGTTGCACTGCACTGTGTGTTGTGAATTGCGCTGCACTGCGTATAGTGAATTGCGCCGCACTGTATGTAGTGAATCGCGCCGCACTGTGTGTAGTGAATTGCGCCGCACTGGGCTTTACACTTAGCGATTCAGTATGTCCGTTTTCAATGCGACTGTTTCCCGAACCTATTTCATGATTTGTAAACAATGCAGCAACAGTTGATAATCAAAGCCGTCTCTCCTAGAAACACTATCTTACCTGACAAATAAATCATTTCTAAACTTTCTTCTTCTTCTCCTTTCCTTCCTCATCTGCCTTTCAGCGTCGAGGGGAGATATAATTTGCGGTCTTTTGCTCTTCTGTTCGCCTCTGCTGCTGTTATGTTTCCTAGTGCTTCTAATATTTCATCGACCCATCTTTTTCGTGGTCGACCCTTGGGTCTGGTGTTCTAACAACGTTTGTTGAAAGCTAGTTGTGTTGTTTTTTGTTCTTTCTGCCTTGTCACGTGGCCAACCATTTTATCTGTTGTTTCCTTATATATTCTATGGCGGAGGCTATTCCTAGCTTTTTTCTCAGTTCTTCATTTCTGATCTTATCTCTCAGACTGTTTCCTGTCATTCGTCTAACACATTTCATGTCTGTGGAGGTTATTTTTCTTATTGTTCTTGCATCTAGGGTCCAGGTCTGGCATTGGTAGCACAACGTTGGGATGAAGATTGTATTGTATAGTGCTCGTTTTGCCTCCAGAGTTATTTCCTTGTTGGACAATAGTGGTGATAACTGTCCGATGATTTGACAAGCTTTGCTGCATCTTGATTCTATCTCTGCCGTTTGAGAATTATCGTTTGTCATTAGACTTCCTAGGTACTTGAAATCCTCTACTTACCAGTTTACTAAATGTTCCCCGGTGTTCAGATTTCATGTCCACATGCCTGGACTAGCTCTACATAAAACCGAAGAAATCTTTTTTCTCTACCTACATCGACAAAGATGGTTTGAACACAACGTTCCTTCTGGGTAGAGCTTTGACGTCTTTGGGCAAACAAAATGTTTAATTTCAAAGAAAAATTTGACACAAATAATCGTGTTTTATAAATTGTAATGTGCGGCAACATTCTGGTGTGCAAAGCATCAATAATCGCGGAGCTAGCTTATCGCGAAAGTTTCTTGTGCGATATCTTTTCCCTGTCTAAAATTTCTTTCCAAATTGAGCTACTCTACACCTAACGTTTGTAGTACAGGGTGTTTCTAAAGTCGCAGTGCAGTGAATTTATACTCTCGGAAGAAAAAAACGTCACGTCACACAAATTGTAAAATAAATGGTATTATTCAAATATACTTGACTGCTATCGGCGAGCTTATAATGGGTAATGTTGGTATTAACACAATAAAGTTGTGTTAACACCATTGTAAGCCAGATCTATCATGTAGCAGTGATGTTTAAATGAACACGTAAATGGTGCTTGAACTATTACGTCATACATAGATAAAATTTAGGTGCGTAATTATTTCAACAACAAAAAATGCACAGTCATTAAAGAGACACCCTATATATCCACCATATTAAATTTTGAAATAACTAATACAGCGGTTCTCAGACTTTCCTTTACCCCGGACCCTCTTTAAATACGTTTTGTGGTCGCGGACCCCCAGGATTTATGTTCTTTTGTACTTTCATTCATTTATTCCCCATTTCCGTTTAGCTACAAAATAGCATACTATTCTTCAAGCCTTCGCGGACCCGCTGTGACGTCACAGCGGACCACAGTTTGATAATACATGTATTTATAAAGAGGGCCATTTATCGAAGAAATTACGGAGGTCTACTATTTATAAAGAGGGCCGTTTATTGAAGAATTTACGGAGGTCTAATATTTATAAATAGGGCCGTTTATTGCAGAACTTCTGGAATGTACACGTTACATCTTCTCCAGCAGAACATGGACAATCGTCTTTCTATTCATCAAGATCATTGCAAGCCGCCACATCACCAAACGTAAATCTAGCGTTACATCTTGGACCATGTCACTAAAAACAGAAAAATAAATGTTAATCTACTCACCACGCATTGTGACATAATAATGTTGAATATAGTGTTCAATGTTAATGGCTGTATTGTTTCAATAAGAATCGAACTATTTAAGGAAAGCGTGGTCAGCAGCACGTCAGATCGCACCACCCTACCTAGAATGGGGCCGGACTTGGTGAGGTCTTGGCTAAAATAAACAAAATTTTTAGGTCCCGTGTAAAAACAAAAAGGTTACTTGAAGATCTCTATTACATATTACAATATCAACAAATATGAGGCCTCCTCGGATTCTGGCTTCTCTATTTAGTAGCTTATTTAACCTCGGCTTGAATCCGTCTTTGTCCCAGAGATCATCTTTGGTATTCATTTTATTTTTTTTTTATATGCCAGACGAACCGTGGGGTAGGGGGTGGGATAAACCACATTTGAGAACTGAACCTGACAAGCTTAGTTTGAGAATGAATGCACCAACCACTTGACCATCGCTAACTCGAGTATCTGACATGCCGGAAAAAATAGGTCCCACTTCCGCCAAATATTATATAGGCTTTCGTTCGCTCAATATTGAGTAGTGGTTAGTGAACTTGACTACTGAGGACAAGAAATCAGGTTCCAGGCTTCCAGGTTCATCCAGCCAAAAAATGGGTACCGGATATTTTTGAGAACGAAAGACGGCACTGAAGACTTGCTGACTACATTACACAAAAATGTGTTGAGTGAAAAGATTATGTCACGGCGCGCATGGCACGGTTATTTATTTCTTTCCATCTTCTTCTTTCTTTTTTCTTTATTTCATTTCATCCAGTGTGCTGTGTCCCCGCAGAAAGCCACCAGTAAGATCGAATTGTATGATGTTCTGTCGTTATTGAGTCATTTGAGGGTCAGCATCATTGCACTCCGAACTAGTCCATAGGTGCTCAGACCCCCTCATCAACAAGTCTCGCAGTGTCCAGCGACTGACGACTCCAGTTCTGTGTTGGTTGATAAGTCTTCTTACTCCAGTCCTGTCGTTTATCCCCTTAAAGCTAGAGTTACGGGCCAGTATTATTTGTTTCATTTTTAAAAATTGTATCCCGCCCTCCCGTTTTCCGAAAAAATTGTCAGCTTTACAGCGGAACCGTATATATCCCCCTCCCCCAAAACGTTCTATTCCTGTGATTGGTTAGAAAAGGAACCAAAAAAAATGTCAATTACCCTCACAAATCCACTGAACTTATGAGCGGCCGATGGTGCAAAGTTAGGTTGTGTTTGGATCATTTCCCTGGACTCTCGCGTCACACGCTGGTTGCCATGGCTACTAGTATTAGAGTTCATTCCCCTATATGTGTTGTCATAGACACGTAACGCGTCGTAATCTCTGTCAGGTGTGCTGACTCTTATAACCGTGGACTTTCTGGGCAGGCTGTAGAACTCAGTATTAGGATGTGATGCTGCATTTTGATAAACGGGTGAAGCTGTCGCTGGTACGACTCCATGGGATTTCACAGAAGATGTTCTTTGAAAGGTGGCAGACGATGTAACTGGTGCCGCTGTGTGGGATTTTAATGATGACGCTCTTTGAAAAACTGATGACGTCGTGGCTATTGGTACCGCTATGTGGGCTCTTACTGGGTACGTTCTCTGCACGGTGGCTGACGTTACACCCTGTACATTGCCATGAGGTTTTACAGATGATGCATTCTGGGACTGAGATGAAGCTGGAACGGAGCCACGTGTCTTATAAGAAGATCCTCTTTGAAAATGAGCAGAAGATGTGGCTAGTGCATTGGCGTTGGTTTTCACTGATGCCTTGGTCGTGTGCAGTGAAGAGGCTGGTGCTGTTGTTTCGAGAAACCTGAGTGAAGAATGTTTCCTGCTAAAGTCATGAGCTGATGTATCTGTAATCGGCTGATAGCTTTGAAACTGAGATACTGGTGAATAAAGAGATGTCGTTAGCTGTTTCCGACTGTCATGTGGTATATCTCGTGTTTCCGGTCGTAAATTCACCGACCGCAGTTGTTGCTCCTCTAAATCTGTGTTTAGCGTGTTGCTAACTGTGGTTAATTGAGATTTATGAGCAGGGGGCGTCGCAGTCGCTAGTAGTGCTTTTGGTTTAATCTTTGTTGCGCCGCGGCGCACGATATCGCCTCCTTCTTTGTGTCCTGTTTTCAGGGAAGAAGGGAATTGAAAGTTTGAGAATAAATCAGATTACACGCAAGACATCAAACAAGCACATACATTTCAAATAATTATAAAACATAAGACGTTTAGCAATCACTCCAGTTTCTAACAGCATATGTGCTTACACACACACACGCACACACACACACACACACACACACACACACACAAGCCATACAAGTTTCCTATAAGACACTACACACATAAAAACATAAGTTTCACACAAAACATCAAACATGTTTTTTTTTAAAAAATACTTTCAGAAGCCAGGTATGATATGCAAAGAGAAAAGAAAAAAAATATATATATAAATATTTTAAAAATAGAAAAAAAAACAGCACGGTTAAAGCTTTATTATTAAGTCCACTTATTACGTACAGCTTTAACCATACTGTTTTTTTTTCTATTTGTTTCTATATATGTTTTTGTTCATTTCTCCTAATAATTAGCTTTACAGCAGCTTCGTTTTTTTTATACATTGATACGTATTTCTTTGCTTTGACCCTGTGATATACAAACAAGCGCATAAGTTTAGATTAGTCGACAGATCATCTTTGCACAACGGACAACTCCCCAGTGTTGTGATCTCCTTCTCAGCACGTTCCCAAAAATGAAACACGCCCTCCACAAACACTGAAAGCTCTGAAGATGGATTAAGCTCCTCAGCACGTTCCCAAGTATGAAACACGCCCTCCACAAACATTGAAAGCTCTGAAGATGGATTAAGCTCCTCAGTACGTTCCCAAGTATGAAACACGCCCTCCACAAACACTGAAAGCTCTGAAGATGGATTAAGCTCCTCAGCACGTTCCCAAGTATGAAACACGCCCTCCACAAACACTGAAAGCTCTGAAGATGGATTAAGCTCCTCAGTACGTTCCCAAGTATGAAACACGCCCTCCACAAACACTGCAAGCACTGAAGATGGATTAAGCTCCGATGAACGAACTACGTAGCACCGGCGACGACCTTGATCTCTAACCTCCTTATTTGCCTCTTACGACATGCCTGTATTCATTTCTCACCTGGCCCCTGTCAGGGCCCCGGTAACTACACAGGTGATATGATGAGTTTGAGACAATGGAATATGTAACATACAGAAGCTCCAAACGAAGACATTTCTTAGATCGATACGACAAAGAAAGCACGCAGGAACACGCATGCCCGCAAAATCAGTTTGGCCAAAACAAAATTACGGGGAACAATGACAAGTAGAGAGGCAGTCAGTGAAGAGAATGTACTATTGGCTTTCAAACAAACCCAACTGTCTCAAGAAAGGTGGAAATCAAGAAAGATCGTGAGCAACTAATGATGTTAGCGCTTCAAAAACTCAATTGAAAGCAAAGGAAATAGGCAAATGGCAAGTTCCAGGAAATAGCACACAGGACGTGGAGCAATTATGTATTTCAGGATAACACACAGGAAGTGGAGCAATTCCGTATTTCAGGATAGCACACAGGAAGTGGAGCAATTCCGTATTTCAGGATAACACACAGGAAGTGGAGCATTTCCGTATATCAGGGTAACACACACGACGTGGAGCAATTCCATATTTCAGGATAACACACTGGAAGAGGACCAATTCAGTATTTCAGGATAGTACACATGCCATTTAACAACATAAGTTCCAGGGAACATGTCAAGGATAAACAAATCCCAAAAGTTGAGACAACACGCAAACTACATAACAAACAGCACATGTTTCATCATCATACACATACCAGATGATATTCATACCCGTGTCTTGTCTAGCAGCTCAGCGCGCTTTGAATCATCAAGTACTGGGCCTGCTGGCGTAGGTGATCATATCTTTCCACAACTTTCGATCTCGACAGTTATTTATCATTTCTGTTGTTGACCTTCTCCCAAGCCATTCGTTTAAGCTGTCTGGTATCCTTTATCTTTGCTTCCCTCTATCCCTTCGTCCCTCAATTTTCCCAGTTGTTACAATATATTCCAGCTGTTATCTTCTCATTACATGGCCAAAAAGTGATGATTGTTTCTTCCTAATATTGGAAATTAGCTCTCTTTTTGCTTTGGCCTCTTTCAGAACGTTTTCATTACTCTTCTTAGCTGTCCATGGTAATCTCAACATTCTTCTGTAAAACCACATTTCTACAGACTCCAATGATTTTCTTGTCTGTTGTCCTATTGTCCATGATTCACATCCATATGTTAAGACTTGCTCTACATAACATTTAAGAACTCTTTTTCTTGTTTCTATTGTCAAAAATGGATTGCATAGTATCTTCTTCATTTTTTGGAAAGCTGTTTTTGTCTGAGCCATTCTGCATCTCACCTCTGTTGTACATCTTCCGTCTGAGGATAACAAAGTTCCCAAATGTTTAAATTCATTTACCTGTTTTAATATTGTTCCACTTGTCTTTATTTTGTACTGAGGTGATGTCTTTTTCTTTGTTGTTACCATTACTTCTGTCTTTTTGCTATTAAGGCTGAGTCCTTTATTTTTGCTTTCATTCAACTGTAATGTCCAATATTTCTTGTAACTCATTTTCATTCTTAGCGATTAAGACTGCATCATCAACATACCTTAGATTATTTATATTATGTCCTCCGATTGTTATTCCAGGCATGCCCCTTATGGATCTTAAAATAATATCACTATAAATATTAAACAAATCTGGTGACAGTACACAACCTTGTCTAACACCCTGTTTTATTTGTTGAAACATCCCCTATTGATTTCCAGTTCTTATGGCCGCTATGTGTTGCCAGTACATGTTTTTTTTTTATAACATTATTCTTAGATCTTTGCTGTCTATGTTTATGCTTTCTAAAATTTTGATTATTTCTTGGTGCTTTACTTTGTCAAATGCTTTGGTATAATCTATGAAACATAGGTATAGATCTGCTTTCACCTCTATGGCTCTTTCTACTAAAGATCTTATGATATAAATGGCATTGTTCGTTCCTTTACCTCTAACAAAACCACACTGTTCATCACTAATTTCTGGATTGATTTTGTTTCGTAATCTTCGCATTGTGATTTTTAGTAATATCTTAGTCTTGTGACTCATAAGACATTGTGTCATCATTGCATTCAATCGCACCAGATTTCTTTGGTAGGGCTATGAATATTGATTTGAGCTGGTCGTTTGGTATATACCAGCTGTTGTAGATATCATTCAATATTTTTTTTTATTATTTATATTCCAAAATCACCCATGGCTTCTATATCTTCTTTAGTTATATTATCTGGTCCAGGAGCTTTTCTTGCTTTCATATTGCGCAAGGCGTCTTCCATTTCTTCTTTGAGCATTTCTGGTCCTTCTCCATTATCCTTAATATTTACTTCCGTTCGTTCATCATTATAAAGATCTTTAATGTATTCTGTCCATCGTTACCTTATGTTTTCTTGATCAAACAACAGGTCTCCTTCCTTTGATCCTAAACATCCAGTTTTTGCTTGCGTTTTTCTTCCTGTTAATTCTTCAATTTATTTGTATATAGCATTGATATCTCCTTTTTGTTGCATTTCAATCTCTTTGCCCATCTCTTATAGCCATGCTTCTTTTGCTTCATTGCATTTTATTACAATTTCTTTATTTAATCTCTTATACTTATCTTTATTTCTTCTTCTTGTATCCATTAGCTGCAAAATGTCATCTGCCATCCATTTCTTTCATGAATTTGTCCTCACTGGTGGTACGAACTCTTTTGATGTTTGTTGCATTGATTCTTTTAGCATTTCCCACTGTTCATCAATGCTTTGTATCTTCTCTATTGCATTATGCCGGTTCTGAATTGTGATGTTATATTTGTCTTCTTGCAACTTCTTGTCTGATTTGAGTAAATCTAAATTTAACTTGATGTTAACTGAGGCTCGTTTTGTTGTTTTTAATTTTACTCTAAGCTTTCCCACAACTGGTAAATGATCACTATTGCAATCTGCCCCTGGTCTAGTTTTCACACATACCAGACTGTATCTAGGTGCTTTGAATACTGACGTCATATCCTATAATCGACTTACTGCATTTTGTTTCCTTGGTCACATATCAACAAAGCAATCAAGATGCCTTTACGTTTTGTGATGTGTTATTTATGTTGTATTAACGTTTTGCTACGTGTTATTTCTGTCGCATTAACGTTTTGCGACGTGTTATTTCTGTCGCATTAACGTTTTGCGACGTGCTATAGGAAATAAAGGAGGGAGAGGTATTCTAGTAAAAGAAGAGATGGGAAGATAACATAAAAGAATGAATAGGCCACTGCTTCGTGAGTACACATAAAACAGCGATTAAAAGCTAAATATGAAGGATAGTGAGCACCCAACATACTACACTAACCCAACGACTTTAAAGGTCAAAGGTTAAGTATGTGAATGCCAATACCGCCCCAACGATATTGGACATCAATGGTTTGACAAGACAAAGTCAATGCTGTCCCAACGACCTTGATAATCAAATGTTTAGACAAAACAAGGTCAATTCTGTCCCAGCGACCTTGATGTGGTGAAAGGTTAGACAAGGACAAGGACGATGCTGATTATCAAAGGTTAGACAGGATATAAACTTCACGATGACCTTTCTGAGCGATCATTTTGTATTTTCTGTTTTATCTTATCTTTGTAATCCCTGTTTATAGCCCTCTTCCTTAAACAGTGTGTGTGTATATATATATATATATATATATATATATATATATATGAGAGAGAGAGAGAGTGAGAGTGAAAAAAATAATATAAAAACATAAACAAAGTAACTAAAAAATATATATTTATTTCGGAAATAGCACTAGCTCAAAGCATATAATTATGTATGCTGCAGTGACAAATAAACACTAGGGTGATTACAATACGCAGGGAGGTATGACCTTCATAAAGAAAATAGAACATAGCCAGACAGAGGGAAAGTCAAACTTTTTGTGCCAAATATTTTTGCTGTAAAAACATACTGGCAAGTTATTATATATTTTGTAATTAGCTTAAGCACTAATTGTTAATCGCCATTAAAAAAAAAAAAAAAAAAAAAGATTTGATATGCCTGTTATATGTGTGCATACCAAGGTAGAGCAGTGGTGGTTAGTAAGCTGGTCTACTGGTCACCAGATGTTGGGTTCAATCCCGATGAGTGGCTTCTAAGCTCACCCAGCCTTAAATGGGTACTATTTTTGTGTAAAGGAAATACGCCACTGCGTAATACTGACATTATCCAAAAATGCACAGATGACAAACGGGCTACTAATATCATATTTCCAGTATGCTATGGGCATGAGAAGTGATCTCTCTTTCATTCTACAATTGTACGCTTGATGTTTTTGCTACCGTTAAAGGTTCTTCTTCAAATATGGACTAGATATGAATATCAACAAGACTAAAACTATGATCATAAACAAAGAAGATACTCAAAACCCACAAGTGGATATCAAAATAGAAGGAATAGACGTGGAGACAGTTCAGAACTATAACTACCTTGGACATACTATAACCAGTGATGGGAAATGCACAACTGAAATAAACAAAAGAATAGGAATGGCAACAAGTAATTTTAATGTCATGAAGAACATACTAACATCAAAACAAATAACACCAGGGCTAAAACTAAGAATAGCAAAATGTTACATCTTCTCAATATTCCTATATGGTGCAGAAACATGGACATTAGACAAGAAAACAGAACAGAGAATTGAAGCCTTTGAAATGTGGATATATAGAATAATAGGTGGAACTGGATGGAAGGAAAAGAAAACAAACGATGAAGTCTTAAAACAACTAAAAATGAAAAGAGAACTACTAAGCACAATTCAAACAAGACAAATGCGATTTTTGGGGCATGTTAAAAGACACAACAGCCTACTAAAAGTAATCCTGGAGGGGAAAATACAAGGTAAATGAGGCAGAGGCACACCAAAACTAACATGGACGAGTAATATCAAAATATGGACAAATCAGCCTATGACAACCTGTAACATCAAAGCAAGAGATAGAGCAGAATGGCGCTCCATGGTAGCCAACCTTCGTTGCGGCGAAGGCACTCGAAAGGTTCTTCATGAAAACATCCTTGAACTTGCCAGCAGAGGAAGTGAGAAATCTGGCTAGTGGCAGTGATTCCTTCAGACTTTTGCGAAAGCAAAGCTCTTTAACCGACATGAAGCTAGATGATGGTAGGTGAAAGTGTAAACTGTATAAGGTGTGGTGCGGTGGACAAGTTGATAACTTTACATTAGGAAGTGTCAATTTTGTTCATTTTTCTTCATTTGCAAGTCTTTTTCCTTTTTTTTTTTTAAAGGTGGAAGCCTCTATAGTTCAGGGGTTAGTGAACTTAGACTACTAAGTGCATGAGGTCGGGTTCGATCCTCATCAACAGGCTCTCATGTTCACCCAAGCCTTAAATGAATACCGGATTTTTTGTTTTTATTCATTGTAAAGAAAGACGGCACTGGCGCAATACCGACCTCATTACCCACAAAATAATGTGCCGGATCTCTATTTAAAAAATATGGACACTAACACCATATTCCATACACGCCACTAGGTGGCATGCCGAGGCTCTTTCTTACTTTATAATTTACTACAATATTATCAACACAAAAATAAAACTAAAAATTTCACATTTTTTTGGTTATGTCACAAATTGAAACCACTCCTATATAATAACAGTGTTAAGAATAAGGAGAATGTATAATAAGCACAAATGATTTTCATCTTAAATGATCCAAATTGTTAGGGTTATTGTTAAACCACCACTTTAAGGTAGCACTAAGGAGCTGTGTATTACATTAAATAAAGGTTCCCTCCATGAATTAAGTACGGCACAGTTGGTGCCCATATTTTTTCCATGACTAACGACTCATTTTATGACTGTGTGTGCCATGCCAGGCGATCCTACTTTCCTAGAGAATATTTATAGGTACCAATTTTCAGTCTGGGTAAATCATGTTCTGTCTGTCTGGGAAAAAAAAAATCCACATCTGAGAATTGAACAAAAGCCTTCTGGTCAACAGTGAACCTGTGCGGTAAATTAACGCTTTCGCTTAGTTGTTGAAATAGTCATCCATTTGTTACAGTTGTTGAAATAGTCATCCATTTGTTACAGTTGTTGAAATAGTCATCCAGTTGTTATGGTTGCTGAAATAATGAAGTGTTTAAATATTGTTTAAATAATCATCCAATTGTTATGATTGTTGAAAAAAGCCATCCATTTGTTACAGTTGTTGAAATAATCATCCATTTGTTATGGTTGTTGAAAAAGTCATCCATTTGTTAGTTGTCAAAATAATCATCCACTTGTTACAATTACTGAAATAATCATCCATTTGTTATAATTATAACAATAATTATCCACATGCTACAGTTGTTGAAATAATCATCCATTTGTTATAATTATTAAAATAATCATCCATTTGTTACAGTTGTTGAAACAATTACCCATTTGTCACAATTGTTGAAATAATCATCCATTTGTCACACTTATTGAAATAATCATCTATTTGTCACAATTGTTGAAAAAAAATCATCCATTTGTTACAGGCCTAATAGATAGATCCCTAGCAAAACCGTTAACACCATTTAGGTTACTCTTTTCTTGCACTTTATTTACTGTTGACAGATATTGCAGAGTCACTGGTGAAGTGACCACAAAATAAAGTGCTCAAATATCAAGTCACTTAAAAAAAAATCAGAGTTAAATAACTCCTTTACTTAAACACCTGGTAACGACTGCACTGGACATAGACCCTTTCTCCTTCAGCTCCATAGAAAACCTCTGGCATATTCCCAGATATTGGATTAACTCTTTCCATACGTTTCGCTGCACTGTGCGCCATGCCAATTTCGTCAGCATACGTTTCGCCGCATAGTGAGCCACGCTTAATTTGATTAGTGTGAACGGCATCAAACCATATTCTTTTTACATGTCTTGTATCACCTTGGTATTGGTGAAATCTAATTCCTGGTTCAATTATCTAAAACTTCATATATAATATGTTATATCTTAGATAAATATAAATATGTAGATTGATTCTTAAAACAATCAACAATTTTTGTCTCTGAAATCTCTTCATTTGCGTCGATAAAATGCTTCCGTTAAGAAAGATTTACGTCAAAATTTGTATTTCTAATCCAAAAGAACTCTGTGGGTTGCTTCGTATAAAGTAGTTAATTTCACTTTTCATTAATATTGTACAAATCCATCTTTTATAAGCTCTTGGATTTTGTTGTTGTTTTATCTAATTCTTAACTGCTTGTTAGAGACACTGGTTGGTCTCAAGGGAAGATGTCAGTCTCAGAGAGGTTGTGAGTTCAAATCCCAGCTGCACCAGTTGGTATTTTTATTTGTGATTTATCTGTGGCAACCACCACTAGTCTCAGCAGTGAGGCTTCTCTGTGGCAACCACTCCTAGTCTCAGCAGCGAGGCTTCTCTGTGGCAACCACCCCTAGTCTCAGCAGCGAGGCTTCTCTGTGGCAACCACCCTAGTCTCAGCAGCGAGGCTTCTCTGTGGCAACCACCCCTAGTCTCAGCAGCGAGGCTTCTCTGTGGCAACCACCCCTAGTCTCAGCAGCGAGGCTTCTCTGTGGCAACCACCCCTAGTCTCAGCAGCGAGGTTTGGCTTGAACTGGCTATTGCTCATTGATGGACAAAATATGAGTAACCTCAGAAGACGAAGTTATCTGCATTTGTGGCGAGGGACCCCTGTTCACATGGCCGCCAGGGAAAAATGGATTAACATGCAAAATCCAGTTCCTTGTCTCTAGGGACTTCGCCAGAAGTGAAAAAAAAAATTGCTTGTTATTGTGGTATATAATTGTTAAATGCTTGCTGTTACTGTTGAATTTAATTGTTAATTGCTTATTAATAATGAATCTAATCGTTAATTGCTTGGTTTATGGAATGTAATTGTTAATTGCTTGTTGTTATTGAATCTAATTGTTAATTGCTTGTTGCTATTGAATCTAATCATTAATTGCTTGTTATTGTATGTTGTATGTTTTTTTTACTGATTATCGTGTCAGCTAGTTAGTTGAGAGATTATCCTCACTACACATTAGACAAATCCATAAATTTTTCGATCCCATTCCCAGCATGCAACAACTGATGATCCCTGTTCTATGATGGTCTACCAGCCTTCTTTGGTTCACTGCATTCTTGTCTGGCATTATTCCAACTGAGTTGATTCTCTTGCAGTCTAATCAAGGCTATAGACTCATTCTGTCTCACTAACGATAGTTATCACATGATGTACCCATATCATGGTCTGAGGTACCCAGTGTTCAGTGCAGTTCAGACAACAACTAAAATAAGCATATTGCTACAATCATGCCTTAACATAACTATAGGCAAAGAAGACCAAACAAGTATTGAATGGGAAATAAAGACATTTAATTACTTGGAATTTGTAAGTAGCCCTTCTTGTGTATATAATCTAGTATATCAAGAAATACATTGTTTAACTCTCAATTACTGGAGATCTTCTGACTTATATGATCTAGTACAAATAGAAATATATTGGTCTGAAATCTCAATCTTAATAAACCTTGTGACTTATATGATCTAGTACATAAGAAATACATTGTTTAACTCTCAATTACTGGAGATCTTCTGACTTATATGATCTAGTACATAAGAAATATATTGGCCTGCAATCTCAATCTTAGTAAACCTTATGACTTATATGATCTACAAGCAGAAATATATTGGTCTGCAATCTCAATCTTAGTAAACCTTATGACTTATATGATCTAGTACAAGCAGAAATATATTGGTCTGAAATCTCAATCATAATAAACCTTATGACTTATATGATCTAGTATAAGCAGAAATATATTGGTCTGAAATCTCAATCATAATAAACCTTATGACATACAATCTAGCACATACAGAAATATGGCTCAATCTTTAAACATATGTATTTTAACTCTACCTATTAAGTCTAAATGTTCTGGCTTCATGTTACACAGTTATTCACTCATTAATATTAAACCTGAGATTTATTAGTAGTTCTGCTTCTAGATACAGCCTAATAACAGGTCATTGTGCCGAGGGGTGCTGCAGAAAGAAAGAAGGCTTGTGAAAGCAAGTTAAAATGCCACACCCATTTTGTTTAGTTCCAGGAAGCATGAAAAGGGCAATCACTGTGTCCACTACTCATTGACATCAGCTAATTGTGAATATATAATTTAACTCCCTAGCTGGACTGCTGAATTAACTTCAGATGCTCAGCTGCTGACTACCACAGTAAACATTAGCTTTTCAAAACACATTTTAAAAATGATTGGCTCTTTAATCTCAAATGATAACTCAGAAACATGGACATTAGACAAGAAAACAGAACAGAAAATTCAAGCCTTTGAAATGTGGATATATAGAAGAATAGGTAGAATTGGATGGAAAGAAAAGAAAACAAACAAAGTTTTAAAACAACTAAAAATGAAAAGAGAACTACTAAACACAATTAGAACAAGACAAATGAAATTTTTGGGGCATGTTAAAAGACACAACAGCCTAATAAAAGTAATATTGGAAGGAAAAATACAAGGTAAAAAAGGCAGAGGCAGACCAAGACTAACATGGACGAATAACATCAAAAGATGGACAAGTCAGCCTATGACAATCTGCACCATCAAAGCAAGAGACAGAGTGGAATAGCGCTCCAGGGTAGCCAACCTTTGATGCGGAAACAGCACTCAATGATGATGATGATAACTCAATCCTAAGGTTACTGGAACACCATGAGAGGATTTCTTGAACCCCCAAGCATGGTTTAAGGAACCATGAAGTGTAGTTTTCTTGAGTCCTGAAGTGTGGTTATCATTAAGACAAATTTTGTTAAACCTTCCAGCCTTGTATTAAAAACATCAAAACTGCTTGGACAGTGTCCATCAATACTTTGATTTTTGGCCAAACTACACAGGAGATGCATGCACAGAGAAAGACACTTGTATTTTTGTTGCCAAACTACACAGGAGATGCATGCACAGAGAAAGACACTTGTATTTTTGTTGCCAAACTACACAGGAGATGCATGCACAGAGAAAGACACTTGTATTTTTGTTGCCAAACTACACAGGAGATGCATGCACAGAGAAAGACACTTGTATTTTTGTTGCCAAACTACACAGGAGATGCATGCACAGAGAAAGACACTTGTATTTTTGTTGCCAAACTACACAGGAGATGCATGCACAGAGAAAGACACTTTCTATTTTTGTTGCCAAACTACACAGGAGATGCATGCATAGAGAAAGACACTTTGTATTTTTTTTTTTTGCCAAACTACACAGGAGATGCATGCATAGAGAAAGACACTTTGTATTTTTTTTTTTGCCAAACTACACAGGAGATGCATAGAGAAAGACACTGTATTTTTTTGCCAAACTACACAGGAGATGCATAGAGAAAGACACTGTATTTTTTTGCCAAACTACACAGGAGATGCATAGAGAAAGACACTGTATTTTTTTGCCAAACTACACAGGAGATGCATAGAGAAAGACACTTTGTATTTTTTTTTTTTGCCAAACTAGACACAATGATCTTCATGGCACCTTTTCTTGGACTTGTTTACTCCCCATATCTAAAAACCTGGCTATAGTAAAACATGTTAGACTATATCCTTAGAGCTGCTTCTGGAGCACATGACACTCACCTCCCCTGCCTTTACAAATATAATCAACAATCAGCACCATTTTTTTTTTAAAACTACAATCTCAATACAAAATATGAGAATTTTTGGAAAGTGATGTACAAATTTACAAAGAAATAGAGTGGATTTAAGTCAACAGTGTAAACAAATGTAAAGATAATGAAATTATACAATTCAATCATAATAACAATATTGAAAATGTAAATAATGCAGGCTGCTAGAGGCGAAAAACATACAGATTGTAGAGAAAGTTATAATTAATTAAATTAAATTTATTTCTTGGAAAAGCAACAATAAATGCTGAAAATTCACAGAAAGACAGCAAAATTGTAAAAATAATTCTTGGTTTCAATAAAGAAAAATCTTGTTAAAAATATATTATGGAGTAAATTATTGGAAATGATAGTGATAAAAAAAGGTGGAAAAAAAATTAGGTAATTCACAGGTGGAAGGAAAAGTTATCAATATAGAATTATCATGCAAGAAAGTCAACAGTAAAAAAAACCTTCCAATGAAAGCTAGCAATAAAATGTTGAAAACTTTTGGCAAGAATTTTAAAAAATGTTGAATGTTCTCATTAATAACAATAACATATTGAAAAGTATATATATATATATATATATATATATATATATATATATATATATATATATATATATATATGTATGTCCATTACGAACAATTTTTTTCCCTCATGAGATAAATAAGAAAACAAATTGTAATATAATTATAACATAATTTGAGATAAATTATAGAAATATATTTTAATATTAATTTCACTTCTCTTTCATAGTCACTGTGAAATTTGATGTTGACATTAAAAAATGTTATACTGGAAGTATGCGACACGTAAACATTTCAGAGCAGCTTGTAGACAAGTGCATTTCAAATTTTTAAAGTGAAAGGGTCGTAAGCATAAGTTTTACTTAAGGTAGACACTGAATCGAGTCTCAGAGTGTGCAAAGCTACAAGACAAATGAGATGACCATGGACTAGGTAAGACGTCGACCACTGGTCAATGTGGTCTTGGGTTTGGAGACAAATAATAATAAATGAATATTATTATAGAAGGAAACTTCCGAGGCGAGAAGCTGAGTGGCAGTGTTCCCTAGCGTTTGGCTTTTCATGGCAAGGCGCTGTGCCACTGAGTACAGGTTCGATCCTGCTTTGGTCCATATTTTTTTCTGTTGTTGATTATTTGGTCTTAGGTTTGTGGTCTACCAACCAGGTGCTGGAATTTTTCTTTTTGTATCTATGGGTTCTTCATGGCTTTACCATCCCTTAAGTAATAAGATTCAATCTCAAACCCACGTAATAATGCAGAAAAACATTATGCGCATTCTACGCACATTAATAAAGATCCTTTGGCAAGTGTAAGTCAAAAAGGGCATTGGCCAGGAAAATTGAAGCAATTTAAAATCTACTCGTGCAGAAGATGGATGTGTAAGGCCAATGTGGCATATAGGTCTTGCGACTTGTCGTAAACTAGCAACACAAGACACCATGCCCACTTAACACTGAAGTAGAAGAAGACATCAAATGATTGTGGACTATAAAGAACAGACAGTAGCTTTAGCATCTCGGAATGGAAAGGCACATTTGCACCAATCCTGAAAAGTGGCTTTTTTTTTTGTCCCAACACAACTCCTTACTATGAGGGAAGGGGGATGAGAATGCTTAAGGCACCATAGAAGCAGCAGTCAGTTATATATTGAAATAAATGTTTGTTTTTGTAAATAATTTAAAAGAATGGCAGAGCAAAGCTGTTTACAGCTTAATGTAAACAACTGAAAATCAAGTCAATAATGACAACATCAACAAGCTATGTACAATGCTAGAAACAGAATTCAACTGAAAAGAAACAGATTCAACTCCATAAGGCTACCACAACTATTATCTTGTAAATACATTTTTAAAAATAACATAAATTACATTTTACAAAAGGTCAACCTGGCAGAGAACATTAGAAGAATTTATTAGATGTATAAACCAGACTTGTGACACCCTGTGAAGAATAGACATAAAAAGCCAAAGCTGAGAAATTTGTTATTTTCCTACAAGACATCACAAGGTGTGTTGGCCTTTGATTGAATCGTCAGCCTGTGGTTAAGGAGATGGAGGTGAAGAAGAAGAAGAATGGCCAAGAACTCATAATTTAAAAATAACAGCTCTTTACACGGGCATCAAATAGTCACAAAAATCAGCTTATCAGTTACAAAATAACTAACCCTTTCAGTACTGTTGTCAACTTTTGTTGATACAGATCACCATGGGTGACATTGGTTAACATCTATTTGATACATGACACAACATGATAATTTGTGTATCATACGACTGCCTTTCACAGACACTGAAATCGTGTTTCTGAATCTGGAACAATTACGTGGATATTTTACTAAATTTTAAGAGAATCTACTATTATAAAGTGACATTGGATTATGACAAATATGATTGAACAAACCTCTAAAAATGTTGATAATTAGTCAGACTGATAAGAAAGGGTTATGCCACAAAAACATTAAGAGCTTTCTCTTTGTAAAACTTTTTTTTTAATTTTCTGAAACTGTTTAGTTCCAGTCACAAAATGTAAATATAATGTAAAATATTTATTTGCTGCTTATGTGTGCTCATGTCCTGGTGGGCCAAAAGTAGCAAATTATGACAAAAATGTCTGAAATTTCATAATTTAACATTGAAAAGCTTACATTTTTGTTTGAAAATAACTGCAAACAAAAGTTCTGACTTAAAAAAGGTCAAAACAAAAATAAAGATAAAATAAGAAAAATTAGCTACATTAGAAGAGATTGCATCACAGCTAAAACTATCTTACACTGTGAGCACCAATTAATTCTGAGGCAGCCTGTTAATTAAACTGGAAAATAATGAGTGGGATATTGTATAAAAGTCAGACAATAGGGCAACAGAGAAGAAAATCACTGGAGGCTGTAGAAATGTGGTTTTACAGAAGAATGTTGAGAATACCTTGGACAGCTAAGAAGAGTAATAAAAACGTTCTGAAAGTTGCCAAAGCAAAAATAGAGCTAATATCCAATATTAGGAAGAAACAAACATCATTTTTTTAGCCGTGTAATGAGAAGGGAACAGCTGAAATATATTGTAACAACTGGGAAAATTTAGAGATGAAGAGATAGGCATGGTACTCGATGATGATTGTATAAAATAAACAGTTTCTATTGTCTGGAATGTATAAAAGAAATGAAAGACTGAAAATAAAGATAGCTTGAGTACACAAAAACATGAACACATACAAAAAATGAGCATTCAAGTATTACATTGAAATAACAAAAGTATAGAATATAGAAGCATTGATCTTGGATAGTTGAAAACATGAAAAAGTTCATGTTTCCTTTGTTGTGGCGGGCTCAACAAGGTTTTTCATTCAATATAAAAAATAAAAACACTTTTTTACTTTCTGATAAGTAAGTCTTGGGGGGGAAAAAATACATTAAAATGTACACAACAACCGTTAGAAATAGAGACAAGGCAAAATCACTAAATGTTTCATCTACTAATCATTCATTAAAAGAGGACACTAAACAAACACAAGATCACATAGTTTAATTTTAGCAGTAGTAGTGAAACAGCCTAGATAAATCCTGCATCAAAGGTGTAAAAATATTACTTTTTGGAAAATATTTTACCAAACAACATAGCATTACTACTTTCCTGTTGGAAATATTGTGACAACATGTTATCATGAAAAAACTCATGTTAAAATGATAAAAACAAGATAAAATTATTAATGTTGATAGAGAAAAAATATTCTGGTGATAAAATCACGGTTCGTCAGGGGGGGTAAATTGTGCACGGAGAGAACATAACAATAACAATACAAAAATGTTGTACAATTTTCGTTGGTGATAGTAAGATACATTTTTAACAATACAGCGTTTAGTTACATTTTTGGTGTGAAAATTAATATTAGATCAAGTATTGCATTAAATATCTAGAAGTTACAATGCTGTGACAAGTTGTCACTATCATGCTTAAATAATAATGGAAATCCAAAGCACCAGTATAACAATATAACAATATATATAATTCTTGATATAATAGAGGTTAATTTATAAAGATATCTTTCTCGACAACTACAAACTTGATGTTGTGTAGCAGTATAGCTTGTCGTGTAGCAGTATAGCTACCTGAGGACTATCACCAACAATAATCTATCTTTAGATACAGATATTGACACTTGTATTGGTAAAGCTGCTACCATCTTTCTAGACATGTTTGGCAAAACAGCAAACTGACAATTAAAACAAAGGCTGCAATTTATAATGCATGCATCAATAGTATCCTTCTGTATGGCAGTGAATCATGGACAACTTATGCAAAGCAGTAGAGAAGCTAAATGCACTTCGATGTCTGCGCCGTATTGTTGGTATCACCTGGAAGGACAAAGTGACAAACGTGGAGGTCCTCACTTGCACAGACCTCCCGAACATCTACACTTTGCTCAAACAATGTAGGTTACTGAGGCTTGGCCACATACACCATATGAAAGATGGCCGCATATCAAATGATATACTCTATGGTCAACTAGCAGATGGCAAAAGAACTAGGGAGTGCCCAAAACTTCGATTTGTAGACATGTGCAAAATGTGACATGAAGACTCAGACCATAAACCCTGCAGCCAGAGAAGAAATAGCTGCAGACTGCAATCATTGGAAACATAGTCTAAAGTTCCAATTCAAACAAGAAACAGACAGATTCATAGAAAAATAGAATACACAGCGAAAAAAAAAAAGAAAAAAAAAGATTTTCTAGGGGTGCTGAAAAATCCAAAGTCAACTAGGACTGACGGAGGCTACTGAAGTTAATCTGTACTTTCTGGATTTGCTGGTTTCTATATTAATAAATGAGGTAGATACTGTGCAATCCATGTTTGACAATGAAAACAAATAAAAAGTTCTTATGTTAACATATGGATGTGAATCATGAACAATGGGACAACAGACAAGATAATCACTGGAGGCTGTAGAATTGTGGTTCTAAGGTTAGGAGAGCAATGAAAACATTCTGAAAAAGGCCAAAGCAAAAAAAAAGAGTTAATTTCCAATATTAGAAACAAACCATCATAATTTTTTGGCCATGTAATGAGAAGGGAACAGCTGGAATATATTGTAACAACTGGGAAAATTGAGGAACGAAGAGATAGAGGGAAGCAAAGAGAAAAGATACCAGACAGCTTAAGAGAATGGCTTGAAGGTCAACAACAGAAATGATAAACAACTTTCAAGATCGAGAGTTGTGGAGAAACATGATCACCTACACCAGCAGATACGGTACTTGATGATGATAAAAAAAAAAAGTCAAGTACCCCCGTCACGCCAAGTGGCGTATAGGGAATATGGTGTTAGTGACCATAAATTTTACAGACCATCGGCACATGATTTTTGGGGTAATGTGGTCGGTATTACGTCTGTGCTGCTTTACATTCCCAGAAAAAAATCTGGTACCCATTAATGGCTGTGTGAACCGGAAGCTGTCGATTGGGATCGAACCCTACCTCTTGTCCTTTGTAGTCCAGTTCACTAACCACTGAGCTACTTGATGATGATATTGATAAAATCGAACACATTTTAAATGATCAGGCCCAGCACACAGCACCCAGGATGAATTTGATCAGTGACTCCTAGCTGACAGCGTGTGCCAGGAGGAGTGAAACAAAACTAATCAAGATCATGTTCCACCTCCCCATGATGGGTCTGGAAAAGACTGGCCAAGAGAGTAGGGCTCAAAGAGAAAAGGCATCTTGGTAATCAAACACATCAGGCTGAAATCAGGTGTATTAGGCCAAAAGGTACGGGTCACAGCTTGATTTAACAACATACCTATAACCATGTAACATCCTTTCAAAGGTGAACAATAAAGCGTAGTAGTCGTAGAACAAACTAAGAAATAAAGAAAAGAATAAATAAATGACCCGTCAGTGATTGAGAAATTGTTCTGTTTATCACTAATGACTACCAGACTTTTCAGCTGCAGAATGAATTAAAATTCTAAAGGTGAATTTTTACCGAAAAAATTTGAGAAATGTTTTTGTTGCCCCACAAAAAAAAACCATTATGGTTGTTAGTCACCAACCACTTTGTTGCTTGATATATTAACACTTTTCCTACCAAGGCCATACCGCTTTTGTGAATTAAAAAATTTTTTTTTTAAATACAGCAATAAAATATATAAAAATTGATCTAAAACACGCATTTAGTTGGAACAATTTATTTACAAAGTTGGAAAAGCGTGTAATAAAAGAATAACAAGGTTCTAGCGGAAATATTTGTGAAGACGTAGATAAATTAAAATACTACAAAAGCTGCAATTTGTGGTATGAAATATGTTAAGATGAAAGGATGGAGAACAGACACGGCCTGCTGTTCCAAATTGCTGAACTGGATAGCTTTATACAATGAATCATGATTCTTGATACTTTCTGCAGCATTAGACATTGCAACGGGCTTGTTTTTTCACCACCCATTTTTATTCCGGGCGAGATGTTTGACCTTATCTAATGAGTCTATGCCTGTCAACTATGCTTCTCTTATATGTGTTCTTTTTAGTTTCTCTTTAGGTCTTTCTCTTTTCTGTATCCAGATGTTTCCCATAGAAGAGCCTGTTTTGAAATTCTCTTGTTGTTCCATCTCAGCAAATGTCCAACATATGTCCATCTTCTTTACTTAATTGTAGATGAGATCTTTGGTTGCTTCCATTTAACATAATTCTACTTCTCAAAAATCATACTTTTACTGAAATTAAAATATACAACAAATTTATCTTCATAATTTTACTAATTAAAAGGCTGCAGACACAGGAAATAGTAATTCAAATCTGCTGAACTGCATAAACATGTCTATAGAACAGCAAGATCACAGTTAATATCAAATATGGTTACCGAAAATAAACAGGGGAACAGTTACAAAAGTAAATAAAACATGTTCAGGTCCTTTTTGACAGCATAAATATTTTGCTTTTAAGAAACATAAAATAATTATAAAAATGACTCTTTCAATATCACTCTTGCCTATGGAAGATAATAAAATTTATGACATTTTTTTTATTGGTTACATACATTATGAAAACTAAATGTGTCAGGAAAATACTTCATGTAAAATAAATTAAGTATAATTTAAAATTTACTTTCAATGTGCAGATACAAACATATGCCAGTTTATATAACAAATTATAACAGTTATCTTTGGTTCTGTGACAGTATCATGATATTTGTGTGTTTCAGATAGGAAAAGAAATTAAACTACAATCAGAGATCACATGAACTCAGAGATTTATTTATTTGTAAAATATTATAGAAATAAGTGACTTATCTCTCTGAGTAAAAAATATTACACAAATATATTACATTATATAACTCAGTTTTTAAAAAATCTATACACAACAGGGATTTTGAATCTTTACCAGATCACATGACACCAAACAAGGGAAACAACTATCATAGCACACTTTCATTCTCTTTTTCATTTAGGAGGGAAAAAACACTTTAAAAATAGGCCATTATGAAATAATAAAAAAAAAAAACCCAGCAAAAATTATATTAAGATTACTATTGTAAAGTTTGATAATTAATCATTTAAAAATGTTTTAAAAAAATAAACAATAACAATGTGATTATTTTCATTCTTGTTACCCTTTACTACAAACCACGTCGAAAACATTTCATTTTCTCTGAATAGAAAGACACAAATGAAGTAAGAGCAGACCAGAAAGAATAGTAATTTAGTATAACAACTACATAAATAGATTTAAAGGATACAACATATGCTATGGAGGAGTGAAGTACTGAACTTCACAGTCGTAGATCACTACACATTATGGTGAACACCATTGTTCTTCATTTTTATTAATACCTTCCCTATCTTGGCAAAATAGTACCCATTTTCAGCGCGGCTGACTGAAGTGTAAGAATAAACAAAACAATACTTCAATGCCGAAGGATCAAGGACAAAATATTCTATGCAATTTAAAAATGTACTTTAACAATATATGCATATTTTCTATATTTTTTCTTGTTCCTCTCTTACTTTCGCCCCAAACTAATGCCCTTTGATGTTCAATACCCATATGCACATAACTTTCAAATACAGCATGTAATTTATTCAAAACCAATTTTCAAAAAATAGAGAAATCAATATAGTGCAAATAAACAGCTCTTTTTTACCTGCATGCATTGTGAAATAAATAGAATTAAGATCCAGTTGCACGCTTTATACAATAAGTATATTTAACCTGCGGATAAGCCACTAAAGAAAAAGTGTGTGGAGATAACACAGTTGATCAACATGAAATAAAATGGTTCCGAATATTTTTGGTGTTAGTCGAACTGATCTTAATTGCTCTGTAGCTATTTTAGTCCAGACACAAGCACGAGAGTGTCCGTCTATCTATCTTTCTTTTGCCTGAAGTATTGTCTATATCTGCAATGTCGTTTTCTGTATAAATTTTACAGTCTTTTGTAATTCTTGCAGGGGCCCATTAAGTCCCATCAAGGCCAGCTCCTTGTCGTGGGAATGGAGCTTAATAGTCACCAGGTACTGAAAACCAAGACTGGCCAGGCCTTCCTACACCCGAACAAGACCACAGTCTGCTCTAGCATGTTTAAGTGCTGAAGACGGAGGCAACCAGCCAAAAGGCGCACTACAACAATCAGGATGCCATGAACTCATGCCAATGGGAAGTATGTCTGTAACTTCAAATTGATATGGCACTCGCCCTGTGATGGACACTCAGGAAGGCGCAGTGTCGGGCCCTCAGCCTCGAATGGGTCCAACCACTATTACTGGATGTCCTCAACTGCCCAGTGGAGCAGGGTGTGAGAGAATAGAGCTACTGGCAAATCCAAACTGAGACCAATTAAAACAACGCACTGGAATGCTGAAGGCATCAACAGCAAAAGAGATGGGTACAGTAAAAAGATAGAGTCAGAAAATATCCTGCATGAAGAGCAAGTAAGCGCGAGAGTGTAACTTCTGTCCATTATTCGAGTAGTTTGAATATAGCACTCAGTACTCAGTTCATGTAATGGTAATTTCCATAAATAATATTACAATTAACAATAGACTCTGTAGATTCTACAATGCACTTTTAGTTCCCTTTACCTGAGGCTAACAAATGTTGTTGTGCTGTAAAATCACAGGTACAAAGGATGATATTGGTTTAAGCTACAATTCACCAAAAACCAATATATCTATTGCTGTGTTAATAGGAAAATCTGATCCAGCCAGGAAAGTCTTAAGATACAGAAAACCTAGAGCTATTGGAAACTCTTTATATAGAACTTCAATGCAGGAAACAATATGATCATCAGAAGAAGTCTCCCTGTCGAGCAAGTTTTCTGCAAGTATTGCGACAAATGATTTGCCTGGTTCTGGAATTCACGTAGTGATTTTTAAATTTCTTGGATATTGAAAGTTTGCAGGCATGGATGTTAATTAACAGAACAATGAACACATATCCATATTTTTACCTGAGAAAGAAAGAGAAAAAAATTCACAGACCTTGTAAAACAATGCTCAAACACATCTCAACATTATGGAAAGATTGATAACCTCAATGCTGGATCATAAAGTCAACCAAGACAGTTCAAAGTAAAGAAGAAATCAATAAAAGTGCTCACCAACTAAGTACATCAATATGTAACTGCCAGATCCAGCTGTTGTTATGCATTATATATATTATGCACGTATCACATATTTTTAAAAAATAACTTCATAATTTACATGATTTATATTAAAGTACAATAAATTAGTACATGGATCAGCTGAGATGGATTGCAGTAAATACATCCATAATTTTTTTAATAATACAGTGAGATAAAAAAAAAAAAAAAAAACTCATTGCCTGATGCCTATCAGGTTTTACAACAACATTAAATGAACATATTACTCTTTCCCTTACAATGATAGAGATTTAACACTTTTAAAAATTTCTTTCTGAAAAAAAGTCTACAATTGGTAATTTATAAGTTTTAAACATATGGTGAACACTGGCAGTGGCTAATGTCAGCTACTGCTACTGTTCTGCAGTAAACAGATAAGCATACAATGCAGGGCTAACACTGGGTGTCTGCTAGATAGTGATGGGGTACATGCAGGTCAATGTAAGTATATTTTATTAAACATATGTACTTCATAGTATTCTGGCCTGGGAGATTATTTAGTATGCATGCACATATTATGTTATTTTAAAAGTGTATTGTGGCAAGATGTCCCTTAGATCAAGTAGTAGTAGTTATTGTATACTATAGTAGTAAAGAATGTCAAAGTGCTATTACTGTAGTGAAGTTTTGGGGTGGGCACTATTCAGTGATTCAGACTGCGACTTGATTCAGACAGTGACATGATTCAGTGATTCAGACTGCGACTTGATTCAGACAGTGACATGATTCAGTGATTCAGTGATGCAGACTGCGACATGATTCAGACAGGGACATGATTCAGTGATTCACACAGGGACATGATTCAGACTGCGACTTGATTCAGACAGTGACATGATTCAGTGATTCAGACAGGGTCTTGATTCAGACAGGGACTTGATTCAGACAGGCATATGATTCAGACTGCGACTTGATTCAGACATGATTCAGATAGGGACTTTATTCCTTAACTTTTACAAGAGTAAGACTGAAGAACTCAAGATGATGAACACAGAATGAGTAAGTGCCACCATAACATTAACTAAAACACCTTGAATGTAATAGTGGACATAAGCTTGCTGGGGCTCAATAAGTAAAAATTCACACCTCAGGGTCCTACATGGGGAAAATGATATAGTGTCCTTATTTTTAAATAACAAACGACACACCTGGTTCGGTATCACACCTGACCACCCTAGTAAAATCAGTCATTACATGTTATTTTTAATGAATAGATCATAAATGTATGTATTTGGCCTTTGGTGTCTTGATAGATGGTCATATGTTGGACATGTGATGAGAAGAGATAATAACCGAATGGCAAAGCAAGCCCTCATATGGGAAACAACAGGTAAGAGAAAAAGAGGAAGACCCAGGGAGACACTGAGAAGAACATTGATGAGAGAGGCAAGAGCAGTAGGATTCGGCTCCCTCAATG
The DNA here is from genome assembly GCA_032433765.1 of Megaustenia siamemsis. Lineage (NCBI taxonomy): Eukaryota > Metazoa > Mollusca > Gastropoda > Stylommatophora > Ariophantidae > Megaustenia > Megaustenia siamemsis. The sequence goes on from JAVIAB010000091.1 coordinate 53,759,685, forward strand.
AGATAGAGCTGCTTGCACAGAACAGAGACAGATGGCGAAATTTGATAAAATATCTTTAAAAGAAAACTGCTAGAACAAAAATTCAGATAGGAGGAGGTGTATCTTGGTCTACGCCCTATGGGCCGGCTACGGCTCGAAAGGTCAATAGATAGATAGATTATATTAACTGCTTCTCTTTTCGTTAAAATTAGTTTCAGCTGCCACATTTACTGACTACATGAATTATCATCTTTCTTATCTGAAAATTTGTTCCTATAAGGCACATACATATATTTTATACAATCAAGGCAAACAAAACTTCTAGCATATAAATTGTTATACAATTGAAACAAGCATAATATTGCTTGTCTTAACTGAAATTATTACAATTTTAATTTGACATATACAATGAATGAAAAGTATGAGATATATTTTAAAAACTAGTTATCATTTTCACATCATTATCACATTTATAGTAGTCCTATAACATATACAAGTGTTACTCTACAATGTTAAATGTTGTAGACCTCAAAGTGAAACACCTCAATTCATCATTTCATATAAGGCTTTTAAGTCCATTAAAGGGATCACCACAGAGGCTTTCAAAAGATATTCCCATCCAGGACCTCCAAAGGATATTACCACAAGGACCACCAAGAGGTATTGCCATGAGGGCTACCAAAATAATATTACCACAGGGGCCACCAAAAGGTATTGCCATGAGGGCTACCAAAAAAGTATTACCGCAGGAGCCACCAAAAAGTATTGCCATGAGGGCTACCAAAAAATATTACCACAAGGACCACCAAAAGGTATTGCCATGAGGGCTACCAAAAAAATATTACCACAAGGACCACCAAAAAAGTATTCCATGAGGGCTACCAAAAAAATATTACCAAAAGGATTGCCATGAGGGCTACCAAAAAAACATTACAAGGACCACCAAAAGGTATTGCCATGAGGGCTACCAAAATAATATTACACAAGGACCACCAAAAGGTATTGCCATGAGGGCTACCAAAAAAATATTACCACAGGGGCCATCAAAAGATATTATCATCAGGACCCATAAAAAAATATTATCATCAGGATCCACCAAAAGATATTATCATCGGGGGCCACCAAAAAATATTACCACAAGGGCCATCAAAAGATATTACCACAGGAGCACGAACAGAAACACCACAGAGGCTGCCAATAGAAATCACTAGTGGGGCCTCTATTACAGTAGCCACCAATAAAGATCAACACAGAGACCACATGGGCAACCAAAAGAAACAGGGGCCATGAAAAGACATTATATTATTTTTACTTTCTAGACTTCTGTAATGATATCAACTATGCAAAAATTTTGGTGTGGAAATACATTAAGCCATTCATATGAGGCGGCCAATGTTTTTGTAACTTTGTGATTTCTGGAAAAGCATGAAAACAGTGTCATGATTGTCCTTCAATATTCAAGCAGTACCAGCTCAATACAAATGGTTACCTTACTCACATCAAAGTTAGAGAAAATAATTACAGCAAGAAACGGCACTGGACCCTATGACCATTCAATTCTGTGGTTTAGAGATTAAACAACTTCACATCTTTTCAACATGATAGAACTGCCGTATCCATTTTTAATCTATGGTCCATGTTTGTATGCTGATTATGCACACTTTAGACAGAAGAATAAAATTAATTAAATGTAAGCACTACACATAAGTAGAGCAACACTACATGTAAATACGTGTAAGCTGTTTTTAAAGGTAAAAGGTAACGGTAAAGTATGAGACTAGAATCGACATCTTAGCACGCGAGTTTTCACCCATATGTGCTCAGCTGCCTCCTATCCAGAAATGTTCGGAAACTTCTGGATAGTACCGTTTCAAGCATCGAAATTCAAGATGCGAGGCGACATTCCTCACCTTCCCAGAGTACTACCCTGGTACCCATTTCTGCCAGCGGCTGGGTCGACAGCAGGGATATTTTTTTTCTAGCCACGAGTACAATTCCCACTGCTTCCAGCGGGAACTGAACATGAGTTGTCCGAACTTTGGTAGTCCAGTCGGCTGGTTTTCCCAACTAGGCTATTACTTTTAAAGGTATAACATCATTGCCTCTCATAATTTGTAAAAGAAACTCAGGAGGTAAAACTGGAACAAACTAATTTTACAAAATGAAACATTTTGTTCTATGTACCACTAAACTTCTTACAACAAACTAAACCTTTTCAAATTAACTAAAACACCCAGGCACACAACATACACACATAGCACATTAGTGATACCAAGTGGATATAGAAATATGAATTTTCTCCACACCCCCAAAGCATATAGGGAATATGGTGTTTCTATACTTTTCAATGATAAGGGGTGACAACGAAAAAGATGGATTGATGGAATACTAGAAACACTAGGAAATATAGCAGTGGCCATCAGAAGAGCAAAAGACCCCAAATCATATCTCCTCTCGATGCTGAAAGGCAAATGAGGAAGGAAAGAAGAATTAAATATTTTATGGGTGATGTGATGTCTACCCCAATTTCTCAATAAAAAATTCTGCTACACCTTTTCAGACGCTAGTTAACCCCAAACTTATGCCGGTCAAAAAAAAATTTGGCTACATCTGAGAAATGAGCCTGGACAGGACAAAGGCTGATGACTGCTTGCTCCAGGATTGGTGAACTAGAGAACTATCCACATCCAACTCCCCCTCTTTGCGGTGCCTCTAGAAAAAGATAACTAGTCCAGCTAAGAGAGTAGGGATCAAGAGAGAAGGCAACCAGTTCTAAAAAATTCTATGCAAAAGTCAGATATGTTGGGCGAAAAAAAAATGGGAAAATATAACAGTTCTACTGCAAACAACACTACAACACAATGCATACACATCCACTTAACATTCTTTAAGGGGGGATGAAGAAGAGGGCTATTCATTCCTTCAGTAGTCTCAGGTGAACATGAGTGAGAGAGAAGAGAATGGGAAGGGAATGGAAGGAAGGAAGGAAGAAAGGGAGGGAGGAAGGAAGGAAGGAAGGAAGGAAGGAAGGAAGGAAGGAAGGAAGGAAGGAAGGAAGGAAGGAAGGAAGGAAGGAAGGAAGGAAGGAAGGAAGGAAGGAAGGAAGGAAGGAAGGAAGGAAGGAAGGAAGGAAGGACCTGGTCTGTTCTGGTATGCAGTAAGTACACTAGCCACTCAACCACCACAGCCTAGAGTGAATATGTGCATGTGTGTGCTGTCATAAAGACATAAGTTATGAATTGTGACGAAATTACAGTGCCATTATTTTTAAACACAATGTATCAGGAGGTTACGTCCAGGTTGATTACCAAAGTTGTTTATCCTACAATATCTAACTACCAAAATGTTGAAAAGTTTTATGTAAAAAAAAAACAAAAAACTATCAACAATGGTATTATTCAATTTCTGGAGTGTGCTGGCTGGAGGTCGACTGATGGCTTGAGGTAAAGATAAAAGGACCATCTGATCAGTGTTGTTGCCATGTAAAGCACATGTAACAGATTTTAGCTCATCTTCAATGGATATTAAAAAAGAAAAAAGCAAACCCTTGACCCTACAGGGAATTAAACAAAGAACCACTTTGTTGGGGAATGACCAAACAATCTTCTTGATGCCCAGTGCTCTGTCAAAAACCTAAACAACTAAACTAATTACTAGCTGGAAAGCCTTTCCAATGATGATCGTATTATTTCCAGTTGTGGAGCTGTACAGATTGTCATATTACCTATTACATAGCATGTAGATACATTACAAATAGTGTTAATTACATTACTATACTTTTATCTATAATTATTTTTTTTAAATTATTTCTCTATAATGTGTTTAAAAAAATAACATTTTTACATAAAATAATATAATTAAGAATAGAGCACCCAAATTATAAGTCTATTTTACAGGTAAAATCTGTAGCTATGAACACTACCCTAAAACAAAACTTGCAATGTGTTCCTTGCTTGTTTTCTATACAATTAATCTGCATATATAACCATCTTGTTGCCTGCTTACTTCCATCCAAAAATCTACTACGTGTATATTATTATGATTTACTGTAAGATGTGATATGAACAATAATTATGTAACAATATAATAAGAGAATATTGTCACAAAATAACTTTTATCCCACATATTTCACGCTCTCTGTGGCGACCATCTATAAACGACTGATGTACAAACTAGTCTTTGCTGTAATTAAGAATTGTGATATTGAAAGGTAAGCTCAGATGATTAAAGAAGGAAAAATTATGAAGTAATATTGAAATAGTAACAAAAAAATGAAGCATTTTGCAAACAGAAGCAGCAGAAACTTCAGGACAAATAATAACATTTCAGGCAATTAAAAATATTCTTTTAAATATAAAACAAAGCTGAGAACCTTTTCAGCTCAGTTATCAAACTGTTACTGTTGTATGGTTCAGAAACATGGAGAAAATAAAAATTATGATAAAGAAAATACAGATTTTCACTTTTATGAGTTTGCATAACCGAAGGAGTAAGATGGAATAAGAACACTAAAGAAAACCAAACAAAGTACAATCGTGAGATCATTTTAAAAATGGGTGCGGTACTACTGAAGATGAGTAAATAAATAAATATTTGTATATCAATTAAACAAGTTCATTGCACTACGATATGTACTTTGTTCTAAACTTCAAAATGAAAGCAGAACATACACAAAAAAGAGATTATATAACATACAGATAAAGAGAAACAAATAACAAAAGGTAAGCCAATAATTTGAGCCTGGGGACAGAAAAGAATAATTAGAGTGGTTAATCTGCAACAGAAAAGAACAATTAGAGTGGTTAACTTGGGACAGAAAGGAATAATTAGAGTAGTTAACTTGGGACAGAAAGGAATAATTAGAGTGGTTAACTTGGGACAGAAAGGAATAATTAGGGTGTATGTAATAAATAGTAACAGTAATAATTAAAACCTATACATAGATTTGGATACTTTTAAAGATATAATTTATGTATGACTTTAAGCCCGATATATGTGAAAGGTTTAAGCCAAAAGATGGGCTACTTGTTATTAAATAATGTTAAAGTTAAACTGTTACTTGTCTTAAGTTTCTGCTGCTTCAGAAATGAAATTATACATGAAGCTATATTTGGATTTAATGTATAAAAGTAAATAGTAGTTATACACAATCAAAATAATAAGTAAGCTAATGCCAAATAAAGCAAGCTATAATCGAGTAATGTGACCCTGTGGGAGAACAAATGAATCACGATTTGGCTTAGGGGATTTCTCTCTGGCAACAGTGTCTGAAGATGAAAGACTTGGGCTGCTGATATTATTGCTGGTGGATGGTACAGACTCTAACTGGTTTTGTTTAGCAGAGTGTATGGTATGAGGAGCAGAAAGATTAACAGAAGGACTGACAGCAGTTATGCTATTATGAGAAGCTTGAATACCTGAGATGTCTGCTTCTCTGGAGTGATCTGCTGAAAATAGTGGATTCCCTTCTTTGATATCTGATCTTCGTGAAGATGCAAGAGAATCTGTTGGTAATTCCTTAACATTCTGAGCTGACGTTTTTGCCTTTGTAGAATTGATTGAATCAACACGAATAAAGGTTTGATGAATTATCTTTTCCTCTGGTGGTTTCTCTTGATTTATTGCCATGTCTTCTCGCATTTTCTTCTGAATCTCTCCCACATTTGCATACATTGCAGATTCATCATCAATTTGTTGTTCTGACATTTGTGATGTTTTCTCTGACCTCTCTGATCTGCCCTGATATCTCTCGCCAGTGATGGTAAGCTCTTCCAGATTTAGAACTGGAGTTTTTACTTCTGAGCACTTCTGAGCAGTGACGCTCCAAATGTTCTCATAGTCATTCTCCTCAGCTGCTGAAGAAAATCAGGGAAAAATACTGTATCTCTGTTTTCTATTCCAATAAACAGTGCCACTATTTTGTATTTGAAAATTAAAAGAAAATTATCTTAACTTTCATAGATTATTTCATAAATTCTGAACTTATTTTGTATACATAAATCAAGAGTAAAATATGTTTATTTATTTTCATATATTGTAGTATTACTATGTACCCGTGTGTTACCGGGGCTTCATGAGGGAAGTAAGGAATAGTGACACTGTGACCTTCCAGGCATGTCATAAGAGGCAACTAAAGAGATCGATTGATGGCTTGACAAGCTGTCGTTGTAAAAAGTATTGTTATGGAAACAGAGCCATAGATTTTAGAAGCAGTGATTTCTGCAATATGTGCCATGTTGGCTCGCAAGTTGTCTGTTTTTGAGATTGTGGTTTTACCCTATGTGCCATCTTCGGCTCGAAAGGACAATAGATAGATAGTATTATTATTTATGTAAGAGTTAAGAACAAAATATTTGTATTTATTTTTTACAACTTATAGCATTATATGAGAGAATTAAATACAAAATATTTAAATTGTCTTTAATAAATGTTGGCATTATCAATCGTCTTCTTCTGTATTGTCTTTGCACCTTAATCTGGTTAGCATCAAAGCATGCAGTGGTCTGTACAAAACTACTGACACATTAGCACAGCTTAGCTAAAACAGATGCTGGCGATGCATATTTTTTCTGCTAAAGTATGTAAACTTCATGGCTGATATTAAAGTATGTAAACTTCATGGCTGATATTAAAGTATGTAAACTTCATGGCTGATATTAAAGTATGTAAACTTCATGGCTGATATTAAAGTATGTAAACTTCATGGCTGATATTAAAGTATGTAAACTTCATGGCTGATATTCAGCAAGTAAATTTACCAGTGCTAAAGTCATTTACATCAGAAGTTCAGGGGAGCAGAAGCGCCTGCGACCTGCAGTCGCAATAGCAGGGTCTGTGCACCATCAGCTGACCAAGACCTAGCAGTTCCACCTCCTCAAGGTTTCTCCTGGTAACAGTCTGCGTCAAAACAGACTGGTTAACAGAAGCTAGGATCGTCGTGTTCCCTGTAATGGTAGCTGTTACTGATATAGAGGACCCAGTATTACAGTACCTCTGGGCTAGGCTGTGTTTTCTAGCACAGCCTGGGATAGACAAACTTCTTCAGTAATAGCCGGGAATGTCAAGAAAGCCATTATGACCCGCCACATCAAATGAGTCAAAGGGCAATCTACCCACATCAACTCGTGGCAATCCGTCAACAACAACAACAACAACATCAAAAGTTATGATATTTAGAACGATGAAAATGTGGTATTTTAATGTTACAGCCTGCATGCTGTTCATATCTATCTATCTATTGTCCTTTCGAGCCGAAGACGGCACATAGGGCAGAACCACAATCTCAAAAACAGAAACCTTGCGTGCCAAAATGGCACATATTGCAGAGATCACTGCTCTAAAATCTATGGCGCTGTTTCCATAACAATACTTTTTACAATGACAGCTTGTCAAGCCATCGATCAATCTCCTTAGTCGCCTCTTACGACATGCCTGGAAGGTCACAGTGTCACTATTCTTTACCTCCCTCATAATGAGGCCCCGGTAACACACGGGAACGATGCTGTTCATATACTGTTACTTATTTTTCCAGCTGAGCCTGGTAGTATGTATGGTTGTTCTGGTAAACCCTGGTGATCTATACCTAATTTGCTCATGCGTCAGTTGCTATAGATCTCTCAAACTCTTTATAACAAATCTTATTTGTATTTGTGCCCTTATCTTATGTTTATAGCTGCTAACACCCTTATCTTATTATCTAAAGATGGTACGTTCATGTGGAACAAACACATAAAGATTTTGATGCTGTTCATGAATCTATAGCCCTGGTGCAGCTCCCAAATCTTCGTGTTATCAACAAGGATGCTGCCTAAATTCAGGGGAGCTACGAAGATAAAGAGGGAAGACTTGTGAATGAGTTTATCATTTCACACTGTGGGGATTTGCTGGGAAGCAACTCTTAGACAGTTATATGATGATGATAGCCTGACCACCAACTAAGTGGAAGAAACACATTTTCCTTATAATTTTCAACCACATAAACCATATTCTTTGCTTTGAAGTTGAGATCTTTCTGTTACTTTAGACAGGCAGGATGACATAAGATGTTTGTCATCAGGAAAACAAGACAGAACTCAATGAGCAAATACATAGAACAACCACCTGTATTATGAAAACAAAATATTCAACAGGTTATCAAAGACATCAGAGCCATGAAAGTGAAATATGGAAGCTTCAGTTCACCACAATTTTAAAAATTGTCCATCCACCAACTTTAGGGAGCTGCCCATATTAGGATGCAAGCAAGGTCTAAGAGCAATCAATATGATAGCAGCTCCACAGTGGAGCAGAGATCATTACTTGTTCTCTTATGTCATCAGTTGATCAATTCCGTGATGAATTATAGCCTAGGCATTCTTATGCTTTTTTTTTTTTTAAACGAGATGCAAGGCTGAGAGAACTATCAGATTGGAATTTAAAAGAGGATTGTAGGAGATTGTGCAAGGCTGAGAGAACTATCAGATTGGAAATTAAAAGAGGATTGTAGAAGATTGTGCAAGGCTGAGAGAACTATCAGATTTGGAATCAAAAGAGGATTGTAGGAGATTGTGCAAGGCTGAGAGAACTATCAGATTGGAAATTAAAAGAGGATTGTAGAAGATTGTGCAAGGCTGAGAGAACTATCAGATTTGGAATCAAAAGAGGATTGTAGGAGATTGTGCAAGGCTGAGAGAACTATCAGATTTTGAATTAAAAGAGGATTGTAGGAGATTGTGCAAGGCTGAGAGAACTATCAGATTGGAAATTAAAAGAGGATTGTAGGAGATTGTGCAAGGCTGAGAGAACTATCAGATTGGAAATTAAAAGAGGATTGTAGAAGATTGTGCAAGGCTGAGAGAACTATCAGATTTGGAATCAAAAGAGGATTGTAGGAGATTGTGCAAGGCTGAGAGAACTATCAGATTGGAAATTAAAAGAGGATTGTAAGATTGTGCAAGGCTGAGAGAACTATCAGATTGGAAATTAAAAGAGGATTGTAGGAGATTGTGCAAGGCTGAGAGAACTATCAGAATGAGAATTTTAAAAAAAACATTGCAAGATATGTTACAGGCTGAGAGAACTACCAGATTGCTAACTTCAGTAAAAACAAAAAAAAAACGAGGAAGAAGGGCTACACACTCAAAATATGAAAGTGAACTATCCCCAGGTCATCATAATTTCATGAAAGGATTGCAGAAAAATGAGCTATAGGAGAACTGACTGAAATCAACCAACAAGTTAACATTCATGACTGTGAGAATGATGCAGGTGTATACATAACATTGATGGGTCTGTGAAAACAGAGCTGACATTCAGATAGGGATTCTCTGTTAGAAAATGAAGCGAATGATCATCTATACGCTATGCAAAGTTTTAAAGAAGCAAATAATGTAAATCAAACATTGAATGAACAAAGTTTAAGAATAAAAATATCAAACATATTTAGTTAAGTAAAAATGTATTCCTCTAATGGAAAGTAGTTAAAAATAAACCAATGTAAAAGAAGTGTTATCTACTTACGTTCTTGGCTGTTTTCAACATCAGAGAATTTCTGAAAATATTGGAAGAAGAAAGATCAATACATGTGAGATGCGATGCTTGAGAAAGGTAACAAACAACACAAGAAGAGATAGAATACCAAATGAAACCATAAGAAAAATAGTAGGAACAAAACCCTGCCAAGAATATATAGAACAACAACAACTTAAATGGTTTGGCCACCTGGTGAGAATAAACCCTTACCAATCACCATCAAGGGCGTTCTTCTTGAGAATGCATGGAAAAAGACCAAGAGGAAGACCCAGAAGAAGATGGATAGATGCAGTGACAGAGACATGTAACAACTAAGGAAAATCACTAATTCAGACAGTTCGAGCAGCTCAAGAACGACAAATGATATAAACCATGACACCTTTTAGGTATCAGTGAAAAGAGAAAAGAAGAATCATGTAAATATTCAATACCAGATAATGTAAATAGTTAGATTGCACATTTTGAAACTTGGTATTATCATTTTATTGCACAGATATTGCAGTTTTTCAAATAGAAAGTTTGTGACAACCTTCGTATTGAGCAAAATAAATCTGTGCCTTTTTACCAATTGTATTTGTTCATTTTGTGTCTGTGTTAAACTGCTCTTCTTTCTTTCTCTTTCTTCACTTCCTCTTGTACCCGTTTGGGTGTCGAGGGAGATACGAAGTTCTAGTTCAATGCTGTTGTAACGTTTCTTTGATGTTGTCTGTCCATCTTACTCTGAGTCTACCCCTGCTGTTCTCTCCTTTTAATATATGCTTTGTATGGTAAGGAATATGGAAGGGGATACGAGCAAAGAAATTAGAATCAGACTGGCTAAAGCAGCAATGTCTTTCAGAAGCCTTGAAAAGTTGTGGAAATCAAAACTCATTAGCACAAACACAAAACTTAGGCTATTCAAATCAAATGTACTATCAACCCTTATGGAACGAATTCAAAACAAACTAGGAAATTAGAGAAATCGCCAATCAACCACTAATATCTTCAGTAATAAAGAAAAGACGATGGTCATACGTTGGACATGTGATGAGAAGAGATAATAATCGAATAGCAAAGCAAGCCCTCATATGGGAAACAACAGGTAAAAGAAAAAGAGGAAGACCCAGGGAGACACTGAGAAGAACATTGATGAGAGAGGCAAGAGCAGCAGGAATCGGCTCCATCAATGAGATAGAACTGCTTGCACAGAACAGAGACAGATGGCGAGATTTGATAAAATATCTTTAAAAGAAAACTGCTAGAACAAAAATTCATATAGGAGAAGGTGTTTCTTGGTCTACGCCCTATGGGCCGGTTACGGCTCGAAAGGTCAATAGATAGATAGATGGTAAGGAAGAACACTGCATTCTTTCTAGATGGGCAAACCAGTATATTTGTTGTTTCTGTATGTAGCTTAGGATTGGCTCAATGCCCACTCTTTCTCTTATAATATCATTTCTGTTAAATAATAACAATATCATTGCTGTTAACTCTTGCAAATATTTTAGACTCATTTCTTCTTTCCTCTTTTGTCTTTCAGTGTTAAGAGGAGATATAATTTCCAGTCTTTTGCATTAACTTTGGCCTCTCCTGTTGTTATGTTTCCTAGTGCTTCTAATAATTATCAATCCACCTTGTTCATAGTTGGCCCTTAAGTCTGATGTTATTGCAACATTTATTAAAGGCTCATTGTTTTGTGTTTTGGTCTTTCTGTCCATTTTCTGTCTTTAGTCTCACTGACTCCTTAAAATTAGATTTAAATTTGGACAATTAACAACCAGCCAATGAATCTCTTAGTATAGGATCTCTTAGAATCCATATTAAAGGAAGATTTGCAAGTCTCTGGTTTTATATTGAAAAAAACATAAAGGCATGACAAATGTCAAAACTGCCCAAATTATCAAGTTTCTTAAAGAAACATTAAATGCTAAAATAAAATTGTCCAAAAGAATAGTCTAAAAAGTAAATGTTCTCTCCATAGAGAAGTTGGAATATGGTGTTAATGTCAATAATTTTAAAAAATTGTTTAAATTGGTGATATGGTCAGTACTCATATAAGGCTGTGTAAACGTGGGAGCCGTCGATCTGGATCAAACCCAACTTCTTGATTTATAGTAATCCAATTTACTAATCACTGAACTAGCGTGGTTTTGAAAAGTAATTTTATTCTCAATTCAAGGGAAAAAATTCTGGAAGGAAATTAAAAATACCACCAGAAGATAATCATCACCAGTAGCACATTAATGGTAATAAGGTAATCAGTTTTATTTCTGATGTGCTGATGGTTTTAGTGATCTGATGGTTTTAGTGATCTGAAAGTTTTAGTGATCTGATGGTTTTAGTGATCTGATGGTTTTAGTGATCTGAAAGTTTTAGTGATCTGATGGTGTTAGTGATCTGATGGTTTTAGTGATCTGAAAGTTTTAGTGATCTGATGATGTTAGTGATCTGAAAGTTTTAGTGATCTGATGGTTTTAGTGATCTGATGGTTTTAGTGATCTGATGGTTTTAGTGATCTGATGGTTTTAGTGATCTGATGGTTTTAGTGATCTGAAAGTTTTAGTGATCTGAAAGTTTTAGTGATCTGAAGGTTTTAGTGATCTGAAAGTTATAGTGATCTGATGGTTTTAGTGATCTGATGGTTTTAGTGATCTGATGGTTTTAGTGATCTGATGGTTTTAGTGATCTGATGCTTTTAGTTATCTGAAAGTTTTAGTGATCTGATGGTGTTAGTGATCTGATGGTTTTAGTGATCTGATGGTTTTAGTGATCTGAAAGTTTTAGTGATCTGATGGTTTTAGTGATCTGATGGTGTTAGTGATCTGATGGTGTTAGTGATCTGATGGTTTTAGTGATCTGATGGTTTTAGTGATCTGAAGGTTTTAGTGATCTGATGGTTTTAGTGATCTGATGGTTTTAGTGATCTGATGGTTTTAGTGATCTGATGGTTTTAGTGATCTGATGGTTTTAGTGATCTGATGGTTTTAGTGATCTGATGGTGTTAGTGATCTGAAAGTTTTAGTGATCTGATGGTTTTAGTGATCTGATGGTTTTAGTGATCTGATGGTTTTAGTGATCTGAAAGTTTTAGTGATCTGATGGTTTTAGTGATCTGATGGTTTTAGTGATCTGAAAGTTTTAGTGATCTGATGGTTTTAGTGATCTGATGGTTTTAGTGATCTGATGGTTTTAGTGATCTGATGGTTTTAGTGATCTGATGGTTTTAGTGATCTGAAAGTTTTAGTGATCTGATGGTTTTAGTGATCTGATGGTTTTAGTGATCTGATGGTTTTAGTGATCTGATGGTTTTAGTAAGGTTTTAGTGATCTGAAAGTTTTAGTGATCTGATGGTTTTAAGTGATCTAATGGTTTTAGTAAAGTTTTAGTGATCTGATGGTTTTAGTGATCTGAAAGTTTTAGTGATCTGATGGTTTTAGTGATCTGAAAGTTTTAGTGATCTGAAAGTTTTAGTGATCTGAAAGTTTTAGTGATCTGATGGTTTTAAGTGATCTAATGGTTTTAGTAAAGTTTTAGTGATCTGATGGTTTTAGTGATCTGAAAGTTTTAGTGATCTGAAAGTTTAGTGATCTGATGGTTTTAGTGATCTGATGGTTTTAGTAAGGTTTTAGTGATCTGATGGCTTTAAGTGATCTAATGGTTTTAGTAAAGTTTTAGTGATCTGATGGCTTTAAGTGATCTAATGGTTTTAGTAAAGTTTTAGTGATCTGATGGCTTTAAGTGATCTAATGGTTTTAGTAAAGTTTTAGTGATCTGAAACTTTTAGTGACGGAAAAAATGAAGCCAACCATGTTTCTTTATATCAATCAAAGGAAGTTCAAATGTGAGCAAAATACTATCAAAAAAGTATTTGTACATACTACAGAAAAATATCTTATTCTTATACCTATTGCCTTTTGACACTGAGCAGGATACCAAATGTATATAAATAATAATTTCAATATAGCTTAAATATACACAAACGAAGAAGTTTTAAAACAACTAAAAATGAAAAAAGAACTACTAAACACAATTAGAGCAAGACAAATGAAATTTTTTGGTGATGTTAAAAGACACAACAGTCTAATAAAAGTAATATTAGAAGGGAAAATACAAGGTAAAAGAGGCAGAGGCAGACCAAGACTAACATGGACGAGTAACATCAATAGATGGACAAGTCAGCCTATGGCAATCTGCACCATCAAAGCAAGAGACAGTGGAATGGCGCTCCATGGTAGCCAACCTTCGATGCGGAGAGGGCACTCGATGATGATAATACACTGAAAATCATCATGCGAAAAGTGCTAAACAAAATCAGTCCAGAAATTAGTGATGAACAGTGTGGTTTTGTTAGAGGTAAAGGAACAAGCAATGCCATATACATAAGATCTTTAGTTAAAAGAGCCATAGAGGTGAAAACAGATCTATACCTATGTTTCATAGATTACACCAAAGCATTTGACAAAGTAAAGCACCAAGAAACAATCACAATTTTAGAAAGCAAAAACGTAGACAGCAAAGATCTAAGAATAATAAAGAACATGTGCTGGCAACAAACAGTGGCCATAAGAACTGGAAATAAATTGGGAATGTTTCAACAAATAAAACAGGGTGTTAGGCAAGGTTGTGTGCTGTCACCAGGTTTGTTTAATATTTATAGTGATATTATTTTAAGATCCATAAGGGGCATGCCTGGAATAACAATTGGAGGTCATAATATAAATAATCTAAGGTATGCTGATGATACAGTCTTAATTGCTAAGAGTGAAAATGAGTTACAAGAAATATTAGACATTATAGTGAAAGAAAGCAAAAATAAAGGACTCAGCCTTAATAGCAAAAAGACAGAAGTAATGGTAACAACAAAGAAAAAGACATCGCCTCAGAGCAAAATAAAGACATGTGGAACATTATTAAAACAGGTAAATGAATTTAAATATTTGGGAACTTTGTTAACTTTGTTAACCTCAGACAGAAGATGTACAAAAGAGGTGAGATGCAGAATGGCCCAGGCAAAAGCAGCTTTCCAAAAAATGAGGAAGATACTATGCAATCTATTTTTGACAATAGAAACAAGAAAAAGAGTCCTTAAATGTTATGTAGAGCCAGTCTTAACATAAAGATGTGAATCATGAACAATAGAATGACAAGGAAATCACTGGAGTCTGTAGAAATGTGGTTTTACAGAAGAATGTTGAGAATACATGGATAGCTAAGAAGAGTAATGAAAACGTTCTGAAAGAGGCCAAAGCAAAAAGAGAGCTAATTTCCAATATTAGGAAGAAACAATAATAATTTTTTGTCCATGTAATGAGACAAGAACAGCTTGAATATATTGTAACAACTGGGGAAATTGAGGGACGAAGAGATAGAGGGGAGCAAAGATACCAGACAGCTTAAGAGAAAGGCTTGGCAGAAGGTCAACAACAGAAATAATAAATAACTGTCGAGATCGAAAGTTGTGGAGAGACATGATCACCTACACCAGCAGGCCCAGTACTCGATGATGATACACTGAGAAACCACAATAGTAGTGTGACATTTTATTGCAGTGGTTGGAAGCTATCATGTTTTCAATGTACATCTGTCCTTAGTGTTAATTTGTTTGCAATATTTACTGTAATACAGTGTTTTTTAACCTGCAATATTTCCAGTGTATACCTGTCCTTTGAGTGACTTACTTTACTTGCAATATTCATTTTATTAGAGTGTTATGGAACCAACAAATGTATGTCAATGGAAGTGTGAAGGAGTTCATCTGTGCTATATAGAGCCAATTGTGACCTATGGAAGCGAATCATGAACAGTAAACAAACAAATGAAAAGATGATTAGAGGCCACAGAGATGGGATTTTTCAGGAGATTGTTGAAAGTTCCCTGGACAACTAAAAAGACCAACAAGGAAATTCTCAAAGAGCCAATACAAAAAGGGAGCTCCTAAAAAAAACATCAGACAGAAACAATCAACATTTTTTGGGCACATCATGAGAAGAGGAAAGTTGGAATACCTGGCTACAATTGGCAAAATACAGGGAAAGAGAGATTGCGGACAACAAAGAAAGAGAGAAAATACTAGACAGCTTGGTATCACGGCATGAAAAACAATCAGCAACACGATTTAATGCACGGTGGATAGAAGATTGTGGAAGGGCTAGATCACTTACGCCAACCGGTATGGCACATGATGATAATGGCATGGAACCAGGAATGTTCATTTTATTACAGTGGTCTGGAACCTGCAATATTCAATTTATTGCACTGATGTAGAACCTGCAATATTCATTTATTGCACTGATGTGGAACCTGCAATATTAAATTTATTGCACTGATGTGGAACCTGCAATGTTCAATTTATCTACTGGTATAGGACCATAAATATTTCCAAAGTAATGTACTCTGAAACTATTGTTGAAATAGAGGCTGACATAACTGGTCACACTATATCAAGTTACACAAAACAAGACTGAAAAAGGAACATGGTGATAAATACACTGTTGGTGTTGAAGTGAGAAAGATAGTGGGAGTTGCAGTGAGTACTTTGCAGAATCACCACACCATATTATATATGTTCAGGCAAGAAATACAGTCTAATGTGTTCTTATGGCAAAAAAGTCAATCTAATCTGGCCATATATACCCAAAAAAAATACACACAAAAATGTTTTTGTAACAAAAATACAGTCTAATGTGTGTTTACAACAAATATACATGCAAGATTAAAAATTGTTTATGTCATTATAATAAAACGCAGACTAATGTCTGGTGATAACTAAAATACATACTAATGTCTGATAACTAAAATATAGTCTATTGTCTGAATATAACAAAAACACAGTCTAATGTCTGATTAAAACAAAAATACAGCCTCATGTTTCTTTATTAAAAATGACTCCTACCTGATCAAAATTCACATTCTCGTATGTATGAGAAGCAAACATGATCAGCCGTTCTTCACAAAGAGATTTCAGCAGTTTGTTCACCAATGCATACTGGTCCTGGAAGGAAAAACACAAAAACATGAATTTGACAACAGCAACAGCATCTGTACTATCAAAATTACCAACATACAGGAAAAATGGTTTTCAATGATATATTTGTAGATTAACAAGACACTGAAACTGCACTATTGTTGAGGATGGTCAGCCAATGGATCGGGCAGACATCATTAATGTCCTCCGAGAAATGGGAAGGGCACAGGACTTTGACAATCATGAGTCCACGTCACTCCTTCGGACGAAAGAGATGGGAGTTAAGATGGGCACAGCCAGAAACAAGAAACTTAGTGGGTACATAAGAAGACTTATCAACCAACACAGAACTGGAGTTGTCAGTCACTGGACACTGCGAGACATGCTGAAGTGGAGATCTGAGCACCTATGGATATGTTCAGAGTGCAGTGATGATCACCCGCAAATAACTCAATAACTTACAAGACACTATTTCTAAAGCTCAGTAGATAACAACATTTGATGGACAGAATAATAAATAATCTTTTTCACACATTATTTGCTCATGTATAACCATATCAATTTCACTCACGACATTGGCTGGAATATAAAGGCATTTTCTACCACTATGCTGTTTGTTTGTTTCCAAAATGGAGGAATTATTTTTCTCCGGCTTGGTATATAACCGTTGATCAGAGGTTTAACAAGCCACTATCGTAAAAACGATGTTGTTAATGAAACGTAGACCTGATACAGAAAGAGGAAGACCAAGGGAGACACTGAGAAGAACATTGATGAGAGACGCAAGAGCAGCAGGATTCGGCTCCCTCAATGAGATAGAGCTGCTTGCACAGAACAGAGACAAATGGCGAGATTTGATAAAATATCTTTAAAAGAAAACTGCTAGAACAAAAATTCAGATAGGAGAAGGTGTATCTTTGTCTACGCCCTATGGGCCGGTTACGGCTCGAAAGGTCAATAGATAGATAGATAGATAGATAGATGCTGTTTGTTACCCAAGTTGGAGTTCTGGTCAATATGGTAGATATGCGACAGGAACCATTGAGGCTCAGTCTGAAAAGTGCTCCTTGTTTGCAGTTTCCTTATGTTCCAAGTCTGGCTTGCTGCTGGAGCTACTGAGTTTAGTGCTCTGTGCACAGTGATCTGTGTTTTTCATCTGGATCGTGTTTCAACATTCCAATTGCTTAAAATGAATGATGATATCATATGACACAGGACAGTTCAGCTTCGTTCGGTGCAGCTTGGCCTTATGCCTTTTAGCATGTGCTATATCTGCTATGATGGGGACTTCAGCTGCCTTTCTTTGTTTTGGTCCTTCAATGAGAAGAGATACTAATTCAAATGATTCCACTGGCACAAACATTTAAGTAATTATGGATTTTAATTCGTTTGCAGTGATATCGGGGCCTTCGACTAACCATAACCATACTCAAGTTACAAAAAGGGGCTAAAATCACTATCTTGACAGCCAGAACAAGCGAATGAAGGTTATTTTGATTCAAGAAAACTTAATTTAAAGATTCATGTCTCCGAAAGTTCTTTGAATGAGCAAAAACAGAATTTTCTCCAGGAACTCAACTGGATACTAGAAAGCAAAAGAAAAAGAGCAAAATTGAAAGGAGACCACCAAAAACCGTCAATTAGGAAGAGTCAGCTATGGGTTTCAACTAAAAGATAAATAAATCCAATCTAAACAATGTTTAGAGATCCACTCAACACAACTCAACTAATCAAAACTATGACACATATATATATATATATATATATATATATATATATATATATATATATATATATATATATATATATATATATATGTTATAAATAACTATAATATTAATTATAATATAAATAAATATATGATAGCTGGGCACTTTCAGAACTTCTATATGAATCTGAATGTTGTCTTCAACACAAAAAGAAACATACAACCCAGAAAAGGATGGTAGAAAACAACAAATAGTGTGGACCAGATATCAGCACCAGGACTGAAAGTGGTTGTTGGTTGACTGAGTACATCAGGATCAGCAAACAGAGATGGACCAGATCTTACTCCACCTTCCATCAATGCCCCTGAAAATAAATTAACCAGCAAGGGTACTATGTGTTCTAGAGGTAAGACGTTGGCTTCTAAATAGAAAAGTCATGGATTTTATTCCTACTGCAGGCAATGGAAATTTTCTTTTTGAATCCATGGTTTCTTCAAGGCTTTACCTTTCCTTGGCCTCTGAGTAGTGAGACCTTATGTTTAGCCCTTTTATATAGCAGTGAAAAACAGGTCTTGTGTGCACTCTGCACATGTTAAATAACACTTGGCAGTTTAATAGTAGGCAAAAAAGGTCACTATCCAAACAAAAATGGTTAAATTAGAAGTCTATTTATCTATTGACCTTTCGAAACGTGGCCAGCCCATAGGGCATTGACCGAGATACTCTTTCCCTGCTCAGAAAATCTTTCTAGCAGTCTCAATCCTTGCAAAGATCTTTTATCAAATCTCGTCATCAGTCTCTATTCTGTGCAAGCATCTCAATCTCATTGAGGGAGCCAATTCCTGCTGCCTTTTCCTCTCTGATCGATGTTCTCAGTGTTTCTCTGGGTCAGCCTCTTTTCCCCCTACCTGTTGTTTCCCACTTGAGGGCTTGCTTTTCTATTTGATTATTATCTCTTCTCATCACATGTCTAACATTGTTTTTTCCTGATACTGAAAATGAATGTGTTGGGCTGAAAGTAGATATTGCGGCATTGCTGTAAGCTATCAATGCATCCATGCCCATTTAGTAGGGAAACACTAAACCTGGCAAAATGATCAAACTGAGAAGGCAATCCTGCACCTGAAAATGCCGAACTGAAGACAGATGTGTCAGGCCAAAAGGTATTGAGAAATTGAGTTATTTGCAGGTCACCATCATTGCACTCCGAACATGTCCATAGGTGCTCAGATCCCCTCCTCAGCAATTCCCTCAGTGTCCAGCGACCGGCGACTCCAGTTCTATGTTGGTTGATAAGTCCTCTTACACGGCCACCAAGTGTCTCATTTCTGGCTGTGCCCAACTTAACTCCCATTTCCATCATCCGAAGAAGTGACGTGGATCTGTGTTTGTCGAAGTCATGTGCTCTTCCCACATCCTGGAGGGCATTGATGATGTCCGCCCGATCCATTGGTTGCCCGTCCTCAACGACAGCGCAGCTAGCCAATCTGTCTGCTCTTTCACTCCCCTGCACTCCCGCATGTCCAGGGACATAGACAAAGGTGACCTTACGTATTTTGGATTTCTGCAACGACTCTACCCATTGCATGCGTACAGAGCCCGCCTCCACTTTTTTTATCATGCTCATCGAATCACTCAGTACACATGTTTGGGTGCAGTCTTGTGACTCTAACCATTTTAATGTCTTGGTCACTGCCATCACCTCCATTGTCATGCTGCTCATGGTCACGACATATGCACCACTGTCTTCGTAGACTATTCTGCCTGCCGAGCGTGCTGCAAATGCCCGTGCACTTCTTTGGTGTCGTCTTACAGATCCGTCTGTATAGATGATTGCATCTTTCTCATCGGTGTTATCGCAGATGAGACCTCAGCATTAACCACGACCGGGTTCTGTTTCCTACTTTTCCTGTTGAGTGTGACAATACACAAGAAAGTCCCCTTGAATGACGTAGGCACCGGTATCCACTCCTCACCAACGCTGATATTGGTAAGCCCACAGACCTGTTTGACGATATCTTCTGCTCGGCCCACCCATGATTTGCCTCTTTTTAGCCTGTCACCTTTCTCTGTGTTGAGCACGTGGTGCAATAGATGCTCTTTATCTGTACTAATCTTCAGGTATGCTCGTGCTCTCCAGATCTTGATTATGTCAAGGCCAAAAGGTATCTGATGGCTTGCCACAGACTGGCAACAAAATACATTTATGCCAATCTTGTGTCCTTTCAAGGGCAGACGATGAAAAGGAGTAGTTTCTAGGTGAATGAAACACAATATACGTTTGATCAAATACACAAGAAGAACTTGTTTAATAGAGAGCAGTTGTTTCTGCCCTATTTGCTGCGGTTAGTCTCAAGTGAACACATCAATGATAATTTTATTAGTTACTTACATAAATTCATGTCGTGGTTAATTTTTCCTGGGCAGTGATAATATGTTGGCCTGCTTTTTTTACTTTTGACTCTTTCTGTACGCTTCACAGTATAGTACGCCACTCTCAATTGATTAATGTGAACCATCATCAAACAATATTCTTTTTATGTCTTGTATCATCTTGGTAGTAATGAAATCTAATACCATGTTCAATTATCTAAAAATTTGTATATAATATGTTATATAGTAGAAAAATATAAACATGCAGTTTGATTCTTAAAATTATGACAAATTGTGTCTCTGAAATCTCCTTTGTTGCAATGATAAAAAACTTCTGTATGGAAAGAGTTAATTGCCAATTGTTCTTTAATTTGCGCAGAAGGCACACATGACCTTCTTTTTTCACTGCTGCCTGAGAGGGTTAGACATCAAATCTCACTACCCAGAGACCAGGGGTGGGTAAAGCCAGAAAGAAACCATAGATTAGAAGCAAACAATAACCACAGTCTATGGCAGGATTCGTACCTGGGACATTCCTGTCCAAAGGTTGACATCTTACCTCCAGACTACCCAATCACCACAAAAGAGGTAATTTTGATACAGAAATATGTTGGTATTTTAAAAATTTATTATTATTTATTCCAACTGTGTGCCAAATTGTCAACTACTTACTGGTGTCTGCACAAGGGACACCCTCTGTTCCCGCAGGCTACAGATCAAATCAAACAAGCTGAATGTTTCATCAAACTTCTGGAAAAGAAAACAAAAAAAATGTTAACAGAGTATTTAAGTCTTGTTAGTTACACATAACAACATAATATCAAAAAGTATAAAATATATATGGATTGAACGAGAAAACTTCCCACCTAACTTAAATCCCTTGTAATAAGAAAAAAACATTTCAACATAAATAACAGCTCATTAGTTTCTAAACCAGTGATTGAAAATGTACAACCGAAATAAACAAAAGTATAGGTATGGCAAAAAGTAATTTTAATGCCATGAAAAATATACTAACATCAAAGCAAATAACACCAGAGCTAAAACTAAGAATAGCAAAATGTTACTACATCTCAGTATTCCTGTATGGTGCAGAAACATGGTCATTAGACAAGAAAACAGTAAAGAAAATTGAAGCCTTTGAATTGTGGATTTATAGAAGAATAGGTAGAATTGGATGGAAAGAAAAGAAAACAAACGATGAAGTTTTAAAACAACTTAAAATAAAGAGAGAACTACTAAACACAATTAGAACAAGACAAATGACATTTTGGGGCATGTTAAAAGACACAACAGCCTAATAAAAGTAATATTGGAAGGAAAAATACAAGGTAAAAGAGGCAGAGGCAAACAAAGCCTAACATGGATGAGTAACATCAAAAGATGGACAAGTCAACCTATGAAAATCTGCACCATGAAAGTAAGAGACAGAGTGGAATGGCACTTAGCCAACCTTCAATGCGGAGACGGCACTCGATGATGATGATTTTCTAAGCTTGCTCCTCTGCAGCCACCTACAATACACTATTTAGCACACAAAATGTTCAACATCAAATGAGACTAAGTGATATCAACTTACCCCTTCTTCAAGTAGTGTCCATGCATAATCTATAGCTATAATAGCTCCAGTGCGACCACAACCAGCACTGCAGACAGAAAGCGGAAACATTTATTTATTTTTTTAAATCTAAACCTCAAAGCAAAAAAAAAAGAGCTAATTTCCAATATTAGGAAGAAACAATCATCATTTTTTGGCCATGTATTGAGAAGAGAACAACTGGAATATATTGTAACAACTGGAAAAATTGAGGGACCTCTTTGATAGAGGAAAGCAAAGAGAAAAAATACCAGACAGCTTAAGAGAATGGCTTGGTCAAAGGTCAACAACAGAAATGATAAATAACTGTCGAGATCAAAAATTGTGGAGAGACATGATTACCTACGCCAGCAGGCCCGGTACTTGATGATGATGAATCTAAACGTATGTCACAATAGAACTTAAAATGAGAATAGCAACAGTAAAATTGAGATTCTGCAGCTGTGTATCTGCTGGGCAGAGTGTAACTTGTCCTGCCTAGAGGTCTTTCATTTCAGTGAAGCCCGCCGCCCGCCAATGTAAGGGAAGGAAATAATTGAGCCATTGTCACCTGCCAAACATGACATACAAGGCGAATATGGAGGCTGGGAAGAAGGTCAGTCATCAATAGTGTTATGGAGTGTATGCATCTGGGTTTAAAGCCATCTTTAGTGCTTTCACAAGTGTGTGGCAGGCGTGCTTCAAACTGTTCAACATGCTGAGGCGGGAATCTGAGGACTATGGAGTTGTCCATTGTGCAATGAAGATGATCTGTCGACTATCTATCTATCTATCTAATGTCCTTTTGAGCCGAAGATGGCACATAGGGCAGAACCACAATCTCAAAAACAAAAACCTTGCATGCCAAAGTGGCACATATTGCAGAGATCACTGCTCTAAAATATATGGCGCTGTTTCCATAACAATACTTTTTACAATGACAGCTTGTCAAGCCATCAATCAAACTCCTTAGTCGCCTCTTACGACATGCCTGGAAGGTCACAGTGTCACTATTCTTTACTTCCCTCATAATGAGGCCCCGGTAACACACAGGAAGATCTGTCGACTAAGCTAAACTAAATTGTCCATTGTGCAATGAAGATGATCTGTCGACTAAGCTAAACTAAACTGCAGGAAACATGGTGATCCTTGCTTCTGTTAACCAGTCAGTTTTGATGTAGGCTGTTCCCAAAGAGATCAACTAGGCAAGTCGAGGTGAGGTTATGCACAGTAGATGGGTTGTGGACACTGCTGTGACAATCAAAAGCTACCATCCTTGAACTCCCCACCCGCTTCCATCCCTGTCAGTCAGAGAATGATGGAAGAGAGTTGTAACTCAACATCAACTTGGTTCCCTGAAACCACAATGTCTGGAGATAGAAAAGGCAGAGACATATATACACCAAAACTATAGATATACACATTGAAATGAAAACTAATAAAGCATTATGCATTTCCAGCACAAACGCTGTGTAGATAACACACAGAAAAGTGGGTCACTGAAAATGAAGCGTAAGTAAGTAGTAAAAAGACCCGTCACGCCAAGTGGCGTATAGGGAATATGGTGTTAGTGACCATAAATTTTACAGACCTTCAGCACATGACTTTTGGGTAATGTGGTCGGTATTAGGCCTGCGCCGCTTTACTTTCCCAGAAAAATCCGGTACCCATTTAAGGCTGGGTGAACCCGGAAGCCGTCGATCAGGATCGAACCCAACCTCTTGTCCTTTCTAGTCCAGTTCACTAACCACTCAGCTATCGCAGCTCCAAAAATGAAGTGTGCTGTACTCAAAATATTTTCTAGCATTTGCAGAAGCAGTAAGATCTTACACATATGCGATATAGACCACATCACCAATTTGGTAGAACACAACAAATTGCAAAAATTTACAAGACCAATTAAAGACTAACTGTCAATGGCAAAAGTAATAAAAATTAAAATGGTAAGGACATGTTGCAAGGTCTAATGGCATTGCTAAGACAATTCTACAGGGCACAGTACCAGGCAAAACAAAGGACTACGCAGACAGAGGATGAGGTGGGATAGAAGTTGCAATATTTTGTGCACTCTTGACCCAATATATACATAGAGTACAGGTGATCAAATAGATAAATTGTTGTTCTCTAAACTAGGATGAACAGAAAAGTTTAACTTTGGTGACATCTCAGGAAGTATGATTTAATCATGAAGGCTGAAATGGAAATAGTCAAGAGAGATCAAACAACCACCAAGATTACAGGACTCATGATGATAATGAGAAGTTAAAGTTACCTGAAATCAAAGAAATGTCTATAAGAAAGACTGGCAGAATTTAAGACATTTTAAGAATTTAATAAAAAAAAAAATGTGTACAGAAAGAATTAATGTAACTGTTCTCTGTGTTTTGTAGAGGGTAATACACTTTTTCTGTGTTCAATGATTATTCCTCTCCTTTATCTTGTCTTTCAAAAGACGCAAAATTACTTTAGTTTTGTTGCAGTTTTTGTGTCTTTGGTCCAGGACAATTCACTAGAAGAAAATAATTCATTCATTCATTTTCCTCTTGTGCTGAAGATGGCATATTTTTGGGAAGTCTAGTTCTCCTTGGTTTACAATTTACTGCTACTTCTTGTAGTCTTGATCGTTTCTTAGTCCCATGGTTGAGCCTTCCCTAGTAATTGTTCTGTGTAGTGATTCTCTTAATCTGGCTTGTTTTCTTTTACCAGATGGCTTTAACATGAATGCCTTTTGGGCAAGTCTTTCATCATTCATTCTCAGCACATGACCAATGTTATTTCCATCACCTTCTTATAAAGCTCGAAATGTATTCTTATTTTGATTCAACTCTTATCTGTTCATTTGAAATGTATTCTTGTTTTGGTTCATCTCTTATCTGATCATTTGAAATGTATTCTTATTTTGGTTCATCTCTTATCTGATCATTTGAAATGTATTCTTGTTTTGGTTCATCGCTTATCTGATCATTTGAAATGTATTCTTGTTTTGGTTCATCTCTTATCTGTTCATTTGAAATGTATTCTTGTTTTGGTTCATCTCTTATCTGTTCATTTGAAATGTATTCTTGTTTTGGTTCATCTCTTATCTGTTCATTTGAAATGTATTCTTGTTTTGGTTCATCTCTTATCTATTCATTTGAAATGTATTCTTTCCAGCTTATATTTGAGATCCTATATAGACATTTGTTTTCAAAGGCATTCACTTTCCTATCTAAAGTCTGGGCGGACTTCCAACTTTCACATCCATATGTTAGAACACAAAAATAATACCCAAAATAAATAAACGAAAACATACCTGCAATGGATCAACACAGGAGCTTTGCTATTGTTTCTCATTTCTCGCATGATTCCCATTATATCACGGATATCTCCTAGGTTTTCTGGAATACCATGATCTGGCCATCCACAGTATTGAAGTTGAACTACATTGTGCACTTCTTCCCCTTTGATCACTCGTAAGTTTCGTCGCACACATTCTGTTACAATTTCTTCTTCAGTCTCCTGGTAAAACATAATTAATTTTCAACTTATTAGTTCAAGCTAATTTCTACTGTAGATTTATCTATCAATTTTCATTGCCTTTAATCAAGTAAAGTCAAGGTGTAATTATATAAATTCATGGTGGTCATATATGTCTGTATACATATTTATCCATTTTTGACAATAGAAACAAGAAAAAGAGTTCTTAAATGTTATGTAGAGCCAGTCTTAACATATGGATGCGAATCATGGACAATAGGACAACAGACAAGAAAATCACTGGCGTCTGTAGAAATGTGGTTTTACAGAAGAATGTTGAGAGTACCATGGACAGCTAAGAAGAGTAATGAAGATGTTCTAAGAGAGGTCAAAGCAAAAAGAGAGCTAATTTCCAATATTAGGAAGAAACAATTATCATTTTTTGGCCATGTAATGAGAAGAGAACAACTGGAATATATTGTAACAACTGGAAAAATTGAGGGACGAAGAGATAGAGGAAAGCAAAGAGAAAAAATAACAGACAGCTTAAGAGAATGGCTTGGCAGAAGGTCAACAACAGAAATGATAAATAGCTGCCGAGATCGAAAGTTGTGGAGAGACATGATCACCTACCTACGCTAGCAGGCTCGGTACTTGATGATACATATTTAGAGATGATTTTGAAACACCAGAAAGATATATTTATCACCCAAATGTAAAATAAACATAAAATAGTATTAAACAGCTAAACTTGTAGAGAGGTGAGACAAACTATGACGTTTCAGTAAAATCCCTTGTCAGGTACAAAATAACATATTAATACAATGACAAACATGAAAGGAAGCACTAATCCGAAATCACAAATTTTAGGAGGTGGAACAATCAATGCATGTGGTTCTTAACTCTTTCCGTACGTTTCTCCGCACTGTGCGCCAATGCAATTTGATAGTGTGAACGCCATCAAACCATATTTTTTTAACATGTCTTGTATCAGCTGGATATTTGTGAAATATTTTACCTTGTTCAATTATCTAAACATTCATATATAATATGTTATATGCTAAATAAATATAAATATGTAGATTGATTCTTAAAACCATGAACAATTGTGTCTCTGAAATCTCTTCCGTTGCGTCGATAAAAGCTTCTGTACGGAAAGAGTTAAGAAGAAACAATCTATATCAGCACATGAGGATAAATGTAAACACTCAAACTGCAATGTCCAAAGAAAACCTCATACACAATGTGGAAGACAGAATAATACAAAGAAACATACTTCATTCGCATGATGACTATTCTCTCCATCCTTTAAAAGACGAATAGGTCTATATACTGTCTTTTACTTATACTACAAGTTGCAATATTTTGTGCACTCTGACCAACACACACAGAGTGCAGGTGATCAAATAGATCAACTGTTCTTCTCTAAACTAAGATGATGTAGGTTGAAATCACTTTAGGCTCTAAAGAGTTTTTTTCCCATTAATGGTTAAAATAATAATTCTAACCTGACCACCTCATAGCAGGTTCACTGCATAGAGGTGGAGGGGGATGTGATAGTTCTAGATCACCAATCCTGGTGTAAACAGTTTGCTGTGTATTACAACTTTCAGCCCTAGTACTGACAGGCACCTTCACCTTCAAAAACACCATACACAACTCAGCTGATAATTACTTCAGAGATTCATCCAAACTAAAATTTCAGCTAATAGCTTCTTCAGAGACCGGTCTGTAACTAGAATTTTAGTTGACAGCTTCTACAAAGGTAAATCTCTAACTAGAATCTCAGTTGAAAGTTTCTTCAGAAGTAAATCCATAATCTAGAATCTAAGTTGATAGTTTCTTCAGAGGTAAATCCATAATCTAGAATCTCAGTTGAAAGTTTCTTTAGAGGTAAATCCATAATCTAGAATCTCAGTTGATAGTTTCTTCAGAGGTAAATCCATAATCTAGAATCTCAGTTGAAAGTTTCTTTAGAGGTAAATCCATAATCTAGAATCTAAGTTGAAAGTTTCTTCAGAAGTAAATCCATAATCTAGAATCTCAGTTGATAGTTTCTTTAGAGGTAAATCCATAATCTAGAATCTCAGTTGATAGTTTCTTCAGAGGTAAATCCATAATCTAGAATCTCAGTTGAAAGTTTCTTCAGAAGTAAATCCATAATCTAGAATCTCAGTTGAAAGTTTCTTCAGAAGTAAATCCATAATCTAGAATCTCAGTTGAAAGTTTCTTCAGAAGTAAATCCATAATCTAGAATCTCAGTTGAAAGTTTCTTCAGAAGTAAATCCATAATCTAGAATCTCAGTTGAAAGTTTCTTCAGAAGTAAATCCATAATCTAGAATCTCAGTTGAAAGTTTCTTCAGAAGTAAATCCATAATCTAGAATCTCAGTTGATAGTTTCTACAGGTGTACATCCTTAACTAGAAGTATTAGTACACAACACACATCATTTTGTATATTGCTGTGATCCTTAAAACAAATGGACAATGTATTAAGGTGATTTATACCTATTTTTATTATTTTATGAGTTAAACCCCAACTAGATTAAAAATATACAAAAATATAGTCACTAACGCCATATTATTCACCACACACGTAGCAAAGCGGAAACCTTTCAAACTCCAACTTAATGATACAGCAAATAATTTTACTTAATTTCTTTCAGCTGTGATCAGGCTGTCCTAACAGTTCATAGCCTCTCTTACCGTGGTTAATGTCTTCATTAGTTGTTCTGTCAATAAGAAGAGCATTGGCAAATGGTGAGGTGAGCACAATATGATATCTATCTACCTATAGTCCTTTTGAGCTGAAGACAGCACATAGGGCAAAAAATTCCAGATTCTCCAAGTCCAATGACCTTGCACAGGACCTGAATTGTATTTCAGCACATGCCCCCATCCTGTTTAAGTCCTTCAACTTCAACAAGGGAGCTGATACTTGCTGTTTTTCACCTCTGTGTTCTTTCTAGTATTTTTATTGGTCAGCCTCTTTTTTCTTTTACCCTCTGGTTTCCCATTTAAGAGCTTGCTGAGATTCTCTTGTTGTCTCTTCTCATCACACGGCCAACATATGACCACCTTATTTTTATATGATTTACTAATATACTAAAGGTAATGGCTAAAGCAGCAATGTCTTTCAGAAGCCTTGAAAAGTTGTGGAAATCAAAACTCATTAGCACAAACACAAAACTTAGGCTATTCAAATCAAATGTACTATCAACCCTTACGTATGCGTGTGAAAGCTGGAAAACAACAAGAGATATAGAAACAAAGTTGAACGCATTCGAAAATAAATGTCTAAGGAAAATACTTGGTATAGAATGGAACGAATTCAAAACAAACGAGGAAATTAGAGAAATCGCCAATCAACCACTAATATCTTCAGTAATAAAGAAAAGACGATGGTCATACGTTGGACATGTGATGAGAAGAGATAATAATCGAATAGCAAAGCAAGCCCTCATATGGGAAACAACAGGTAAAAGAAAAAGAGGAAGACCCAGGGAGACACTGAGAAGAACATTGATGAGAGAGGCAAGAGCAGCAGGAATCGGCTCCCTCAATGAGATAGAACTGTTTGCACAGAACAGAGACAGATGGCGAGATTTAATAAAATATCTTTAAAAGAAAACTGCTAGAACAAAAATTCATATAGGAGAAGGTGTATCTTGGTCTACGCCCTATGGGCCGGTTACGGCTCGAAAGGTCAATAGATAGATAGACTAATATACATTTCTTTGCCTATCTAGTGACTTATATAGTTAATATTATTATTTGTTCTGTTTGTGTATACACTGAAGCTGCAATATTTATTTATTATTTCAATTCAAAACATCCAACTTTGTTCTGACAATTTTGGGGGGCAAAGTCTGTGTTCTCTCATTAATCCTTAAGTAAAGTGGCCAGGCTGGAGAATAAAGAGATTTGAGGACGACCACCGAGAGGTTGATCAGCTCTGATTCTCAGTAAGTTACCCAGTAATCTATCATCTAATATACTTCACGTGTTCTCAAGAGTCATATAAGACTTGCAGTGTACCTCGCCATAAGTTCCTCTTCTAGATGAGCTTTATAATATCAGCTGTTATGGTATATGATGATGATAATAAATAAGTTGCATCTCCAATAACATTGTTTGCCCATTTGTGGGAATAAAGTAGATCAGGTTCTTTGTTAGAGGGGGCTAGAAGCTGGCAGGCGAGCCAACAGGAAATCTGAAACATCTGTTGCAGTGAAGATGTTATGGTGTTAGAGATAACATGAGTATAGTAACAATATACAACAGAGTG
Source organism: Megaustenia siamemsis (assembly GCA_032433765.1). Classification (NCBI taxonomy): domain Eukaryota; kingdom Metazoa; phylum Mollusca; class Gastropoda; order Stylommatophora; family Ariophantidae; genus Megaustenia; species Megaustenia siamemsis. Next base: position 53,789,518 of record JAVIAB010000091.1, read on the forward strand.
ATTAACCATGGAAGAAATAGCTGCAGACCACAATCTTTGAAAGCACACTCTAAAGATCCAACTCAAACAAGAAGCAGACAGACTCATAAATAAAAAGAATATAAAAAATAACATTTCTAGGGACGCTGGAAAATCCATAGTCAACTGTGACTGATGGAGGCTACTATATTGATTGACCATAACAGCAAGGAGGGAGCCGCAATAGCTCAGTGGTTAGTGAACTGGACTACAAAGGACAAGAGGTTAGGTTCGATCCCAACCAACGGCTTCCGGTTCACCCAGCCTTTAATGGGTACCGGATTTTTTTTCTGGGAAAGTAAAGCGGCACGGGCATAATACCGACCACATTACCCCAAAAATCCTTGTGCCGAAGGTCTGTAAAATTTATGGTCACTAACACCAAATTCCCTATACGCCACTTGGTGTGACGGGGGTACTTTACTTTACTATAACGGCAAGGAGAATTAAGTCTGGGGAAAAGTCAAGGTCAATTTAATGAGTTGTTGAGAAAGACGAAGTCCTCATGTTTTAAATAGCTGTGGTGATTTTGATAGTTGATGAGGGAAAGTAAGGAACAATTAACCAGAGATTCGAAGATCCACATTGGAGATGAGCAGATGTGTTTTTGGGAAGTCGGCTACTAGAGCCATCTATAATTGTAGTTTACCTTGAACAATAACATAGAGAGAGAGCTGACATCTGGTTATAATATAAGTTGTCAGAGATTAGAGTGGTTAGTAGAGCTGGCCCAAAGGTCATGTGAACTATAATAGATCAAAGATAATTTAGATTGAGGCTGACATAATTAGACGTATGAGTGTGAAAATGGAGGTCATTATTCACCATGTTGTTATTTTGCATTAAATAGTCGTCAATGGTACTTGACAGGAGTTCTTGACTTATTTACATTGTATAGTGAGTGTAGGTTATCTTGAGGATTGGCAAGGAAAGGAAGTATATCCTTATGTGAAAATGACATTTGTTAGATGAGGCAAGGGAATTCAGCATTGCAAGTTGAGTGAATAATATTGGGGGGGGGGGGGGGGGGGGAAATAAAGAGAGGGAGAGAGATTTGCTATCAGCTGGATGAATCCAGCTTGTGGTAGAATAAATCTATCTTATATTTACAGAGGAAGCATAGCGCACAATATGATCATACGACTGCAAAGTTGAAGTATGCGAAGTCACATGACAAGACATTTCAATTGAAATCTCAAACTACCATATTTTGGTGCAAGAACCATTGAAATAGAGAGTCGCTACCACATTTTGGTGCCAACCAAGTGAACAGTCAAGCCAGCATATTTTCGTCCTATGGCCATTCACCATCACATTTGCTGCCGTGACTATTCAGCCAGAAAAATAAAAAAATTGTGATTATTCTGGTGGAACCAGTCCAAAAAGGCAACATTTTTTTTCCTATGACCAGCACAAGAACAAGGGCTGCAACAAAGTTATGTGTGTGTTAGTTGTTAACATGTCGAGGAAGATGATGTTTTACTGTCGGTGCGAAGACATTGATTTATTACTTGTTCACCTTATCAAGGAAAATTATATTTCATGTTTCGATGTGCTAAACAATCTTCTTCTACCTTTTTTAGCTCCCAGTGGAGCATAGGTCTTCAACAAACACTTTCAAGTCGTTCTGTTTTTTGCACTTTTAAGATCATTCCATGTCTTCCCCATCATCTTCATCTCTGCTTCAATCTGTCTTCTCCAAGAATTCCTTGGTCTTCCTCTTTGTCTTTTCCCCTGGGGATTCCAAAAATGTTGTGTAATACTCTCAGTTGGTTTCCGTAGTGTGTGTCCTATCCATCGCCATCGTCTTCGCTGTATTTCTTTATCCACTGGTATTTGACCAGTACATTTCCATAATTCCACGTTAGTGACTTTGTCCTGCCATTTCCATCCCTTTATTCTGCGCAAGCATCCATTAATGAAAGTCTGTACCTTCGTGATTGTCAATTTTGTTATTCTCCATGTTTCACAGCCATATAATAGAACCGACTTAACATTGGAGTTGAAAATTTGTATTTTTGTATTTAGCCTAATTTCTTTGGATTTCCATATGTTTCCCAGTGCAATGAAAGCTCCTCTTGCTTTTGATATCCTTATTTTGGTATCGTTTTCTGTTCCTCCCTCTTTATCTATATTACTGCCCAGATATATATAAGATTGTACGTAAACAATCACTTTTGGATAATGTTCTGCATTCTCTTTTTCCATCCATTTTCTCCCCAAGCTCTAAAATATCTCTATTTATCTATCTATTGCCCTTTCGAGCCATTGCCGGCCCATAGGGTGTAGACACAGATACTCTTTCTCTTATCTAAATTTTTGTGTGATCTACCCACAGTCAGCTAATCTATGAGATTTTGACGGCTTCAAGCCCTGGTATTTTTGGATATCTTGAGCCCAGACACTATACACCAAAGCTCTTTTTTACAGTGAATGTCTAAAAAAGTTTCATTATTGTATGATTCAGTTTTGTTTTGCCCCTCAGAGCTTATTTACTGGATGTTTCCATTTCCTCCATTTTCGTCACTATCTTGTGATGAATATTCACCATCATAATCATCATCAAGTATTGTGCTTGCTGGCGTAGGTGATCATGTCTCTCTACAACTTGTGGTCTCGACAGTTATTTATCATCTCCGTTGTTGACCTTCTGCCAAGCCATTTTTTTCAGCTGTCTGATATCTTTTGACTTTGCTTCCCTCTTCGTCCCTCAATTTTCTCAGTTGTTACAATATATTCCAGCTGTTTCCTTCTCATTACATGGCTAAAAAATAATGATTATTTCTTACTAATATTGGATATTAGCTCTCTTCTTGCTTTTGTCTCTTTCAGAATGTTTTCATTACTCTTCTTAGCTGTACATGATATTCTCAACATTATTCTGTAAAACTACATTTCTTCAGCTTCCAATGATTATCTTGTTTGTTTTCCTATTGTCCATGATTTACATTCATATGTTAAGACTGGCTCTATCTATCTATTGACCTTTCGAGCTGTAACCAACCCATAGGGCGTAGACACAGATACTCTTTCTTTTATCTAAATTTTTATTCTAGCAGTTTTCAATATCTTTTATCAAATCTCGCCATTTGTCTCTGTTCTGTGCAAGCAGCTCTATCTCATTGAGGGAGCCGCTTCCTGCTGCTCTTGCCTCTCTCATCAATGTTCTTCTCAGTGTCTCTCTCTGGGTCTTCCTCTTTTCCTCTTACCTGTTGTTTCATAAATGAGGGCTTACTTTGCTATTCAGTTATTATCTCTTCTCATCACATGTCCAACATATGACCATCATCTAAAATATCTCAGAGAACAAAAATGAAGCATATAAACAACCAGAAAAAAATATACTTTTTCAAGATAAGCACAGACACACAAACTTACAGTGAAGACTGTGATATCTCCAAACTCTTGTGATGTGCCTACATTGCTCCAATACTGGCTGCACTTAGGCTAAACATCAAACAGTTTAGAGATTACTAATAAATGATGAATTTTTGTTAAACATTCTGGTATTTATTAATTTTTATCAAGAAAATCAATGTACTGTAAGATATACTATAAATCAGAATTTACTAAATACTTATTAATACTTGTTCGCCCGATGACTAAAGTATTCTAGAGTATTCATAGACTATAGAATTCCTCTTCGTCATCCGTCCTTAAAAGGACATTAATTGTGCGTGTCTGCGTTGTGTTGTGGTTATTTGTTTGTTATTTGTTTATGGAAGGCCCCAGTATCACTGCAAACGAATTAAAATCCATAATTGCTCAACCACCTGTGCCAGCGTAATCATCCGAATCTCATCTCCCAAACAAAGAAAGGTAACTGTAGTCCCCATCGTAGCAGTCTCAGCACACGCCAAAAGACATAAGGCGAAACCACGCAGAAAGTGAACACAACCAACTGTTCCCTGTCATACGATATCATCATTCATTGTAAACAATTGGAATATCGAAACATGATCAAAACGGATGAGACACACAGCTCACGGTATGCACAGAGCACTTAACTCAGTAGCTCCTGCAACAAGCCGGACTTGGAATATGAGGAAACTGCAACAAGGAACACTTTTCATGCATAGCTTTCACTTGTTCCCGCCGCCTATCCACCATATATAGATCTAGCTAGACGTTGCATGGGGCTTGTAGTATTTTCTGCCATCCATCTCTATTCTGGGCAAGATGTACAATTTTATCCAATGATTCTAAGTCTTCCAACTTTGCTTCTCTTATAAGTGTTCTTTTCAGTGTCTTTTTAGGTCTTCTTTTTTTTCTGTACCCTGATGTTTCTCATATAAGAGTCTGTTTTGAAATTCTTTTGTTGTTTCTTCTCAACACATGCTCAACATTTGTCTATCTTCTCTTCCTAACTGTAGATGAGATTGTTGGTTGTATGGCCATTTCTCTTAACTCTATATTAGTCTTGAATTCATTCCATTGTATACAGTGTATTCTTCTTAGGCATTTGCCTTCAAAAGTAGTTAGTTTTTTTTTTTTTTTTTCAATTTCTTTTGTCATTTTCCCGCTTTCACATATGTAGGTAAGGGTTGTTCTTACTATCAAATAGAACGGACGTTAAGGTATGTCAGAAGTATGAGTTTACTTAAAACACTTACTCTTGCTACCATCAGAAAACAATGTCCTAAAATGACATTCTTCTTTCCTTCCTCATTTGCCTTCCAGCATCAAGAGGAGATACAATTTGTGGATTTTTGCTCTTCTGTTCACCTCTGCTGCTGTTTTGTTTCCTATGAAAAAGGGTATAGAAGGGGTATGGTGGAAACAGGCTATAGCAATAGTAAGTTTGAAACAGGAGATAGCAGCGATAGGAAATTAGTGAGTGAAGGGCAGAATGTAAACAAAGGGGGGATAATTAGGAAGGAGAGCTGATAGGTGTTCAAGGGCTCGAGAAGGGTGTGAGTAAGCAAGAATCACGGGGGGCAGGGAAAAAGCCAGAGGTTAGTGAACAAAGGAGAAAATTGAGAGGTGACTGTTAAGAGATCAGTGTGCGCAAGTCAGGTTGGTGAGAGGAGGGTTGAATTGATTCGATTCAGAAGTGTGTTCAGATGCGGACGTCTGTAGAAATACAGTCGGTACCGTGAACTAGTTAGGTTGGTGAGAAAGTTAGTAGCTATGTTAGTTGGAGGGCGACAGCCCCTCAAGTTAGTTGTGTGAGTTTCCTGGACACTGGACAGTTAGATGTGATTAGTTGTGATGCCAGATTAAGCTAGGCACAGTAGGGCTGTACTATGAATAACAGATAAATGTTTGTGTTACAATTATCGCAAGGACTTGATTGTGAATCAGGTGGGTACAGTATCATGAGATTTAGGAGATATGTGTAATCACCTACATCGGAAGATTGAATATCAATCATTCCATCGAGACATTAGCAGAGCGTGGAGAGCTCACCACATGTGTAGAGACGTATATATTAATCGTGAGTGTTCTCACCGAAACTTCAGTGAATTAGACTAGATATAGTCATGGAGAGAATTGACTATGAAGCTGGTAGCTTCTGATAACTCAGAGACTTTGAATCATTGTGAGTATTCAAGTTTACCTAGAATAGGTTGTGAATTATTGTGAGTGTTCAAGTAGCATAGACTAGGGACGTATATATAAATTGTGAGTGTTCTCACCGAAACTTCAGTGACTTAGAGTAGATGTAGTCATGGAGAGAATTGACTATGAAGCTGGTAGCTTCTGATAACTCAGAGACTTTGTATCATTGTGAGTATTCAATTTCACCTAGAACATATGTGAATTATTATGAGTGTTCCACTTAGCGTAGAACAGAGACTTTGAATCATTATGAGTGTATACTTAGCATAGAACAGAGACGGTGGAATTAATTTAACTGTGAGTGTCACTGGCACTAAACAAGTGCAGAGACTGTTGTATTATTGCAGGTCTCACTCATGTTGAGGAGACAAACATTATTGAGCATTGAACGTGTTGTCAGTGCGAGAGTCAGGTCGGAATGAGAGGTCACTATAAGAGTGACAGTGGACATTTTGTAAATTTCTGGGAATGGATTTGTTAGTGTTTAATAAACGTTTAACTGTTAACTCCAATGGTGTTGAAACATGTTGGAAATGCTAGCTGTGTTCTTGTTGTCTTGTCCTGACGACGAACGGATTAGGTTGTCCTGAACCATAGATTGAATAGCGCGAAGTACTGCCAACGGTCAACAGGTGGTCAAGTCGTAACAGGTGGTCAAGTCGTAACAGGTAGTCAAGTCGTAACAGGTGGTCAAGTCGTAACAGGTGGTCAAGTCGTTGGCCAGTGCAACCGGCTGGTGTTCTAGCAGCGGGTAGGATTCACGAGGGCTCAGATCTCAACGAGCTTCCGTCCAGATATCCACAGAGGAAGGTCGAGGGAGAGTCAGACCGCCTTTAGCGGTAAGACGAGTTCTTCAAGTCAAGCAGGGGATGGCTCAAAATGGAGTGAGCTGTTTGTCTGCATCTTCTGTGTAAGGCGTACCGGAGGCAAGGCGTGGCAAGTCCTTCCTCCAGTAAAGCAGAGCAGCGGTCAAGTCAAGGCGGGCAAGAGGGACTTGCCTACGACACTTCCGACAGTCCATATCGGCAGTGAAGGAGCGTCACAGGCGAGGCAAGGCCTGCGTCCACCACGTGTAGGGTTGCATAGGGGGCGTTGATGTGGTGTTCACCATGTCGTCCTAGTGCATACAGTACAGGGCAGGCTTCTGGGAGAAGTCGGTTCAACTAGTGTGATCACGCCTTCCTGTGTTCATAAACCTGTTACATTATAGGTTAAAAGCCTGCTACACCTAGTGTTTCCAATAGTCTGTTGATCAATCTTTTTCGTGATCGGCATTTGAGTCTAGTGTTCTTGCAACGTTTCTTGAAGGCTCGTTGTGATGTGTTTTGATCTTTCTACCTTGTCACGTGACCAAACCATTTTATCTGTTGTTTCTTTATATATTCTATGGTGGGGGTTATTCCTAGCTTTCTTCTCAGTTCTTCATTTCTGATTTTATCTCTCAGACTGTTTCCTGTCATTCGTCAAACACATTTAATCTCAGTAGGAGTTATTTTTCTTATTGTTCTTGAATCAAATTTTAAAAAACTGCTCTGGAATTAAACCATAAAATCAATATTTCATAATATAATAAGATCTATGGAAATCATACATATCCTATAATGACAATATAAAACAATATTCTGGATTCCAATGAAAGCGCAAACAGTTTCTACAGCCAAAAAAGGAGAGAGAGTAGAATTTAAAAAAGAGTTGTGAAAATGGTATGATTGCAACTTTATGGTGATATATGATGACACAAAACATTCCAACATTGCGGCCTAATAGCTGATTTTCTGCTGGGACACATTACACCAGAAACTGGCTTTTTTGCTGGGACACTACACATGGAAAGAAACTTCTATAAAAAACTCAATGGCAGACTTAAAACACAGTAGGTTAAAAAAAATAATAGGAACTACACATTTTTTAAAGTATTTTAATGTTTTTTTTTCTCCTTTTTTTCCCCCCAGTTTTATTACTGCTTCACATCTTTAGTCTTTTGTTCAGACTGACACCAGCCACGACAGTTGAGACATTTCCATATCCACTCCGCTGCCCATTTCAACCACCATCAAAATGTTTGTCTACTGACTGCTCCTGTCATGCACTGACTGAATGTGTTGCATTCTCTTCTGCAGATAGTACATTTCCTGGCTTCACCTTCTGTGGCATTCAGCTCAGCCTTTCATCTGATTTGTTTATGTTGTTCTACACCTCATTTGCAGCTTCACATACCTATATCTATCCCTTTTAACAATCAAGAATTATGTTGTAGGGGTGAATTAACTTTCAAGACCCTTCCCTTTTTCTTGTCTCTTGACTCTAAGCCATTCTCTGTTCCATGCTCATACAGTGAGGACCTAGGATCGCACATGCAGCTAAGTTTCATCTAAATTATACTTTCTTCCTTATTTTCACTGCTTTTAGTTACTGCCTATAACGTAGTTAGATTCTATTACATTTATTTTGCGTGTCAGTCTGTTATTTTCTGAGGAAGGCTGTATGTAGACAGAAAAGAGATGTTTCATACTGTTCTCCTGGATCAAGTCATCACCATTTACTGTGTCCAGCTTGTTCCCTGCTCACCAGCTTTACCTCGATTATTTGTCTATTCCTTCACAATACTTACCTTTTTCATCTCAACAAGGCGGCAAGCCATGAAGACAATTTCAATATTGTATTCCAGATCATTCTCCAAAAGTCATTGACTGTGGCAGGCAAGGGTCCTTGAGAAGCAATGTAGTCACATGTACGAGACACTCCCTATGTTAATAAGAAAAGGGCACTCATGATGTACGTAGAATACATAAAGGTAAGATAAAGGTAAAGTACGAGACTTGAATCGGTGTCTTAGCATGCGAGTTTTCACCCATATGTGCTCGACTGCCTATCCAAAAGTGTTTGGACTTCTAGATAGTGTTGCTTCAAGCATCAAAACTCACAATGCGAGGTGGCATTCCTCACCTTCCCAGAGTACTACCCTGGTACCCATTTCTAACCATTGGGGTATTTTTTTTTCCAACCACAAGTACAATTCACACTGCTTCCAGCGGAAATCTAACACAGGTTGTCTGAATGTCGGCAGCCTAGTCGGGAGGTTTTCCCAAATAGGTTAGAACTAATGTTTTGACTGAAAAGTCTTTAACTGGGAAGAAAACAAACAAATGGGAAGAAAACAAACAAAACAGAATACAAATCCTTAAATATCGAAAGAAATCTAAACAGTGACCTGAGTCATCTAACATCATTAAAGCACACACAAAATAAAACACCAGATAGCAAGTACAGAAGAGCAGTTCTCAATCTGTGCTCAGGAAAAAACACCTAAAATATGAAAATAAAATGCAAAAGAAAAGAACATAAAGAATGATTAAATAAAAGAATGCAAAGAGTTAATCTCACTTGGGTTTAACCCAAGATTATAATTCTATCTATCTATTGACCTTTCGAGCCGTAACCGGCCCATAGGGCGTAGACCAAGATACACCTTCTCCTATATGAATTTTTGTTCTAGCAGTTTTCTTTTAAAGATATTTTATCAAATCTCGCCATCTGTCTCTGTTCTGTGCAAGCAGTTCTATCTCATTGAGATTATAATTCCGTAGTAAAAATTAGAGCATCAAAACACAAATTCTTCAAAAGTTGACATTTTGCTGTGTTCAAACATTCTCTCCCCCCCTCTGTATATCTTCCTAATTACCACTTGCGGTGACCTCTGAATGTTTGATTTGTTTCCATTGTTATTGGATTCTCCTCCCCCCTCTGTATAACTTCCTAATTACCACTTGCGGTGACCTCTGAATGTTTGATTTGTTTCCATTGTTATTGGAGTCTCTCCCCCCTCTGTATAACTTCCTAATTACCACTTGCGGTGACCTCTGAATGTTTGATTTGTTTCCATTGTTATTGGATTCTCCCCCCCCCCCCAACTTTGAAAGATACAATCTCTCTCTCTGAGATCAAGACTAATCAGAGTAAGATTCCAGACTCTCACATGAAGACAGCTGTCTGTTTAAGTGAATTGATCGACCCCACTAACAGAACATCATAATTAGAGTCTGTTAGATCCATTCTGATTGAATACTTGTTAAAACGTTGCACTGTGTTCTGCGCCAGTGGCCCAGTGCATCCGATTTCAGCCAGCATTTTATTCAGGTTTGCCTTCCTTAGCCCTTGATTGTCCCCAATCTTCCTGCAAGGCAGCAGATTGTCTTTTCTGTAGGGGAATTCTGCCCTTAGATGGTCGGCCCTCCCAGGTTTACGAGCACCATCTGACCGAGTCACTAGAGGTGACTAACACAGACATAAACACACAAAGATAAGAGATGTGACTAACACTGACATGCACACAATATGAGATATGACTAAACACAAACACACAAAGATATGAGACATGACTAACATAAACATGCACTCACAAAGATAGGAGACGTGACTAACATAGACATACACACAAATATATGAAACATTACTAATATAGACATGCACACAAAGATATGAGATATGACTAACACGGATACACACTAAGATATGAGATATGACTAAACACAGACACACATAAAGATACGAGACATGATTAACACGGACACACACCGAGATATGACTAACATGACACACACCAAGATATGAGCCATGGCTAGCACACACACACACACAAGCTAAGATATGAGCCATGGCTAGCACAGAAACACATTAACTCTTTCCGTACGATCCGCCGCATGGTGCGCCATTTCCGTTTCGGTTGCGTACGTTCCACCGCATGGTGCGCCACGCTAAATTTTATTAGTGTGAACGCCATCAAACCATATTCGTTTTACATGTCTTGTATAATCTGGATATTGGTGAAATCTAATACATTGTTCAATTATCTAAATATTCATATATAATATGTTATATGTTAGATAAATATGTAGATTGATTCTTAAAACCATGAACAATTTTGTCTCTAAAATCTCTTCCGTTGCGTCGATAAAAAGCTTCCGTACAGAAAGAGTTAAGATATGGGCCATGACTTCACGGAAACACACCAAGATATGAACCATGACTAGCGCTGAAACACATTAAGATATGAACCATGGCTAGCAGGGAAATACACCAAGATATGAACCATGGCCAGCACAGACACACACCAAGATATGAATCTTGGCCAGCACATACACCCACCAAGATATGAGCCATGGCCAGCACAGATATACACCAAGATATGAACCATGGCCAGCACAGACACATACCAAGATATGAATCATGGCCAGCCCAGACACACACCAAGATATGAGCCATGGCCAGCACATACACCCACCAAGACATCAGCCATGTCTATCACAGACTCCCACTGAGATATGAGCTACGACCAGCATGGATATACACAGAGAATTGAGCCATGGCTATCATCAAACACCCACCATGATAGGAACCATGGCTATCACACACACACACACAAAGATATGAGCCATGGTTAGCACAGACAACCACCAAGATATAAGCCACGACTAACATATACATTTGGTAACGTCCACTAAAGTTTGTCTGAGGTTCTTGGTAAAGTTTCTACTGACGACCACGAAGATCCAAAACTTGCAGGCATGGTGGGCGTAGCTGACGTGCTGGAAGATCAGCCGGATAGGACCTTCAGAGAATGTAAATTTCATGTCCCCTGAGTCTTAAGTCCGCATCAGATAGTACACTCTGGCCACGTGGCTGGGTGCGTTCATGATGATGTAAGAAAGAGCATCCTATCCACACGAACCTGGGCGCTATCTCGCACTGAGCTCCTTCCACCGGGATTTGTATATGATGTACAGAATGAACGTGGAGAGCATGACAGTGATGGCGATCAGTGGTGGTAGCAACGTTACTACCGAGTCAATGTAGGTTATTATGTGCAAGAACATCAGCCTTGGACCTGGCAAGCATTTCTCCGGATCTATCTTGTTTGGCGTTACCTCAGCAGCAACAGCAGTGGCCATATACAGCAAATCAGAGGTTCAAATAAAACACTATTTCTAGAGCTCCTAATGTTACAATTAAGTGGTAATTTTTACTACAGTATCGTAAACATGAACGTGTCGGCCACAGATAGGTATTGTAATCTAAGATTAAAGAACCAAAGTGAGCTATGAGGAGCTTAACAAGAGGAGGTCCTATTACTAGATGGCCTTTGGCATTTCGACAGATGGTTGATAGCGAGAAATCATGATTTGTCAGTAGTTTGGTACTATATTAGTGTCTTATGCTTGATACTGTTTCACAAAACAGCCTCTTTTGTTACTAAATCTACTCTCTTGGCCAGACTAGACTAGTTAGTTTGTTACCTGGGGCACAGTGAAAATGTGGAGTAGAGGATCCTCTAAGGTGTGCCTATGATACAGTCTTAATTGCTAAGAGTGAAAATGAATTACAAGAAATGTTGGACATTGTAGTGAAAGAAAGCAAGAATAAAGGACTCAGCCTTAATATCATAAAAAGACATAAAGTAATGATAACAACAAAGAAAAAGACATCACCTTAGTGCAAAATAAAGACAAGTGGAATAATATTAAAACAGGTAAATGAATTTAAATATTTGGTAACTTTGTTAACCTCAGACGGAAGATGTACAACAGAGGTGAGATGCAGAATGGATCAGGCAAAAGCAGCTTTTCCAAAAAATGAGGAAGATACTGTGCAATCCATTTTTGACAATAGAAACAAGAAAAAAGAGTTCTTAAATGTTATGTAGAGCTGTCTTAACATATGGATGTGAATCATGGACATTAGGACAACAGACAAGAAAATCACTGGAGTCTGTAGAAATGTGGTTTTACAGACAAATGTAGAGAATACCATGGACAGCTAAGAAAAGTAATGAAAGTGTTCTGAAAGAGGCCAAAGCAAAAAGAGAGCTAATTTCCAATATTAGGAAGAAACAATCATCATTTTTTTGCCATGTAATGAGAAGGGAACAGCTGGAATATATTGTAACAACTGGGAAAAATGAGGGACCTCTTTGACAGAGGGAAGCAAAGAGAAAAGATACCAGACAGCTTAAGAGACTGGCTTGGCAGAAGGTCAACAACAGAAATGATAAATAACTGTCGAGATTGAAAATTGTGGAGAGACATGATCATCTACGTCAGCAGGCCCGGTACTTGATGATGATGAGAGGATCCTAGTCTTTTAACCTGTCAAGCTTGGGTGATCTCATGGCAGAATCAGTGCCACCACAACCACTCTTGGTGAAACAGGGTCTGTCTCCTACACTGGCATTTAGCTCTGAGGTTAATGGAGCAAGGCGGGAGCTAAATAATGTTAACTCGTATATTGTATCTTTGTGCATCGTGATGTATGATCCGGAAATGTTCTTCTGTTAATTAAACTGTTATATGTGCAAATCATAGGTGTTGAGAGTACATTGCACCACATTAGCTGTCTTGATAAGCCCTAGCAATTGAATGAATGCAGGGGTCGCGGTGCAAACAAACATCACAACGTGAAGTCAGCGAAGAATCGATGATGTGCAAGCGAGGGATGCAGGGCCAGGACTAGGGCCATCAATCCTTCATGAAGGCCAACTGGTGAGGCTCGGCCATTGCGAGCTTTCACCTCAAAGAGTGAGTGCTGAATCAGGGCACTTCAACCATCAATACAATATGCGCAAGCTGGGGAAACAACTCAGCCGGCTCAAGGGCAATAGCAAGGCTGTCTTTAGTTTGGTGGGAGACTAATACGCCATTGGTCCCCTACCTGTCACTCATCAGCAAGTCAGAGAATCAACAGGAGGCTGGCCAACTCAGGCATGGCTGGGCTCCGTGAGTGAGTCCAGACAACATGGCAGAGAGTCCAGACAACATGGCAGAGGCGGCAGTTCGACGGAGGGGGTTGTCAAGTTCAACTCAGCAGTCACAGCAAGTGGTCTGTGACATCAAGTCGCAGTATTGCGGATAGATCACAGAGCAGCGATCAAAGGGCCTGTGTCAGATTCAGTGTGTCCGACAGGGTCTGACAGTCATGGTGACTGGTGGCAGTGTACCGGCCAGAACAGTGTGCTGGAAGGAGTGATGGCAGCGGAGAATGCGCAACTAAACAAGTGCGTCAACAGAACGACAAGAAACAACACCTCAAGGAAGATCATTAAAACAAATACATTGGGGATATGGGCACACAAGCTCCTCTACCAGTTTGTGGTGGAGACCAGAGAAACAGATTTGTACAGATGCTCTACTAGTAAGGTTTTAAAGCATAATATCTCATTTTATAGTAGAGTATTTATTGAGTTATAATGTTACATGGTGCTAATGTGATCAGTCAATGCTGAGGCAAGCAGTGCTGGCTCATGCCAGTTGTTAACATTACAACAATCCAAACTTTTTTCCCAGGAAAATCATACGCCCATTGTGGCCGGGTGAACCTAAGCCATCAAACGGGACTGAACCTGACCTCTTATTCTCAGAGGACCAGTTCATTAAACCACTACTTTACTATGGCTCCTGTTCATGAGTACTGTAGTCATTCAATATTGCACCAGGCGACTACTTTCCAAATACACATAGACATGTGTATGTATTCACCTATCCTTATTTTATCAAAAGATATACACGTAGGTAACCTATAAAAGAAACATGAAAATGGTGTACCTTAATGTTGCTGGCATTAATGTAGTCAGAACATTCATCTCCATCAAGAACAGTAAGAACAACTCTATGGTCATCATCTGCAGGAACAAAATTGTAATTATTTTTAGATTCAAACTCAAACAAACAACTTTTATTATTATAATTAAACTTACTAGAATAACAATATTTATTTTAACAATTAAACTCCAGGAACAATATTTATTTTAACAATTAAACTCCAGGAACAATATTTATTTTAACAATTAAACTCCAGGAACAATATTTATTTTAACAATTAAACCCCAGGAACAATATTTATTTTAACAATCACACAGAAAATACTGAATTGTACACACACACACTGAATAAGGATGACAAAGAGAAGACATTGAACAGCACAGCACTGTGCCATGAAGAAGAAAGGTATCAATGGAGCTGAAAGACACCATTAACGATAAAAGATGTAGAGATTAATTCTACAGGTTTATGTAGCTCTTTTTTTGGGCACATCATGAGAAGAGGAAAGTTAGAATATTTGGTTATAACTGGTAAAATACAAGGAAAGAGAGATTGCAGACGACAAAGAGAGAAGATACTGGATAGTTTGCTTCATCTAGATAATTTAAAATAAAGAAGCTCAGGGAAAACACTATTCCAAAACTGTCAAAGCAGAAAAAATGCAGACAAATTCACCTTTACATGAGAAATAAAGTAGACGAACAAACATAAAATGGTAATAAGCAACTAAATCAGTAGTGAGATGAGGCAAACTATGACATTTTTACAAAAGCTTTCCTCAACTACAAATAAACAAATATTAATACAAAAACAAACATTGTTGTTTCATACCCAATAAAGGCTTTTGCTGAAACATCATAGTTTGTCTTGTCTCTCTACAGGTTTAGCTGTTTAATGCTATTTTATGTTTATTTTCAAGTTTTCTGCAGCTCTACCTCACAGTCCCATGTGATATTTAATATATTATATATAAAAAGGCCTCATCTGTGATAACACCAATGAGAAAGATGCAGTCATCTATACAGACAGATCTGTAATACAACACAAAAGGAGTGCATGGGCATTTACAGCACGCTCGGCAAGCAGAATAGTCAAAGAAAACAGTGGTGCATACGTTATGACCATGAGTGGCATGACGATGGAGTTGATGGCAGTGACCAAGGCATTCAAATGGTTAGAGTCACAAGACTACACCCATGCCTACATATTAAGTGATTCGATGAGCATGATAAAAACTAGTAGAGGCGGGATCTGTATGCATGCAATGGATAGAGCCAATGCAGAAGTCAAAAATACATAGGGTCACTTTTGTCTACATCCCTGGACATGCGGAGTACGGAAAAATGAAAAGGAAAGAGTGAACAGGCTGGCTAGCTGCACTGTCATTGAAGACGGTCAACCAATAGATTGGATGGACATGATCAATGCCCTTCAAGATATGGGAAGGGCACAGGACTTTGACAACCATGAGTCCAGGTCACTTCTTTGGATGAAAGAGATGGGAGTTAAGATGGGCACAGTCAGAAACAAGAAACTTAGTGGGCGTGTAAGAAGACTTATCAACCAACACAAAACTGGAGTCGTCAGTCACTGGACACTGCAGGACTTGCTGAGGAGGGGATCTGAGCACATATGGACATGTTCAGAGTGCAATGATGATGACCCGCAAATAACTCATTATTATATATTTTATGCTTGTGTATATCTACACTGAGATATACAGTGTCTGCAAGACATCCATAAGAAATTTTCCACTAGTGATAACAACTGAGAAAAGCTGGTTGATTATCATAACACCATGGAGATGATATATTTTTTTAATGGCACTATAACATTTGAAAAATAAACAGAATCAAAGTCAAAAGACACAAGAAAGAAGTGAGGTCCTCACCATATAACTGCCTTGTTCATTCTGCAGCTAGATCTGCTTCCCAATCTTGGCTAAATCAGCCATAAGAGAAACTGCTTGGCAAAATAGCAATGAGCAGTTACTATTGATGACTAAAAATAGCCATCTTTATAATGTGAGTCTTTCATCATCATCATCAAGTACCATGCCTGCTGGCGTAGGTGATCATGTCTCTCCACAACTTTCAATCTCAACAGTTATTTATCATTTCTGTTGTTGACCTTCTGCTAAGCCATTCTCTTAAGCTGTCTGGTATCTTTTCTCTTTGCTTACCTCTATCTCTTCGTCCCACAATTTTCCAATTGTCACAATATATTCAAGCTCTTCCCTTCTCATTGCATGATCAAATGATGATTGTTTCTTCCTAATTTTGGAATCTAGCTCTCTTTTTGTTTTGACCTCTTTCAGAACATTTTAATTGCTCTTAGCTGTCCATGGTATTCTCAACATTCTTCTGTAAAACCACATTTCTACAGACTCCTGTGATTTTCTTGTCTGTTGTCCTAATGATTCACACCCATATGTTAAGACTAGCTCTACATAACATTGAAGAACTCTTTTTCTGTTTCTATTGTCAAAAATGAATTGCACAGTATCTTCCTCATTTTTTGGAAAGCTGCTTTTGCCTGAGCCATTCTGCATCTCACCTCTTTTGTACATCTACCATCTGAGGCTAACATTGTTCCCAGATATTTAAATTCATTTACCTGTTTTAATATTGTTCCACTTGTCTTTATTCTGCACTGAGGGGATGTCTTTTTCTTTGTTGTTACCATTACTTCTATCTTTTTGCTATTAAGGCTGAGTCCTTTATTTTTGCTTTCTTTCACCATAATGTCTAACATTTCTTGTAACTCATTTTCACTCTTAGCGATTAAGACTGTATCATCAGCATACTTGAAGTTATTTATATTATGACCTCCAATTGTTATTCCAGACATATCCCTTATAGATCTTAAAATAATCTCACTATACATATTAAATAAATCTGGTGACAGCACACAACCTTGTCTTACACCATGTTTTATTTGTTGAAATATTCCCAATAGATTGTGTGAGTCTTTATTTTTTTTATTAATTTCATTTGTCTTATTAGAAATGTGTTTATTAATTCTTTCTTCATTTTCAGCTGTTTCAAAACTTTATTATTTGTTTTCCTCTCTGTTCACCTAATTCTATCCATTCTTTTCTAAATCCACATTTCAAGGATTTCCACTTTATTTTCTGTTTTCTTATTTCACCATTATTTAGGTGTAGTGAGTAGATACAACATTTTATTATTCTCTATTTTAGTCATGATTTGATGAAATGTTACAATTTTTGCTGTTCCTATTTATTTATTTATTTATGTATTGCATCGCCCATCACTTGTAATAACATGTCTAAGATAACTATACTCTTAAACTCTCTCCAGGTCCTTTCCATTAACTTTGATATTGGCTTGTAGCTTTTGTGTATTATATCTGATCATTAAAGATAGTTTTAGTCATCTTACTAATTAAGTCCTATCTTAAACATAATCTCCACTTTTCTTGTTTATTTATTTAACTAATTGATACATTTCTTCTGGATTACTGCTAGTAGTAAGGCGTCACTGGCATACCTTAGGTTGTTAATTATATTACCATTGATCTTCAAATGTAGCATTTCCGTGGCGCCGTTAAAGATCTTCTTAGTGTATAAATTGAACAGATATGGATACTGAAGGCAGCACTGTTTGATTGTTCTCTTTATATCAACAGGTGGAGATTTCTCTGCATTATGCCTTAGCATTGTTGTCTGTTCCCAGTATAAGTTACATATCAGTATTGTGTCTGTATCATCAAAGTGTATTCTTTTACACATTCTATAAGTTGTACTCCATCAAAAGCTTCAGGTATACTCAATGAAGGGAGCAGCAATAGCTCAGTGGTTAGTGAACTGGATTACAAATGACAAAAGGGTTCGATACTGAGCGACGGCTTCCGGATTCACCCAGCCTTAAATGGGTACCGGATTTTTTTCTGGGAAAGTAAAGTGGCATGGGCGTAATATCAGCCACATTACCCCAAAAATCATGTGCCAAAGGTCTGTAAAAATTATGAACTAACACCATATTCCCTATATGCCACTTGGCATGACGGGGCTCTTTACTTTTGTTTTTTACTATACTCAATGAAGTATGCATAAAATGAACTGTTAGCTGTTAACTTTTTTATTAACATCCTCATGCAGAAGATGGCTTCTTCTGTTCCACTAGTTTTTCCTTTACTCAAACTATTGTTTTTCAAGCTCCATACTAATTTTATTTTCTATTTCTTGTATAACTTTGCCAGACTTGGAGCCTAGACTCAAGAACATAAGAAAAATTACTACTAGTGAGATGAAATATATTATATGAATGACAGGAAAAAACCCTGTGAGATAAGATCAAAAAAGAAGAGCTGAGAAAAAAGTTAGAAATAATTTTTGTCATAGATACAAAAAGAAAACAGATAAAATGGTTTGGCCAGCCAGCCCAGCCACATGATAAGACAGATTTTCCAAAATGCAACACAATCAATGAATCTTTAATAAATGTTACAAGAACATGAGCTTCAAGGGACGACCACAAAAAAGGATGGACTGATGAAATATTAGAAACACTAGGAAACATAATAGCAGCAGAGGCCAACTGAAGAACAAAAGACCACAAATTATATCTCCTTGGGAAGCAGAAAATCAAATAAGGAAGGAAAGAAAAAGATACATTTTATGGTTGGTTTATTTTTCCCCTTACTGCCAGAATAGTTATGTTATATATTCCTGCCATTGGTTATTCTTTTTCTTCTTCTTTCCTTCCACATTTGCCTTTCAGCCTTGGGGGGAGATATTTCCTCTTTTGCTCTTCTGTTCGCCTCTGCCGTTGTTTTGTTTCCTGGTGCTTCTAATATTCCATCGATCCATCTTTTTCGTGATTGACCCTTAGGTCTGGTATTCTTGCAGCATTTATTGAGGGCTCGTGTTGTTGTGTTTTGATCATCTGCCTTGTCACATGGCCAAACCATTTTATCTGTTGTTTCTTTATATATTCTATGGCGGGAGCTATTCCTAGCTTAACTTGCCATTGGTTATTAGTCTCTTTATTTTCTGTTTCTAAGGCTTCTATTTCCAAACATCTGTTACTGAACTAATCTTCATTTGCCTGTCGGCATATTTGATTCTCTATTCTGGTAAAATAACTAGTGTTTTTGCATGTCTTCCCTCCTCCATTTTTTACAAAATGATTTCAGCCAAACAACCTTGTTTTCTATTATTTTTTTTTGAGGCAAGGTATTATTAGCAGATTGTTCACTTTTCTTTATGTAGTGCCATTTGGTTGTTAATTTTATTCATCTGGATTTTTCCTCCTGTATTGCTCAATCCTTTCTTTCAATAACCTTTGATATGTTTTTAACTTATACTGCATAAGTATATTTAATTTCTTGTTGACTTAAATCTGTTGTATTAGTGGTCATCATCATCAACATCATCATCAAGTAATGAACCCGCTGGCATAGGTGATCATGTTTCTTCATAACTTTCGATCTCGACAGTTATTTACCACTTCTGTTGTTGACCTTCTGCCAAGCCATTCTCTTAAGCTGTCTGGTATCTTTTCTCCTTGATTCCCTTCATCTCTTCGTCCCTCAATTTTCCCAGTTGTTACAATATATTCCAGTTGTTCCCTTCTCATTATATGGCCAAAAAATGATGATTGGTTTTAGTGGTACTGTTGTTGAATTATTCTGTCTGTTTGTTCTTCTTTAAGTTAATTCTCAGTTTGATAGTAGCAGGATTAATATCTGAGTCAATATCTACTTCTCTCTGGGTGTGAACTTAATTTTATAACACCATTTAAAAAAATATTTGTTAACATATCTTGAGGGTTGGGATCGCTTGGTAATCTATAGGTATCACATCGGTCTCTAAACAGAAAGGACTCGGGTTCAAAGCCCTCCACAGGTGGTGATTTTTCAAAAATAGGAAAAAATAAATCCATGATTTCTTCATGACGTTACCCTCCCCTGATCTCTTGGGTAGTGAGATTTGATGTTTAGCCTTCTCAAATAATAGCAATAAAATAGGAGGTCCTGTGTGTACTTGCATTCATTAAAGAACCCTTGGCAGTTAAAATAAAAAAGAGTAGGCCATAAAATTTATCCTGTCAGGCAAAATAGCAAAAAAATGCCTACACCAGACAGAGTTCATCCACCTGTGAGATTGTTCTTGGATTGGTTATGGAAGGCCTCGGTATCACTGCAAACGAATTAAAATCCATAATTGCTCAACCACCTGTACCAGTGGAATCATCCGAATTACTAACACATCTCCCAAACAAAGAAAGGTAACTGTAGTCCCCATCGTAGCAGTCTCAGCACACGCCAAAAGACATACGGCGAAACCACGCAGAAAGTGAACACAGCCAACTGTTCCCTGTCATACGATATCATCATTCATCGTAAACAAGTGGGATATCGAAACAGGATCAAAACGGATGAGACACACAGCTCACGGTGTGCACAGAGCACTTAACTCAGTAGCTCCTGCAACAAGCCGGACTTGGAATATGAGGAAACTGCAAGAAGGAACACTTTTCAGACATAGACTTCAATGGTTCCTGCCGCCTATCCACCATATACCATGGAAGTTCACGTCCTCCCGAAAATGATGATCGTCGTAGCACTTGATGTTCTTGGATATTCTTGAGGGAGATATAGGAGCACATATGGATTCGTCATGATACTCCCAGGACATTTTCATGTATATAAGTGATAATGAAAATGATACTCCCAGGACATTTTCATGTATATAAGTGATAATGAAAATGATACTCCCAGGACATTTTCATGTATATAAGTGATAATGAAAATGATACTCCCAGGACATTTTCATGTATATAAGTGATAATGAAAATGATACTCCCAGGACATTTTCATGTATATAAGTGATAATGAAAATGATACTCCCAGGACATTTTCATGTATATAAGTGATAATGAAAATGATACTCCCAGGACATTTTCATGTATATAAGTGATAATGAAAATGATACTCCCAGGACAGTAAAAGGCTAAGGGAGGGTACCCTGAAATAAAACAACCCCACTGCCTTGTGGGTGAGACTTTTAAGTCAAAGGCTAGCGGAGCTACTGTAAACAAACCGACGGAAGGCAACAGAAAACCACCGTCGTAATTTCTTTGTATAATCATTAATCGCCACAACATTAGATATAACAACAACAACGTTAAGGGGGGTTCCCATGGAAAACCCTCGTTCGGTAGGGATATCATGTGCTACAGGTGATACCCGATCGTCATCAAGCTACTGTAAGCAAAATAAAGATAAAACAAACTCTAAAGATAGGTACTTGGAATGTGAGAGCACTCATGCAGAAGGGTAAACTAGAAAATATCATACAAGAAATTAAAAGAATGGGTTTACAATTACTGGGACTTTGCGAAATGAGATACACCGGATCAGGGGAGATATATTCTGATTTTCATGTATATAAGTGATAATGAAAATGATATTGTCAGAACATTTCTATGCATATAGATAATAATGAAGATTATTTTTGCTAAAAACTAACAATATTTATAGAAAGTATCAAATGAACTTACAAGCATGTAGACGACAATGAAAATAATTTTTTTTTTAAATAACTAACGATACTTACAGAAAGTATCAAATGAACTTACATGGCACAATATCCTTATACCGATTTTTTTTTAGATTGTTCTCCAAATGGCCCACATCCATTGAACCAACATTGTTTATTTGGTTTCTCATTTGAATTTCTTGAATTTGCTGGGGAAATGGAAACAAGTTTTGACATGACTTTATCTTACATTATAAAATATGTACATCATAAATTAAACAACAGTCTGCTATTAGACTTGTGACTTTTTAACCTAAGAGTAATAACACTAAAATTCAGGGATTATTTGTCATGAAACTTGAGCAGATGAAGCACAACAGCTAAGGATAGTTATTTATTAAAAAGAGTTGTCATGGATACAATGGCCTATGAGCTGATGTTCTTCTCCCCAATTTATTCAAATTATCTCTCAGGCAGGTTTAGTCTGTGCAAATGTAATGAGTTAATAAAGTTAGTAAATAAATTCATTGTATTAGGCCTACAGTATTTGGATATAAAATGGTCAATGTTCTCATTGTTGCTGTTATAGATGCAGTAGCTTGTGAGCTAACGCCCTTCACCTCAACATCATGTAATGATATCTGCAGATATTTGTGGGTTCCTTTGTAGTTTTGTATAAGGTGTTCCATTTATCAGGTCTTTGAGGAAGTACAGTTGTTCTGATATCAATGAGTTTCGAACAGTGAAACATGATATTCTACTGTTTCATGTGGGTGATACCACAGCAGACTTACTGGAATTTGGTTTCATGTTGTATTCTATTGATATGATTGTTCAGTGGTTCATGACCAGTTCTCAGTCAGAAAATGGTGGTTTGATTTCTTTTTAAGTTATAAATGTTACCATGGGTGTTTGGCCTTGTCTTGTATTTGAAGAGTTCTCTCTCTGTTTTTCCCAGCTTGGCCTTGTCTTGTATTTGAAGAGCTCTCTCTCTGTTTTTCCCAGCTTGGCCTTGTCTTGTATTTGAAGAGTTCTCTCTCTGTTTTTCCCAGCTTGGCCTTGTCTTGTATTTGAAGAGTTCTCTCTCTGTTTTTCCCAGCTTGGCCTTGTCTTGTATTTGAAGAGTTCTCTCTCTGTTTTTCCCAGCTTGGCCTTGTCTTGTATTTGAAGAGCTCTTTCCCTTGTTTTTCCCAGCTTGGCCTTGTCTTGTATTTGAAGAGTTCTCTCTCTGTTTTTCCCAGCTTGGCCTTGTCTTGTATTTGAAGAGTTCTTTATCTGTTTTTCCCAGCTTGGCCTTGTCTTGTATTTGAAGAGCTCTTTCCCTTGTTTTTCCCAGTTTGGCCTTGTCTTGTATTTGAAGAGTTCTCTCTCTGTTTTTCCCAGCTTGGCCTTGTCTTGTATTTGAAGAGTTCTCTCTCTGTTTTTCCCAGCTTGGCCTTGTCTTGTATTTGAAGAGCTCTCTCTCTGTTTTTCCCAGCTTGGCCTTGTCTTGTATTTGAAGAGTTCTCTCTCTGTTTTTCCCAGCTTGGCCTTGTCTTGTATTTGAAGAGCTCTCTCTCTGTTTTTCCCAGCTTGGCCTTGTCTTGTATTTGAAGAGTTCTCTCTCTGTTTTTCCCAGCTTGGCCTTGTCTTGTATTTGAAGAGTTCTCTCTCTGTTTTTCCCAGCTTGGCCTTGTCTTGTATTTGAAGAGTTCTCTCTCTGTTTTTCCCAGCTTGGCCTTGTCTTGTATTTGAAGAGCTCTTTCCCTTGTTTTTCCCAGCTTGGCCTTGTCTTGTATTTGAAGAGTTCTCTCTCTGTTTTTCCCAGCTTGGCCTTGTCTTGTATTTGAAGAGTTCTTTATCTGTTTTTCCCAGCTTGGCCTTGTCTTGTATTTGAAGAGCTCTTTCCCTTGTTTTTCCCAGTTTGGCCTTGTCTTGTATTTGAAGAGTTCTCTCTCTGTTTTTCCCAGCTTGGCCTTGTCTTGTATTTGAAGAGTTCTTTATCTGTTTTTCCCAGCTTGGCCTTGTCTTGTATTTGAAGAGTTCTTTATCTGTTTTTCCCAGCTTGGCCTTGTCTTGTATTTGAAGAGTTCTTTATCTGTTTTTCCCAGCTTGGCCTTGTCTTGTATTTGAAGAGCTCTTTCCCTTGTTTTTCCCAGTTTGGCCTTGTCTTGTATTTGAAGAGTTCTCTCTCTGTTTTTCCCAGCTTGGCCTTGTCTTGTATTTGAAGAGTTCTTTATCTGTTTTTCCCAGCTTGGCCTTGTCTTGTATTTGAAGAGTTCTCTCTCTGTTTTTCCCAGTTTGGCCTTGTCTTGTATTTGAAGAGTTCTCTCTCTGTTTTTCCCAGCTTGGCCTTGTCTTGTATTTGAAGAGTTCTTTATCTGTTTTTCCCAGCTTGGCCTTGTCTTGTATTTGAAGAGCTCTCTCTCTGTTTTTCCCAGCTTGGCCTTGTCTTGTATTTGAAGAGTTCTCTCTCTGTTTTTCACAGCTTGGCCTTGTCTTGTATTTGAAGAGCTCTCTCTCTGTTTTTCCCAGCTTGGCCTTGTCTTGTATTTGAAGAGCTCTTTCCCTTGTTTTTCCCAGCTTGGCCTTGTCTTGTATTTGAAGAGCTCTCTCTCTGTTTTTCCCAGCTTGGCCTTGTCTTGTATTTGAAGAGCTCTCTCTCTGTTTTTCCCAGCTTGGCCTTGTCTTGTATTTGAAGAGTTCTTTATCTGTTTTTCCCAGCTTGGCCTTGTCTTGTATTTGAAGAGCTCTTTCCCTTGTTTTTCCCAGTTTGGCCTTGTCTTGTATTTGAAGAGTTCTCTCTCTGTTTTTCCCAGCTTGGCCTTGTCTTGTATTTGAAGAGTTCTTTATCTGTTTTTCCCAGCTTGGCCTTGTCTTGTATTTGAAGAGCTCTTTCCCTTGTTTTTCCCAGTTTGGCCTTGTCTTGTATTTGAAGAGTTCTCTCTCTGTTTTTCCCAGTTTGGCCTTGTCTTGTATTTGAAGAGTTCTCTCTCTGTTTTTCCCAGTTTGGCCTTGTCTTGTATTTGAAGAGTTCTTTATCTGTTTTTCCCAGCTTGGCCTTGTCTTGTATTTGAAGAGCTCTTTCCCTTGTTTTTCCCAGTTTGGCCTTGTCTTGTATTTGAAGAGCTCTCTCTCTGTTTTTCCCAGTTTGGCCTTGTCTTGTATTTGAAGAGTTCTCTCTCTGTTTTTCCCAGTTTGGCCTTGTCTTGTATTTGAAGAGTTCTTTATCTGTTTTTCCCAGCTTGGCCTTGTCTTGTATTTGAAGAGTTCTCTCTCTGTTTTTCCCAGCTTGGCCTTGTCTTGTATTTGAAGAGTTCTCTCTCTGTTTTTCCCAGTTTGGCCTTGTCTTGTATTTGAAGAGCTCTCTCTCTGTTTTTCCCAGCTTGGCCTTGTCTTGTATTTGAAGAGTTCTCTCTCTGTTTTTCCAGCTTGGCCTTGTCTTGTATTTGAAGAGTTCTCTCTCTGTTTTTTCCAGCTCTGCCTTGTCTTGTATTTGAAGAGTTCTCTCTCTGTTTTTTCCCATGGCCCATCCATTCAGCCACTCTTCTCTACTTTTGAGGTTTATTTAGAAGAGTATAATGTTGTCTTGCAGTAAGTCTTAACTGATCAAAAGCTATGGTAGCAAAGCATTCTCTGCATTTCAACTCTCTTTAACACACAGATCTTCAACAAATGTTTTACCAGCTGTCTTGTTTTGTGCTATTTACATAAGAACACTCCATGTTCATTCAAATTTATTTCATTTCTGTTTCCTCCATGTACTATTTAGCCTTCTTTTGTCTCCTTCCCTAAGGATTGCAATTTAAAAAAAGCTTGTCATGTAACACTCTCAATTCATATTCACAGTGTGTGTTCTATCCAAGGCCATTGTTTTCTCAACTGGGGTTTGTCTCATTATTTTCTCAAACTTCTATGTTAGTAATTTTGTCATTCCATTTCTATCCTTTCATTTTATGCAAGCATCCTAATGAGATTATCATCAGGTCACATGTCCTTTGCAAAACATTGCATTCACCATAGCCCATCTGAAAGAATCTCAGTCTCTAGCCAAATCTCCAACTTCTGTTGTTCAAGGTTTCCTTGATGTCTTAAAACCACCTTCTTCTTGGTCTGGCCTCATTCATTGACCAAGAATGGTGCCTTCATTATTATTCTTTCCAGCCGCTGTATCTTTTGACATGGCCATAGTATTTTAATTTCCTCTGTAGAACGGTGTTTATAAGCCAGTTTTTTTTAATGTTTAAATCTTACATTATGTCTTCATTGCTCTTTTTCATTATCCAAGGTATATTAAGGATTTTTCTGTAACATTTTGTTTCGAACGAATCGATTTTCTTCCTTGCTGCTTGTGAGATTGTCCATGATCACACCCGTATGTTGTTATCAGGAAGATACATGTCCTTAGTAATTTTCTCTCTCTCTCTCTGCGATCAAGTCTCAATCAGAGTAGGATTCCAGACTCTCTCATGAAGTCAGCTGTCTGTTTAAGCAATGTGATTGCCCCATATAGTTTCTCTTCCAGGGAGGTTGGTGTGGATCACAATGCTCTTCTCAGGTCTGTGTACTGGGGGCAATCCTGTAGAACATGTTTTGTAGTCATATTGTCCAGTGTACAGTGGCATAGGCTGGTTGTGCCTATTTTGAATTTGGTGAACATGTGGTTTCTCATTCTATTGTGGCCAGTGCGTAGGCGAAGTATGATAACTTGATCCCTCCTTGATAGTTGGAGGTATCCGTCCATCTCGTTATGCTTTGGGTGTTCTCGTTTCCATTTTTCATGATACTGACCTTTGATGATAGATTTGGCTTCATCATAACTGACTGAATGGTTCTCTTGTGGTAATCTCCTTCCCTCTTTAGCTAATTTGTCTAATTAATTATTAGTAATTTTAATTTTACTGCTTTGCTGGTATTGTACCATATGTTCTTCATGGCGCTTAATCTTTGTGTAACTATTGCTAATCTTTTTTTTCTGACAGTCTCCATTGATAGTTACTAGTAGTGGTTGTAATAGTAATAGTGTTACAATTTCAAGTTCTTCACTCCAATACTGAAAATCTGTGTATTTTTAGGACCATTTCTTTTCTTCTCCAATTTTTGCAGCCATATAACAGGATTAATAATACATGTGGGTTGAACATTTTTATTTGTGTATCTCATCTAATTACCTTTTACTTCCTATGTTACTTAGTGCCATGAAAGTGCACACAAAAAATATATGGACGAACAAACAGAAAAACAAGACCTTGATAACGATATAACTTGAACGCTGTGCTGCAAAACCCCAAAGTTCTGGGGAAAGACATTTCTAAAGGACATGATTTTTTTAGCTCTTCCACAGTGAAATATATTGTATTCATGTCTGAAATCGAGCCACGATAGCTCAGTGGTTAGTGAACTGGATTACAAAGGACAAGGGGTAGGGTTCGATCCCAACCGACGGTTTCCGGGTTCACCCAGCCTTAAATAGGTACCGGATTTTTTTCTGGAAAGTAAAGCGGCACGGGCATAATACCGACCACATTACCCCAAAAATCATGTGCTGAAGGTCTGTAAAATTTATGGTCGCTAACACCATATTCCCTATACGCCACTTGGCGTGATGGGGGCTCTTTACTTTTTAATGTCTGAAATCCCCAATAAAGAAGAACTTATGACCAAAGGTTGTGGGTGATTTTTCACTTCAAAATCATGGTTTCTTCATGCCTTCACCTTTCCCTAGTCTTTGGGTAGTGAGATCCGAAGTCTAGCTCTCTCAGATAACAGTGAAAATAGGAGGTCCTGTGTGCACTGGTGCACATTAAAAAAACCCTTGGCAGTTAAATTTTGAAAAGAATAGGCCATAATGGCTGTTGCCTGGACAAAAATTGTTAAACAAATCTGCTCATGCTGAAGATGAATGTGTTGGTTTGAAAGGCAAAGATATAGCGGATTTGCCGTAAACTTGCGACACAATGCATCCATGCATTTAACATGTGAACGCTAAGAAGAAAGAAGATACTTTACAAGAGGCAATGTGTGTATTAAGGGATTTAAGCAGATCTACACAGACCAAAACTATTAAGCTAATCTACCTATGCCGAAGACGGATGTGTCGGGCCAAAAAGGACACATATTGCAGGTTTTTCTGTAAACTAACAACACAACATATTCACTGCTATTTAATGGGTGGACGCTAAGAAGAAGAAGAGGTACCTCTATAATAAATACAGAAAAATATTTCAACTTGTTATAAAGTTTCATAATAAACACATATGTCATTATGAACATGTTGATCTATGAGAATTCACCTGAGGCAAACATCAATATGGAGCAGCGATAGTTTAGTCGTTAGGGGAACTGGACTACAAAGGACTAGAGGTCGGGTTCGATCCTGATTGTCGACTTCCAGGTTCACCCACCCTTAAATGGGTACCGGATTTTTTTCTGGGAAAGTAAAGTGGCACGGGCGTAATACCAACCACATTACCCAAAAATCTTGTGCCGAAGGTCTGTAATAATTATGGTCACTAACGCCATATTGCCTATACGCACTTGGCGTGACGGGAGCTCTTTACTTACTTTAAACATCAATATCCCTGAGTACACCTTTACTAGGGAGCCGCGATAGCTCAGTGGTTAGTGAACTGGACTACAATGGACAAAGGGTAGGGTTCGATCTCAACCGACGGCTTTCGGGTTCACCCAGCCTTAAATGGGTACCGCATTTTTTTCTGGGAAAGTAAAGCAGCACGGGCGTAATACCGACCACATTACCCCAAAAATCATGTGCTGAAGGTCTGTAAAATATATAGGGTCACTAACACCATATTTCCCTATACGCCACTTGGCATGACTGGGGTACTTTACTTACACACCTTTACTACTAATTCCACAATCTAAAACATGTTCTACAGGATTGCCCCCAGTACACAGACCTGAGAAGGTCAATGTGGTCCACACCCACCTCCCTGGAAGGGAAACTATACGGGTCAACTGAATCACTTAAACAGACAGCTGCCTTCATAAGAGAGTCTGGAGTCCTAGTCTGAATGAGCCATGATCACAGAAGAAAAAGAATTCCGCAATCTCAATGTAAAAACAGTCAGATTATTTGCCAGCTGAACTACCTCAATGTTTTCTCAACCTCTATATGTTCTAATGTCTAAATCCCCTCAAAAAGAAGGAATAAATTAAGATGAAATGTTTATGTGAAGTATAAATTAAGAAAATAACATAAAAAGCATAATGGAGAGTTAAATAAAAAGATCATATAGATAGTAAAGAAAGGTTTATTAATATGAAAATACATATACTACAATGGCATAAGTATTATTATGTACACTCATGGATAAAAGTTATCCATGTTCGATTATAGCTGGAAGCAGTGTAAGTTGTACTCGTGGTTGGAAAAGAAATACATCTGTGGTCGACCCAGCTGCTGGCAGAAATGGGTACCAGGGTAGTTCTCTGGGAAGGTGAGGAATGTCGCCTTGCACCATGAGTTTCAATGCTTGAAGCAATACTATCCAAATTCTCCCAACACTTCTGGATAGGCAGCCGAGCACATATGGGTGATAACACGCCTTCTTAAGATATTTTATCAAATCTCACCATTTGTCTCTGTTTTGTGCAAGTAACTATATCTCTTTGAGGGAGCCGATTCATGCTGCTCTTGCCTCTCTGATCAATGTTCTTCTCAGTGTCTCTCTGGGTTGGCCTCTTTTCCTCTTACCTGTTGTTTCCCACATGAGGCTTCAAGGCTTCTGAAAGACATTGCTGCTTTAGCTTTCTGATTCTAATTTTTTTACTTGTATCCCCTTCCCGATCAATGTGCCTTTCATGTATCAGGTCTACGTTTCATTAACAAAAGCATTTTTCGATAGTGGCTAGTAAAACCTCTGATCAACGGTTCTATACCAAGCGGGAGAAAAACAAATACTCCATTTTGATCCAACTAGAAACACCTACCATTGCAGACAGAATAATGATGTCCTGTGCCTACCTTCAAATCTACGCTGATGTACACCCTTTACAAAGTGAGATTGGGAGGAGAAAGGGTAACAGGGTCAGAAGAGGAAAATTATGGATGGTGCAGGTTGAGGACTTTGTTCAACAGATTTGTCCACTGGGGGACATTGAGTCAAGGAAAAAGTGAACGTCATTTGCTAATAAAGTGTTTTGTTCTTTTTTGATTACATCACTTTGAACAGAGAAAGCAAGCCACAAAACTCTGTGGTTGGGGAGGCAAGGGGACAAGCCTTTATCTATGAGAATTCACCTGAGGGTGTGACAATGATCTACACTGATGAGTATCTTATCTTTTTCAGCACAGTCAGAGCTTGTGGTCTTTTAAGATGAAAGGAAATGAACAAGTTTGGCTGAAACGGTTGCTGTCGTTGGTGAATGTGCAATGGACCGAACTGACATTTTTTTTGCACTCTGGGAGGTAGGGCGAGCTAATGATTCAATCAATAATCATGAATTTACAACTATGTCCACACTGTAGGAACATCAGGTCAAAACTTGAGATGCCAAAAAGGAAAAATATGTGGGCAGACAGAAGAAACAAATCAACACAGAACTGGAGATGTCTGTCTCCAAATGCTGAGGGACATACTGAGGGGAGATCTGAGCACATATGTTTGTGTCCAATGTGCAACGAGAATAATTAATTGTCTGAGCACATATGTTTGTGTCCAATGTGCAATGAGAATAATTAATTGACTAAATTAAATAATTAATATTAATTATATTTTTAATTCTGCGTGGCATCAGAAACGCAGAATAAAATGATGGAAATAGCAGGACAAAATCACTAACATAGAATTATGGAAATGTACCAGTCAAACACCAGTGGATAAAGAGATACAGCGAAGACGATGGCGCTGAATAGGATACACACTACGGAAGCCAGCTGAGTGTATTACACAATAGGCCCTTTTTTGGAATCCCCAGAGCAAAAGACAAAGAGGAAGACCAAGGAATTCTTGGAGAAAACAGATAGAAGCAGAGATGAAGACGATGGGGAAGACATGGAATGATCTTAAAAGAATGGCAAAAAGCAGAACGACTTGGAAAATGTTTGTTGGAGACCTATGCTCCACTGGGAGCTAAAAAGGTAGTAGAAGAAGAAGAAGATATTTTAAATTAAAGTTTAATTAAATTTGGTGTTGTCAATTATTATGTGTTCAGTGACACTGAAGCTATTGTTAATAATCTATATATCATCAAGTCAGTGTTAATGATTGTCTCGATATCCTCAAAAAAAGAAACAAAAGAAGAATTACACTAAAATGTAAATCTTACCACATATTCTTTTCTGAAGTTATCATTTCCTTCTGAGTTTTCCAGTGATTCAACATGCTTTATAAATGCCTTTATGGCATTTTTAACACTTTCTGACATTTTCCCAGAATATGTTTAAATGTTGTATAAATATAAATATATATTAAACTATTATTATAATGTATTGTACACCTCAATGTTGAACTTCAATTTCATGAACACATGTAGTGATTCTCTGAGAGAAACACTGAAACAGAACAGTTCTGCAAAGTACTAAAATAGTTTTGTAATATTTTTAAAATTTTCTTTAGTAAAATTAAAACCTTTAAGTTTATAGTTTATCACTTGGAACTAACATTACCCTCTGCCTATATCTAAGTCTAAACTAGTTAAGTATAGCAATAATATTATAAGTCTATATAACTAAACTGACTCAGACTATAAACAGTACTATAACTCTCTACCTAAGTCTTAGAGTTAGAGCTTAGTCTCTCTAACTCTAGTCTAGTCTCTGTCAACTACTGTCATGTGTCATTGAGTAAGAAGTTTAGAATGAGTCTCACATTATTATTATACCTATATCACTCAGATCTAAATTATATAGTAAGTTCATAGTAATCATAGTATATTGAATTCTATAATTATCATTGAATCATCATCATGTGCTATACCGGTTGGCGTAGGTGATCATGTCCTTCCACAATCTTTTTGCATCATATCAGTTCTGTTGTTGGCTGTTTTCCATGCCATGACACCAAGCTATCCAGTATTTTCTCTCTTTGTCGCCCGCGATCTCCTTTTCCTTTTATTTTGCCAGTTGTAGCCAAGTATTCCAACTTTCCTCTTCTCATGATGTGCCCGAAAAATGTTGATTGCTTCTTTCTGATGTTTTTTAAGAGTTCCCTTTTTGTGTTGGCCTCTTTGAGAACTTCCTCATTGGTCTTTTTAGCTGTCCAGGGAACTTTCAACATTCTTCTGAGAAATCCCATCTCTGTGGCCTCTAAGTGTCTTTTCATTTGTTTGTCTACTGTCCATGATTCGCTTCCATAGGTCAGAATTGGTTCTATATAGCACCGATGAACTCTCTTTCTCATTTTTATTGACATAGATTTGTTGCATAAGATATTTTTCATTTTCTGGAATGCTATTTTGGCCTGAGCTATTCTGCTTTTTATTTATGTGGTGCATCTCCCATCTGATGTCTGATGTTATTATTGTGCCCAAGTATTTGAAACATTGCACTTGTTTCAGATTTGTCTCATTTATTTTTATGCTGCATATGATGATGGTGGGGATTGTTTCTTCGATATAACCATTACTTCTGTTTTCTTACTATTCAGACTGAGACCTTTCTTGTTATATACCTTATTTATCATTGAATATTGACTTTATTTTATTTATTTATAAAGAAATAAAAGATCATGTCAACAAATTGATTTGATTTTTTATTAATTTGAAGTTTTAAAGATTAGAATTTCTGATTGATATTAATTATTATAATGAGTCATAAAAATATCATAATAATATATTTATATGATTAAAATTAAATGAATAAATGATGTACTGTGTAACTTGTAACAACACAACTGTATCTGTATCATTTGTATGAAAACAAATATCTTAATATCCAACTGATTCTAACTTAACTAAAAAAATAAAAACTAAATTTAAATGAAATTATCATTATGTTCAAATAAATTAGACTGAATCACATTACGAAATACCAAGTCCTTCAATCATGAAAAAGTGACCGCGTTATATAAAAACTATCTTCAACACAGTAAGTCCATGTTAAGGAACTCGAAGACGGCGTCCTAAGTCACGATTGTGTTTAATTTAGCAAACAGAAATCTCTGTACCAGGAATTGCCAGCTGCCATCTTGGGAACTAACTTCCG
Organism: Megaustenia siamemsis; assembly: GCA_032433765.1. Classification (NCBI taxonomy): domain Eukaryota; kingdom Metazoa; phylum Mollusca; class Gastropoda; order Stylommatophora; family Ariophantidae; genus Megaustenia; species Megaustenia siamemsis. The sequence goes on from JAVIAB010000091.1 coordinate 53,822,342, forward strand.
GGTATTGCATGAATTGAAGGTGCGGTGAAGAAGGAAGTTGGACCCTCATAATAAAATTACTAAATCCTGACGAAGCCAACGGAAAATATTATTGTATATTTATTGTAATGAAATTTCAAAGCAAACCAAAAAAAAAAAAAAAAAAAAATAGTAAACGGAACATGTATTTGAGCTATATCTCGAAGAAAGCACAGAGTATAATAAATATACCATTTTCTATAAATAAATAGTGTTCGGGTTGCTTTCGTAAGAAATGAAAGGGGCCTAAAATAAATTGACAAGCAGAGCATATCCTTCCTGAAGCTCGATATAGATTCATGGCTGGAAGGTCGACTACAGATATGATTTTTTTTTTTTTTTTACACTTCGACAACTATAGGAAAAGTACAGGAAGCAGGGGAGACCGATCTTGATATTGCCTTTGTGTGTTATATAAGCGTAACGTCGTAACAAATGCTTTCGATTCTGGGAGCTGGATTATAAACATACATATCATCTAATATATATATATTGCCCTTTCGAGCCGAAGACGGCACATAGGGTAGAACCACAACCTCAAAAACAGAAACCTTGCGTGCAAAATGGCACATGTTGCAGAGATCACTGCTTATATATATATATATATATATATATATATATATATATATATATATATATATATTATATAACTTGAAATATATTATATTATTTGAAAAATGTGTCTGCTGTACTATAAAAGCTTAGTTAACTTCGTTTCTTTTTTAACTAAAAGTATGCTTACTACACAAAACTTGACTATAAGTAGGCCCATAGTCATACAATTCTTGTGAGAATGGATTGTCGTCTTGATCTGATTCCAAAACAAGGTGTTTTCGTGTGTCAGCTGTTATTTGCTATTTTCATGTTTTCATTTGTGAACTGTTCAAATCAATTGCATAACATCTCTGAAGAAACAGTTGTTTTCTCTCACATATAATCAATCAGTCTGCTTCAAGAGCACCATCCCAGGGTCAAAACTTTATATTTAACGACAAAGGTTCTCCCACCCCCTTGCCAGCCGCAGCATGAATTCACAGTGTGACGTTTTCTCTAGTGAAATAGCATTGTGTCACATTTAATATGGTTATGGAAGGCCCCTGTATCACTGCAAACGAATTAAAATCCATAATTGCTTAACCGCCCGTGCCAGTGGAATCATCCGAATTACTAATTCATCTCCCAAACAAAGAAAGGTAGCTGTAGTCACCATCATAGCAGTCTCAGCACACGCCAAAAGACATAAGGCGAAACCGCACAGAAAGTGAACACAGCTAACTGTCCCCCGTCAGACGATATCATCATTCATCGTGGAACAATTGAAAACATGATCAAACGGATAAAACACACAGCTCACGGTGTGCACAGAAGACTTAACTCAGTAGCTCCTGCAACAAGTCGGAATTGGAATATGAGGAAACTGCAACAAGGAACACTTTTCATACATAGCTTTCAATGGTTCCTGTCGCCTATCCACTATATTGACCGGAAGTTCACGTTGTCCTGAAAATGATGAGCGTCATATTTTTTTTTTAATATATAGCGCTTGATGATGTTAGGACATCGTTTTTTTTTTATTCCAATCCCGAACATATAAAACACAGTTAGTCGTTAGACTATCCCCGTCGCACATCAAACAACAGACTGTAAGATTAGCGTATGGCCGGGCATTTAATAATGAATGTGTAACTGTTATTCTCCTGACAGAAAATCAGGTTGACAGAATTGTTCCCGTTGTAGTGTTTTTTTTTTTTTTTATATTATTCTTTGGGGTTTTTGTCCATACGAGAATAGAAATTGTGATTTTCTTTGCAGCAGTGACACTACAGGAGTAATCTACTTGATGCGCGCACAAATTTGTAATCTTGAATGTGCAGATTGATGCGCATTTGTTATGTTAAATATGGATCATCACAGCACTCCGGACACATCCATCGATGCTCCGATCTTGTCATTAAAATGTTCAAGAGTACATATCGACTAAAAGTGCCAGTCTGATGTTGGTTGACAAATCATCTCATTCGCCAACAACATCGCTCTGTACTGGCAGTTTACTTTCATATCCGCTCCACCGATCGTCCCAGCGTTTCTCGAAGCGCACTCCGGGTCGACTAGATCCCTTTTTCACCTTTAGACTCCTCAATCTCTCATTATAGACATCATTGTTCCATCCATTCTTCTCCTTTTCTGGAATGAAGAACAAACATGGCGATGACCTCTTTGTTCAGAGAAAGCCATACTCAGTGCCAGAGCTGCCAGCGAGCTTATCGGCTTTTTCATTGCCGTATACAACAGCGTACCCTGGATAGTACACCCAGATTAATACGTTCATTTTAGAGCCATCCAAGAGCTACATTCACTCCTACCGCAGACACTGTCTGTCAATCTTCTGTGGCATGCTTTGCCACCAAGACTGCGTGATCCACGTTCTATATAATCAACAATGTTATCGCCGTCGTTACTGCTTCTACATCCATTCACATGCTGGACACCGTAATACTACACTTGCCAGGTCTTTACTATAGTTCACATAGTCTGAATAGCCGTATATTCGTGCTTCTGTCAAATCACATTGTTTTATTTCTCGTAGATTGTTAATGATATTTGCCCAATCCATTGGCTGTCCCTCAGCTAATATTACCGCACGGGCCAGTCTGTTTGCTCCGTCGTTGCCTTAAACATCAGCATGGGCCAGGATATACATGAAGGCAATACTGCAAATCTCGGGTCTCTGTATTGATCATTGCCATTATCGGCGAATTAAGCCTACATTGCGGATCATGTTTGCTATGTCACTCAGCGCGCGCGCGCGCGCACACACACACACACACACACACACACACACACACACACACACACGAGGACACTCTTGACTCTTATCATCATAATCGAGTGCCATCTCCGCAACGAAGGTTGGTCACCATTGAGCGCCATTCTGCTGTCTTTGATGGTGCAGGTTGTCATTGGCTGGTTTGTCCATTTTTTAAATGTTACTCGTCCATGTTAGTCTTGATCTGCCTCTGCCTCTTTTACCTTGTATTTTCCCCTCCATGATTACTTTTAGTGGGCTGTTGTGTTTTTTAACATGCCCCAAAAATTGCATTTGTCTTGTTTGAATTGTGTTTAGTAGTTCTCTTTTCATTTTTAGTTGTTTTAAGATTTTATCGTTTGTTTTCTTTTCCTTCCATCCAATTCTACCTATTATTCTGTCTTGACTCTACAAACAATCAAAATCCGTCGTCACTGTCATTACCTCGAACTATTGGAACTATTGGACGTCAATGTGTAGACGCAGCTATCCTTGTGAATAGTTTTGCCATTGGAACTCTCAATGAATACCCACGTTCTCCGTTGATGGCGTACCACAGAACCATCTGTGTAGACTAGCACGTCCATATCATTGAAACTTTCACATATGGGGGCATTGACTTCTGCGTTAACCATAATCGAATTATGTTCTCTGCATCCTCTGTGTGTATATATACTACTTTTTTTTTTATTAATACTGGAAACGTTTCTACGAGAGTTGATTCCCCAAAAGTAAATCCACGTGGAAAAAATGAACATACAAATCTATGTATTTGTGCAACTATGGGTGTGCACACCGAAAAAGATGTGTACAAAACACATGCGTACCTATCTGCATTTACACGTGCAGACAAATATATATATATATATATATATATATATATATATATATATATATATATATATATATATACAGGTACGAGTGCGCATGAAGGTAAAAAATATGTAGCAGGTATCCTATGTGTATGAGAGCGATATGTTCATGCATTATGGGGAAAGCGAACCCAACTGGGGTATCAGACCATTCTCAAGAGCAACCCGGCTACGATTGCTGGAGTGACATGAGACAACGCTAGTGACTTACATTTCGAGTTTACCGCTGAGGCCTGGGAATTGAAGTGGGACAATACCGGACTGCCAGTCTTCTGCTCAACATCATGGAGATGCTCACAAAATCTTTCCCATAGACATCGTCCAAACTCACCTATATACGTCACCTGGTAATGCTGACAAATTATGGCGTAAATGATATTTCGTGATATACATGTAAACCCGTCCTTGATCTCAAATCGTCCATTGGGGATCAGAGCGGAATCGGTGCAAAGTGCATGGTCGCAAGTGTTGCAGACTCGACGTCCACATCGAACGGTGCCTAGGTGTTTGTGGTTTTAGCGGGGGAGGCGGCTCCTGACAAGAATATCTCTCAGACTCCTGTCGCGTTTGAAGGCGACCAAAGGAGGGTCACTGAAAAGTAGGTTTGTGGTAGAATCCCAGTGGAGGATGGAGCGATAACAGTTAAGGATCCTCATCGCAGCCACCAAGCTGTGAGGGTGGTAAGGGAGGATGAATATAGTCCTATCAGATGAGCGGCGGGTGGATGGGGTGAGTGCCACCGGACGAGAAATGCCAAGAGCTCGTTGGAAGGCAGATTGGAGGGTCGATTCCGGATAGAAACGATGTCTAAAGAAAATTAACATCAGATTGGCCTATTGGAGAAAATCTTGAGCATCCCGGCAGTTACGACATAGTCGTAGCGATGTGAAAATGAAACAGAATCTCTGCAGTGAGATGGATGAGACGAGGTATAGAGAAGATAACAGTGGGCGTCTGTGGGTTTATAGAAGACGGAGTGTGGAGGCTGGAGGTACCCAGGTAGACGATCAAATTAAGAAATGTGACGGACAAAGTAGAGATATGTGACGTAATCTTGTTGGATTTATGAAAGTTGCTAATGTAGTCGATGAAGCTAGAGATGTTATCTTCCGGTAAGTCAGTCAGTCTAAAGTCGTCATCGATATACCGGAGGTATTTATGGGGAAGGGGCCACGGTACAGGTTCAGCATTTGGTGTTCAAAGTAACCCATAAACATGTAAACGTAACTAGGAACCATGTTGGTTCCCATGGCTACACCACTGACCTGTTCATAGAACTGACCATTGAATTCGAAAGTATTAAGGTTGAGAACAAGTTCAGTGAGGCGGAGGAGAGTAGAAGTATCGACCGATGGATATTTTCTTTGGTCGAGAAAGAATTGAACAGCTATTATGCCTATAGCGTGAGGGATTGAGGTATAAAGAGAACATACGTCAAGGACGAAAGGTCGGTACGAGCGGTCTGACGCAAGTGAAAAAGAAGAAAAGATAGTATGGGCATGGTTCGTGCCCTTGACCCAGGTAGGAAGAGAAGTCACTATGGGGTGGAAAATGACGTCAAGATAGTCGGGTATCATAGAACTTAGGGAGCATTTAGAAGGACAGTTTGCCTAGACCACTGTCAGGGATGATGAGACTGGACGCACTAGGAGAGAGGAGTTTGTCGTCGATAAGTTGTTTGATGGTTGAGCGAACCTGCTCATTGTTGCTGGTAGTTAAATCACTGGGCAAGGTTTATAGAACGTAGTGCCAAATAATTGTTTGACGCCTTCTTGTATCTATAGATCTTTATGCCAAACCACCACAACACCTCCCTTAGTGCCAATATAACCTGACGGCGAAGGTTGGAGACGGCTGAAAAATCCGCGGGAGTTGGATTGGAACGAGGTACCCGGCGAGAGTGGAGTTGTTTGATCTCCCGTAAAGTGACTTGTATGTATAAGTCGAGAACCCTTGAGGCACCTGGAGGCAGTGTCAAATCTGATTTCCGAGAGTGAAAACGAGAAAATTAATTCACATTAGAAGAAGAAGAGGCGTCAGATTTCCCTCAGTGATAGTATTCTATATTCAGACAGTGGATACAGATCCTTCATTCTAGACATGAAAGTAAAGTCCTAGTGAACCATTCGCTCACAGAGACCTTCGGGCTTACTAGATCTGTTCTTTATTGTAGACATGAAAGTAAAGTCTAGTGAACCATTTGTTCACAGTGATCTTCGGGCTTACTAGATCTGTTCTTTATTGTAGACATGAAAGTAAAGTCTAGTGAACCATTTGTTCACAGTGATCTTCAGGTTAACTAGATCGGTTCTTTATTGTAGACATGAAAGTAAAGTCTAGTGAACCATTTGTTCACAGTGATCTTCAGGTTAACTAGATCGGTTCTTTATTCTAGACATGAAAGTAAAGTCTAGTGAACCATTAGATCACAGAGACCTTCGGGCTAACTAGATCGGTGCAACAGGGCTCTCTCCTCTACTTTACGCTTTGACCATAGAACCGCTCCTAGAGAGCATCAGACAAGACAAATTCCATAAAGTAGGGCACATTCACACCAGGTAAAGGAAAACAGAAATTGTTAGCCTACGCTGATGTCACTGTTTTCTTTCCATCAAACATTAGATCAATAGACAATATCCTCAATACATTCAAATAATTTGGGAAGGGCAGCAGAGCACTGATAAACATACATAAATCATTCATCGTGGGCATAGTTAGGTGGAAGAAGAAAGAGGGCTTTCCTCCTGCTCTAACGCCAGTCACCAACGGTATCCAACATATCCATGCAACTCAGACAGAATATACAAATCAACATGGCACAACCTAGTCACAAAGATAACAGGCATGTTGCAGAGATACAAATACAAAATATCCACAAACTTCGGTAGGAGCATCATCGTAAACACTTACATCCATCGCAATCAACAATAACAGAAAAAACAGACTGATTAGACATTTTGTTTTTGACACACCATACAACACAAACCACTGATACAACACAAAAAAACAAGGAGATATTTCACTACAGGACATACATACAACAAATTAAATCTCACAGAATAAGTCACGTAAGCCACATCATCCAACAACCAGACAATCATATATTCACACACTACTACATGGGACTGAGATTATTCAAATTAAGAAAATGTAACAATTCAATACTTCGTCATTTCAGCCCCACACTAACATTCTACAAAACTTGCATTCAAGTTATCCAAGGACACGACAACTTATTACACCAAAAGACAAACACCAGCTACAAACACCAGCTACAAACACCCCTCATTAAACAGCAAGTACTTCGTCAATTGCTCAGAATCAAGAGAGGCCAAAAATACTTTCTCACAGACTACACCAGCACCTTCTCAAACCTCCACAATCCACATATCGTTCCCAAAGCAAGGGAAGTTACATACATACTCACATACAGCATGACACCTACAACAGAAAGACAACCTCACGTATGAGGACAGCCAGCTAAGTGCCAACTTTGCAGACGAAACATACAGTAAACAGAAGAACACATATTTTACGAATGCAGCACAATCATACCAGCAAGAAGGGAGTTACAACACACACTAGAAACACATACCATACAACAGGTAGACATATACAGATTCATTATGCTCAACACACTACCAAAAACAACACAAGAATACTTCACAAGATCGCTAATTCTAATATCCGAATACAGAAACTTAGTGTGGACCTGTCTAAATGCTGCCAGTTTCCAATTTAAAACATTTAACCCTAACCTGTTTTTGCAGATATATATTACAAAATCAATGTCCATCCTTAATTAAAACAACGTAATTTAATTAGTGAGAATGAATGAACGAATGTCAATGGTTTTCGACAAGGGCCCTACTCGATCCTTTCCTTTGTTTGCTACATTTGTTGGTGACAGACGAACGGCGCCAGTTAGTGACGCTGACGATACGCCACACCTCCCAAAATAAACTGAGCTTTTTGTCTTTACTGTCGCATATGGCGCTCCTGTATTTAAAGATAGTCTCACAAACTGTTGGTCGTGTGATGTAATGTCCTATTGACCTCTTCATTATCATCATGTGCCATACCGGTTGGCGTAGGCGATCATGTCTTTCCACAATCTTCTATATACTCTGCATCGTATCAGTTCTGTTGTTGACTGTTTTCCATGCCATGACACCAAGCTATCCAGTATTTTCTCTCTTTGTCGTCCGCGATCTCTCATTCCTTTTATTTTGCCAGTTGTAGCCAAGTATTCCAACTTTCTTCTCATGATGTGCCCAACAAATTTTGATTGTTTCTTTCTGATGTTTTTTAGGAGTTCCCTTTTTGTGTTGGCCTCTTTGAGAATTTCATTGTTGATCTTTTTAGCTACCCAGGGAACTTTCACCCTTCTTCTGAGAAATCCCATCTTTGTGGCCTCTAATCGTCTTTTCATTTGTTTGTCTACTGCCCATGACTCGCTTCCATAGGTCAGAATTGGTTCTATATAGCACCGATGAACTCTCTTTCTCACTTCTATTGACATAGATTTGTTGCATAAGATATTTTTTTTCATTTTCTGAAAAGTTATTTTGGCCTGAGCTATTCTGCTTTCTATTTCTGTGGTGCATCTTCCATCTGATGTTATTATTGTGCTCAAGTATCTGAAACGTTGCACTTGTTTCAGACTTGTCCTGTTTATTTTTATGCTGCATGCTGGTGATGATTGTTTCTTAGATATGACATTACTTCTGTTTTCTTACTATTCAGACTAAGACCTTTTTTGCTGCTTTCTTTTACTATTATGTCTATTTGATGTAGTTCATTCTGTCTCTGCTATTAAGACGGTGTCTTCCGCATATTGACCTATTAGCGACACCAAAAATATATGCAACATCTTTCACTTTCCTCATTAAATTGTATAAATGTAATCATTATTATGTATTGTGATACTTCGAATTTGAGAATAAAATAAAGATTGTTTAAAATAGCCATCATCATTGAGTGCCGTCTCCGCAACGAAGGTTGGCTACCTTGGATCGCCATTGCACTCGGTTTCTTGCTTTGATGGTGCAGGTTGTCATAGATTGACTTGTCCATCTTTTGATGTTACTCGTCCATGTTAGTCTTGGTCTGCCGCTGCCTCTTTTTCCTGTCCAATATTACTTTTAGTAGGCTGCTGTGCTGTGAAGGAATGTTGAAAAGATATAACATTTTGCTTTAGATGTTAGTATATTTTTCACATATGAATATCGAAACACAAGTCTTCATAAAACGCTCTGCTGCTGTAGTTTCCTAGTGCTTCTAATATTACGTCAATCCATCTGTTTCGTGGTCGCACCCATGGGCCTGGTGTTCTCACAACGTTTATTGAATCCTTGTTGTGTTGTGATCACTCTACCTTGTCACGTGACTAAACCATTTTATCTATTGTTTCTTTATATATTCTATGGCGGGGTTTATTCCTAGCTTTTTTCTCAGTTCTTCATTTCTGATCTTGCCTCTCAGACTGTTTCCTGTCATTCGTCTAACACTTCATCTCAGCAGAAGTATTTTTCTCGTTGCTCTTGCATCTATGGTCTAGGACTGGCATTGGTAGAACACTGCTGGGATGAAGATTGTATTGTAGAGTGCCCGTTTTGCCTCTAGAGTCATTTCCATGTTGGAGAAAAAGACGAAACAAAGAAAGTGCTTCCTTGAAAAAGGAGAGACGGAATCCCAGAACCATCTGAATACGTGGCAGCAAAAGCGGCCAACCCAGGAGAAAAAGACGAATCAAAGAAAGTGCTTCCTTGAAAAAGGAGAGACGGAATCCCAGAACCATCTGAATACGTGGCTGCAAAAGCGGCCAACCCAGGAGAAAAAGACGAAACAAAGAAAGTGCTTCCTTGAAAAAGGAGAGACGGAATCCCAGAACCATCTGAATACGTGGCAGCAAAAGCGGCCAACCCAGGAGAAAAAGACGAAACAAAGAAAGTGCTTCCTTGAAAAAGGAGAGACGGAATCCCAGAACCATCTGAATATGTGGCAGCAAAAGCGGCCAACCCAGGAGAAAAAGACGAAACAAAGAAAGTGCTTCCTTGAAAAAGGAGAGACGGAATCCCAGAACCATCTGAATATGTGGCAGCAAAAGCGGCCAACCCAGGAGAAAAAGACGAAACAAAGAAAGTGCTTTCTTGAAAAAGGAGAGACGGAATCCCAGAACCATCTGAATATGTGGCAGCAAAAGCGGCCAACCCAGGAGAAAAAGACGAAACAAAGAAAGTGCTTCCTTGAAAAAGGAGAGACGGAATCCCAGAACCATCTGAATACGTGGCAGCAAAAGCGGCCAACCCAGGAGAAAAAGACGAAACAAAGAAAGTGCTTCCTTGAAAAAGGAGAGACGGAATCCCAGAACCATCTGAATACGTGGCTGCAAAAGCGGCCAACCCAGGAGAAAAAGACGAAACAAAGAAAGTGCTTCCTTGAAAAAGGAGAGACGGAATCCCAGAACCATCTGAATACGTGGCTGCAAAAGCGGCCAACCCAGGAGAAAAAGACCATAAATTACATATTCTTTCAATGCTAAAAGGCAAATGAGGAAGGTAAAAAGATTCAGTTTCGTACATTGTTGCATTCCATGTTTCTTCGTTCTAACTTGACAATGTTATTTATATTATAGCATTGTCATAAATGAGTTGGGGTTGCGGGAGACATTTTATTCCTGTTATATGCAACACAGATCCGCGTTATGCAATACATGACTGAAAACAGAAAAAAAAACATTTCTAGCTCATTTTTTTGGTGAAAATTAAATGTTTCTGTATGTGTCCATGTGGGGTAACAAATGTAAATTAGGAATAACAGAGATGAATGAGGGGTAACAAAGATTGATGGGGAGTGAAAGAGATAAAATAGTGGTAACAGAGACAAAAAAATGAGTGGTCATCATCATCATGTGCCATACCGGTTGGCGTAGGCCAACATGTCCTTCCACAATCTTCTATCTACAGTGCATCGTATCAGTTCTGTTGTTGACGGTTTCCATGCCATGACACCAAGCTATCCAGTATTTTCTCTTTGTCGTCCGCGATCTTTCTTTCCTTTTACTTTGCCAGTTATAACCAGGTATTCCTACTTTCCTCTTCTCATGACGTGCGCGAAAAATGCTGATTGTTTCTCTCTGATGTTTTTAGGAGCTCTCTTTTTGTGTTGGCCTCTTTGAGAATTTCCTCATTGGTCTTTTTAGCTGTCCAGGGAACTTTCAACATTCTTCTGAGAAGTACCATCTCTGTGGCCTCTAGTCTTTTCATTTGTTTGTTTACTGTCCAAGACTCGCTTCCATAGGTCAGAATTGGTTCTATATAGCACCGATGAACTCTCTCATTTCTATAGATTTGTTGCACAAGATATTTTTCATTTTCTGAAATGCTATTTTGGCCTGAGCTATTCTGCTTTTTATTTCTGTGTTGCATCTTCCATCTGATGTTATCATTGTGCACAATTATTTCAGACGTTGCACTTGTTTCAGATTTGTCCTGTTTATTTTTATGCTGCATGATGGTGATGAATGTTTCTTCGATATGACCATTACTTCTGTTTTCTTACTATTCAGACTAAGACCTTTCTTGTTGTTTTCTTTTACTATTATGTCTATCATTTCTTGTAGTTCATTTTCTGTCTCTGCTATTAAGACTGTGTCATCCGCATATCGCAAATTATTTATGTTGTGACCGTTGACTTCACTTCCTTTTTTATCTACTATTGATCTCATAATATATTCGCTGTAAAGTGAAAACAAATGCGGCGACAGAACACAGTCTTGTCTGACTTTACATGTTTTTTGACAAAAATGAGTGGTAACAGAGACAAATAATTGGAAGTAACAGATAGGCAATTTATGTGTAACATAGATAAATGAGTGGTAACATTGATAAATGAAGGGTAACCAAGATAAATGAAGGGTAACGTAGGGAAATGAGGGGTAAAGAAAAGGAGGGATAATAGAAACAAATGAGTAACAGAGATAAATGAGAGGCAATATAAATAATTGACGGAAAACAGGTAAAAGAGGTGCAACAGGGATAAATGATTGAGTTGTAGCAGAGATTAATGAGGTGCAACAGAGATAAATGATTGAGTTGTAGCAGAGATTAATGAGGTGCAACAGAGATAAATGATTGAGTTGTAGCAGAGATTAATGAGGTGCAACAGAGATAAATGATTGAGTTGTAGCAGAGATTAATGAGGTGCAACAAAGATAAATGATTGAGTTGTAGCAGAGATTAATGAGGTGCAACAAAGATAAATGATTGAGTTGTAGCAGAGATTAATGAGGTGCAACAGAGAAAAATGATTGAGTTGTAGCAGAGATTAATGAGGTGCAACAAAGATAAATGATTGAGGGATAACAGAGATAAATAATTCAAGGTCCGACTGTTGAATGCACACCACAAAAGACGAGTAGCTCAAAGCAAGGGTGTCATTTTTATTAATCGTACTGGCAAAACATATAATAATTGTGAATGAAGGAATGAACATACGAAGATCAAATGCCTATTAACTTTAAATGCATCAAGTACATACAGTTGAACATCAAACATCAATAAAGATCTTTTGTTTTACTGACACTCACAGATTCACTTCATCCACACAGAAATTGTTACATGTGGCCCAGATAAGAGATAGGTGTCAATATGTATAGCTCATTTCAATATGTAAGGATGGGTGTAGTTATCTATAGTTAATAGTTATCACACACTAGCTTCAGATTATTCAATTCATGTCTATGTTTGGCTTGATAAGAACATTCTTGAGTCAGCTACGGTAGAGTTGAACTTGTCTACTGTGAACAGGTTCAATTCTCAAATGCTTCTAGATTCACCCAGCCTTAAATGGCTACCAGGGATTATATTCTCTGAAAGAAAGACAACACTAGGGTCGTGCTAACTACATCATCCCCCCAAAAGTGTAGATAATAAAGTAATGGCATTAACTCTTTCCGTACGTTTCGCAGCACAGTGCGTCATTCTCAGTTTGATTAGTGTAAACCGTCATCTAAACATATCTTTTTACATTGTTTTGTATCATCTTGGTATTGGTGAAATCTAATTCCTTGTTCAATTATCTAAAAATTCATATATAATATGTTATATGTTAGATAATTATATATACGTAAATTGATTCTTAAAACAATGACAAATTTTGTCACTGAAATCTCTTCCATTGAGTCGATAAAAAGCTTCCGTACAGAAAGAGTTAACATAGTACATTGCCTGCAAGCTACACCTAATGGTGACATAGAATTCTATCTGCTAGATATTTTTTTATTCAAAGTGAATTGTTTTGTTTATGGGAAGGTTACTGCTTTACAGTTTCTTATTAAATAAAAACAATTTGTTATTGAAACTTTGTTACAAGAAAATATTGCTCTCATAAATGGTTTATTGTTTTTGTTGAAGCACATGGGAGACCAAAGTATGATTTTGGGGAACACTGCTGAACAAATATTAAATTGCTTCAGGAATTTTAATAAGTAATATTTTCATTCAGGCATATCGCAGCTGATAAAAGCAATAATTTAGGCAACTTTGCTTTCAAGATAGTATTAACTCACAGAATATTGCTGATAAGATTATTTGTTTGTTTTTGTCCGCCAGCTTTAGCAAAGACCACATGAACTGGAATTTGCGTGAATATCACTGTTCTTAAATTTTCACACCGGCAACCATGTGCTCAGGGGTCCCACACCATACATGCAGATATTCTCAGACTTCAAAGGTACTATACAATTTTTATTTTGTGAGCTTTAAAGTTTTGGGTAGATTTTTTCCTATCCATTTTTGGCCTACTCTTTTCAATTTCAAACTGCCAAGGTTTCTTTAACATGTGTAGAATACACACAGAACCTGCTGTTTTTTCGCCAATATCCAATAGGGCTAGACATCAGATCTCACTACTCAGAGACCAGGAAAGGGTAAAGCTATGAAGAAACCACAGATTTAATTTTGAAAAAATGTTCCATTGGCTGTGGTAGAATCAAACCTGGAACCTTCTTGTATATCATACTCTTGTCTCCACAAATTAAACATGTTGAATTCACAGCTCAAATGATGGCAGAGATCACAAATCGAACTCTTCACACACAAAAATGTATGATTGGGGAAAAGAAAAAAAAAATAAATAAAAACAAACAAAAAAAAAACAACAAGATTTCACTGCATCACAATGAAACTTATAGCTAAATATACATTTTGCATGTGATCATAATAACTGTGCTCTGAAATTCATAGATGCTTGCATTGGCTTTAACAGTCATAGCCACATATACAGACTAAACTAAGAATGGAGGAAATGAGTGATCTGAAATTATTTGATGTCAACTGAGTGTATGTTAGTATGTAAGGATAAAACAAGGAGAGAGGAACCTTAGGGCTGTTGAAAAGCAAGTAGTTGACTCTCCATTGAATCCTGATAAAGTAGCATACATCATAAGTGGAAGTTAGTGCACAGTGGGCACTGTACCGTCTCTATATCTACTGCTCAGGTATAGTAGACTAAGTCAAAAGGAACAAGACATTCATACTGACATTCATAAACTGCTTGTCACAGACCTCCTGCCACACGAAATGCACCACGCGTAGTAAATTTGGTTGAAATTGTACAGTGGCAACCATCTCATTATAAATTAACATCTATATGGGAATTTTAAAATATACAGCATTTCCATATGTCACTTGTTTTATCACACATAATTTGAACTTTATTACTGTAGCATTTTTCACACATACTTATTCTGTACATGAACATTTTCCGTTTGCTTTGATTAAATACACAAATTAATGTGTACCAAATGCTTTCACATGAAATTTTAATATATTTTGTAACATTAATTAATGAATTTATTTGTCTGAAAACAATGTACAATAAAAGTATGAAGATACATAATTGGGACAACATATGGTAGGAAAAGCTTGCACTGAACACTTTAGGTTGCAGATTCCCCAATTTTAATATGAAATATGTGTGACTTTAGCACTAACTGCTGAAATATGTATGGCTTTATAATGTCATAAAGTTGAAGTGTGAGAGGCTATTTATGGTATACAGTTACATATGTGTATGTATTGTTATTAAAGTAGCTAATGTTTTAGAAATTATCACATTTCTGGGGTATGCCAGTGGGACTAGATGACTGAAGAATAAAGGCCACATGCCCTGTACAGTCACCATGAGGTGTTCAAGTCGGAGTATTTTTTATCATCTGCAACATACAAAATGTTTTCCCCCTTCACTGAGGTGTCTGATTAGAACAACAATGATTTGTTTCCATTCAGCCTCTTGTTCTCCAATTTCATTATATTGTTTCTAGCTCTATGCACAAACCTGATTTGTTGTTGTTGTTTTTTTTTTTTTTACACAAACACAACGGGCTGTTTTTTCTATACAAACCAGATTGGCTAATTTAAAAAAAATACAAACATAATAGGCTGTTGTTTTATACAAACCTAATTGGTTATTACTTAATACAAATCAGACTGACTGTTTTCTCTAGTATATTTTGAAGGATGTGTTGGTGGGAGTTTTTTACATCTTAATTTAAGGTCCTCTAGACCCCTGCAAAATATAATAAAATATGTTGCTAAAAGTAGTCCCTTGGAACAAAGCACAGTAGGTGATGTGGTCTGAATTAAACTCCATAATACTAAGTCACAGATATTCGGAGGTGAGGGTAACATTGCCGTTCTTCTGTTGACTATGTTGTGGCATAGTGTCCTACTTTCACAGCCGGGCTTAGTTGGAGCGCCCATCCAAGACAGAGCCCACAGAATGCATTATTTAAGTGCTACAAAAATTACTGCACTGACAATGGCAGTGTTAAGACACATTTACCTATACACCAAACTCTCACTTTAAAAACTAAAAATTAATTACTGGCAATCAACAAGCTAAAAATACAAGCCCCCCCAAAAAAAAAAAAAAACAAAAACCAAAAGACAATTGGTTTAACATATCAATCTGTCAATCTTGAGAAGGGGAGGGTATTGGGATCTATTTAAAAAGTTATCTTTGTTTTAACATCTAGCGAAATTGTTTTGTTGCATTATTTCTTAACATTCTCTTTCATTACAGAAAAACTAACCACTTCAAATTACCAGATCTAATGATGACAGTGAGATCAAACTTTAGAAATTATTTGCTGTTGCCATCTGGTATTATGTCACTGTTTGATTAAGATTATGAGAATAACGCAATCAGCAGTTTTATTTTACATGCACACCAAGAAAATAAACATTTTTGCCAAAAATTAATGGAAAAAAAAAAATAAATAAAAAATAAACTTATAATTTCTAAAGTCTAGTTGGTTGAAAACTAACTTTCTGTCTTTATTGTTTGTAGTCACAATTGAAAAAGTTAACCTGGTAGAAAATTCTAGAGACAGTCTGTGCCAACTGATGAAGCAGAGAAGAGTTATTTTAAAAAAGAACAAAATTAAATCTAGAATAGCTGAACCTCTTATTTGTAACCACCATTTTGCTTTAAAATAATTGTCATTAATCATTACTGCAAGAATTGTTGAAATGTTTGCATAGAACTCAAAACAACACAAGCCCCTGCCTTGTCCCACTTCCCTCCCATCATTCTGCTGACAAGTGACACAACTCTGAGAGAGAGCTGACTTTAGTATCACAAAATGTGCATCATGAGGTGCTACAACATCAATTTCATGTAAACAGTTGATTGTTTCAATAAATTAAGGCAAAGAACACAGAGTAACCAAAACATATGATAACTGTCTGCTATTATTTACTGCTTCATACAAATGAAGGACCCGCATGGGATTAGTGTTTTTTTTTTTTTTTTTTGCACATGCAAATTTCTTTGTTGAGATTTATACATTTTCATTACATATATACAAATATATGGGTTATTTACAAAGTTCAGGTTTTCGGTAAATGCCATGTCTATTTATATTATCACATGAACACCTCGTCAAAATGAGGCAGTCACCTCATCAAAATGGGAGTGGTAATTTGAAAAGAGACAGATCACAAACACACACATCTTGTGGTATATATAATACAACATCTTATATCTCACTTCAGGATGAATTTGTTTACAATGATGGTTATTTGTTTGTGACTAACAATACTGATGGATAGGAGAATGTACAACAGATATGTGCATTGCGCCATCACTTAACGGTTATTAACGGTGACCTTGTGGAAACAGTTATTATGTCAGAAATTACAGGTGTACAACATGATAACAGAAAAAAAAGTCTTACCATGACCAATCAATAAGCTTGAATTAAAATGGTGAAGTTCACGATAAAATATAAACAAGGGTCACTTATGGGAGGGAACATGGTTAAGTATTTTTAAATGCTTATGATGTGAGAAAGTTAAACACGTACAGTATGTATTAAAATGAAAAAAATTTGATGCAGATCTGGAAAAGATGACATACGTCAGGAGGGAGACATTTTAACTATAAAAAAGAAATAAACAATTTGCGCACATACACACACACACACACACAAAATATACAGCGCCCAGAACATAAATAGGATTAAATAAAACAAAACATGTCGTAAGTATTTGGCAATAAATATGAACCAAGCATAACTGTTCTATGACAGTGTTTCTCAAGGTGGTTGCAATTTGAGAGCCAAGTCCTTCTACATGTAGAAAAATGGAAAGAATTCAAAACGAAAATTAAACTTCATGAACATTTTTACAGATGAAATTTCATAAGTTAAAACAACACAATTTATGTGAGACAGTACAACACTTGCTGCTGCTGAATGTCAAGGTTACATCTCAAAAAGAAGAAAGCTGTTGTAGAGCCACTTCTCCTTTCCGATTGCAAACATTCTCAACTCAATATAAAGATCAACAAATTTGGTACTGGATGCTAAAGGGCACAAGCCTGACAACTGTTGGTCAATAACAAAAAGCATGCATATTTAATGGCAACTAAAATGATATTATATGTCGAATATAGTGTGAGCCTTCAAGTTCAATGAAGCAGGAGGTTGATGTCTGAGAGTCATGACTCAGGCCCCCTACCCAGAATCAAGAAGCTAAAAGTAAATGGCAGAAGCACTTGCTAGACGGGGTCCACTTCTGATGATCAGATCCTACTGCGAAGCTCTCTATAAAGAGTTTGCTTTTTTATTATTATTACATTAAATATTTGGAAACTTTTCCAATGAAGGATAGCAATAGATGAGTTTGTTAGTTTGAACATGACATGATGCCGAAGACCACAGTCAAGGTTGATGGCAAGCTGCAAGGAGGAAGACAGTGCAATGGAAGGGAGACAAACATTATGAACATATTGTCACAGTGTACAAGCCAAGGCAAAATATATCTAATGTTGAAGGTTCATTGAAGTCAGCTTAGAATGAACATACCTTCCATCTTGTAAGAGTTTCCTTTAAATTAATTTTAAAAAAAAAAATTTGTAATTACTTACAAGACACTAGTAAGGTTATTGCAGACAATTTGTGCAACTTTCTAAGTTTCTTTTATTTTAAAAATAAATCTTCAAGTCTTGTAAACAATTTTGTGGAAATAACTTTTAAGCAGTTTTACAAATTTGCACAGTTGTGGTAGAAAGAAAGCACTCAAATAACTATTTCAAAAGTTGCAGTTATCTAAAGGTATATTTTAAAAAATGACTTACATATCAATAAACATAATGAATATTTGCTAAACAGTAAAAGTATAACAACGTTAACATCCTCAAACATTTAAGTGTAAGATATTTTTTAACTGTGAGAATTTTTGGCTGGTCTGTAAAGAGCAAAGCAGCATTAAAGCTATGACAGTCACTGATCATTCTACCACACTGAGAAGCACTGTTTATCCTAAAGCTAAAACTATTTGTCAATCACAAAAACTATTTAGAGTGAAAAGCAGATCAAACAGTGTTAAAAGAAAAACATAGTTGTAAAGCATTTAATTGAGCATGTGTGTTAGGTTAGTTGGGCACATTTTTTTAGAATGGCTATGACGACCAGCATCATTCAGTTGAAGGCAGTGTGAACAGCCCCAATGGATGAGTACAAACACAGCAAGGAGACTCAATGGTTTATAAGAAAACTAGTAATAATTACCTCAGAAACAATCAAGTCGATAAAATAGAAATGATACATGGATGCTTTGGTAAGAAAGGACACATCTCAGCAACAAGTTTCAAGTATGGTCTCTTTTTTTTAAAAATAGATTTTTACAAGGAACTAATTGTGAACTTTACATCAATGTTTACTTTACACTCAGCTCATGTAAA
Source organism: Megaustenia siamemsis (assembly GCA_032433765.1). Taxonomy (NCBI): domain Eukaryota; kingdom Metazoa; phylum Mollusca; class Gastropoda; order Stylommatophora; family Ariophantidae; genus Megaustenia; species Megaustenia siamemsis. Next base: position 53,841,290 of record JAVIAB010000091.1, read on the forward strand.
TCAAAAATTGCCACAAACTGCTGCAAAATAAAAACTAAATGTTGGCTTGAATTGACACTTTGCAAGTTAAGACTGATTATGGTCACTTGGAAGTTGCAGGTAACTCAGGAACTTAGGAAAGCAACAAAGACATTTTCCTGCAGCCTAACATATAGTGGACTTAACAGAAGCACACCTGGTAAACCAGGTGATACAGTATCAATAATCAGCTCCAGGTAAAAGATTCAGTCAGAAGTGCTGAGGTATGGAGAAACAGTTTATGAGAGTTCAGGGCAAAGATTCAGTTAGAAGTGCTGAGGTATGGAGAAACAGTTTATGAGAGTTCAGGGCAAAGATTCAGTCAGAAGTGCTGAGGTATGGAGAAACAGTTTATGAGAGTTCAGGGCAAAGATTCAGTCAGAAGTGCTGAGATATGGAGAAACAGATTATGAGAGTTCAGGGCAAAGAAATGCACATTCTTATGTAATTTCTGTTACTGTGTGTGCACATTTTCACTTTTGTGCAGCCACATGCACATTTCTGTTCTTTCAGATGAAAGATTCTTCTTAGATCTTATAGGGAACTTTTTATGAACATTTTATTCTCCTTTACTTTTTATTTCTCCTTCTAATTAGATTTTATATCAAACGCATATTTGTATGTTTGTTCCTGTTGAAGGCCTTTGCACCGTAACGTCATTCTGATTTGTGGTGCCCACTTGTTACGTGAAGCTTTAACCATACCATTTTTTTCAATATATATTTTTTTTTCACTTAGGCTATTCAAATCAAATGTACTACCAACCCTTTATTATGCGTGTGAAAGCTGGAAAGCAAAAAGAGATATAGAAACAAAGTTGAACGCATTCGAAAATAAATGTCTAAGGAAAATATTTGGTATAGCGTGGAACGAATTCAAAACAAACGAGGAAATTAGAGAAATCGCCAATCAACCACTAATATCTTCAGTAATAAAGAAAAGACGATGGTCATATGTTGGACATGTGATGAGAAGAGATAATAACTGAATAGCAAAGCAAGCCCTCATATGGGAAACAACAGGTAAGAGAAAAAGAGGAAGACCCAGGGAGACACTGAGAAGAACATTGATGAGAGAAGCAAGAGCAGCAGGAATCGGCTCCCTCAATGAGATAGAGCTGCTTGCACAGAACAGAGACAGATGGCGAGATTTGATAAAATATCTTTAAAAGAAAACTGCTAGAACAAAAATCCAGATAGGAGAAGTTGTATCTTGGTCTACGCCCTATGGGCCGGCTACGGCTCGAAAGGTCAATAGACAGATATTTTTTTCATTTCTCCTTATCAGAGTTCAACTGTTCGCCTCTCCATTCCAAAATATCTATTTCCTGTGTTCTTTTGTTTTATAAAATAAAAACAAAATCTAAACAATTTAAACAAATAATAGAAATATACTTATTTTACTATCAATAAGCTTTCCTATTCCAGTGTCCGAATGTAGAAACCTGATATGCACATAATTGTTCTGCCTTTCACGTAGAGAGAGAAAAAAATCATAACAGTTTGTAAATAATGTGCTCTTGTAATACTTGGAAAATGCTAATAAAATTAAAAAGTTCATTATATATGACTTGGCTGAATTATGAAACAATTGAAATATTGACTTAATAGAAAAAGATAGTATCAGCAAATTTTCTTTAAAACAAGTCTGACAAAGATAATATAGTTCATGTAATGGCTAATGCAGAGTATTAAATTGAAATCATTGTGACCCAAGACATCCACTCTCACAAGGCACAATTACAATATCATTGTCCTTAACGATCAATACACAAAAGTCACACAATTAAATGTACATAAATTTAATACACTGGAATCATGCTCTGACATAGTACCAGTTACTCATCACTAAGCTGTCATATATACAAATACTATTAGTGCATTATTATGAGTCATGTTAAACAGTTATTAAGCTCATATATGCATTAATATTTATTATATTCCACACCGAATATATGTATACACTCAACAAACTTGTATGTACACATTGTTAAAATGTCAGCTCTCAAGTATCAGTTAAAAATCCATACACATGTTTCCTAAAATAATTCCACATCACACTAGCACTCACTTTTAGCCAATCAGAAATTAGACATGAGATAAGACAATTAATTAAATTACAACTATAAAAGACTGTGACAATTTAAATGATAAAAGATGTGACTGACTGGAACCAACAGGTATAATGATGAAGCAAAAAAAAAATTTAAAAAAAGGCAGTGGAACAACTGAGACATATGATGACACATCATTTGCAGACAAGTACAACTGGAGAAACTGGATGATTTGGGTTGGGGGGGGGGGGGTGTAGGTAGAGAGAGAGAGAGAAAGAAGGAGAGAAGGGATAGAGAGAACCAATATTGATGATTAACATTTTTTTTTAAGGTCACAGCTGTTTGTCATACACATTTCAGTTTCCTTGCTTTTTTTCTCTGCTCATAAATATCTACAAACATTCAACAAACATTGTGAGAACACCAGACCCAAGGGTCGACCATGAAAAAGTAGGATCGATGAAATATTAGAAGCACTAGTAAACATGACAACAGCAGAGGCGAACAGAAGAGCAAAAGACCACAAATTGTATCTCCCCTCGACGCCGAAAGGCAGATGAGGAAGGAAAGAAGAAGATAATTATCTACATTTGATTCTACTATGCTACTACACTCTAGTTTATTTAGATTAGGAAGTTGATTTAATTTTAATGACCTTTGTAGTTAAATTGTCAATGTATCAAATTGCTCAATCTTTGAAAAATTCATCTCAAAATCATTAACCTATTAAAATGTCACTAACACAAAAATGAATTAAGCTAAACTAAACATTTCATATATTTTGGTGAGGTATCAAATGATGGAACAATGTAATAAAATATTAATGTGATAATGAGGAGATTCTACTAGGTCTAGGTTATCTTCACTAGTAAAAGCTACGTAAACTTTCCACTAACATTCTATTCTGTGGCTAAAGTTAGCAGCTGTATTGTGTGTCAACTACTTCTTTTAAAAATGAATAAACTTATGCACAGTTTTCTAATTAAAAAAAAACACTTCATGTGTTAATTTCAACAGACCTTAATTTTTCAGTGATACCAAGGAAAATGTTACTCTTCAACAACAGAAGCTCAACAGGGAAATTAAAGAGTGGCTAGCTGTGCTGTTGTTGAGGACAGCCAACCAATGAATCGGGCGGATCCATCAATGCCCTTTGAGATGAGGGAAGGGCACAGGACTTCAACAACCATGGGTCCACGTCGCTCCTTTGGATGAAAGAGATGGGAGTTAAGATGGGCACAGCCAGAAACGAGTAACTTAGTGGGCATGTAAGAAGACTTATCAACCAACACAGAACTGGAGTTATCAGTCGCTGGACACTACGAGACTTACTGAGGAGGGGATCTGAGCACCTATGGGCATGTTTGGAGTTCATTGATGATGACCCGTAAATAACCCAATAACAGAAGCTCTGTTTCTGGCCACTGAGACTGCTTCAAACTAAAACAAGCAAATCTGAAATAGATATGTAGTGCTGGTGTTGGTCATTGTAGCATATTAGAGATCAGAAGGTTTCTTAATTAAGTCTAATCTCAGGGTAGTGACAACAAGCACCTAGTCATATAGCAGACAATAATAAAACATAGGTTCTGTACTCAATACCATTGAAATAACTACTATTTATGTTAATAATCAATATTTGTCTTTGGTTTATTCATGAAATCCTTTATTTCTGTCAATGTCTGCCCACAAATGATGTCTGTAATCAAAATATTTCGTTGGTTTTTCTGCTTTATGCCTGTAGTGCTGTAATATATATTCTTATGTAATTATTTTTCGACGAGCTCCATAAGGAATTGTTGGCAGTTAAAAACTGAAAAGTATGGGCTGCATAACCATCACCATCAAGTACCGTGCCTGCTGGTGTAGGTTTTTCCAAAACTTTCGATCTCGACAGTTATTTATCATTTCTGTTGTTGACCTTCTGTCAAGCTATTCTCTTAATGGTATCTTTTCTCTCTGCTTTCCTCTATCTCTTCACCCCTAAATTTTCCCAGTTGTTACAATATACTCCAGCTGTTCACTTCTCATTACATGACCAAAAAATGACCATTGTTTCTTCCTAATATTAGAAATTAGCTCTCTTTTCGCTTTGGCCTCCCTCAGAACGTTTTCATTACTCTTCTACATTCACTCTTTCCTATAAAATTATTGTCGTGATGCATTCATTTGAAAAAAATATATTTAAATAGATGTCCAGTCATTCTCTGGCTTCCACATCATGTTTAATATTGCAAGTGAGTTTACAGCCAGACAGTTTGGAACCTGATAACACACAGAAATAAAGCAGGACTTTGGTATGAGAAGTCAGCTAACACTTAGAATATGTTCTTACTGTAAAAAGTTGCAGTAATAACTGCCACAATCAAAATGCCAATGTGATAATTGCATTGGCCAGGACTCATTTTTGGAAAAATGCTTCTTCCACTAAGACCAAATAAACGGAGCACACTGTGATGCCTTCTTTACGTTACTGGGTTAAATAACAAAACAGTTCACGAGCTATGTGGTGAACAACATGCAATAATAAGGGAAATAATGAAAAGAAGAAGACATCATTTTTTTGGTAAGAACATACATTATGAAGACTTGCTTAAACCACATCTATAAAGGCTTTGTTCTGAACCCCCCCCCCCCCCCCCCCCCCCCCCCCCCAAAAAAAAAAAAAATTTATATATAATGTGTTTAAATGTGAGTCGATAATATATTTTTAAAATGGATAGAAAAAAAAGAAATAGTTTGGATCAGAAAGCAAAGCCTGGCCCATGGATGAGCCATTCAAATTGTTTGCTGCACACCAGCACTCCATAGGCAGATTAAAGAAATACAGTATACAGTATACATGAGCTGATCAGACTCTCTTGAGACTAAAGTCTCTATTAGAAAGTTTGTGTGCTAAATAAATACATGACACATGGGTCTGAATACATTATGAGGTAAAGGTCCTATTTAATGTTTTAAGCGAGTTTAGAAGTTTATATACAAAAATATTAAAATAGAAATACTGTGAAGGTGATATATGACTACTACAAACACTTGGACACAATCTAAAATATTTATTTGTTCATCAGATAACTCTTCTTCAGCATTCCCCTGTTAAGTGGGCAAGAATTGCTAGTTTACAGCAAGCTATGTTATCTGCATCTTTCGGACCAGACGTATTTAATTTTTAGCATAGGTAGATAGCAGGCGTTTTTGGCTTGCTCTTTATGACTTAAACTACCATGGGTGCTGAACATAGTGTCTAGTGTTTTTCTCCCTTACTCTAGAGAGCTAGTGACAAGATCTAGCTACACAGAGACCTGGGGAGAGTAAAGACATGCAGAAATCATAGACTAGAAGATGAAAATTCCTAGCACCAACGGAAAAATTTGATTTGAACATAGGACCTTCTTATCCAGAGACAGTCATTACCTCAAGACCACCCAGCACTCCCATTATACAACTAACCATTAGAAAATGGAGAAATTTATAATTTTCCATGTTTTTTTTAAAGAAAGTTGTTTGGGAAAATAAAATCAGACACCCCTGATACTAAGTTGGACAGTAAATATATAAATTAGATGTTTCAAACATGATTCATGCTTTATTTTAAAAAAAAATAATTAAAAGATATTGCATAAGTAAAATGAAATGTGTAGTGTTGGTTATATAAAGGTCAAGTACGAGACTTGAATCGGCGTCTTAGCACATGAGTTTCCACCCATATGTGCTCGGCCGACTATCCAGAAATGTTCAGAGATTTCTGTATAGTGTCGCTTCAAGCATCGAAACTCTGATGTGAGTTGACATTCCTCACCTTCCCAGGGTAATACTCTGGTACCCATTCCTGCCAATGGCTGGCTCGACCGTGGGGGTATTTTTTTTCCCCCTCAACCATGAGTACAATTTACACTGCTCCCAGCGGGAATCGAACATGGGTTGTCCAAACATCGGTAGTCCAGTCAGGTTGTTTTCCCAACTAGGCTACCGAGGCCCCCTAAGTTATATAACAGCAATAGACCTCCGCATTTGAAGTTTTTCTTCTTGCTGCCCTGTCAGGTAAACATTTACAGCACAGTTGACCAGAGAATGTTTTATCCAAGATGAATGTTTCACAAAGCAAGACGATTAAAGATTTACGCACATTAGGTACAAAATTGACATAATTAGTACAGATTTTTCTTTTAAAAAAAAACAAACAAAGAAGACTTGTAGGCTGTACGGGCAATTTGTATGGGAAACAGGCCACTTTGTGTGACTTTCTGCATTTTGTTCTTAAAAGTAACCTACATATACAATTTTATGAAAATAAAACATATCCAGAATTGCAAAAATGCCTTTGCTAATATATATGAGTTAGTGAATCAAATTACGTCAACCTGCGTTTGAAATGGCTATCAAACTATGTCACTGTGAATAAGAATTTCTAATCATTCATTTGAGATATTTCCACAAAATGCTACAATAATTTAGCAACAATTACCAAACTCACATTTCCATTATATGAGAATTCAATTTTAATTGTAAATGTTGATGGAAAACACAAGTAAAATAAAATGGTGTTTTTTTTTAAATATTTATTATGTGAACTGACTATTGAATTACTAAACTGCAGCTCTTGTAGTTTTTGCTGCTTATTTAATTTTTCTGTAAAATTTTTTTTTACTATATACTTTACTAAAATAGTATATTCATTCATTCTGCTCATTAATTCAGATATTGCCAAATTGAAACTGCTTTTAAAATTGGGGTACCCAAAAGACATAACAAGGTTATTTGGTTTTTATACAAAGAATGAAAGTTCAATACTGAACTTTTTGGAATGTATAAAAGGGTTTTTTTTTAAAAAAAAAAATCACATTTAAAAGCAGTAGTTGTACGTTTATTAATGTTTTAATAATTTATTTGCCGGATAATGTTAAAAAAAAAAAGAAGTTTTAATTTAACACTTATTTAAAAACAACTACGTAAATTCTTAAAGAGATCAGAGGATGCTGTGTCCAATTGGAACTTCTCACAAATCTATTTTTTTAATCCAATTGGTGCTATTATTTTTTAAACATATTTTTGCTATGAAAATAACTCCACTATAGTGTTAGTCATAGGATTATCCTCAGTGAACATCAAACAAATACATAAGCAATCAGGCTTCCTCCTCGGCAAGACCCACAGTGATAAACTGGTTCACAAGTCTACTTCGATCTCCTCATAGCTCTCCTGAATCTAGGCAACATTCCTCTTAACATGAAAATCTGGGAGTCGCACAAGGACTACAAATTCATGAACAAAACTATCATTTCACCCTTCATTATGAGCATAAGGTCACTTTAGGGATATACAATCGTCCATCATGAAGACACAGCACACACAATGCCTGATTCACTCCGAAGAATACAACTAAAATGCACAAAACACCATAGTGATGGTGCAGAATCCACAAAGAGGAACCTTCATTTAACCTGAAAGAACAATTCATATTAAGGAGCTGTAACTTGTAAGTAATTGACACTGAACAAATCCAACAACAGTTATTGAACAGCCCTCAGTGTCATGATAATGTTACACACATAACAATGGATGTGCACACAATGCCTGATTCACTCCAAAGAATGCAGCCAAAACGGATGAAACATTATAGCAAAGGCGCAGAATCCCAAAAGTGAAACCTTCAGCCAACTTGGCAGAACAATCCATATTAAGAAACTGTGAGACATTGGCGTCGAACAAATACAACAACGGTTATTGGTTTCGCCACTAAGCTGGGATGGGAAGTAGACAGCTGACATTATTCTTCACTCTAGAAGAAATGCTGGTTCATCTTCAGAAAGGCACATTAGTGCTTGCACAATTTAAAAAAAAAAAATAAATAAAGGTATTGACTTCACCATGGTTTTCATGACGTTTCAATAAAAAAAAAAATTACTTACAATTAGTTTATTATCTTATCTCATTTGTTTAGTTTTTCTTCACCTGTGATTATGGCATCAATTGAAGGAACAAATTCAATAGTTCTCTCATCCAGTGCCATCTACAGCAAGCATCTCTTAACCTTTATTCCTTTCAGGTTGGCTATGTGGGTGCCAAAACAAGCAGGCTTTGCTTAGGTTGGCATGTGGCACTCTTCTGACGACTACACAGAGAAATTGTGAGCAAGGTTGTCTTTAATCTCTGTGAATCTGAAATACAGATTCTCTCTCTCCGCATTCAATAATTATTTTTGGCCATGCTTTATCTTTTCCTCTGTGGCCATGATGCAGCTTCTTCACACTTTTCTACAGGTCCTCGTAGTGTCCTCAGTTTTTGCTGCATGACTGTTGCTGGGCCAGGTTTTGACATCCTGTGTGACAGTTAACACATTAGCACTGTCTATCTGATCATATACAGTGGGTTAATCTCAACATCAACTAAGGCAAGTGTGCGGCTACTGATGATCCCAATATTTACCACTGCAGCCACATGCTAGCAAAAGCACTGCTGGTGATTTCAGCTCAGGACAAACTACATAGTACCAGCAAAGGCCGTGACATATAAAAGGGTATGTGTGTGTGTTTAAGAATAGCCAGATTTTCTTTCTAAACAATTTTGGCCCATTCCCTTTTCAACTTTTAACTGTCAACGACATTTAATGTGCACACTGTACCTTCTGTTTCTTGCCATTATCTGGAAGGGCTAAATGTCAGATCTCACTACCTGAAACTGGGAAAGGGTAAAGCCATGAAGAAACCATGGATTAAAAAAAAATTCCCATAACCTGTGATCTTACCACTAGACCAACCAGTCGTTTAAGGTGAGAAACAGACTTAAAAAGTCAACTCTGTTACATATTTGTCTTATAAGTTAATGTCCACAGTTACAGTTTCCTGTGATTCCTATCAGGGTTGAAATCATTCATGAACATAAGTTAAGGTTACAGTATTTCCATTTCAAAGTTTCTTGCTTTGATGGTACATGCTGTTCATTTCTTGATGTTGTCAGTCCACTTTAGTCTTACACAGCATGAGATGACACACTTTGTTAGGTAATCACATGATAACTATTTACTAGAGTTATGTGTTTGCTCAATTTGGCAATTGGTCACAGATAATTGTGCAACTAATTCCTGGGCACTTTAGTGCCCTGAATGCTGGTGTTAAATGTGTCCACATTTCTCATGCCCTTGTCATTGTGTTGCTTGGTGTGATGGTGATATTGTACTCCACCTGCAGCAGTTTCAACATCAGCCTTTAGTTATCAATTCTGTATATAAACCTTGTTGCTCAATATTTCGTTTTTTTTAAAGCAACAAACATTGCTTAATTCCCATGCTTCACATAGGGGCATATGTGGAATCTTTTAAAGTGATCACATGACAAACAAGGCATGGATTCATGCACAAATTCTCAGCATAAACAATCCCCTCTGACAGCACAGTTTAAAATGGTTGGCCCACTTATGCTGATGGACAAATTACCAAAAATATATATACACAAAGAGTTGATCTTCAACAAACAAAAAACTACTGAAAGACTCTTCTACCAATACAAAGAATACTGTAAAATATGATATTTTATCACACAGCATCAACATAATTGAGAAGAGCTTACCAGAGATAGTGAAACTGGTAACATTGTAAATACTGTAATAACTGGTGATTCCACACACAGGAATTAGCTAAATCCGTTATTTCTTTTTTAAGCAAATATTTCACATCCCCCCCCCCTCCTACTATATTAGTGTATTTAGGGTGCAAACCAAAAAGGAAGTGACATATTAGTCAAAGGTTTCTGTACCTATGCAAACAGTTATGAATAAAAATACTTTCTTTTCACTAACAAAGAACATTACCAACCTTATACCTATGTTACTGTACAAGCAATTCAATTTCAATGCTTAAAAAGTGCCTCCCAATAAAGACAACCAAATGGTGGGGGCTTTAAAAAAAAAAGAAAAGAAAACAAAGAGCAGCTTGACTCAGTCAGGTTAAGACAAAATTAAATATTGAGAAAGGCCAGAAGATAATATGTTCTGATTGATGACTTGAGTAAAGTTGGGCACAGTCAATGGCTATTACAAGTGATAAGCATACGTTAAACAAATTCTTGCTGAAAGCTGATATGCAACTGTAATAAAGGTTATCAGGGGGTGGGAAGAGAGATATAAGAGAGCATATATCACAGCCCAACTGTTCACTGCAGCACAACAATGCCACTTTTCTCAAAACAGTACAAGTTTCATAATTACAAAGTCAGCGCCTTGGAATATTGAAAATGACAAGCTTCAGTTATTTAACTGGGACCAAGGCTACAAATAGTAGCAAACTCTCTCCAAATTCACATTAGAATTGTTCTGAATTTTGGAGCATGTCATGTGATAAGTGCATTAATAGAAGCTTTACCTTGCAGCTTATTTCTGCAGGATTACTTGCAATTACCTTTAATGAACACAACTGTATGTCAGTTATAAAGATGCTCACATGCCACAGATATGATGTCAAGTAAAGTTTGAAATGTAAAATCCACTAATGTACTGCATATTCCACATCCAATATTGCAGATGCTCTTGGATCTGGCATAAGTCCATCTCTGTGATATCAGGATTCTGTATCATGTCAGAAATGTTCTCTCTCTCACCCACATAATTCCAAAGAGGTGATGCAGTCATTTCAGTAGTTGGCTCCTGAGAAGAAGAACCTGGGTCCAAACTGACTATTGATGGGGGTTTTGGGTGAGGCACATATGTTTTTGAAGTCTAGGTCAAATGAATCTGTCCTGTGAATTGTGGGTTCTGACTTGCTTCGTTTGATTTTTGGGATGGACAGATACAGTGTTTCCAATGAAGCTAAGAGCTGTGGAAGGTATAAAAATACATGATTTTAAAAGAGTGATTAAACTAAATACTCCATTCCTTAAGATTTGTACATTACAATCACTTGTGAATGCAAATTAGATAATTTATTTAAAAAAATTACTACACACTCCATTCCCTAAGATTTGTACATTACAATCACTAATTAAAGCAAATTAGATAATTTATATAAAAAAAATACTACACACTCCATTCCCTAAGATTTGTACATATACAATACAATCACTTGTGAAAGCAAATTAAATAATTTATATTAAAAAATTACTACATACTACATTTCCTAAGATTTGTACATTACAATCACTTGTGAAAGCAAAATAGGTAATTTCTATAATGGTCGACTGCTTGACCAAGCGGCCTTTATCCCTCGGGTTCTATCATTGCCCCCCGACATACACCAGCAATGGTACTATGTGTCGTAAAGATAGTTTAGTTTTTCCAACATGGCAGAGATCTTCAATAAACATTTCACGAGTCTTCATATTTTGTGCCATTTTTATAAGTCTATTCCATATCCTCTTCATATTTTTTTCACCTCTCCACCTCCCAGCTCAAACTATTATTTGGCTTTCTCTCTCTCTCTCTCTGCGATCAGGCTCAATCAGAGTAGGATTCCAGACTCTCACATGAAGTCAGCTGTCAGGTTAAGTGTGTTGATCGCCCCCACAGACAGAACATCACAATTAGAGTCTGCCAGATCCACTCTGACCGAACACCCGTTAATACGTTGCACCGTGTTCTGCGCCAGTGGCCCAGTGCATCCGATTTCAGCCAGCATGCGCCAGTGGCCCAGTGCATCCGATTTCAGCCAGCATTTTATTCAGGCTTGCTTTCCTTAGCCTTTGTTTGTCCCCAATCTTCCTGCAAGGCAGCCTTTGGCCTTCTTATTTTGTCTGCTTCCTTCAAGGATTTCAAAAAGTAAATTTCATGTAACTCTCTCAGGTTGCCATTACGCTGCGGATTTATTAATGGCACTGTTTATTTCTACACACGTGCTATTATAAAAATACACTCACATTTTATTTTTTCTTCAAAATCACTCATGGAAACATTATCCACTTTTTAAAGAACTTTGTTTGAGAAATGCAGCAAATTACAGTTTCAGAGGTTTCACCCGAAATGTTTTTAATGTTTTATATCTTTTGTTTTGATAATAGAGAATTCATGTGAGTATATAAGGTTTGTATTGAACAGACTACTTTTTTTTTGTACATCTCTATCAAATATCAATGGAAATAATGAACATATATCGCTATCCTCTGAAATGATACTGATGGCTACAGTATGAAATCTGTGAGTTTCTTCGATGTTTAGTTATTATATATTTATTATGTAGTCATATGATCAAATTCTAATATATATTAAAATGCTATACAGTGGTGCTTTTTATTTTGAATGACCAGAATTTAAAACATTTTGGACATTCGAAAGGCAAATTTGAGATAATTTTTATCCACAATTTAAAAATGCTTCATGTTTGAACAGCGCATGTGTAGGCACAGTGGGGGGGAAAAAAAAAAACCAGGGGGGGTTTTCATTGGAAGTTACACTTCCTTAAGGGAAGCAGTGATTTTCAAAAGCAACTACCACCATCTCCCTTCCTTCTTACCCATCCTGGAACTAAAGACTAAGTTAATTTCCTCTTTGATCTTAAACTGCCCTGACGCATCAGTTTCTAATTATAAAAGAAAATGTGATCTTCACAAACTGAGTTGGTTTTGAAGATGAAAGGAGATGCGTTATTTGCCACACAGGACAGCACCACTCCTCCTCATTATGTTATAGTAAATGCAGTGTTCATTTTATTATCTATCTGTCGATCTTTCGAGCCGTAGCCAGCCCATAGATCCAGATATTCTTTCTCTATCTATATTTTTATTCTAGCAGTTTTTAATCCTTGTAAATATCTTTTATCAAATCTCACCATTTGTCTCTGTCTGTGCAAGCAACTCTACCTCATTGAGGGAGCCGATTCCTGCTGCTCTTGCCTTTCTGATCAATGTTCTTCTCAGTGTCGGCCACTGAGAAGAATATTGATCAGAGGCAAGAGCGGCATTTTATTATAAAGTATGTATATTTTATTTATTGTTGTCTTGTTTTAATTTAATATTCAGGGCATTTAAGTGTGTTATATTTATCTTAAATTATGTGTATTTGATATTTATCAGGACTACGTTTCATTAACAAAAGTGTTTTTACGATAGCGGCTTGTTAAACCTCTGATCAACGGTTTCATACCAAGTGGGAGAAAAACAAATCCTCCACTGATCCGAGAGGCAAGAGCAGCAGGAATTAGAATCAATAGATAGATAGATTTGATGTTTAAGTGTAGTAAAATTGGTACAGTTTTGGGTTTGGGAGCAGATTAATGCACTTCCCATTACAGTCGAACCTGGTCTTAGGACCACCTGTTTAAAGCGTTTCCCTGGTTATAGGACCGGGTCTACAATTTCCCCGAGTTTTTTACTATATGCTAACACTGATTACGGCGCTCACCGTATGACGCGACCAGAGACCAGGCTAATTAACCGCCGCCAATGTTATTTATCCCGTTTATGACGACCAGCCAGTCCTTCGTCTCGCTGGGAGCTATAAACGATCGACACAGGTGTCTACAGGTGTTGATGTTTTCCCGTATTTAGTGAGTCCCAGATTACAGTGGGACGTGTTACGTTTATCAGTCAATACTGGTGCAGACACAGATCTATGATTCGTGAAGTGACATCACTTCGCGGTTCCGTCTAGACCAGAGTAGACCATTGCGTGGCCCGTATAAATTACAGGAATTAACTAAAGAATTAGTCATTGCCCGCTTAGAGTGTATTCATGTACATGTACAGTATCTCAGTGAATTATTTTTGTGGATTTTAAAAGTGTTACACACAATATAGGAAATGGCCAGTGTCAAAAGTGTAAAACCAAAAGCATTAACGCTGGAAGAACGAATATCAGTGATTCGACAAAATCAGCAAGGTAAAAGTTCGCGATTATTGGCAGAACAGTTTGGAATGGGAAAGACACAGATTTTACGTACGTTAAAGAGAAAAGCCGAGTATATGAATGACTTTGAAAATAATGCACCATGTATGAAAAGAAGGAATAGCAGGAAAACGGGAAATGAAGACATAAATACACTTTGTTGGAAATGGTGTCAATCAGCACTTGCACGAAAAATTCCGTTATCTGGGCCGATGATCAAAGAACGAGCTTTACAGTTTGCAAAAGAATTGGAAAACTCAGTCTTTAAAGCATCGAACGGCTGGTTAGAGGCCTTCATTAAAAGACACAATCTTGTGTTTGGTAAGCAATGTGGCGAAGTCGGTGATTCAGATATGAGTGCTGCGGCTGACTGGACTTCTAAATTATCCGAGATATGCTATGGTTACGCTGCTCAAGACATTTTTAATTTAGATGAAACCGGGTTATTTTTCAAAGCGACTACGGACAAAACATTTTTTGTCAAAGGAGAAAAATGCGCTGGGGGTAAAAAAAGCAAAGAGCGAATAACAGTGATGCTATGCACTAACATGTTGGGGGAACGAGAACCGGCTTTAGTGATTGGGAAAGCAGCTAACCCTAGGATTTTTAAAAACATCAACATAAACACACTGCCAGTGATTTACAGAAACAACAAAAAGGCATGGATGACTGCAGCTATATTTGAAGATTGGCTGAAAAGTTTTGACCGTAAGATGCAGAAAAAAAAGCGCCACATTATTTTATTTGTTGACAACGCTACCTGTCATCCCAAGATCGAACTACAGAATGTTAAGCTGCAGTTTCTGCCACCCAACACAACTGCATTAGTTCAACCCCTAGACCAGGGTGTCATTCAGACATTTAAATTAAAGTTTAGACAAAAACAGCTTCTACATCTTATCACAGTCATGGAATCAAACAAGGATGCTTCCGGAACCGAACTCATGAAACAGGTCAATTTACTGGACGTAGTCTACTGGATTGCTGCAGCATGGAAAGAAGTGGACAACTCAACCATCCTTAAGTGTTTCTGTAAAGCAGGTTTTCATTGTCCTGCTGAAACACACGCATATTCTCTGACGCACATGGAATCTGCATCAAAGACCGACGTGCAAATTGTTTCTACTGCAATTTCTACTGCTTTGGATAACCTTTCAAAAGAATTGTTTGGATACCAATTGACAGACATCTCCATGATTGATTCAGGGCTCCAAACTTGCAACACAATAGAAACAAACTGGGATCTTCCTGCCACTGCAATTTTAGCTGCTGAGGATGTGAATAGTGAATCAGACAACGAACAAGATTCTACTGACATTGAGAAAACATACACTATCGCAGATGCACATAATGCTTTGGAGCTTCTGCGCACCTATTCAATAACAAACGGGAGATCTGACATACTAGACGTTATCATGGACTTGAGAGAAAAATTGAACTTATCGTTTATTTCATCTGTCAAACAACAGACTACCATATTGGAATTTTTTCAAGTCAAAAGTGATACATGTACAGTATAAGTGGAATCTGTGTATGTGTGTTTTATTTTTGTGTGTTTAACTATCGTGTTTTATGAAAAGTGTCCAACCAGTGGCTATTGTAGACCGACATGTGCACTATGTTCTACTCATGGATTACGCTGATTTGCAGGTTAGTTTTCATAGTGTTTAGGATAAAATTTTTTTTATCGCTCTATTTATTATGTGAAACCTGTGAGGCAGGACCACCTGTCCTATGGGACCAGTTTTTGAAAGTCCCGTGAATGGTCGCCTTAGACAGGTTCGACTGTATTTCTAATGGGAAAACTGATTCAGACTTCAATCGATCCAGGAGTTTAAATGGTCTTCTAAAACAAAGTTTGAATAGAAAGCACCAGTGTATATTTATTGGTTACTTCAGTCTGTTAATGCAAGTGTCAAGACTGAATTTTACCACTTCCTTCATAATGAGCAAATATTTATAAATTATCAACTGAGAAGAAAAAAGGACTAGATAAATGACTTTTATTTAGCCCTTTCTTTTTATTGAAAAAAATTTCAGCAGATAATTAAGAAGTCATGAGAGGTAACAAGAAAACAGATACCTGGGGAAAGAGAGGCCGAGCATCCCACTCAAACTGAACACAATCTAGCATATATCGTTTGAGCTGCTTGGGTGTGTCTGTGCGACATCTGCTGATGTCTGGTCTGAGATAACCCTTACCCACCATAAACAAAATCTGAGAAATCAAACCACACATTTTATGTGAATTTTTGTTCAACATAGTAAATTATCACTATAAAATGGTAATGATATGTCACCATCATCATCAAGTACGGTGTTGCTGACGCAGGTGATTATGTCTCTCCATAACCTCAACAGTTATCAAGAAAAGTTGTGTCATAAAAATACCCCAGAACCTGTTCTACTCTTCCATCTGTGTGGCTACCATGCCTAACCAGGGTGAGAGGAAGCAAGAACAGACTCACTGTCGCCTATGCAGTTGACTAAAATGTGCATGTAGCGACCTTGTCAACAAAATTTGCCAATGTGTTTTGGGAAATGCTGTGACAAGTAGTGGAGAGGATATTGAGAATTCTCGACTACAATGAAACTGGTTCCATGGATAGAATAGAATACTTGTCAGGTTTTATCAAATCTTTCAAGCGTAACCTTCTTTACTCACCTACTTTTCTTGCTGACTTTGTTCTGATTAAAACCATCTACCTTTGAAGATATTTTGTTCTCTTTACATCTGTCATCATACTTTATTTTCTTAACAATTTTTGTTTTATGTGCCTGCTGTCCTTTGACACAGCACAAATTGTGATTTTTTTGGTGTGCTTTACAAATATGAAGCTGATTTCACATGTTTCTATTACTTTCTGCACTGCAATAATGTTGTTTGTGCTAGTGTGTAAGAGTGAGAATAAAGTATAAAGAAATGAGAAAATGTGCTATACTAGTTGCAACATGAATTATAAACAAATGTAAACTGGACACAGTGCACAATAAAGACAAGAGGAGCAATATTAAAACAGATAAATGAATTTAAATATCTGGGAACTTTGTTAACTTCAGATGGTAGATGTACAACTGAGGTGGGGATGCAGAAAGGCTCATGCAAAAGCAGCTTTCCAAAAAAAACAGGAAGAAGATACTATGCAATCCATTTTTGACAACAGAAACAAGAAAGAGTTCTTAAATGTTTTGTAGAGCCAGTCTTAATATATGGATGTGAATCATGGACAATAGGACAACAGACAAGAAAATCACTGGAGGCTGTAAAATGTGGTTTTCTATGGCAGAATACCATGGACAGCTAAGAAGAATAATTAAAATGTTCTGAAAGGGGCCAAAGCAAAAAGAGAGATAATTTCCAATATTAGGAAGAAACAATCATCATTTTTTGGCTATGTAATGAGAAGGGAACAGTTGAAATATATTGTAACAACTAGAAAAATCGAGGGACAAAGAGATAGAGGGAAGTAAAAAGAAAAGATACCAGACAGCTGAAGAGAATGGCTTGGCAGAAGGTCAACAACAGAAATGATAAATAACTGCCGAGATCAAAAGTTGTGGAGAGACCTAATCACCTGCGCCAACAGGCACGGTACTTAATGATGAAATTAGGCTAAACAACATAGGAAAATGTAATAGATAATTGGGAATGGATAGAAAATTATGTAGGGCCACTTAGCAAGTTTTTCCTCAGTGTTTGCCCAATCACCATGATATACATCTCATTTACTATTTAATGTCACACTTGTGAAGCACTTTTCCCATCCATGAGACCCACGAGATGTCCTTTTAAGCTGTAATGTCCCATTCTGAATCTGATGTAGTAAACATTACGGTCTTATTTCATTCATTCCTGGCCTAACACTGATAGTAAAATACTTTAACATATTTCTGTGCTGTAAACGTGTGCCATTTGTTGAAAAGGCCAAATGTGGGATTTATTTTATCTCATAAAACTAACAATACATGCGTATTTTGTTTTTCCATTTTATTTTTTTTAAAAATAAGCCTCAGAAACCTGGGATTGAACGCATCCAAAAAGGAGAAAAAAAATCGAAACAGAAGTTTGTTCCTGTACAAATATGTTTGGATGTGAGCATAAATGTATGATATGTGCACTGAACTAAGAAATCCTACAACTACCAAAATAAAAGGTAAAGTACGAGGCTTGAACCGGCGTCTTAGCACGTGAGTTTCCACCCATATGTGCTCGGCCGCCTATCCAGAAATGTTCGGAGATTTTCTGTATAGTGTCGCCTCAAGCATCGAAACTCAGATGCGAGGCGACATCCCTCACCTTCCCAGGGTAGTACCCTGGTACCCATTTCTGCCAACAGCTGGGCTGACCATGGAGGTTTTATTTTTATGCCAATCACAAGTACAATTCACACTGCTTCCAGCAGGAATCAAACATGGATTGTCTGAACGTCGGTAGTCCAGTCGAGTGGTTTTCCCAACTAGACTGCCAAGGCCCCCAACCAAAATAAATAATCCTGAGTAAAGCCTCATCAAACATCATGCAAAATACTCAACAGTTTAAGTATGCCAGCAATAAACCAAAGTATTTGCAAATGTCCTCAGTCCTGCCAACTTCTCAAATGCAGTAAGCTCGGTGAAGTTCCAAGCATTATAAAAACTGGTTATAAAACAATAATACATCAATAAAGTATTAATCCATTATACATTTCAATTAATATTTACCTGATCCTTGTTGTTGATATTTGAATATGGTAAAGTCCCAGTCATCAATTCATATAAAACTATGCCAAAAGCATAAACATCTGATTCAAATGTGTAGGGATTCTGTTCTTTCATTCGTATCACTTCTGGTGCCTACAGGAAGAACAACAAACAGAATTGTTACATTAATAATTCCAAAGATCTGGAGTGTCAACATACTCATGTACACGTCAGTTCTATTTTTACGCACAATGTAGAATAGAAAATCAGATACAGTATTTCCATAACTCCTTTCAGGCACTAGGTGCCAATATAATTTATAAAATGTCCGGGGCTGACACCATCATAAGCATTAAGGAATAAGCCAGCACTAGACTCCCTGGAGTAGTCTAGACATGTTCAACCTAACAGAGACAAAGACAACCCATAATGATCTAGTAGTAAAGATGTAGATAATATCATTTTACAAAATTAAGCTATTTATTTCTCCACCCCACGTTTATAACCACATCTAAGGCCTGCAAATGCAAGTATTCTGTAACAACACAAAAACAGACATAATCCTGACATAGCAGAAGTACCACATATAAAAATTAGAAACCCATGCACTCCAAAAATGCACAATCTTATAGAAAGCAGTATCTTCCAATCTAACAAATGTATACAAAACCTAAAGAGTTGGCCCCCATTCAAATTTTCTTCTCACAATTCATTTCAAAGAAATTAATATTTTATATTATTTATCACATACTTTCTTTGTGAAAAATATACAATGTAATCCTTTCACAAACGCTTGAAGAAACTATTTTGCAGCAGATAGAAGCTATTAGAAACCCACAGTATGTTTAGGGAATTTATGGATTCAGTTTTGAAAAAAACTTGATAACACACCATAAAATTATCCTTCAGTTAATAATAAATAAACAGTGGGACTCACCATCCACAGTATAGATCCAGAAGGTTGTTGGAACATATGAGAGCCGCTCCATCTAGTTTTTACAGTAGCCAGACCAAAGTCACCAATTTTAACTGTCATGTTTTCTGTACAAACTTCTGTTAAAAAGATGTCTGCAAATGGTTAAGGAGTTGAAATAACTTTCTTAGCAGCATAACTATGTGGTAGGAGAAAAAAAACCTGGTTAGGTAAGAAATCCATAGACTTTCTGTCAATGAGCAAGAAATGTCCCAAAAAAATAGATAACAAAAAAAGACAAAAGTGTCACTTTATACTGCCACGATAAAGTAGTAATAACTATGAAGATAAAGACTTCATTATAAATGTTGGACCAGCCATGATTGTTATAAATGGGTAAAAAATTAAAGTAGTAACTTTTAAATTAAAACTAACATAAATGCTAATGCTGCTAACCTTGCTTAGAAGATGGAACCAATTTGTCTTATTCTGTCCTCTTTTGCCATATTTTATTTCAAGGATATCATTTGTCTCAATTCCAAATGCCAAGAGTGTAACATTAAGATAACCAATGAAAAGACAGAAATAATAACAATAAACGGCAATCAAACCCATTGCTATTTTTCTAACAATTATCACTATTGGACACTAGTGTTGGACCAGTCTATAGCATCATTCATGACAAGCTGAAGTTCTGAAATGGATACTCAAACAGTGGGGAATGAGTGGCTGCAACCATTTGAAAAATTTTCCGCTGCAGTTTCCATGGTTAAGCTCCGACATTGAACTGGAGGGTGATTGTGTTAAACAGTGATAATATAATTATTTCAGTGTTTGCAATAAATACAATTCTTTAAATAAAAAGATAGAAAATACTTTTCCATAGAATACACCCTGTATAAGAAAAAGCTGTAAATAAAACTATCTCAATAGTACCTGCTGCAAAAGTATGTACTAAAAGTAACCTAATGTAAAATCATAAAATGGGAGTACAATCAGTCAAAAACAAAGAGAAGATATGCAAAAAAAAATAAAAGAAGTAAAAAGAACAGACAATAGAAATAAAGCAATTAAAAGATCATGAATCAAGGAAAACCCTAGAAGAAAAACTAATGGAGGAATTCAAGAAACTCCCTAATGAAGTATGCACAGTAGAAGAAAGAAGAATGGAAATAGTTTAAGAAAACAGTAATCAACATCTCAAAAATAGTATGTGGAACAAACTAAGGACAAAAGAAGGGAAAAAGAGCACCCTGTGGTGGAACAAAGCAATTAGAGAAGCAATTAATGAAAAGAAGAAACTTTAAAAATTGGAAAGAGAATAAGAGCCAAGAAGAATATGAAAAATATGCCTTAGTTCGGGAAAAAGTTAACATTTTTATCAAAGAAGCTACACATGGACAGAATCCTGACAACATAAGAGCAGGGATTTCAAGACAGCCACAAGAGATTTCTACAAAGCAGTAAATGCAACAAAATCAAGAAAAGAAAACCATGATCCTACTGAGCTCTTAAATGACAAAGATGGACAGCAAATACCAAATAACCAACATATGGAACAGAGAGGGAAACAATATTTTGAAGACCTATTAAACATGGCACCAACCATGAATAACACAACAAAAACCACGCAAAGAAGTCACAAACACTGAACCCAACATCATGACAGAGGAAATCGATGAGTAATCAAATATGCGCCAAGAAATAAAGCACTGGGGATAGATAACATACCAGCAGAAATAATAGCAGCAGCATGTGAAACAGGAGTTACATAGTTGCACAGAATATTCAATGCAGCATGGCACCAACAAAAAGCTCCAGAAGACTGGCAAGCAACAGGCAATTGATATATCGATTCTCAGCCACATAGGAAAGTTATACATCAAAATTGCGGAAAAAAGGCTGAGACCAAAAATAAAACTACAGTTAAACCTTTCTCAAATGGGGTTAAGAAAAAAACAGGATGTACTGACGCTCTATTCAACTAAAAACATCTTGCAGAAAAGATGATAGAACAGAACACAATCAAAATTTGTACATAGTTTTAACTGACCAGGAAAAAGCATTTGACCTACTCGAGTAAACTGAGAACAACTGTAGAAAATACTAACAACATATAGAGTAAGCCAACATCTAACCAACCTAATTAAAAGTCTCTACATCAACAGCAGTTGCACATTAAAAACAGCAGCAGGTTATACAGACCACTTTGAAGGTAGATCAGGTGTAAGACAGGGTTGAGTACTATACACCCTACTGTTTGTTACATACACGGACTATATATATATATATATATATATATATATATATATATATATATATATATATATATGCAAGTTAGCCAACCAATCAGAGACAGAAGAGATCAACGTGCTTCCATATGCAGATGATTAGGCACTAATACATGGAATAATAGAAGACCTACAAGAGCGCTTAAAAAGACTCAACAGCACAGTCATAGAATACAACATGAAAATCAACATCAACAAAACAGAAGTCATGATTATCGCAAAAGAGAACAGAACAACAACATAACCATAGACAGCAGACAAGTAGAGGAATTTAAATACCTTGGAAGTCTAGTGACAAACAACAATTCACAAACAGACAGAAATAGACTTAAGATGCAACAAGGCTTGTCGAATCATTGAACAGCTATCACCACTATTGTCCAACAAGGAAATAACTGTAGAGACAAAACGGGCACTCCACAATACAATCTTCATTCAAAAATTGTGCTACCAATGCCAGTCCTGGATCCTATTAAGAACAATAAGAAAAATAACTTCTACTGAGATTAAATGTGTTAGATGAAGGAGAGGAAACAGCCGGAGAGATAAAATCAGAAATGAAGAACTGAGAAAAAAAAAAGCTAGGAATAATCCTCACCATAGAATATATAAGGGAGCCGTGATAGCTCAGTGGTTAGTGAACTGGACTACAAAGGACAAAGAGTAGGGTTATAGATCCCAACCGACGGTTCCGGGTTCACCCAGCCTTTAATGGGTACCGGATTTTTTTTCTGGGAAAGTGAAGCAACATAGGCGTAATACCAACCACATTAACCCAAAAATCATGTGCCGAAGGTCTGTAAAATTTATGGTCACTAACACCATATTTCCTATACGCCACTTGGCGTAACGGGGATACTTCACTTTACTTTTTTAAAATAGAATATATAAAGAAACAACAGATAAAATGGCTTGGCCGCGTGTCATGCCAGAAAGATCAAAGCACAACACAGAACCTTCAATAAATGTTGTGAGAACACCAGACCCAGGGGTCGACCATGAAACAGATGGATTGATGGAATATTATAAGCACTAGGATACATAACAGCAGCAGAGGTGAAGAGAAGAGCAAAAGACCCCCAAATTATATCTCCCTATGACGTTGAAAGGCAAATGAGGAAGGAAAGAAGAGGTAGAAGAAAAGCACCTGGTCAAATCCCATGTGGAGTTATTTGTTTTCTTCATTGACTCAAGAAGGTCTTAAGATGGGTGAGGTTAAAGTTTCCAGTCTTTTTGGAAGTAGAAGATAAAACTTAGGTTCAAGATGTGCACATAACAGTGAATATAGAAGATCAGACTTTATCCACTATCTTGGACTAAGTTTCAAAAGTACAATTTTGACTATCACTGAAATTATGTTAATCAACATTGTGAAATACCAACCAGTGTGAGTAAAGCAATAATCAAGAGAGACAGCTGTGAGGGATATGATCTTTGGCATTTTAGAAGAGCTTAGGATCACAAAACAGATATCACTGAGATCTGCATCAAGATATGACACCCCTCTATGGTAAACAAAAGAAGACAACAATTTACATACTTGCACATAAACTGACATGATGTCACAGCTTACAGGACTAAAGAATGTAATCTAAAGATGACATAAACCATTCTCTACGACAAAGGATACTGTTTGATTTTAAATCTCTGTGAATTATTGACTTTGCATGCAGGTAACTGTGGAAACAAAATAAAATATCTTTATATAATCTTAAATATAATAAATATAAATTATATCACAAAACTAATAATAATGATTATATGTAACAATTTGAAGATTAATCATATGTATGTAAAAAAAATTTACATAATTTATTAATTACCATGATATGCCAAAGACCATTTTTTGGAATATTCAAGTGGTAATTTCTCATTGTCTTCACATTCACATTGGTTGGTGGAGTATTAAACTCCACCAAGGACAGACTTTTCTGACTGTAAAAGTAATTTTCTAAAATGTTATTCATTCATTCATTCAATCTAATCTCTCAAATCAAACTATCTATCAATCTTATCTATCTATCAATGAATCTTATCAATCTTATCTATCAATCTAACCAATCAATCAATCTTATCTATCTAACCAATCAATCAATCTTACCTATCAATCTTATTTATCAATCTAACCAATCAATCAATCTTATCTATCTATCAATCTTATCTATCTATCTACCTATCTATCTAATCTATCAATCAATCTTATCTATCAAATCAATCAATCTTATCAATCAATATGTCTGTCTGTCTGTCTATCTATCTATCGTTCTTTCGAGCCAGAGATGACATATAGAGCAGAAATTCAAGACCCTTGTGTCCGACGATCATCAATCGATGACTACTGAAAGAACTGATTGTCCTCTTTGTTATCCGTCCTTAAAAGGATGTTAAATAGGCATATATGTGTTGTGATGCAGTTTATTTGTGCCTTTCGGCCCAACACATCCGACTTCAGCGCTGCATTTTTGGATACTGGATAGCCTTCCCTCTTCAATCACTACTCGCTTGACCAGACTAAACAGGTTAGTCTGTTTCTAGAAACACAACAAAGAGGTGGAGTAGGATCTGGTTGGTTCACCCATCCAAGCACAAGCCATCAGCTGTGAGTTGCTGACAGCTTCCAGCTCCGCTGTTATGGGGCATCTTGTCTCTAACATTTATAAGTCATTGCTACCTTTGATATTCTGGATCTAATTAAAATTTTTGTGTAAAGAGCAGGAAAGTTTTGGAGAGAAAGATATGCAGAAGCATGGAGGAGGAAACAGTGACTTAAAGCAAAGTGATTCTAAACATAATTTTTAACCCTATCAACAATTGCAATACTGACTCCATTCCTTGTGCTGTCTGTTTAGCAATCATAGTGATCTGATCCATGCGGAATTTTGTCTCCTCCACGTGTAAATGTTTGTACAAGCTGTGCCCATCACACCACTGGGTAACTATGGCCAGATGGGGCTTTGAAACCAAACCCATAAACAGCAGGATATTCAAGTGCCTTGTTTTTCTACAAAAAAATAAGAAATATTTGTTTCTTGAGGTGCATGTTTTATATTTTTTATAAATATAATATTCCATATTTATTTCATTTCCATACTTTATTACAAAAGCAAAAGCCTCTTTTCTATAATAAAAATGCTTTTAACTACACCCATACTAAAAAATATATGAAAAAATAGTAAGCACATACTAAATGAGACCAAAGCAAAAAGTAGGCTAATTTCCAACATCAGAAGGAAATAATCATCATTATTTGGCCACGTAAATAGTAAAAACAACTGTAGTGATAGAAGGTTGTAGATAATCATGTTTACATGATGATTGGGGGAGAGAGAACCCTTAAAGAATGTTGGTTTATTAAGGAGAAGAGTGAGTGTCATCCTTCTGCATATAAAATTAAAAAAAAAAAACAAATAAAAAAAAAAAAAAAAACCAGTCAACAAAATATATGGCACTGAAAGAGACCTGAGACAAGATTCCATAAATTAATATGGCTGTGAAGATGAGAATTACATTATATTAAAATATGACATATAACAAATATAAAACTGCATCATGTAGAGTTGTAAACCAACCTTATCACACCAACTTCATTCTTAAATGCTTGCATCTGAGCTGGTGTAGGATCTGTTACATTTAACTTTTTCACAGCTACTGGACCATGCCAGTGAGCTTTAAATACTGTACCAAATGAACCAGATCCAATCTGTCGATCATAGATGATTTCAGAATTGGGAATTTCCCAGTCTTCATTTGAATCTCGCCTTCCTCGCTGGAGAGAAGAAATAGCATGTGCAAATAAATTATATAACTTCTAATCTAGTTTTAAAGGCTTCATGAAAAACACATGGCTGCCACTAATAACTCCTCCAATTGGACAATACATCTCTTTCAAATCTAGTACAGGTTACTGTCACTCTATTCAAGGTTTCCCCTCTTTTTCTTTTCATATTTTTTATAGAAGTTTAGTTTACTTATATCATCATGTCTCTTGTAGATCATTGCATTCACCACAGCCAGTCTAAAAGAATTTGTCTGTAGCTAATTCTCCCACTTTTATAATTGTCATGTTCTGGGTCTCTGGGACAATAGATAGATAGCATATTTCTGAAAGCAATAACCAAATAAAGCTAGGAGAATTACCTCTATTAGATGTACAATCTTACATATATCTGGGCAGTAATATAGATAAAGAGGGAGGAACAGAAAATGATACCAAAAGCAAGAGGAGCTTTCATTGCACTGGGAAACATATGGAAATCCAAAGAAATTAGGTTAAATACAAAAATAAACATTTTCAACTCAAATGTTAAGGCGGTCCTATTATATGGCTGTGAAACATGGAGAACAACAAAATTTACAATTACGAAGATACAGACTTTCATTAATGGATGTTTACACAGGATAAAAGGATGGAAATGGCAGGACAAAATCACTAACATAGAATTATGGAAATGTACCAGTCAAACATTAGTGGATAAAGAGATACAGCGAAGACGATGGTGCTGGATAGGACACACACTACGGAAGCCAACTGAGAGTATTACACAACAGGCCCTTTTTTGGAATCCCCAGGGGAAAAGACAAAGAGGAAGACCAAGGAATTCTTGGAGAAGACAGATAGAAGCAGAGATGAAGATGATGGGGAAGACATGGAATAATCTTAAAAGAATGGCAAAAAAACAGAAAGACTTGGAAAGTGTTTGTTGAAGACCTATGCTCCACTGGGAACTAAAAAGGTAGTAGAAGAAGAAGAATATTTCTGAAAACAAAACAAAATCAAGAATACCATCAAACCATAATCATAAAAAAATAGAGAATCTTGCTTACAGTTCTTTTAGCAAGGTCTGTCTCCTCAGACTTTGCCCTTGGCCGTACTGGTTTGACAGCATTAGTTGGAGATGAATGAGCACTTTTTGTGGGGCTCTCACTTGAAGACTGGGATGGGAGAGCCAGGGTTTGAGCCAGCTGACCTGTCAAAAAGTTTACAATAAAATAAGTTCTTTATTCTAGTCAGTAAACCAATGTTAACAAACATTTGGTTCTGAATGCTCACCTATTCTAATGTATAGTTCAAACAAATTTTATGTACTAGTATTTTAAACAAATGTTAATTATATGTGTTCTATACTCTAGTCTGTTAACAGATGCAGATCAGACTGACTGTATATTCAGACCTGTCAAAGTTGCATACTAGCCTATCAATATCAAAGACTGTAATTCACACATTTGATTAAACACACCTGGTTTGCAAAAATATGTTATTTAAATTAGCAGCATACACAGTTTAAAATGTGTGAGACAACGCCAGAAGAAAAAAACTACACAAACCAAATAATGTTTGAATTGCTGTTCCTAAAGTTTTTACTTTCCTGGAGTTGTTCATAACATTTTCAAAATGAGCGTACCAATATTTTAGCTTAATATATAATCATCCAAATTATATTATTTTTACAGCAAATATTAATGTTAACAATCTTATTATAATAACAATAGTTCAGTTACTGTCACTTTTAGTTTCATGATTTTATTTTTGGTTGCAGTTTTCATACATGCAATATTTGAATGTACGATTAACACCATGCAACCAAATAGGATTGTGGGTTGGGAAGGACAAAAGCATTATTTATTATCAATAAAAATGATTAATACAGACTGGCTAATTATTCATGTTAAAGTGTCTTTACCATTTTTAAAACTGATAACAGAAATAAGGCAGGGTATGAATGATGTGAAACTAAAATATTAACAAACAACCATTATTTTACAATGTTTTAGGCTACAAAAACAGGAGTATATCATTTCTTTAATTATCATCCTTTAATAATTGCACATTCTGACAAGCAAATTAAACTAGAAGAGAGATGCTTAATGCAAACTGGAAGACATGCTTGACAATAAATTGTCTGATGTTACATTTAATGTTAGTGACTTCTTGTCCTCAGTCTAATTCACTAATAACTAAGCTACCTCAGCTCCCAAAATGCATCCACTTTATTTTTAAAACTGTATACGGGGCATTTAAACACTGCAGAATGTTGAGATCATATAACCACAACCACCATGGCGATGAGCTGTGTTTGCATTAACACTGACAGTTTGGCATACATGCCAGGGTATCTGATGACAAAAGTCAAAGACTTCATTAGAACATAGCAGACTTCAAGGGGATGAGGATTAAGAGATGATTGTGCTGATGGTACTGGCTGAGAATACTAATGGATTAGTATCTTAAGCTGACACTACGGACAAAGGGGATGAAATGCTGCACACTTGAAATATGATACAAACTATCAGCAAAATATTACTCTTGGATGAGCATGCAAAGACAGTTACAGAAGAATCATCATAATGTGCCATACAGGTTGGCGTAGGCGATCATGTCCTTCCACAATCTTCTATCCACAGTGCATCGTATCAATTCTGTTGTTGACTGTTTTCCATGCCATAACACCAAACTATCTAGGATCTTCTATCATCCGTGATCTCTCTTTCCCTGTATTTTGCCAGTTGTTACCAAGTATTCCAACTTTCTTCTTCTCATGATGCGCCCAAAAAATATTGATAGTCTCTTAGGAGCTCCCTTTTTGTGTTGGCCTTTTTGAGAATGTCCTCGCTGGTCGTTTAAGCTGTCCAGGGAACTTACATCATTCTTCTGAGAAATCCTATCTCTATGGCCTACAATTGTCTTTTCTTCTGTTTGCCTACTGTCCATGATTCGCTTCAATAGGTCAGAATTGGCTCTATATAGCACAGATGAACTCTCTTTCAAATATCTATTGATATAGACTTGTGGCATACAGAAGAATAAATCTTGAAATCAACCAATTGATAAACATTTATGTTGGTGAGAACAATAAAGTTGTCTACACTGACAAGTCTGTGATTCGCAAAGCTAAAATATTAACTATCTTTAATCTGAGAATGGCATTTTAAGCTGTTACTGCTCCTCTGTGCTGACTTTCTGAGATTTCTTTGAAGAAAGCAGTTACTGTGTTTGATGCACATCCATGTTTTTTAATGGGATATCTAGGAATTTTAAACATTGAAGAGGATTCAGTTATGAGACTAACAATTATGACTCAAGCTGAATGCAAGTAGGGAGCCGCAATAGCTCACTGGCTAGTAAACTGGACTACAAAGGACACGAGGTAGGGTTCGATCCCAACCGATGACTTCTGGGTTCACCCAGCCATAAATGGATACTGGATTTTTTCTGGGAAAGTAAAACGGCACAGGCATAATACTGACCACATTACCCCAAAAATCATGTGCTGAAGGTCTGTAAAAATTATGGTCACTAACACCATATTCCCTATACGCCATTTAGCATTGGGGGGGGGCTCTATGAGAGTTAACTAGCTGCAAGAACTTATCAACATGTGTCTAGAAGGATGAAACTTACGGGTCTGCCTTAAGGATACTGACTTGTAGGCAATTTAAATTTTAAGCTCACCAAACTTGTAGGCAATTTAAATGTTAAGCTCACTAAACTTGTAGGCAATTAATAAAAAAGGAAAAAAAACATACTTTTTTTCATACGTAACTGGACAAGATAACTAACATAGCAGACAACAACATAGTGTTAAGAGCACAAACATTTTTATTTTTTTTAATTAATTAATTTTTTTTATTTACAAATCTGTGAATGTTAATAATTTTGAGTTATCATGTCATGACCATGCGAGTTATCAGAAAACATTCAAGTAAATCTGTGGCTTTTATGATACCTTTGCCCTTTGAAAGGGAAACATTTTTTGAAAAGGATGCACTGCTATCACTAGCATGACGTTTGTCTTTATAGAAACTATATCGATAGCTTGAGAATAAATCTGCAATAACAAGATATTTTAAAAGAAGTACTGAAGAGTGTAACATTAGGAAGGTTTTTCTGAAAAATATTTCCTCAAAATAAGGCATTTAATCATAAATATATATAACTAATACATTTTTTAATCAAAGAGATGTAACAAATTAATTACATTAACTTTCTCGATTTTCTTGTGAAGGTAACATAAGGGGACAATGAATTATAAATGCTGCTGTTATTTATCCAGCAGAATGTGAGTTTTTGTCCTTTTTTTGGTTCAATTTATTGTACTGTATTGCTTACAAGTCTGTGGATGAACTGTCTAGAACTCTTTTAACCAAAAAAGGCTGTTTATGGTAAACATTTAATTAGGAATTCTTACTTATCATAACAGGGACCTATAAATAGTTTAACATGTGATGTGATTTGCAGAAAACAAAAACCAACAGACTTTTACACACACACACAACTGAATGCTTTACAAGTAGCTGAATAATGTATGATGATAGCCATTTCTGATTTGTTTTTACAGCTTCCAACTTCACATATACATCAATTACAGATGGTAATACTACAAACAGGACTTACTTGACTTTGATCTGGCATGAGCACACTGAAGTTCTCTGAATCTCCGCAAATATTCCTAAGCAAACAAAAGTTAAACTAGAATTGTTTCAGATTCATTTCAGAGTGTGATAGAAATTTGTGAAAACTAACCTATAAATAAATGTATGGAATATTTTGTGGTGCACTCTATCAAAAAGTCATCATAAGGCAAGTTGTTTAGATATGTCACCAACTTTACGCTGACCAATTGACATCCAAAAGTATAAAAGGATAAAGAAGAACAAATTAGATACATTTATCTGCAGGTGTCTATTCTTTGTAAACTTTTAAAACAAAATATAGTGATATACTTAAATAAAAATGTGGATAGAATGTTGCCATGTCACTCACTTATCTAGAAATGTACTGGTTGATGGTTAATAAACGCCAGTGGGCCCCATATGGGCCTTTGCCTCTTGGAATCATGAAGGGGCTGAGACAATTGCAATGACCATTTTTTAAAATTTCCTGGGTTCTGTTGGAGAAGCTAAAGAGTATCCATCCTTGAGATACCTCAATAGATCTTCTGTGCAAGCAGACCCTACTACCGTGTGCAACTAGGACAATCTTTACTTTGTTAGTCAGTCAGTTTTGAAGTAGACTGTTACCAAGATCCTAATTTGGAGTTGAGTGAGGTCTTGACCAACTGCAGGTTACTGATTCTGCTATGGTGGTAACATGCTACCTAGCTTTTGATTGAATGGATGTGAGATATAGTTATAAAAAAATACAGAAGTTACTATTATTTATATTTGATCACATCTGCAAAAGTTAAATTTCCAGTTGAATTGCTAGTGTAGATGTGAGAACTTAATATTTGATATACGTAGAATATTTTATGAAGAATAAAAGTTGAGTTCAGTTGGACTTGATGAGACGTATTCTGTCACTGTTACAACCAACTTCTTGTTTCTCTAGAAGACTGGTGATAACCATTAATATTATCATGGAAGCAAGGCACCCTGCTGCAGGTGCTAAACAGTAATTTATCAGCATCACAGCTACACTGTCAACATTTAAGATTTTTAGCTAATGAACATACAAAAAATACATTAGTTAGAGGCACAAAACTGTTACATTTTTTTGGAACAGACAAATATAGTGGAGAGAAAGAGAGAATTTGTAGAAAATGGAATGAAGGAGAATATTCTAGTTTTTAATGTGTTTTTTTTTCTCATTTAATTCATACTGATTTAAATATTTCCTACTAAAAATATACAACTTTAACTCTAACATTGAATCTGATGACCAAATTAATGAATGTAAATTTTGAACACTTCTGAGAAATTATCTAATTATTAAAACTTACAAACATGAAGATTGTGAATTACCTCCTGGCTTATGTCATTACTATCAACCATGTTAGCACAAACATTAGGGGCTGAGGTAGATCTTTCTCTCTGCCCTAACTGAGGAACAGGACTTCGACTTTGGTGACCACCCTTTGATGGAGCTAGGCCCTGCTTATTACTTGGAGCACCCTGAGTATCAGTGATAAATCTGTAAGAATAGCAGTTTGACAATAACTGAAGACATCTTAGATCTATGCATTTGAGTTGTTAACAGATCTTTTAATGATACTGTAAGAAGAGCAATCTGACAATAATTAAAGACATCTTAGATCTATGCATTTGAGTTGTTAACAGATTTCATAATGATACTGTAGCCACTTAGATAAAATCAAACCTATTCTCCAATCAAAGACTGGCGGTTATGAGTGTCTAAAATTTCCTTTTCCTTTTAACATTTTCTGTTTCTTGCCTTAGTATCTTCTAACATTTCCCTCATTTTCTGTCAACAAGAAGTGAGCCAAGGATAAGTAACGAATAATCAAGATCACTGGAAGCAACACTTAAACAAACTCAACATCTTAGGAACAAAATACAACATGAAAATCAACATCAACAAAACAGAAGTCATGAATGTCGCCAAAAATAAACAGAACATCAACATAACTATAGAAGGCAGACAACTAAAACAAGTAGAGGAATTCAAATACCTAGGAAGTCTAATGACAAACGACAATTCCCAAACAGCAGAGATAGAATCAAGATGCAACAAAGCTTGTCAAATCATCGGACAGTTATCACCACTATTGTCCAACAAGGAAATAACTCTGGAGGCAAAACGAGCACTATACAATACAATCTTCATTCCAACGTTGTGCTACCAATGCCAGACCTGGACTCTAGATGCAAGAACAATAAGAAAAATAACCTCTACAGAGATGAAATGTGTTAGACGAATGACAGGAAACAGTCTGAGAGATAAGATCAGAAATGTAGAACTGAGAAAAAAGCTAGGAATAGCCCCAGCCATAGAATATATAAGGAAACAACAGATAAAATGGTTCGGCCACGTGACAAGGCAGAAAGAACAAAACACAACACAACGAGCCTTCAACAAACGTGAGAACAACAGACCCAAGGGTCGACCACGAAAAAGATGGATCGATGGAATATTAGAAGCACTAGGAAACATAACAGCAGCAGAGGCGAACATAAGAGCAAAAGACCGCAAATTATATCTCCCCTCGACGCTGAAAGGCAGATGAGGAAGGAAAGAAGAAGAAGAAGAACTGGAAGCAACAACAGAGTTATGGGATGAAGAAGGTTTACATGATATTATCCTCGAGAAATCCTTTAAAGCTATTCATTTAAGCTAAGAAGTGCTACTATCAGTATAACTAAATACCCACTGGCGAACAAAGTCTCGGTTTGTGTCTCGTGCAGTGCGCAGATAGACCTCCAAATCACCCTGGCAATTGCGAGGTACTTTATCTTCACAGCGATGATGAAATTTGAGCCCACATGTCTGACAGCGAATACTTTGAAACAACAGATTGCGGCAGACATCACAGAAAGTCAATGAAAAATATGTCTTTCTTCCCTGCAATGTTCAACAAATCAAATAGTTAATAAAAAACAAACACATAAAAACCATTAAATAAAAACTATGTAATAATTACACAATAAGAAAAGAAAAAAAAAACTAAAAGTAAATAGCTATTGGGACAATGAACTGAAACTATATCAAATTAAATAGCATGGTGCCACTAGATTTTAAAGTATTTATTATTATTAATGATGGTTAATTAGATTAGGTTTCCACACATGACACAGATATGGTTTTGAATCTAATGTGATGCACACATTTATTTACAAATACAGCTATTTGCTCATCATCAGCTTCGTTTGTAGCGCATAACACTGAACAATTGAAAGTCTTCCATATTTTGTTTTGTAGCGTGTTCGTATCAGACGGCTATTTACCGGTTCCCATTCTAATAAACTTCTTGCAGCTGCTATCTGTCATCATTATGCCTACTCCTTCACGGTGTTTTCCATCTTCCCTTCCAGAAAAAACTACTATTTTATTATCAACAGATTTCCTACCTGTTCCAAGCCAGTTCATTTCGCTTAATCCTAAAATATCTAGATCTTATCTATCCATCTCGCTCGCGACTTGTGCTTGTTTCGTCGGGGCAGCCATTGATCGTACATTCCAGAATCCTATTTTTGTTTTAAGGCCGAAAAAAACTATCATTATTATCTACTACTAATTTGCACATTCTGTATCAGGTCTACATTTCATTAACAAAATTGTTTTTACGGTAGCGGCTTGTTAAACCTATGATCAACGGTTCTATACCAAGCCGGAGAAAATATAAAACTGCTAGAATTAAAATTTAGGTAAGAGAAAGAGTTTCTGGGTCTATGCCCTATGGGCCAGCTATGGCTCGAAAGGTCAATAGATAGATAAATTTTCCTATAAATTTTACCAAGGCAGGGACCATTTTTTGGCATAATCTTCTCAATATATTCCAACTGCAAAGGATTTTTGTAACGGATGCAGAATGCACATGCGCCCCCCCCCCCCCACATATAGATATAAATTTACAAATAAGAGCTAGTGTGAAAGATACTTACAAAATTATGTGCTAAAACAACAGCTCGGGGCATGGATCTGGTGATGTTGCTATCATCATCAATCTCTAAAAGTTCAACAGAAACCTCCTGGCCTGCAAGCTCTCCCATGTCTGTATTCCATGTTAGTTGAATTCTGTAAGTGAAGGTTAATCTTTAATGGTTAAGTAAAACAATGGATTATTAAACACAGAGGCTAGTCTGAAAAAAAGTAAATCAAAAAGTAAACAAAATCAAATCTGCATAAAAAAAAATTTAAAAACATGTAAACTATTCTACCAGGTAAACATTTGCACAAAAACAGAAAATTAAAGCAGACACTGTCAGGACCAGGAACTGTGCTCTTATCTTATAGAGACGATGTAATGTCACTATTTCATTATGATATGAGAAAACCTAACAATTTTAAAATCTAAGAACTATAACGCTTCAAGCTGAAAATGAAATTAGATATCAATCTATTATATACAGAATGAGTCATATTCTTCACAAAATAAAATAATCAAGGATACATAAAATATATGTTTAAAACTATGAGAGAAACAAGCTGGGTTTCAAAGAAATAAGTGGAGGACTGGGTGATTGTGAGGTAAGATGTCTATCAGCTTCTGGATAGGAAGGTATCAGACTCTGTTCTGGTGGTGCGAATTTCTTCATTTCAATCTGTGGTTTCTTTGTGGCTTTACCCTTCCTCAGTCTATGAATAGTGATATCCTTCTCAGCATTCATCCATGAAATGGGCGTAGATGTGTCTCTAATTTACAGCAAAGCTGTGATATCTTTGTCTTTTAGTTGGACACATCAATCTCCAGTATTGGCAGACTTGCTTAACAATTTTTCCCAGGTGGTGGCAATTTTTGGCCTGCCCTTTTCAAGCTTTTAACTGCCATGGGTCCTTTAATGTGCACAAGGGATTCCTGCTTTTCATCATTAGCAGAAAAGAAAGGACAAGACATCAGATATCACTACCCAATGTCTGTGGTGGAATTTGAAGCCGGGACCTTCCTGTCCAGAGGCTGATGTCTTACCTCTAGACCCCCCCCCCCCCCCCCCGTGACATCTGATGTCTAGCCCTCTTAGATACAGATAGGTAAGAAACAGAAAGTCATGTGTGCGCTCTGATGATGGAGTATGATTATACTGGACCAAAGTCAGAGCTGACAGACACAGCTAATACAAGTGATTTAAAAAAGATATTCCTTCACTATCACATGTAATAAAATGCTTGTGGAATGAATGTTTCATCAATACCATTAAACAATGTGCTCCTTTACATAGAAATGTTATTTAAATGTTTCTATGGGCTGCTTTTGTTACATAATTCCTAGTGCATGTGACATGATCAATGAGAAACCAATATTTCACTGTCTATTAGTAAATAAATTTCCTGATTCAAGCATTTCAGTCAAACAAGTACCTAGTATTATGTCTGAAAACTTGGCACTTAGATGGGTCCAACTGTCTTCTGTTCATAGCCTTCATTAACCCGTCTTTTAGAGTAGTCCCTGGGTGAGCAACAACCTGTCAAATATGAGATTGATATTGTCTTAAGCACCTAATAATTATTACAAATAAACCTGGATGAATATGAGAAAAAGCTTGAAAACACAAATAAAATTCTTACAGCTTTCTAACTACATTATCTATTTAATGCACGTTGCCCTGTAATTTTAAGAGCCTGTTTATCTTTATATTACTATTATTTAATATTAAAATTACAATTTAATATCCAGTGCCTACCTGGTAAGCTGCCTTTATTTAACCAAAAAAATCTATAAATTTTCCTAAAAGGATTTTTAAAAAAAAGAAAGAAAGATCTGAATGTTTTTAACTTAATTTATTATGAGAGTATACAACTCTTATGACCAGTGGAACCTCATTATTTGTACACAATAAGTTTCAGGGGACTGTTTAAATTGCAATTTTTATAAATGTCAAATCAAATTGTTCACAACGAAATCATTTAAATTGGATTTAATCAGTTTTAGACCACTAATTATTGTCTATTCAAACCTTTTATTAAAAAAATATGTAGAGCAAAGCTATAAAACCAATAACAGCACATAACACACTGATTATTACAATTTAATGTAGTTTACACATACTGAAGAGAGCTGATGGTGGAGAGATGAGATATTGTTTGGAAAGGGAATCATGTCACAATAATAACATCAGGTAACCTTTTTGATGTTATTTCTCCCTCTCTGGTCCTTTTTTTAAAAGTATAAACTTGGGATTAGCTTTGGGATTTGTTATGTAAAACCTGCCCATGGTTCATGTTTTAAGATGATTCAATATTTTTTTTTCCCCCTAAAATGATCCACCAACATTCTCCTTCAACAGGTTGATGTTCCTATTGACCACAACGTTAGGATGCAATTTTCTAACCAAAATATGTGTTTTCTCCTGATGCTTTTTTATTTTATTTAACATTTCTGCAGCACTTTCTCATTCTCTGAAGAAAGCCATTGGCTATTTCTTCTTGTTCTCTAGTTGGGGGTTAAGGCAAAGAAATGCAAATGAATGCATAAAAATGCGAAGCTGCAGTAAAGCTGAATTCGAGGAAAAATTGAAAAAAAAAATTAAAAAATGGTATGTTAGAAGCTTTACGTGATTAATAGACGACACAGATTCGAACGACGTTTCGGCCAATAGGCCTTCAGCAGGAACAAACAAACAACATACACACACAGATATGTGAATAAATAAAACTAATCCTACATAGCTAACTAGTAATGAAACATCAAAAACAAAATAATCGAAATATGTTGACTTCCCTGTGTGTCGTGGACAGTGGTCAGGCTATGAAAGGAATTTCTCACGGGTGTAGCTGTAATTTATACCCTGTGGTCAGTGGTGAAGGGTTCTAAAAATACACGAGTGGGGGGAACGCTATCTAGGTACGTCGACTACAAAGGCACAGGCAATATCTGAAAGTATCTAAGGGCCCATAAATACATGTATACACACATACAGATGCGTGTATACATATGTACACGTGCAAGAAGAAGTGCACATACTAATACATATCAACATACACATACAAATACACACACATACATGTGTATGCATACAAGCAAGAGCACATATACATGCATGTATATGCGTATACATATATATACCAATACCCGTGCCTATGGACACATACATGCATGTGCACGTCCATACGGGGACAATCGTATGTGTGGAAGGGTTCAAACCGGGGTCAGTGTGCAAACTCGAAGGAGAAAGAATAGAACAGTGGAATGACAGGTACTCAAAAGGCGGAAAGAGTGAGATGTATGAGGGTATGGTGCAATAAAAACATATGAGGGCTAAGTAGCGCAGAAAAAAGGTATATAGGAGAACACCGAAGTGCCTCAACGGGGACTAGTGGAGAAGAACTAAGAATAGCGTGGCATAGTAGATAGACTAAAGAGCCACCACATGGGTGGTAGAGAGGGCTATGCAAGAGGGGAGGAGCAGCCGAAAGGAAACTATGTGTATGAGTGTGATACATTCATGCCTCGTGGGGTCAGCGAACCATACTGGACTATGAGGCGATTTTCCAAAGTATAGCGGCTGCGGTCGCCAGAGTGACAGAGGACAATACCAGTGACACGGATGTCGTCTTTGCCCTTGTGATCTGGGGAGTTGAAATGGGAAGACACTGGAGTGCCAGTATTCTGTTGGACATCACGTAGATGTTCACAAAATCTTTCCGCTAATCTTCTACCAGACTCGCCTATATAGGTCATGTGGCATCGTTGGCATATAATGGCATAAATGATGTTGCGGGACACACATGTGAAGCCATGCTTGATCTCGAACCGTCCATTGGGGAATAAGACCGAGTCAGTAGGGAGCACATAGGCACAGGTGATACAGTTACGACCACAAGGGGCCGTACCGAAGTGTTGAGGGTCGGAGCGAGGGAGACGGCTCCTAACCAGAATGTCACCCAAATTCCTGTCGCGCTTGAAGGCGATCATCGGGGGATCACTAAAAAGTAGACGGGTAGTGGGATCAGAGAGGAGAATGGAACGGTAGCGGTTGAGTATCCTCACAGCTGCTAAGTTGTGAGGATGATATGTGAGGGTGAGTATAGTTCTCTCAGAAGGGGGGCGGTTGGAAGGGGTGAGTGCCTCGGGACGAGAGATAAGGAGGACCCGCTTGAGGGCAGACTGGAGGATCGAGTCTGGATAAAGCCGGCGGCTGAAGAAACCTAACATGAGGTGAGCCTGTCGGAGGAAATCTTGGTCATCCTGGCAGATGCGACGGAGACGCAATAACTGTGAGAATGGAATAGAGTCGCGACAAGAAGGTGAATGGGATGAAGTATAGAGAAGGTAGCAGTGGGCGTCTGTGGGTTTATAGAAAACCGAGGTGTGGAGGCCAGAAGTACCGAAAGAAACAATAAGATCTAGGAAGGTGACAGAGGAAGTGGATATACAAGATGTGATCTTGATAGCTTTGTGATAGCTACCAATATAGTCGATAAACCTGGAGAGGTCATCCTCAGGTAGATCAGTAAGTCCGAAGCAGTCATCAATGTACCGAAGGTATATGATGGGGAGAGGACCTTGATAAGAATTGAGAATTTGGTACTCTAGGTAACCCATGAATAGGCAAGCATAGCTAGGGCCCATCTTGGTGCCCATGGCTACTCCACTGACCTGGTCATAGAAGTTACCATTAAACTCAAAGGTGTTGAGGTTGAGTACAAGCTCAGTGAGGCGGAGAAGAGTTGCAGTATCAACAGAGGGGTGTTGTCTCTGGTCAAGAAAGAAACGTAGAGCCAGGAGGCCGTCGGAGTGAGGAATAGAGGTGTAGAGAGAGCAAACATCAAGGGTAAAAAGTCGGTATGAGCGACCTCGGGAGAGAGAGATGGAAGAGAAGTATCATCTACGTGATGTCCAACAGAATACTGGCACTCCAGTGTCTTCCCATTTCAACTCCCCAGATCACAAGGGCAAAGACGACATCCATGTCACTGGTATTGTCCTCTGTCACTCTGGCGACCGCAGCCGCTATACTTTGGAAAATCGCCTCATAGTCCAGTATGGTTCGCTGACCCCACGAGGCATGAATGTATCACACTCATACACATAGTTTCCTTTCGGCTGCTCCTCCCCTCTTGCATAGCCCTCTCTACCACCCATGTGGTGGCTCTTTAGTCTATCTACTATGCCACGCTATTCTTAGTTCTTCTCCACTAGTCCCCGTTGAGGCACTTCGGTGTTCTCCTATATACCTTTTTTCTGCGCTACTTAGCCCTCATATGTTTTTATTGCACCACACCCTCATACATCTCACTCTTTCCGCCTTTTGAGTACCTGTCATTCCACTGTTCTATTCTTTCTCCTTCGAGTTTGCACACTGACCCCGGTTTGAACCCTTCCACACATACGATTGTCCCCGTATGGACGTGCACATGCATGTATGTGTCCATAGGCACGGGTATTGGTATATATATGTATACGCATATACATGCATGTATATGTATTTGTATGTTGATATGTATTAGTATGTGCACTTCTTGCACGTGTACATATGTATACACGCATCTGTATGTGTGTATACATGTATTTATGGGCCCTTAGATACTTTCAGATATTGCCTGTGCCTTTGTAGTCGACGTACCTAGATAGCGTTCCCCCCACTCGTGTATTTTTAGAACCCTTCACCACTGACCACAGGGTATAAATTACAGCTACACCCGTGAGAAATTCCTTTCATAGCCTGACCACTGTCCACGACACACAGGGAAGTCAACATATTTCGATTATTTTGTTTTTGATGTTTCATTACTAGTTAGCTATGTAGGATTAGTTTTATTTATTCACATATCTGTGTGTGTATGTTGTTTGTTTGTTCCTGCTGAAGGCCTATTGGCCGAAACGTCGTTCGAATCTGTGTCGTCTATTAATCACGTAAAGCTTCTAACATACCATTTTTTAATTTTTTTTTCAATTTTTCCTGTTCTCTAGTTGCCAGCATATTCTTGTGGTCTTCTCTTAATTCCGTCAGATCTTCAGCATTTACCTCTAAAATCGTGGACTTCACCACAGACACAGTATCACTCTCATTATTCAAGTTCTAATTCAAGACCATCAAAGTTTCTAGCTGGCACACAATCTGGCCACAACTTCTTTGCATGACAGTTGACACAGATTAAATATTGTTCAAATCCTGAGCAATGTAAAAATACTGAGTCAAATTTTACCTTAAAAAAAGTTGCATGAACCCTGAAAAGTATTAATAAAGAGGTGTACAAATTCTAAAGCTCCATTGTATTTGGTTTGTGCATTACAAACCTTCAAATTTTAATTGGATTCTGAGTATGTTATTCTTTCTTCTTACATTCTCATTTTATGTTTGCACAATCGACATATTCCTTTCTTTATCATTCACCATAACAGAATGTTAAATAAGCACAGATGTGTTGTGTTGCAATTCACAGCAAGCTGCAAAATCTGCACCATGCAACCCAACACATCCTACTTCACCATGGCATTTCTAAGTACAAGTTGTTTGCCCTCTTCTATCCCTACAAGCTTGGCCAGAGTGGTAAGTGTATTTTGATACTCACCATAAGGAAGTCAAGTTGAACAGTTCTGATTCACCGATCCTCAACCAACTTAAGCCATGCTGAGCACTTTCAGCCTAGGTACTGTTGTATGTCTTGAGCATCCTAAGTACATGATTTATTTGTTGCTGCAAGTTCCTGGCTAGCAATTTATTTTGGGATTTCTTAAATATTAACTTTTTACAACACAATGTGGTACATACCGCTGTTACCATGTTGTTTGGGAGATAAGCCTTTATGTGGGGAAGAGTACTGCGAATGCCAAGCTGAGGACTCCGCTGCCCTACAGGCAACGTGCGAAGACTGTTGTTACTGTGATTTTGAGCATGAGGGAGTCGTGGTGACAATAGAGGTTCTTCTGGCTGATGTCTTTTGTGAGGTGGTGATGGTGGGGGAGACCCACCTCCCACACTCATTTGTTCCTGCAACATCTGTTCCCTGAGCTGGTACTCATGAATTTTGTTAGCGAGTTCTTCATATTCCTGCAGGATATAATAAAATGACATATTATATGTTAAAAACATGTATTCTTTAATTGTTTCAAATTCAAAATTATCACATTTATATAATTTAAACATATCTTTTTAGATTATTTTTAGGAGATTAATTTTTAATTACTGCTATTTATGATTTTTTTTAACAGAAAATTTTACGAAGGTTGTTTCTAATAATTTGATGAAAATCAGTTGTTGACTGCCACATGAGGGTTTGCCCTTTCTTTTTTGTCATCTTAGCGTTCACCCATTAAGTGCATGTGGATGCATTGTGTGACTAGTTTTACAACAAAGCTGCAATACCTAGGCTGACACTTTTCTGCATGGGTAGATTTTTGCTTAATATTTTTTTTACCGGACAGCACCCATTTTTGGCCAACTTTTAAGACTTTAACCCTTAATTACAATACTTATTGGTGGCAGACATGTTTAATATACTATATTAAAAATTACTACCAATTACTTGTAACATTAAAGATCTAAAAATGTTTTCTTTGAACTTTTTGACACACGGCTGTGCTTACACTAGGACAGACACAGGGAACTCGATTTCCTGTTTCAGGATAATTTATGACTTGAATTTGACCGCAGGTGTCAGATATGTTAACTGGTTATCTGTATGGACAACTAATTCCATCAGTATGTTTGGCTACCTCATAGTGTTATTTGCTGTGTTTCACAAGTTACAACGGGTTGTTTCATGTCAGTTGACAACCAAGGGAATTTCCCTGGCCACAGAGAAAAAAATAAATCTACCCATTTATTTTAAATTGGAGAATTTTGTTCACATTATATACAAGATCATATATCTTGAAATGGGGGGGGAGGAGAGAAGAAGAGAAAGAGAGGAGGAGAATACAACAACAATGAAAATAAATCCAACACTCAGGGGTTACTGCAAGTGATATTTAGGAAGAATGTTTGAACATGGCAAAGTGTCAAATTTTGAAAAATGTTATGATGTGGTAATTTTCACTTATGGAATCGTAATCTATGATGTGGGAAGAGCACAGGACTTCGACAAACACAGATCCACTTCACTTCTTCGGATGATGGAAATGGGAGTTAAGATGGGCACAGCCAGAAATAAGAAACTTAGTGGCCGTGTAAGAAGACTTATCAACCAACATAGAACTGGAGTTGTCAGTCGCTGGACACTGAGGGAATTGCTGAGGAGGGGATCTGAGCACCTATGACATGTTCGGAGTGCAATGATGATGACCCGCAAATAACTCAATAACTCAATCTATGATAAAAAATGCAAAGGGTTATTTAATGTGTGTGAGTGCACATGGGACCTCCTGTTTTTCACCATCATTCGAGATGGCTAGACATCGGATCTCACTACCCAAAGACCAAAAGAGGATAAAGCCATGAAGAAATCATGAATTCAATTTATTATAAAATTTCACTGCCTGTGGTGGGAATTGAACCTGGGACCTTCCTGTCCAAAAGCTGACGGCTTACCTCTAGACCACCCAGTCCCCTTGCACTTTCAAAAATAAGATTATGATCTCTCAGTCTTACACTAATGGTTAATGTCAAAAAACCTTCAAGAAGATGTTAGCTGCAAGGTGAATAGGCACAATAAAACCTACCTTGTTTGCAGTACCTTGGAGCAGAGCTTAACCACTAACATAAATGTCATATCAATGCAATAGTCAAAACCTTACTGGCATCAGAACTGGGTGGGACCAGAAAAGAATATGCCCATCAACAGTGATATAACAATCATTAAGAGGGTGGTTTATAGGGCAAAAAGGTTTATTTTACCTTTTTTTTAAGGGGGGGGGGGGCGCGGCCTGGAAACGTCTTACTCATGGATGGAAAAAAATATGAGTACCTCCGAAGACGGAGTTATCTGCCTGTGCGGTGAGGGACTCCTGTGCACATGGCTGCCAGGGAAAAATGGATTAACACGCAAAATTCAGTTCCTAGTCTCTAGGGACTTCATCAGAAGTGAAAGCTAGCGAATTGCAAATAAAATATATATATAATAAAAAAAAAAAAACTTCAGCTTTTTTACTTTGAATGATTGGCTGTTGTAGCTGATACTGCGCATATAAATTTAGTATTCAGATTTTCAATAACTGTTATTATTTTATTTGGATTTCCATATGCTCTCAGTATTTTCAAGAAGCTTTATTTATTTTTACAGTCAAAGGCCTTTTTTAAAATAAAAGACAATGTATCTGAATTTCTCTGTCATTCTGAACACTGTTCTACTCTGTGGTTGGTGATTGTGATCTATGTAGAACATGCATGTAAAACAAAACAAAAGCTATCAACTTTACAGTTTGAATCACTGTTTAATAGACTCTAAGAAAGTTTAACCATTTTATAAAATAAATATTTTACAAACACTATAGTGCCATGTTTTGCAATTGATTCCCATGTGGTATATTTAATTTCTTCGGGGAAAGAATAGAACAAGTGCTAATAGTGCAACAGTTTATGAATATAAAATAGAGATGGATTGGACACACACTAAGAAAACCTAATGCCAGCATAGCAAGAAAGGCAATGTCATGACCTCACAGGGAACGAAAGAAAAAAAAACGAGGAAGACCCAGGAATACACGGAGAAGAGAAGTTGTGTAAGCTCTCAAGTACATTGGCTTAGACTGAAAGAAAATAGAGAAAATGCCCAAGAATAGGAATAAATGGAGAGACCTTTGACCTATGCTCCCTTAAAGGGTCTAAAAGACTTTGACTAACTGTGTGATATTTAAATTGTGCATCTGGCATACTGTAAAAGTAAAATGGTAACGTCATATCACATTTCCTTATGGGGCCTGGGTAGCCTAGTTGGGAAAACCACCCGACTGGACTACCGACGTTCGGACAACCCGTGTTCGATTCCCGCTTGGAGCAGTGTGAATTGTACTCATGGTTAGAAAAAAAAATACCCCCACGGTCAACCCAGCCTTTGGCAGAAATGGGTACCAGGGTACCACCCTGGGACGGCGAGGAATGTTGGCTCGCATCGTGAGTTTCTATGCTTGTAGCGACACTATTCAGAAATCTCCTAACATATCTGGATAGGCGGCCGAGCACATATGGGTGGAAACTTGCGTGCTAAGATGCCGGTTCAAGTCTCGTACTTTACCTTTAGTCATATCTTGTAACATCTAAAGAAAATACGGTGTTAGTGACAATATTTTTCCTTCGCCTTTTGTACATTTATAGGTAATGAGGTTAGTATCATGCAAGGTTGACGCTTTGAGCAAAATCGATTATATCCATTTTCAGAGGCTAAGTGATCCATAGTTGTG
This sequence comes from Megaustenia siamemsis, assembly GCA_032433765.1. Taxonomy (NCBI): domain Eukaryota; kingdom Metazoa; phylum Mollusca; class Gastropoda; order Stylommatophora; family Ariophantidae; genus Megaustenia; species Megaustenia siamemsis. The sequence goes on from JAVIAB010000091.1 coordinate 53,885,723, forward strand.
ATGGTCAGAGAAAAAATATGCCACATTTAGATCTGAACAAAAAGCCTTTCGGGCACTACATGAACTAGTTTGCCTATCTAGAAAGGATGCTGTGTGATTCCTTGCCATACAGAGAATATATTAAAAGAGGAGAGAGCAGTAGAGCAAGAGACAGACTCAGAGTAAGATGGACAGACAACATGAAAGAATTACTGCAGCAACATCAATCGACAATGAGTGAAGCTGCCAAAAGGGCGAGAACCAGAACTTGTTATCTCGCTTAATACCCAAATGGGTACAAGAGGAAGTGAAGACAGAAAGAAAGAAAGGATTCTTTATTTAACATGTACAAGTATTCATAAGGACCTCTCATTTTTCACCGTTTTCCAAGAGCGCTAAACATAGGATCTCCCTACCCAGCTCCAGGGAAGGAAGGGTGAGGGTAAAGCCACAAAGACACCACAAGCTTGATTTTTTTTTTTTTTAAATTCCCACCACATGTAGAGGGAATTGAACCTGGGACCTTTCTATTCAAAGGCTGACACCTTACCTCTAGACCATCCAGTCCCCCTTCTAATACTATTATCCGTACTTATTTTACCATGTGCATGTAGTCATTCCTTTTCTCACAATTTTTTACTTGTACCAATTCATATTTAACAATTAATTTTATGTCCTGAGAGATGTATGAACAAAATACATATAAAAAAACACAACACAAACTACTATGCATAAAGTAAACCAAAGAGATCTAACACATGATACTCTATTTTTCCTCAGTGCTGTAAAGTGAAAAAAGAATTAAGAAAAAACAAAATCTTATACTGTATCTTTGGCACTAATAAATGAACACTTACTTGCACATATATTGAAGGCGGATGCTGATGTTTGCCAAATTCTTCATTCATTGCTTCCAGTTTTTTACGTGTCACTTTAATGACACGCTGAATATTTTCAATCTGTAAATAAAGATAAAAAACAAAAGATACTAAATGCAATATTTGGATAAAAAAAAAAAAAACATCACTGTAAATATCATGCCCAACAAAATCTGTGGAGACAGTAAATCATCTTCAACACGCTCTATTCTAATTCACTTTTATATATATAAATATAAACATACATTACACATTTTCAGTATCATATGACTCAAAATTCAAATCAAATTTCTATTTACATGAACAAAAAAATGTTGCATTGCAACTATATTGTTTCTTTTCTTTTTTTTTTATAATTTGCTCAAATATAGCAATGCATGGCCTCAGGGTTCCATTAAAAAAAAAAATCTCTAACGTGCGCCCATGCCATGGGTGCATACATTAGCAAATTTCAAGCTTTGATGTCCAGCAATTTGGACTGGGCATTAATCAGTATCTCTGTATGTATTTATATGGGACATAGCAATACAGACAAGAAAATAAGAATATAAAGAAAGGTTTAGGCACTGAACCAACTTGCACTACATACAAAGACAGCAAATGAGATGGTTGGCCACCTTCAAAGAATGCCTTACCAATCAGGGGACCCACCAAGTTAATAAGTGGATATAAACCATGAGGAAGGCCAAGAAAAAGGAGGCTGGGTTATGTTAAAGGTACTTTGCAATCACACTAGTTGACTATAAAACAAGAAGTCATAAAACAGGCCAGAGCAAGAATTCTTAAGCTACCTCTGCCCCTGAGAGGAGAGAAAACAACCCTATGAAATCTGGTATAACGAGAGGAGTGATGATGATAGCAATCATTTTTTTTTGTGTTTGCTAGCTTTGACCTCTGACGAAGTCCCTAGAGTCTAGGAACTGAATTTTGCATGTTAATCCGTTTCTCCCTGGCAGCCATGTGCACAGGGGTCCCTAGCCGCACAGGCAGATAACTTTGTCTCATCTTCGGAGGTACTCATATTTTTTCCATCCATGAGTGACTGACGTTTCAAGCCGGGCCTTGCTGCTGAGATCGGGGGTGGTTGTCGCAGAGAGAAATCATTTTAAAAAATCCCAACTGGTGCAGCAAGGATTTGAACCCACAACCTCTCTGTCTCGAGGCCGGCATCTTGCCTCGTCCCCCATAGCAATAAATTATACCTATTTTAAACTAATCTTGAAAAAATATGCTTTATTGACTATTTAATCAAATAAATAATATTTTAATTTCATTCCTACTTATTTTGCTAAAATATAGCAGTGATATAGAAAATACCTATTTTCATCAAGAAAGTTCAAATTAACATTTTAAAAATCCCTTCTTAATGTGTGCCTACATAATAGAAGGGTCGTAAGGCCTTTTTCCTCTTGTCAGACGGTTTAGTGGAGTATTTTGTGTACTTTTTTTTAGCCTTTTGTTTTTGTCGAACAGCTTCTCTCGTGGCTGATCCTACCAATGTTTGACAAACACACTCTGCCACAAAATGAACAAGTCAGGCCCACTGATCCACAGCGTTTTCCATCTTTTTTTTATGAGTCTTTTCTCTTCCATGTTTTGCCATAGTACAGCCTCAAATGATCCTATGCCATTTTTTATACGGGCTCTCCATGATGTGCGATCACTTGCCAGAAGTTCCCAACTGTTTTCACAAATGGAGAAATCATTCAGAGATGATATACAAATATCTCTACATACATCGATATTTTAATTTCATTCCTACTTATTTTGCTAAAATATAGCAGTGATATAGAAAATACCTATTTTCATCAAGAAAGTTCAAATTAACATTTTAAAAATCCCTTCTTAATGTGTGCCTACATAATAGAAGGGTCGTAAGGCCTTTTTCCTCTTGTCAGACGGTTTAGTGGAGTATTTTGTGTACTTTTTTTTAGCCTTTTGTTTTTGTCGAACAGCTTCTCTCGTGGCTGATCCTACCAATGTTTGACAAACACACTCTGCCACAAAATGAACAAGTCAGGCCCACTGATCCACAGCGTTTTCCATCTTTTTTTTATGAGTCTTTTCTCTTCCATGTTTTGCCATAGTACAGCCTCAAATGATCCTATGCCATTTTTTATACGGGCTCTCCATGATGTGCGATCACTTGCCAGAAGTTCCCAACTGTTTTCACAAATGGAGAAATCATTCAGAGATGATATACAAATATCTCTACAGTTTAGGTCTGCTGATTTGTCTTTTTCCATGTATTAGTTCACCATATAGTATTTGCTTAGGAATGCGGTTTTCTTCCATTCGTTGGATGTGCCCTAGCCATCTTAACCTTTGGCTTCTGAGCATTGACAAGAATCTTAGCATGTTGCAGGATAGTTAAGTTGGTTATTTTGTCCTGCCATTTGATGTGCATTATTCTACGGAGTCATCGCATTTATGTTGTGCTGACGCTAGTCAAATCATTTCATAAGGATATGAAGGGCACCATTCAATATGATGGCAGCACATCACAACCCTTCAACATAAGCAGCGGTATCAAACAGGGATGCATTCTTGCTCCAACCCTATTTGAAATCTTCTCCGCGTAATAAATAAAGTATGTGCATATCTGCAAGTTTCATGTATCTATGACCAGAGATTTCATCTGGGTATTAATCAGTATATCTGTATGTTTTTAAATATACAATACAACTACACATGGTGCCCATATTCATCCCCTTAGCATTAGAATTGCTTTAAAGAAGTCTATTATTTTTGCTATTTAATTGAATAAACAATATCTCAATTTCACTTGTACATTTTTCTAAAAATTCAATCAAATACAGCAACACATAGTTCCTATTTTCATCTTCTTAGGGTTAAAATTTATAAAAAAAATATGTTCTTAATGAATGTGTACATTATAAATACATACATTCTGTAAATTTCATGTTTCTATGTCCACTAATTTGGGTTTAACATTATCAATACATGATACCTATTCATTAATTTATGTTTTAAATCTTGGGAAAACCCATTCTTAGTGAGTGTCAGCATCACAGAAAGAATATGCTCATGAAAAAGCAATATTTTAATTTTATTATTACTTTCTGAAACCATAAAATATAGCTAAGACCCATTTTTATCCTCATATATACAGTCGAACCTGGTCTTAGGACCACCTGTTTAAAGCGTTTCCCTGGTTATAGGACCGGGTCTACAATTTCCCAGAGTTTTTTACTATATGCTAACACTGATTACGGCGCTCACCGTATGACGCGACCAGAGACCAGGCTAATTAACCGCCGCCAATGTTATTTATCCCGTTTACGACGACCAGCCAGTCCTTCGTCTCGCTGGGAGCTATAAACGATCGACACAGGTGTCTACAGGTGTTGATGTTTTCCCGTATTTAGTGAGTCCCAGATTACAGTGGGACGTGTTACGTTTATCAGTCAATACTGGTGCAGACACAGATCTATGATTCGTGAAGTGACATCACTTCGCGGTTCCGTCTAGACCAGAGTAGACCATTGCGTGGCCCGTATAAATTACAGGAATTAACTAAAGAATTAGTCATTGCCCGCTTAGAGTGTATTCATGTACATGTACAGTATCTCAGTGAATTATTTTTGTGGATTTTAAAAGTGTTACACACAATATAGGAAATGGCCAGTGTCAAAAGTGTAAAACCAAAAGCATTAACGCTGGAAGAACGAATATCAGTGATTCGACAAAATCAGCAAGGTAAAAGTTCGCGATTATTGGCAGAACAGTTTGGAATGGGAAAGACACAGATTTTACGTACGTTAAAGAGAAAAGCCGAGTATATGAATGACTTTGAAAATAATGCACCATGTATGAAAAGAAGGAATAGCAGGAAAACGGGAAATGAAGACATAAATACACTTTGTTGGAAATGGTGTCAATCAGCACTTGCACGAAAAATTCCGTTATCTGGGCCGATGATCAAAGAACGAGCTTTACAGTTTGCAAAAGAATTGGAAAACTCAGTCTTTAAAGCATCGAACGGCTGGTTAGAGGCCTTCATTAAAAGACACAATCTTGTGTTTGGTAAGCAATGTGGCGAAGTCGGTGATTCAGATATGAGTGCTGCGGCTGACTGGACTTCTAAATTATCCGAGATATGCTATGGTTACGCTGCTCAAGACATTTTTAATTTAGATGAAACCGGGTTATTTTTCAAAGCGACTACGGACAAAACATTTTTTGTCAAAGGAGAAAAATGCGCTGGGGGTAAAAAAAGCAAAGAGCGAATAACAGTGATGCTATGCACTAACATGTTGGGGGAACGAGAACCGGCTTTAGTGATTGGGAAAGCAGCTAACCCTAGGATTTTTAAAAACATCAACATAAACACACTGCCAGTGATTTACAGAAACAACAAAAAGGCATGGATGACTGCAGCTATATTTGAAGATTGGCTGAAAAGTTTTGACCGTAAGATGCAGAAAAAAAAGCGCCACATTATTTTATTTGTTGACAACGCTACCTGTCATCCCAAGATCGAACTACAGAATGTTAAGCTGCAGTTTCTGCCACCCAACACAACTGCATTAGTTCAACCCCTAGACCAGGGTGTCATTCAGACATTTAAATTAAAGTTTAGACAAAAACAGCTTCTACATCTTATCACAGTCATGGAATCAAACAAGGATGCTTCCGGAACCGAACTCATGAAACAGGTCAATTTACTGGACGTAGTCTACTGGATTGCTGCAGCATGGAAAGAAGTGGACAACTCAACCATCCTTAAGTGTTTCTGTAAAGCAGGTTTTCATTGTCCTGCTGAAACACACGCATATTCTCTGATGCACATGGAATCTGCATCAAAGACCGACATGCAAATTGTTTCTACTGCATTGGATAACCTTTCAAAAGAATTGTTTGGATACCAATTGACAGACATCTCCATGATTGATTCAGGGCTCCAAACTTGCAACACAATAGAAACAAACTGGGATCTTCCTGCCACTGCAATTTTAGCTGCTGAGGATGTGAATAGTGAATCAGACAACGAACAAGATTCTACTGACATTGAGAAAACATACACTATCGCAGATGCACATAATGCTTTGGAGCTTCTGCGCACCTATTCAATAACAAACGGGAGATCTGACATACTAGACGTTATCATGGACTTGAGAGAAAAATTGAACTTATCGTTTATTTCATCTGTCAAACAACAGACTACCATATTGGATTTTTTTTCAAGTCAAAAGTGATACATGTACAGTATAAGTGGAATCTGTGTATGTGTGTTTTATTTTTGTGTGTTTAACTATCGTGTTTTATGAAAAGTGTCCAACCAGTGGCTATTGTAGACCGACATGTGCACTATGTTCTACTCATGGATTACGCTGATTTGCAGGTTAGTTTTCATAGTGCTTAGGATAAAATTTTTTTTATCGCTCTATTTATTATGTGAAACCTGTGAGGCAGGACCACCTGTCCTATGGGACCAGTTTTTGAAAGTCCCGTGAATGGTCGCCTTAGACAGGTTCGACTGTATAAGCAATCATGATTTATCAGTAGTTTGGTTAATAAATTAATATCTTATGCTGTTTTACTGAGCAGCTTCTCTCATGATTGAATCTGCCAATATTTGATAGACAGATTCCACCACAGAATGAACAGGACGCAATTATGGTTCCTGGCCGGGTCACCACATTACTCCTGCATCTTTTGCTCTCTGATTTTGACATCATTTCCTTGAATGTGGCTGTGCCATTAAAACAAATATTTTTGTTCTCCATGTGCTATGAGCAGAGGTAAGATTTTCCCAGTTTCTTTCACTGATAGAGAATTCGCTCAAGGAAGCCCGGCAAACATCCTTATATCTCATAAAAAAGCTAAGCAGGATACTCATTTTCATCCTCTGGGTTTTGATTTAAAAAAAAAAAAAAAAAAATCTTACTGTATGTCTATGTCACTGACATGTACATTCTCAACATTTCATATTTCTATACCTAATAATTTGGGCTGAGCATTAATCAGTGTTATCTGCACATGGTACCCATTTTTAGCACCTGGGGATAGATTTTCTACAAATATATCTTCTTAGACAGTGTCCACACACAGATGTATACTCTCTAAATTTCTGGTTTCTTTGCCCAGTGACTTCAGCTGGGCATTAATCAGTACCTTTGTGTTTCTATATATAAAATATAGCAACATGGTACCCATTTTCATTCAATTTTTAAAAAACCCACCTAATGGTCTATGTCACAAAAGGAACACACTCTCACAATTTCTCTTTTTATGTAATTTTATTTAGAATTTGCAGGTATGTTCGAGAGAGTAAAAGGCTAAAGACTAACCTTAAAATAAAATAATCCCACTGTCTTGTGGGAGAGATCATTTTAGTGAAAGGCTAGTGGAGTCAACCGTAAACAAACCAACAGAAAACCACTGTTGCAATTTCTTGTTAATGTCATGAGTCACCACAATTTTAGTGGTTTTGGGTGGGGGCCATGTGGTTGTGTTTCAGGCTAAAAATCTATTGTAAATCAGGAAATGATTACGTCTCTTCTTGTGTGAACATATTGCCGTGTAGCAAAAGTTCAAAGAAAGATTTTCCAAATCAAAAACATTACATTTAATTGGTAGTAATTTTTACTATGGTATCGTAAACATGTCGGTCACGGATAGATTGCAATCTAGGATTAACTGGCTCTGCAAACAGCCATTATGGGTTAAATTAACAAAAGCTTTCCATCACATAAGACTTAGACAAAGCACTGTTAACATTAAAGAGATGCAAGAACCTAAGTGCATAGAAATATGAAAGCTACAGGAACAGTGCAAGATATGATCAACATGAGAAATAATGTAACTTAGACTAAAAAAGTTCTACTATTGAGGTGACTATCACTATAAGAATGTGGATCATGAGATGGGAAGTAGGAGTTATGGAAGCAGGTAAAGTGACATATGACGATGTCTCAGACAAAATGTTTGTATGGTAATCATATCATCATAGTTCGTAATCATATGTTTACATTTTCATTCCATCATACTGTCTAAAGAGGAGTGTGTGGGTGTGTAGCGAAAATCACTGTTTCACTGTGTGAAAGCGGGCGTACAGCGTTCGAAGCCCATGAAAGGATTTTTTTTCTATCGAGGGTGAAATAAAAATTCTGAGTCTCGCATGTTGTAGTGACTGCTTTGATCAAGCTGTCTTTATTTCTCCAGCTCCAACATACACCATCAGATGTATATGGTAGATGTGTCGTAAGATAATTTTTTTTTCACCGTCTAAACTAGTCTTTTCAATTACTATAAACAAATTAAACAATAATAATATAAAAGAACAGTGAAGTAAAAAAAAAAAAAATGACCAAGAAGAAGACGAAGATTAAAAATAAAAGTACCATAGTATGTAGCAGAAACATTAACTTAGTTGATATTAATAAGTTGTCTAAGTAATGCCTAATCACTAGCAGGATTTCATTTGAAATATAGATTAAAACATGATAATACTTTTAATACTACCAACTTAGAGTCTTAATCACTTGTTTACTCACTGTTTGTAATGATCAGATTAGACACACTACTAAAGACAAAGTCCATCACAAAGTAAGGTTAGAAGTGAATTGGACTAGGTTACTGGTCTACTAGTTGAAAAGTTTAAGCTTGTAAAGTTTATTTAATAAATAATATGGTGGATGGTAAGTCAAAGTAAACAAAACACAGCTGAGTGATTGAACACTGTTGAGATGAGGAAGATTTCAAGAAGCCTAGAAAGCAAGAAGGTTAGAAAGTGTCTAATCTGGTGGTCTCTAAACTATCTACATAAGTAATAATATTAGATATTATTATATGATATAAGATAGGGTAGTTAGTGGTTAAAATTATAAAGTAAAAGTTAATATTTTCGCAATTGTCAAATTCAGTTCAATTATAATTATTCAAAGTTAGTCCACAGAGTACAGCTCAGTGTCAGTAAACACTTGACATAAAAATGTATAATAAAGTAATTTGTAAAGACTTTAAAATAAAAGACAAGAGTAACTTACTTAGAGATCAGATATAACTAAGCAGTAAACATTGGAGTAACCAGTAGTTAAGTAAGCATAAACTATAAACATAATTAATATTTATTTACCAATCCTGAGCAAGCTTAGCTTTGATTCAATTGATTGTTTGAAGCTGAAATATAGATACTCAACTGTAGTGTGTGTACAGTTAAGTACAGTACATGCATGCTGCTATAGCTATGGACTATGGTCATACTCAGTAGAGTATCATTGAGTATGATACTGTGTAGTAGTATGAGTACAGTATCAGTATGTTACTATGATAGTATGTATGAGTGTTGTAAACTGTATATTCTGATATATATATGAATTGAATGTCTGATTGTATGCAGACTACAAATCAAATATTTACATATCATGATCATGATATTACTACATGTTTTTCAAATTATGACAGTGTACGGCATACCTGACCATACGGCCAATAGCGTGTTTAAGGCTTAAGGTAAGGTTGTCTTGAAGTCTCAGCCTTAATAAGTTTTAGTCAGTCTAGTCCAGCACTAGTCTACTCTAACTCCTATAGCAGTCGTCGTCTGCTTTAGTTAAGTTAGTAGACTTATGTACTACCTACACTACTCACTGTTGTTGTAAGTGTGGCACTGTATTTATTTTGTTTAAAATTGTACTAAACTTTCACAGTCACAGCAAATTTCGCCCATCGTTTACATATTACACAGTCCTACCAAAGAAGATCTGGCGTTACAGAACAACTAGACAGTTATTTTACCTCCTCTTGAAGATTGCCTGATACGTAGGCATCTTCTCCTTTGGAGCCTATAGTGAAATTTGGTATGTCTCCGTTCATACCTGGTTGCTGTACAACCGCCATAATACCTGTATTGATGGGTTAAATCACGTGACCTCTAAATTATCTCAGAATCTCGTTTGGTGCGCCAACAAATACGAGATTACGGCTATTTACGTTATTTCGTTGTTTACGTGTAGAACTTCCGTCAGATCCCGAAATGTTAGAGATAATAGCGATTCTCCTGATAATATCTTCACTTTCTAGTGTAGTTCTCAAGTTTGTCCAGATTATACAAAATGATCCGTATATGGATGAAATATTTCACATTCCACAGGCTCAACATTACTGCGCTTACAATTTTTCTTCGGTAAGAGTACACTAGTACAGAGTGTAGTGTGAGAGTCACACCTCACCTCACACTCACAGTGTGACACGACACAGTGTTCAGTGTCTTGTGTGACTCAGTCAACTCAGTGTGACAGACACCTTGCCTTAACTTTAACTTAAGTTTAAGTGACTAGGACTAGGAGTTAACTCCTGACTCCTGGGTTGCGTGTTAATAATCAGCCAATCAGTGTTAATAATAAATATAATATCATTTATTAACACTAAAATAACACTCAACCCAGGAGTAACTCCTTAGGACTCCTACTCCTAGTCACTCACACTGCTAGTGTGACGTGTGTATAGTAGTAAAGTAGTACGTACAGATGATGAATGAGTACACACACTCAACACTGTCGTGACCACTGCACTGTGACTGTGTAGTGTACGTATAATGAATAATGTACACTGTTACACTTGACCTGACTGTCTGTAGAGTAGACTAGTGAAAGTGTAGATAAATACCTACTACTTGTACAAACTAAAACTAACTCAACTAACTGTTGTAGTGAGTGACTAAACACAATGAAGTTACACTAGTTGCGTTACACAGAGTACACTACACAGTACAGATGATGAATAGAGTTAGACTAGTAGTAGATAGTAGGAGGTAGACCACACAGTGAAACACAGTTAGTCTTGAGTTAGGGTGAATGGAGTTTAGAGTGGTCAAGTACACTTAGATGCAGCAGTACACTACACTGCAGTACAACCTGATTCACAGTACAGTGAGTAATGACAGTGAGTACATAGTAGCATAGGGAATAGGCAAATAATTGCAATGCTGCGGTAAAGCTGGTAGTGAGGAGCCAGTGGTGGGGTGTGCTAAACACTCCAAAGTATGGTGACAGTTTTACAAGGAAGGAACACAACACAAAAATGACATTTCGGCCTGTGGCCTTCTTCAGAATACAAGGACAATGACAACAAACGGTGAAGCACAATTATCTATAACTACATGTTAGATGATCAAGTGGAGGGCAAGTAGCATACTGAGACACTCAAAACCAAAAGTACAAACACAGACAATACAGACCAAATTTAATACTCACTAGTAGTATACTATTCTAATCAAATGTACCATCAAGCCTTACATGTGCATTTGAGAGCTGGAAAAGAACTAAAGACTTAGAAACAAAGCTGAACACATTTGAAAATAAATGTCTAAGGAAAATACTTGGTATAGCGTGGAACGAATTAAAAACAAACGAGGAAATTAGAGAAATTGCCAATCAACCACTAATATCTTCAGTAATCAAGAAAAGACGTTGGACATGTGATGAGAAGAGATAATAACTGAATAACAATGAAAGCCCTCAAGTGGGAAACAACAGGTAGGAGGAAAAGAGGAGGCCGACCCAGAGAAATACTGAGAAGAACATTGATTTATCAGGGAGGCAAAGGCAGCAGGAATCGGCTCCATCAATGAGATTGAGATGCTTGCACAGAACAGAGACAAATGGCGAGATTTAATAAAATATCTTTAAAAGAATTGAAAACTGCTAGAACAAAAATTCAGATAAGAGAAGGAGTATCTTGGTCTATGCCCTATGGGCCGGCTATGGCTCGAAAGGTCAATAGATAGATAGAAGAGTAGAGTCTAGTGACTAGTCTATACTTGTTAAAATTAAATTTAGTTAATGTTACATTATAATACATGTACTACACTACAGTAAAAAAAAATTAAAGAGCCCTATCTTTGTTAGAGCTATTTGTTAGAAACTGTTAGGTTTAGCATACTATACTATCACACTGGTGACACTGCTAGTAATAGGCAAAAAGTAATTTTGGTAAAACACCAGATTTTTTTCTGGGAAAGTAAAGCGGCACGGGCGTAATATTGACCACATTACCCCAAAAATCATGTGCACAAGGTCTGTAAAATTTATGGTCACTAACACCATATTCCCTATACGCCACTTGGCGTGACACAGGTACTTTACTTTTTTTTTTTATATCAATTTTTTGCCCAGGCAGCAGTCATTTTTGGCCTGCTCTTTTAACTGTCTAAAATGTTCTTTAACATGTGTAAGTGCACACAGGATCCCCTGTTTTTCACCTTTATCTGAGAAGGCTAGACATCAGATCTCACCACCCAGAGACCAGGGGAGGGTAAATCCATGAAGAAACTGTAGATTCACAATGAAAATTCCATCGTGCCTGTTTGAGATTTGATTCTAGGACCTTCCTTGCAGAGGAATCTAGAGATCTTACCTCTAAACCACCCAAACCTCCTTCATTGTACTAAACCTCAGCTTCTTGAGGTGGGGTGATCAGTACCCTTCCTCATTACCTTTACTTCTCAGAGAATATTTCTGGTACCAATTTTTAAAAAGTTAGGTGAACTTAAAAAGTCTTTTAGATCAGAAAAACAAGTGTTTTAATTAATTGGTATTGGACCCCAAACCTTCAGGTCGGCAAGCAAGTGTACTAACCATAATGCCTCTGGGCTCTCACTTGACAGTTACATGTGTATAAACAATATTATGATTTAAAAACACCAGGTACATTCATGTACTATACATTCAATCCCGGCTTGCTGCCAGAGCCACTGAGTTTAGTGCTCTGTGCACACCGTAAGCTGTGTTTTTCATCCGTATTGTGTTTCGATATTCCGATTAATTACAATGAATGATGATATCATATGACAAAGACCAGGGGTTATCGTATGACAAAGACCAGAGAGTTCATCAGTGCTATATAGAACCAATTCTGACCTACGGAAGCGAATCATGGACAGTTTCTGCAAACGAGAACACCCAAAGCATAACGGTTACGACCAACTATCAAGGAGGGATCAAGTCATCATACTTCGCCTACGCACTGGCAACAATAGAATGAGAAATCACGTGTTCACAATATTCAAAATAGGTACAACCAGCCTATGCCACTGTATACAAATAATAATTAATAAATATTATTATATGGGGAACTTCCGAAGCGATAATAGGGAATAATAGAACAAAGAAGTATGTGTTAGCACTCAGAAAAATTGACAGACAAACAACAACAGAAAAAAAAACGAAGAACAATATATGGTCCGAAGCGGGATCGAACCCGTACTCCCTGGCACCGCGCCTTGCCACGAGAAGCCGAACGCTTGGCACACTGCCACGCAGCTAACTAAAAAATTGGCTATTGTAGCAGTATCTTACACGATGGCGTTCTCAATGACTATAGCATAGGATAACGATCACAGACCGGAAATAAATTGTATATTTGTACTTTCCTATTAATGCAAGTATCTCCCAGTAGGGCTGAATACTTGTGTTGTAGACAAACATTTATTGGACGAAACAGCACGAATAGTAGTTTCCAGTGGTTATATACTGGGTACAAATAATAATAAATAAATATTATTATATGGGGAACTTCCGAAGCGATAATAGGGAATAATAGAACAAAGAAGTATGTGTTAGCACTCGGAAAAATTGACAGACAAACAACATAAAAAAACGAAGAACAATATATGGTCCGAAGCGGGATCGAACCTGTAATGCCTGGCACCGCGCCTTGCCACGAGAAGCCGAACGCTTGGCACGCTGACACGCAGCCAACTAAAAAATTGGGTATTGTAACAGTATCTTACACGATGGCGTTCTCAATGACTATAGCATAGGGTAACGATCACAGACCGGAAATAAATTGTATATTTGTACTTTCCTATTAATGCAAGTATCTCCCAGTAGGGCTGAATACTTGTGTTGTAGACAAACATTTATTGGACGAAACAGCACGAATAGTAGTTTCCAGTGGTTATATACTGGGTACAAATAATAATAAATAAATATTATTATATGGGGAACTTCCGAAGCGATAATAGGGAATAATAGAACAAAGAAGTATGTGTTAGCACTCGGAAAAATTGACAGACAAACAACAGAAAAAAACGAAGAACAATATTTGGTCCGAAGCGGGATCGAACCCGTACTCCCTGGCACCGCGCCTTGCCACGAGAAGCCGAACGCTTGGCACGCTGACACGCAGCCAACTAAAAAATTGGCTATTGTAGCAGTATCTTACACGATGGCGTTCTCAATGACTATAGCATAGGGTAACGATCACAGACCGGAAATAAATTGTATATTTGTACTTTCCTATTAATTATTATATATTATTATTATATATTATTATATTGTTCTTCGTTTTTTTCTGTTGTTGTTTGTCTGCAAATTTTTCCGAGTGCTAACACATACTTCTTTGTTCTATTATTCCCTATTATCGCTTCGGAAGTTCCCCATATAATAATATTTATTTATTATTATTTGTACCCAGTATATAACCACAGGAAACTACTATTCATGCTATTTCGTCCAATAAATGTTTGTCTACAACACAAGTATTCAGCCCTACTGGGAGATACTTGCATTAATAGGAAAGTACAAATATACAATTTATTTCCGGTCTGTGATCGTTACCCTATGATATAGTCATTGAGAACGCCATCGTGTAAGACACTGCTACAATAGCCAATTTTTTAGTTGGCTGCGTGGCAGTGTGCCAAGCGTACGGGTTCGATCCTGCTTCGGACCATATATTGTTCTTCGTTTTTTTCTGTTGTTGTTTGTCTGTCAATTTTTCCGAGTGCTAACACATACTTCTTTGTTCTATTATTCCCTATGCCACTGTACACTGGGCAATATGACTACAAAACATGTTCTACAGGATTGCCCCCAGTACACAGACCTGAGAAGAGCAATGTGGTCCACACCCACCTCCCTGGAAGAGAAATTACATGGGGCAATCGAATCACTTAAACAGACAGCTGACTTCATGAGAGAGTCTGGAATTCTACTCTGATTGAGTCTTGATCGCAGAGAGAGAGAGTATGACAATGGACAGTTCAGCTGCGTTCAGTTTTGGTGCCGTTTGGCCTTGTCTTTTGGCATGTGCTGTAGCTGCTATGATGGGGACTGCAGCTGCCTTTCTTTGTTTGGATCCTTCAATGAGATGAGTTTTAATTGAGATGATTCCACTGGCATGGGTGGTTGAGTAATTATGGATTTTAATTTGTTTGCAGTGATACCTGGACCTTCAACTAACTAAACTAAACTAAATATTCAGTCATTTGAACGCTGTTATTAAATATTATTTAAGAGCTTCTGTGGCTGAATTTTAAGTATTCTTGCTTCCTAATCAGAAAGGTATGGGTCTGATTCCCAGACATGGTGGATTTTTTCATACCAATCAGTCTCTGGGGTTCACCCAGTCTCTAAAAATTAGAAACCAGAGATTTTTCTGGGAAGTAAAGACGGTTTGGCATTACTGACCACATCACCAAAGATATGCTGTGGTCATAGAAAAACATGGCCACTAACACTGTATTCCTTGTACGCCTAGCAAGATGTAGAGGGAACCTTTATTTTCTTTTTTTTTTTTTTTTTACTTTTATTAAATACTGTTATTAGTGTATGTTTTTATGATGTTTATCCACTGGTGTCAAGACACTAAATTGTCATCTTACTTTGTTAAGAGTAGGTTGCTCTTGTTTGTTTGTGTTCTGATGATTACTCCTTTTAATTTTCTGTCCTTAAAAGAGCATTACATGGGTGTTGTTAATTGTGTTGTGTTTGACAGTAAAGCTGTGACATTTGTACCTTTTGGCTCAAAACATCCAACTTCATCTTGACAGTTTTGGATACTGGACATACCTTCCATCTTGTAAGGGTTTCCCTTAATTTGTGAGTGATTTTTCTTAGAAATGGATTTGAAAGCCCTACAAGACAGTGTGTGAGTCAAAATAGATATGTGCAACTTTCCACATAAAGTTAAAATAAATGTACACATATTTTATGAAAAAGCTTTGCTTATAAATGTATTAGCCAATCAAATTGTACTTATGTTTGAAATAGACTATAAATACTGAAGCCACTCAACAATGCAGCATAAGTACACATTATCATGTTTTTTTTCACTCAATTTTTTTAATGACAATTGTGGTCCTAGAATGCATAGTATGATTTTGAATGAATTATACCTCACCAAGAAGCAGCAAATGAAATTAATTTGTTCCCTGTGCAAAATCTGACACTTATAAATGTGCAAAATCTGACACTTAGTAGCAAAGATTGTCAGACGAGGAGAGTCTAGAATTTCTGCCCTATGCGCTATCTTCAACCTGAAAGGACAACAGAAAAATAAAATAGCAGACTTTTTTTTGGTTTTGTGTACAAGTTTTCCCTTCAAATGAGATGGGAAATATGTACTTGGTTGCCTTCACTCTTTGATCCTTGCTGTCTTGGTTAGATTGGTTAGAACCACCACAGCGAGCATCCTGGAATAGGATCTTGATCTGTTCTGATTTGCTGTGACCTTATAGAAAAAAAAGGTAAACAGATCGTCCTCACATTGACTCCCTGTTCAGTGTTCTTGTCTGGCATCACCCTTTTTGTATTATTTCTCTTGTAGTCTTGTCAAGGCCATAGATTTAATTCATAGTATGAATTGTTTACTCACACTGCCTCCCTGAGAGCATTTAGGATGTCCGCCTGGTCCATTGTTCATCCACTCCTTATAACACCGATACCAGCCAACTTGTCTTCTTGTTCGTTTCCTTGTACACCAAAACGCCCTTGCACAAAAATGAGGCAGATTTTTTTTCAACACTAGCAGCTTCAAATACTCTAACCAATGCCTGAAAATCTAGCCCATTTTGACCTTCCTGAGCATACTCATTAAGTAAAAAGGGTAAAAATCTGTGTCTCCAATGAAGGTATTGCTTTAATGGTGCTTTTTAAATCACGATTGTCTTTTGTTATAGTCATTTCTCTGACCTGAACTGCAAGTCTTTTATAGGAGAAATGAAATAAATATATAGAAAAAAAACGGTATGGTTAAAGCTTTATGTAATAAGAGGATGACACAAATTTGAACAACGTTTCGGCTCAATAAGGTCTTCAGCAGGAACAAAGATACAACACAGATATGTATTTTTTAAAAAAATATAATAAATAATATAAAAATAAGAATAATTTAGAACTAGAATAAGAAATAAAAATAAACTAAGAATAAAAGGTCTTCCCTGCAAACTGCGCTGTGGTCAAAGGAAAATGAATGCCACAATGCATGCACGGGATACATGTGCACGACCAAAGTGAAAATGTGCACACACAGCACCAGTAGTTCCCACACACAGGTCTGTGTGCATACAGTGAGTCTTAATACTTATTTCATACTATGAACTGCAAATCACGGCCCTAGTAACTGGTGCAAGAAACCCAGATTCCACGTTTTGCAGATTTTAATTTATTTATGTTTTTGCAATTATTTCTGCTAAAACCTTTAATTTTCTTAATTAACATTATTTCCAACTTCCTGAGCAAATTGTTTTAGATAAATTTTCATGTATTTTCTCACTATTTAAAATGTTGTTTTTTTTATTGTGAAAAATCATCCAGCAACAGTGTGTTAAACCCCAAGGTAACAAATTTGTTAAACAAAAAAATTGCCAAGTATGAAGTATGGTCCACACATTCTTAATATATTTTTAAGGTTCATCTAACTGCTGGAAATGAATTGTTTATAGAGTTTTTACTTGGTTTGTCAGGGGGCTGGGTGGTCTAGAGGTAAGACATCAGCCTCTGTACAAGAAGGTCTTGGGTTCGATTCCCACCACATTTGATTCCGGTGAAATTTTAAAAGATAAATAAATAAAATCTGTGGTTTCTTCGTGGCTTTATCCTTTCCTGGTCTCTGGGTAGTGAGATCCGATGTCTAGCCCTCTTAGAAAAAGGCAAAAAAAGGAGATCCCATTTGTATTCTGCACACGTTTAAAAAGGGAGCCTGGATAGCTCAGTGGTTAGTGAACTGGACTACAAAGGACAAGGGGTAGGGTTCGATCCCAACCGACGGCTTCCGGGTTCACCCAGCCTTAAATAGGTACCAGATTTTTTCTGGGAAAGTAAAGCAGCACGGGCGTAATACCGACCACATTACCCCAAAAATCATGTGCTGAAGGTCTATAAAATATAGGGTCACTAACACCATATTTCCCTATACGCCACTTGGCGTAACAGGGGTACTTTACTTTTTTTACTTACACGTTTAAAAAACCTTGGTAGTTGGAAATCAAAAAGAGTAGGCCAAAAATAGCCGTAGCCTGGGCAGAATTAAAATTAAAAAATCTACCCAAAACGTTAAAACTCGTAACAATAAAAATATGAGAGTACCTCTGAAGTCAAAGAATATCTGCCTGTATGGTGGGGGACACTTGAGCACACGGCTGCCTATGTGAAAAATAGGAAAAAGTGATAGTCATACAATATTCAATCGCTCGGGACTTCACTAGAGATGTAACCTCACAAACAAACAAACAAACATAGTTTGTCAGTCTTTGACTTTGATAATTCAGTCAGTAACACTAACTTTTTACATTATTATTATGTAATGTGTGTGTTGCTGAATGAAAGATAAGTGACAAAATTTGTTCATCCACTTTTTATCTTCCTGTGTTTAATTTTTTAATTTTTCAGTGGAATCCAATGATCACAACATTGCCAGGATTGTATCTATTCTCCATGATTCAGTTGCTTCCATTTGCCAGTTTGCAAGGTGTTAGCTTATCTCAAATTTGCACAACACAGAATCTGCGAGCTAGTAATGTGACCTACTGTATTGGCAACTTTATATTGCTGCTCACTTTGTGCAAGAAATTATCTGGAAATACGCAGGTAAAATATTGTCATACTTATTCACTGTCGCAGTAAAGTCTGCATAAACAGTATCTTTTTTTTTAAATCAACCCTACAGTATACACATAGAGGTGATACAGGCACTAGAAGATTTTGGCACTGAAGTGATTACAGACATATGCAATGACATATACCACACATGATACATACCAAATGAACTAAAAACATCAACTTTCATTTCGTTGCCTAAAAAGAATGGTGCAGTTGAATGCAGTGACTTTAGAAAACAATAAGCCTAATGAGCCATGTTACAAAAATCTTGCTAAAAGTTATACAAGGAAGGATTCAGAATAAAATCATTACTGAATTAGATGAGCAGCGATTTGGATTTAGGAAAAATAGCGGGACAAAAGAAGCCATATTCTGCATGAGAACATTAATCGAAAAATACTCAGAAGTAAAGAAACCAATATATGCCTGCTTCATAGACTACACCAAAGCTTTTGATAGAGTACACCACAAACAACTTATAGAATAACTAAAAGAGATACATCTAGATGACATCGACATACGACTAATATGTAATCTATACTGGGAGCAAACAGCAATAATGAAATATAACAAAGATAACTCTACACCCATTGATATAAAAAGAGGAGTAAGACAGGGATGCATCCTATCACCAAGCTTGTTCAATCTATATACTGAGCAAATTTTTAAAAACATCATAGAGATGCCAGGCCTACAAATTAATGGAAAGATAATCAATAACCTAAGATATGCTGATGATACTGTACTACTAGAAGAAAATCCTAAAGATCTACAACAATTACTTAATGAAATAAACATGACAAGCAAAAAATATGGACTAGATACGAATATCAAAAAGACTAAAACTATGATCATAAACAAAGAAGATACTCAAAACCCACAAGTGGATATCAAAATAGAAGGAATAGACCTGAGACAGTTCAGAAATGCAACTACCTTGGACATACTATAACCAGTGATGGAAAATGTACAACTGAAATAAACAAAAGAATAGGAATGGCAAAAAGTAATTTTAATGTCATGAAGAACATATTAACATCAAAACAAATAACACCAGGGCTAAAACTAAGAATAATAAAATTTTACATCTTCTCAATATTTCTACAGTCGAACCTGTCTAAGGCGACCATTCACGGGACTTTCAAAACTGGTCCCATAGGACAGGTGGTCCTGCCTCACAGGTTTCACATAATAAATAGAGCGATAAAAAAAATTTTATCCTAAGCACTATGAAAACTAACCTGCAAATCAGCGTAATCCATGAGTAGAACATAGTGCACATGTCGGTCTACAATAGCCACTGGTTGGACACTTTTCATAAAACACGATAGTTAAACACACAAAAATATTTGTCGAATCACTGATAATCAGCGTTAATGCTTTTGGTTTTACACTTTTGACACTGGCCATTTCCTATATTGTGTGTAACACTTTTAAAATCCACAAAAATAATTCACTGAGATACTGTACATGTACGTGAATACACTCTAAGCAGGCAATGACTAATTCTTTAGTTAATTCCTGTAATTTATACGGGCCACGCAATGGTCTACTCTGGTCTAGACGGAACCGCGAAGTGATGTCACTTCACGAATCATAGATCTGCGTCTGCCGTGTTTCTCACACCAGTATTGACTGATAAACGTAACACGTCCCACTGTAATCTGGGACTCACTAAATACGGGAAAACTTCGACACCTGTAGACACCTGTGTCGATCGTTTATGGCTCCCAGCGAGACGGAGGAGGACTGGCTGGTCAGTGTATCGTTATCTCGGTCTATTACCCGCGTGTCGTAAACGGGATAAATAACATTGGCAGTGGTTAATTAGCCTGGTCTCTGGTCGCGTCATACGGTGAGCGCCGTAATCAGTGTTAGCATATAGTAAAAAACTCGGGGAAATTGTAGACCCGGTCCTATAACCAGGGAAACGCTTTAAACAGGTGGTCCTAAGACCAGGTTCGACTGTATATGGTGCAGAAACATGGACATTAGACAAGAAAACAGAACAGAGAATTGAAGCCTTTGAAATGTGGATATATAGAAGAATAGGTAGTGTTGGATGGAAGGAAAAGAAAACAAACGATGAAGTCTTTAAACAACTAAAAATGAAAAGAGAACTACTGAGCACAATTCAAACAAGACAAATGCGATTTTTGAGCCATGTTAAAAGACACAACAGCCTACTAAAAGTAATCCTGGAGGGGAAAATACAAGGTAAAAGAGGCAGAGGCAGACCAAGACTAACATGGATGAGTAACATCAAAAGATGGACAAATCAGCCTATGACAACCTGCACCATCAAAGCAAGAGACAGAGCAGAATGGTGCTCCATGGTAGCCAACCTTCGTTGTGAAGAAGGCACTCGATGATGATGATGATGATGAATCAACCCTGCTCCAGGGCTCACCCAGCCTCTTAAAATGAGTAGCAGACATTTTTCTGGGTAGTAAGAATGGTCTGGTGTGGTACCAACCACATCATCCACAAATGTGCCGTTGTCATGGAAAAATATGACCACTGTCACCTTACTTCCCTTACGCCTTAAAAGGTGTGAAGAAAGCCTTTACTTTTTTTTGTTTACTTTGCTTTACTCATGATGTGGCAAAGTCTAAGCATGTTCATCCATTAATGTTTTCTTTCATTCACTTCTCTTTGCTAGAACTGACAATGAATATATAACCATATGACATGAATTTGCTCAGTGATTGGAGGGTTAAGGCAGTTTCTTAGAATGTAATCACATAGTAGATTAGTCTACTTCAGCATTCACCCATTAAATGGGCATGGTGCGATGTGTTGCTAGTTTACCGCTGGCCACGGTATCTGCACCTTTCAGCCTGACACATCCATCTTTAACATGATGTTGTAGAATAAATTAGTAGGATAACACACTCACAGAATTTAGAAGTTTAGGTGATGAGTTGCCAATATTCTATCATGTCATTAAATACTACATAGCCAGTTATGGTAGCCAAGTCTTAACTGGAGTATGTCAATATGTTTTAGTGGTACTTTTGTTTGCTACCCTGTAGACCTATCAGAATCCCCAGATCACCACAGACCATTTATCCACACAGATACTTATTTAAGATATTTGTAGACTTGTCTAAGTGCTTTAGGTCCACTGCCAACTAAATTCATGGATTAAACAAGCAAAAGCCATAATCTGAGGTCTCCATTGTTGTTTTTCTTGAGGCAGACTTGAATTTCATGCTCACTTCATGTGTAGCCATTTTTCTTAAGTTCTTTATCAATCATATGCCATGTCTCGCTTGGTTTTTCTCTTGCTATCTGTAGACAAATGAAGAGTTACTCTCAGTATAACTGGCTATGGCATTCTGTGAACACTGCCTATTTCCAGCACTATGTTCTTTTTAAAATCTCTGTAGTGATGTCATCAGTGCAGGTTTTCTTATGATAATCATTGTTAGAGATAAAGTAATCTGTTTATAGCTTCCAGCGCCAAATTGAACTTAATTTCAGAGTTAGATCATCATCATCAAGTACCATGCCTGCTTGCGTTGGTGATCATGTCTCTCCACAACTTTTAATCTTGACAGTTATTTATCATAAACTTCTTCTGCCAAGCCATTCTCTTAAGCTGTCTAGTATCTTTTCTCTTTGCTTCTCTCTATCGCTTCATCCCTCGATTTTCCCAGTTGTTACAATATATTCCAGCTGTTCCCTTCTCATTACATGGCCAACAAATGATTGTTACTTCCTAATATTGGATTATTGGCCCCTTTCAGAACGTTTTTATTACTTTTCTTGGCTGTCCATGGTATTCTCAATATTCTTCTGTAAAACCACATTTCTACAGCCTCCAGTGATTATCTTGTCTGTTGTCCTATTGTCCATTATTCACATCCATAAGCTAAGACTGGCTGTACATAACATTTGCAAACTCTTTTTCATCAGAGTTAGATAGAAACACTAAAAGAAAAATAGAATAGCTCTTGTTCATAGCACCACCATCAGTATTCATTGGCACTCCAATCTCTTACCTGTTCACTCAGTAAGATCTTCTTCTTCTGCGATCATGACTCTTTCAGAGTAGGATTCAGGACTCTCTCATGAAGGCAGCTGTCTTTTTAAGTGATTCAGTTGCTCCATATAGTAGTAAGGTCTTAAAATATAGTGCATTAACTGAGTAGCCGCAGGGAGGGTTCTTTGATAAAGTTTTTGGAATGAAAGGATCATGGCTCACCAACAAGAATCATATTAAATTGACTGGTTAGTGTTTCTTTTTGTAAGATTTTTTTTTTTTTTTTTTTTTTGGGTAAAGGTTTGACCTCAGAAAAGATGGAAGGTTTGCAGCTTGAGAGACAAAAGTGAAAAACTAAGAATATTAGTAGGAGTCATCCTTGTGGTAGAGAAACAACAAATTAAATGGTTCAACCATGTGACAAGACAGAAGCAAATAAACACAATTCCCACAGTTAACAAATGCTATGAAAATAACAGATCAAGGACATTTTGGAAAAAAATTATGAATAGATAAATATTAGAAACACTTGGAAGTATGACAACAATATAGGCCAACCAAAGAGCATAAAGACCACAAACTATCTTTCTGAGTTCATCTGGTTGCATGTTCTTTGCTTACACTCATCACAGCCTGTCTGAAAAAAATCTTTCTCCAGCCAGATCTCCCACTTCTGTTGTCATGTCCGAAGTCTCTTTGATGTTTCAAAACCACCAGAGTCTTTGACACTGAAAAAATGGCAAATTAGGAAGGAAAAAAGAAGCTCAGAGAGACTGAGCTACTATGAGTTTGTCCTGGGTAACAATCTTTTTTTAAATTAAACCAGTCATCAATTTCACTGCAGTTTACTTTTAACCTATTTAAACCAATAGTGATAGAATTTACGGAAAGAATAATATATGGGGGGGGGGGGGGACTATTGGTCTCGAGGCAAGATGCCGGCCTCGAGACAGAGAGGTTGTGGGTTCAAATCCCGGCTACACCAGTTGGGATTTTTATTTATGATCTCTCTCTTCGGCAACCACCCCTAGTCTCAGCAGTGAGGCCCGGCTTGAAACGTCAATTACTCATCGACGGAAAAAATATGAGTATCTCCAAAGTTGGAGTTATCTGCCTGTGTGGCGAGGGACCCCTGTGCACATGGCTGCCAGGGAAAAATAATGGATTAACACGCAAAATTCAGTTCCTAGTCTCTAGGGACTTCGTCAGAGGTAAAAAGCTGGCGAACGAAAAAAAAATATTTATACATATATATAGATATGGTCTTTAATTCGCTACCGAACCCTTCTTAAATGGTTTTACCACTCTACATTCTCTCCTCCAGTATGTGAACACATTTTCCTGTTATCTTGTGTGAATTCACAGTTACTGTCTATTAACACTCATGAACAACAACCGTATTGTGTAGGCACTTTCAGACAAATGACAGAGGTCAGAGAGAGGTGCATCAGGCCAGCATGTCACAAAATTAGGCACCCCACACATACCATAAACACATTTCCTTTAAAATCTCATGCAATGAACAAACTCATCTTTAAATTTCATTGCAATATCGTCATTGGTGTTAAAATTAGTGAGAAAATGACCTGGTTCAGTAACGGGTCTCTCCTCATAAAAAATAATATTCCACTATTCTCTCCTCATAAAAAATAATATTCCACTATTCTCTCATCATAAAAAATAATATTCCACTATTCTCTCCTCATAAAAAATAATATTCCACTATTCTCTCCTGATAAAAAAATAATATTCCACCATTCTCGCCTCAAAAAAAATAATATTCCACAATTCTCTCCTCATTAAAAAAAAATAGTATTCCACCATTCTCTCCTCATAAAAATATAGTATTCCACTATTCTCTCCTAAAAAAAATAATATTCCACTATTCTCTCCTCTAAAAAAAATAATATTCCACTATTCTCTCCTCATTACAAAAAATAATTTTCCACTATTCTCTCCTCATTACAAAAAATAATATTCCACTATTCTCTCCTCATTACAAAAAATAATATTCCACTATTCTCTCCTCATTACAAAAAATAATATTCCACTATTCTCTCCTCATAAAAAAATAATATTCCACTATTCTCTCCTCATAAAAATATAATATTCCACTATTCTCTCCTCATTACAAAAAATAATATTCCACTATTCTCTCCTCATTACAAAAAATAATATTCCACTATTCTCTCCTCATAAAAAAATAACATTCCACTATTCTCTCCTCATTACAAAAAATAATATTCCACTATTCTCTCCTCATTACAAAAAATAATATTCCACTATTCTCTCCTCATTACAAGAAATAATATTCCACTATTCTCTCCGCATTACAAAAAATAATATTCCACTATTCTCTCCTCATATCAAAAATAATATTCCACTATTCTCTCCTCATTACAAAAATAATATTCCACTATTCTCTCCTCATTACAAAAATAATATTCCACTATTCTCTCCTCATTACAAAAATAATATTCCACTATTCTCTCCTCATAAAAAATAATATTCCACTATTCTCTCCTCATTACAAAAATAATATTCCACTATTCTCTCCTCATTACAAAAATAATATTCCACTATTCTCTCCTCATAAAAAAATAACATTCCACTATTCTCTCCTCATTACAAAAAATAACATTCCACTATTCTCTCCTCATTACAAAAAATAATATTCCACTATTCTCTCCTCATTACAAAAAATAATATTCCACTATTCTCTCCACATAAAAAAATAATATTCCACTATTCTCTCCTCATTACAAAAAATAATATTCCACTATTCTCTCCTCATATCAAAAATAATATTCCACTATTCTCTCCTCATTACAAAAATAATATTCCACTATTCTCTCCACATTACAAAAATAATATTCCACTATTCTCTCCTCATTACAAAAATAATATTCCACTATTCTCTCCTCATAAAAAATAATATTCCACTATTCTCTCCTCATAAAAAATAATATTCCACTATTCTCTCCTCATTACAAAAATAATATTCCACTATTCTCTGCTCATAAAAAATAATATTCCACTATTCTCTCCTCATTACAAAAATAATATTCCACTATTCTCTCCTCATAAAAAAATAATATTCCACTATTCTCTCCTCATTACAAAAATAATATTCCACTATTCTCTCCTCATTACAAAAAATAATATTCCACTATTCTCTCCTCATAAAAAAATAATATTCCACTATTCTCTCCTCATTACAAAAAAATTATATTCTACTATTCTCTCCTCATTACAAAAATAATATTCCACTATTCTCTCCTCATTACAAAAAAATTATATTCCACTATTCTCTCCTCATTACAAAAATAATATTCCACTATTCTCTCCTCATTACAAAAATAATATTCCACTATTCTCTCCTCATTACAAAAAAATTATATTCCACTATTCTCTCCTCATTACAAAAATAATATTCCACTATTCTCTCCTCATTACAAAAATAATATTCCACTATTCTCTCCTCATTACAAAAATAATATTCCACTATTCTCTCCTCATAAAAAATAATATTCCACTATTCTCTCCTCATTACAAAAATAATATTCCACTATTCTCTCCTCATAAAAAATAATATTCCACTATTCTCTCCTCATAAAAAATAATATTCCACTATTCTCTCCTCATTACAAAAATAATATTCCACTATTCTCTCCTCATTACAAAAATAATATTCCACTATTCTCTCCTCATTACAAAAAAATTATATTCCACTATTCTCTCCTCATTACAAAAATAATATTCCACTATTCTCTCCTCATTACAAAAATAATATTCCACTATTCTCTCCTCATTACAAAAATAATATTCCACTATTCTCTCCTCATAAAAAATAATATTCCACTATTCTCTCCTCATTACAAAAATAATATTCCACTATTCTCTCCTCATAAAAAATAATATTCCACTATTCTCTCCTCATAAAAAATAATATTCCACTATTCTCTCCTCATTACAAAAATAATATTCCACTATTCTCTCCTCATTACAAAAATAATATTCCACTATTCTCTCCTCATAAAAATATAATATTCCACTATTCTCTCCTCAGGTTAACAAGAGAGTCAATCTTCGACAAGTTCTCAATGCCACAGCTTTAACCCTATTCCCGGTGTTATATTTCTTTACTTGGTTATATTACACTGACCCTGGTTCTACATTTTGTACCATGTTAATGTATACTTTGTGTATACATGGATACCATAAGTCTTCCGCTGTGGTTAGTGTTAGTGCAGTTTTATTCAGACAAACCAATATTATTTGGGTATTTTTTTGTTTTAGCATGGTTGTAATTGAGATTGTAAATCAGCAACTTCAGACTGTTAAAAAGGTCAGAGGCAGTCCAAACAACATGAAAGATGGGGAACTTTTTAAACTTATTATCCAGACACTCTTTTCCAGTCCAGTAACATTTTTACACTTTGTTAAGGAAGTGTTTATTCAGACATTTTGTTATATATGTGTAGTTATAGGTTTTGCAGTGTTTATCTATGTAAATAATGGTATAGTTGTAGGTGATAGATCTCATCATGAGGTATCGTACAACATCCCACAAGTATTCTACTTTCTTATGATATCTGCTGCCTTTTCTTTTGTGCATTTAATTTCCCCAAGACAGGTCTTTGAATTTCTTCAGTCTTCTTTCAGAAACCCACTGAAGGTGTTGTTATTTGTTGCTCTGGCTGGACTTCTCATTAAATTATTCACATATGAGCACAAATATCTCCTTAGTGACAACAGACATTATACATTTTATGTTTGGTCCAAACTATTTAAAAGACACCAACTGGCTAAGTATGCTATAATTCCTGTTTACATGTTTAGCTTATACCAGTTCTATAATCTGACTCTTCATAAGGGACTACTTTGGCGACTTGCTTTCTTATTTTGCTCTATCATTTGTTTGGTCCCACAAGCTCTTCTAGAGTTTCGATATTACATTATTCCATTTTATATCCTGCGTTTAAATATGAAACTTCCAGCAGCAAAAGCCTTGATAGCTGAAATTTTGTTGTATGTATCCATAAATGCATTCACTGTATACATGTTTACACAGAAACCATTTTACTGGCCTCATGACCCAAATCCTCAGCGGTTCATGTGGTAATAAATCATGCTGTTGACATTCTTTCAGTGGCCTCAAATATCACAATAGAATCACAATATGCCTCATTATTTCCTATTCTGGGAGAGCTTCTCAATCTCAGTAAGCAAGTCAATTATTGTTATTTGCCTCTCTTGTCATTGTTCTTCTTAGTCAGTTGAAATAAACTATTTTTTTCCCCATTATTTTCTATTTGAGGGCATGCATTGTGATTCTCTGGTTATTTCTTCTAATCACATAACCAAAATATATCCACCTTCTCTTCCTGATTATAGATTAAACTTATAGGTTACACAACCATCTCTCTTATTTCTGCATTAGTCCAGAATTCATTCTGTTGTATACTGTCTTTTCCTTAATCATTCTATTACTATTTCTTAAGATTGTTGATGTTAATGCTGATATTAAAGTGTTGTTTAATATAACTACAGTTGTTTGTCTTTTCCTTTAACCTGACTTTTAATACTGTCTACTAGAGAAGTGCTGTGCACACAGCTCACCATAGACATAGCTAACCTCATTAACACACATAAGGTAGTGATGCAATGGATCTCCCTTGACACTCCAACACACCTGGAAATGACTAGGTAGATACATTAGCTAAGAGAGGATCCAGACAGACACAATTTAATACCAACATCTCATTAAACACAGCCAAATAAATCACAACCTCCAACAGTAGAGAGGATTGGCTGAATGGATGGGCCACGGGAAAAACATGGAGAGATCTTTTTAAATACATGACAAGGCCAAACTTCCATGACAACATTAACAACTTATAGAGAGACCAAACTACCATCTACAGACTGAGAACCGGTCATGTACCATTGAACAGCAACATCAATTGAATACAATAAAATCAAACTCCAGCATATCCACTCTGTGAACACCCATATGAAACAGTAGAACATTACCTTTTTTTACTGTCCAAAAAGTTCATTGACATCGAAACAACTCTACTTCCTCAAAGACCTGATAAACAGAACACCTTGTCGGAACTACAAGGGAACTCAGAAATACCTGCAGATATCATTACATGGCACTGGGCCTAGGGGCATCAGCTCACAGATTTCTGAATCCATAACAACATTAACAGAGAAGTGCTGTGCATGAGTTGATAGTGCCATACAGCCAAAGCTAATTACCGGAAATCAGGGTCAGCAAACTAGAACTGACCAAGGTGTGCACAGTTGCTCAACAAAAAAAAAAAAAAAAAAAAGACAACTCAGCCTGGTAAAGTGAGTAGCAATGAAATAGTGAAGGCAAACCCTGTCCAAATTTTTGCTGCGACTAAGTTGGTTTTTACAAGTATCACAGCTTTGTTGTAAACACAATGCAGCCTATACGAGACCATTTCCTGGGTGTACAACAAGGAATATATTACTTTCCACCTGACCAATTTCAGTTTTATTCATCTTTCATCAAAAACTACACAATATTATCTGTACGCATACAATGGGTAGAGTCATTGCAGAAGTCAAAAAATATGTTAGGTCACCTTTGTCTACGCCCCAGGACATGTGGGAGTATGGGGAAATGAAAGATTGGACAGGTTGGCTAGCTGTGCTGTTGTTGAGGACGGTCAACCAATGGATCGGGCGGACATCATCAATGCCCTCAGAGATGAGTCCACATCACCCCTTCAGATGCAAAAGATGGGAGTTAAGATGGACGCAGCCAGAAATGAGAAACTTAGTGGGTGTGTAAGAAGACTTGTCAACCAACACAGAACAGGAGTCATCAGTCGCTGGGCACTGCGAGACTTGCTGGGGAGGGGATCTGAACACCTATGGACATGTTCGGAGTGCAATGATGATGACCCACAAATAACTCAAGAACAATGTTATCTTCTCATCAAATTGTAGATTCTTGAGTGCGTGGTCCTCTATTTCTTGATTGAGCTAGATATATTCCTTTATTGCATATATATATATATATATATATATATATATATATATATATATATCTCGCCTGTAAATATAACTGAAGCGTCTTAGCTCCCTGCACGTTAATCTGTAATTAATTATCCAATATACTGAAAACATTCATTATCAATGCTGAAAACAGAACCAAGATAATATGAAAGATGGTTATATTTTATCCCATTTTTATTTTTAAAATAAATTAACTCTGTAACAAATCACAATTTATGTATAACTTTTAAAATTAACAAATTCTACAAAAAAGAAATATCAACATTGAAGGACACAGCAAATTTATCACCATTATTGTTTGTCTCCACATTGAAGATAGACTAATGAAACACCATTTCATTCTCTTGCCTTGATGGTATGCAGCTGTAAGCTCACCTGTGCAGCACCTATTGTTATCAGTTCACTTTAGTGTGGCTCTAAATCATTTTCCTTGTATTATCCCTTTCTTGTTCTAATTGCCATTCCCAATTTTTTTTTTTTATTTATCTAACATTTTTCATCACTAATTATGACTTGTCCGGTGGCCTTGGTAGCCTAGTTGGGAAAACCACCCGACTGGGCTACCGACGTTCAGACAACCCACGTTCAATTCCTGCTGGAAGCAGCGTGAATTGTACTTGTGGTTGGAAAAAATACCCCCACGGGCGACCCAGCTACTGGCAGAAATGGGTACCATGGTAGTACTCTGAGAAGGTGAGGAAATCTGCCTTTCGATGCTTAAAGCGACACTGTCCAGAAGTCTCCAAAAACTTCTGGATAGGCGGCCGAGCACATTTAGGTGAAAAACTTGCATGCTAAGACATTGTTTTAAGCTGCACCTCTTAAGTTTTATTGTGAGAATTTTTCTCAGGCAAATGGTAGAAATCAACATTGCTGGATGGAGGTGAAGGCATGCCTCACAGCACCAGAGCAGGAAGTTGTTAGCGACCCACAGCTGATGGCTTGCACCAGGATCAGTGAACCAGAACCATCCAGACCCTGCTCCACCTCTCCGTGCCTCTAGTAACAGACTAACCTGCCTAGTCTGGCCAAGTGAGTAGGGATCGAAGAGGGAAGACAACCCGGTACTAAAAAATTACATGCTGAAGTCTGATGTGTTGGGCTAAAAGGCGCAAATATCACAGTTATACTGCAAACCACAACACAACGCAGACATGCCCACTTAACTTCCTTTTGGGGGTAGATGATGAAGAGGTATACTCCTTTAGTCATCAGGGAAATGCAAGCAACATTGCTGGAAAGTAATGTTTCTGGAGAGAGACATGGTAATAATGAACAAATTAAATGGAGAGGGGAGAACTGGGTAAAAGTAAGTAAAGATTCACGCCATGTAGCATATAGTGAATATGGTTTTAGTGACCATAATTTTTTTTTACAGACTTCGGCACATGATTTTTGGGGTAATATGGTCGGTATTACGCCCTTGCTGCTTTACTTTCCCACAAAAAACCCATTTGTACCCATTTAAGGCTGGGTGAAACTGGAAGCAGTCTATCAGGATCGAACCCGACCTCTTGGAGGTCTGGGTAGTCTAGAGGTATGATGTCAGCCTCTGGATAGGAAGGGCCTGTGTTTGAATCCCACCACAGATTTGTTGCTTTACCCTCCCTTTGTAGCGAGATTCAATGTGTAGCACTTTTGAATAACAGAAGAAAAAAAAAAAGCAGAAGTTCTTATATACATTCATGTTCGTCAAAAAACTCAAATGACCGCTGCCTGGGCAAAAATTATTCAGCAAATCTACCCATTCTGAAGATGAATGTGTTGGGTCAAAAGGCACAGATATAACAACTTTGATGCAAACTAGCGACACAACATGCCCATTTAATTAGTGAACGTTGACAAGAAGGAATGGAAAGATGATTTTAGCTAAATCAGAAATATTGCATTAGTTCCTATCAAAGGAGAAAGGTCTCGTCACACAGCTCTGTTCTGGGCAAGTTGCTCAATCTCGGCGAGGGAGCAGATAATTACTGTTGCTGCCTTTCATTTTAATGTTCTTTTAAGCGTTTCTCTAGGTCAACCTCTTTTTCTTTTACTCTCTGGTTCCCATGTGTGATGGCTTATGTTGAGATTCTCTTGTTGTCTTTTCTCATCACATGAGACATCTACTATCATTAAATTAATCTTTACAAAGAGATTATATTTATATCCATTAAAAGGCAGATCAGTTGTCAAAATATAAACACCCTGAGGTATGCTGATCATAGTCTTAAATTCTAAAGGCAAAAATGACGTTTGAAAAATTATTGGCTCTTTGGTGATGGAAAACAAAAAGAAAGATGCTTAGCCTGAACATCAATTATATTGAAGTAATGGTTGCAAAGAAAATAAAAGGCCCTCTGCAAATTGCATAATTAAAGTGAACTGACCAGTGTTGAAACAGGTAAATGAAATCAAACACTTGGGAATGATTTGAACTTTAGATGGTAGATTTACAACAGAGGTGAGGTGTAGAATAGCTGTGGCAAAGACTGCGCCTCAAATAAAAATGCTATTATACAATCCGTATTTGACATTTAATTTAAGGATACAAAATTCCTTGTTTTTATATATGGAAGTGAATCCTGGGCCATTTTAGATAATAAATATAACAAAGCATTAACATAATTATCACCATATTATTCAACACCCACAAGTTCAAATTAATTGAACAAAGCATTTTTTTTGTTCCCCATTATTTTCCACATTCTGCCTCCAGCACACATTTTCTCAGGACTGTTTTTCTAACCTTTGATTATTTTTTTCTTAACATTTCTACAAGGCGGCAATTAATTATAGTCAAGAGTTGTCTCCTTAGAAAGCAAGCTTACCAGAAAAATGAATCTTTCCCACCCATGCTTGCACCAAACTTTCCACATTCAGGCAAATTGTCCACTATCATCCTCCTAAATACATTTTTTAAAAACTGGATTAATGGAAGAAAATCCACACAATCCTGTGATTTTTTTGGGTTCTAAAGTAATTTAATGTATGTTTTTCTGGTTCATTTTATATGCTTGAGTTTGTTTTTTATTTCACCTGTGAGGTCCATTCAACTGAATTGTCAATAATTTCACAAACTTTGAAGTACAATGGCTTTTTGTCCTTGAATCACCCCGTGTTTTAAGTATTAATTCACAAATTAATTTTCTTTAACTTTCATTCTTAATGCATTTTAAAATCATTTTTAGACTTATTTTCCACCAGAAAGAACATAAAACAATTGAAAGAAATTTTTTATAACAAAATTTCAATTAAAATTCATTCTATGGTACATTTTTTTGTAAACTTTTACATGATATGCCCCAAAATTAAACTAATTGCATTCACCTAAAATGTTAATCATCAACTCTGCAGGTAGTTTAACTCTTTACCCCTTAAACTCTCTGTATGGTTAAGATATGCTTTAACTGCAACCGCCATCTCATGCTCAGTAAACAACTTTGAAGCAAGCAATCCTCTTATAAGTTCATCTCTGGCATTACCTGCAAACTGATTGGCTAGGAATGCTGGGAAGCCTCGAATTCCATCTCCCATAGTAAATAGTGGAACTCTTACTATGCCATATGTCTGAAAAGTAGAAAATGAAAAAGTCTTTTAACCTACATTATGATTCCTACCCGTGAATCACGCTGTTACATTTCGTAGTAAAAATTACTACCACTTAGATGTAATATTTTGAGTTTTGAAAATCAAACATTCTTTGAACTTTTACTACTGCAGAATATATACTCTAGCAGAAACACTTGTATTGGAAGCTGTAATCATTTCCTGGCTAACACTCGATTTATGTCCTGAAATTGACCCCATCTTGCTGTAGCTACCAGGGGGCTTGGGGGGGGGGGGGGGTGTCTTACTTTGTCTATTCATATGGCTGCTGTAAGCCATCAGATCAGTCCATATGTTTGGCATCCTCTACACATTGTTCGCTGACTCTCCCTTGTTACAAAGATTTCTTTGATGTCATACCAACAGTCGAGGAGATTTCCCCCATCATAAGAGAAGAAGAAAATTTCTTAAAAGTTATCTGATTTTTTAAAAAGTAACTAGTGTGTTTGCAATACAGTAGTACTTTTTACTACGTGAATGAAAAAAATAAAATCCAACACCAAAGGAAAAAATCAAACACTCAGCGGTCACTGGAAGTGATATTTAGGAAAATGGGTGGGGGGAAGAATGTTTGCCTGCAACAAACTTAAAAAAAATTAATGTATTTCAAAGAGGTAATTTTTTAATATTAGTTTTCGACAGGATTTAATATTCTGTCTAAAGTTTTGGAGGATTTCCAGCTTTCACATAGGACTGACAATTTATGGGATTAGTTATACAGGATGCAAAGGTAACTGGATGTTTAATACCAGGAGATAATAATTTTGAATAATTCACCACACTCTCCAAATATTTAGCTCCAGTGTTGCTAATGCTGAAGGACTGCCTTTCTTCACCTTGATATTGACAATGGATTGGTGGCCTAACAAGCCGCAGTTGTGAAACATGCATTACTGTTGGAACAAGAGCACTAGAGCAAGGGGCAACAACAGCAGGCATCAGCTCCCCTGCTGAAGTTGTCCAGAATAGGTATGTTTGGTGAAATACAACGTGGGTTCTGTACAAGGCAAGGTCTTGTACTTAGTAGCAAAGATCATTGGACATAGTCTAAAATTTCTGCCTTACATGCTGTCTTCAGCTCAAAATGACAACAGATCGATGCAAATGACTGGAAGACATTATCTAAAACTTCTAGCCCATGTGACTACCAGTGGCCTGCCCTCAGTAAGGGAAGAAAAGATTATAGCCACTGTCAGCTACCAAGCATGTCGTAAGAGGGTTTTGGGGGCAAGGTTTTTGCTGGTACTACAGAGTTCATGATCTGAGGTGAAGCCATCTTCAGTGCTTTTGCTAGTGTATGATAGGTGTCCTTCATACTGAGGAACATGCTGACAAAGGGGATCTGAGCACTATGGACTTGCCCATTGTGCAATGAAGATGATCTTTCAACTAAACTAAATTAATATTTCAATTGCACTTGAGAGTGCCCCTTTAGAAAAATATTTCTTTATACTTTCTAGAGGCAAGTAGAAATCTAAAATTCCAAACACACTTTTTTTTGGATGGCCAATATGAAAGCAACATTTTCAAATACTAGGACTAATTCTCATTCCCCCCCCACCCCCCAACAATAATATATAGTGAAGTGGTGTCAAGATCGTCGAACACATGCCAACTTTACACCAGTGTATGTGCCAAATAGAAAGCTGATATTTATGCACATGTCATGTTGAAGCTTATAAGTGAAAGTGCATCTGTAATATTGGTTGGATTTTATGAATGGACATTATTCAGTGATGTATGCATTTGATATCTGCTTTCATCTCAGAAAAACTGGTGGTGAAACTTTGAATGCTACAAGGTTTAATAAAGTCCTGCATGAGTTGATTTAAAGCAATGGTTCTCAATGCTGTGTCTGCAGGCACCATTGTGCCCACCAAGCGTTTCTTGGTGCTCGGGATGGTCCTGCCTCATTCCAGCAAGTTAATGTTGTTTATAGTCTGGCATCAAGTTGAACAAGAGATTGAGAGAAAAAAAAAGAAAGGATGAAGCAAACACTGATGTTTTTTCCTTCCCAAGGAACAAAAGCAATCAAATGGTTAGAGCAAAGCAGATTTAGCAACTGACATTATCCTTGATGTGGTATCTTGAAAAACTTGAGTAGAGGTGAACTTGAATTTACATAAATCATGTCCCCAACTTTTAAAATCTAAGAGAATAAAATACAATGCTAAAAATCACATTAGCTCAGCACAGTATAAATGCTTTCCTGTTTAATGCTCATTTTGCTGTTATCTTCAGAAGGTATGTAATTTTTTTACTGGTAAGATACACTGCTTTGTATTTATTTTTCTTTGAAAATTGACACAAAATGACTGTGCAACAAGCAAAAAGATGTTATAAAGATATATTTTTTTTCGTTCGCCAGCTTTGACCTCTTACAAAGTCCCTAGAGACTAGGAACTGAATTTTGCGTTTTGAATCCATTTTTCCCTGGCAGCCATGTGCACAGGGGTCCCTCGTCACATAGGCAGATAACTCTGAATTCATAGGTACTCATATTTTTTCCGTCAATTAGTAATTGACATTTCAAGTGAGTGCAATCATAAATAAAAATCCCAACTGATGCAGTCGGGATTTAAACCCACAACATCTCTATCTCAAGGCCGGCATTTAGCTTCGAGACCAATCATTCCCTGGTATATAGATTATACATAGATATATATAGATATGAGTGGTGTTTGTTAATAATAAATTTGGATACTGGTGCCCATGGCTCTTTGCAAAATGTCCATTGTGCCCATGGACACAGAAAGGTTGAGAAGTCTGATCTAAAGCATACGAGTTCCTGTTCATGTTTAGAAATGGACATTGATTCTTTGAAGATGATCACCCCCAAAGCAGATTGTCCACCTTGTGGGTTCAAATCCCGGCTGCACCAGTTGGGATTTTTATTTATGATTTCTCTCTGCAGCAACCACCCCTGGTCTCAGCAGCGAGGCCTGGTTTAAAACATCAATTACTCAAGGACAGAAAAAATGAGTACCTCCGAAGACAGAGTTATCTGACTGTGCAGCGAAAGACCCTTGTGCACACGGGTGCCAGAAAAAAAAAACAGATTAACACACAAAATTCAGTTCCTAATTTCTAGGGACTTCGTCAGAGGTAAAAGCTGACGAACACAAAAAAAAAAAAAAAAAATAGCATAAATGCAAGAATTTATAATATGTTGACCAATATCTAAATGTCAGAGAGGTTTAAAGAATGTTGTGGAATATCAATAAACATCTTCCATAAAATCCAGACTGAGATTTGCAAGTGAGATGGACACTAGTTAAACTCATGTCCCACTTCTTGACATTAAGCAGAAGGGCAATCACTTGTCAGTTTATTCAAACTTTGCACGTGAGTCTAAAGTGATTCCAATTTCATGTCCTCCAGTAATAATTTGAGTTGGAAGTTTGGTGTATAGATATGACCCAGAAACTAAGCAAATGTCCTGTCAATGGCAAACGATAACAGATCAATGTCAAGTCCATGTTGATCGTGTGCAAGTATTGCTTTGAGAGGTAGGGAAACAGGCAATAGGCTTCTGCACCAAGACAATGTCCCTGCTCAGAGGTCTGTCACTACAAATGTTTTGTTGGCAAAACACCAACATTCATTTGCTCACAAACCCTCCATAGTCCCCCTGACCTTGCTCCATGAGACTTCTTGAACCCACAACTGAAAGAAACAATGAAAGGTCACCAATTCAATTATGTAGAAAATATTCAAGCCAATGTGACAAAATAATATTACAAAAAGTCCCTACCAGAGATGCTTCTGTTATTGGCAGAAACACTGGAATAAATGCATAAGTTCACAAGGGCACTACACTGAATGAGATAAAACCAACTAGCTGGTAAGTCCACACATTTACAAACAAAATTCAGTCCCTGCATTTTTTAACAGTCCTCAGACACTATCTAGATATCAAAATGAAAGAAAATCACCAATATGCTTTCTGTTGGCCAATATGAATATTAAGTCTAATGTTATTGTACCAACATTCCTCAACTTACCTCTATCCCATATTCTTCAGCATTCAATGTATTCTGCTCAAGGAGAGAAAAATCTTCAGCAGTAACTTCCATCATATAAAAATGAAGAACAAGTTTTTTTGTTTCATGAATGTAACATGCTATTCTATCTCCCTCTTTAAATGAGTACTTGCTAAGGTCAAGGCCAATTTCCTCATGCATTTCTCTGTTGACGCCATCTATAGGAGTTTCCCCTAGGTCTACAAGTCCTCCTGGAAATCCTAGGACACCATCAAATCTAACCTGCATCTGTAGAATTAGAAAAAAAAATGCTCTTATATTTTATTAATTATGCAATTAATAATTAAAACATAAAATGTGTGATATAGAAATGCTACTCAGAAAATACGACATAGACATACGACTAACATGTAATTTGTACTGGGAGCAAACAGCAATAATAAAATATAACAAGGAGAACTACACCCATGGACATAAAAAGAAGAGTAAGACAAGGATGCATCCTATCACCAAGCTTGTTCAATCTATACACTGAGTAAATCTTCAAAAACATCTCAGAGATGCCAGGCCTAAACATTCTCTCTCTCGTTCCTTTCGAGCCGTAACCGGCCCATAGGGCGTAGACCAAGATACACCTTCTCCTATATGAATTTTTGTTCTAGCAGTTTTCTTTTAAAGATATTTTATCAAATCTCGCCATCTGTCTCTGTTCTGTGCAAGCAGTTCTATCTCATTGAGGGAGCCGATTCCTGCTGCTCTTGCCTCTCTCATCAATGTTCTTCTCAGTGTCTCCCTGGGTCTTCCTCTTTTTCTTTTACCTGTTGTTTCCCATATGAGGGCTTGCTTTGCTATTCGATTATTATCTCTTCTCATCACATGTCCAACGTATGACCATCGTCTTTTCTTTATTACTGAAGATATTAGTGGTTGATTGGCGATTTCTCTAATTTCCTCGTTTGTTTTGAATTCGTTCCATTCTATACCAAGTATTTTCCTTAGACATTTATTTTCGAATGCGTTCAACTTTGTTTCTATATCTCTTGTTGTTTTCCAGCTTTCACACGCATACGTAAGGGTTGATAGTACATTTGATTTGAATAGCCTAAGTTTTGTGTTTGTGCTAATGAGTTTTGATTTCCACAACTTTTCAAGGCTTCTGAAAGACATTGCTGCTTTAGCCAGTCTGATTCTAATTTCTTTGCTCGTATTAGGCCTAAACATTAATGGAAAGATAATCAATAACCTAAGATATGCTGATGATACTGTTCTACTAGCAGAAAATCCTAAAGACCTACAACAATTGCTTAATGTGATAAACATAACAAGCAAAAAATATGGACTAGAAATGAATATCAAAAGGATTAAAACTATGATCATAAGCAAAGAAAATTCTCTAGACCTACAATTAAATATCACAGTTGAGGGAATACATCTGGAGACAGTCCAGAGCTACAACTACCTGGGACATACTATAACCAATGATGGAAAATGCAAAATTGAAATAAACAAAAGAATAGGTATGGCAAAAAGTAATTTTAATGCCATGAAAAATATACTAACAACAAAACAAATATCAGCAGGGCTGAAACTAAGAATGGCAAAATGTTACATCTTCTCAATATTCTTGTATGGTGAGGAAACATGGACATTAGACAAGAAAACAGAACAGAAAATTGAAGCCTTTGTAATGTGGATTTATAGAAAAATAGATAGAATCGGATGGAAAGAAAAGATAACAAACTATGAAGTTTTAAAACAACTGAAAATAAAAAGAGAACTACTAAATACAATCAAGGCAAGACAAATGAAATTTTTGGGGCATGTTAAAAGACACAACAGCCTAATAAAAGTAATATTGGAAGGGAAAATACAAGGTAAAAGAGGCAGACCAAGACTAACATGGACGAGTAACATCAAAAGATGGACAAGTCAATCTATGACAGCCTGCACCATCAAAGCAAGAAACAGAGTAGAATGGCGATCCATGGTAGCCAACCTTCGTTGCGGAGAAGGCACTCGATGATGATGACGATGACTCAGAAAATGAAGTTGAATATGAAAGACAGCATTGCAAACCCTTAACTCCTTTCCAGTAACAAGAGAAGCAACCACAGCTAAAAA
Source organism: Megaustenia siamemsis (assembly GCA_032433765.1). Lineage (NCBI taxonomy): Eukaryota > Metazoa > Mollusca > Gastropoda > Stylommatophora > Ariophantidae > Megaustenia > Megaustenia siamemsis. Next base: position 53,925,165 of record JAVIAB010000091.1, read on the forward strand.
TGCCTTGATCATTCCTGCAGAATAGAAGTCCACCAAACACTTGATATGATAGGTGTCCGGTTAGCGCAATCGATAGGCGGTTGGCTTACCACGGCAACAGCCGGGGTTCGTACCCTGGCGAGGACACCTGGGTTTTACTAATTCCCTAAAAATTAGTACCTCTGAAGTCGGAGTAAATCTGCCTGCATGGCGAGGGGCATCCTGTAATGGGATAAAACAGACTTTACACGCAAAATTCAGTCCCACAAAATTGAGTGGGTGGGACTTCGTCAGAGGTCAAAGCTGACGAAAGCGAACGAACGAACGAACTTGATATGATCATGTCTGCAGAATTTCTTTGTCTTTTGTTTTCACCCAATGACTAAAGAAAAAGTTATACCTCTTCATGATGCACCTATAAAAGGATGTAAAGTTGGTGTAAATGCACTTGGTTGTGGTTTGCAGTAGAACTATGATATTTAAGCCTTTTGACCCAACACATCCGACTTCAGCAAAGCATTCTTGAGTACTGGGTTGCCTTCCCTCTCGATCCCTAAACACTTGACCAGACTCGGCTGGTTAGTTTGTCACTAGGGGCATCACGAAGAAGGGAATGGGGTCTGGATAGTTCTGATTCACCAATCCTCCTGGCACAAGCCATCAGCTATGAGTTGCTGTTAAGCGCCTCTGCCCCCTACATAATTTACATGATCAATTACCAAGAGTGGAAAAACCATAAACAGTCAGCATGAATATGGTGAATATAAAAAATAATGAATCATGATAGTAATAGATGATTGTTAGGCGGCAAAATGCCCAACAGCATCAAAGCTGAAAGGCCAGAAATTCACAGAAGATTACTTATGTTAGAAACAGCTTATCAAGATCCTAGGGAGAAAATTTTTAAAAATTGGTATGGTGAAAGCTTCACATAACAAGTGGACAACACAAACCAGAACGACGTTTCAGCTCAATAGACCTTCCGCAGGAACAAACACACAATACACATACAAATATTTATTTTAAAAATTATTTTAAAATATAAAAATTTTGAACTAGAAGAAGAAATAACAGGAAAAATAGTATATTCTTCTTCCAGTTTAAAATTTTTATATTTTTTAAAATTATTTTTTATTTTAAATACATTTTTGTATGTGTGTTACATGTTTGTTCCTGCTGGAAGGCCTATTGAGCCGAAACATTGTTCTGGTTTGTGTTGTCCACTTGTTAAGTAAAGCTTTAACCATACCATTTTTTTCTATTTTATTTCCTATATCTATTTTTATCATTTCTCCTCACAATTAGCTTCACTGGAGCTTCGTATTTTGATGTATTTATGTGCATTTCTTTGTCTTGACCCTACTGATCAAGATCCTAATCCACCAACATGTCCTGGAAACAAGTGGCCAAATGAAAAGGGATTATGAGGGAAAGCTACCAGTACCCAAAAATGCTTTACTAAAGTCATGTGTACTAGGTTGAAAGCACAGAATATGGCAGTTTGTTGTGCATGACAAAACAAGGTATCTACACCAATGTAATGTTATATTTAAGGGCAGACAATGAAAAAAAATAGTCAGGTGAATGCATATAAAGGTAATTGCTGAAAAACTAATATATAAGCTAACTGAAACTTACCATGCAAATAAAATATCAGACATAAGAGAATTAATTGTTGCATATAATATATAATTATTTAAAATTATACAAAGAAATATGTGAAACAGTATTAACAATAAGAAAAGAAAAAAGTGTACAGAATATCTATAATGTGCAGTAATTTACATTTACAACTGTTCTATTCATGAAAGCAGTTTCATTGCAGTCGGGCATTCCCATAACTGCTCTCAAAATATATGCAGACTGACTGATCCTTTTAGGTATTCATTGTAGATAGATCTGCTTTTCCCACTAAGTATTTTGAATCAACCAGAAATCTTTTTCACCTTTACAACTTTATTTGTTTACCTCTCATGAGAAAGCAGCCTCTCCCAAGCCAAGATAAAGAAGAGCTGTTGGGCCAACAATCTCATCCAATGAAAACAGATATATTGTTACAGAAAAAAAAAAGTAAAGTACCCCCGTCACGCCAAGTGCCGTATAGGGAATATGATGTTAGTGACCATAAATTTTACAGACCTTCAGCACATGATTTTTTTTGGGTAATGTGGTCGGTATTACGCCCGTGCCGCTTTACTTTCCCAGAACAAAATCCAGTACCCATTAAAACCTGGGTGAACCGGAAGCCATCGGTTGGGATCGAACCCTACCTCTTGTCCTTTGTAGTCCTGTTCACTAACCACTGAGTTATCATGGCTCCCTATTGTTATAGAAGCTATCAATAAAAGAAAAAAAATAGCTGCAAATAAAACATAAGCAGGCCAGGAAAGACCATCAAGAAAAGACGATGGTCATATGTTGGACATGTGATGAGGAGAGATAATAACCGAATAACAAAGCAAGCCCTCATGTGGGGAACAACAGGTATGAGGAAAAGAGGCTGACCCAGAGATACACTGAGAAGAATTTTGATGAGAAAGGCAAGAGCAGCAGGAATCGGCTCCCTCAATGAGATAGAGCTGCTTGCACAGAACAGAGACAAATGGCGAGATTTGATAAAAGATCTTTACAAGGATTGAAAACTGCTAGATTAAAAATTTAGATAAGAGAAAGAGTATCTGGGTCTATGCCCTATGGGCTGGCTACGGCTCGAAAGGTCAATAGATAGATAGATAAGTAGGCCAAGAAACAGGAATGAAGCAAAAATGGTAAATTGGCCAAAAAAATTGGTAAAATGAAGAAAAATGGCTTCATATGGGATGGTCAGCTATGATTCATATACTTATGAACTCCCCATGTGTCACTATACAGTTTCTTGTCAAGGTCAAACAAGTGTAATTGCTTGTTCTCCCTCACATTATGTAGGCAATACTTCTCTATGTGAAGCTTCACTCTCTTACAACAGCACCTAAAGTGGTATAAGAGGAAATTGGGGGCAGTGGCACCTGTCAGCACTAGAGCTGAGCTATTAACAATTCAAGCTGACAACTTAAACAAGGATCAGTGAACCAGAACTATCTAGGTGCCCAAAAAAAAAACAGATTAACCAGACTAACCGAGTAGGGATTGCGAGGCAGTTCAACCAGGTTCCTAAAAATGGCACACTGAAGTTGAATGTGTTTGGCTGAAAGACACAAACATCAGTTTTATTGCAAACTACAACACAACTTACCATCCTTTTCTATGCCTACTTAACATCCTTTTCTATGCCTACTTAACATCCTTTTCTATGCCTACTTAACATCCTTTTCTATGCCTACTTAACATCCTTTTCTATGCCTATTTAACATCCTTTTCAGGGTAGATGTTGAATTGGTCTACTTTAGTAGTCAGGTGAATGTAAGAAAGAAAGATATAACAGAATGTAATGAAAAGGTGTGGAGAAGGTAGAGAAGAAATTTGAACAAAAACTGAAGAAGCATCGTTCCAAAAAGTTAGAAAAAAAATAGCTATCTTGCCAATAGATAAGAGAAAAAAATTCTTAGACGTTATGTAGAACCAGTTCTGTTATACTTCTGGACAAGCAAACAAGTGATAAGGAAATCGTTGGGAGCCACAGAAATATGGCTTTATAAAAATAATGTTAAATATACCTTGAATGGCTACAGGGAGTAAATGAAGATTTAAACTAAAAATGTAAAATGGCAAAGGGGGTAGGTGAGGGGGATTATTACTAACATTTGAAGGAAACAATCATAACTTTTGACCATGTAATGAGAAGGGAACAAATCAAACATACTGTGAACAATTATAACATCTTTCTTATCATTTAAGAAAGAAAAGATAAAAGGGAAACAAAAAAGATACAATATCAGTGACAACTTGAGAAGATCATGGTATGATGGTCACAAGATAACAACAGCAAAATTGATTTTAAAAACACATTAGTGTGCAAAAAATTGTGAATCCCAAACAGACAATGAGACTTGGTACCTGAGAATAAAATTCAATGAGATACATATAAATTTCATTCAGGAGTGAAAGTATTAATGATCACAATACAATGACAACAGTGGCCAAAAGCACAAAAAAGGGATCAATGCTCTTTCAAATTATTGTCTTCCGTGATTTTGGGAACCTAATGAAAAGTAGAGTAAGTTTGGAGAACCTAATAAAAAGTAAAGAAAGTTTGTGGAACCTAATAAAAGTAAAGTAAGTTTGGAGAACCTAATAAAAAGTAAAGTAAGTTTGGAGAACCTAATAAAAAGTAAAGTAAGTTTGGAGAACCTAATAAAAAGTAAAGTAAGTTTGGAGAACCTAATAAAAAGTAAAGTAAGTTTGGAGAACCTAATAAAAAGTAAAGTAAGTTTGGAGAACCTAATAAAAAGTAAAGTAAGTTTGGAGAACCTAATAAAAAGTAAAGTAAGTTTGGAGAACCTAATAAAAAGTAAAGTAAGTAGGTAACGTTTCTTACATGTACATGTTTTGCTAGGCATATGTGGAATATGGTGTTAGTGACCATATTTTTCCATGACCATGGCATATTTTTGGGTGATGTGGTCTGTAACATACCAGGTCACCTTCACATCCCAGAAAAATCTCTAGTACCCATTTCTGGAAGCTGGGTGAATCCCAGGGCCTTGTTAGTTAAAAAAAAAAAATCTGCCATTTCTGGAAATTTAACCCAGACCCCCTCAGATCAGGAAGTAAGCACACCAACCACTTAGCCACAGAGGATGTGGAACCTAATTACCATTTTATTATTTATTTCAATTGATGGAATGCAGCTGGAACTGAACCACAATAATTGTACAACCTAGTAATAGCAATAAGAACTCTTATCAGGTTAAAACAATACATACATTTTTTCTTTTTAAAACGTGCAAAATAAAATTACATTTCAAATGAATCCTAAACAGAACTTGATTACTTGGACTTACCATAACCAGCCCTTTCATATCATAAAGATCCCAAAGCAATTTGCTTTTTCTAGCGAATATCATTCCATGGGCTGCATGCTGCATGGAAGACAATTTATCTTCTGACTTTGCAAGATCTTCTGATGATAGGAACTTAAAGTCTCCCACACTATCCCCTAAAGTGCCGAATCCCTCACAATTTGCAAGCCATCCCCAGCCAATCTCTGCCATTATGATTATGTAGACAATGTAGTAATTGTTGTAGATTGTCTGTATTTCTTCTGCAATTTAATGTCACTATTTAAAAACATTTGTAAGAGATTCATCACTTTGTAAATCTTGGAAGTCACATTAATTGGGAAGGGGATACAATTAAAGAAATTGTAATCAGAATAGCTAAAGAAGCAATGTCCTTCAAAAGTTTTGAGAAGATGTGAAAATTAAAACTCATCAGCACAAAAACAAAACTTAGATTATTCAAATCAATCGTACTATCAACCCTTACAAATACACGCGAGAGCTGAAAAATAACAAGACACATAAAAACAAAGTTGAATGCATTTAAAAATAAATGTCTAAGGAAAATACTTGGTATGGCATGGAACGAATTCAAAACAAATGAGAAAATTAGAGAAATCGTCAATCAACTACTTGTATCATCAGTAATCAAGAAAAGACGATAAGACATATGTTGGATATGTGATGAGAAGAAATAATAACAGAATAACAATGCAAGCCCTCATGTGGAAAACAACAGGTAGGAGGAAAAGAGGCAGACCCAGAGTGACACTAGAAGTACATTGATCAGAGAAGCAAAGGCAGCAAGAATCAGCACCCTCAATGAGATTGAGATGTTTGCACAGAACAGAGACAAATGGCGGGATTTGATGAATGTTTTTTGCAAGGATTGAGACTGCTAGAAAGAATATCTGGGTCAATGCCCTATGAGCCGACCACGGCTTGAAAGGTCAATAGATAGATAGATTTAAAAACATAAATGATAAAATATACAATGAAACTTATCAGCTTTATTACTAATACTACTAACAGTAATATTTTGCATTGGACATATGTCTCTTGATTTCATATTTGTAATTATTGTTTGATTAAGCTCTTCTTTTGCTGTACTGTAGCACTTTGTTAATTGTACACTAAAACTTGTTTGCAATACTAATTTTAAAAAAGAAGAAAGAAGTGGTATGGTGACAGCTTTACGTGGTAATGGACAAAACAAAAGTCGACGTTTTGGCCAAGTAGGCCTTCAGCTGGAACAACAAACAACACAAAAATATATATAAGGATATGTAAATAAATCTAACTACATGGCGATAATATGCTAGACATCAGCTTTACAGCAGCTTCGCATCTCTATGCCTTTACTTCTTAAAACTTGTTTGCTTACACAAATTACAGAACTTAACTGTGCTGCTTATTATTATTATTATTAAAAGTCTTATTGTATACGTTATAAATAAAATATGTCATAAAGCTACCACATACAAATGGAATTTATATTTATTTTTCCAGTATCATCCAGCTTTACACTACTGCCCCCTTTTCTCTCTCCCCCCACCAAATTATTACACTTGTCACCAATATCCATGTGTGTGTCTATAATGTGACTTCTATCTCCTCATTATTATAATTTATATTGCTATTAATGATATAGATTGCATTAATATATAATAAATTAATTTAAATTATAATAAAGTAATAATGCATTTTGAATATTCAAAAATTTGGTTCTAGCAGTTTTTCTTGTAAAGATATTTTATCAAATCTCGCCATTTGTCTCTGTTCTGTGCAAGCAGTTCTATCTCACCAAGGGAGCCGATTCCTGCTGTTCTTGCCTCTCTCATTAATGTTCTTCGCAGTGTCTCTCGGAGTCTTCCTCTTTTCCTCTTACTTGTTGTTTCCCACATGAGGGCTTGTTTTGCTATTCGGTTATTATCTCTTCTCATCACATGTCCAACATATGACCATCGCATTTCTTTATTACTGAAGAAATTAGTGGTTGATTGGCGATTTCTCTAATTTCCTCGTTTGTTTTTAATTCGTTCACACGATAACAAATATTTTCCCTAGACATTTATTTTCTCATGTGTTCAACTTTGTTTCTATATCTCTTGTTTTCCAGCTTTCACACGCATACGTAAGGGTTGATAGTACATTTGATTTGAATTGTCTAAGTTTTGTGTTTGTGCTGATGAGTGTTTATTTCCACAACTTTTCAAGGCTTCTGAAAGACATTGCTGCTTTAGCTATTCTGATTCTAATTTCTTTGCTTGTATCCCCTTCTCGATCAATGTGACTTCCAAGATAGATAAAGTGATCGATCTCTTCCACTGGTTTGTTTTTCATGTATATTTTGTAGTCTGTTGGAATTAATTTTTCATGACTTTAGTCTTTTCATGATTGATCTCAAGCCCAATTTTGCTGGCTATTGATGATAGTTCATTTGTGTTTTGATAAATAATTAGAAAGAATAAATTACAGTTATTACATCATCATATAATTAGTATGTCGTTTAGTGTGTTACTTACACTATTGAGGTCATTCATAACTTACAGAGATACAAGTAGACTAAGTATTCAACAACAGCACTGAATTGTTACAATTAATTGAATAATTGTACATATTTTAGTTTTATAGATACAGTTTTAAAAAATAGGACTGCCTTTGTTTGTTGGCATTGGTGTCTCTTCTCCTCTACTCTTTCTAGATTTCTATCTTCTTAACTCTCAGTCACTCTATTTATTATTTTATATTCCAGTATAATAAGTAAATAACCTCTAAGTTGTAAGAGTTCCCTCAATGAGATAGAGCTTCTTGCACAGAACAGAGACAAATGGCGAGATTTGATAAAATTTAAAATATCTTTAAAAGAATTGAAAACTGCTGGAACAAAAAAAATTCAGATAAGAGAAGGAGTATCTTGCCCTTGGTCTACGCCCTATGCGCCGGCTACGGCTCGAAAGGTCAATAGAAATATAGTTACTTTCGAGTTTCTTAACCTTAGTCTCAGTGAGTACTTTATCACTATCTAACTTAAGTCAAGTAACTATGACTAAACAGTTTTTAGTTGCGTAGTTTAGTATTAGTAACTTACAGTAATTTACTACTAACTAGGTTTAATCTCAACAAAATACAATGATACTTCTTGGTTATATTTAGATCGCAATTGCTGTTAAATAATTGTAATTAAAAGAAGTATTTGTTTCCAATGCAGTTGTCTTACTATTCTTATGTTTAAAATAATAACTGATCTCTTTTATAAAGGAAAACACATTATTGAATTCTCATATAAACGAGTTCTCTTTTTGTCACTTCCTACTAACTTATGTAAATCGGTTTTCACTTGTAAAAGAGCTCTACTGACTTCTTTTCCTTCCGCGTGTACCTTTCAGCGTCGAGGGGAGATATAATTTGTGGCCTTTTGCTCTTCTGTTCACCACTGCTGCTGTTATGTTTCCTACTTTTTCTAACCTTCCGTCAATCCATCTTTTCGTGGTCGACCGTTGGGTCTGGTGTTCTCGCAACGTTTATTGAAGGTTCTCTGTGTTGTGTTTTGATCTTTCTGTCTTGTCACGTGGCGAAACCATTTTATCTGTTGTTTCCTTATATATTCTATGGCGGGGGCTATTCCTAGCTTTTTTCTCAGTTCTTCATTTCTGATCTTATCCTCTCAGGCTGTTTCCTGTCATTTGGCTAACACATTTAATTTCAGTTGAAGTTATTTTTCTTATTGCTCTTACATCTAGGGTCCAGAACTGGCATTGGTAGCACAACGTAGGGATAACGATTGTATTGTAGAGTGCCTGTTTTGCCTCTAGAATTATTCCTTATTGGACAATAGTGGTGATAGCTATTCAATGGTTTCACAAGAGATCTACAACCAGTCATATTTTTAATTATGTATTTTTTTAAATAAAACTAATATTTCGTGCAGTTTCCGTTAATTTTTATGAGATCAAGGCGCTGGACAGTATATGAGCCTATAAATGACTTAGTATTTTGATGACTGAACTAGAACTGATAAAGATTCTAATGGATTACACCTTCCCCTGGTAGCTGTGGAAACAATGGGCCTACGTTGTCACGTTAGGTATTGCTGCTACACAAATCCGGTTCGAGACAGCCCCCATGGTTAGACTTTTGCTTACTGAGGTAATTTCCCGAATCATCATCGAGTGACATCTCCGCAACGAAGGTTGGCTACCATGGAGCGCCATTCTGCTCTGTCTCTGCTTTGATGGTGCAGTTTGTCATAGGCTGGTTTGTCTATCTTTTGAGGTTACTCGTCCATGTTAGTCTTGGTCTGCCTCTTTTACCTTGTATTTTCCTTTCCAGGATTACTTTTAGTACCCTTTTTGTCTTTTAACATGGCCCAAAAATCGCATTTGTCTTGTTTGAATTGTGTTTAGTAGTTATCTTTTCATTTTTAGTTGTTTTTAAAACTTCATCGTTTGTTTTCTTTACCTTCCATCCAATTCTACCTATTCTTCTATATATCCACATTTCAAAGGCTTCAATTCTCTGTTCTGTTTCTTGTCTAATGTCCGTGTTTCTGCACCATATAGGAATATTGAGAAGACATAACATTTTGCTATTCTTAGTTTTAGCCCCGGTGTTATTTGTTTTGATGTTAGTATGTTCTTCATGACATTACAATTATTTTTTGCCATTCCTATTCTTTTGTTTATTTCAGTTTTACATTTTCCATCACTGTTTATAGTATGTCCAAGGTAGTTGTAGTTCTGAACTGTCCCCAGGTCTATTCCTTCAATTTTGATATCCACTTGTGGGTTTTGAGTATTTTCTTTGTTTATGATCACAGTTTTAGTCTTGATATTCATATCTAGTACATATTTTTTTGCTTGTTATGTTTATTTAATTAAGTAATTTCCCGAAAACACTCCAATACTTGTGTGACGTTGTGAGCCACAGACGGCTCACCTAATTTTACTCACAACCACCCCTGCTCGCAATAAAACGTCACAACTATTGGTCGGTCTCCCTTCAGCAGGCAGGCTCAGAGATATCGGTGGCGACGGTCTATTATAATCAGGGATTTGGGGGGGGGGGGGGGGGTATTTAGAAATCTGCAGTCAGACTTTCCTAGTTTCTTTCACTGATAGAGAATTCCCTCAAGGAAGCCCTGCAAACATCTTTATATCCCAGCTCTAGTATGCCCTTTGGTCTCTTTCACTGATAGAGAATTCCCTCAAGGAAGCCCTGCAAACATCTTTATATCCCAGCTCTAGTATGCCCTTTGGTCTCTTTCACTGATAGAGAATTCCCTCAAGGAAACCCTGCAAACATCTTTATATCCCAGCTCTAGTGTGCCCTTTGGTCTCTTTCCGTCCTTAAGTTCGTCATAAAATATTTGTTTGGGAATACCATTGTTTTCCATTCTTCTTACATGACCCAGCCACCTTAGTCTACGGCCCCTAAACGTTACCAGTGTGATAGATGAGAGTTTGACTCATTGTAAGACATTAGAGTTGGGTACCGGCTGAAGTTTATAATCTTTCAAATGCTACGCACACGAATCATCAGTGAATAGAAGCTCCTTGATTAGGGTCTCAGTTATTTTAAATGTTGATATCAGATGTGCTAAATTAAATAAGGAGCCGTAAGATATTGTACGGATGTAGATGCCTCAAGAGACTGTTTCAAATGCATTGAGTAGAAGGGTAGCGAAAAATATTCCGAATAGAGTAGGGGCAAGGACGCATCTCTGATTGACTCCACAATTCATCTCAAAGGACTGGAAAATCTACCATCGAACTGGATGATGGCAGACATATTGTTGTGGGAACGACTTGATCAGCTTGAGTAATATAGGAGGGCAGCCAACATTTTCCAGCACCTTGTATAGACCTGCTCTACTCTCGGTGCCAAAAGCCTTTGTGAGATCAACGAAGGTCATAAATACAGGTCTACTCTCTTTCTGGCATTTTTTATGCAGTTGGCGGAGAGTGAAAATCACATCAGTGGTTGACAGCCCAGCTTGAAACCAGAACCTCCCTCAGGATGGATACATTCTGTCGGTTGATGTAGGTGCTTTAAAACAATTGTTGCGAAAGTCTTTCCAGTTATGCTCTTTAATCGCCCTTTTCTCTTTTATTTTTGTATAACGTTACAATATTGGCATCTTTCATATCCTGGGGTATATCTCCACTTCTGCAGCATTGGACAAGAGGTTTGAAGAGGTGGGGTATGAGTGTTTCAAGATTTTCCTTGAGTTCTTCGGCTGGGATGTTGTTGTTACCAGAAGCTTTTCCACTTGAGAGGTCGCGGATGACATCATGAAGTTCCTTGCCCAGTTCAGTCAGCACTGAACATTTTCGGACTAGCTGGTCTAGGTGTGGGCTTGCTGGTCTGTCTTCAGAATAGAGTCTGGGACTGATTTGTCTTGAGGCAAGATGCCAGCCTTCAGACAGAGAGGCTGTGGGTTCAAATCCCAGCTGCACCAGTTGGCATTTTTATTTATGATTTCTCTCTGCGGCAACCACCCCCGGTTTCACAAGCAAGGCCCGGCTTGAAACGTCAATCACTCATGGTTGGAAAAAAAATATGAGTACCTCCGAAGATGGAGTTATCTGCCTGTGCGGCGAGGGACCCCTGTGCACACGTCTGCCAGGGAGAAATGGATTAACACGCAAAATTCAGTTACCAGACTCTAGGGACTTCATTAGATGTAAAAGCTAGCGAACACACACACAAAAAACAAAGATACTTCAGTAATGTTCAACTCATCTCTCCAGCTGTTTATTTTTGTCTTTGATAGCCTCACCATTTGTATCTTTTAAGGGAGTGATTATTTTTTTTTTAGATGTTTTGGCCTAGAGCAATCTTAATGTTATTATACTCTGTTCACACATCTACTTGATTCATACAGATATATCCACCAATCTGCACAAGGCTCTGCCAGGGTAGTGTGGTGGTATTTCTTTATATAACTTTTGCTAGTGGTAGTTGGCGCTGACTCTTTGATGACCCTATTATATTTCTTTGTAAGTTTATAGGGTACAAAACAATTCTCTTACTACTATTACTTGCTGACTGAAGCAATCTCCCATTATACTGCAGGCAAGACTCACAAATATTTAGTGACCTTAAAAAATTGGCACAGAAACTAGATGCTGATTGTCAATTGCTAAAGTCACATGTGGTACTAATTTACTGTTGCAATTACTTTATCCTACCTGTGATCAGTCTAAAGCTTCAGATTAGTGGAGTCTTGAGAAGCGTTGTCATCATATTGATTAAATACATCATGTAAAATATTCTTCTACGAATCACTCATTCAGAATGGTTAAAAAAAAAAAAGTAAAGTACCCCCGTCACGCCAAGTGGCGTACAGGGAATATGGCGTTAGTAACCATAAATTTTACAGACCTTCAGCACATGATTTTCGGGGTAATGTGGTCAATATTATGCCCGTGCCGCTTTACTTTCCCAGACATTCAGAATGGGATTCTAGATTATCTGATGAAGTCTCCTGTATGCTTCAGTTTCAAACCTATCATGCAGTTTCTATAAACATAAACAAAACAATGTATATAAAGAAGGCAAATATTTGTTTATTTTTTTTTATCTGTTTATTTTATAACAATTTTAGACTAGGGTAATTTATGTAGATCTCTGTTGGAGTTAGTAACAGACTCTCTCTATTGGCATACTGTCAGTTCTATTTTATCTTATCCATGATCCAGTTATAGTAGTGGGCTATGCTGGTGTAGTAGCCATAATGGTCCTCCCTGTCACATCCCACACCCCAGGACACAATTCCGGCCTGGATGTATCGTCCTTTAAACTCAAGGACAAAGGGTCCACCACTGAAAAAAAAAAAAAAATTTTTTTAATGAGATAAGAAAATCAACAGTGAAAGTAGAAGTGAAAAAGAGTCATCGGTGCTATATAGAGCTAATTCTGACCCATGGAAGGGAATCATGGAGAGTAAACAAACAAATGAAAAGACGATTAGAGGCCACAGAGGTGGGATTTCTCAAAAGAATGTTGAAAGTTCCTGGACAGTTAAAAAGACCAAGGAAATTCTCAAAGAGGTCAACAACAAAAAGGAGCTCCTAAGAAACATCAGAAAGAAACTATCAACATTTTTCGAGCACATCATGAGAAGAGAAAAGTTGGAATACTTGGTTACAACTGGCAAAAAAAAAAAGGAAAAGAGAGATCACAGATTTTTTTTTTTTTTTGTGTTTGCCAGCTTTTACCTCTGACAAAGTCCCTAGAGACTAGGAACTGAATTTTGCGTGTTAATCTATTTTTTCCTGGCAGCCATGTGCACAGGGGTTCCTTGCTGCACAGGCAGATAACCCAGTCTTCGGAGGTACTCATATTTTTTTTACGTTCATGAGTAATTGACATTCCAAGCCGGGCCTCGCTGCTGAGACCAGGGGTGGTTGCTGAGACTGGTGCAGTTGGGATTTGAACCCACAACCTCTCTGTCTTGAGGCCGCATCTTTCTCGACACCAACCAGTCCCCCAGATCGCAGATGACAAAGAGATAAAATACTGAATGGCTTGGTGTCATGGCATGGAAAAAAGTTAACAATAGAACTGATATGATGTACGGTAGATAGAAGATTGTGGGAGAACATGATCACCTACACCAACTGCTATGGCACATAATGATGATAATGAGTAGCACTTGTCTATTGAATTGTCAAGGCTTACCTATCTCCAGAACATGCATCTCCTCTCATACTTTTAGGATATCCTGCACAAAACATGCCTTGAGTGAAGTTTGTCCGAACAGCAGCTGCACGCTCTCGGCAGATGTCTTTGGAGACATATGGAATCTGAAGTACAAAATTAATATTTTTTGCTACAGAAAAGTAAAACATATAAAGTAAATGATGTCCCTGAAGGAGAGCAAATGTTTTAACACATAAGCTCTACTTTTTGCTCAAAGGGAACATGGATTAATGTAATAAATTACAAAATGTAAAAAATGACATGATGATTATCGTATGCCAAAAGACTGACATTTTATATATCATTACTTGTTAAACTTTCAAAGCTTTGAACAAAGCTGTCGGTTATCACATGTTGTGTGCTTAAATCTCACCTGAACTTCATGAAGATATGTAGGGATTGGACCCTTTGGAAACTGACTGCCACATCCAGTTATGGTACCCAAATGATCTGACAAGATTAATAATAACAATTTAGCTGGAATATAATTATGCAATGTAACTTAAAATAAACAACATAACTAAAAATATACAATAAAACTAAGAAAAGAAACAAACAAAAAAGTATCTTTATGGCATTTATCTAATTTCTGCAGTTTGTTTAGGCAGACCTAAAGGACTGGAGAATAAAGGCCTCTTGTCCAGTGCAGTTGCAACAAGAGGGCAGAATTTGTATTTCATCCCCTATCAGAAAAACTCTCCTCATCAAGGCCAGCTCCTTGTCGTGGGGATGAGGCTTAACAGTCACCAGGACTGAAAACCAAGACTGGCCAGGCCTTCCTACACCCGAGTAACACCACAGTCTGCTCTAGCAAGTTTAAGTGCTGAAGTCGGAGGCAACCAGCCAAAAGGCGCACTACAACAATCAGGATGACACGCACTCACGCCAATGGGAAGTATGTCTATAACCGCAGATCGATATGGCACTCGCCATGTGATGGACACTCAGGCAGGTGCAGCGCCTGAAATTGTGGAGGATACCAGCACTGAGAGAATGAGGGACACAAAGGTGCTGATACAGGCTGAAAAATTTGCATGCATGCCGAGACATCCAATGAAGGACCGATTCCAAAATCTTGCATTGGGACGACTTAAGAGAAGCAGTTTTATCCACCAAGCCAAGCGTATTAGTAGACAAACACCAGACATGCCAATAGTTGTTAACCCCCTACTGCCCATACCAGAACATACTCCCTGGACAGAGGAATCAGGATTATCAATACAAATACTGACAGAAGTGAAAGGAATAGTTGACAAAGAAGAACGAAATAGTCTACAGCGAAAAACAATAACTCTCAGTTTCCTGGATGAAGAATACCCACAAGACCTATGGATTCGTGTGTATACATATGGATCAGCACAGAATGCAGTAAAGAATGGGGGAGCAGGTGTATATATAGAGTACCCAAATAACACTAGGGATATGAATAAAATAGCAACAGGGAAATATTGTCACAATTATGATGCAGAAATACAAGCAATGAGGTTGGCAATAGAAAAACTGCTGAACAGTAATCTTAGCCCACAGCCTGTAGTGTTTTTGACAGATGCAAGATCAGTACTCCAGGCACTACAATCCAGAAAATTACCACATCTGCAGACCTTATTGACTGAACTCTGCAAGCACCACAGGGTTGCCCTGCAGTGGATCCCATCTCACTGTGGAATACCAGGAAATGAGAAAGCAGATCAGTTGGCAAAGGAAGGTTCAACAGGCACACAACTAGATACACCAGTTACATACCATCATAAGAAACAGATAATCAAATCAATCAGAAGACCACAAGCCCCAAATCAGGATGCCTTTCATAATATGAATAGATATGAACAAGTTATCATTATACGCCTCAGAACAGGACACAATCGACTCCATAGTCACATGTATACAAAATTCAAGATCGGCACATCAACTACTTGTACATGTGGACAGGCGACCCAGACTGCTGAACACATACTTCAAGATTGCACAGAATATAGTAGACTAAGGAAAATCCATTGGCCCATAGATACAACACTACAGACAAAACTATATGGGCCACTGCAAGAATTACAAAAGACAGTAAAATTTATACAGGAAATGACATTGCAGATATAGATAGTACTTCGGGTGAACGAAAGATAGATAAGATAAGATAAGATAAGATAAGATAAGATAAGATAAGATAAGATAAGATAGGATAGGATAGGATAGGATAGGATTGGGTGGGTGGGTGGGTGGGTGGGTGGTTGGATGGATGGATGGATGGATGGATGGATGGATAGAAAAACTCTGATTGGAATCAATGTTCTTATGGTTTGGAAGCATGATAAGTTATAGATTTGACCACCTGTTCTTCCACACAATATAAATAAAGATGTTTAATACATATCATCTTTCAACTTGTTCATTTGTTCCACCATACTTTATTCCACCACTGTACTTCTCAAAAGTTTAATGTTTGAGACACATTTCAGTTTATAAACTCAAATAAACTGGCACTATATTTTGCAAACTGCAATTGTACACTTCGTGCCATGGTGCAACAATTTGGTAATTCTAACAGCATTTAACATTTTTAAAATTAATATCACAGAACGGCTTGTTCTACAGGATTTCCCCCCACACACAGACCTGAGAAGAACAATGTGGTCCACAACCACCTCCCTGGAAGAGAAACTATATGGGGCAATCGACTCACTTATACAGAAAGCTGACTTCATGAGAGAGTCTGGAATCCTACTCTGATTGAGTCTTGATTGCAGACAGAGAGATATATATCACATTTAAATTAAAACAGTTAATAATTAGGAACCAAAGTGGCTGAAGGGTTAGCATGCTCACTTCTGACCAGAAGGGCCTTGGTTCAACTCCAAGAAGTGGCAGATTTTTAAAATAGATCTACAAAACTCCAGGGTACACCCAGCCTCTAAAAATGAATACCTGGGATTTTTCTGATAAGCAAAGGTCGCCTGGAGCGATGCTGACAACACCATCCAAAAATATGCCACTAACACCATATTAAAAGGACACTGAGGTGAGAGGCAACAACAGGCATCAGCTCCCTTGCTGAGATTGAGCAACTCCCCCAGAACAGAGATGTGTGACGAGATACAATATACATTCTGTTTAAGATCTGATGTTTGATTGGTTTAAGATCTGATGTTTGATTGAGTTAAGATCTGATGTTTGATTGGTTTAAGATCTGATGTTTGATTGGTTTAAGATCAAATGTTTGATTGGTTTAAGATCTGATGTTTGATTGGTTTAAGATCTGATGTTTGATTGGTTTAAGATCAGATGTTTGATTGGTTTAAGATCTGATGTTTGATTGGTTTAAGATCTGATGTTTGATTGGTTTAAGATCTGATGTTTGATTGGTTTAAGATCAGATGTTTGATTGGTTTAAGATTAGATGTTTGATTGGTTTAAGATCAGATGTTTGATTGGTTTAAGATAACAAAGATCACTGGACGAAGAGAGTCTAGAATTTCTGCCCTATTGTCTTTGACTTCAGGGACTATAGATAGTACATCATATGCCTATCAAGACATGGAGGGGAACCTTTACCTTGTTTTTGTATTTTAACTTATTGGGGTCTGGATGGTCTAAAGGTAAGCTATGTACTTCTGGAAATGAAAGTCTTGGGTTTGAATTCCACCACAGGAGGTGGGGAGCTGTGATAGCTCAGTGGTTAGTGAACTGGACTACAAAGGACTAGGGGTCGGATTCGATCCTGATCAACAGCTTCTGGGTTTACCCAGCCTTAAATGGGTACTGCATTTTCTTCTGGGAAAGTAAAGTGGCACTGGCATAATACCAACCACATTACCCCAAAAATCACTAGCCGAAGGTCTATAAAAATTATGGTCTATGGTCACTAACAACATATTCCCTATATGCCACGTGGCATGACAGGGCTCTTTACTTTATTTACTTACAGAAGGCGGACATTTTTGGACAAATCAAATCTGTAGTTTCTTTGTGGCTTTTCAGCTTGATCAGTCTGAAAAAAAATCTATCACTTCTGGGAATCGAAACCGGGCCCTTCTTATCAGGAAGTGAGTAGACTAACCAGCAGTCACCAAGATCTCAACAGAGGAGTATAAAATAACATATTCTGTAATCAAAACACGCTAACATATACCTACTAGGCTTCAGCAATTCTTCCAGAAATTCTGGAGTTTCCAAACAAATTGGCAAAATGTCATCCGTGTAGGTGACTGGACTGTCCAGTTTGAAGACAGCAATGTCATTGTTGTACTGTGTGTCATTGTACCGCTCATGAAGAATATAGGATTTTATTTGCCTGTTATTAACATAGAAATATTATTATAAGTAGAGAGTAAAGTTACAAATAAAATGGCTTGTCACCTGGAGAGAATGCTTAATTATGCATATCATATACTTCCTCTTCCTTTCACCTCCCTGTGGTCTTCAACAAACACTTTCCAAGCCGTTCTGTTTCTTGCCTTTCTTTTAAGATGTTTCCATGTCTTTCCCATCATTGTCATCTCTGTTTCTACCTGTCTTCTCCAAGAATATTTTGGTCTTCCTGTGTATCTTTTCCCCTTGGGATTGAAATAAAAGGCCTTTTACGTAATACTTTCAGTTGACATCCGCAGTGTGTCCAACCCAAGCCCATCGGCTTTGTTGTATCTCTTTGTCCGCTGGTATTTGACTGGTACTTTTCCATAATTCTACATCAGTGATTTTGTCCTGTCATTTCCATCCTTTTATTCTGCTCAAACATCCATTAATAAAGGTCTGTATCCTCACGATTGTCATGGCCTATCATATTTAGGCATACACAAAAAGAGGAGAAGGATGCAGAGCTCAAGGCAGACCAATATTATGTTGGAGTGACAATATTAAAGAAACTCTACAACAACAAGTATCAACGACTGAGACTGTAAGATGAACAAGAACTAGAACCTCCCTTAACACCCAAAGCAGCAAAAAGAGGAAGAAAAGAAGACGAGTGTAAAGTAAAATAACAATTCATTTAAAATGATAAGCACAAATAGGCATTGAAATGCTACTTTCTAGATGGGGATTGTGACCATCGTAATTCAAGTGTAGGAGAAAAACGCTTGCAATATAACAATTTTTCTTCTCTTTTTTCTTGGCCACATGCCACACTCAATTTTCTTATATGATATTTTTATTATTTTTTTGTCATTTGTAATACTCTCTCTAACTAAGAGTGTTTTTATTATAACTGAGTTATATTTTGTTAACTTGATTAAGAAAGTGAGAAAGAGAGAAAGAGGTAAAAAGATATAAATATCATACCAGGCTACAAGTAAAGCTGGAAAAACCTGAAAAAAATAAACAAAAATTGTTTTGGGCAGCTAAACTAATAGGGAAACAAAACAAAATATAATACTTTGGCTACAGATCTTCATTAGTAACAGGACAACATTAATAAAAAGAAACACATTATGCTCCTTGTTCAACACAAAGAATAACTGGCAAATGGTCTTGAAGTGAAAGATGTTGTAGGACCTAATATAATGGTTTGGAAGTGGAAGATGTTGTAGGACCTAATATAATGATCTTGAAGTGGAAGATGTTGTAGGACCTAATATAATGGTCTTGAAGTGGAAGATGTTGTAGGGCCTAATATAATGGTCTTGAAGTGGAAGATGTTGTAGGACCTAATATAATTGTCTGGAAGTGGAAGAAGTAGTAGGGCCTAATATAATGGTCTTGAAGTGGAAGAAGTTGTAGGACCTAATATAATGGTCTGGAAGTGGAAGAAGTTGAAGGACCTAATATAATGGTCTTGAAGTGGAAGGTATTGTAGTACCTAATATAATGGTTTGGAAGTGGAAGATGTTGTAGAACCTAATATAATAGTCTTGAAGTAGAAGTTGTAGGACCTAATATAATGGTCTGGAAGTGGAAGATGTTGCAGGACCTAATATAATGGTCTTGAAGTGGAAGATGTTGGGCCTAATATAATTGTTTGGAAGTGGAAGATGTTGTAGGACCTAATATAATGGTCTTGAAGTGGAAGAAGTTGTAGGACCTAATATAATGGTCTTGAAGTGGAAGAAGTTGTAGGGCCTAATATAATGGTTTGGAAGTGGAAGAAGTTGTAGGATGTAATATAATGGTCTTGAAGTGGAAGAAGCTGTAGGACCTAATATAATGGTCTGGAAGTGGAAGATGTTGTAGTACCTAATATAATGGTTTGGAAATGGAAGAAGTTGTAGGACCTAATATAATGGTTTGGAAGTGGAAGAAGTTGAAGGACCTAATATAATGGTCTTGAAGTGGAAGATGTTGTAGAACCTAATATAATGGTCTGGAAGTGGAAGAAGTTGTAAGACATAATATGATGGTTTGGAAGTGGAAGATGTTGTAGGACCTAATATAATGGTCTTGAAGTGGAAGATGTTGTAGGACCTAATATAATGGTCTTGAAGTGGAAGATGTTGTAGGACCTAATATAATGGTCTTGAAGTGGAAGATGTTGTAGGACATAATATATTGGTCCTGAAGTGGAAGATGTTGTAGGACCTAATATAATTGTCTGGAAGTGGAAGAAGTAGTAGGGCCTAATATAATGGTCTTGAAGTGGAAGAAGTTGTAGGACCTAATATAATGGTCTGGAAGTGGAAGAAGTTGAAGGACCTAATATAATGGTCTTGAAGTGGAAGATATTGTAGTACCTAATATAATGGTTTGGAAGTGGAAGATGTTGTAGAACCTAATATAATAGTCTTGAAGTAGAAGTTGTAGGACCTAATATAATGGTCTGGAAGTGGAAGATGTTGCAGGACCTAATATAATGGTCTTGAAGTGGAAGATGTTGGGCCTAATATAATGGTTTGGAAGTGGAAGATGTTGTAGGACCTAATATAATGGTCTTGAAGTGGAAGATATTGGGCCTAATATAATGGTCTGGAAGTGGAAAAAGTTGTAGGGCCTAATATAATGGTCTTGAAGTGGAAGCAGTTGTAGGACCTAATATAATGGTCTTGAAGTGGAAGATGTCGTAGGACCTAATATAATGGTCTTGAAGTGGAAGATGTTGTAGGACCTAATATAATGGTCTGGAAGTGGAAGAAGTTGCAGGGCCTAATATAATGGTCTTGAAGTGGAAGAAGTTGTAGGACCTAATATAATGGTCTGGAAGTGGAAGAAGTTGAAGGACCTAATATAATGGTTTGGAAGTGGAAGATGTTGTAGGACCTAATATAATGGTCTGGAAGTGGAAGATGTTGTAGTACCTAATATAATGGTTTGGAAATGGAAGAAGTTGTAGGACCTAATATAATGGTTTGGAAGTGGAAGAAGTTGAAGGACCTAATATAATGGTCTTGAAGTGGAAGATGTTGTAGAACCTAATATAATGGTCTGGAAGTGGAAGAAGTTGTAAGACATAATATAATGGTTTGGAAGTGGAAGATGTTGTAGGACCTAATATAATGGTCTTGAAGTGGAAGATGTTGTAGGACCTAATATAATGGTCTTGAAGTGGAAGATGTTGTAGGACCTAATATAATGGTCTTGAAGTGGAAGATGTTGTAGGACATAATATATTGGCCCTGAAGTGGAAGATGTTGTAGGACCTAATATAATTGTCTTGAAGTGGAAGATGTTGTAGGACCTAATACAATGGTCTAGAAGTGGAAGATGTTGTAGGGCCTAATATAATGGTCTTGAAGTGGAAGAAGTCGAAGGACTTAATATAATGGTCTGGAAGTGGAAGATGTTGTAGGACCTAATATAATGGTTTGGAAGTGGAAGATGTTGTAGGACCTAATATAATGGTCTTGAAGTGGAAGAAGTTGTAGGGCCTAATATAATGGTCTTGAAGTGGAAGAAGTTGTAGGACCTAATATAATGGTGTTGAAGTGGAAGATATTGTAGGACCTAATATAATGGTCTGGAAGTGGAAGATGTTGTAGGATCTAATATAATGGTGTTGAAGTGTAAGATGTTGTAGGACCTATTATAATGGTCTTGAAGTGGAAGATGTTGTAGGACCTAATATAATGGTCTTGAAGTGGAAGATGTTGTAAGACATAATATAATGGTCTTGAAGTGGAAGATGTTGTAGGACCTAATATAATGGCCTGGAAGTGGAAGATGTTGTAGGACCTAATATAATGGTCTTGAAGTGGAAGATGTCGTAGGACTTAATATAATGGCCTGGAAGTGGAAGAAGTTGTAGGTCCTAATATAATGGTCTTGAAGTGGAAGAAGTTGTAGGACCTAATATAATGGTCTTGAAGTGGAAGAGGTTGTATGACCTAATATAATGGTCTTGAAGTGGAAGATGTTGCAGGACCTAATATAATAGTCTGGAAGTAGAAGATGTTGTACGACCTAATATTCTACTCGTTCCCTGACCCATAGGGTAGTCTTGCATCTTGATCTTGCATAAGTAAAATGCCTTTCATTGAATTAAAAACTAATAATTTGCCTTAACTTCACATGTTACATACAACATGATATTAGTAATCAGGTTAATAATCCTGTTCATGGGGAGCTGTATGATGTCTATAGTAAATTAGATAAAAGCAGCTGATGACAGGTAAAGTAAAGTTAAGGGAAAGGACGAGACTTGAATTGGCATCTTAGCATGCGAGTTTTTACCCATATGTGCTTGGCCACCTATCCAGAAGTGTTCTGAGAATTCTGAACAGTGTTGCTTCAAGCATCAAAACACTTGATGCGAGGCAGCATTTCTCACCTTCCCAGAGTTCTACTAACCTGGTATCCATTTCTGCCAGCAGCCTGGTCGACCACGGGAATATATTTTTTTTCCAGAACCACGAGTACAACTCAAACTGCTTCCAGCAGGAATCAAACGGGGGTTGTCTGAATGTCAGGAACCTAGTCGAGTGGTTTTCCCAACTAGGCTACCGAGGCCTCCAGACTGACAGATGACTGCCAGCAACAAGGTTAGAGAAAACCAGAGCAGCCAAATATTCAGCTTCACCACCTCATGCTGCACGATAGCTCAGTGGTTAATGAACTGGACTACAAAGGACAAGGGATAGGGTTCGATCCCAAATGAAGGCTTCCGGGTTCACCCAGCTTTAAATGGGTACCGGGTTTTTTTCTGGGAAAGTAAAGCGGCACGAGCGTAATACCAACTACATTACCCCAAAAATCATGTGCTGAAAGGTCTGTAAAATTGATGGTCACTAACACCATATTCCCTATACGCTATTTGGCATGACAGGGGCTCTTTACTTTTTTTTTACCTCATACTGGTCTTGGGAATAGATTAATCAGTCTGGCTTCTTCAGCAGTGTTCACCCATTAAATAAGTGTGGGTGCGTTGTGTCAGGAGAAATGAAAAAAAATAAATATAGAAGAAAACGGTATAGGTAAAGCTTTACATAACAAGTGGACAACACAACCCACAATGACATTTCGGCTCAATAAGACTTCAGCAGGAACATACAACACACATACAAATATGTATTTAAAATAAAAAAATATGATTCTTCTTTCAACTCCCTGTGGAGCATAGGTCATCAACAAACACTTTCTGCTCCATGTGGAGCATAGGTCTTCAACAAACACTTTTTAGCTCCCTGTTGAGCATAGGTCTTCAACAAACACTTTAAGCTCCTTGTTGAGCATAGGTCTTCAACAAACACTTTAAGCTCCCTGTTGAGCATAGGTCTTCAACGAACACTTTAAGCTCCCTGTTGAGCATAGGTCTTCAACAAACACTTTAAGCTCCTTGTTGAGCATAGGTCTTCAACAAACACTTTAAGCTCCTTGTTGAGCATAGGTCTTCAACAAACACTTTTCAGCTCCCTGTTGAGCATAGGTCTTCAACAAACACTTTCTACTCCCTGAGGAACACAGGTCTTCATCAAACACTTTCTAAACCAACCATCCTGTTTCCTGCCATTCTCTTAAGATCATTCCATGTCTTCCCAATCATTTTCATCTCTGCTTCCACCTTCTCCAAGCATATAGACCTTCCCCTTGTCTCCTCACCTGGGAATTCCAAAAAAAGTGCTTGTCATGTAATAGTCTCACTTGGCTGCTGTAGTGTGTGTCCTATCCAAAGCCATCATCTTTGACTTATCTCCTTGTTTACTTGGGGGGTGTGGGGTGTGTGTGTGTGTGTGTGTAAATTAAGTAAAGACCACACCCATCACGCCAAGTGGAGTATAGGGAATATGGTGTTAGTGACCATAAATTTTACAGACCTTCAGCACATGATTTTTGGGGTAATGCAGTCGGTATTACGCCCACCCCGCTTTACTTTCCCAGAAAAAAAATCAGGTACCCATTTAAGGCTGGGTGGACCCAGAAGCTGTCGGTTGGGATCGAACCCTACCTCTCGTCCTTTGTAGTCCAGTTCACTTACCACTGAGCTTTTTATGTGTGTCTGTACTTTTCCATAATTCTAAGTTAGTAATGTTGTCCTGCCATTTTTTCCATCCTTTTATTCTGCTCAAGCACTCATTTATTAAACAACTATACTACAACACCAGACGCATTATTCTTTACCTAAAAAGGCCATTGTTACCAGCACAGTGGTGAGTGCCAAGGTAGATTTGAATGTGACGTGGGTGAAATGGGTAACCAAAGTGAAGCTCAAACTGTCCAATACAATGGGCAGCTGTTAATATGGTGTCAGGAGAAATGAGAGATCCGCCACAAAATGTTATATCCTGTAAAGAAAAATTTGACCCATTTTGGATTAATTAGAGAGAAACAAATGTAGGCTTTAGAGTAACACATTTAAGAAAAGAGTTATTCAAACAATTATTTATACATGTTAAGAAAACGTGCTGAAGAATAACTAGTTAAGTAGGGCATGAGCAAAAGGAAGTTTAAGAGATCCAAATAGACACACACAAAAATATTTTGTGGTTCTGAAATTATATAAATATATTATTAAAACTCCTAAAATTATAAGCATGGCAAAAAGCATTTTTACAACATGAAAGATATACTCATATCAAAAGCAAATAATATCAGAACTAAAACTGAGAATATTAACGAGCTATATCTACTCAACATTCCTATGTGGTGCAGAAGCATAAAGACTAAATAAGAAAATATTGAAGAAGATTAAAGGCCCTGAAATGCTTATTTATAGAATAATTGGAAGAATTTGGTGGACAGAGGAAAAAAAAACAAAAAATGAAGTTTTAAAACAGTTGGAAATCAGTCACCTTGATGAGGAAAATACAAGGTAAATGAGGAAAACTTTGAGTTGTTTCTTCAGTGACTCAATGAATATGTTCAGAAAGATCAGAACTGGCTGGGCTCAAAGGCAGTGATTTGAGTCTCTGGGGAGGCCTAGTCTAACACTAGTTTGCTTCATTTTCATGCCAAGTGTGACAGAGCGAGTCCTGTGACACATAAACAAACCATAGTGGTGAGAACCCTAATAAACTGACAGGAGCGATTGACAAAGTAAAGAGATAGGTTTGAGTGACCTTCATAATAAATAGAAAAAACAACTGAAACTTAGGCTGAGAAAACTTTATCTCCACAATGTAGGCGTGACCAGCCCACCAGAACATTTGAGTGGGTAGAGTTTAAAACCCCCACCCCACAATGGTAATAGCTACTGTATTTCAAGTTCCAAGGCACATGTGTGTAGAGGCAATGTCACACACAAAGCGAACACAACGCCAACTTGATTTTGGGCAAGCGCTTTGGCAGTAGAAATAGAGGAAAAAACCCAACGTTTGTTCTCTTTTTCTTTTTAGACATAAGCCTACATGGGGCATATGTATGGCATCGATTTGCTAGAGACTAGTGTAGAGATAGAAGAAGGAGTTCCTATCAAGTTATAGACTTAATGATCTTATATACCTCAGATAAGTGACATTTATGGGGCAACCAAATCACTTAAACAGACAGCTGCCTTCGTGAGAGTCCGGAATCCTACTCTGACAGAGTCATGATCGCAGAAGAAGAAGAAGAAGATATGTGACGTTAGCTATGAGACTAAGAAAGTCACAGCAGTAGTAGTATATTTATATAAAAGTTCCATGAAGCAAACAAGTCGTTAGTAACTAGTCATGAAGAAACTATATAATCAAACTATATAAGTCAAGATCAGAAGCATACATTGTCTTGATAACCTAAAGAGCTATTCTGGATATATAATGTTATCAAATAAAATTGCTTGACAGGTCATAGGATAAGGATCAAACTAAAATAGACATGAGCCATTTATTTTGCAGGCTGTGGACAATAAAAGCAAGAAAACTTGACAAAAATGTGCTGTGGACAATTAAAAGCAAGTAAACTTGACAAAAATGTGTTGAAATGTTATTTGTCTGTTACTATTGATAGAGACCACACTGTCACTATTCTTTGTTAGGGTTCACAGACTGATGAGGGGGACAATATGAGACCTGAAATGTCTGACACAATGAGGGCATGGGTGTGTTGAGGTTTACCAGTCGAGAAAAATTAAGTTGTAGAAGAGTTCACTGGAAGTTAGCGCTAGCAGAGTGATCAAGTTGTAGAAGAGTTCACTGGAAGTTAGCGCTATAGTCCGTTCAGAAATTCATAACCACACTTGAATTAGCTTTACGTGATAACCGTTTGTTATTTTGCTTTCAACTTTTGCATGTAATCTTATAATATTGATGTCGTTATAGAAATATTTTTTGCTCTGAGAAATTTGATCTAGTTTAAAAGTTTTCTTCTTTAGGCTATATTAAATTCACCCTGTTCGAATTTGACACCATTTTAGGATATATACATTAATTTGTTGCGGTCGTTCACGTAAAATAGTTTGGCTATTGCAGAAACACTAAGTTCAGGAAAATCCCGTGCACAAAACTGAATTGTTATTGAACGACATGACGCACCACGGCCTGGGCATTAATTACCTAAGTGAAGGCGTATCTTTATTAATTTTGTGAAGACTCAGTAGACAATTTGTTGACTTTAAATACCAACATTTATATCTAAATTACAATGAGTTTGAAATGCAAATTTATAACTATGCAAAAGGTTACTGTTTTACTATATCAGCACTTCCTTAGGGAATTCAAGATGGGACAAAGTGCCCACTGCATCAAATACAAAAGAGCAAATTAGGACATGGCTTGCGAATGAAAATGTCAAATTTGACGACACATATTTAAAACCCGAATTGTTACAACTTGTGAAGAATACGAATAAGAAAAAGGTGTACCATGTTGACAAAATCATTGAGAAATACGGCCACACTAATTGTAACCAATTGAATTCATGTTTGCAAATACACATAACGAACAACACCCACAATTAAGCACTATGTAGATACGCTTCTATAGTCCGTTCAGATTCGTTTGCCTAGACATTAATTTATTTTTTTCAAAAACTTATTGTTCATTTGCATTGATCTTTTGAAGTTAGGTTTAGAATACTAATGTCGCTATAAAAATATTTTTTTATCAAAGAAATGTGATCCAGTTTCAAAGATGCCTTATTTAACCTATATTAAAAACAAGTTAATCGATATTATAAACACCGGCGGGATTATGTAGATGCTTACATCTCACAGCTGATTCTTTAACATATAGGCATGACCTTCACGGCTGAATGCGCACCGTCCTAAAATAGTTATGTTTCCACTATAAATTTTTATAAAGAAATGTTACATATGAAATTTCCCGTTTAGCACAAAATGACATTTTAGCCGAAACCGGAAATTATGTGATGTCAAAATCACGGCCGTAGACTCGAGTTCGAGTCATAATTCAGAGGCAAATCTCAATATTTACAGAAAGGAGGCGGCACTATCCATATTATCTTCTGCAAGTCTATGTGAGAATGAATATAAAGGCAAAATATTTTACTGAGCATAACATTGCTATAAAGATTTATCAATACTTCTGCAGAGAGCGTAAAAAGGGACATCTTTATTGTTCTTTATCAAACCCTGAGAAGAGAACAATGCATATTTTAGGTTTGTGTAAACGTTCATTTGATCGAATAGTTAAAGGAAGCGGATATTTATTGCCAACAAATGCAAGAAAGCAAGGAAGGAAAGAAACGTTAGACAGTTTTGATAAGGACCTAGTAAAAAGAGAAATCTGTCGAATGTTTGATATAAACGAAGAAGTGACACTTAGAAAGTTGAAGCTTTGGCTGAAAACTAACAACGACATTGAAATATCAAAAACTTCATTATGGAAAATATTAAGAAATGCAGGCTTCACCTTTAGAAAGTATCTATCTATCTATTGACCTTTCGAGCCGTAACCGGCCCATAGGGCGTAGACCAAGATACACCTTCTCCTATATGGATTTTTTGTTCTAGCAGTTTTCTTTTAAAGATATTTTATCAAATCTCGCCATCTGTCTCTGTTCTGTGCAAGCAGTTCTATCTCATTGAGGGAGCCGACTCCTGCTGCTCTTGCCTCTCTCATCAATGTTCTTAGAAAGTATGCTGGTGGAAAAAAACATTATTTGTGAGAAGCCACATCTAGTAGCTCTTAGAAGCAAGTATTTACGTGAAGTGAAGGAAATGCGCGAAAATGATTATGATATTGTTTATTTAGATGAAACTTGGATCAACGCTCATCATACAAATGAAAAGGAATGGCAGTTAGCAGATGGAAGTATTAAAAGATCAGTACCAAGCAGTAAAGGGCAACGTTTGATAGTTGCACATGCAGGTAGCAGACATAATGGGTTGTTGCAGAATGCTCATCTCGTTTTCATTTCAAAATCCATAGACAATAGAGACTACCACTCCGAAATGAATGGGCACATATTTAAAGACTGGATCGAGAAAAGTATCCTTCCAATATTAGATCGACCTTCTTGTCTGATAATGGACAATGCTTCATACCATAACGTAGTTAACGTAGAAGATAGAATCCCAACATCATCAAGTACAAAAGATGCAATCAAAACGTGGCTCATAAAAGAACACATACAAGTTAACGACAGCTACTTGAAACCCGAATTGCTTAGCCTTGTAAAACAGACACAACGTACAAAGATATTTAAAATAGACAAGTTAATTCAAGAACATGGCCATAGATGTTTGAGACTACCTCCATATCATGCACACTTAAATCCTATAGAACTAGTTTGGGCAAAAGTTAAAGGACACGTAGCATATACAAATAAAACTTTCAAATTATGCGATGTTGAGACACTTACAAATCAGGCTCTATCAAATATAAATAAAGACTACTGGGTAAAATGTGAGGATCATGTGTTACGACAAGAAGAGGAATATTGGAAAAAGGATGGTTTGTTGTTTGTTCAGCCGAAAGCAGTAATCGACCTATTTGACTCGTCTGATTCTGAATGATCATTACTCTGATTAAGTCTACAGATAAATAGTTTGATTTGCAAAATTTCCTAGTTGATTTGTTAAACAGTTTATTGTTCAAGACCACCCAAGCAATCAAAAATATGTTATAAGCAAACCAACAACCATTACTTTGAATGGAAGCCTGCTTGAGTCAGTACAGAAGTTCAGCTATCTTGGATCCACTATTACAGCCACACTTTCCTTAGATGAGGAACTAAATGTACGTATTTGAAAGGCAGCGACAACATTTGGGAAACTCACACCAAGAGCATGGAACTATATCAAATTGACTCTACGAACAAAAGTTCTATATATAATTTAAAATTTGTATACTTGCCACCAAGTAAAATTTTATGGACACGCCTATGGGTCATCGTTGCACTAGATTACTGTAAAACATTTTGATTAGGGTCAAAATAATAGTTACATGGGCAAAGATCAAAGGAATTCGCCGCTTTAAGAAAACCGTTATAGCTAGACATCGAGTAACACATATGTTCTCGTGACATGGACATTTTAACACCGTATGCCAAAAATCATGTGAAATCATCAAGAACTTTTTGAATTATAAATCATAACATCTCGGCAAACGATTCTGAACGGACTATAGCAGAGTGATCAAGTTGTAGAAGAGTTCACTGGAAGTTAGCGCTAGCAGAGTGATCAAGTTGTAGAAGGGTTCACTGGAAGTTAGCGCTAGCAGAGTGATCATTTCTAGATTGCATAATTTATTCTTTTATCCCCTCACAACATGCAGTGACCTTAGCAAGTCTCACTGTTTCAGGCTGAGCAATTAGTAATCAGTCCAGCATGGACTGTGGCAATGTGTTGAAATAGGAAATACTGGACTACATGTTTAATCAAATGTCAGACTGTATTCACTATAAAGAGGAGACAAGAAAACAAAAAATATATAAAGATATCTAAATATAATAGTCACCTTTCTGCTTAATCTAAAAATAATGGTCACCTATCTGCTTAATCTAAAAATAATGGTCACCTTTCTGCTTAATCTAAATACAATGGTCTTCTTTCTGTTTAATCTAAAAATAATGGTCATCTTTCTGTTTAATCTAAAAATAATAGTCATCTTTCTGTTTAATCTAAAAATAATGGTCACCTTTCTGCTTTCTCGCAAAATAACATGCCATGGAGCTGAGCCTGGAGGGGCTTCCCTGCCACTGCTGATTCTACCTGATTGGCTATCTCCAGGTCTGTTATGGGGACGTCCACAATCTGATTAGAAAGCAATCATGCTTATTATATTGAAACTAATGAAATAATTTTAAAAAACTAGATAATTTCTTTTCATCTGAGAGAGACTGTGCCTATCAGTAAACCTTCATTCTCACCTTCCTCCTTTACAACCCTGAAATGGAACAACGCTTTCAACAGGTAAACAATATATATTTTTTTTCTTCCTCATTTCCTTAACTCCAGGGATTGTTGTGCCACCATTGACAGACTACGTCAACATCCATTTCTATATTGTCTGTTTTTCTTTGGGAATCTACAAAGTCGAGGCCTGTCCATTTTTTAATGTTATCTTCCCATCTCTTTTTCTGTCTTCCAAACTTCTTTTTTGCTCTTTTCACAGTCCCTTACAGAAGAGTCTTTGCTAGTCCAGACGGTTGAGATATGTGGCCAAACCATTTCATTTTGTATTTCTTCACAAAAGTCAGAAGATCATCATGTACTCCAATTACTTGTATTCTTTTGCGAGCTTTTTCATTTGTGATACGATCTAAGTAAAAGATTTCATTTGTGTCTAACAGGCTAAAATAGTATGGTTGGACAAGTCCTTTTCTGTTTCAATTTTTTTGTTTAGTTATTGTAAAGACATCATTGCTTGTGTTGATGTTGAATGTGTTTGTTTAGTTACCGTAAAGAGATCATTGCTCGTGTTGATGTTGGATGTGATGGAGGAATAAAGGCTGCATGTATACAGCAGTTGCCATATGGTGCACAAGTCCTAATTTTTATAAGATTGTAAACATTGATTCTAAAATTGAAAGCCTTTATTGAAGATCCACAGCAAACTCTACCATAAGGTGCAGAAACTGCCATTTGCTGTAAACTATGACACAACACTTTATTTTACTTTTATGTGTGAATAATGATGTGTAATCACCAATGGGTGAACGCAGAAAACATAAAAATAAAGATGTTATATACCAGGCGAGAAAATAAATAAAAAAAGGTAAAGGTATGAGGCTTGAATCTCTGTCTTAGCATACAGATTTTACCCATATGTGCTTGGCAGCCTATCCAGAAGTGTTTGAAGACTCTTTGAATCGAGTGTCACCTTAAGCATTGTGGTAAGCATTGATATATATATATATATATATATATATATATATATATATATATATATATATATATATATGAGTATATAATAGTCAATGAGTATATAACAGTCACTGAATATAAAATAGTCAATGAGTATATGAAAGCTTTATATTTAGATCGTAAAAGATTGCATGTGAGACCTTAGCGATCAAACACATTTGGGGGGGGGGGGGAGGAAAAAAAACAGGTGCCTTGGTTAATCCTAATAAAGCATCAGTTTCATGGTTCTCCCTTAACAATCATATCGTTAATACGACCACACCGGTAGTACGAATGGGAGCTGATGAGGTGACCAGGGACAAGTTGATGACATACCTCGGAGTTAAGTTTGATCGCAACCTGTGTTTTCGGGACCACGTCGACCATGTGATAACAAAATCCCGCAAAGGATTAGCCGCCTTGAAGGTCATGGCAGCTGCCAACATCGAGCAGAGGCTACTTACTCTTCTGTTCCAGGGATTGGTCCTCACACCAATCGAGTATGCCCTGGCAATTCTTACTGTCAGTGCAACTCAAATTGATAGGCTGGAGAAAATACAAAATGAAGCATGCGCATTATCCTGGGATGTACGAGGGACACTCTCTGTGTAGCAATGAGATATCTTCTTGACTTTCCAACAATGGATGACAGAATCTAGATCTGGAGAGCACAAGCATACCTGAAGATTAGTACAGATACAGAGCATCCATTGCACCACGTGCTCAACACAGAGAAAGGTGCCAGGCTAAAAAGAGGCAAATCATGGGTGGGCCGAGCAGAAGATGTCATCAAACAGGTCTGTGGGCTTACCTATATCAGCATAGGTGAGGAGTGGATACCAGTGCCTACGTCATTCAAGGGGACTTTCTCGTGTATTGTCACACTCGACAGGAAAAGTAGGGAACAGAACCCGGTTGTGGTTAATGCTGAGGTCAACGGTCTCATCTGCGATAACGCCAATGAGAAAGATGCAGTCATCTATACAGACGGATCTGTAATACGACACCAAAGAAGTGATGGGAGTTAAGATGGGCACAGCCAGAAATGAGAAACTTAGTTGGCGTGTAAGAAGACTTATCAACCAACATAGAACTGGAGTCGTCAGTCACTGGACACTGAGGGAATTGCTGAGGAGGGGATCTGAGCACCTATGGATATGTTCGGAGTGCAATGATGATGACCGGCAAATAACTCAATAACTCACGTGGGGGGAAACATCAGTCAGGCTAAACCCCAACGTGTGTTTTTCTTAAGTTAAGCCCTTAACTTACGACTGACTCAGCAGGTCGGTAAGGGATAAATGTTTTATGCTCAGAGAAATACACAGAAGATGGAGATAGATAAACATAAAGTGGCAACGATAAATATATGAGGGATAAAAAATAAAGAAGTCGAACTTATAGAAGAAATGACAAAAAGGAAAATTAAAATACTAGGATCAGCGGACACCAGAGTAAAAGGACAACAGATAAAGAAAAGACACATGAACTACACAAAAATATTCTCAGGAGTCGACAACACAGAAAGAGCAACACACGGAGTAGGTTTTATCATCGACCCAGAACATGCAAAGAACATTCTAGAAATAAAATACCGTTCAGAAAGAATTATCACAATTAAACTACTAGAAGACGATCGAAAAACAAATTACATTTAAATCTAAGCACCATGCAACAACAATGAAAGAGACAGTGAAGAATTCTATGACACATTGAATGAAATCATTAACAAGATTGACGAAAGCAATGACATGTTAGTGATGGGAAATTTTAATGGAAGGCTTGGGAAACGCAACAGTGAGAACAGTGATATCTTAGGACCCTTTGGTGATAAAACAGCTGAAATAAATGAAAATGGAAGCAGACTGCTAGAACTATGCAATCAAAATGATTTATTTATCACCAACACATTCTTCAAACACAGAGAGTTGCAAGTATACACCTGATACAAATGGAATGACACAACATGCAGAAGCCAGATAGATTTTATACTAACAAGACAACAGAACAAGAAAAGAGTAACCGACAGTAGAGCAATCCCTAATATTACAGATGACACGGATCACAAGATGGTTATGATCACAGTAAGACAGCCAAAAATAAAGAGAATATACGAAAACAAACAAAAGAAGCGAAAAGAACAGACAATAAAAATAAAACAATTAAAAGATTAAGAAACAAGGAAAACCCTAGAAGAAAAACTAACAGAGGAATTCAAGAAACTCCCAAATGAAGTATGCACAGTAGAAGAAGATTGGAAACAATTTAAGGAAACAGTAATCAACATCTCTAAAACAGTTTGTGGAACGAAGCTAAGAACAAGAGAAGGGAAAAAGAGCACCCCGTGGTGGAATGAAACAATCAGTGGTGGAATGAAACAATCAGAGAAGAAATTTAAAAAAAGAAGAAACTGTTAAAAAATTGGAGGGAGAACAAGAACCAAGAAAAATATGAAAAATATGCCTTAGTCCGAAAAAGAGTTAAAATTTTGACAAAAGAAGCTAAGCAAAAGAATTTGACAGAATTTGGACAAAACATGAGCAGGGACTTCAAGACAGCCACAAGAGATTTCTACAAAGCAATAAAAGCCACAAGAGCAATAAAAGCCACAAGAGCAAGAAAAGAAAACCATGATCCTACTGAGCTGATAAATGACAAAGACGGACAGCCAATATCAAATAGCCAATGTATGCAACAGAGATAGAAAGAATATTTTGAAGACCTATTAAACATACCAACTACCAATAAGACAACAAAAACCACGCTAGAACTCACAAATACTAAACCCAACATCGTGAAAGAGGAAATCGAAGAAGTAATCAGATATGCACCAAGAAATAAAGCACCGGGGATAGATAACATACCAATAGAAATAATAGCAGCAGCAGGAGGAACAGGAGTGCAATGGCTGCACAGAATATTTAATGCAGCATGGCACCAACAACAAGCCCAGAAGACTGGCAATAGGCAATCATCATATCAATATGGAAAAAGAAAGGTAGCAAAAGAGACTACAATCAATATAGAGGTATATCTCTTCTCAGTCATGTAGGAAAGCTATACGCCAAAATCTTGGAAAAAAGGCTGAGACCAATATTAGAACTGCAGTTAAGCGATTCTCAAATGGGGTTCTGAAAAAACAGAGGATGTACTGCCGACGCACTATTCACATTAAAACAGCTTGCAGAAAAAAATGACAGAACACAATCAAAACTTATACATAGTCTTCATTGACCAGGAAAAAAGCATTCGACAGAGTAAACAGAGAACAACTGTGGGAGATACTAGCAACATACGGAGCAAGCCAACATCTAACCAACCTTATTAAAAGTCTCTACATCAACAGCAGTTGCAGGGTCAGAACAGCAGCAGGCTACATAGATCACTTTGAGTTAGATCAGGTGTAAGACAAGGGTGCGTACTATCCCCCCCTACTGTTTATTACATACATGGACTATATATGCAAGCTAGCCAACCCATCAGAGACAGAGGAGATCAACGAGCTTTTATTTGCAGATGATCAGGCACTAATACATGAAACCATAGAAGATCTACAACATCAACATAACTATAGAAGGCAGACAACTAAAACAAGTAGAGGAATTCAAATATCTAGGAAGACTAATGACAAACGATAATTCTCAAACAGCAGAGATAGAATCAAGATGCAACAAGGCTTGTCAAATCATTTGATAGTTATCGCCACTATTGTTCAACAAGGAAATAACTCTGGAGGCAAAATGAGCACTATACTACACAATCTTCATCCCAACGTTGTACTACCAATGCCATACCTACACCCTAGATTCAAGAACAATAAGAAAAATAACCTCTACAGAGATGAAATGTGTTAGATGAATGACAGGAAACAGTCTGAGAGATAAAATCAGAAATGAAGAACTGAGAAAAAAGCTGGGAATATTTCTCGATATAGAGTACATAAAGAAACAAAACGTAAAATGGTTTGGCCACTTGACAAGGCAGCGTGATCAAAAGACAACACAACGAGCCTTCAACAAACGTTGTGAGAACACCAGACCCAAGGGTTGACCACGAAAAAGATGGGTCGATAGAATGTTAGAAGCACTAGGAAACATAACAGCAGCAGAGGCAAACAGAAGAGCAAAAGACCGCAAATTATATCTCCCCTCAACGCTGAAAGGCAGATGAGGAAGGAAAGAAGAAGAAGAAGAATGAGTATATAATAGTCAATGAGTATATAATCTATTTACCTATTGACCTTTCGAGCCGTATACGGCCCATAGGGCGTAGACCTAAGATACACCTTCTCCTATATGGTTTTTTGTTCTAGCAGTTTTTCTTTTAAAGATATTTTATCAAATCTCGCCATCTGTCTCTGTTCTGTGCAAGCAGTTCTATCTCATTGAGGGAGCCGACTCCTGCTGCTCTTGCCTCTCTCATCAATGTTCTTCTCAGTGTCTCCCTGGGTCTTCCTCTTTTTCTTTTACCTGTTGTTTCCCATATGAGGGCTTGCTTTGCTATTCGGTTATTATCTCTTCTCATCACATGTCCAACGTATGACCATCGTCTTTTCTTTATTACTGAAGATATTAGTGGTTGATTGGCGATTTCTCTAATTTCCTCATTTGTTTTGAATTCGTTCCATGCTATACCAAGTATTTTCCTTAGACATTTATTTTCGAATGCGTTCAACTTTGTTTCTATATCTCTTGTTGTTTTCCAGCTTTCACACGCATACGTAAGGGTTGATAGTACATTTGATTTGAATAGCCTAAGTTTTGTGTTTGTGCTGATAAGTTTTGATTTCCACAACTTTTCAAGGCTTCTGAAAGACATTGCTGCTTTAGCTATTCTGATTTTAATTTCTTTGCTCGTATCCCCTTCTCGATCAATGTGACTTCCAAGATAGATAAAGTGATTGATCTCTTCAACTGGTTTGTTTTCCATGTATATTTTGTCACCTGTTGGAATTAAACTAGTCATGACTTTAGTCTTTTCATGATTGATCTCAAGCCCAATTTTGCTGGCTATTGATGATAGTTCATTTGTGTTTTCCTGCATCGTTTTTATCTGACTGCTGATGAGAACTATGTCATCAGCAAAGTCGAGGTCTTCCAAATGGTCTCCTTGTATCCATTCGATGCCTTTATTACCAGTGCAGCATTTCTTCATTATGAAGTCCATAACAATTCCAAATAACAAGGGCGATAAAAT
This sequence comes from Megaustenia siamemsis, assembly GCA_032433765.1. NCBI lineage: Eukaryota > Metazoa > Mollusca > Gastropoda > Stylommatophora > Ariophantidae > Megaustenia > Megaustenia siamemsis. Next base: position 53,961,561 of record JAVIAB010000091.1, read on the forward strand.
ACATCCTTGTTTAACCCCAGTTTCTATTGGGAAACATTCGCTCAGTCCTTCCTCTGTTCGAACTGCACATGTGTAACCATCATACATGTCTTTGATAATATTTATGATTTTTGATGGTAAACCATATTGCTTCAGAATTTTCCACAAAGAATCTCTATGAATACTATCAAATGCTTTTTTGAAGTCGATGAAGTTAAGTACAAACGGTTTTTGCTTTTCAATGTGTTCCTCCAATATAAGTCGTAGAGTGAAAATGTGGTCAATACAGCACTTACAATAATTTCTTGATTACTGAAGATATTAGTGGTTGATTGGTGATTTCTCTAATTTCCTCGTTTGTTTTGAATTTGTTCCACGCTTTACCAAGTTTTTTCCTTGGACATTTATTTTCGAATATGTTCAACTTTGTGTCTATGTCTCTTGTTGTTTTCCAGTTCTCACATGCATACGTAAGGGTAGATAGTACATTTGATTTGAATAGTCTGAGTTTTGTGTTTGTGCTGATGAGTTTTGATTTCCACAACTTTTCAAGGATTCTGAAAGACATTGCTGCTTTAGCTATTCTGATTCTAATTTCTTTACTTGTATATAATAGTCGATGAGTATATAATAGTCAAAGAGTATATAATAGCCAATGAGTATATAATAGTCAATGAGTATATAATAGTTCATGTGTATATAATATGAACCTCTGTTGTTGAATATCAAGATTTTTAATTATAAAGAAATCATAACCAACCTTTGCCATGACCCATTATTTCTACGGTGAGGTAGGCTGAAACTTGAGCAAAACATCCATTCTTAGCCCTAGCAGCACATGTATATCGTCCCGCATCAGTTTCTATCACAGAGTTGATCACCAGGTAGTTGTTGACTAGAATCTATATGTCAGATGTGTGTAAAGAGAATATGGGAGTCAGATATTATACATTATCATTGAGTGTCGTCTCCGCAACGAAGGTTGGCTACCATGGAGTGCCATTTCACTCTTGCTTTGATGGTACAGATTGTCATAGGCTGACCTGTCCATATTTTGATGTTACTAGTTCATGTTAGTCTTGGTCTAGATCTTTAACTTGTATTTTCCCTTCCAATTTTACTTTTAGTAAGCTGTTGTGTCTTTTAACTTGCCTCAAAAATATACTTACTTTGTTTGAGTTGTGATTAGTAGTTCTCTTTTCATTTTTAGTTATTTTAAGACTTCATTGTTTGTTTTCTTTTCTTTCCATCCAATTCTTCCTATTCTTCTATAAATCCACATTTCAAAGGCTTCAATTTTCTGTTCTGTTTTGTCTAATGTCCATGTTTCTGCACCATATAGGAATATTGAGAAGATGTAACATTTTGCAATTTACAGATATGATTCACATTTTAAAAAGTGGAATGATTTTTTAAAAAGTAGTATGATAAAAAAGTATAATGCTAAAATGGTGGAATGATCATCATCATCATCAAATACCAGGCCTGCTGGTGTAGGTGATCATGTCTCTCCACAATTTTTGATCTCGACAGTTATTTACCATTTCTGTTGTTGACCTTCTGGCAAGTGGTGGAATGATAAAAGAGTAGAATGATTAAAAAAAAGTGGAAGGTTTAAAAAAAATGGAACGATTAATAAGACGTTTCATATAACAACGACAATAAATTTTGGTAAAGTTCATCAGTGGCTGAGTGGTTAGTGCCTACTGACCAAAAGGCTCAATTCCAAGATGTGAACTTTTTTTACCATCACAGCTTTAGGGTTCACCCAACCTCTGAAAATTTGTAGCAGAGATTTTTAAATAAAATAGTAGGGTGGCCTGATGTTATATCAACCACATCACTCATTAATATTTGCTGTTGGTCACAGAAAAATAAGGGCATTAACACCATATTCCCCATTTGCTTCAAAGCATGAAGGAAGTCCTTTATGCTTTTTAAAAATTACAATGTCATGTTATGTCAGACAGACAGGGAGTACAGACTTTCTCACAATGATTTAGAAGCTCACCCATAACAGGGACTTATGGCAAGATACACTGCAAGCTCAGTGACATTAGATGGCACTGAAAGGACAATATAAGATAGTTTAGTGTCATGGAATTAAAAAGTAAAAAATATGACTTTTATTATGACTTTACATGATGCACTGAGGACAGTGAAATATGACTGAACATATCACCTATGCAAACTGGTATGGCACTTGATGATGAAACAATAATGACTATAATTAAAATAGCAATTTTAAACTGAAGTTCAACCATTAAAAAGAGAAGGGAGGATGATAGAAATTGTTTTGCCCAGTGCTGTTTTTCGGTATTTAATGTTTTGGTTCACTCTTCTTTTGCCCACCATATAATCTCACAGGAAACTCACATTTAATACTTACCCGTTTCCGTGGTCCATTGTTAATAATATCCCTATCCTTCCTCCATAACATAACATCAGCATCTGGAACATAACACTGAAACATAGCTGTATGGCCTTCCTTCACTGTAATATTACTGGGAAACTTGACCACATCTAAACAAAGGTAGATAAAAGACATTGAAACATCAAAGGGAAATTATGCTAAACTACATTAGCAAATTTCTAATAATACAATGGGGAAAGGGATGGAGGGTTCTTGTCATTAGTAGTTAGATTATGCTCATCCCACATCCTAAAACTGTCCATAAGTGCTCAGATCTCCTTCCTGGCAAGTCATGCTGTGTGAAATGATATAAACTGGTTCACAAATGCCTCCCTGTTCTCCTCGTTGCTCTCCTCAATTTAGACAACATCACTGTTGACTAACATGATTCGGGAGCTGCACAGATTCACAAACAAAATAAAAATCTTTATTTAACCTTCGCTAGAGAAGCCTAAAAGCTTATGGGGAAAGTAGGTGCTTGTGCTCATTTTCAATTATTGACTTTATAAAGAGAAGGTGTTCATATGTTGGCCATGTGATGAGAAGAGGCAACATGAGAATCTCAAAGCACTCCCTCAAATGGGAACCAGAGGGTCAAACAAATAGAGGGAAACAGAGAAACACTAAAAGGAACACTGAGGCAAGAGGCAACAACAGCAAGTATCAACTCCCTCACCAAGATTGAACAACTCGCCCAGAACAGAGTTGTGTGGCGAGATACAATGTAGGTCCTGTGCATAGTCTGATGTTTGATAACAAAGATGTTGGACACAGGTCCACAATTCTACAATATCTGCCATATGTGCCATCTTAGGCTCAAATTGACAATAGCCAGAACAGCATGAAAAAGTCATGAAAGTTTAATTCCAACAAGTGACAAAATATACATGGAAAACAAACCAGTAGAAGAGATCGATCACTTCATCTATCTTGGAAGTCACATTGATCGAGAAGGGGATACGAGCAAAGAAATTAGAATCAGACTGGCTAAAGCAGCAATGTCTTTCAGAAGCCTTGAAAAGTTGTGGAAATCAAAACTCATTAGCACAAACACAAAACTTAGGCTATTCAAATCAAATGTACTATCAACCCTTACGTATGCGTGTGAAAGCTGGAAAACAACAAGAGATATAGAAACAAAGTTGAACGCATTCGAAAATAAATGTCTAAGGAAAATACTTGGTATAGAATGGAACGAATTCAAAACAAACGAGGAAATTAGAGAAATCGCCAATCAACCACTAATATCTTCAGTAATAAAGAAAAGACGATGGTCATACGTTGGACATGTGATGAGAAGAGATAATAATCGAATAGCAAAGCAAGCCCTCATATGGGAAACAACAGGTAAAAGAAAAAGAGGAAGACCCAGGGAGACACTGAGAAGAACATTGATGAGAGAGGCAAGAGCAGCAGGAATCGGCTCCCTCAATGAGATAGAACTGCTTGCACAGAACAGAGACAGATGGCGAGATTTGATAAAATATCTTTAAAAGAAAACTGCTAGAACAAAAATTCATATAGGAGAAGGTGTATCTTGGTCTACGCCCTATGGGCCGGTTACGGCTCGAAAGGTCAATAGATAGATAGATAGATAGAACAGCATATTTTAGAGGTGATGTAGTCGGTATCACACCAGGCTGACCTACTTTCCAAGAAAAATCAAGTATCCATTTAAGGCAGTGCACTTAAGAACTGTTAATTCGAATTGAACTAGGCCTCTTGTCCAAAGTAGTCCATTTACTAACTACTGTACTGCCACATCTCCCATAATAATATAAGATAGCTTCATATTTACAAGTATATATGTCTTGACTGGATGTGTCTGTGGTTCCTTGGAAAGAAAGACTCATTACTTGTTCATGTACATGCCTTCCATTTTGTAGGAATTTAATTATTTTGTAAAGAATTTTCTAAAAAAAAAATGGACATGAAAGTAGTCACAAAACATTTTTATGGAAATTACAGATCATCTGTGTAACTTTCTTTGGGGGGCCTCAGTAGGTTAGTTGGGAAAACCCCCTGACTGGACTACTAACATTCGGACAACCTGCGTTTGGTTCCTACTGGAAGCAGTGTGAACTGTACTCGTGATTGGAAAAAATAACCCTGAGGTCGACTCAGCCGCTGGCAGAAATGGGTACCAGGGTGATACTCTGGGTAGGTGAGGAATGCCACCTCACATCGTGAGTTTTTATGCTTGAAGTAACACTATTTAGAAATCTCTGAACACTTCTGGATAGGCGGCCGAGCACATACGGGTGAAAACTCACATGCTAAGATGCCGATTCAAGTCTTGTACTTTACCTTTACCTTCTGATTTTTTGTTTTTAAAATAAATTAACAACTATTGTAAAAAAATGTTGCGAAATAACTTTTAAGCATTTATATACATTTGCATTGTTGATAAATACTTTTTAGAAGTAGAAATTACCTAAAAGTGTACTTTTTATGACTAATGTATTAACAAATACATCATCATCAAGTACCGGGCCTGCTGGCGTAGGTGATCATGTCTCTCCACAACTTCTGATCTCGAGAGTTATTTATCATTTCTGTTGTTGACCTTCTGCCAAGCAATTCTCTAAGCTGTCTAGTATTTTTTCTCTTTGATTCCCTCTATCTCTTCATCCCTAAATTTTTTCCAGCTGTTACAATACATTCCAGTTGTTCTCTTCTCATTACATGGCCAAAAAATTATTATTGTTTCTTCCTAATATTGTAAATTAGCTCTCTTTTTGCTTTGACCTCTTTCAGAACATTTTCATTACTCTTCTTAGCTGTCCATGGTATTCTCAACAATTCTTCTGTAAAACCACATTTCTACAGACTCCAGTGATTTTCTTGTCTGTTGTCCTATTGTCCATGATTCACATCCATATGTTAAGACTGGCTCTACATAACATTTAAGAACTCTTTTTCTTGTTTCTATTGTCAAAAATGGATTGCATCGTATCTTCCTCATTTTTTGGAAAGCTGCTTTTGCCTGAGCCATTCTGCATCTCGCCGCTTTTGTACTCTTTCATCTGAGGTTAACAAAATTCCCAAATATTTAAATTCATTTACCTGTTTTAATATTGTTCCACTTGTCTTTATTTTGTACTGAGGTGATGTCTTTTTCTTTGTTGTTACCATTACTCCTGTCTTTTTTCTATTGAGGCTGAGTCCTTTATTTTTGCTTTCTTTCACTATAATGTCCAACATTTCTTGTAACTCATTTCACTCTTAGCGATTAAGACTGTATCATCAGCATACCTTAGATTATTTATATTATGACTTCCAATTGTAATTCCAGGCATGCTCCTTATGGATCTTAAAATAATCTCACTATAAATATTAAACAAATCTGGTGACAGCACACAACCTTGTCTAACACCTTAACAATTTATTTAACACCGTAACATTTTATTTGTTGAAATATTCCCAATTGGTTTCCAGTTCTTATGGCCGTTGTTTGTTGCCAGTACATGTTCTTTGTTATTCTTAGATCTTTGCTGTCTACGTTTATGCTTTCTAAAATGTTGATTATTTCTTAGTGCTTTACTTTGTCAAATGCTTTGGTACAATCTATGAAACATAGGTATAGATCTGTTTTCACCTCTATGGCTCTTTCTACTAAAGATCTTATGATATATATGGCATAGCTCGTTCCTTTACCTCCAACAAAACCACACTGTTCATCGCTAATTTCTGGACTGATTTTGTTTGCACTCTTCGCATGATGATTCTCAGTAATATCTCAGTCATGTGACTCATAAGGCTTATTGTGCGATGATCATTGCATTCAATCACACCAGATTTCTTTGGTAGGACTATGAATATTGATTTGAGCAGGTCGTCTGATATATATCCGCTGTTGTAGATATCATTCAATATTTTTGTTATTATTTCTGTTCTAAACAAATACATAGCTATATCAAACTATTAAGTAACAATAAATGTATTGCAAACTTAAATAATTGAAAAATGTAAGTGCAAGCAATTTTTTGGATCTGGTGTATAGGTTTACCTTTATGCAAAATTGTGGACAGTATGGGACACTTAGAAAAGAAAAAAAAGAATAGAGCTTCTCTTTCCACATGGTATATAGGGAATATGACATTAGTATTAGTGCCCATATTTTTTAAATAAAACAATGGCACATGATTTTTGAGGTAATGTGATTGGTATAACTCCACTAATTATGAAAGTTTTCATTAAAAGAATGTTCTCATTTTCACCAGAAAGGGGTTAAAGGTTAAAGATTTAAATCAAAATAAAGTAATAAAAATGTGTTACTTACGAAGGTTGCAAGGTTCATTAAGACTGATCCACATTGACTGCTCTATCAGATCATTAGATGTGATGGCCATGCATGTATATAGGCCAGAGTGTATATCTGCAACCTCTGGGATAACCACCACACCTCCAGGATGAACATCTACCCCATGAGACCAGTCAGCATTGGTCATAATTAGGTCTTTGAATAACCTGAGGCAGCCATTTTTATATCAAAACGTTAATTCTTTACATATGACATTTTTAAAACATGTTTTCTACTAGTTTAAGTAAAATTATTATTTTTGGAAAACATATTTAATATGTATAATATATTTTAAAACTTTAATATAACATAATAATTATGGTTTCTGTGTTCAGTCTCCTATGCACAGCTTCCTATTTTAAGTTTTCTCTGTTAAGTTTCCTATGCTCAGTTTCCTATGTTAAGTTTCCTATGTTAAGTTTCCTATGCTTAGTTTCCTCTGTTAAGTTTCCTATGTTAAGTTTCCTCTGTTAAGTTTCCTATGTTAAGTTTCCTATGCTCAGTTTCCTCTATTAAGTTTCCTATGTTAAGTTTCCTATACTCAGAAAGCTATTCATCTCACTGTGTAGTTTTATAAGCATAGGAAATTGATCAAAAGTTTTTTTTAAAAAGCCTAATCTCAAATGAGAGTGAGAAAAATACTGACAAGAGAGTCAAAGATAGCAGGCATTATCTCCCTTATGCGATTGAGAATAGGAACTTATGGCAAGGTATACTCTGATCTTTAATCATCAAAACTTTGTCTGATATACTCCAAAAGCCCTTTAAAGAGTTTGTTTTTCTCTATCTAGAATAATAACAAGTCCTCTTTCACAATTCTTTCTTCCTGGATAAATTATTTTGTGATGATCAAAGTGTCTGTTTCCAGCTCCCATCCATCTCATCTCTGCCAATCCCAAAATGTTGATTTTCATTCTCTACATTCTTCTAGGGTTCCCTTGAGTGATTTCTTTATCAGTGAAAGAAGTCTGACATCAGATTACAGCAGATGAGGAACACAAATTAAAAATATTCAAGGAAGCGTTTGATGTCAAAGTCAAAAGGCACAGGAGAAAGGAGATGAAATTGGACATCATAAATGCATCTTGTTCGTTCTACATTCAGATCTGTATATCCAATATTGACAGATTAAGTCACGTCCATCCGTCCGTCCATCCATCCATCTATCTACTGTCCTTTTCAGCCAAAGATGGCACATAAGACAGAAATGCTAGACTCTCTCTAACTCCAATGATCTTTTTTATTAAACATTAGCATTATACACTAGTAGTAGAGCCCCCGTCACGCCAAGTGGCGTATAGGGAATATGGTGTTAGTAACCATACATTTTACAGACCTTCAGCATATGATTTTTGGGGTAATGTGGTCGGTATTACGCCCTTACCGCTTTACTTTCCCAGAAAAAAATCTGGTACCCATTTAAGGCTGGGTGAACCCGGAAGCCGTCGGTTGGGATCAAACCCTACCCCTTGTCCTCTGTAGTCCAGTTCACTAACCACTGAGCTATCACGGCTCCCAGCATTATACACTAATATCATCAAATTACTGACAAATCATAATCAGTTGCTGCCAACCATCTGTCAAGATGTCAAAGGCAATAATACATTCTTGCATTACATTTCTCAACCTACCTAACTTTTTAAGTGTTCTGACATTTCACATCACAAAAAACGTGAATTCATCATCATCATCGAGTGCCATCTCCACATAGAAGGTTGACTATCATGGAGCGCCATTCTGCTGTCTCTTGCTTTGATGGTGCAGTTTGTCATAGACTGATTTGTCCATCTTTTGATGTTACTCGTCCATGTTAGTCTTGGTCTGCCTCTTTTACCTTGCATTTTCCCCTCCAAGATTACTTTTAGTAGGCTGTTGTGTCTTTTAACATGGCCCAAAAATTGCATTTGTCTTGTTTGAATTGTGTTTAGTAGTTCCCTTATCATTTTTAGTTGTTTTAAGACTTCATTGTTTGTTTTCTTTTCTTTCTATCCAATTCTACCTATTCTTCTATATATCCACATTTCAAAGGCTTCATTTCTTTGTTCTGTTTTCTTGTCTAGTGTCCATGTTTCTGCACCATGTAGGAATGTTGAGAAGATATAACATTTTGCTATTCTTAGTTTTAGCCCTGGTGTTATTTGTTTTGATGTTAGTATATTTTTCATGACATTAAAATTACTTTTTGTCATTCCTATTCTTTTGTTTATTTCAGTTGTACATTTTCCATCACTGGTTATAGTATGTGCCAGGTAGTTGTAGTTCTGAACTGTCTCCAAGTCTATTCCTTAAATTTTGATATCCACTTGTGGGTTTTGAGTATTTTCTTTGTTTATGATCATAGTTTTAGGTTTTTTTAATATTCATATCTAGTTCATATTTTTGTTTGTCATGTTTATTTCATTAAGTAATTGTTGTAGATCTTTAGGATTTTATGCTAGTAGAACAGTATCATCAGCATATCTTAGGTTATTAATTATCTTTCCATTAATGTTTAGGCCTAGCATCTCTGTTATGTTTTTTATGATTTGCTCAGTGTATAGATTGAATAAGCTGGGTGATAGGATGCATCCCTGTCTTACTCCTCTTTTTATATCAATTGGTGTAGAGTTCTCTTTGTTATATTTTAATATTGCTGTTTGCTCCAGTATAAATTACATATTAGTCGTATGTCCATGTTATCTAGATGTATCTCTTTTAGTTATTCTATAAGTTGTTTGTGGTGTATTCTATCAAAAGCTTTGGTGTAATCTATGAAGTAGGCATATATTGGTTTGTTTACTTTTGTGTACTTTTTGATTAATGTTCTCATGCAGAATATGGCTTCTTTTGTCGCACTATTTTTCCTAAATCTAAATTGCTGCTCATTTTACATCCCAAAAACGTGAATTACAGCTTTGCAATTATCTGACATGGAAAACAACAGAAAAAATAAAAAGAGGCCAATCTCAAGAGACACAGATAACACAAATAAGAGAGGCAAAGATGCAGGCATGTATATATACTCATTCTGCTCTTCAAGATAACATTTAGTATCTATAAATCACGTACACATTTACATAATAAAGCACATGTACAAACCACATAACATGGGCACTAGGGTCATTGACAGCACACTCCAAAATAATACTGCTGCCAGCACTAACCGACATGTTGCGAACCATTTTTGTGAAATACAGAGATCCTCCCTCTGTGACCTGAAAATATATTTAAAAACGATGGACCTACAAGACTCAACAGAAGCATTTATTCTTTGTATGCCCCAAATTTATTCTTTCTTCTTCTTCTACCTTTCAGCTCCCTGTGGAGCATAGGTCTTCAACAAACACTTTCCAAGCCATTTTGTTTCTTGTCATTCTTTCAAGATCGTTTCATGTCTTCCCCATCATCTTCATCTCTGCTTCTATCTGTTTTCTCCAATAATTCCTTGGTCTTCCTCTTTGTCTTTTTCCCTGGGGATTCCAAAAAAAGGGCCTGTTGTGTAATACTCTTAGTTGGCTTTCCAGTGTGTGTCCTATCCAGCGCCATCATCTTCATTATATCTCTTTCTCCCCTGGTATTTGACTGGTACTTTTCCATAATTCTACATTAGTGATTTTGTTATGCCATTTCCATCTTTTTATTCTGTGCAAGCATCCATTAATGAAGGCCTGTGTCTTCATGATTGTAAATTTTGCTGTTCTCCGTGTTTCACAGCCATACAATAGGACTAACTTAATATTGGAGTTGAAAATTTTTTATTTTTGTATTACACCTAATTTCTTTGGATTTACATATATTTCCTAGTGCAACAAAGGCTCAGGCCCCTCTTACTTTTTGTATCCTTATTTTGGCATTTTTCTCTGTTCCTCCTTCTTTGTCTATATTACTGCCCAGACCTATGTAATATTGTACATCTAGTATAGGTATTTCTCCTATTGCTTTTTGGTTATTACCAACTGCATTAATTCTCATAATTTTGGTCTTATCTCTAGTTATTTTCAGTTTCAGCAGTTGTGATATCTCATCAAGTATGCTCATTTTATCTTGCATCTGTTGATGAATATGCAATAGGAGAGCTATGTCATCAGTAAAGTCTAAGTCATTAAGTTGCTTGGTCAGTGACCACACATCAGATTTAGGCATGGTATTTTTTAAATATCCTATTATCTTTCCTCCTGGTCCTGACTTGTTTGGCCTAAGTGGTTAGTGAGAGTTTCTGTAGGGAAGTGAAGTAGGATATAAATCAGCCTTATTTGCTCATTCTGATGAAAACAGTCAGCTTTGAGTCTAAACAATTTCAGCCCTAGTGTTTTCTGGTGTATTGGCAATAATCCCAAATATAAATGACTTATTGTTTAATTTTAACTTTTTAAAGTACAACTCATTAATCTTATTTTAAAAATTCTTTTCATCAAAGGCCAGTACCAGAATGAAGAATGGAAACAAGAACACCCAAAGTATAACAAAAGGGACAAGATACCTCCAACTATCAAGTAGGGATCAAGTCATCATACTTTGCCTACGCACTGGCCACAACAGAATGAGAAACCACATGTTCACCAAACTCAAAACAGAAACTACCAGCCAGTGCCACTGTTACCTGGATAACATGACAACTAAACACATTCTACAGGATTGCCCCCCAGTACACAGACCTGAGAAGGACAATATAGCCCACACCCACCTCCCTGGAAGAGAAACTATATGGGGCAACCGAATCATTTAAACAGACAGCAGCCTTCATAAGAGAGTCCAGAGTCCTAGTCTGGATGAGCCATGATCGCAGAAGCAGAAGAAGACATTTTAAAAATTAAACATAAAATCTTAATATATTTTTAAAAAACTATCTTAACAGCATTTTCCATTTTTGGGATCTGTTGGAAAGAGGAGGGGGAGAACATATAGGACCAGAAAATAAAGGCCATTTGTCCTGAGCAATTGCAACGGGATGTTTGGTTCTGAGTTTATATTTTTAATAGCATATGACAGTAAAAGTAAAAATATAAAGAGTCCTGTCACGCAAAGTGGCATATAGAGAATATGGTGTTAGTGACCATAATTTTTACAGACCTTCGGTAATGATTTTTGGGGTAATGTCATTGGTATTACACCCGTGCCAATTTACTCTCCCCCCAAAATCTGGTACCCATTTAAGGCTGGGTGAACTGAGAAGCCGTCAATCAGGATCAAACCCGATCTTTAATCCTTTGTAGTCCAGTTCACTAACAACTGAGCTATCGTGGCTCCCAGCATATGAAAGTACAAAATGATAATCATGCAGATCATACCTTATCAAACTGTTCACAAAAGCGACCAGAGTAACCATTAGGACAGACACAAGAAACTGTTACGCCATCATCGTTACAGACTCCATTATTCGTACACTTAATATCCCAGCATGTCTCACGAACTTGTACCTCACATAGGGTGCCTGTGAAACGTTCTGGACAAATACACCTGCAGAAGCATTACAATATACATTGAGATAATGATGATGTTGACAGAGATCAGCACTGAAACTGCATAATTTATTCCTATCAACAAAATCCATTTCATACCCCACAACTTCTGCTGCAGTATGACAGTTATTTATCCCTCGCGTATACTCAATCATTTCCTAAATTTTCTCATATTTGTAAGTAACTTAGTCATTACTCCTATTATACATTTTATTTTTTACAAGAAAAAACTGAGGTTACAATTACTTCATCTTTGTTAACATTAGAAATCTAGCATTGCTACATCTGTAACAGTTTATAATGAAAAGTGGATTTTTTTATACAATCTGTGATGGTTTATAATGAATATGTGAATGGTTTTGTTACAATCTGTGATGGTTTATAATGAATATGTGAATGGTTTTGTTACAATATGTCATGGTTTATAATGAATATGTGAATGGTTTTGTTACAATCTGTCATAGTTTATAATGAATATGTGAATGGTTTTGTTACAATATGTCATGGTTTATAATGAATATGTGAATGGTTTTGTTACAATCTGTCATGGTTTATAATGAATATGTGAATGGTTTTGTTACAATCTGTCATGGTTTATAATGAATATGTGAATGGTTTTGTTACTATCTGTCATAGTTTATAATGAATATATGAATGGTTTTTGTTACAATCTGTCATGGTATAATGAATATGTGAATGGTTTTGTTACAATCTGTCATGGTTTATAGCGAATATGCAAGGGGTTTTGTTGCAATGTGTTATAGTTTATAGTGAATATGCAGGGGGTTATGTTGCAATGTGTTATAGTTTATAGTGAATATGCAAGGGGTTATAGTTTATAACAAATATGCAAGGGAGTTTTGTTGCAATGTGTTATAGTTTATAGTAAATATGCAGGGGGTTTGTTGCTATGTGATATAGTTTATAGTGAATATGCAAGGGGGTTTGTTGCAATGTGTTATAGTTTATAGCGAATATGCAAGGGGATTTATAGCAATTTGTCACATTACTTGTCAGCCTAAAAGATCAGACTTGGTTACTATATATTTTTTTAAGCTAGGATTGCCTTCCTTCTTTAATTGCCACTTTCTTGACCAGGTTAAGCAACATATTATTCCTTGGGCCACTATCTGAGGGTAGTAGGGTTTTAAACAGTTTATTTGTACCACCCTAAATAATCCCATTATTATTGTCTTATCAAAAGTATGTTATGTTATGTTGTGCTTTGTTATGTTGTTATGTTATGCTATGCTATGTCATGTCATGTCATATCATGTCATGTCATGTCATGTTATGTTATGTTATGTTATATTATGTTATGTTATGTTATGTTATGTTATGTTATGTAGGATCATCATCACTGCACACTGGATTAATCCATAGGTGCTCCAGTTTTCCATTTGAAATATTGAGAATCTCCAAGGAGAACGCTGACCCTTGTGCACGAAATCTGTAGTATGGCCTGCGATCCATTGGTCTTGGTAGATTTTTTCTGACAAATTTGCCCAGGCAGCGGATAGTTTCTCTCTGTGGCAACCACCCCTGGTCACAGCAGTGAGGCCTTGGTGGAAATGTCATTTACTCATCAACGGAAAAATATGAGTACCTTAGAGGACGGAGTTATCTGCCTGTGCGATGAGGAACTCCTGTGCACATGGCTGTCGGAGAAAAATGGATTAACACACAAAATTAGTTCCTAGTCTCTAAGGACAGAGGTGAAAGCTGTCAAATGACCCCCCCCCCCCCCCCCCCCCAAAAAAAAAAAAAAAAATTATGTTCAGAATCAATGCTTGTTTTATAATTCAATATCCATGCATCTTACATCCAACCAGAATCCATTCAAATAATCTTCAATAAGAAATCATGAAATTTATATATAATTAGAATCCATATCTTTTACATCAAATCTACATAATAATGAAAGCATCTTACATCCAATCAATAGCTCCATCAGCTAACAGTGTTTCTGTGCAGTTCCCACCATTTTCACACTTTGCTGAACAGCTCGGTACTAGATACAGTATAAATATTTAAATAATGTTGTCTGTATCTCAGTCTCATAGACATATTTTTTACAATAAAATAACACACACAAAATATCATGTTGCAGCTTTGCAGCTTGCAGACAAAAGACTTAAAATAACATTCTTCTTTAGTCTTGTCTTGTCTGTAAAGCTGAAATATCTTTTTAAGGCTGTATTGTATCTATAACAGCTTTATCACCCACATCACATGGGTCTTATGTCTATTTTCACATATATTTGTTCACTCTTTGGATATAGATTACATCATCAACCATGGGTGAACCGCACCCGATGTTTGCAATATTGATAGTTCACAGGAATGGAGTTCCAAGGCCGATTTATCTTTATCACCTATTATCAGTAATCGATCCACTCCTTCATACTGTTACATCATGACAAAAAGCAGCATGTATCTGAGTGGTATATAATAGGATATTCCAAACACAAGCTATTTTAGACTGCTGCCACCATGAAGAGGACATCAATATGCTGGGTTAATGCTAAGACAATGCCCGTGCGCTGCTGGGGCCTGACAGGGGAGTAAAGAATAGCGGCGCTGTACCCTACCAGGCATGTTCGTAAGAGGCGAGGAAGTAGGGTTGGGTTTGGTACTGTAAAAAAAACTTCACAAACATGGGTAAGTCAAAGAAAAGAATAAAAGTAAATCCGGGTTATATGATCAAACTACTAAAGAAAGAAAGTTTACAGGAGTGCATAAATTATAGGGGAAATTTTGCTACTATCAGTGCCAGGAAAAATATTAAGCAGAATCATTTTAGAGAGACTAAAAGAGGCCATAGAGAAACATTTGAGAGATGAACAAGCAGGTTTTAGGAAGAACAGATCATGTGCTGATCAAACAATTACTCTATGTATAATAGTTGAACAAAGTTTAGAACTAAAATCCCCACTTTATATTGGATTCATAGATTACGAAAAGGCATTTGATAGTTTAGACAGAGGAATGCTTTGGAAGTTGCTGAGTCATTACGGAATCCCCATAAAGTTTATTAACTTCATAAAAACAAAGTATGAAGGAATGAAATGTAGTGTGGTGCATGAAGGACAGCTAACAGAAGCATTTGAAATAAGAACAGGAGTAAGGCAGGGATGCCTTCTGTCTCCATTTTTCTCTTTCTACTGGCCATAGATTGGATTATGAAAATAACTCAAAACAGAAATGGAATCCAGTAGTCACTGACCAAGCAACTTGATGATTTAGACTTTGCTGATGACATAGCTCTCCTATCACACAGCCATCAACAGATGCAGGATAAAATGAGCATACTTGATTAGAGATCACAACAGCTAGGACTGGAAATTAATAGAGATAAGACCAACATTATGAGAATTAATGCACTTGGCAATAACCAAATAAAATTAGGAGAAATATCTCTACTAGACGTACAATCTTACATATATCTGGGCAGTAATATAGATAAAGAGGGAGGAACAGAAAATGATACTAAAATAAGGATATCAAAAGCAAGAGGAGCTTTCGTTGTACTGGGAAACATATGGAAGTCCAAAGAAATTAGGTTAAATACAAAAATAAACATTTTCAACTCCAATGTTAACTCGGTCCTATTATATGGCTGTGAAACATGGAGAACAACAAAATTGACAATCATGAAGATACAGACTTTCATTAATGGATGCTTACGCAAAATAAAAAGGATGGAAATGGTCGTACAAAATCACTAACATAGAATTATGGAAATGTACCAGTCAAATACCAGTGGATAAAGAGATACAGCGAAGACGATGGCGCTGGATAGGACACGCACTGCGGAAGCCAACTGAGAGTATTACACAACAGGCCCTTTTTTGGAATTCCCAGGGGAAAAGACAAAGAGGAAGACCAAGAAATTCTTGGAGAAGACAGATAGAAGCAGAGATGAAGATGATGAGGAAGACATGGAACGATCTTAAAAGAATGGTAAAAAACAGAATGACTTGGAAAGTGTTTGTTGAAGACCTATGCTCCACAAGGAACTAAAAAAGGCAGAAGAAGAAGAGTACTAAGACAAGTAGTATACGACCAGATAGAGACCCTAAATTCAACCAGAAGTGTTGCATAGAATTAGCGTAGTTATTTTATGTTGAATATATTGTAAGCTTTAGAGTTCAATGCAGCAGAAGGTCAATGCCTGGGTTATGACTCCTCCGTGGACTCACATCCCTTAGAGTGTCAAGAAGCTAAAGGGGCAAAACACTTGCCCAACGGTTCTATTTCTGATGATCAGATTGCCTCCTGCTGTGAAGCTCTGTATAAAGAGTGTCCTATTACATATCATGTCAACAAACAACTTGCAATACCTATTATTGAATCACTGACAAGCGTTAAAAACTTATGCATGTTGTGGAATGCTGTTTGCTGGAAGCCATGTCATAGCCTATAACCAAATAATTTCATTCACCATTTCTGTATGTAACTTAAAATTAACTTTCTCTAATTTTTCTTCATTTATTTTTTGTTTTGTCTCTTCTTGTCTTCTCATTACATTTAATCTTTTCAGACATTGAATTTCAGTAATTATGATTTTTTTTTAAATATTTATTTTACTTGCATATAAAATTCATACTTTAATATTAATATCTTATTTCATTTTAAACTAAATTCATAAATTGATTGTTAAAGCTGTGATCTATATAAGAGAAATGAAAATTTCCCCTACACAATTGTACTTTTTAAAAATAAACAAGAGACAGAAACAGGGGATTCTGAGGCGAAGGCAACACAGAATCTCAATACACCTTGCTTCGACCTGTGGAGATTATCCCTTTGTTGTGTTTGCTCTTGAGATACCTATTCTTATACAGTGACTCATTTCTCAAAATGGAAAAGCTTATTATTATTTTTCACTCCAGTTCCATTGAAAAAAATTGAATAGAAAACAATGCAACCAAAATGGTTTAAAGATTTAAATTCAGCAAGGACCCAGTGATATGGGTCATCACTGTCAGTTTATGCAGTTAGCAGGGTCAAACTACATGCAAATCATTTATGGCTGCACAAACAAAGATTCCAACCAACTTGACTGAAAAAAAAAAGAGAACAGACTCACTGTTCTTTTCTTCTCCAGTCCACTTTAATAAATTGAAAAACATACTGAAAACTGTCAAAACAATAATATGACATTAGAAACCATAGTAAAAGTAAAGTACCCACCTCATGCCAAGTGGCGTATAGGGAATATGGTGTTCCTCTTCTTCTTCTGCCTTTTTTAGTTCCTTGTGGAGCATAGGTCTTCAACAAACACTTTCCAAGTCGTTCTGTTTTTACCATTCTTTAAGATCGTTCCATGTCTTCCTCATCATCTTCATCTCTGCTTCTATCTGTCTTCTCCAAGAATTTCTTGGTCTTCCTCTTTGTCTTTTCCCCTGGGGATTCCAAAAAAGGGCCTGTTGTGTAATACTCTCAGTTGGCTTCCGTAGTGTGTGTCCTATCCAGCGCCATCATCTTCGCTGTATCTCTTTATCCACTGGTATTTGACTGGTACATTTCCATAATTCTATGTTAGTGATTTTGTCCTGCCATTTCCATCCTTTTATTCTGCGTAAACATCCATTAAAGAAAGTCTGTATCTTCATGATTGTCACTTTTGTTGTTCTCCATGTTTTACAGCCATATACTGTTTTATAGGCTATATTGTTCTTGACAACCTCTTCTGCTATTGTTAGTTATCTGGCATTTATTCCAGTATGGCTTTTAATTTCTTTTAGACATCTATTGGAAGTGATTCTTGTGTGTCCCTTTGGTTTGTTAGCTTAATTAGCCAAAAATGACTATCTATCTATCTATTGACCTTTCGAGCCGTAACCGGCCCATAGGGCGTAGACCAAGATACACCTTCTCCTATATGAATTTTTGTTCTAGCAGTTTTCTTTTAAAGATATTTTATCAAATCTCGCCATCTGTCTCTGTTCTGTGCAAGCAGTTCTATCTCATTGAGGGAGCCGATTCCTGCTGCTCTTGCCTCTCTCATCAATGTTCTTCTCAGTGTCTCCCTGGGTCTTCCTCTTTTTCTTTTACCTGTTGTTTCCCATATGAGGGCTTGCTTTGCTATTCGATTATTATCTCTTCTCATCACATGTCCAACGTATGACCATCGTCTTTTCTTTATTACTGAAGATATTAGTGGTTGATTGGCGATTTCTCTAATTTCCTCGTTTGTTTTGAATTCGTTCCATTCTATACCAAGTATTT
The DNA here is from genome assembly GCA_032433765.1 of Megaustenia siamemsis. Lineage (NCBI taxonomy): Eukaryota > Metazoa > Mollusca > Gastropoda > Stylommatophora > Ariophantidae > Megaustenia > Megaustenia siamemsis. The sequence goes on from JAVIAB010000091.1 coordinate 53,979,928, forward strand.
TCCTTAGACATTTATTTTCGAATGCGTTCAACTTTGTTTCTATATCTCTTGTTGTTTTCCAGCTTTCACACGCATACGTAAGGGTTGATAGTACATTTGATTTGAATAGCCTAAGTTTTGTGTTTGTGCTAATGAGTTTTGATTTCCACAACTTTTCAAGGCTTCTGAAAGACATTGCTGCTTTAGCCAGTCTGATTCTAATTTCTTTGCTCGTATCCCCTCTCGATCAATGTGACTTCCAAGATAGATGAAGTGATCGATCTCTTCTACTGGTTTGTTTTCCATGTATATTTTGTCACTTGTTGGAATTAAACTTTTCATGACTTTAGTCTTTTCATGATTGACCTCAAGCCCAATTTGCTGGCTATTGATGATAGTTCATTTGTGTTTTCCTGCATCGTTTTTATCTGATTGCTGATGAGAACTATGTCATCAGCAAAGTCCAGGTCCTCCAAATGGTCTCCTTGTATCCATTCGATGCCTTTATTACCAGTGCAGCATTTCTTCATTATGAAGTCCATAACAATTCCAATAACAAGGGCGATAAAATACATCCTTGTTTAACCCCAGTAAAAATGACTGCTGCCTGGGTAAAAAATTGCTATTAAAGAAAAAGTAAAGTACCCGCTTCACGGTAAGTGGCGTATAGGGAATATGGTGTTAGTGACCATAAATTTTACAGACCTTTGGCACATGATTTTTGGGGTAATGTGGTCAGTATTACGCCCATGCCGATTTACTTTTCCAGAAAAAAATCTGATACCCATTAAAGTTTGGGTGAACCAGAAGCTGTCGGTTGGGATCGAACCCTACTCTTGTTCTTTGTAGTCCAGTTCACTAAACACTGAGCTATCGCGGCTCCTATTAGAAACCATACTCTCTGTGTAAATAAAATAAAAACACATTCAGCCATTTTCCGGAAGTCCAAAAAATAATTATATTTATACATACAATAGATGCACAGAGAGCTCAAAAACAGCTGAGATAACAATATTACTATGCACAACAGGTGATATGAGCACATGTGCCCAGTAGCCAAAGTCATTTGTTGACATGTCTGACTTGAAAACTAGATCCAGTCCATAACCATCATAGCTTAAAATAGGATTTTCTAAATTGTTTCCACACATGCGTCTTAACAGCGGTAGACCTGTTTCTGGTTCACTGATTCCACCTACAAATAAACAAACAAAAATGAAGCAGATTTTTATTGTTATTTCCACATGGTAATATGATAATTTTAAAATTTGTTTTTTTATTCATAAAGCCACTTCATTAAACAGAAGACACTGATAACAGTAGCAGCAATAATTTATTTTAACTTATTTCTCACTATGGATCATGGGTAATTAGACATGATAGGTATATATGTGTGGTGCTGCAGTAAAGTTGACTAAAGAGATAATGAAAAAAAAAACGTAAGAAGAAAAGAAACATAGAAGAAATGGATATAGTTACAGCATGGGATTGATACAAAATGAAACAGAATGAACAGATGTTGCTGTCTAAAAGCTGACCTTCTGCTGAGACTTAGACAATGCAAACAAGTTTCTTCTTCATGTTGTAGCTGCAAACCAACTAAATCACATAGATGAAACAATTTTCACAAAAGTTACTTAACAGGAGGCTTACCTTGATAAATGCTGAGGGAATCATAGTCACAGTTTTCATCCTCTTCAATACTGAAGTTAGTAAATGTTATCAGGAATGTACTGTTTACAGTACTTCTAAGTTTAGTAACACAGATGATATTAGGTGGATAATTCTGGGGGAAGTCTGGAGAGCTGATATTTGACAAGGTGGTTGTAATTGTTATGTTGCAATCTGGGAGATATGGAAAAAAAAAATCCCATTAATTTATACATTGTTCACATACTTGTTTTTATGTCTGTAAAAATATTAGTAATTTATTTAGATCTTTTAAAAGTGTATATATTCTAGAAACTTTTTTCAATACATGCATAATATATTAAATGAAACAACATTTGTTGAAGACACAACATTGTACTGCTCCCACATATTGCCATACTCCCATAAATTTGCTCCATGTAAACGGTTTCCGCTTTCCAAAATAAATGTCCAAGGAAAATACTTGGTATAGCGTGGAACGAATTCAAAACAAACGAGGAAATTAGAGAAATCGCCAATCAGCCACTAATATCTTCAGTAATCAAGAAAAGACGATGGTCATATGTTGGACATGTGATGAGAAGAGATAATAACCGAATAGCAAAGCAAGCCCTCATGTGGGAAACAACACATAAGAGGAAAAGAGGAAGACCCAGAGAGACACTGAGAAGAACACTGAAGAGAGAGGCAAGAGCAGCAGGAATCGGCTCCCTCAATGAGATAGAGCTGCTTGCACAGAACAGAGACAAATGGTGAGATGTGATAAAATATCTTTAAAAGAATTAAAAACTGCTAAAATAAAAATTTAGATAAGAGAAGGAGTATCAAGGTCTAAGCCCTATGGGCCAGCTACAGCTCGAAAGATCAATAGATAGATAGATACTGTTTTGTTCCCACAACTAAAGAAAACGATGAACACTAATTTTATGAAGCTGAAGAGGCTCAAGACAACACAAGAGACAAATGAAGGCTATTACTAAAAAGGCTATTACAAAAAGTGTCTAATTGTGATTTTGAATTTTGTCATTTGCAGGAAAACAGAATAAAAGCGACAAAAGCACTACTATGAAGCTGATAAAAACCAACTAGTTGGTAAATCTATTTTATTTATTTATTTTTTAAAATTTAAAGTTCAGTATTTTTTTTTAACAGCCTTTGTCCATGGGATAGATCTTTGCTAGAATCTTAAAATGGCATTTCAGCTGAAATCCTAGAGATTTTTTCAGAATTTATAGATGCAGATTCTCTGAGTCCATTTACTTTTAGCTCTTTCCATATGGATATTTTTATCGATGCAATGGAAGAGATTTCAGAGACAAAATTTCTCATTGTTTTAAGAATCAATCTACATATTTATATTTATATAACATATTACATATGAATTTTTAGATAATTGAACAAGGTATTAGATTTCACAAATACCAAGATGATACAAGACTTGTAAAAAGAATATGGTTTGATGGCAGTTCACACTAATCAAATTGAGATTGCACAATGCAGTGAAACGTATGCGGTCAAAATCTTCATGGCGCACAGTGTGCGAAAAGTACGGAAAGAGTTAAAAGTAACATTTTATAAAGTTGTTTCAATTTGTGACACTACACAAAAAATGAACAATCATCACCATCATGCAGCACAAAAATAAACAGGACACATCTGAAACAAGTGCAATGTTTCAAATACTTGGGCACAATAATAACATCAGATGGAAGATGCACCACAGAAATAAAAAGTAGAATAGCTGAGGCCCAAATAGCATATCAGAAAATGAAAAATATCTTATACAACAAATCTATGACAATAGAAGTGAGAAAGAGAGTTCATCAGTGCTATATAGAACCAATTCTGACCTATGGAAGCAAATCATGGATGGTAGACAAACATGATGGGATTTCGATGGGAGATGGGATTTCTCAGAAGAGTGTTGAAAGTTCTCTGGACAGCTAAAGACCAATAAAGAAATTCTCACTCAAAGATCAAAGAACCAACACGAAAAAGGAAATCCTAAAAAACATCAGAAAGAAACAATCAACATTTTTTGCGTACATTATGAGAAGAGGAAAGTTGGAATACTTGGTTACATCTGCACAAATAAAAGGAAAGAGAGATCGCAGATGACAAAGAGAGAAAATACTGGATAGCTTGGTGTCATGGCATGGAAAACAGTCAACAACAGAACTGATACGATGTACTATAGATAGAAGATTGTGGAAAGACATGATCGCCTACGCCAACAGGTATGGCACATGATGATGATGATGATACAAAAATGAAATTTTCTAAAATAATTAATTTAAAAAAAATAAAACTTATGAGAATAAACATTTAAAAGATTAACTAGAGTGGCCATTCCTGGTGTGAAAAATTCCATTTTCCACAAGCGACATTACTAAAACTAAGCTAGAATTTCTTCAACCAACTTGAATGTGCTATATAATAATCATACACATGTTATATGTTTGAAATAAACAAGTAAACAAAACAATGAAAATAAAAAGCTGTGACAGACACATATAAACACGCACTCCTAAGTACATACAGACCTTTTCTTGAAGATTGTTTTAAACTGCTAGTTGTAGATTTTGTGATAGTCTCTGGAGTTGATGTTGTCTGTCTTAACAAGATAGAAACTGTTGATTCTACCACTGTAGTTGAGGGCTGTTCAGATGTCAAAATGGTGGATGATAGTGTATCTTTACCAGGTAAGAATCGTACTGATGCATTGAATCCTTGACTTTGAAAACTCAAGTCAGAAATAAACCTCAAGGTCATGATGTTGGATTCAGATGTCAAGTTCATAGGAAGGTTATTTCCACAAAAGACTCCCAATTGGGAACTTGGAGCTGAGATACATATAAATGTAGTACGTATAAATGTCACAGTTAAATAATGAATTATGGGAGATATTATATCTAAACATACCAGAAACAAAAATTATTTACATTCAAAACTTATATTCACCGGGTACTCTCATAGATATAGTTTCTTTTTAGCTGCATAGTCACAAATCACTAAGGTATAATTATAGGAAAGTACTAGTCAAATACCAGTGGACAAAGAGATATAACAAAGACAGTGGCGCTGAATAGGACACACACTGTGGAAGCCAACTGAGAGTATTACATGACAAGCTCTTTTCTGGAATCCCCAGGGGAGGAGACAAAGAGGAAGACCAATATAGTCCTGGTGGAAGCAGGTGGCATCAGAGAAGAAGACAAGCAATGTTACCAAGCATCAGACCTTGCACAAGATTTGCATTGTATCTTACCACATATCCCTGTTCTGGGCGAGTCACTCAATCAAGGCTAGGAAGCTGATGCCTACTGCTGTTACCTCTCGCCTGAGTGTTCTTTTTAATGTTTCTCTTTAAGTCTGCCTCTATTTCTTTTACTTTCTGGTTCCCACATGAGTCCCTGCTTTGAGATTATATAATTGTCTCTTCTCATCACATGGCCAACATATGATCACCTTCTTTTCTTGATTATAGATACATTTAGATGCTTTGCTCTGCAGCACAGTGCATAATGTATATATAGATTAATGTTCACATTTTGAATGATAATCTGAGTCCCATACTTCTGCTGCAACATTTAGCAATATTTCAACCATAACAATATAATAAATATTTTATTTAACCATTCCTGTGTGTTACCGGGGCCTCATTATGAGGGAAGTAAAGAATAGTGACACTGTGACCTTCCAGGCATGTCATAAGAGGCGACTAAGGTGGTTGATCGATGGCTTTCAAGCCATGACAAGCTGTCATTGTAAAAAGTATTGTTATGGAAACAGCGCCATATATTTTAGAGTAGTGATCTCTGCAATATGTGCCACTTTGGCATGCAAGGTTTTTGTTTTTGAAATTGTGGTTCTGCCCTATGTGCCGTTTTCGGCTCGAAAGGACAATAGATAGATAGATAGAATCACATACCAACAACGTCTCCATTATACACCTCCAGTTTGTCAAAATCACATGGTGCGGTCTCTATTTGAAAATCTGTGAATCCCAAGACTATTTGGTGACTTGGGGGAGCCTAAAGATTAAATAGTAGATAATTATAAGCTTTCTCAACAGAGGCGATTTAAATTGTTAATACTTATAAAACTGAGTTAAAAAAACATAGACTTATGTGTGGCAAATGTGATAAGTAAGTGTGCACTGTAAATGTAATTATAGTAAGTGTAATTAAACATTTTAATTTAAAAAAAATGATAGTGCATGTATGTATGTATATATATATATATATACATATATATATATATATATATATATATATATATATATATATATATATATATATATATATATATATATATATTTTTTTGACCTTTCGACCTTGGGCGTAGACCAAGATACTCCTTCTCTTATCTGAATTTTTGTTCTAGCAGTTTTCAATTCTTTAAAAGATATTTTATCAAATCTCGCCATTTGTCTCTGTTCTGTGCAAGCAGCTCTATCTCATTGAGGCAGCCAATTCCTGCTGCTCTTGCCTCTCTCATCAATATTCTTCTCAGTGTCTCTCTGGGTCTTCCTCTTTTCCTCTTATGTGTTGTTTTGCCACATGAGGGCTTGCTTTACTATTTGGTTATTATCTCTTCTCATCACATATCCAACATATGACCATCGTCTTTTCTTTATTACTGAAGATATTAGTGGTTGATTGGCGATTTCTCTAACTTCCTTGTTTGTTTTGAATTCGTTCCACGCTATACCAAGTATTTTCCTTAGACATTTATTTTCAAATGCGTTCAACTTATATACACATTTCATCTTCTGCTTAAAGTGATAGAACACCTACGGTCATTTATATATATATATATATATATATATATATATATATATATATATATATATATATATCTATCTATCTATCTATTGACCTTTCGAGCCGTAACCGGCCCATAGGGCGTAGACCAAGATACACCTTCTCCTATATGATTTTTGTTCTAGCAGTTTTCTTTTAAAGATATTTTATTAAATCTCGCCATCTGTCTCTGTTCTGTGCAAGCAGTTCTATCTCATTGAGGGAGCCGATTCCTGCTGCTCTTGCCTCTCTCATCAATGTTCTTCTCAGTGTCTCCCTGGGTCTTCCTCTTTTTCTTTTACCTGTTGTTTCCCATATGAGGGCTTGCTTTGCTATTCGATTATTATCTCTTCTCATCACATGTCCAACGTATGACCATCGTCTTTTCTTTATTACTGAAGATATTAGTGGTTGATTGGCGATTTCTCTAATTTCCTCGTTTGTTTTGAATTCGTTCCATTCTATACCAAGTATTTTCCTTAGACATTTATTTTCGAATGCGTTCAACTTTGTTTCTATATCTCTTGTTGTTTTCCAGCTTTCACACGCATACGTAAGGGTTGATAGTACATTTGATTTGAATAGCCTAAGTTTTGTGTTTGTGCTAATGAGTTTTGATTTCCACAACTTTTCAAGGCTTCTGAAAGACATTGCTGCTTTAGCCAGTCTGATTCTAATTTCTTTGCTCGTATCCCCTTCTCGATCAATGTGACTTCCAAGATAGATAAAGTGATCGATCTCTTCTACTGGTTTGTTTTCCATGTATATTTTGTCACTTGTTGGAATTAAACTTTTCATGACTTTAGTCTTTTCATGATTGACCTCAAGCCCAATTTTGCTGGCTATTGATGATAGTTCATTTGTGTTTTCCTGCATCGTTTTTATCTGACTGCTGATGAGAACTATGTCATCAGCAAAGTCGAGGTCCTCCAAATGGTCTCCTTGTATCCATTCGATGCCTTTATTACCAGTGCAGCATTTCTTCATTATGAAGTCCATAACAATTCCAAATAACAAGGGCGATAAAATACATCCTTGTTTAACCCCAGTTTCTATTGGGAAACATTCGCTCAGTCCTTCCTCTGTTCGAACTGCACATGTGTAACCATCATACATGTCTTTGATAATATTTATGATTTTTGATGGTAAACCATATTGCTTCAGAATTTTCCACAAAGAATCTCTATGATATATATATAAATGACCGTAGGTGTTCTATCACTTTAAGCAGAAGATGAAATGTGTAAACACAGATAGTTCCAGTAGCAAGATGTTTGTACAAACACTTTGCTTGCCCTTGCAGGTTATCCATCATTCCTACATGTTCAGCGCTGTATTCCAAATTACTCAAAGCAGAATCCATACTGATAGATAACCTTTAAATTCAAAATACAATTTTAAGGGGTTTCTAAAGATGCTCTGCTGTATTTATTTTCATTTTATTCACCAGAAATCTAGAGAAGAGCTAAACATGAATGACACATGAATGACATGTATAATAATAACTAGGGCTCGGATTTTCATGAAATGTCATATTTTTTTCCTGAAGCATATTTTCAGTTTTAAGTTAATTTCTACATGTTTCAAGCATTTCTGAACAATTTTAAGCTGTTTTTATTTGTCATATAAATGCATATTTTGACCATAATTTTGATGAGGTCATATTTTGCCTGAAATTGGAGATTTAGGTCATATTTTGGTCATATTTTGGTCATATTTAGGTCATATTTAGGTCATACTTTGGTCATATTTTGCATATTTTCTGGTGTACTCAACTTTCTGGTGTACTCCGTTTGCTTATCAATGTTAGCACATCTTAAACTATGTTTAGAGACAAATTGTGAGGATTGGCTATATTTCTGAATGTGTGTATTAGTGAATATGCATGTGTGTCTTTCATGCGACTGTAGGGAGGGAAAGACATCAGTCAACTCTTTGATGTCAGTCGGCATCTGAGAATAAAAAAGGGAGTGACATCCGCTCAATACTTCAAAAGAATTTTCTGGGTTTTGTTTCGAAAGTAAATTGTAGGAAACAATTTCAAATGTTTCAACGTCAGGAGCGAATATTCCTGGATTTGTTAAATCTTCCAGTTTCAATTTAAACCGTTTGGTGCCCATTTGTATGTTACAATTATTAATTTGCCATTTGCCACAGTGACTGACTACATGATCTTGTGCTCTAGCTCATAGTTATATAATAGTTATATTGTTTATGGTTGATTCACTGGAATAACTTTGCTTTACAATGCCTAAAATGTCTAATTCTAATGGTGCAAAGTTGCGTAAATTTGTGCAGGAATTTGGTTCAAAAGTATTTAGTACGGATGGAGAAATATTGTACTGTACACTGTGTGAGGTCAAGGTTACAGCTGGAAAACGGTTTAATGTGCAACAACATTGCAATACTTCTAAACATATGAAATGTTTAAGTAGACTTTCTGAAATGGAAGGAAGACAAAGTTTATTACTGGAAAAATGTTCTGCTACTTCCTCTTCTTCTTCGGGAAACACAGAGACCGGTTTTTATAAAGATTTGTGTCATATGATGGTTTCATCAAATATCCCTTTAAATAAATTGCAAAATCAATATTTCCGACAATTTCTGGAGAAATACACTAGCCATCCTATCCCAGATGAATCTACTTTAAGGAAAAATTGTCTCTCCAAATGTTATGAGGACATGTTAAATAAAATTAGAAATTCTATTGCAGATAACAAGATATGGGTTTCCTTAGACGAGACTACTGATGTAGATGGCAGGTTTGTCGCAAATGTTATAGTTGGAACTTTAAAAGGAGATCAACCAGAAGAAAAATTTGTCCTTAACTGTGAAGTTCTTGAAAGAACAAATCATACCTCCATAGCTGTTCTATTTTATAATTCCATGAAGCTGTTGTGGCCAAATGGAATAGAAAGAAATAATATCCTTCTATTAATAACAGATGCTGCTCCCTATATGAAAAAGGCTGCTAAAGGACTTCAAATTCTCTACCCGAAATTGATCCATATTACTTGCCTTGCTCATGCACTGCATCGAGTAGCTGAGGAAGTTCGAGGTAATTTTCCTGATGTCTATCTATTGACCTTTCGAGCCGTAACCGGCCCATAGGGCGTAGACCAAGATACACCTTCTCCTATATGAATTTTTGTTCTAGCAGTTTTCTTTTAAAGATATTTTATCAAATCTCGCCATCTGTCTCTGTTCTGTGCAAGCAGTTCTATCTCATTGAGGGAGCCGATTCCTGCTGCTCTTGCCTCTCTCATCAATGTTCTTCTCAGTGTCTCCCTGGGTCTTCCTCTTTTTCTTTTACCTGTTGTTTCCCATATGAGGGCTTGCTTTGCTATTCGATTATTATCTCTTCTCATCACATGTCCAACGTATGACCATCGTCTTTTCTTTATTACTGAAGATATTAGTGGTTGATTGGCGATTTCTCTAATTTCCTCGTTTGTTTTGAATTCGTTCCATTCTATACCAAGTATTTTCCTTAGACATTTATTTTCGAATGCGTTCAACTTTGTTTCTATATCTCTTGTTGTTTTCCAGCTTTCACACGCATACGTAAGGGTTGATAGTACATTTGATTTGAATAGCCTAAGTTTTGTGTTTGTGCTAATGAGTTTTGATTTCCACAACTTTTCAAGGCTTCTGAAAGACATTGCTGCTTTAGCCAGTCTGATTCTAATTTCTTTGCTCGTATCCCCTTCTCGATCAATGTGACTTCCAAGATAGATGAAGTGATCGATCTCTTCTACTGGTTTGTTTTCCATGTATATTTTGTCACTTGGTTTTTCAATTTAAACCGTTTGGTGCTTCCTGATGTGGACAAGCTTATTTCAAATGGGAAAAAAATATTCATCAAGGCTCCTCTTTGAGTACAAAATTCAAAGAAGAAGCTCCTCAACTACCACTTCCTCCACAACCTATCCTTACACGTTGGGGTACATGGCTGGACGCTGTAGAGTATTACTGTGAAAACTATTCACACTGGATAAAATATTTAATGCCCTAGACAAAGACGACGCAACATCAATACAAGCAGTGCAAAGCTTATTTTCTACCAGACTATCACAAAATCTGACTTATCTAAAGTCAAACTTTTCTGCAATTTCAAAAGCAATAAAACGTCTGGAAAGTGACCCAATCACAGCATATCAAAACATAGCTGTGCTGTCGTTGAAGATGGTCAACCAATAGATTGGAAGGACATTAGGACATTATCAATGCCCTATGAGATGTGGGAAGGGCACAGGACTTTGACAACCATGAGACCACATCACTCCTTCGGAAGGAAAAAGAGATGGGAGTTAAGATGGGCACAGCCAGAAACAAGAAACTTAGAGGGTGTCTAAGAAGACTTATCAACCAACACAAAACTGGAGTCATCAGTCACTGGACACTGTGGGGCTTGCTGAGAAGGGGATCTGAGTACCTATGGACATGTTCGGAGTGCAATGATGATGACCCGCAAGTAACTCAATTCACTCGATGAAAATTAAAAGAATTGATAGTCCTCTTCATCATCCATCATTAAATGGATGTTACGTGGGCATAGATGCATTGTGTTGTTGTTTACAGTAGAACTATTAAATTTCCACTTTTCAGTCCAACACATTGGACTTCAGCATGGGATTTTTGAGTACTGAGTTGCCGTCCCTCTTTAATCCTCACTTACTTGGCCAAACTTGACCGGTTAATTTGTTTCTAGAGGCACTGCAAAGAGGTGGAGAGAGTCTGGATAGTTCTGTTTCATTGATCCTGATGCAAGCCATCAGTTATGAGTCCCTGGCAGCTTTCAGCTATGTTGCTATCAAGCGCCTTGCCTCTTGATTTACATATGAAACAAAGAAACAATCACAAACACTTGCTGACACCTCCACATGACATTGAGCTAAAAGGTAAGAAATTATTATTTGCATAGGGGCTGGTTAAAAAAAAAAAAAGTAAAGTACCCCCGTCACACCAAGTGGCGTATAGGGAATATGGTGTTAGTGACCATAAATTTTACAGACCTTCAGCACATGATTTTTGGGGTAATGTGGTCAGTATTACGCCTGTGCCGCTTTACTTTCCCAGAAAAATCTGGTACCCATTAAAGGCTGGGTGAACCCGGAAGCCATCGATTGGGATCGAACCCTACCTCTTGTCCTTTATGGGGGCTGGGTGGTCTAGAGATAAGACATTGGCCTCTGGACAAGAAGGTCCCGGGTCCGATTCCTACCACAGATAGTGGAAAAAATTTTTTAAATAACAAAACAGAATCCCTAGTTTCTTTGTGTCTTTACCCCCTCCCCTGGTCTCTGGGTAGTGAGATCCAATGTCTAGCCCACCCAGAAAATAGAAAGAAACAGGAGGCTCCATGTGCATACTGCACATGTTAAGAAACCATTGGCATTTGGAAAAGGACAAGAGTAGGCCAAAAATAGCTGCTGCTTGGGCAAAATTAATAGGAAAAAATTTACTGAAAATGTTAAAACTCTCCACGATAAAAATATGAGAGTACCCCTGAAGTCAGAGAATACCTGTCAGAATGACAGGGGACACCTGAGCACGTTGCTGCTGGTGTGAAGAATATGAAAAAAAAAAAGTAATAATCATGTAAACTTCAGTCGGCAAAGATATATATTTTTTTTTTTTTGGCATCCGCCAGCTTAACCTCTGACGAAGTCCCTAGGGACTAGGAACTGAATTTTGTGTGTTAATTCATTTTTCCCTGGCAGCCATGTGCACAAGGGATCCTCACCGCACAGGCAGATAACTTAGTCTTCGGATGTACTCATACTTTTTCCGTCCATGAGTAATTGACGTTTCAAGCCAGGCCTCACTGCCTCGCGGCTCGGGTTGTAATAGAGAGAAATCATAAATTAAAATCCCAACTGGTGCAGTCGGGATTTGAACCCACAACCTCTCTGTCTCAAGGCCATCTTGCCTCAAGACCAACCAGCCCCCCCCCCCCCCCCCCCCCGCTAAAGATATAAAGTTGGTGAATGCAAAATAAAATTTTTTTTTAATGGTCTACATGATCAAGACATGATTAATCAACAAACCTAATTAAATATACAGATTTGTGTGTATACCTGTAGAGTGTAAAAACACTCCACTCCTAATGGATATAGATATGGATATCGTGGTGATTTTATTGAGCCCTCCTGGATCATGCTTATGTTGCATCCTGTTTCTTGTGAAGATTCAGGTGGTACGCCTTCTAAAGAAGTGATGGAAAATTGAGAAAGAGATTACCTTTTTTAATATCCATTATAGTTACTGTTATAATAAAATACTTTACTATAACAATGGCAGACCTATAGGTGTTTACTTTTTTCAGTGATTGGTGAAAAGTATGCATTCAATGTATCTTGTAGCTGATTAGCAAAGAAAAGTACTTATCCATTCTCTCAAGCTTTCTTTCCTCCTAGTGCAATGGATGACTCCCTTTTCTGGTGCAATGCACGGCTCCCTTTTCTAATGCAATACAGGACTCCCTTTATAGTACAATGCATGACTCCCTTTTCTAGTGCAATGCATGACTTCCTTTTCTAGTGCAATACATTACTCCCTCCTAGTGCAATACTTGACTCAAAATGTATATAATATCATTATTGAAAATTTCACAACTTGTCTCCTGATCTAGAAAATTAAGCCATTGTTGTTGAGTGAATGCAAGTGCCCAGGTTCAATTCCCAGATGTGAGAGATATTTTTCTGACCAACACAATTCTGAGGTTCACGTGACATTTGAAAAATGGGTACCACAGGCATTTTTTTGTCTGAGGAAAGTAGATTTGGTTATCAACCACATTACTCATTAAATGTACCATTGGTCTTTGAAATAATGTGTGCTAACATCAAATTTCCCTTAAGCCTTACAGAATGAAGGGATCCCTTACTTATTTTTGTGTAAAATAAATATTGACTGAAAGCATGTTATTACAAAAATAATCAATATTTTATAAATATCTTCCTTTTTTTCTGTGTTTGCATATCCACTGGATAACTGGGGTTAAACAAGGATGTATTTTATTGCCCTTGTTATTTGGAATTGTTATGGACTTCATAATGAAGAAATGCTGCACTGGTAATAAAGGCATCGAATGGATACAAGGAGACCATTTGGAGGACCTCGACTTTGCTGATGACATAGTTCTCATCAGCAGTCAGATAAAAACGATGCAGGAAAACACAAATGAACTATCATCAATAGCCAGCAAAATTGGGCTTGAGGTCAATCATGAAAAGACTAAAGTCATGAAAAGTTTAATTCCAACAAGTGACAAAATATACATGGAAAACAAACCAGTAGAAGAGATCGATCACTTTATCTATCTTGGAAGTCACATTGATCGAGAAGGGGATACGAGCAAAGAAATTAGAATCAGACTGGCTAAAGCAGCAATGTCTTTCAGAAGCCTTGAAAAGTTGTGGAAATCAAAACTCATTAGCACAAACACAAAACTTAGGCTATTCAAATCAAATGTACTATCAACCCTTACGTATGCGTGTGAAAGCTGGAAAACAACAAGAGATATAGAAACAAAGTTGAACGCATTCGAAAATAAATGTCTAAGGAAAATACTTGGTATAGAATGGAACGAATTCAAAACAAACGAGGAAATTAGAGAAATCGCCAATCAACCACTAATATCTTCAGTAATAAAGAAAAGACGATGGTCATACGTTGGACATGTGATGAGAAGAGATAATAATCGAATAGCAAAGCAAGCCCTCATATGGGAAACAACAGGTAAAAGAAAAGAGGAAGACCCAGGGAGACACTGAGAAGAACATTGATGAGAGAGGCAAGAGCAGCAGGAATCGGCTCCATCAATGAGATAGAACTGCTTGCACAGAACAGAGACAGATGGCGAGATTTGATAAAATATCTTTAAAAGAAAACTGCTAGAACAAAAATTCATATAGGAGAAGGTGTATCTTGGTCTACGCCCTATGGGCCGGTTACGGCTCGAAAGGTTAATAGATAGATAGATAGATATCCACTACTTTTTTTCTTTAGCATTCACTCTTAAAATGACATTCCATAGGTGAAGTTGTGTTGTGTTGTGATTTACAGCTAAACTTGTGTTGTGATTTACAGCAAGTTTGTGTTGTAATTTACAGCATGCTCAATATATTCAACTTCAGCATGGCTCTTTGAGTACAAGGTGCCTTCCCTCTTCAAATGTGACACGCCTGGCTAGAATTGCTTGGTCTATTACCAGAACCAAGGTAGGGAAATGGAACTAGCTAACTTACTAACTAGCTAACTAACTCAATAGTTAACTAACTAGCCAGCTAACTAGCTAACTAACTCAATAGCTAACTAACTAGCTAGCTAACTAACTAACTAATTAATTACTAACTTGCTAACAAACTAGCAAGCTAACTAACTAACTAGCTGATTAGCTAGATAACTAACAAGCTGATTGGCTAACTAACTAACAAAATAACTAACTAACAAAAGAATCAACTAACTAACTAACCAGCTAGCTAGCTAACAAACTAACTAATCAGCTAACTAACTAGCTGTCACTTGCCATGCGAGTCATAAGAAACTACTAAGGAGGTTAGGATCAAGGTCTTTGTAGTGCTACAGAGTTCATGTATGTAATTTAAAGCCATCTTCAGTGCTTTCACTATAGTGCGGTGGGCATGCTTCATACTGGGGAATGTGCTAAGGAGGGATCTGAGCAGTTGTCCGTTTTGCAATGAAAATGATCAGATCAACTAAATTAAACTAAACAGTGGACATGCATTGTGTGGTTTATTGTGACATCTAGTCTTTCAGTCCAACACATCTGACTTCAGCATTGCCATATTTGGGCACTGAGTTGTTTCCCTGTTTTATCCTTACTTTACCTGGCTTGTTATCTGTTTCCAGAACTACGGCAGAGAGGTGGAGCAAGACTTTGATCAGCTATTGTTTACATGAAAAACATCTTACACAACAAGTCTATGTCAATAGAAATGAGAAAGAGAATTCATCTGTGCTATATAGAGCCAAGTCTGATCTAAGGAAGTGAATCATGGACGGTAGACAAACAAATGAAGAAGTGATTAGATGCCACAGAGATGGGATTTCTCAGAGAAGAAGTTCCCTAGACAGCTAAAAAGATCAACAAAGAAAATCTTAAAGAAGCCAACACAAAAAGGGAGCTCCTAAAAAACATTAGAAGAAAAATCTACATTTTTCAGGCACATCATGAGAAGAGGAAAATTTGAGTATTTAGTTACAACTGGCAAGATACAGGGAAAGAGAGATTGCAGATGACAAAGAGAGAAGATACTAGACAGCTTGGTGCCATGGCTTGAAAAGCAATCAACAACAGAATTGATATGATGCTCTGTGTACAGAAAATTGAGGAAGGACATGATCGTCTACACCAACCAGTATGGCACATAATGATGATGATTTCATACTGATCCTGGCATTAGCAGTCAGCTTTAAGCCTGGGTGTTAGACATATTATGCCAGAGCAACATTAATATTTGTTACAATTACACAAACTATAATAATGTGGATGGCAACAAAACAAGAACAATAAAAAGATATGCATTAATGCAAGCAAAAGTAGTTTTAACACAAATACAGGAAACATTAAAACAAGCAGTGGGACACAATTAATATAAATATAACACACAGTTATACAAAGAACAATTACACCAAAAATAATTATACAAAAACAATTGAACAAACACAAGAGAAATGATGTAAATAAGAAGGAGGAGGAGGAGGATGGGAGAAGTGGCAAGGAAGAAGAAGAAGAAAAAGAAGAAGAAGAAAAAAAAGAAGAGGAAGAAGAAGGGGAAGAAGAAGAGAATAGGCATGAAGAAAAAGACAAAAAAGAACAAGAAGAAGAACAAGAAAAAAGAACACGAAAAGTAACACATTAAGAGCAATACAAATTACACAAGCAACATTAGCACAGACAATATAAATGTAAATAATACATTTCAAAGTAACAACAAATGTCATTTTCTTGCCTCAAGGAACTACACACAAATAATTTTTTGCAGCACAAGTTACCATAGATGATTCTGAAGCCAGCATCAGCGCCGCTGACATCAGAGTGAAAGTGGATATTGGTGATGTTTGATTCTGACAGGAAGATAATTTTTTCACTTCCGCAGAATACTGTTTGCCCAAACTCTGCATTTGCTCCATCTGAGATGACTAAATAATCCCATCTGTGTTTATGATATTGAAATAGGAGGTTCATTTTTTTTCTGGTTACCTTTTACTGAACAAAACATTTGCTAAATTAATCTAGAAAAATGTATGTTACTACATATCTCAATTATGAAATGCTTAAAACTTTAGTATAAAGTCACCAAGATTTTAAATATGTGATTCTTCTTCTGCTTCTCCTTCTTCTTTTTTCCTTCCTCATTTGCCTTTCAGCATCGAGGGGAGATATAATTTGCGGTATTTTGCTCTTCTGTTCACCTCTGCTGCTGTTATGTTTCCTAGCGCTTCTAATATTTAGGTAATCCATCTTTTTCGTGGTCGACCCTTTGGGTCTGGTGTTCTCACAACATTTATTGAAGGCTCGTTGTGTTGTGTTTTGATCACTCTGCCTTGTCACGTGGCCAAACCATTTGTTTATGTGTAGAGTTACCAAAGTTTACAATATGAGAGGCAAAATAAACAAAGAAGCAACGAGAACCCTTCATCAGGGAGTGTTAACGGGAATAGACGTATTTAACTTTAACCTACCATATATCAGAAGGGAGAGATCTAATGTCCTTACTCTTAATTGTGTCCACAGCCCAGCATCTATTTTTTAGTTGAGCCCATTGGTGAATGATGGGCTTGGACTCACCTTACTACCAAACCAGCATGCTAGCCACTAAGCTACTGATATGAGGCAAAATTACAAAAGTTCCAAAGTTTTGAGAACTTAAGAATTTTACAAAACTTGATTTGAGTTGTTGTAACTCTTATAAGTGTAACCTGAATTATATTGAATCTGACAAGTATGACGAGAGTTAGTCATTACTTTTAATCTTAATTGTGAAACAGGTCATGTAGTTGTATCTGATGTTTTTCTTATGCTTCTTTAATATCACTTTTTCTTCAATTATTCGTTTATTATTTTTCTTTATTAATTAGGTACATTGAGTTGTTCACTTTTTGGTAGCAACACCAGCCAGTAGAAGTAGGCAATCGTATTAGCCTGAATGCAATGCCAGTCTGTAGAAGTAGGAACTGGTATTAGACCTGAAAGCAATGTCAATATCTAGAAGTAGGAACTGGTAGTAGGCATGAAAGCAAACCCAGTCTGTAGAAGTAGGAACTGGTAGTAGGCCTGTAAGCAATGGCAGTCTGTAGAAGTAGGAACTGGTAATAAGCCTGAAAGCAATGCTAGTCTGTAGAAGTAGGAACTGGTAATAAGCCTGAAAGCAATGCCAGTCTGTAGAAGTAGGAACTGGTTATAAGCCTGTAAGCAATGGCAATGCCAGTCTGTAGAAGTAGGAACTGGTAATAAGCCTGTAAGCAATGGCAATGCCAGTCTGTAGAAGTAGGAACTGGTAATAAGTCTGTAAGCAATGGCAATGCCAGTCTGTAGAAGTAGGAACTGGTAATAAGCCTGTAAGCAATGGCAGTCTGTAGAAGTAGGAACTGGTAGTAAGCCTGAAAGCAATGCCAGTCTGTAGAAGTAGGAACTGGTAGTAGGCCTGAAAGCAATGGCAATGCCAGTCTATAGAAGTAGGAACTGGTAGTATGCCTGAAAGCAATGCCAGTCTGTAGAGGTAGGAACTGGTAGTAGGCCTGTAAGCAATGCCAGTCTGTAGTAGGAACTGGTCATAGGCCTGAAGGCATTTCCAGCCTATAGTGGTGGAAACTAGTAGAAGACCTGAAAGGAGCTGTTCTATTTCATTCCAGAGAAAGTAGTTTGGAACAAACGTTCTGCACACATTCTTGAAACAAACCCCACTAATTTTTCTGAACGATCCAAGTCTCAGTCTTACCTTTTGTTGAAATTCGTATTATCTGCATAGCGATAAACCTCAGAGACTTCTTTGAGACTTGAAAACTATAATTTATAATTACAATTCTTTTATTACAGAGCCAAAATAATGGAGAAAAGACAATAACCAAGAGACAGAGATAGATATAAGGTGTAACAAAGAATGCCAATATCATTGGAAACAGGTAAAAAAATATATGGAAAGAGACATGCGAAGAAACACTGGGGAAAAGAGAACGCCAGAATAAGGCATGGATGACAGCAGAGACCCTGGATAAAATTAAAGAAAGAAAGAACAAGAAAGCAGACATAAATAAAAGCAAAACAAGAAGTAATAAAGCCAAGACACAGGAAGCTTACACAGAGGTGAACAAAGAAGTGAGAAGATGCATTAAAAGGGATAAGAGGAAATATATAGATGAATTAGCTAAAGAGGCAGAAGAAGCAGCAAATAAACGGAATATGAAAGAACTGTACAACAAGCACAAAGAAATTAGGTGGAAAATACAAACAGATTAACACCTTTATCAAAGATAAGAAAGGAAATCTGCTTAGTAATATAAGGGAACAAATGGAGAGATGGAAATAGCACTTTGAAGAACTTTTGAACAGACCCGGCTCAAATAATCCTCCAGATATACTACCAGCAGAAGAAGAGTTACACGTTAACTGCGGAAAACCAAGCAAAGAAGAAATAATGAAAGCCAGCAAACTATTAAAAGATGGTAAAGCCACAGGACCAGATGAAATTCCTTCGGAAGCCATCAAAGCAGATATTATCACCTCTACCAAGATGTTACATGATCTATTGGATAAAATTTGGGAGAGGGAAGAAATACCTAAAGACTGGAGAGAAGGTTATATGATCAAACTACCAAAGAAAGGAAGTTTACAGGAGTGCACAAATTATAGGGGAATTATGCTACTATCAGTGCCAGGAAAAATATTAGGCAGAATCATTCTGGAGAGACTAAAAGAGGCTATAGAGAAATACTTGAGAGATGAACAAGCAGGTTTTAGGAAGAACAGATCATGTGCTGATCAAATAACTACTCTACGTATAATAGTTGAACAAAGTTTAGAACTAAAATCCCCACTTTATATTGGATTCATAGATTACGAAAAGGCATTTGATAGTTTAGACAGAAGAATGCTTTGGAAGTTGCTGAGTCATTACGGAATCCCCATAAAGTTTATTAACCTGATAAAAACAATGTATGAAGGAACAAAATGTAGTGTGGTGCATGAAGGACAGCTTACAGAAGCATTTGAAATAAGAACAGGAGTAAGGCAAGGATGCCTTCTGTCTCCATTTCTCTTTCTACTGGCCATAGATTGGATTATGAAAATAACTCAAAACAACAGAAATGGGATCCAGTGGTCACTGACCAAACAACTTGATGATTTAGACTTTGCTGATGACATAGCTCTCCTATCACACAGCCACCAACAGATGCAAGATAAAATGAGTATATTAGATGAGAGATCACAACAGCTAGGACTAAAGATTAATAGAGATAAGACCAACATTATGAGAATTAATGCAGTTGGCAATAACCAAATAAAACTAGGAGAAATACCTCTACTAGACGTACAATCTTATATATATCTGGGCAGTAATATAGATAAAGAAGGAGGAACAGAAAATGATACCAAAATAAGGATATCAAAAGCAAGAGGAGCTTTCATTGCACTGGGAAACATATGGAAATCCAAAGAAATTAGGCTAAATACAAAAATAAAAATTTTCAACTCCAATGTTAAGTCGGTTCTATTATATGGCTGTGAAACATGGAGAATAACAAAATTGACAATCACGAAGGTACAGACTTTCATTAATGGATGCTTGCGCAGAATAAAGGGATGGAAATGGCAGGACAAAGTCACTAACGTGGAATTATGGAAATGCACCAGTCAAATACCAGTGGATAAAGAAATACAGCGAAGACGATGGCGATGGATAGGACACACACTACGGAAGCCAACTGAGAGTATTACACAACAGGCCCTTTTTTGGAATCCCCAGGGAAAAGACAAAGAGGAAGACCAAGGAATTCTTGGAGAAGACAGATTGAAGCAGAGATGAAGATGATGGGGAAGACATGGAATGTTCTTAAAAGAATTGCAAAAAACAGAACGACTTGGAAAGTGTTTGTTGAAGACCTATGCTCCACTGGGAGCTAAAAGGTAGAAGAAGAAAGCATGCCAAGTTAAAGGCCAAGTATCAACACTGTTGAGAAAACAAAGCAATAACTACGGAAGCAAAAAGAGCAATATACAAATCAATTTTTCTACCAACTCTGTGCTATCAGTGCCAGAATTGGACGCTGGACTCTAGAACAATAAGAAAGATAACGACCACAGAAATGAAATATGTCAGAAGAATGACAGGAAACAGCTTAAGGGACAGAGTAAGAAACACCGACCTGAGGAAGAAACTCGAAATTGAACCAGCCATCGAATACATAAAGAAACAACAGATAAATTGGTTCGACCACATAATAAGATAAAAAGAACTAACAATGACTCAAAGAGCCATAAACAAACGCTATGAAAACTACAGATTAAGAGGAAGACCGAGAAAGAGATGAATAAAGGGAATACTAGAGTCACTAGGAGGGATAACACCAGAAGAGGCCAACAGAAGAGCAAAGAATCGCAAATATGATTTTATCTTGTATCTCCCCTCGACGCCAACGGCAATCGTAATGGAGGAAGGATAGAAGAAGAAGAAGAAGAAGAAATATTCTTTTACTTTATGAAATAGACATGAACAATCAATGCTAACTATACGCAAATTAACATATAAAAACATCAATTAATAATAAAGAATTATGCTTTTCAGAAAGAGAAAGAAGACGACAAATACATACAGGCACTCAGGTTGTTCTTCTATGGAAAAATATTCGGACGTCAATCTAATACGGTGACCGGGTTGAGTCTCCACTACCCAGGAACAGTCCACTAATGGGGGGTACGGATCTGGAAATAATGGAGATTCCAGAGAACCTTGTCCTGCACTGTGTATTTCCCCGCAGGCTGGTTAGAATAAACATGAATTGTTTGATAGCTTCGAGAGTAAACAATAATAACGGAACATATGTACTGCATAAAGATGATCAATTAACGCTTAATAGTATAGTTTTTAAAATATGTTTTAATCCCATGTTTAGCATGTTGGCAGCGCTGTTTTTACATGTTGCAATACGAAATGTTGGCTATGTGATGAGAAGAGACTAGAGAATCTCAAAGAAGGTTCTCAAATGGGAACCGGACACCAAGGCACGCCTCACGGCACCAGAGCTGGAAGTTGTCAGCGATCCACATCTGATGGATTGCGCCAGGATTGGTGAACAAGAGCCATCTAGACCCTGCCCCACCACTCCGTGGTTCCTCTAGTAACAGACTAACCTGTCCAGTCTGGCCAAGCGAGAAGGTATCGAAGATGGAAGGCAACCCGGTACTAAAAATGTTATGCTGAAGTCGGATGTGTTGGGCCGAAAGGCGCAAATATCACATTTATACTGCAAACCACAACATAACGCAGACACGCCCACCTAACGTCCTTTTAAGGGCAGATGATGAAGAGGTACACTCCTTTAGTCATCGGGCGAACGCAAGCAAGCAGCGAATGGGAACCAGAAAGTAAAAGAAAAAAGAGGCCAACGTAGAGAAATACTAAAAATAACACTAAGGCGTGAAGCAGCAACAACAGGCATCGGCTCCCATGTGTAAGTTGAGAGGATTGTCCAGAACAGGAACATCAGGCGAGGTACAAGGCGGGTCCTATCCTGGATCTGATAATTGCTGTGATCGACAGCAAAAATCGTGAAACATGGTGAGTCTGGATCATTTAAAGATATCCTAAGTGCTGCCTTCGCCTCAAAGGGAAATGTGACAGCCAGGCATCAAAACTATCTTTACATTTCTCCTATTTCTGGGGGATAGAGAAGGGGGTATTGGTGTCTGTCCATAAAATAGAAAAATAGGGGGTGGAGGAGAGACTAGAGAATTTAAAATTAAAGGCCAGATGTTGAGTGATGTCACCACAAGGTGTTATGTGTTCTGCTGAGGGTTTTAACCAACTCCACACTTTTTCTCCTACGAAAGATGACAAGAGTTATCCCTTCGGCCATCCCCTCTTCTACTTGATCGATCAACAACGTAATAATTTGGCCTGAAATTTGCTGGTTCTAAAACCGTGTTGTTTCAATATAACTGTACCGAAACAAAGACTTTATTCCATACAATAGTCCACAAATTATACATAAAAAATCATCATCATTATGTGCAAAACCGATTCGCGTAGGCTATCATGGTCTTTTCTGGAGAAAAAATGTACCACTACTTACCCTGATGTTGTTATTATATCTACTTCTATGGGGGACTGGTTGGTCTCGAGTCGAGACAGAGAGGTTGTAGGTTCAAATCCCGACTGCATCAATTGGGATTTTTATTTATGATTTCTCTCTGCGGCAACTATCCGTGGTCTCAGCAGCGAGGCTTGAAACGTCCAATTACTCATGGACGGAAAAAAAAATATGAGTACCTCCGGGGTGGGGGGGGGGGTGTGAAAGAGGAGGGGGCACAAAAATTGAACGGTTACAGCTTAACGTAAGAGACGGCCAACACAAGATATGTTGTTTATTTTGTAAATTTGCTCAGAGATGGCTGATGAGCTCAATACAAGCTGAGAACTTGAATATGTTGAGAGGTTCGCTGTCGAGAATGGTAACGTTATCATGAAGTTTAACTTGCAAAATTGACATTCTATATAGTATGTAAGTTATGGAGACTATATATATATATATATATATATATATATATATATATATATATCTGTATAAAACAATAGTTAGCTGATAGAGATGAAGATAGATCTATACCTATGTTTCATAGATTATACCAAAGCATTTGACAAAGTAAAGCACCAAGAAATAATCTAAATTTTAGAAAGCATAAACGTAGACAGCAGAGATCTAAGAATAATAAAGAACATGTACTGGCAACAGACAGCGGCCATAAGAACTGTAAATAAATTGAGAATGTTTCAACAAATAAAACAGCGTGTTAGACAAGGTTGTGTTATGGCACCACATTTGTTTAATATTTATAGTGAAATTATTTTAAGATCCATAAGTGGCGTGCCTGGAATAATAATTGGAGTTCATAATATAAATAATCTAAGGTATACTTATGATACAGTCTTAATCGTTAAGAGTGAAAATGAGTTACAAGAAATGTTGGACATTAAAATAAAATAAAGCAAAATTAAAGACTCAGCCTTAATAGCAAAAAAATAGAAGTAATGGTAACAACAAAGAAAAAAACATCACCTCAGTGCAAAATAAAGACAAGTGGAATAATATTAAAACAGGTAAATGAATTTAAATATTTGGGAACTCATGGACAATAGGGCAACAGACAAGAAAATCACGGGAGTATATAGAAATGTGGTTTTGCAGAAGAATGTTGAGAATATCATGGACAGCTAAGAAGAGTAATGAAAATGTCCCGAAAGAGGTCAAAGTAAAAATAGAGCTAATTTGAAAATCAACAATCATCATTTTTTGCCATGTAATGAGAAGAGAACAACTGGAATATATTGTAACAATCGGACAAATTGAGGGACGAAGAGATAGAGGGAATAAAAGAGAAAAAATACCAGACAGCTTAAGAGAATGGCTTGGCAGAAGGTCAACAACAGAAATGATAAATAACTGTCGAGATCGAAAGTTGAGGAGAGACAAGATCACCTACGCCAGCAGGCCCGGTACTTGATGATGATGATAGTTAGCTGAGTGGCAGTGTTCCCTAGCGTTCGGCTTCTCGTGGCAAGGCGCAGTGCCAAGGAGTACGGAACAGGAAAGTAATTGCAATGCTGCGGTAAAGCTGGTAGCAAGGAGCCAGTAGTGGATTATGATAAAAGCTCCCAGGTATCGTGACAGCTTTACAGGGAAGGAACACAAAACAATACTGACGTTTCGGCCTGTGGCCTTCTTCAAAATATAGGGACAACGACAACAAACGGGGAAGTACAATTAACTATATCTACATGTCGGATGATCAAGTATAGGGAGAGGTGAACAGGGCGAGGAGAAGTCAGATGGTACGATAAGAAAAGATATATATATATGCTATATGAGGGAAGGTAGGATGGGTGTAGAGCAGTGGCGTATACTGGTTTTGGGGTGTGGGCTACCGTTGAAATAATACATAAAAAACATACATTATATTCAGTAGGCTAACACAAAGTAATATTTTCTAATGACTTCACTACATTTTAACATGCTGAAGTCGGATGTGTTGGGCCGAAAGGCGCAAATATAACAGTTATACTGTAAACCACAACACAACGCAGGCACGCCTACTTAACGTCCTTTTAAAGGCGGATGATGACGAGGTACACTCCTTAAGTCATCGGGCGAACGCAAGCAAGCACTGCATTTTAAACTACTTACTTATTTATATGTAAACTCTATCCGTCTTGTTTGGGATAAAATGTCTCGATGACTTTGTCATTGAAAGTACTGTTGGTTGGTTTCTAAGTTTCTGAGGGAATGATTTCTCATTTGACATTAATGCCAAACCAGATAAGCGTTCTTGTGTCTGAGTTGAGCGACAATAAGATTTGATTTTCTTAAGAGCAGAAAAAGTTCTTGCTACAGATGCTGATGGGCATAACGTAGTTTTAAATAGCTAAGGAAGTTCCGGTAATGAGACATAGTTTCACTTTCACTTTGTGACAATTCTGATTGGATAGAGCTAAAAATAACCCATGAAACCGCATTCATCTCGCGGCAACATCCCCTAAATAAATTTTGATTCCCATTTTTGAATGTCAAGGTTGGTAATACTTGGTCCGGATAAAGGAAAAATGCACCGCTGGCTCCTACAGGTTTCAATGTAGAATAGTCATAACATTCACAAACGTTATAGTGGCCAGAAGAAAACCTTGCTTTAATAAATGCAAATCTACGCAAATAAATCATATTGGCCTAAGAAATGTATAATAGAATATTCGAAAATTTGTAATATAGTTATTTTTAAAAATTAATAAATTATCATTTCCTTTTGTATTTCGTTAATATGTTCAGGCTACCGGCGGTAGCTGCAGTATCATAGAGAATACGCCACTGGTGTAGAGAGAGAAAAAAGTAAATACATGTAATATATCTATATTATATAGATCTATATTATATAGAGATATCCCTCATGTAGCACATCTTTCTCTCTCTTTTTTCTTATCTTACCATTTGACTTCTCCTCTCTCTCTGTCAACCAATCCCTTTCTTGATCATCCAACATGTAGTTATAGTTAATTGAACTTCACCGTTTGTTGTCGTTGTCCCTGTATTCTGATGAAGGCCACAGGCCGAAACGTTAGTATTGTGTTGTGTTCCCTCCTTATAAAGTTGTTACCATACCTTGGATTATTTATCACACCCTACTACTGGCTCCAAGGAGCGAGGGTTCGATGCTGCTTCGGTCCATATATTGTTCATTGTTTTTTTTCTGTTGTTTATTTGTCATTTTTTCTGAGTGCAACATACATCTTCCTCCTATTATTCGCTATATAAGTATGCCTTCATTTATTCGTCTTTTTTAAAATCATAGACTGCCTGCAGTCTTTTTTTTAAAAACAGTCTTCTTGTGTTATATTGTAAGATTAGCAGCAAAGATCTTCAATGCAACTCAAATTATAGACGATTATTTACGAAATAAATACGAAGACTAAGATGGATGGAGCTGTAGTGGAAGAGGTACAAAATACACCTATGACGTAACAAAGACAAAGAGTAGGAGTAAAGGAGGAAAGATTTACGATGTGAGTACAAGAGTTATATAGTCAAATACCACCACTTTCCCATGGTGGAGAGTGGTGGAACCTCCCGCAGAGTAATGCAATGTTATATATGTATATATGTGTAGGACTTAGAAGAAGTATGGTGGGTTGGGTAAGTTTATGAAGGGGATAGTTGGGGGATAATTGGTTAATGAGTCATGAGTAACGGACATCAGTGTTTCGCGCCATCTTCAACTACCAATAGGAGCGAGTGTATGTTGTCCGGCTATAGACCACGCCCACTACGGAATCAAAACTACCATATTAGGGACTAGTGATACGTCAGTTATTCCATAGATATATTGTGCATATATACTTATACTAATAATAAATTAATAGTTATTATATCCACGTGGACGTAAAGGGGCCATATTTAAGATAGATATGTACCATAATCAGTGATAATCAATCAGGTATCTCTCGCTGACGACATGAACGGTCAGTCCATATTCTACCTCCGTGGCACATAATAAGCCAATCGATACTGCTCTCCTGTGAAACAATCGATTTTTTTCCCTCGCGAACGGAACTGCACCAGGTTGTTATTTTAAAAAGGCGCGTACGCGATTTAATATATTCATTCGACTACCGTCGGTCAGTCAGTCGCAAGGCAGTCAGCCAGAGTGTTAAAACTGACCAACACAAACGCAAGAATTTAATATAAGCGATGCGTTTCCAAATCTGTAAATCTAGCAGCAGAGCCTCACTGATAATATCCTACCAGGGCTGTAAATCTAACACCAGATAATCACAGGTGTTATACTAAACACTATCGGAGAAGCAAGGAGAAGCAGACTTTAAAACCTCTACATTATAAGAATACAGGTAAGTTGAAATAGTGCTTAAAATACACAACAATGTGTGTTTATTATCATAGTTTTATTTGTGGAAATGAATCACGTAACAAATAGGAATATGTTCGGTAAATCTCGTAACGGTCACAGAGCAAAGCTGTTATGAAATAGAGTCCACCGTGTCGTATCCTGTTCGTTAGAGAAGTCTATAAAGTTTTTCCAACCTCCGTTTTTTACAAGCCAGTCTCCGAGTAATCCACCAATAAACGTCCCGGCAAAGAAAGCAAACTTCTTTTCCACAGAAGATATATCAGTATCAGAATCGCACAAGTCTTTGACATGGCTCTTAATTAGCCGATAAGCCAGCGTATAAATAATCACGAGGCGCCCAAAGTTTAAAATTCCATCTGAAAGCATATAAACCACAATTGTTGCAAACGAGGCGTAAATACCCTTATCACCGGCTTCCAGAGTTATACCAGCGAATAACGAGTCATATCTCTCAGATACTGTATAGACTAGTTTAGCAATTGACTTATAAAACGTGGAAAGCTTCTTATTTGTCTTATCATAAGTGTGGATAATGTCAACACCTAAGACCACAAGATCGTTCGTTAGTGTAGCCATACACATTTTACAATCAGAACTAGCCATTTTCGAATCCATGTAAGAAAAAATCAGAAGCTCATATGGTATGTGAAATTAATCAAGAAAACATGTCTGGACTAGTTCGTCGCGTGAGTCACACAAACAAACTGAGCGATGTGTTAAGTTTTCGTGACTCTTATAGCTCCAGTCTCGCCGCGGTAGTAGAAACACATACAGAAGATAAACCAAGAAACTGAACAAAAGAAATAGTAAAAACTCATACGTAAACGTTAACGGTGTTATTAATAGAGACTCATAGTTGATCGTTCTTAACAAAGACGCATAACTAAGCGGTCTATCATACAAAGACATAACAGACTGGTGCCCAGAAAGGGATGTTGTAATATAAAAAAAATGGTAAGTATGGTTATGATAGTGATATGAACATGATTGGGATAGAGACTCAAAGATGTGTATAAAAGCTTTAGATAACCGCTCACTGACAAAAATATAATCTTTAAAAGTAACCGGTAATGGAATGTTAATGAATGCATGTCTTAGTTAGGTGATGAGAAGCACGTATATGTTCGTTATGTGTTGTGAGCGGAGATAGTAAAGTACTGAAAAGGGAGAGCGAGGAAGAGAGAGAGAGAGAACGAACGAAAGAAAGAAAGAAAAGAACAAAGAAAAGAACGAAAAGAAAGAAAGAAAGAAAGAAAGAAAGAAAGAAAGAAAGAAAGAAAGAAAGAAAGAAAGAAAGAAAGAAAGAAAGAAAGAAAGAAAGAAAAAAGAAAGAGTTAAAACAGACTGATGTATCAGTGGTAGACGCTGAGAGACAGCTATAATAAACACGAGAAAGCGGAGGAATGAGTCATAACAGGCTACAGCTTTTATGATAGTAAGATAAAGAGTGATGAATGAGTGTTGGTCAGTATGGGATGGTAAGGCATGAGAGCTAGTGAGGTTAGGTATGCTAATGATACGAACGGGTGGATAACGAATAACTGACTAGTAATATATAGTATGTGACGGATCTGCTTCTGTGTGTGTGTTTGTGTGTGTTCATGTGTGCGTACGCGCGTTATATATGTATACTATTTCAATGTATTTATTGCATGTACACTAAATGTATAGTGTTATCTCGTTGACAGATGGCCTCACGTAACGAACTTGTAAGCAGACCACTCCACGTGTGTGAAACGTGTGGAAAAAGCTTTACAGGGCGGGACACTCTAGTCAGACACGCTTTACAGGGCGGGACACTCTAGTCAGACACACAGATAGTGCTCACGACCAACAAAGATACCCGTGTCCTAGATGAGGCTGCATATTCACAAGAGCCACAAATCTTACAAAGCATGTGGCGAAAAAACACGCATCATGTGCAACTATATCAGAGGCACCAACACCGGCTACAACAAGGGCCCCGACAGTGTTCTCTGCAACAGACAACAATGTTACAGAGACCGAGGATAAACAACAACACCCTAGATAGAAACCCCGAGTAGATAATACTCGTAGGAGTGAGCAATCTACAGCTAGATACAGTATAGAACACTTCTCATCTGTACATATTCACACAATGAACGCAGTAATACTAAATACACGTGTAAAGACTGCGGGAAAATCTTTAATAGACAAGATAATCTAGATCGGCATAGAGACAGTGGTCACACTAAGCATACATACCAGTGTCCTCTATGTGCATGCAAATTTAACAGACAGGACAATCTAAGAACGCATAATAAAAATAAACATAAACAAGCGATATCAACAGTTACAAGTTCAGCATCCTCGACACGACCGTCAACTGCATCAACATCAACCTCCTCCTCATCAGCGTCAATCTCCTCCTCTCCATCAGCGTCAACCTCCTCCGCCTCATCAGCTTCGACACTGCGAGTCTGTTCAAAGTCCGTAGCTGCACCGACAAATAATAGGCAGAGGAACAATGTACAATCGGTAGAGAGACAACACAACAAAAAAGCGCGAACGTATACCGAATTAGACAGTTTAGCTAGTTTACCGGCAGATGTTAGACAGGTCTATGTTGGCAACTGGTCGGCGATAAGATCACATAGCAATGACAACAGACATCTCTCCGTGCACACTGTGTTAATACAAACCAAATTCACCGCTATCGTCGAACTGGCCCAGTCTTCTCACTCCTATCTTTAACAACCAAACACGGAGATTTAAAATAAATTATTCTCACAATTATGTCCTGAGGAATAAAGAAAACAATGAGCTTCGTTGGTTCATAGTAGTTTTAATAATAGTTTAATTCTTCCAACTCCGATGGTTATCAATAACAGGACAGATTTTGATAGATTCCTTACACAACTACAAGATAGCGACCCTTTAAATCACGCAAATCATAACAGACCTAGCAGTAAGTTTTCAATTGAAGCCATTCCGTCTACAACATTTCCACCTTTTTCATTATGTAGAATATCCTATTGTCTGTCTAACAACCGAGCTCCCAAAACACATTATAAACAATATATTCATTTATACATTACAAAATAACATACAAGTACTAGCCTATACTGATAATCTCTGTTTCTTTAGATGCGAAGCGTTATTTAGGTGTGCTAATCTTAAACACTTACACATACCCACAAGCGATCTCCTGAAACAGTGGCAAGACCTTCAGGGTTTATTAATATACGGCGAGTTCCCCGGTGTAACGCTATCTCAGATCCCGAAATTAGAGAAGTGTTTCGGTATTAACGTAGACGTCTTCGCTTTTGACAAAGACCAAGCCCTGTCCCTACTGTTAAAAGGTAGCACGAATTATAGCGACCCCTTAAGAGTTTTATATTACAAGGAACATTTTATGTATATAGCGGATATAGATAAGGCGGCTCATGCTTTTTCTTGTCCCAAATGTGGAAAATTGTGGAGGGTTAATAGATCTTTGATAAGGCACGAGAAGACATCCACCGGGGATAAGCAAAAAGATAAGTATGTGGGAGAGGCTTTTAGGAATCAGGAAACTATACTCGAAACGATAGCTAATTGGGGTATCATCATCATCATCAAGTACCGGGCCTATTGGCGTAGGTGATCATGTCTCTCCACAACTTTCGATCTCGGCAGCTATTTATCATTTCTGTTGTTGACTTTCTGCCAAGCCATTCTCTTAAGCTGTCTGTTATTTTGTTTTCTTTGCTTCCCTCTATCTCTTCGTCCCTCAATTTTTCCAGTTGTTACAATATATTCCAGCTGTTCTCTTCTCATTACATGGCCAAAAAATGATGATTGTTTCTTCCTAATATTGGAAATTAGTTCTCTTTTTGCTTTGACCTCTCTCAGAACATCTTCATTTCTCTTCTTAGCTGTCCATGGTACTCTCAACATTCTTCTGTAAAACCACATTTCTACAGACTCCAGTGATTTTCTTGTCTGTTGTCCTATTGTCCATGATTCGCATCCATATGTTAAGACTGGCTCTACATAACATTTAAGAACTCTTTTTCTTGTTTCTATTGTCAAAAATGGATTGCATAGTATCTTCCTCATTTTTTGGAAAGCTGCTTTTGCCTGAGCCATTCTGCATCTCACCTCTTTTGTGCATCTTCCGTCTGAGGTTAACAATGTTCCCAAATATTTAAATTCATTTACCTGTTTTAATATTGTTCCACGTGTCTTTATTTTGCACTGAGGTGATGTCTTTTTCTTTGTTGTTACCATTACTTCTGGCTTTTTGCTATCAATGCTGATATAAAATAAGGCCTTTATAAAATAAAATAGCACATACATAAAATAGATGCATTACGGTATAACAATAAGCAAATAAGTGGGACGTGACGCCACCTTTATTACGAACCTAGAAGTTCAACACATGGTCTAACCACTCACGCTAAGTGAGCATTCACTTGAGCTTAGGAGCTAAGTATAAACTCTCAGATATTACAGATATCAGTTTCAAGCTAAAGCTATTTGTTATCTCTTATCTGAGCCAGGCCCGTGTAGAAGGTGTCACGAAAATATCCCGCCTAAAACAAACCCACATTGCGCTGTTTTTCTTTCTTCCCCGCAGATTAATTGAAAGTAACACGAATAGTGGAATGTTTGTATATATATATATATATATATATATATATATATATATATATATATATATATATATATATGTATGTATGTATGTGTGTGAGTATGCCCTCTGAAGCTAAATAAGGAGCGTATAACAGAGAGATTTAGTGGGTAAAATTATACACACTCTGTATAACAGAAACTGAGAAACATTCTGTCCAATACGAGAGTGGACGTGCAAAGACATACCGAGATGGAGTCGAGTGTTGCTATCTCTTTCTCTCTCTCTCTCTTTCTCTCTCCTCTCTCTCTCTCTCTCTCTCTCTCTCTCTCTCTCTTCTCTCCACTATCCCCTTCCGTATGTCTATCTGAAGAGGTGAATAATAGGGCGAAACGTCAACTTGACAAAAATAATTAGCACAGAAATGAGTTGCAACCGAGAAGAAATTCAAGTGGTGATGAAAGGCAGACATTGGAGGTAGACAGATCATGAGATGAGAAGAGATAATTCGCGAACAACCATTTGTAAGAGGTAGTGGCGTATAATGGTTTTGGGGTCTGGGCTACCGCTGACATAATAAATAAAGTCATACATTATATTCAGTAGGCTAACATAAAGTAATATTTGCTAATGACATCACTACATTTTAAACTACTTACTTATTTATATGTAGACTCTATCCGTTTTGTTTGGGACGAATATGTCTCGATGACTTTGTCATTGAAAGTACTGTTGGGTTGGTTTCTAAGTTTCTGAAAGAATGATTTCTCAATGGACATTATTGCCAAACCAGATAAGCGTTCTTGTGTCTGAGTTGAGCGACAATAAGATTTGATTCTCTTGAGAGCAGAAATTTTTTTTATAAATAGGTTGGGAAGTTCTGGTAATAAGATGTAGTTTCACTTTCACTTTGTGACGATTCTGATTGGCTAGAGCTAAAAATAACCCATGAAACCGCATTTTGTATAGGTAGTTCTCGCCCGCATAATTTTGACGGGAATTTTTGAATGTCAAAGTCATTAATTCTAAGTCGGAGAGAAGAGAAATGTACCGCTGTTGTTTAGCGGTTTCTTGTACCATTTTTTAAATAATAGTTTCGGGTTCATTCACAAACGTTATAGTGGCCATAGGAAAACGTTGCTTTAATAAATGCAAATCAAAGCAAATAAATCATTTTAGCCTTCGAAATGTGTTATAGAATATTCGAAAATTTGTAATATAATCATTAAAAAATATAATAAGTTATCATTTCCTTTTGTATTTACACAACTACAAGATAGCGACCCTTTAAATCACGCAAATCATAACAGACCTAGCAGTAAGTTTTCAATTGAAGCCATTCCGTCTACAACATTTCCACCTTTTTCATTATGTAGAATATCCTATTGTCTGTCTAACAACCGAGCTCCCAAAACACATTATAAACAATATATTCATTTATACATTACAAAATAACATACAAGTACTAGCCTATACTGATAATCTCTGTTTCTTTAGATGCGAAGCGTTATTTAGGTGTGCTAATCTTAAACACTTACACATACCCACAAGCGATCTCCTGAAACAGTGGCAAGACCTTCAGGGTTTATTAATATACGGCGAGTTCCCCGGTGTAACGCTATCTCAGATCCCGAAATTAGAGAAGTGTTTCGGTATTAACGTAGACGTCTTCGCTTTTGACAAAGACCAAGCCCTGTCCCTACTGTTAAAAGGTAGCACGAATTATAGCGACCCCTTAAGAGTTTTATATTACAAGGAACATTTTATGTATATAGCGGATATAGATAAGGCGGCTCATGCTTTTTCTTGTCCCAAATGTGGAAAATTGTGGAGGGTTAATAGATCTTTGATAAGGCACGAGAAGACATCCACCGGGGATAAGCAAAAAGATAAGTATGTGGGAGAGGCTTTTAGGAATCAGGAAACTATACTCGAAACGATAGCTAATTGGGGTATCATCATCATCATCAAGTACCGGGCCTATTGGCGTAGGTGATCATGTCTCTCCACAACTTTCGATCTCGGCAGCTATTTATCATTTCTGTTGTTGACTTTCTGCCAAGCCACTCTCTTAAGCTGTCTGTTATTTTGTTTTCTTTGCTTCCCTCTATCTCTTCGTCCCTCAATTTTTCCAGTTGTTACAATATATTCCAGTTGTTCTCTTCTCATTACATGGCCAAAAAATGATGATTGTCTCTTCCTAATATTGGAAATTAGTTCTCTTTTTGCTTTGACCTTTCTCAGAACATATTCATTACTCTTCTTAGCTGTCCATGGTACTCTCAACATTCTTCTGTAAAACCACATTTCTGCAGACTCCAGAGATTATCTTGTCTGTTGTCCTATTGTCCATGATTCGCATCCATATGTTAAGACTGGCTCTACATACCCTTTAAGAACTCTTTTTCTTGTTTCTATTGTCAAAAATGGATTGCATAGTATATTCCTCAATTTTTGGAAAGCTGCTTTTGCCTGAGCCATTCTGCATCTCACCTCGTTTGAACATCTTCCGTCTGAGGTTAACAAAGTTCCCAAATATTTAAATTCATTTACCTGTTTTAATATTGTTCCACTTGTATTTTTTTGCAATGAGGTGATGTCTTTTTCTTTGTTGTTACCATTACTTCTGTCTTTTTGCTATTAAGGCTGAATCCTTTATTTTTACTTTCCTTCACTATAATGTCCAACATTTCTTGTAACTCATTTTCACTCTTAGCAATTAAGACTGCATCACCAGCATACCTTATATTATTTTTTTGGGATATAGAGGTTCCTAATAATTACGTATATCCCCACAGGGCAACGTACGATTACGAATGTTACTTTAGTAATGTACCAACGACAGATGGAGGTAATTGTAGTGTGACCAAATATGTAGCTAGGCATATTCCAATGTCGTGTGCCGTAGCCAGTAATATTCCTGGTTATGAGAAACCAGTATGCTTTGTACGCGTGGATGATTTCTAAACAGTAGTGAGTAAAATGATAGATTATATAGAGACATTAGCGAAACGGGTATACAGAATCTTACGCACCAGTTTCAAACACGTTTTTGACAGTTTAAAAAACATGGGGGACTGTAGTGACCTCATAGGGAAACTCAAGTCATACTTAAGAGAGCTCCCCGTTATAGCATTCAACTCTGGAAAGTATGATCTAAACATAATAAAACCAAATTTAATCAGGCACTTCGTAGCTGCGGCGAACAAAGTAGAAAAAGCGAACGAAGAAGAAAATGATGAAGAAGAAGTTGCAGAAGAAGTGAAAGATGAAGAAGAAGAAGATGATGCTGAGGAAGAAGAAGATGAAGACGAAGAGGAAGAAGAATAGCCGAAACAAAACAAAACTAAAAAAAGGGGTGACCTCGCCCTTCAAGTTTATCGTTAAGCGCAATAATAATTTTATGTGCATCTCCACCAGGCGACTAAAGTTTGTAGATATTATAAATTATCTCGCCCCGGGGTTCTCTTATAGTAAATACTTGGCGGCGTACAAGATTAAAGAGACTAAAGGCGTATTTTGTTACGAGTATATTACGAACCTAAACAAGTTAGACGAAACCTCTCTTCCCCCTCATGAAGCTTTTTTTCTACACTTAAAAACTGCAATATTTCGAACGCAGAGTACGAGTGTTGTGAAAAAATATGGGTGGACAATAACATGTCCACTCTCATGGATTTTCTTATGTGGTATAATAATAAGGATGTCGGGTCCTTCCTACTAGCATTAGAAAAACAAATTGATTTTTACGCAGGTTTAGGTGTAGATATGTTTAAGGACGCAATTTCTGTCCCCGGTGTGACATTAAGATACCTCTTTAACACAATACCTAAAAACGTAGTCTTTTCGTTATGCGGTAAACGAGAGGCAGAGCTTCATAAAACCCTTAGAGATAATATTGTAGGTGGCCCTAACATAATTTTTCATCGCCACCACGAGAAGGGGCAAACGTTTATTAGAGGTAATCCTGAAAATGTAGTAGAAAGTCCTAAAGGCTACGACGCAAACGCTTTGTATCTCTGGGCGTTAATGCAGAAAATGCCCACTGACTTTGCAATTATACGAAAAAAAGAGGATGGGTTTAGAAAGCGTAAGGTTAATTATTACGATCAGAAGAGTCGAGAGTGGTTGATGTGGGTATCTCACAAGCATAACATAGAGTTTCGAGCATAATACAACGGGGGTGAGGTCCTTTGGGATGTCGTAGGATTAGAGCGGATGGTTTCTGTCACAAGAGTAGTAAAGCCTATCAGTTCATGGGATGTCTCAGCCGTGGGGATATCTGTCACCTTTCTAAAAAAACACAAAGGTGTTAACCCCATAAACAAGAAAATCTTGTCCGAGTTATACGACAAGACCCGCGAAATTCGCGAATATTTAATAAGCGACGTTGGAGTTAAAGTGGTTGAGATGTGGGAATGTCAATGGCAAGAACAAAAGAAAACTGATAGCACCATTATTCTATTTCTTAAACAAGCCCTCTCCAGAACAAAACCATCGTATGCTAGGTAAAATTAACCCTAACCGTCACGAAGATTTTGAAATTTGTTAACGACGAAACGCTGTTTGGCCTGGTAGAATGCGATATACATGTCCCCGACTCTCTCAATGACTATTTTAGCGAAATGACACCCATATTTAAAAACGTAGACATGTGTAGAGACGATATAGGAGAGCGTATGAAGGAATACGCCGTGAAAAAAAAATTATTGACGACCCCTAGAAGTACCCTGATAGGTAGTTATATCGGGAAGAAAATACTTTTATCCACCCCCTTATTAAATTGGTATTTAGATCACGGTCTAGAGGTAACTAATATCTACCAGGTTATCGAATACCACCCTGCTAGTTGTTTCAAACAATTTGGGGACACTGTATCCGACGCCAGGAGAAAATGGGATGTAGATGAGACGCAGTCTATTACTAGTGAGACCATGAAGTTGTTAAAAAATTCGAATTACGGTTTCTATTCGATACACCTGTTTGTCTCCCACTTTCTGAAGCTCTTCTGTATAAAACGACCCTTTCAACTCTTCACCTGAATCATCTTTCACAATGTAGGTAACCGGGTTAGTGTTTTTGTTTACACGACTGATTGTAAACAGTTCTTCTGTCCAAGATGGTGTATACCCCTTTTTGAAATTAGCTCTAGCTTGAGCTATTCTAACTCGATCACCTTCTTTATAACGGTTATTGATCGCCACTGAATGCCTATTGTCTCTCTCCGACAGAGACAGTTTATTATATAAAAGTATTCCAGACTTGTCCTTGATTGACCGAGCTTACATGGACCGGCGCCATTTTAATACTCCTGTGATACGAATTATTGTAGTTTCGGAGTAGGGCGGATAACGCGTCTACATTTCCCATTTTGTTCGATTTCTTAAAAAAATTCCACATTTTCTCTTTTAACGTGCGGTTAAATTGCTCCACCATGGCTGCCTCTTTATCCTCGTTCTCCGTAGTGAAGAAATGAACTCCATTTCCTTTGAGAAACTTTAGGAAAGTTTTGTTGACTATTTTGGATCCTTTGTCTGTCTGAAGATTTATCGGTTTGCGCTCGGCAAATATTTCGCTCACTGCCTCCAGTACATTTTTTGCAGTTTTCGACCGAATCGGAACTGACCAGGCATACTTTGAAAAAAACATCGATACACGTAACGAGATACGAGTCACCATCGTTGTATCTTCTTAATTGTCTGAGATCGATCAGATCAGCCTGGAACTGATGGTTCATACCATCCACAATGATGGGTCGTCTCTTAAGTTTTCTAACAACGGTTTTGTGTAGAGTATTAGTATCCTCTCGACTCAGCCATTCTTTAATCTTTACAGAGCTTAGTTGTGTACTACGCTGTAAACCATCCACACTTCCGTAAGCACCAGGTCGTTTCGGATCGTAGTAACGGCTTCTTAACATCTTATCTACTCCTTTGGCCATGTCTCCCAGTTTGGTGTCGGAATCTTACTTTTTCTTCTTTTCCTGAGTCTGTACGTGCCCACAACTTCTTTGTGAGTGACGACTTTCGTTTCGGCCTAGGCGCGCTTGGCGCTGACTGAGGAATTTGTTCGTCGACTTCATCTTTAATTACCGCGGTTGGTGATGGGGTTGTAATCGAGTCGGGGGATGGTGGTGCCTGTTTAATGTCCACTACACCTAGAGATTTATGCACTGATCGAGACGTTTCAGATACAGTTGCAATGTCTGCTGATACAATCTGGCTTTGTCGCGGAGTAACATGCCCTCTCTTTCCAGGACTCGTTGCATTTGCGTATCCAGATATCCTAGGCTGTCTTTTAGTGACTCGGGTGGCGTATACGAAGCTTACTGGTGATTTACAAACTCTAGCAGTCGAGGATCGATCAAAATCATTTTCTTGGCCATCGTTCACATGCCAGGATACCACTCAGGATACCCAGAACTGATTGAATCAGAGCGCCGATAAATCCACCCTTTTGCAGAATCTGTTTTCTCTTTTTCACGGTCGTCTTTTTTTCGAGCGAGAATCCTCAGGTCGTGTTTATGGCGCTGCAACCGTCTCTTGTGAGCCTGTGTGAGCCGAACATTACCTTTTAACACGTTGTTGCAGCATTCGCACAGAGTTATTATGAGATCAGGAGATGCTGTTTTCATCATGGCCTTACCGCTGGTGGTTTAGCCGAGCACAGAAAACGCAACATCTCACCGTGTCTTTTCACAGACTCGCCCATGTTCCTTACTTTGGGATGTAGACTACCTGATGTTCTTTAGGAAAGATATTGGTACGGAGCCTTAGCTGATCTGGTGTCTCTTGCCAAAGGTCAAATAACAAATACTCATGTGGAGCCGATGTCGCGTCTTTAAAACTTTCTTGCGTGTACGACACGCGACCCGGATACATTTGTTTGGCCAGATTCGTAATCTGAGATCCGTCTCTTGGGTTTTTAAACAGAACTATGTAATGACTGTTGAGACTTATCGTCCGCTGTTCCTTGTTTTTTGCTAAAGAGATTCTGTATTATATACACGACGCTTATATTTCTATGATGACTTCCCTTGGCAAATAGTTTCGTGACCCTATCGTCAGTGTCGTTCATCAGATCGTCTATGACCACCAGACGTCTCCTATCTCCTCGCCATTGCTCCATGTCGGGTAGTCCTTCGTTAAACTGAACACCCTTCATCGTTTCGTACATCGATTGTCACTCGCCGTAACAGTAAATTATTTCCACAGGCGCGGATCTGACCATTTCTGACACGTGTTCGAGAAATCTCCTAACAAACACACTTTTTCCGCATCCCGTCGGCCCTGCAACGAACGCCGTAAACGGATGATTCCACCGGGGGTCCATACCTACGACTGTCGTGGTGTAGATTTATATTGTTATTTTATAACTTACAAATCTTATTTGATAACACGTTCACACAGGGGACGCAATTCATACGCTCACGCGATACGCGTATCGAGACCATCAGTATTGTTATTAACCTATGTCTTATTGTTCTTTAGCCACGTAGCGAGACAGACCGCTCATTAGTTTACATAGCAACATGTTGCAGTTCCGCTCGCGTGGGAAAAACAATCGATTGTCTCACATGAAAGCAGTATAGATTGGCTCATTATGTGCCACCGTGGGAGAATATTGACTGACCGTTCATGTCGTCAGCGAGAGATACCTGATTAAATATCACTGATTATGGTCCTATCTATCTTAAATATGGTCCCTTTACGTCCACGTGGATATAATAACTATTAATTTATTATTATTATTATAAGTATATATGCACAATATATCTATGAAATAACTGACGTATCACTAGTCCCTAATATGGTAGTTTCGCTTCCGGAGTGGGCGTGGTCTATAGCCGGACAACATACACTCGCTTCTCTTGGTAGTTGAAGATGGCACGAAACATTGATGTCCATTACTCATGACTCACTAACCAATTATCCCCCAACTATCCCCTTCATGAACTTACCCAACCCACCATACTTCTTCTAATTCCTATACATATATACATATATAACATTGCATTACTCTGCGGGAGGTTCCACCACTCTCCACCATAGGAAAGTGGTGGTATGTTACTATATAACTCTTGTACTCACATCGTAAATCTTTGCTCCTTTCCTCCTACTCTTTGTCTTTGTTACGTTATAGGTGTATTTTGTACCTCTTCCACTACTTGGAGCACGTCCAGCGAATGAAAGAAAAATGCATCCCCATGCAAATACTATATGGTGAACTAACACACAGAAAAAGACAAATCGGCAGACCTAAACTTCGATATAGAAATATCTGTAAATCATCTTTGAAAGACTTCTCCATATGTGAAAATGACTAGGAACACCTGGCAAGTGATCGCACATCATGGAGAGCTTGTATATGGAATGGTATAACATCATTTGAGACTGTGCTAAGGCAAAACTTAGAAGAGAACAGACTCATGAAAAAGGATGGAAAATCCTGTGGATCAAGATTTCTTTGTTTGGGAGATGAGTTAGTAATTCGGATGATTCCACTGGCACGGGCATTTATGGATTTTAATTCGTTTGCTGTGATACCGAGGCCTTCCATAACCAATAACCAATTGATATTATTATAGTCATTGGGAGCCGCGATAGCTCAGTGGTTAGTGAACTGGACTACAAAGGACAAGAGGTAGGGTTCGATCCCAACCGACGGCTTCCAGGTTCACCCAGCCTTTAATGGTTACCGGATTTTTTTCTGGAAAAGTAAAGCGGCAAGTTCCCGTGTGTTACCAGGGCCTCATTATGAGGGAGGTAAATAATAGTGACACTGTGACCTTCCAGGCATGTCGTAAGAGGCGACTAAGGAGGTTGAACGATGGCTTGACAAGCTGTCATTGTAAAAAGTATTGTTATGGAAACAGCGCCATAGATTTTAGAGCAGTGATCTCTGCAACATGTGCCATTTTGGCACGCAAGGTTTCTGTTTTTGAGATTGTAGTTCTGCCCTATGTGCCGTCTTCGGCTCGAAAGGAGAATAGATAGATAGAAAGCGGCACGGGCGTAATACCGACCACATTACCCCAAAAATCATGTGCCGAAGATCTGTAAAATTTATGCTCACTAACACCATATTCCATATACGCCACTTGGCGTGACAGGGGTACTTTACTTTTTCTTTTTTTTATTATTGTCATTACCAAAAGGTACAGCACATAATGATAAATGAGCCTTCCGATGCGTATATTTCTTGCTTCCTGTTTGAACCGAAGCTACTATACTCTATAGTGTCTATAGTCTAAGTGTACACGTTTGGTACATATATACATGTGTACATTATTACACCAATACATTCACATAATAAGTCTACCACCAGGCGAATAATTTTAAAAAAAGTAACTTACTGTAATTAAGTGCTCTTAGTCTTAAAATAAATATAATAATTATGTTTCTACATTTTCTACACACGAGAAATAAAAATTAAAACCGATCCCTTTTTTTTTTGTAAATAAAAACTCAAAAGTGAGTTATCGCTCCAAGCACATAATTATTAAACACAGAACTTAACTTATAAAGTAAACAATGACAAACTCGTATAAACATCATAATACCCACCATATTCCGGGATATTGTTTGTATCCCATTCGTATGTACACGACGTCAAGGAAATGAACAACACAAACAGGACCGGTTCTAGTGTGAACATTTTCTTTTCTGGTGTGAAACTACACACAGGACCGTACTCAACCAATGTGGTCCGCCCACAATTGTAAACATTACGAAATAGAAACGCCGTTTAATTCTTTTTTTTTTTGTATATTTAAGCTTTAAGTAGTTAACTAGAATTGAACAAGTGCCGATTGAAATGTGGAGTAGTATATTCTGTTTAGTATTTTATTGTGTTATATTTGGCTTTGCTACTGATAAATATTATTTTTATTTTAGGCATTTGTTTTACTGTACTAGCTCTTTGAAAAACAAACAATAGGTTTTTAAATTGCAAATTAAACCGATACAGATAATTGAAACTAAAGAGTACAAGTTGCTCTCACTTCAGAAAATCTTTATTTTGTTTTAACTTTTATAACGGTACTTGCAATCTTGAAGGCCAAGTTAAAATGGAAGAACAAAATATAATTGTAATTATATATGAACACATG
Organism: Megaustenia siamemsis; assembly: GCA_032433765.1. Lineage (NCBI taxonomy): Eukaryota > Metazoa > Mollusca > Gastropoda > Stylommatophora > Ariophantidae > Megaustenia > Megaustenia siamemsis. The sequence continues at coordinate 54,021,708 of JAVIAB010000091.1, forward strand.
TATAACTTATAAACAAAAGAATAGGTATGGCAAAAAGTAATTTTAATGCCATGAAAAATATACTAACAACAAAACAAATATCAGCAGGGCTGAAACTAAGAATGGCAAAATGTTATATCTTCTCAATATTCCTGTATGGCGCAGAAACATGGACATTAGACAAGAAAACAGAACAGAAAATTGAAACCTTTGAAATGTGGATTTATAGAAGAATAGGTAGAATTGGATGGAAACAAAAGATAACAAACGATAAAGTTTTAAAACAACTGAAAATAAAAAGAGAACTACTAAATACAATTAAGACAAGACAAATGACATCTTTTGGGCACGTTAAAAGACACAACAGCCTACTAAAAGTAATATTGGAAGGAAAAATACAAGGTAAAAGAGGCAGAGGCAGACCAAGACTAACACGGACGAGTAACATCAAAAGATGGTCAAGTCAATCTATGACAGCCTGCATCATCAAAGCAAGAAACAGAGTAGAATGGCGATCCATGGTAGCCAACCTTCGTTGCGGAGAAGGCATACGATGATGATGATGATATTTTATATTGTTGCCTTGCAAGTTTTGCTACTGTTCTTTGACAAGGCACGGATTCGTTCAAACCTTCCAAAATGAAAGTGACATTATCTTTTTGTTAGTCTAATATAACAGCTATAATGAGAAAGAGAGTTCATCGGTGCTATATAGAACCAATTCTGACCTATGGAAGCGAATCATGGACAGTAGACACACAAATGAAAAGACGATTAAGGCCACAGAGATGGGATTTCTCAGAAGAATGTTGAAAGTTCCCTGGACAGCTAAAAAGACCAATGAGAAGGTTCTCAAAGAGACCAATATAAAAAGGGAGCTCTTAAAAAACATCAGAAAGAAGCAATCAACATTTTTCGGGCACATCATGAGAAGAGGAAAGTTGGAATACTTGGTTACAACTGGCAAAATAGTAGGAAAGAGAGATCGCGGGCGACAAAAAGAGAAAATACTGGATAGCTTGGTGTCATGGCATGGAAAACAGTCAACAACAGAACTGATACGATGCACTGTAGATAGAAGATTGTGGAGGGACATGATCACCTATGCCAACCGGTATGGCACATGATGATGAATATAACAGCTGCATAATTTAAAAGATTTACAATAGTTTCAGGAGGAATGATAATAAAGAATATTTGAGTTTCCCATTCAAAATATCTGATATTGTAAAATAAAATTGTAATGATTTAACTGACTTTAACTAAATAAAAATTTTTAAAAAGGCGAAATATTGTATTACTACGCAATAATTTTTATACAGAGAGTCTATCTGGCAGCACACCCTTTTCTAAGCTGCCGACGTGACCTGAAGGAGCTAAAGATAAACACATCTAACTGGTGGGGTGGGGGCGCTCGTCAGAATGGATACAGCTGGAGTCAAATTATAAATTATCACCTTCATACACCGAGCCAGTGGCTCTCCTCTCTCTACACTTGTTTATCTTTTATGTAAAATAAACACGGGATGATATTCAACAAATAAACTACTAGACACGAGACAAACTACGACGTTTCGGCAAAAGCCATCATTAGGTATAAAATGTACTGTAGAAATGTAGTTTTACAGAAGAATGTTGAGAATACCGTGGGCAGATGTGAAGAGTTATGAAAACGTTATGAAAGATGTACAAGCAAAAAGAGAGATAATTTCCAATATTAGGAAGAAACAATCATCATTTTTGGGGCCATGTAATGAGAAGAGAACAACTGGAATATATTGTAACAACTGGGAAAATTGAGGGACGAAGAGAAAGAGGGAAGCAAAGAGAGAAAATAACAGACAGCTTAAGAGAATGGCTTGGCAGAAGGTCAACAACAGAAATGATAAATAACTGTCGTGATCGAAAGTTGTGGAGAGACATTATCACCTACGCCAGCAGGCCCGGTACTTGATGATGATGATGAGATAAAAAAAAATATATATATATAAATATATATCATCATCATGTGCCATGCCGGATGGCGTAGGCGATCATGTCCTTCCACAATCTTTTATCCACAGTGCATCGTAATATATGATGAGGTATTACAAAAAAAAAAAATATATATATATATATACACACACAAAAATTGCGACGATAGATTCCAACTGAACAAAAATGTCGACATGAAAGTCACTTTCCAGAAAAATAACATTGTTCCTTGTAGACACACCACGTAGTGTATGACATTTTATATAACCTATATTTGTGCTTATCCCTTTCATCGATTCTTCTATCTCTTAAGCTGTGTTCATAGTTTTGGAGTCATGACCAAGGCAGAAACACTACCCTTAGAGTGTCAAGAAACTAAAGGGCCGAAACACTTGCTCGACGGGTCTTCTGGTGATGTTCAGATTGTTCCCTGCTGCGAAGCTCTGTATAATTAGTTTCCTATTACTGTTTTGTTTTCCTCTATAAATGAATGGTATTTTATGATGAAGTGCAGTTCATCTGCGTTCACTTTCGGTGCCGCTTGGCCTTATGTCTTTTGGCGTATGCTGTAGCTTGGAACATTAGATCAGCATTCCAGGTTGGAAAATTAGAAAACATCAGCCAAGAAATGAAGAGAACGAAATTGAACATCTTTGGACTATGTGAAATGAGATGGAAAGGGGCAGGATTATTACAACGCGACAGTGGAAATTTTGTTTACTCTGGGGGAACCACACACGAAAGAGGTGTAGGCATCATGTTAGATAGAGAAAGAAGCAAAACAGTGAAATGATTTTGGCCAGTATCAGACAGAATTCTGCTAGTAAAATTGAGAGGTAGACCAATGGATATCAACATAATTCAAGTTTATGCACCAACAAGTAATAGCGAAGAAGAAGACATCGACACTTTTTATGAGGAGCTAGAGCCGACCATGGAACAGTGTAAATCCCAAGAAATAACTATTATATCAGGGGATTTCATTGCAAAGGTATGAACAGCTAAAGTGCAAAATGTGACTGGGGGGCATGGCTTTGGAGAGACGAATAATAGAGGAGATAGATTGATAGGTTGGGCAAAGACACATGAAATAATTATAGGTAACACCTGTTTCAAACAACACCATAGGCGACTATAAACATGACAAAGCCCAGACAAAAAAGTACACAATCAAATTGATTTTATACTGGTACAGAGAAGATTCAGGAATGGGCTAACATCTGTTAAAACAAGGCCAGGAGCAGATTGCAATAGTGACCATGTACAAGTAGGTTGAAAGATAAGAATAAAACTGCGGAAGGCACAGAAATCACCAAGAAATATAAAATTAGAACTAGATATGATAAGAGTTGGACATACAAAATATTGCACAAAGAGATCCAAAACAAATGCAGAGAAGCAAAGGAAGGATGGTTAAAACAGAAATGTGAAGAAATGGAAAAACAACAAAAGAAAGACTCAAAATGTATGCACAATCAGTTAAATAAATTAACAGGAAGAAAAGAAGTCAAAGTTTCAGAATGTGTGAAATCAAAAGAAGGAAATATAATAATGGGACAGGAGAAGACAATGGAAAGATGGACAGAATATATCAGTTAACTCTTTGATGATGAAAGACCAGAATTAAACAATTCAAATGAAGACACAGGAACACCAATAATGCAGAGTGAAGTGGAGGACGCAATTCAACACATGAAAAGAGGCAAAGCTCCAGGTCCCGACAATATAACAATCGAAGAGATAAATGCATTAGGAGAGCTAGGAGTACAATTCATAACAAAATTACTCAATGACATATATAACACTGGACACATACCCGAAGATCTACTAAAATCTATCTTTGTAGCAATACCGAAGAAGTCAGGAGCCACCGATTGTGAAGACCATCGCACTATTAGTCTCATGAGCCACATGACTAAAATATTACTAAGAATAATCATGAGACATGTAAGGAACAAAATAAAACCAGAAATAAGTGAGGAACAATGTGGATTTGTGGAAGGAAAGGGCACCAATAATGCAATATACATCTTAAGGACATTGATAGAAAGATCTATATAGGTAAAGGAAGTTCTATATATGTGCTTTATAGACTACACGAAAGCATTTGACAAAGTAAAGCACGTGGAAATAATAAATACGCTGGAGAAATCAAACATTGATGGCAAGGATCTGCGAATCATAAAAAAAAACATGTACTGGCAACAAACAGTCAGCTATACGAATTAACAACCAAACAGGACAATTTCAATTTATAAAACAAGGAGTCAGACAAGGCTCTGTTCTGTCGCCGGATTTGTTTTCACGTTACAGCGAATATATTATGAGATCAATAGTAGACAAAAAAGGAATTGAAGTCAACGGTCACAACATAAATAATTTACGATACGCGGATGACACAGTCTTAATAGCAGAAACAGAGAATGGGCTACAAGAAATGATAGATATAATAGTAAAAGAAAGCAACAAGAAAGGTCTCAGTCTGAATAGTAAGAAAACAGAAGTAATGGTTATATCGAAGAAACAATCATCACCATCATGCAGCATAAAAATAAACAAGACAAATCTGAAACAAGTGAAACGTTTGAAATACTTGGGCACAGTGATAACATCAGATGGAAGTTGCACCACAGAAATAAAAAGCAGAATAGCTCAGGCCAAAATAGCATTTCAGAAAATGAAAAATATCTTATGCAACAAATCTATGTCAATAGAAGTGAGAAAGAGAGTTGATCGATGCTATATAGAACCAATTCTGACCTACGGAAGCGAATCTTGGACAATAGACAAACAAATGAAAAGACTATTAGAGGCCACAGAGATGGGATTTCTCAGAAGAATGTTGAAAGTTCCCTGGACAGCTAAAAAGACCAATGAGAAAGTTCTCAAAGACTTCAACACAAAAAGGGAGCTCTAAAAAACATCAGAAAGAAGCAATCAAAATTTTTTGGGCACATCATGAGAAGAAGAAAGTTGGAATACTGGGTTACAACTGGCAAAATTAAAGGAAAGGGAGATCGCGGACGACAAAGAGAGAAAATATTGGATAGTTTGGTGTCATGGCATGGAAAACAGTCAGCAACAGAACTGATACGATGCACTGTGGATAGAAGATTGTGGAAGGACATGATCGCCAACGCCAACCGGTACGGCACATGATGATGATGATGTAGCTGCTTTGATGGGGACTGCAGCTGCATTCCATTGTTCGGATCCTTCAATGAAATTAGTTTTAATTCGGATGATTTCACTGGCACGGGCGGTTGGTCAATTTTTTTAAAATTTTAATTCGTTTGCAATGATACCGACCGTCGACAAACCATCACCTCTATAGCTTCTCCTCTCGATTTTTCCTTTTTTCCATTGTCTTAAGCTGTCTGGTATCTTTTCTCTTTGCTTCCCTCTGTCTCTTCGTCCCTCAATTTTCCCAGTTGTTACAATATATTCCAGATGTTCCCTTCTCATTATATGGCCAAAACATGATTATTGTTTCTTCCGAATATTGGAAATTAGCTCTATCTTTGCTAAGACCTCTTTCAGAACGTTTTCATTACTCTTCTTAGCTGTCCACGGTATTCTCAACAAAATGGAAATACCTTTCAATAATGCTCGTAGATAACTCAATCTTAAGGTATATAGGCTTCAACAAGTTTAAAATGGCATCTACTGTAGGCTTCTTCTACCTTTCAATGAGCAGGTTACATTAACAACCAAAGCCACCTACTTTGATATACAACGTACCTACCTCATTATTTTGGGAACCGCATTTCATAGACTACGATGACAATGACCCCGTGAATCAATTTAGTTGGCCAGGAGCATTGCCACATATTGAAAGCTGAAGGACTGAGAGGATTTCCTCAAGCCCCGAAGCTTGTGACGTCTTCAGCAATGTTAACTATAGTCGGCTGACGTCATTTTACCCACAACCACTCCTGCTCACAATGCTGAAAACGTCACAAACTTTAGGTGGTTCCCCCAAAGCATATTTTCATTCAATATCGTCATCATCATCAAGTACCGGGCCTACTGACGTAGGTGATCATGTCTGTCCACAACTTTCGATCTCGGCAGCTATTTATCATTTCTGTTGTTGACCTTCTGCCAAGCCATTCTCTTAAGCTGTCTGTTATGTTCTCTCTTGGCTTCCCTCTATCTCTTCGTCCCTCAATTTTTCCAGTTGTTACAATATATTCCAGCTGTTCTCTTCTCATTACATGGCCAAAAAATGATGATTGTTTCTTCCTAATATTGAAAATTAGTTCTCTTTTTGGTTTGACCTCTCTCAGAACATCTTCATTTCTCTTCTTAGCTGTCCATGGTACTCTCAACATTCTTCTGTAAAACCACATTTCTACAGACTCTAGTGATTTTCTTGTCTGTTGTCCTATTGCCCATGATTCGCATCCATATGTTAAGACTGGCTCTATATAACATTTAAGAACTATTTCTCTTGTTTATATTGTCAAAAATGGATTGCATAGTATCTTCCTCATTTTTTGGAAAGCTGCTTTTGCCTGAGCCATTCTGCATCTCACCTCTTTTGTGCATCTTCCATCTGAGGTTAACAAAGTTCCCAAATATTTAAATCCATTTACCTGTTTTAATATTGTTCCACTTGTCTTTATTTTGCACTGAGGTGATGTCTTTTTCTTTGTTGTTACCATTACTTCTGGCTTTTTGCTATCAAGGCTGATATAAAATAAGGCCTTTATAAAATAAAATAGCTCATACATAAAATAGATGCATTACGGTATAATAATAAGCAAATAAGTGGGACGTGACGTCACCTTCATTACGAACCTAGAAGTTCAACACATGGTCTAACCACTCACGCTAAGTGAGCATTCACTTGAGCTTAGGAGCTAAGTATAAACTCTCAGATATTACAGATATCAGTTTCTCGCTAAAGCTATTTGTTATCTCTTATCTGAGCCAGGCCCGTGTAGGTGTCACGAAAATATCCCGCCTAAAACAACTCCACATTGCGATGTTTTTCTTTCTTCCCCGCAGATTAATTGAAAGAAACACGAATAGTGGAATGTTTGTATGTCTATATATATATATATATGTATGTATGTGTGTGAGTATGCCCTCTGAAGCTAAATAAGGAGCGTATAACAGAGAGATTTAGTGGGTAAAATTATACACACTCTGTATAACAGAAACTGAGAAACATTCTGTCCAATACGAGAGTGGACGTGCAAAGACATACCGAGATGGAGTCGAGTTTTGCTATCTCTTTCTCTCTCTCTCTCTTTCTCTCTTTCTCTCTCTCTCTCTCTCTCTCTCTCTCTCCACTATCCCCTTCCGTATGTCTATCTGAAGAGGTGAATAATAGGGCGAAACGTCAACTTGACAAAAATAATTAGCACAGAAATGAGTTGCAACCGAGAAGAAATTCAAGTGGTGATGAAAGGCAGACATTGGAGGTAGACAGATCATGAGATGAGAAGAGATCATTCGCGAACAACCATTTGTAAGAGGTAGTGGCGTATAATGGTTTTGGGGTCTGGGCTACCGCTGACATAATAAATAAAGTCATACATTATATTCAGTAGGCTAACATAAAGTAATATTTGCTAATGACATCACTACATTTTAAACTACTTACTTATTTATATGTAGACTCTATCCGTTTTGTTTGGGACGAATATGTCTCGATGACTTTGTCATTGAAAGTACTGTTGGGTTGGTTTCTAAGTTTCTGAAAGAATGATTTCTCAATGGACATTATTGCCAACCCAGATAAGCGTTCTTGTGTCTGAGTTGAGCGACAATAAGATTTGATTCTCTTGAGAGCAGAAAATTTTTTTTATAAATAGGTTGGGAAGTTCTGGTAATAAGATGTAGTTTCACTTTCACTTTGTGACGATTCTGATTGGCTAGAGCTAAAAATAACCCATGAAACCGCATTTTGTATAGGTAGTTCTCGCCCGCATAATTTTGACGGGAATTTTTGAATGTCAAGGTCATTAATTCTAAGTCGGAGAGAAGAGAAATGTACCGCTGTTGTTTAGCGGTTTCTTGTACCATTTTTTAAATAATAGTTTCGGGTTCATTCACAAACGTTATAGTGGCCATAGGAAAACGTTGCTTTAATAAATGCAAATCAAAGCAAATAAATCATTTTAGCCTTCGAAATGTGTTATAGAATATTCGAAAATTTGTAATATAATCATTAAAAAATATAATAAGTTACCATTTCCTTTTGTATTTCGTTAATATGTTCAGGCTACCCCACGGTAGCTGCGGTAGCATAGAGAATACGCCACTGGTAAGAAGTGCTCTGAAGAAACTTCGGAGGGAAGAGTCGGGGAAAGAGATTAATGACAACCTGAAGAATAATATTTGGAAACAAAGATGAATAGTGCGAGGCATATTGTAGACGCTTTGCGAACGGAATGTGCTGATCGAAGTAACTAAAATTTGGGGCCTCGGTAACCTATTTGGGAAAGCCATCCGACTGGGCTACCGACGTTCGGACAACCTGTGTTCGATTCCCGCTGTGTGAATTGTACTTGTGGTTGGGAAAAAATACCCCCGTGGTAGACCAAGTCGCTGGCAGAAATGAGTACCAGGGTAACACTCTAGGAAGGTGAGGAATGCCGCCTCGCATCCTGAGTTTCGATGCTTGAAGCGACACTATCCAGAAGTCTCAGAACGCTTCTGGATAGGCGGCCGATCACATATGGGTGAAAACTCGCGTGCTAAGAAGCCGATTCAAGTCTCGTACATCACCTTTATGTCTAGTTATCACTATGTGTGCATTTCCTATTTGTGGTACCATTCTATGGGGTTCTTGGTTGCAAAGTAACAATGATATATAGAACAATTGCTGCATCTATATTCTATTAGACGTCGAATTATCTTCATTGCACATCAAACAATTGACCATAATTACTCAGATCTCTTCCTTATCAAATCCTGCAGCTTGAAACGACCGAGAGAAATAAAACTGCTGGTTTACAAGTCTTCCCTTGATCTCCCCGTATTCTCTCGAATTTAGGCAACATAGGATAGGACACACACTACGGAAGCCAACTGAGAGTATTACACAACATACCATTTTTTTTAATCCCCGGGGGAAAGACAAAGAGGAAGACCAAGGAATTCTCGAAGAAGACAGATAGAAGCAGAGATGAAGATGATGGGGGAAGACATGGAATGATCTTAAAAGAATGGCAAGAAACAGAACGACTTGGAAAGTGTTTGTTGAAGACCTATGCTCCACTGGGAGCTAAAAAAAGGAGGAAGAAGAACCATCTGGTTAGCTACGATGAAACCAAATACATCATCAAAGGCCAGTTTCATGAAAAATGGAAACGAGAACACCCAAAGTATGACGAGAGGGATGGATACCACCAACTATCAAGGAGGGATCAAGTCATCATACTTCGTCTACGCACTGGCCATAACAGAATGAGAAACCACATGTTCACCAAACTCAAAATAGGAACTACCAGCCAGTGTCACTGTACACTGTACAACATGACAACAAAACATGTTCTACAGGATTGCCCCGGTACACAGACCTGAGAAGGACAATGTGGTCCACACCCACCTCCCTGGAAGAGAAACTATAAGGGGCAACCGAATCACTTAAACAGACAGCTGCCTTCGTGAGAAAGTCCGGAATCCTATTCTGATAGAGTCATGATCGCAGAAGAAGAATATGTATATTTTACATGTTCTTTGCAGACCTGTTGTCGTGTCATACCTGTTGCGCATATGTCCTTCCACAATCATCTTTCCACATTGCATCATACCAGTTCTGTTGTTATCTTTTTTTCCATGCCATCTCACTAGGCTATCTAGTATCCTCTCTCCGTCGTCCACGATCTCTCTTTCCCTATATTTTGTCAGTTGTAATTAAATATTTCAACTTTCCTCTTCTCACGATAAACCCGACAAAATATTGTTTCCTTCTGATGGATCTTGGTATATCTATCCATCCATCCATCCATCCATCCATCCATCCATCCATCCATCCATCCATCCATCCATCCATCCATCCATCCATCCATCCATCCATCCATCCATCCATCCATCCATCCATCCATCCATCCATCCATCCATCCATCCATCCATCCATCCATCCATCTATCTATCTATCTATCTATCTATCTATCTATCTATCTATCTATCTATCTATCTATCTATCTATCTATCTATCTATCTATCTATCTATCTATCTATCTGTCCTTTCGCGCCGAAGACGGCATATAGGGCAGAACCACAATCTCAAAAACAGAAACCTTGCGTGCCAAAATGGCACATATTGCAGAGATCACTGCTTCTAAAATCTATGGCTGTTTCCATAACAATACTTTTTATAATGACAGCTTGTCAAGCCATCGATCAACCTCCTTAGTCGCCTCTTACGACATGCCTGGAAGATCACAGTGTCACTATTCTTTACTTTCCTCATAATGAGGCCCAGGTAACACACAGGATTCTGATGAATCTTGGTATAGGTAGCTCAATAATATGCGTCTTCTGTTGTCAAGCAGTAATTCAAGTACCGATGATCAAAGTTTGTCTAGCCGCAGAGCTTTACCACAGCCATGGTTATGGAAGGCCCCGGTATCACTGCAAACGAATTAAAATTCATAATTGCTCAACCGCCCATGCCAGTGGAATAATCCGAATTAATATCTTATCTCCCAAAACAAAGAAAGGAGTCACAGCCATATATAATTTTACTAAAATCTAATAGCTGAGAGGCAAATCCCGGAATCACTGAAGGTTTGTAACGTTTCAAGCTATGCGAGCTATAGACAACTGACGTTATTTTACCCACAACCGCTCAACTCTCAAAGCTGAAAACGTCACAAAACCATTGAGTGACTCCTTTCATCTCGCGGTTTAAATAAAACTATAGATAGCTGTGGTTTCATCATAATATTTGTTAATTTATTGTTATTTTTGTGTTGCCGAGTTGGCCTTCTGTACAGTCCATAAATCGCTGATGTAAAAAAAAAATACAGCGAGAAATGTGGTATTGAAGTTGATTCCGCTGAAATTGAATCTACAAAACTCTGTATGTACCGCATGCGCATCTCCATGGATATGTAGTGCAGTAATGATGATAATAACTTAAGATTACAAAAAATAACATACGGTTGCACGCAGCTTTCCAAAGATAATAACACTGGGGGTTGCTATTATGTTGCTGACATTAGAATTAGTATTTTATGCACTGGGTGCAACGTAGATAAGAAAGGTTGATAACTTAATTATCGGAATCGTTTCTTGATTTTCATATCTAGTTCGATGGTTCTTGATAGTACACTTTATTTGTCTATTGCCAAACATCGAAACATTGAGATGATTGTAGAGAAAATATATGGCAAACTTTAAGCAAAAAAAAAAAAAAAAAAGAGGACAGAGATCACCAAGAGGACAATCATGATAGTGTGTACCATCAAGACAAGAGACTGTAAAATGCGTCTAAGGTAGTCGATCTTCGACGTTGAGACGGCACAAGATGATGATGATTGTAGAAAAGAATAAGATTTTGTGGAGCAAATAGTGGGATGTAACGTACATTCCTACAAGGTATGGTGACATATTTTGTGGAGCAAATAGTGGGATGTAACGTACATTCCTACAAGGTATGGTGACATATTTTGTGGAGAAAATAGTGGGATGTAACGTACATTCCTACAAGGTATGGTGACATATTTTGTGGAGCAAATAGTGGAATGTAACGTACATTCCTACAAGGTATGGTGACATATTTACACACAAAAAAAAGGAATGCAACAAAATACTAATGATTCGGCCTACATACGACTTTCTTCATAGATCGAGAAAAGCATAAACAGGCAACGGAATAAAGATAAACTCGGCTACATCTAGAATGAGCGAAACAGGTAAATCAAAGAGAAATAAAAAAAAAAAAAGAGATAAGAAATTAAATGACAGAACAAAATGGAGAAGTACTACATATAAGAGGATAACAATTGATAATATATAAAATTAGCAAGCTAAAACATATTTTAAAACGAATACGAGACTTAACTGAGGCTCGATTCAAAAGCTTCCAGCGAGTAGATGAATGTAAGTCAAATGTTAATGTGATGAGACGTGAGAGGGAAAAAGGGGGGAGGGAAACCAGTCACGTGATTAGATGAGAAGTCCGATGAGATTGAGAGGTGATAATATAAAGCGTGAAAGGCAGTCAGAATAGATGGGTGCCGGCCGAAGATAAAGAAATGTATACTATGGCGTGAAAACATGAGCAAATAAAGGCAGACGTGACTCGTGCAAAAATATGTAAATATATTTAAAAAAAAACATTTAAAAATATGTTTTAGCTTACTAATTATATATATATATATACATGTATATATATGTAAAATCAATTTTTATCCTCTTTTATGTAGTACTTCTCCTTTTTGCTATATCATTTCATTTTTTTATCCAAATTTTTATTTCTCTTTGATTTACTTGTCTCCCTCGTTCTAGATGTAGCAGAGTTTATTTTATAAACGTTGCCCATTTGTGTTGTTCTCGTTCACTAAAGAAGGCCGCATGTTGTTCTAAACGTCAGTATTCTGTTGTGTTCCTTTTTTGTAAATCTGTCACCAAACCTTGTAGGAGTTTTCGCTACACCCCACCACTCGCCCCTTGCTACTAGCTTTATCTCAACACTGCAATTATTTGCCTCGTCCCTCCATAAGGTTTTATGACACGGAACAACAGCAACCATTTCCTGTCTATCGACATTAGGTTGTCATGTTGGACCGGTAAGAATCTGCGAAGCTCTCAAATATTGTCCAAAAGTCATGATATATAATGAATGTCAACTGGTAAGTTTAGCGTCTTTCTGCTAAACGAGAGATCCCCCCGATTTACTTCATGTATTTGAATGTTTTAACTGCTTCTCTTTTTAATGCATTGAATTATATTTTTTTCTACAAGGCACAAGGGAAAGTAAGCTTTGGAGCCGTTCCTTTTTATTACTTTTTGCTTTTTGGTGTTAGTAATCGGACACTGGCAGATTTAGAGAGCAATTCAGCAATCGCATATAGTGCACGGGGACCTTACTCTGAGCAGAAAGATGCTAAACTAGGAAATTACCATGTCAACGTTATATTAATGTCGTTGTAAATGTTTCTTTTTGCCCTACCAAAGAAATCTGGTGCGATTGAGTATTATATTATAATTATGGGCATATGATAATGATATCATGACATGTCATATGAAATGCGCACAATTATAAGTATAGTATAAGCCTACCTAGTCCTTATGCATGACTAAGATATTACTAAGAAGAGTCATCTTGCGAAGCCTGCGAAATAAAATCAGTTCAGAAATTAGTGATAATAAGTGTGGTTTTTGGAGGTAAAGTCGGTAAAGGTACGAACAATACCTTATACATCATAAGATGATAAGATCTTAAACTTTAGTAGAAAAGAAAGTGAATGAGCCGTAGAGGTGGAAACAGATCTCTATACCTATCCTATGTTAATAGTTTATACCAAAACTCAAACTGGCAAAACATTTGACAAAGTAGATCACCAAGAAATAATCAACAATTAGTGACAATTTTAGAAGATATAGACATTGACAGCAAGGTCTAAGAATAATAAAGAACATGTACTGGCAACAAACAGTCAGTGGCCATAAGAGCTGAAAATCAATTGGGAATGTTTCAACAAATAATACAGGGTGTTAGACAAGGTTGTGTGCTTTCACCAGATTAAAAAAATATTTATAGTGAGACTATTTTAAGATCAATAAGGGGCATGCATGGAATAACAATTGGAGGTCATAATATAAATAACCTCAGGTGTGCTAACGATAGTCTTAATCAATAAGAGTGAAAATGAGATAAAGAAATATCAAACATAGTGAAGAAAAACAAAAATAAAGGACTCAATTTGAATTTCAATAGCAAAAAAGACAGAAGTAATGGTAACGACAAAGAAAAAGATATCACCACAGTGCACAATAAAGACAAGTGGAACAATATTAGAACAGGTAGATTAATTTAAACATCTGGGAACAATGTTAACCTCAGATGGTAGATGTACAACTGAGGTGAGATGCAGAATGGCTCAGGCAAAAGCAGCTTTCCAAAACATGAGGAAGATACTGTGCAATCCATTTTTGACAATAGAAACAAGAAGAAGAGTTCTTAAATGTTATGTAGAGCCACTCTTAACATATGGATGTGATTTATGGACAATAGGACAACAGACAAGAAAATCACTGGAGGCTGTAGAAATGTGGTTTTACAGAAGAATGTTGAGAATACCATGGACAGCTAAGAAGAGTAATGAAAACATTCTGAAAGAGGCCAAAACAAAAAGAGAGCTAATTTCCAATTCCAAAGTAATAATTATCATTTTTTTGCATCAAAGCTTGTCAAATCATTGAACAGCTATCGCCACTATTGTCCAACAAGGAAATAACTGTAGAGACAAAATGGGCACTCTACAGTACAATTTTCATCCCTACATTGTGCTATCAATGCCAGTCCTGGACCCTAGATGCAAGAACAGTAAGAAAAATAACCTCTACTGAGATAAAATGTGTCAGATGAATGACAGGAAACCGCCTGAGAGACAAGATTAGAGATGAAGAACTGAGAAAAAAGTTGGAATAGCCCCCGCCAAAGAATTTATAAAGAAACAACAGATAAAATGGTTTAGCCACATGACAAGGCAGAGTGATCAAAACACAACACAACGAGCCTTCAATAAACATTGCGAGAATATCAGACCCAAGGGTCAACCATGAAAAAGATGGATCAGTTATTAGATTAGAAGCACAATAAGTGTAACACCTTTCAACTTGTACAAAGGGGGACTGGTTGGTCTTGAGGCAAAACACTGGCCTCGAGACAGAGAGGTTGTGGGTTCAAATCCCAGCTGCACTGGTTGGGATTTTTATTTATGATTTCTCTATGTGGCAACCACCCCCCAGTCTCAGCAGCGAGGCCCAGCTTGAAACGTCAATTACTCATCAACAGAAAAAATATGAGCACCTCCGAAGATGGAGTTATCTGCCTGTGCGGCGAGGGACCCCTGTGCACACAGTTGCCAGGGAAAAATGGATTAACACACAAAAATTCAGTTCCTAGTCTCAAGAGACTTCGTCAGAGGGAAAAGCTGGCAAATGCAAAAAAAAAAAAACAAAAAAAAAAAAAACTTGTACTAAGCTGCAAAATTTGGAGATCAAAGGGCCATTGCTTTACCTTGCTGTTGTTACCTTCTGTAACTCTGTAATCCATCTCTTTTTTCCTAAAAACTCGTTGATGCAAAGTGCATGATAAATGATGAGCTAGTGATCATTGAGTTATGAAGTCCACACACTAACCACTACATTGCTAGCAACCTTCCTGCTAATGTACAGTAATGATAATTATATTTATTTCAGGCAAACATAAAACAACCCAAGAAGACATCAGAATTTATACACAACTGTAAAAAATGGATGACTTTGCAGGTATTTATTTTGTTAATTTTTAAATTGTACATTCTCTCTCTGGATTGTAGACCTAGTGTTAGCATCTAAGTGAAATGGTTTGAAAGAAGATTCATATTAAGCTGTCAACATTATCATGAATCATTTAACCTCTTGTCTAGCAGCACAGGTTTTTAAATAAAAGGGGAGGGAGATTCTGTTGTGGTATTTTTTCCAAAAAATGAGGAAGATACTATGCAATCCATTTTTGACAATAGAAACAAGAAAGAGAGTTCTTAATTGTTATGTATAGCCAGTCTTAACATATGGATGTGAATCATGGACAATAGGACAACAGACAAGAAAATCACTGGAGGCTGTAGAAATGTGGTTTTACTGAAGAATGTTGAGAATACCATGGACAGCTAAGAAGAGTAATGAAAACGTTCTGAAAGAGGCCAAAGCAAAAAGAGAGCTAATTTCCAATATTAGGAAGAAACAATCATCATTTTTTTGCCATGTAATGAGAAGAGAACAGCTGGAATATATTGTAACAACCGGGAAAATTGAGGAAC
This sequence comes from Megaustenia siamemsis, assembly GCA_032433765.1. Classification (NCBI taxonomy): domain Eukaryota; kingdom Metazoa; phylum Mollusca; class Gastropoda; order Stylommatophora; family Ariophantidae; genus Megaustenia; species Megaustenia siamemsis. The sequence goes on from JAVIAB010000091.1 coordinate 54,037,655, forward strand.
GAAAAGATAGATGGAAGCAAAAAAAAAAGATACCAGACAGCTTAAGAGAATGGCTTGGCTAAGGTCAACAACAGAAATGATAAATAACTGTCATGATTAAAAGTTGTGGAGAGACATGATCACCTATGCCAGCAGGCTTGGTACTTGATGATGATGATGATTTTTTCTGTATATATTTTGGGCTAACCATCTCACCCGAGCTGCCTCTTACATCATGCTTAGTTTTACAATTCTTTGCTCTTAACTGGAAAATATTCAAGCAACTTTAAGACAGAGGCAGAAGCTCTGAAAACTGCAACTGAAACTCTCTTGAAGTAGAAGATTAAAGAAGAGAATATTGTATTTCTCACAGATGCTCTGTCAGTAGTTACAGCACTGAGTCATGGAAACAAAGACCTAAATGACCTAAGAAAAAAATTCTACTACCTTGTTGTCAAAGACAAGGTAAAGGTAAAGTACGAGACTTGAATCGGTGTCTTAGCACGCGAGTTTCCACCCATATGTGCTCGGCCGCCAATCCAGAAATGTTCGGAGATTTCTGTATAGTGTCGCCTCAAGCACCAAACTCAGATGCGAGGCGACATTCCTCACCTTTAATACCCTGGTACCCATTCTGCCAACGGCTGGGTCGACTGCGGGGGTATTTTTTTTTTTTTCCAACCACGAGTACATTTCACACTGCTTCCAGCGGGAATCGAACACGGGTTGTCCGAACGTCGGTAGTCCAGTTGAGTGGTTTTCCCAACTAGGCTACCGAGGCCCCCAACAAAGATACACAACTGTGATTCAGTGGATCCCATTCACTGCAATATTCCTGGAAACAAGGAGGCAGGCAGGTTGGCAAAGGAAGAGAGAGGGAGAGAGAGAGAGACTTACATCTCAGACTTTTCACAGCTTGATATGGAAGACATATTTTTGTTGAGAAGATGACTTGAAACAAAGATTTCCAAGTTATAGATCTTATCTTAAAACTCTCAAATGGAAAACGAGGAAAAAGAGACACAAGGACAATGTTGGAAGACACTAAGAACACTGACATGAGAGACGAAGACAGCAGCATTAACTACCTTACTGAAATTGTGAAGCTTTACCAGAACATGGGCTTCTAGCGAGGTACCCTGTGTGACATTGGAAGCATCGGATGGTGATGAGGGTGTGATCGTAAAAATGTTATAGATGCAAGTTTAAAAAATATTGATAAGAATTTGATCAGCTTTGTTGTTTTTTACATTTCTAGAAGAGGAAGTAGTAGAGAATCCAACTCTGAGAGCTGCTTATAACCTGCCACCTCTACACCAGAACCAGCCTCTATGTTGGGACTATGAGGTAATAGCTGCATCATCTAGTGCCTTACCCATATTCTTTACAAGTTTTTATTTCTTTATCATATATAAGTAAAGCAGTGCATTCTGTCCATGCAGTTATTTTTGTTTAATTAAAATATATCTATATATTATACGTTTCATTAACAACATCGTTTTTACGATAGCGGCTTGTTAAACCTCTGATCAACGGTTCAATACCAAGCCGGAGAAAAATAATTCCTCCATTTGGAAACAACCGGAAACTCACCTATTATATATATTATACAAACCAGTAGAAGAGATCGATCACTTTATCTATCTTGGAAGTCACATTGATCGAGAAGGGGATACGAGCAAAGAAATTAGAATCAGACTGGCTAAAGCAGCAATGTCTTTCAGAAGCCTTGAAAAGTTGTGGAAATCAAAACTCATTAGCACAAACACAAAACTTAGGCTATTCAAATCAAATGTACTATCAACCCTTACGTATGCGTGTGAAAGCTGGAAAACAACAAGAGATATAGAAACAAAGTTGAACGCATTCGAAAATAAATGTCTAAGGAAAATACTTGGTATAGAATGGAACGAATTCAAAACAAACGAGGAAATTAGAGAAATCGCCAATCAACCACTAATATCTTCAGTAATAAAGAAAAGACGATGGTCATACGTTGGACATGTGATGAGAAGAGATAATAATCGAATAGCAAAGCAAGCCCTCATATGGGAAACAACAGGTAAAAGAAAAAGAGGAAGACCCAGGGAGACACTGAGAAGAACATTGATGAGAGAGGCAAGAGCAGCAGGAATCGGCTCCCTCAATGAGATAGAACTGCTTGCACAGAACAGAGACAGATGGCGAGATTTAATAAAATATCTTTAAAAGAAAACTGCTAGAACAAAAATTCATATAGGAGAAGGTGTATCTTGGTCTACGCCCTATGGGCCGGTTACGGCTCGAAAGGTCAATAGATATATTATAGAAAAGTGCAGAATAGCTCAGACAAAGACTACATTCTAATCAATGAGAAAAATATAATGCAACCCATTTTTATCGATGGAAATAAAAAAAAAGAGTTCATTAGTTTTATGTGCAGCCAGTCTTGGCATTTAGACTTGAATACTGGAAAATCAGCCATTTCCAAGTTTTCTGTTCTGGCTTTTCAAGTGAATGGGCTTTAAAGAGATAAAACACAAATATACAAAATATTATACAGGGCTATGAGTAAAGCTGCAGGGAACATGCAAAATAAACATAAATTGGTATGGATCATCTGAACTAATAGAAAGACAAGACACATTTATTTCTTTAATTTATATAGTTTGTTTGTTATACCGTGGCAGAGGACAATGTAACATACATAAATAAACAACGGATAAATTGGTTCGGCCACAAAACAAGACAAAAAGAACTAACAATGACTCAAAGAGCCAGGAACAAACACTATTAAAACGCCAGGTTAAGAGGAAGACCAAGAAAGAGATGGATAAAAGGCATACTAGAGCCACTAGGAGGGATAACACCAGAAAAGGCCAACAGAAGAGCAAAGAATTGCAGATTGTATCTCCTCTCGACGCCAACGGCAATGGAGGAAGGATAGAAGAAGAAGTTTGTCATACCGGGTGAAAGCTTTTGCCAAAATGTTGTAGTTTGTCTTGTCTTTCTATTAGTTCAGCTGCTCCATATAATTTTATGTTTATTTTGCAGGCTTTATAGAGGTAAGGCAGACTCAGTTGCAGTTATTGTGTGACCAAAAGGCACAAATATAGTAACCTCACTATAAACTATTTCACAATACTTATTCTTGGGAACTTTCCCACAATACTTATTCTTCGAAACTTTCCCACAATACTTATTCTTGGAAACTTTCCCACAATACTTATTCTTGGAAACTTTCCCCACAATACTTATTCTTGGAAACTTTCTCCACAATACTTATTCTTGGAAACTTTTCCACAATACTTATTCTTGGAAACTTTCCCCACAATACTTATTCTTGGAAACTTTCCCCACAATACTTATTCTTGGAAACTTTCCTACCTTACCTATTCTTGGAAACTTTTCCACAAAACTTATTCTTGGAAACTTCTTCCACAATACTTATTCTTGGAAACTTTTCCACAATACTTATTCTTTGAAACATTTTCCACAATACTTATTCTTGGAAACTTTTTCCACAATACTTATTCTTCTCCGTTTGCCTGTTGACTTTTCCTGTTTATCATCTACCCTCAAAAGTACTTTAAATTGACGTAGATGCATTATGTTGTCATTTGTAACAAGATGTGCTATTCTGTACCTTTTGTCTCAGTATATCCAACTTCAGCAAGACATTTGTAGGTAACTGGGTCACCTCTCTTTAATCCCCATTAGCCTGACCAGAATTGTTAGCCTATCTCCAGGGTCTTTCATGGGAAGGAGTGTAGGTTCTTGACCAGTTCTTATTCACTGATCTACACACAGTCAGCTAATCTATGAGATTTTGACGGCTTCAAGCCCTGGTATTTTTGGATATCTTGAGCCCAGACACAATACACCAAAGCTCTTTTTTACGGTGAATGTCTAAAAAAGTTGCATTATTGTATGATTCAGTTTTGTTTTGCCCCTCAGAGCTTATTTACTGGATGTTTACATTTCCTCCACTTTCGTCACTATCTTGTGATGAATATTTACCATCATAATCATCATCAAGTATTGTGCTTGCTGGCGCAGGTAATCATGTCTCTCTACAACTTGTGATCTCGACAGTTATTTATCATCTCCGTTGTTGACCTTCTGCCAAGCCATTTTTTACAGCTGTCTTATATCTTTTCTCTTTGCTTCTCTCTTCGTCCCTCAATTTTCTCAGTTGTTACAATATATTCCAGCTGTTTCTCATTACATGGCTAAAAATAATGATTATTTCTTACTAATATTGGATATTAGCTCTCTTCTTGCTTTTGCCTCTTTCAGAATGTTTTCATTACTCTTCTTAGCTGTACATGATATTCTCAACATTATTCTGTAAAACTACATTTCTTCAGCTTCCAATGATTTTCTTGTTTGTTGTTCTATTGTCCATGATTTACATTCATATGTTAAGACTGGCTCTATCTATCTATTGACCTTTCGAGCTGTAGCCGACCCATAGGGCATAGACACAGATACTCTTTCTCTTATCTAAATTTTTATTCAAGCAGTTTTCAATCCTTGTAATGATCTTTTATCAAATCTCGCCATTTGTCTCTGTTCTGTGCAAGCAGCTCTATCTCATTGAGGGAGCCGATTCCTGCTGCTCTTGCCTCTCTCATCAATGTTCTTCTCAGTGTCTCCCTGGGACTTCCTCTTTTTCTCTTACCTGTTGTTTCCCATATGAGGGCTTGCTTTGCTATTCGGTTATTATCTCTTCTCATCACGTCCAACATATGACCATCTTCTTTTCTTGATTAAGACTGGCTCTATATAACATTTAAGAACTCTTTTTCTTGTTTCTATGTTGTCAAAAATGGATTGCACATTTTAATATTAGTAACAATTAATTTTGCTGAAGAACCTTTTTTTTTTATCCAGGTGAAACTGATTGGGGAAAAGATTTATAACAAAATAATCCACTTGTGTGAAACCTGTGAGCTACCCATTCTTGTCTATGGTCGACTGGTAAGTTCACATGTGGTCATGTACTCTACTCTTAATTTTGTTTAGATCATCATTACTAAGTACCATGCCTGCTGGCAAAGGTAACCATGTCTCTCCATAACTTTCTATCTCGACAGCAGTTTATCCGGTTGTTGTATTCCTATCAATTCAAACAAAAATAACAATCATAAAGATACAAACCTTCATTAATGGATGCTTATGCAGAATAAAAGGGTGAAAATGGCAAAACAAAATCACTAACATAGAATTATAGAAATGTACCAGTCAAGTATCAGTGGATAAAGAGATACAGTGAAGATGATGTCATTGAATAGGACACACACAATGCGGAAGCCAACTGAGAGTATTACACAATAGGCCTTTTTTTTTTTTTGGAATCCCCAAGGAAAAAGACAAAGCGGAAGACCAAAATATTTTTGGAGAAGACAGATGGAAGCAGAGATGAAGATGATGGGGAAGACATGGGATGAATGGCATTAAAAGAATGGCAAGAAACAGAATGGCTTGGAAAGTGTCTGTTGAAGACCTGTGCTCCACAGGGAGCTGAAAGGTAGAAGAAGAAGAATCCACTTGTGAGCTACCCATTCTTGTCTATGGTCAACTGGTAAGTTCACATGTAGTCATGTGCTCATATTTCTTTTAGATAATCATCACTAAGTACCATGCTGCCGACATAGGTAGTCAGGTCTTTCCACAACTTTCTATCTCTGTAGCAGTCTATCAGTTCCGTTGTATTCTTATCAATTCTCTGAAGCTTTCTGGTATATTTTCTCTGTTTTCCCCTCTATTTCTTCTTTCCTCAGTTTTTCAGTCGTCACAATATCTTCTTAAAGTCTTCTCTATTTGGTTGTGAAATAAAAACTGGTACTCAAACACCTTGTCACAACTGATCAGAACAAACTGCCTTTATTCCCCAGTCCTATATGTTCCTCTGGCAGACCCCAGTAACGAGATAATGCCATAAAGATAGTTTTTTTTTTTTTTTACAATATCTTCTTCTTAGCCTTTATCCATTAAGTGTGCATTGTGTCGCTAGCGTTACATCAAAGTGCAACATCCGTGCCTTTCAACTCAACACCTTCATCTTCGGCATGGTCATTCTGCCAGGGCAGTGGCCATTATTTTTTGCCTACTCTTTTCGACTTTTAACTGCCTAGGGTTCCTTGATGTGTATGAGTGCATACAAGACCTCCTCAGTTTTGCCATTATCAGTGAAAGGCTAGATGTAGGATCTCCCTCCATTTCTTCAACTTAAATTACAACTTGATTTTAAATCACTTTATTACTACTACTTCGTCAAAATGTGCAACTTTACAACTTAAAAAAAAAAACCTTTAAATTGGAGAAATAATATAATTTTTGCTACAAATCATTGCTTTAACCTTCGTAAAGCAGTTTGAACATAATTTTAATTCTTTACAAGTGCTAGCCAGATCCACAATTACATAACGCCATTTTATCCTCACCCCTGCATGCTGTTTTTTAGTTGGCTGGCCAGTAAGTCTGTTTGTATCTGTCCGTCGTTTCATTGCCTATTCTGTGGTTTCAAAAACTCGATTGATGTCTTGCTAAAAGCTCACAAGAATGTCACAGTCAGAACTGAAAAAAATAATATTTTTTCGCAACCACCATCTATAAAAATAATCACACTTTTACTACATTTTCGCAACTATTACTACTTCTGTAGTGCATTTGAGCAAATTAAAAAATCAGGACATGATGACTAAGCACAGGTCACTGGCCAGGAATAATTAGGAAGGTACATGACTGGAAAAAAATATGCATACTGCAAACTTTTGAATTTAAAAAAAGTGTTTTGAAGCAGTCATTTTATATAATTTAGTAGTAATCTAGGGTGGAGTATGGGGAATGAGTTAGTGTCCTTATATTTGAACAATAAATGTTATAGATGATGTTGCCACTATCATGCCAGGTGGCCCTGCTTTCCCCCCAAAAAATCTCTTTTACCCATTTTCAGAAATTGGGTGAACCTCGGAGCCAAGTTGGTTCCAACAAATTTTGTCACATGTGGGAATTGAACCTGGACTGGGAGTCAAGATGCCTGTTCGGCAACCCACAGCTGACTGCATGCGTTAGGATCAGTGATCGACAGAGCTGATGAAGACCCTGCTCCACCCACCCAGAGGTGGTCCTGGAAACAGACTACCCAGTCTGACCAAGCGAGGTGGGATCGAAGCAAACGGGCAACCCAGGCCTCAAAAATGCAGTGCTGATGCTGGAAGTGTTGGGTCAAAATGGTGCAATTAAACATAATGCAACAACACCCACTTAATGTCATGTGGCCTAGAGGACAATTCATTCTTTTATTATCCATCGGGTGAATGCCAGAAAGAGGAAGAAAGATTCTGGACTCTCTATCAGTAGTTAATGCACTAACTACACAGCAACCGCTGCCTATTGACTGTGCATTTACCCAGTTCCTAACCTTAAAGGAACATTATTATTATTATTATATATATGCATTTTTGTTTGTGTTTAATAATTGCTCTTTGACTGATTAACACAATTTTGTTGTTTCCCCAGCTTCCTTGCAAGCATATTTTCTGCTTTGACTGTGCTCGAAAGTGTGACAAATCATGCAAAAGGTATTTTGTTACATATTTCCAGTGTTTTTTTTTTTAATTCATTTACTTAACCTTTGTTTACTTTCGTTCAATTACGTTAACATTCAGTGTTAAGGGAACTAGAGTTGTCAATGCTCTGTTGTTTCATATGAATAGTGCTTATCATGATGTCTGATATTTTACTTCTCCCAACATCTGGTGGTTTTGTCTTTCTCACTTTCCCCATTTATTTTGAGTGTTCATGCTCTCTGGTGGGAGTGTGTTTCATATTGGTGTTACATGTCAAGCTATTTGATTTTGTTGTTTTTTTTTTAGCTTTATGTTACCTAATAATGGCATAATCTCAACACTTTTTCTTATGTGATCATTTCAGATTATGTCTCCACTTGTCTTGTTCAGAAATCTTTCCAGATGTCTAATTTTTTTGGTGCCATGTAAAAAATTTAATACATTTTTTTCTTTAATATATAAATTTGCCATTCTTTAAAGTTTTGGAAGGAACACTGTGTTCTCTTTCTTTGCTTTTTTTTATATTGGAGCAAACTGCCCAATCAAATTATTTGTCTTACAGTATCTTCTGTCAGCTTGGATTTTCCCATAATAAAGTTATTCACATTTATTGACACATTAGCGGGTGGATCATCAAGCCAGGTTGCTCATTATTTTTTTAGAGAAATTTTCTCATTTCGTTTTCAGGCTCAGTTCTATGTATATTTGTTTGCATTCATCAGCTTTATATCTTTAACAAAGTCCCATGGAACGGAATTGTGCGTGAATATCACTCTTTCCTATTTTTCAAACTGGCAGCAGTGTGTTTAGGTGTCCCTCGCCATACAGGCAGATATTCTCAGACTTCCAGAGGTAATCTCATATTTTTATTGTCGAGAGTTTTAATGTTTTAGGTACATTTTTTCCCTTCTAATTTTACCAAGTCATCAGCCATTTTTTGTTCTATTCTTTTTTTTCCTACAGCCAAGGGTTCTTTAACTCTTTCCATTCGGCTTGTCTAATAATAGCCAAAAATTTCACACTTGTCGATTCCGGCTCGTCTAATAAATACTAGCTGAATGAGATTTGGTTCCTTTTTTCAGTGTTTAAATAAAATCCTGTCATATTTGATCCAATCCAGCTTTTTGAAAGTCTGTCCCGGATGTTTTTTGTAACTCATTCACAATTCCTGTGTTATTAGAAGCATGTTTCATTGTGTTTTTAATTGGTTTCAATCATGTGTTACTCCATGAGATTGAATTTTCTCTGTTAAGAAAAAGCTCCCTATAAACATATCTAATGATTCACAGTCAAACAAGCCTTACAATTAATTCAATCATGGATTACTGTTAAAGATGTGGAAGATGTATTTATCCACCACATGGATTCAGATTGAGATTTTCCATTAGTGATAATATTGATATTCGGAATATATATTGGCACCAGAGGTATGAAATTCAATTCATTCACGTCAATCATGTAATTAAAAAAAAAAAAACTTTTCTAGCAAATTATTATTGTAAATACTTTTTATAAGCTCATTTAATTCTACACATTTTTAAATATGATTCATCACTGTAATGTGTGGAATAAAAATAAATATTGTGACATTATGGTGTCACTCTAGCCGCGATAGCTCAGTGGTTAGTGAACTGGACTACAAAGGACAAGGGTTAGGGTTCGATCCCAACCGACGGCTTCCGGGTTCACCCAGCCTTAAATGGGTACTGGATTTTTTTCTAGGAAAGTAAAGCAGCACGGGTGTAATGCCGACCACATTACCCCAAAAATCATGTGCTGAAGGTCTGTAAAATTTAAGGTCACTAACACCATATTTCACTTGGCATGACGGGGGTACTTTACTTTATGGTGTCACTCTGCCTTTTTTATTTATTTTTTGTTGTTGCTGAAATTGATGTAAGATCATGCAAATATAAAAAAAAAAATCACAGAAATTTTATTTTGCATAAACATTTGGAATTTTTATAATTTTGTTTAGAAATGAATATTAAGTACCATGCCTACTGGCATAGATGATCACAACTGTCCACAACTTTCAATCTCGACAGTTATTTATCATTTCTATTGTTGACCTTCTGCCAAGCCATTCTCTTAAACTGTCTGGTATCTTTTCTCTCTGCTTCCCTCTGTCTCTTCGTTCCTTAACTTTCCCAGCTGTCACAATATAAAAATGAATATATTTTACAATAAATAACATTTGCATTGTTACTGATGCGCATAAACCTCTAAATATTATTTCAAGTGCAGTTTTTGTTTTTATTAATTTCAATTTTATATTTTTCTTTATCAGGTTTTTCAGTTATTTTTTGCTATTTTCTTGAAAAAACATATTTGTAAATACATTTGGTAAAAAATTGATTAAATTCTACAAATTTTGATATAAAATACACCACAGTAATGCTTGAGGTTAAAATGTTGTTAATATATTAAGATATGCACTCATGCCCACCAAGTTTTTTTTCTCTTAAAAATGCTCTGTAAGAACATGGATTCTGTACAAGTACACTACGAGTTAACATGTGCTAAATGCACATGGGACCTCCTGTTTTTCACTGTTTCCTGAGAGGGCTAGACATCAAATCTCACAACCTAGAGACTTAGGGAGGGTAAAGTCAAGGATTCAATTTTTTATTTATTTAAAAAAAACTTTTCCACCACCCGTGGTGGGAATAGAATCCGGAGCCTTCATGTCCAGAGGCTGACGTCTTACCTCTATACTACCCAGGCTCCCCCCCAATACACACACACAACCATCACCAAGTCTCAGTGAACCATAAAGTTGTTGGTAAAAAAAAAAAAAATTGCCACAGCTGGTAAATGAACCCCGTCAACGTATGAAGTGACATACGTGTTTGTTTATACGCACATACATTGATGTATATGATAACTTAATGAGAAAATCCTGGGTACCTTGATGTGAAATAAGATAAATTTCATACACAGCTGTTTATTTTCATGTCAATGTGGCATTTTAGTTCTAATCTGGGAAATTGTGCGGCATTAGTGGGTGAAGATGTCCTGAGTCTAACACATTCGGCACATTTGTAACATTTATATTTGATGTAATTGGCTTCAATTTGTGACACTACACAGTAAATGTAATTTTTCGAGCTAGGGTCAATATTTATGTCCGGATGATATTTAAGTGGTTAATGCTTGTAACATAAAGATTAACAATCAAATCTGGGAGTTTCGAAGGATGCAGTATTTAATTTTTAGCCACAAAAGATTTTTAATGTTAAAAATACAGCATATTGTAATAATTTTTAACGTAAAATAGAAGAAATGTATGTATTTTTTCTTCCTGGAAGGATAAATGAGCAAATCAACTAAAGTATTTCTGACAAACAACTGTGAATAACAACTTAACTATAGTCAACACTAGTTACTAGAAGTTTATGGTTGTTAAATGCAACCAACATTACTTTTAATGTTTAATAGTTATCACATTGTTTAGCCACACGATGTTACATTGACATGTTTTGTTTGCAGGTGTGTGGCTAAGGTTCAGAAAGTGGAAAAGTCAGCTTTGGGCACGGTATATGTCTGTACACATGGTGCCCCCAAACACAGCACCAAAGGCTGTCGAAGAACTTACCTCTCGCAGCGAGATCTGCAGGCTCATATTGCCCACAGACATTTGCCCAAATCAAGTAGCTCAAGCTCAATGTCTTCATCGGCGCCCATACAGCCAGCCCCTAACCAGCTGCCTCTAACCAAACAGCAAGCTGCTCAGCAGGCTTCTCAGAAGCAAGTTGGAACCCAGGACATGTCCCATGCTTCTCCAGTGCAGACCCACATATCGTCCGTGTTACCTGGTCAAAGTCCTCTAGCTCCTCCTATGAACAACATTCCTCTCAGTCACCAGCAGCCATCTGGTCTGCCCATTCACCAGCAGCCATCTGGTCTGCCCATTCACCAGCAGCCATCTGGTCTGCCCATTCACCAGCAGCCATCTGGTCTGCCCATTCACCAGCAGCCATCTGGTCTGCCCATTCACCAGCAGCCATCTGGTCTGCCCATTCACCAGCAGCCATCTGGTCTGCCCATTCACCAGCAGCCATCTGGTCTACCCATCAGCTCACAACAGATGAATCCAGCCCCTCCACTTATCCCAGGTCTTGGTGACCTACGTACTGGCGATCTACGCCCTCTAGCTACAGCTGCTCAGCCAGGTCTAGGACAGAACTCTCCCTTAATGCAGCCTTCACAAAGTCCTAGCAATTTGTCACAAGGAATTGGCATGTCCTATGGTGCAGCGGGCCAGGCTAACCCTGATATGTTTCATCCAATGGAAATGGCTCAACAGCAACAAATGCAGCAAGCTATGGGGATTCCTAGTTCACACATGCAGCCAAATACTCACCAGCCATATCCACAGCCTGCACAGTTCCAAGTATCCACAACTATGATGCAGCAGATGAATCCTCAACAGCTATCATCAACAGCATCTGCACCTATGCATCCAAATGCATTCACCCATTCACATCAGCCAATGCCTGGCCCTCCAAATTTGGACAACTATAATGAACTGCAGAACATGCCCCCTGCCCAGATCTCACAGCCACGCACTAATGTCAACTTGATAACAGTTCCGATTCAGGATGAGGGCCAGTACCGGCCAATACCATACATTAACTCATCTCTACCTCCTCATTCAGCTCCCTCCTATCCTCAGCCACGACCTAACATACCCAACCAGATCCAAACTTACACACAACCTCCAATGTCATCGGGCACCTTTTCTACACCCAGCACTTTTCCGCAAATGGCTGCTCAGCCCCAGAACATGACAACACCAAACAGCCCACAGGGGCTAGCATTCAACCAATCAAACACACTGCATGTTAACAATCCTGGAATAATGGTGAACCCCCGGCAGGTAATGGGGGGTAATGTACACCCTAGTGGACCCAGAGTTATAACAGATGTGATGCATGCCATGTCAATGGCAGCCGCAAGGGCTCAGGGACAAGGAGGTGGCTTAATGCCCACGCCAGTGGCAGGCGGACAGGGAGTAGTTAACAGGTTTCCTCCAGGTGGTCACTGGCCACCTCCAAGAATTATGCCTCCCAGAATGCCACAGCCGCAGCAGAGACCTCAAACTGATGACCAGTTTAACCAAGGGGGCTATTACCACTAGATGGGACACTAATAAATTATTCATTTTCAGTGAATCAGTTCCTGAAAAAGTGTTGAATATATAACCTTTATTTTTACGTGAATGTACATAAAACAATGCTACATTTTCGAATTGGTGATGTTTGAGTGCCATGGAGACAATGTGAGCCATTAGGCCCAGAAATAATAATGTAGTGAGCTGCAATGGCATTCATGATTTTCTGGTTTCTGCTGGAAGTTTGATATTGTCCATCTTAGAGGTACTACAATACTAGGTCTTCTATATAGAGAAACCTCACCACTTTAGGGACTAAATTAATCCTCACTTTATTAGCCAGTTTGTTTTGATGCAGGCTATTACATGGGAAGTAAAGTGTGGTCTTGGTCAGCTGTGGGCCACTGACTCTGCTTTTTGGCTGCAGGTTACCTCTCTCACATTGAAGTATTTTGCTAACACTGTTGTTGTTCTTGAATATTTTGGAATAATCTTTTAGATTTATTTGTATGTTTATGACAGGCATATAGAACTTTTGATAATGAGGCAGAGCACTGATCACTTTAGTTATGAATACGAGGCTAGTACCGTGGAAATCTCAAACATTTGCACTTCTACAGCATTAAATACTCTGTGGGGATTGTGTGTCTAGAGGAAAGACGCCGGCCTTTGGACAGGAAAGTTCTGGGTTCATGAATTTTTCACTTTAAGTCCATGGTTTCCTCGTGGCTTTACCCTACCCTGATCTCTGTGTAGTAAGATCTGATATCTAGTCTTCTCAGAAAACAGCAAAAGAACAGAAGGTCCTGTGTGCACTCATGCACGTTTCAAAAGAACAGAAGGTCCTGTGTGCAATCGTGCACATTTCAAAATAACAGAAGGTTCTGTGTGCACGTTTCAAAAGAACAGAAGCTCCTTTGTGCGCGTTTCAAAAGAACCCTTGGCGGTTAAAAGTCAAAAAGAATAAAGCAGAAAAATGGCCACTGCCTGGGCAAATATTGTTAATCAAATCTCCCCAAACTGAAGATGGATAAGTCAGACCTAAAGGCACAGATATCGCGGCTTTGCCATAAACTAGCGACACTATACATCCACACCACAGTGGATGAATGCTAAGAAGAAGACGAGTACTCTGTTGTGACTACTGGTGTTTGGAAAGCCAACTTTTGAGAAAACCACATTTGAATGTTTTCACAGTAATAATTGTGTTGTTGTAAGGATCATCATCACAGAACACTGAATGAAACCATAGGTGCTCCGATAATTAAAAGAAAAAAAAAATTAATGGGGGGGACTGTATGGTTTTGAGGTAAGATGCCGGTCTCAAGACAGAGAGATTGTCTTCTTCTACCTTTTAGCTCCCAGTGGAGCATAGGTCTTCAACAAACACTTTCCAAGTCGTTCTGTTTTTTGCAATTCTTTTAAGATCATTCCATGTCTTCCCATCATCTTCATCTCTGCTTCAATCTGTCTTCTCCAAGAATTCCTTGGTCTTCCTCTTTGTCTTTTCCCCTGGGGATTCCAAAAAAGGGCCTGTTGTGTAATACTCTCAGTTGGTTTCCGTAGTGTGTGTCCTATCCATCGCCATCGTCTTCGCTGTATTTCTTTATCCACTGGTATTTGACCGGTACATTTCCATAATTCCACGTTTGTGACTTTGTCCTGCCATTTCCATCCCTTTATTCTGCGCAAGCATCCATTAATGAAAGTCTGTACCTTCGTGATTGTCAATTTTGTTATTCTCCATGTTTCACAGCCATATAATAGAACCGACTTAACATTGGAGTTGAAAATTTGTATTTTTGTATTTAGCCTAATTTCTTTGGATTTCCATATGTTTCCCAGTGCAATGAAAGCTCCTCTTGCTTTTGATATCCTTATTTTGGTATCGTTTTCTGTTCCTCCCTCTTTATCTATATTACTGCCCAGATATATATAAGATTGTACGTCTAGTAGAGGTATTTCTCCTAGTTTTATTTGGTTATTGCCAACTGCATTAATTCTCATAATGTTGGTCTTATCTCTATTAATCTTTAGTCCTAGCTGTTGTGATCTCTCATCTAATATATTCATTTTATCTTGCATCTGTTGGTGGCTGTGTGATAGGAGAGCTATGTCATCAGCAAAGTCTAAATCATCAAGTTGTTTGGTCAGTGACCACTGGATCCCATTTCTGTTGTTTTGAGTTATTTTCATAATCCAATCTATGGCCAGTAGAAAGAGAAATGGAGACAGAAGGCATCCTTGCCTTACTCCTGTTCTTATTTCAAATGCTTCTGTAAGCTGTCCTTCATGCACCACACTACATTTTGTTCCTTCATACATTGTTTTTATCAGGTTAATAAACTTTATGGGGATTCCATAATGACTCAGCAACTTCCAAAGCATTCTTCTGTCTAAACTATCAAATGCCTTTTCGTAATCTATGAATCCAATATAAAGTGGGGATTTTAGTTCTAAACTTTGTTCAACTATTATACGTAGAGTAGTTATTTGATCAGCACATGATCTGTTCTTCCTAAAACCTGCTTGTTCATCTCTCAAGTATTTCTCTATAGCCTCTTTTAGTCTCTCCAGAATGATTCTGCCTAATATTTTTCCTGGCACTGATAGTAGCATAATTCCCTATAATTTGTGCACTCCTGTAAACTTCCTTTCTTTGGTAGTTTGATCATATAACCTTCTCTCCAGTCTTTAGGTATTTCTTCCCTCTCCCAAATTTTATCCAATAGATTATGTAACATCTTGGTAGAGGTGATAATATCTGCTTTGATGGCTTCCGAAGGAATTTCATCTGGTCCTGTGGCTTTACCATCTTTTAATAGTTTGATGGCTTTCATTATTTCTTCTTTGCTTGGTTTTCCGCAGTTAACGTGTAATTCTTCTTCTGCTGGTAGTATATCTGGAGGATTATTTGAGCCGGGTCTGTTCAAAAGTTCTTCAAAGTGCTCTTTCCATCTCTCCATTTGTTCCCTTATATTACTAAGCAGATTTCCTTTCTTATCTTTGATAAAGGCGTTGATCTGTTTGTATTTTCCACCTAATTTCTTTGTGCTGTTGTACAGTTCTTTCATATTCCCTTTATTTGCTGCTTCTTCTGCCTCTTTAGCTAATTCATCTATATATTTCCTCTTATCCCTTTTAATGCATCTTCTCACTTCTTTGTTCACCTCTGTGTAAGCTTCCTGTGTCTTGGCTTTATTACTTCTTGTTTTGCTTTTATTTATGTCTGCTTTCTTGTTCTTTCTTTCTTTAATTTTATCCAGGGTCTCTGCTGTCATCCATGCCTTATTCTGGCGTTCTCTTTTCCCCAGTGTTTCTTCGCATGTCTCTTTCCATATATTTTTTACCTGTTTCCAATGATCTTCTATATTTATTGTATCTTCTAGTTGTTGGAGGACTTGGTATTTGTTTGATATTGTGACTGCGAATTTATCTTTAATTCCTTGTTCTTTAAGAAACCCTACATTGAAATACTTTCTGCCCTTATTCGTTGTAGTATACCTTTTTAATTTAATTTTAAGTTTGGCTAACAGAAGATGATGATCAGAAGCTATATCTGCCCCTCTATATACTTTTACATCCTGTAAGGATGACTTAAACTTATTATTAATACATATGTGATCAATTTGATTTTCCGTTCTATGATCTGGTGACACCCATGTAGCTTTGTGTATTCTTTTATGTTGGAATATTGTTCCTCCTAGGCTCATTTGATTAAGGGCGCAGAAATTCACAAATATCTCTCCATTCTCGTTTATATCTCCAAGTCCATGTTTTCCCATAATCTCTTCAAAGCCTCTGTTGTCTGATCCTAGCTTAGCATTTAGGTCTCCCATCAAGATTATAATATCCTTGGCTCGTCTTGCATCCATCTGGCATTGTAGCTGTTTATAAAAATCATCTTTAACTGAGTCATCTTTATCGTTGGTTGGTGCATAGCATTGTATAATGTGTAATTTTATTTTGTTTTGGTTGTTCTAAATGTTGCTCTCACCAGTCTTGGTCCCACTGCCTCCCATTCTATTAGTGTCTTCTGTGCATTCTTTGATAGCATTATAGCTACCCCTTCGCTATGTTGTGCTCCTGGTTCCTGGTCTCCTGATGATAAAATCATCTCCCCTGTATTCAATTTTATTCTCTCCGCTCCCAGCCATCTTGTTTCACACATTCCCAGAATATCTATCTTGTAGTTGGTCATTTCTGCTGCCACTTGTGCCGCTTTTCCCTGTTCGTTAAGGGTACGAACATTCCAGGTGCCAATTCTGGATGATTTCCTGGTAGACAAAGGGTGGGTCGGCAACCCGGACTCCTTATGGCTTTCTCCGGCTTGCGTCATACGTCTCTTAGACAGAGAGCCCTTCTCTTTCCTGGTTGACGGATTTACTTTATCTTTCTTTGACTTGTTCATGTTTGTGAAGTTTTTTCGGCTTATTTTTTTACAGTATGGGATAGCCAGTCCCATGCCTAACCCTCCTTTCTCGCCTCTTACGAACATGCCTGGTAGGTAGATTGATTGGTAGAGAGATTGTGAGTTCAAATTATAGCAGCACCAGTTGGGATTTTTATTTGTGATTTTTCTCTGTGGCAACCATCCTTGGTCTGAGGAGCGAGGTCTGGCTTGAAACGTCAATTACTCACAGACAGAAAAAATATGAGTACCACCGAAGACAGTGTGCACATGACTGCCAGGGAAAATGGATTAACATGCAAGATTCATTTCCTAGTTTCTAAGGGATTCGCCAATGGTGAAAGCTGGCGAACGTTTTAAAAAAAAATGTAATACACAAATAAAAAAATAAGTGCAATTACTGACCAGAACCAACAAGCTCAGTCAAAGCAACAACCCAACATTAATGTTCAGATGCAGCAAAAAATATGGAGAGCAGGCCTTTTAGAAAATGGATGAATGAAACATCTTCAAACAAGTTAATTGTACAGAGCTAAGAGCAGAAATCTGGCGCCTCTAAACACAGAAGACAAACTATGAGATGATCGTGAAGACCTCCTGTTCAAGGCTAGATTCATGGAAGCATCTACCTCTGTGATATGCTGAGAATGGGAAATTGAATAAATTCAAAGAGGTTTAACAAGAACAAATGGAATACAGAACACCAGGGTTACCAGAAAAATTATGCCTACTACTGGATCACTGCAAAAGAACAACAAATTTTAGACTCTGAACAGACTATGGTATGTTGAAGTATGAGCTTTTCAATACTGTAATGGTTGGAATCTCTGTTGAATGTGACTGACGTAGGCAAGCCAGCTGTCGAGCATCTTCAACAACAAGATTAACATATGACGAACAGAAGACTTGTGGTCATGACCTGTACCACCAATACAAGCTGTATGGAGATGTCATCAGCCTAGAGCTAACGAAACCGTTTTTTAAACTTCTTAAGATTGAAACCTAATGGTGTATGAAGAAAAAGAAGTTTATTATAATAGGAGGTTACATGTCCAGCAGGAGGTTACATGTTACTTTGTTTTTTATAAACGGGGCTTGGTACTAGAAATACACTGCTCAGATTTGCATATCTTTGTGAGTACTGATTAAGCTGTAGAAAATTAGGGATCACAGTGTCTTTCTCTGTCATCAAGATAAGGATGTTCAAAGCTATTGTTCACACTACTTGCATATATATATATATATAAGTAATTGTTACACCTCTTGCAAAGCATTTGTTATATCAATTTTTGACCCTGAGTTTGTTTTGTTGCTGATTCATATCTGTGTCACCAAATGGTGGCAAAAAAAAATAATTAAATTATATAAAAATACAGATGAAAATTCTTTGTTTGATATGAATCTTTATAACTGGAGTTTATACTGTAGCATTCTCAGCATACCAAATGGCGCTTATTCACTTCCAGTAGACAATGAACGCAGTGTGAAAGCTGAAAAACAACAACAGAGATTGAGAAACAATTTTGAAGATAAATGTTTAAGGATGCTTTGTATTGTTGTTGACATAATGCCACGAGTTGATGCAGGCAGGGTGCCGTCTGCTGACTCATTGATGTGGCGGGTCATAATGGCTTTCTTGACATTCCCGGCTCTTACTGGAGAAGTTGAAGTTCGTCTATCCCAGACTATGCTGGGAAACTACTAGTCCAGCCCAGTGGTACTGCAATACTGGGTCTTCTATATCAATAACAGCCACCATTACAGGGAACACGACGATCCTAGCTTCTGTTAGCCAGTGAATAAAAGAACAAAGAAGTATGTGTTAGCACTCGGAAAAATTGACAGACAAACAACAATAGAAAAAAACGAAGAACAATATATGGTCCGAAGTGGGATCGAACCCGTACTCAGTGGCACCGCGCCTTGCCACGAGAAGCCGAACGCTTGGTACACTGCCACGCAGCCAACTAAAAAATTGGCTATTGCAGTAGTGTCTTCCACGAAAGGCGATCTCAATGACTATAGCATAGGGTAACGATCACAGACCGGAAATAAATTGTATATTTGTACTTTCCTATTAATACAAGTATCTCCCAGTAGGGCTGAATACTTGTGTTGTAGACAAACATTTATTGGACGAAACAGCACGAATAGTAGTTCCCAGTGGTTATATACTGGGTACAAATAATAATACATAAATATTATTATATGGGGAACTTCCGAGGCGATAATAGGGAATAATAGAACAAAGAAGTATGTGTTAGCACTCGGAAAAATTGACAGACAAACAACAATAGAAAAAAACGAAGAACAATATATGGTCCGAAGTGGGATCGAACCCGTACTCAGTGGCACCGCGCCTTGCCACGAGAAGCCGAACGCTTGGTACACTGCCACGCAGCCAACTAAAAAATTGGCTATTGCAGTAGTGTCTTCCACGAAAGGCGATCTCAATGACTATAGCATAGGGTAACGATCACAGACCGGAAATAAATTGTATATTTGTACTTTCCTATTAATACAAGTATCTCCCAGTAGGGCTGAATACTTGTGTTGTAGACAAACATTTATTGGACGAAACAGCACGAATAGTAGTTCCCAGTGGTTATATACTGGGTACAAATAATAATACATAAATATTATTATATGGGGAACTTCCGAGGCGATAATAGGGAATAATAGAACAAAGAAGTATGTGTTAGCACTCGGAAAAATTGACAGACAAACAACAATAGAAAAAAACGAAGAACAATATATGGTCCGAAGTGGGATCGAACCCGTACTCAGTGGCACCGCGCCTTGCCACGAGAAGCCGAACGCTTGGTACACTGCCACGCAGCCAACTAAAAAATTGGCTATTGCAGTAGTGTCTTCCATGAAAGGCGATCTCAATGACTATAGCATAGGGTAACGATCACAGACCGGAAATAAATTGTATATTTGTACTTTCCTATTAATACAAGTATCTCCCAGTAGGGCTGAATACTTGTGTTGTAGACAAACATTTATTGGACGAAACAGCACGAATAGTAGTTCCCAGTGGTTATATACTGGGTACAAATAATAATACATAAATATTATTATATGGGGAACTTCCGAGGCGATAATAGGGAATAATAGAACAAAGAAGTATGTGTTAGCACTCGGAAAAATTGACAGACAAACAACAATAGAAAAAAACGAAGAACAATATATGGTCCGAAGTGGGATCGAACCCGTACTCAGTGGCACCGCGCCTTGCCACGAGAAGCCGAACGCTTGGTACACTGCCACGCAGCCAACTAAAAAATTGGCTATTGCAGTAGTGTCTTCCACGAAAGGCGATCTCAATGACTATAGCATAGGGTAACGATCACAGACCGGAAATAAATTGTATATTTGTACTTTCCTATTAATACAAGTATCTCCCAGTAGGGCTGAATACTTGTGTTGTAGACAAACATTTATTGGACGAAACAGCACGAATAGTAGTTCCCAGTGGTTATATACTGGGTACAAATAATAATACATAAATATTATTATATGGGGAACTTCCGAGGCGATAATAGGGAATAATAGAACAAAGAAGTATGTGTTAGCACTCGGAAAAATTGACAGACAAACAACAATAGAAAAAAACGAAGAACAATATATGGTCCGAAGTGGGATCGAACCCGTACTCAGTGGCACCGCGCCTTGCCACGAGAAGCCGAACGCTTGGTACACTGCCACGCAGCCAACTAAAAAATTGGCTATTGCAGTAGTGTCTTCCACGAAAGGCGATCTCAATGACTATAGCATAGGGTAACGATCACAGACCGGAAATAAATTGTATATTTGTACTTTCCTATTAATACAAGTATCTCCCAGTAGGGCTGAATACTTGTGTTGTAGACAAACATTTATTGGACGAAACAGCACGAATAGTAGTTCCCAGTGGTTATATACTGGGTACAAATAATAATACATAAATATTATTATATGGGGAACTTCCGAGGCGATAATAGGGAATAATAGAACAAAGAATCTTTGTTCTATTATTCCCTATTATCGCCTCGGAAGTTCCCCATATAATAATATTTATGTATTATTATTTGTACCCAGTATATAACCACTGGGAACTACTATTCGTGCTGTTTCGTCCAATAAATGTTTGTCTACAACACAAGTATTCAGCCCTACTGGGAGATACTTGTATTAATAGGAAAGTACAAATATACAATTTATTTCCGGTCTGTGATCGTTACCCTATGCTATAGTCATTGAGATCGCCTTTCGTGGAAGACACTACTGCAATAGCCAATTTTTTAGTTGGCTGCGTGGCAGTGTACCAAGCGTTCGGCTTCTCGTGGCAAGGCGCGGTGCCACTGAGTACGGGTTCGATCCCACTTCGGACCATATATTGTTCTTCGTTTTTTTCTATTGTTGTTTGTCTGTCAATTTTTCCGAGTGCTAACACATACTTCTTTGTTCTATTATTCCCTATTATCGCCTCGGAAGTTCCCCATATAATAATATTTATGTATTATTATTTGTACCCAGTATATAACCACTGGGAACTACTATTCGTGCTGTTTCGTCCAATAAATGTTTGTCTACAACACAAGTATTCAGCCCTACTGGGAGATACTTGTATTAATAGGAAAGTACAAATATACAATTTATTTCCGGTCTGTGATCGTTACCCTATGCTATAGTCATTGAGATCGCCTTTCGTGGAAGACACTACTGCAATAGCCAATTTTTTAGTTGGCTGCGTGGCAGTGTACCAAGCGTTCGGCTTCTCGTGGCAAGGCGCGGTGCCACTGAGTACGGGTTCGATCCCACTTCGGACCATATATTGTTCTTCGTTTTTTTCTATTGTTGTTTGTCTGTCAATTTTTCCGAGTGCTAACACATACTTCTTTGTTCTATTATTCCCTATTATCGCCTCGGAAGTTCCCCATATAATAATATTTATGTATTATTATTTGTACCCAGTATATAACCACTGGGAACTACTATTCGTGCTGTTTCGTCCAATAAATGTTTGTCTACAACACAAGTATTCAGCCCTACTGGGAGATACTTGTATTAATAGGAAAGTACAAATATACAATTTATTTCCGGTCTGTGATCGTTACCCTATGCTATAGTCATTGAGATCGCCTTTCGTGGAAGACACTACTGCAATAGCCAATTTTTTAGTTGGCTGCGTGGCAGTGTACCAAGCGTTCGGCTTCTCGTGGCAAGGCGCGGTGCCACTGAGTACGGGTTCGATCCCACTTCGGACCATATATTGTTCTTCGTTTTTTTCTATTGTTGTTTGTCTGTCAATTTTTCCGAGTGCTAACACATACTTCTTTGTTCTATTATTCCCTATTATCGCCTCGGAAGTTCCCCATATAATAATATTTATGTATTATTATTTGTACCCAGTATATAACCACTGGGAACTACTATTCGTGCTGTTTCGTCCAATAAATGTTTGTCTACAACACAAGTATTCAGCCCTACTGGGAGATACTTGTATTAATAGGAAAGTACAAATATACAATTTATTTCCGGTCTGTGATCGTTACCCTATGCTATAGTCATTGAGATCGCCTTTCGTGGAAGACACTACTGCAATAGCCAATTTTTTAGTTGGCTGCGTGGCAGTGTACCAAGCGTTCGGCTTCTCGTGGCAAGGCGCGGTGCCACTGAGTACGGGTTCGATCCCACTTCGGACCATATATTGTTCTTCGTTTTTTTCTATTGTTGTTTGTCAATTTTTCCGAGTGCTAACACATACTTCTTTGTTCTATTATTCCCTATTATCGCCTCGGAAGTTCCCCATATAATAATACTTCTGTTAGCCAGCCTGTTTTGACGCAGACTATTACCAGGGGAGACCACGAGGTGGTAGAACTGCTAGGTCTTGGTCAGCTGATGGTGTGCCAACCCTGCTATTGCGACCACAGGTCACAGGCGCTTCTGCTTCCTCAAGGAAGCTTTGTATACAGTGGAATGAATTCAAGACTAATATGCTTGTAAGCTTATGTTTGCCCGATGACTAAAGAAATGCACCTCTTCATCATCCACCCTTAAAAGGACGTTAAGTGGACGTGTCTGTGTTGTGTTGTAATTTGCAGTAAAACTGTGATATTTGTGACTTTCTGCCCAACACATCTGATTCCAGCACAACATTTTTTAGTACCGGGTTGTCATCTCTCTTTGATCACTACTCGCTTGGCCAGACTAGACAGGTTAGTTTGTTACTAGAGGCAGCACAGAGAGGTGGTGCAGAGTCTGGATGGTCCTGGTTCACTGATCCTGTGCAAGCCATCAGTTGTGGGTCGCTGACAACTTCCAGCTCTGCTGCTGGAAGGCATCTTTGCCTCCCAAGTTTAATATAGAGATAAGAGAAATGGTCATGCAGCCAATCATGCCATCTACAATTAGGAAGAGAAAGATGGACAAATTATGGCATATGTTGAGAAGAGACACGATAATTTAAAACAGGCTCTTGTATGGGAATACAGAAAAAGAGGAAGATTCAGTGAGACACTGAAAAAAACACTTATAAAAGAAACAAATCCTTATCTATTCTGGGTGAGGTGTTTGATCAAATGCGTCTATGTCTGCCAAACTTGCTTCTCTTATCAGTGTCTCTCTAGGTGTTCCTCTTTTATATCCTGATGTCTCCCATGTAATAGCCTGTTTTGAAATTCTTTTATTGTCTCTCCTCAACATATATTTGTCCTATCTTCCTAATTGTAGATGAGGTTGATGATTGCATGGCCATTTCTCACATCTAATTATTCACCTTGAATTCATTCCATTGAATATTCTTCTTAAGCATTTGTCTTTAAAAGCTTTTATTTATCAATCTCTTTTGTTTTCCAGTTTTCATGTGCATGATTATAGGTTGATGATACATTTGCGTTGTATATTCTAAGTTTAGTTTTCCTATCTATTTGTCTATCTATTGTCCTTTTGAGCTGAAGACGGCACATAGGACAGAACAACATTCTCAAAAACAGAAACCTTGCGTGCCAAAATGACTTTTTTACAATGACAGCTTGTCAAGCCATCGATCAATCTCCTTAGTCGCCTCTTACGACATGCCTGGAAGGTCACAGTGTCACTATTCTTTACATCCCTCATGAGGCCCTGGTAACACACAGATGTTAGTTTTCCTACTTAATGCTTTTTATTTCCTTATTTTTCCCAGGTTTTAAAAATTTGCTGCTGCTTTTGCTATCCTGCTGCTAATCTATTTTTTAATTGTTTTTTGTTATCTCACTTTCTTGATCTATATTATTATCTATATTACTACCAAGATATATTTAGAGTGGTCTACTTTTTTCCAGAAACAAGTTAGCAAATAAAAAAAAAAAATATATATATATATATATATATATATATATATATATATATATATATAAACACACTCATCAGTTACAAATTTTACCTATCTAGGCAGCAAAATGTCCAGAGATGGAGATATAATATCAGAATTCATGATATGCACCGCACTAGCATCAAATGCTTTCAACAAACTGATGAACATATGGAGATCCAATGTTCTCAGTAAATGGACAAAACTTAAGACTGTTCAACTTCTGTAGATACCAGTGCTAACATATTGATGTGAAAGCTGGAAATCCACCAAGACTTTGGATAAGAAATTAAATGCCTTAGAAAACAAATATCTTCGCATTATCTCAAATATAAGCTGAAATGAAAACATTTAAAATGAACAGATAAGAGATTAATCTGAACAAGAATATGTGTCGAGTTTTATAAGAAAAAGGTGTAGGAAATACATCTGTCATGTGCTGAGAATTAATGAAAAAAATACTTCCCCATTATGCATTCATGTGGAAACCATCTGGTAAAAGAAAACATGGCAGACCCAGAGAATCACTACACAGAATGATTACTAGGGAAAGCACAACCAAGAACTAGTAAAAAAATTGTCAGTCGTGGAGAACTATGACTTCCACTCTGTGTGCTGTCTTTGAGCACGTTAGAGGATGTGCCATCTTCGACCTAAAAGGAACATGATTGAATACACTTACCTCCCCACCCCCCAAACAATGTAGTATGGCTGTTCAGCAGCTGACCTTTTTTTTGTCTTCTTCATGGCATGGTGTGAACCATTCCATTCAACATCAGACTAGTCTTCAATGTTATGTTAAACCGAAACTAACCATTAGAACTAAGAACAGCAAAATGTTATATCTTCTCAACATATCTGTATGGTGCAGAAACATGGATGTTAGACAAGAAAACAGAACAGAAAATTGAAGTCTTTGAAATGTGGATATATAGAAGAATAGATAGAATTGGATGGAAAGAAAAGAAAACAAACGATGAAGTCTTAAAACAACTAAAAATGAAAAGAGAACTACTAAACACAATTCAAAACAAGACAAATGCAATTTTAGGGCTACGTTAAAAGACACAACTACCTACTAAAAGTAATCTTGGAGGGGAAAATATAAGGTAAAAGAGGCAGACCAAGACTAACATGGACGAGTAACATCAAAAGATGGACAAGTCAGCCTATGACAAACTGCACCATCAAAGCAAGAGACAGAGCAGAATAGTGCTCCATGGTAGCCAACCTTCGTTGCGGAGATGGCACTCGATGATGATGAACTATTAAAATATTGTAGTTAAACATTTTAATTTGTTATATGTCTAATTGTAGCGTTGCAGGTTGGCTTCTGTATTTATAGTCCACTTCTAATGTAGGTTTGTAAGTTTGGTATGATTTGATTGGACAGTATACATAGAAAATTTTTGCAGTTCTGTATAAATTTGTGTTGATTTATATTTAATATGAAAATAATGCAGAAAGTCTGCAAAATGATCTGATTTCCCAGACAAATTTCCTTGTAAGACTTCTTTCTTTCAACTCCCTGTGAGGCATAAGTGTTCAACAAACACTTTCCAAGCAATCATTCTCTTAAGGTTGCTTCATGTCTTCCCCGTCTTCTTCATCTCTGCTTTCACCTGACTTCTCCAATAATATTTTGGCCTTTTTGTCTCCCATGGGGACTCTTAAAAATTAAGGCTTTGTTGGGGGACTGGTAGGCCTCGAGGCAAGACACCGGCCTCAAGACAGAGAGGTTGTCGGTTCAAATCCTGGCTGTGGGATTTTTATTTATGATTTCTCTCTGTGACAACCACCCCTGGTCTCAGCAGTGAGGCCCGGCTTGAAACGTCAATTACTCATCGACGGAAAAATATGAGTACCTCCGAAGACGGAGTTATCTGCCTGTGCAGCGAGGGAACCCCGTGCACACGGCTGCCAGGGAAAAATAGATTAACACTCAAAATTCAGTTCCTAGTTCCTTGGGGCTTCAGCAGAGGTAAAAGATGGCGAACGCAAAAAAAAAACACAAAAAAAAACGCTTTGTTGTGTAAAACTGAATGGGTAAATAATTGTAAGGCTGACGAGCAGGGAACAAGTTGGACACAGTGCATTGTGACAGCTTTACATAGGAGATACAGTGCATTGTGACAGCTTTACATAGGAGACAGTGCATTGTGACAGCTTTACATAGGAGATACAGTGCATTGTGACAGCTTTACATAGGAGATACAGTGCATTGTGACAACTTTACATAGGAGATACAATGCATTGCAGAAGATCTGTTTGTCATGTGATCTTTAAGATAAGTGTAAATTAAAAGCACATAGCATATTATGTAAAAAAAAATGTAAAGTTCAGGCACATGGCAGTGTAAAATGTTTTAACCTGATCAGTAGTATTTGAAGGTAAGAGGGCGAGTGCTCCTAAATATAACTTCTTTCTTGAATTCTTCAAGACATCAAGGAATAACCAATGACGTTTGAGATAAGAAGCCACAAAACTAGTTCTACTCTTAAGGTAAACCGTTAACTGTTGCTGGAAATGAGATCACATTACTCTGGGAAAATTCATCTTGTTACTTTCAGCAAATGAAAGTGTGTGCATATAAAGATGCTTCCAGTAGCTTGTTGGATGTGGACACATGCTACTCACCCTTCCAGACTTCCAATCATAACTATTTGACTTCACAGCTGTTTGTTTTCATTCCAAAGTGGCATTTTAGATCTAAATTTGGACATTTTGCAGCATTTGTGGATGAAGATGCAGGGTCAAGGCAAAGAAATGCATAAAAATGGGAAGCTGCAGTAAAGCTAATTGTAAGGAGAAATGAAACAAAATATAGAAACAAAATTAGAAGAAAAAATGATATGGTGAAAGCTTTATGTAATCAATGGATGACACAAGTTTCAATTTGTGTTGTCCATATATTACGTAATGCATTCACCTTACTGTTTTTTTCTATATTTTTTTCCCCATTTCTCCTGGATAAAGATATTCTGATCCTAGTACATTTCTCTCATTCTTAAAATTGATATTTTATGTATTTTTTTTTTCCAAATTGTGATACCAGAAACAAAATGTACAGTTTTTTTAGCTGTAGTAAAATTAATCTGAGAATAAAACTGTAGTAGTTAGTGCTCATAACTCAAAGATTGGCAAATCTAAGATTTTCGGGAGATGCAATATTTAATTTTTAACCACAAAAGTCTTTAAATTTTAAGATAATCTTCTTACTAGCTACTTTGAATGTATAAAAGAAGATGCATGTGTATTTTATCTTTCTGGAAAGACACAAATAAGCAAGTCAACTAATGTAGCAGTGACAAACAACTGTGATATCTTTCATTCCTTGTATGTCTTTCCGGAAGAGGCAGGTTTGCAGTTATTTTGTTGTTAGCTTTGTGGACTGTGTTTACTTGATTCTGTCTTGTTATGGAGCCAAGCCATTTAATTTGTTGTTGCTCTATATGGTCAACTGCAAGGGCGTTCCTTAGGTTGTTTCTTATCAATCATCATCAAGTACTACCTCTGAAGTCGAAGTAAATCTGCCTGCATGGTGAGGGGCATCCTGTAATTGGATAAAACAGACTTTACACGCAAAATTCAGTCCCACAAAATTGAGTGGGTGGGACTTCGTCAGAGGTCAAAGCTGACGAAAGCAAACGAACGAACGATCATCAAGTACCGGGTCTACTGGCGTAGGTGATCATGTCTCTCCACAACTTTCGATCTCGACAGTTCTTTATCGTTTCTGTTATTGACCTTCTGCCAAGCCATTCTCTTAAACTGTCTGGTATTTTCTCTCTTTGCTTCCCTCTATCTCTTCGTCCTTCAATTTTTCCACTTGTTACAATATATTCCAGTTGTTCTCTTCTCATTACATGGCCAAAAAATTATGATTGTTTCTTCCTAATATTGGAAATTAGCTCTCTTTTTTCTCACGTTGGCCTCTTTCAGAATGTTTTCATTACTCTTCTTAGCTGTCCATGGTGAAGTAGTAGAGTAAGAACTCTTTTTCTTGTTTCTATTGTCAAAAATGGATTACATAGTATCTTCCTCATTTTCTGGAAAGCTGCTTTTGCCTGAGCCATTCTGCATCTCACCTCTTTTGTACATCTTCCGTCTGAGGTTAACAAAGTTCCCAAATATTTAAATCCATTTACCTGTTTTAATATTGTTCCACATGTCTTTATTTTTGCTTTCTTTCACTATAATGTCCAACATTCTCATCAATAGCTATATCTTAAGGTAAATAATGCTTGCTTGTGTTCACTAAATGGCTAAAAGTATACATCTCTTAGTCATCTGCCCTTAAAAGGACGTTAAGTGGGCATGTATGTGTTGTGTTGTAGTACAAATGTGATATTTGCACCTTTCGACCGACATCCAACTTCAGCATGGCATTTTTGAGAACCACATTTCCTTCCCTCGTGATCCCTAATCACTTGGTCAGACTAGACTGGTTATTCTGTTACTAAAGGCACTGCAAAGAAGTGGAGTAGAGTCTGTATGGTTCAGATTTATGAATCCTGGCACAAGCTATGATTCACAGGCAGCTTCAGATTTGTTGTTGTTAGATGCCTAGGCCTCCTGAAGATAAAATGCAAACATGAGCATTCAGTAGTTATGAAAAACAAATACAACAGACATTTTGGTCATTATATCATTACCTAGACACAGGAACCAACCAAAATTAACAATGATCATGAGGATAAACAACTCAAACAGGAACTATTACCAGAACAAATGAAAACAAAATTACAATAGCCTGAACTATGAAAATCAGCTGGTTGTCTTTAATGAGATTAAATTATTTATTTAAATCTGTGATTGTAAATGAAGTTGAATGGCAGTCGATAAATGGATGAAGTGAGAATCAAATTCTAGATTTGCTAAGCTACAAAATTTGGAAGCACATGATGGTGATGATAATGTGAAAGACAAAACTAAGAAGTTGAATGTGGTTTATATGCTTAATGGCCATGTAAGATGATTCAAGAATTCAGATTTTATGGGTTGCTGTTAAAACCGCTGGAAATGTAGGATGGAAGCAACCCATATTATCTACAGCCTTATTGACAGCCATAAACGAGAAAGAAATATACTGGACATTTTTTCAATGTTTATTTTTTTTTTATTTTGATGAAAAAATATTTTTTTGCTTTTTAAAATGTAACTGAAAATAACAAATGGATACATTTTACAACTATCTCTGTATTAGATTTGCCTCTGAAACACATCAAATGGCAGAACAAAGTAATCAACTCTGACACCCTGCAGTGTTCTAGGCTACCATCTTGTATGACAACACTGGGGAGCTGGAGATGTCTGGGATGGAAGAATGAGCAACAACCATACCCCCAAAAACAAATTTGTTATTCATCTATCTATTGACTTTTTGAGCCAAAGTCGGCCCATAGGGCATAGATCCCGATACTCTTTCTTCCTTTTTAAATTTTCTTTAAAATCAGAGACTAGCAGCCTCAATCTTTGCAAAGATCTCTTATCAAATCTTGCTATTCGTCTCTGTTCTGTGCAAGCATCTCGATCTCATTGAGAGAACCGATTCCTACTGCCTTTGCCTCTCTTGGTTGGCCTCTTTAAATTTGTTATACTGAACTCATATTAGAGATACAGCTTGTGGGAGTAGACCAAAACTAACATATAAAGATATCCGTTAGGTTTCCCGAAAGGATTTTTCCGTTATTAAAAAAGAATGAACTAGTTTAGCAGAAGAGTGTAACAAACAAAAGAAACATAAGAAATTGCACATTTGAAATGATAAAGTTTAGGTTAGAAGATCAAAGAAATGAGGCTTACAACATAAATATGTCTTATTCATTGTGTTGCTGGAGTTGCTACAGGCTGGATAAGCCTAAACAGAAACTGCTCAGTGTCTGACTAATGAAGACTGAAAACAATCTTTTCAATGTCTGATTAAACACATGAATAAACTTCACTTGTCAGATATGCCACTTTGTACATGTGGGATAAATGATGAAACACTTCAAAAGTTGGATAAATGATGAAACACTTCAAAAGTGGGATAAATGATGAAACATTATTGACTCATGTTTAACTAGCTAAGAAAGAAATTGTTACCATAGAGATGAGATGTTTGAGAAAAGCACTTGGCATGATGAGATGAGACCAAATTATAAATGTCTTACAATAGCACTGAATTGGGCACTGAATCAATTCTAAACTACATACAGTGAGACAACAAATGAAATAGTTTGCTCATCTGGAAAGAAATGATACTATCCATACAAAACATATAATAAAAGAGGAGATGGAAGAAGAGCATGTGATAGGTCCAGAATAAGATGGGCTGATTATATCTGAGAAATGTTACAACATCATCAATTGACAATGGTTGAGGCCCAAGAAGGACAAGAACTAGAGCAATTTATCTCCCTTGACACCAAAGGGATATAGGAGGAAGTGATAATAGAGGAGGGAGATGTATTGACTCAACAATGCAATTAAAGATTCAGGATCAAAATAGGAGCTCCGGAGTCACACATATAATATATCACATCTGATGATGTAGATACCAGGATGTGAACACAAGAATGACAGAAAGATTGTTCTATTTTCTTCATTGTTCTCCATTTGTTGGGGATCTCTGCCATCCATCACCATGGTCCAAAGTTCCCCCACTGACCCCTACATCTTTTCCTTCATAGCCATCTCAGAGGGTCACAATTTGTCTCAAAATATAAGGTTAAGACTGAAAAATGTGATCAAATTACTTCTGTGCTTTCTGTTGTATGTATTTTTTCAAGTGAAGACATAAATACCCGAGTCATTTATGTTTTCCAATCTTCAAGACTTACATAAATATTTATATTTTTTTTTAAACAGGGGAAAAAACATTAAATAGCAAACCCTTGGAAAAACCAATGTGAAATATAATTTTTAAAGACACACATCAATAAGTAAGATACTTCTTTACACGTGGCAGAAATGAATTTCTAAATCAACTTAATTCTTATGTAACAAATATTCAGAATACTTTACATAATTCCTATTAGATAATCTTCAACACTTTACAAAATGCCTATTAGATAATCTCAAACACTTTACATAATTCCTATTCATAAATCTTCAACACTTTACACAACGCCTATTAGATTTTCAGCTTTACTGCAATCCAGTTATTTAATTAATAGCATAAAAGATGAAAATCAATAGAGAACAGAAACATTTGTCAGCAAGATAAACAAAGTTACAGCAATTTAAAAATGGCTGTCATCAAATGTTTTCATACATATTCTTTCATGAGAGCAGGGTGCATATATGGACAATGACCAAGCTATAGAAGACAGCATTGAGGTTTTTGAGATGTTGAGCAAAGGACACATTAGAAATTAAAAGTAAACAACACAGGTAATGGAAAGTAGACCAAATACCTTCAAAATCGAATGCCTATAAAGATTTAAAAATCAATTGGAAATTTTTCAAATAAGAATCAATTTTGAAGAAACCAACCTTTGTTTTAAACTTGGTTAGATGTTCAAATTGACAAAGATATGTACTTACAATTATCAAAAGAGAATTCCACCTTCAGGAACTACTCATTTGGAGAAAGAGGAAGATTGAAATAGAAGCTATGCATAGATGAGGCGAGTCGGTCATGGAGTTGAAAAATCTGCAAGATCTTGCAGTGCAATAGTCAAGATGGTGTGCAATAATTTCTGTCCCGTAAAGGAACATAATGATGGTAATGAAAGTCATTAAAAAATCAGGAAGCAAAGAAATGAATAAAAAGCAGGTTAAAATATTGAAGACATGTGAAATCTACAGACATGAGTTTGAAAATGCTGTAGTTAGGAAGGGCACATTGAGATAACTAGAAGCATCCTCAAGGCAAGAAATAGGAAATGGTGAACACTTCGTTCAAATTTCTGTGGGTAAAGTTATCTGAATAAGGGCCTGAAAAAGTTATGTGAATAAGGGCTAAAAAAAAAAAAGTTACGTGAACAGAAGCCCCAAAAAATTGTGAATAAGGGCTCAAAAAAAGTTAGGTGAATAAGGGCCCAAATGGATGGAAGAATGAACTGTCACATATAAATTACAGATGTAAATGTTATATTGTACAGTTTAAATATTCTCTGTGCATCGTATATGAATATAATATATGTTGCTTTATGGCATTTTCTAAACCTTAAAAATTTTAACTTATGAGTAATGAGATCGTAGCCAGTCACAAATTTTATAAAAATATAAGAAAAAATGTTAAGGAAGTGAGAGATTTATTAAAAACATACAAATGATACCATTTCTGAGCTAAAGTACAAAATGCTCAAACTAAAGACCTTTCAAAACAGGCAGCATACAGGGTGCTTAACATAACATTATCTCTAACATAGATCTCCACAAGAAAACTTGCACTAATGATGTCACTACAGAGGTCCTAAAAAGAAGCTAGTTTTTGATAGGCCATGTTCCCAGAAGGCAGTGGATAACTATACAAATGTAGCCTTTCGATAGACTTCAGATGGCAGAAGACCAAATATGACACAGTGTAGAATGGTTGATAAATTAATGGAAAACTGTTTCCTATAGAGTGCTTGAAAGGTTGGCTTATAACAAACAATGGTGGAGTCCTCTAGGAGTGTCCTTAAGTGAAAGGACATAAAGAGGAATAATTGTGTATCTATCTATTGTCCCTTCGAGCCGAAGACGGCACATAGAGCAGAACCACAATCTCAAAAACAGAGACCTTGCGTGCCAAAGTAGCACATATTGCAGAGATCACTGCTCTAAAATATATGGCGCTGTTTCCATAACAATACTTTTTACAATGACAGCTTGTCAAGCCATCGATCAACATCCTTAGTTGCCTCTTACGACATGCCTGGAAGGTCAGTGTCACTATTCTTTACTTCCCTCATAATGAGGCCCTGGTAACACACAGGAAATTATTGTATATAATTGTGTATGCTAAGTACAAAATGGCAGGCTCACTAATACATGAAGTCATGAAAACCCGCAAGAACATTGTCCCAGACAGCAGAAGTAGAGAAAATGTCCAAGAATAGGGATGGATTGAGAAACCTTGTCTGTGGTCTCTGTTCCAATATGGGGCTTAAAGGGCTTTGATTGATTTATTGAGATGATCTCTTTTGAAACAGACAAAGAAGACAAGTGTTCCATCAGTACCATACCATTTTTTTCCCTATTTTGTTTATATATATATATATATATATATATATATACATTACCCCAAAAATCATGTGCCCAAGGTCTGTAAAATATATGGTAACTAATACCATATTCCCTATACACTACTTGGCGGTTTATATTATATATATATATATATATTTCTCCTCACTATTATCTTTATTGCAGCTTTGCATTATGATGCATTTATGTGCATTTCTTTGCCTTGACCCTTACTAGTACAATACCGCTGCTACTTTATGTTTGTATATCGTAAAAGTAAGTAAGTAAAGACCTCCCGTCACGCCAGGTGGCGTATAGGGAATATGGTGTTAGTGACTATAAATTTTAGACCTTCAGCACATGATTTTTGGGGTAATGTGGTCGGTATTAGGCCCGTGCCATTTTACTTTCCCAGAAAAAAAAAAGGTACCCATTTAAGGCTGGGTGAACCTGGAAGCCATCGGTTGGGATCGAACCCTACCCCTTGTCCTTTGTTTGTATATCATCCTACGTGTTTACTCTAGTACATATTTTATTTTAGGCTGCCATTAAATTATTATATTTTAAAATTATTTATTTTAAATACATATTTGTACTTTGTATGTTTGTTCCTGTTGAAGGCCTATTGTGCCGAAACATCATTCTGGTTTGCTTGTTACATGAAGCTTTAACCATATCATTTTAAAAATATATATATTTGTTCATTTCTCCTCTCTATTAGCTTCACTGCAGCTTTGCATTAAGGTGCCTTGACCCTACTAGTACAATACCGCTGCTACTCTATGGTTGTATATCATCCTACGTGTTTACTGGGAGCCGCGATAGCTCAGTGGTTAGTGAACTGGACTACAAAGGACAAAAAGTAGGGTTCAATCCCAAACCGACGGCTTCCGGGTTCACCCAGCCTTTAATGGGTACCTGATTTTTTTTCTGGGAAAGTAAAGCGGCACGGGCGTAATACCGACCACATTACCCCAAAAACCATGTGCCAAAGGTCTGTAAATGGTCACTAACACCGTATTCCCTATACGCCACTTGGCGTGACAGGGGTACTTTACTTTTTTTTTAACGTGTATACTCTAGTACATATTTTATATTAGGCTGCCATTAAATTATTATAATTTTAAAATTAATTATTTTTAATACATATTTGTACGTGTGTTGTATGTTTGTTCCCGTTGAAGGCCTATTGCGCCAAAATCACATTCTGGTTTATGTTGCCCACATGTTGCATGAAGCTTTAACCACACTGTTTTTTTTCTTCTTCTATTTTTTTATTCTACATATATATTTTTTCATTTCTCCTGTTCCATCAGTCTCTTCTTTCAACACTCAACCACTGACAACACAGTCTTCTTACCATCAGGGCATACAAGGGGGCATACAAGAGGCATGGCTGTAAAGAGTAATCATCTCACAGTGGAAAGAGAAAGTCTGTCTTCGCAGCACATGATGGACAGACATGGGTTAATGCATAACATTTGACAAATGCTGCCTTTCTAAAGAATAAAAACAAAGATATTATGCAAACCGACATTTACCAACGTAGATAAGAAATGAGCTCTTCAGTGTGAAGCCAGTATTGTCTTATGGAAGTGAATCATGGTAAACTAGGCAGCAGACAAGAAAATTCTTGGTGGCCACAGAATTGCAGTTTTAATGCTGAGGTAGGTAAAGGTAAAGTACCTGACTTGAATTGGCATCTTAGCATGCAAGTTTTCACCCATATGTGCTTGGCCATCTATCCAGAAGTGTTTGGAGACTTCTGGATAAAGTCACTTCATGCATCAAAGCTCACGATGTAAGGCGGCATTCTTCATCTTCCCAGAGTACTACCCTGTTACCCATTTCTGCCAGCCGGCTTGGTCGATTGTGGGGGTATTTTTTTTTCCAACCATGAGTACAATTCACACTGCTTCTAGCAGGAGTCAAACACTTGTTGTCCGAATATCGGTAGTTCCGTTGGATGGTTTTCCATAATAGGCTACCGAGACTGAGAGTACTAGGCCAGGTAAAAGCAATAATAAAGATACTCTGTAATGAGGCCAAAGCAAAAATAAAACTTACTGACAACATCGTGTGGAGATAATAATAATTTTTTGGCTATGCTCTGAAAAAGAAAGAGCTGGAATATATTCTGAAAACTGAGGAAATGTAAAGAAAAAAAAGATGGGGTAAAAAGAGAGAAAAGAGACCTGACAGTTTAAGAGAATGGTCTCGTAAGAAGTCAACAAACAATACTGTAAATATAGAAAGGGTGAAAAGATACGACCATCTATACCAGATGCACAATAATTGGTGAATTTTTTTACTTTAGTGCTGTACAGGGTAAGCATAAAAATGCTCCATGATTTACCTGGAAATACAACTACCTGGATGATTCCAGAACTAGAAGCTGAGGGTGGTGACTACCTTTTTCAGCAAGATTGGGCACTGGCATACTCGCTGTCTGCAAATTTCTCAATGCATACCTGTCAAAGAGATGAATTAGCCATGCTGGACAAAATTGACTAGGTTTTCTGCAAGTGGCCCCCCGAGATCATCGGACCTAACTGTTTGTGACTTTTTCCTTTGGGGGTATGTGAAGAACAGAATTTATTTGCCTCCACCACCTGCAACCCTGGATGATCTGTAGGAACGCATCATCTGAGCCGTAAACTTGATCATGCCAGACATACTGCAGAGAGTCTGGTCTGAGCTAGATTATTGCAACAATGTTTGCCAAATAAAGGACACATAATATCAATAGTGTGTGTGATACCAACCAGTACCACATGAAGCTTTATGAGTTGAATGCAAATGCAGCCACCAATGTGTAAGAATAACCTAATAAAGTTACACTATACCAGTTGGAGCGCAAACATGTGTTTTGTGCTCACCCTGTTTATTGCAAAGTTCTTTTTAAGGCAATATTTTCTAATATCATTTCTTATTTGTCCATGTTAGCATGAACATGCTTCACTTTCTTTTCTGTTATTTATTTTTATTTGAGAATAATAGACATTCACTATTATGCAAGACTATACTTTTTTTTCTCCAAAATCTCATTCTATAAATATTTTGTTACTTCTAAGCATATCTTTATCTTAGTCCAATTCTATTGTAATAATTTCAGTATGCAAGTGTGTGTTTCACTTTGTTCTACAATAATCTCACAATTCACAAAATCAGTGCTCCCACTACATGATAAATTATTTATGCCCCAAACAAAAATTTTTCATTCATTTCTTTCTCATTACTTGTCCCCATCATTATGTGCTATTTGATGTATTTTATATATAAAGTATATGGAATTTTAAGAGCAAACACTAATTCTTTAATAGTAACACAAAATATATGAATAAATGATCAACTGTGTTAAAAATAAAACGGAAATTATTTGGGGCCAATTTCCTCATTTCCTTTGCCAATTTTGAAAAACAGTAGGAAACATTTTTTGGACATATTTTTAATAACTTGAAGTATATATTTGGAAAAACTTGGCTAA
This sequence comes from Megaustenia siamemsis, assembly GCA_032433765.1. NCBI lineage: Eukaryota > Metazoa > Mollusca > Gastropoda > Stylommatophora > Ariophantidae > Megaustenia > Megaustenia siamemsis. Next base: position 54,074,702 of record JAVIAB010000091.1, read on the forward strand.
TGAAGAACTGACCAATGCATGTCTACATATCTCCAAATTTGTGCATGCAGTCAATTACTTAAGGGAAATGAAGACACAGAAAGAACACGTGTGGTAGTTTTAAGCTTCAAATATTGTCTTTCCATCTCTAGTTGAAAACATCATGATACAAGTTCAAACAACAAATCATCTAGCTCTCCTGCATCATCGTCATCATCATCATCATCGTCGTCATCATCGCTGTCTGCTGGACTAAGTTCTGCCATGTCTAATCCATCATCACCTTCGTTATCATCATCACTGTCATCTGTCATGACATAAAAAACATTGAAAAATGTAAGCATAAAAAGAAAAACTTTTTTTTCACAAACAAATACAAATTTTGCTATTCGGTTCTGCATAACTTTGATCATTATCATCATGTGCCATACCGGTTGGCGTAGGCGATCATGTCCTTCCACAATCTTCTATCCACATTGCATCGCATCAGTTCTGTTGTTGACTGTTTTCCATGACATGACACCAAGCTATACAATATTTTCTCTCTTTGTCGTCCGCGATCTCTCTTTCCTTTTATTTTGCCAGTTGTAACCAAGTATTCCAACTTTCCTCTTCTCATGATGAGCCCGAAAAATGTTGACTGCTTCTTTCTGATGTTTTTTAGGGGGCTCCCTTTTTGTGTTGGCCTCTTTGAGAACTTCCTCATTGGTCTTTTTAGCTGTCCAAGGAACTTTCAACATTTTTGGATATAATGTCCATAATATAATTATAGTATATATACTGCACTGGGCATGCAGGGGTTTGTGGTAATGAGATATCCAACAGGTTGGTGAGGTCCCCCATTGCACAAGAAACCTTAACCCTAGATTACGATATCATCTTACAAATTATCACCTCAAAATACAAATTCTTCAAATTTGATAGTTTGCTGCAGGCAAACATCCCCCTCCCCCTTTCTAATTACTACTTCCGGTGACCCCTGAGTGTTGGATTTGTTTCATTTGATGTTTGATTTGTTTCAAGTGTGGTGTAAAAAGTACCAAGGTATTATAGAAAAAGGGGTGTTTTTTCATAAATTGTACCAATTTTCAAGAAATTCTTTTTTTTTCTTATGACGGGGGAAGTCTCCTCGGCTGTCGTGAAGACATCAAACAAACTTTTGTAACATAGGATAGACCGTGAACAATGCTTAGAGAGAGACGAACATACGGTTGGATTGACAGACTGAAAGCCGCCATGTGAATAGACAACGTAACACCTTCGTTAGCCACGGCACCAAGCATTCAAATTTCAGGCCATAAATTTAATGTAACCCAGGAAATGATTACAGCATGAGATTCCTGTGTCTCTGCTTGGGTAAACACACAACTGTGCAGCAAAAGCTGAATGAAAATATTATTTTTCAAACTTCAAATGAAACAAAAAAGTGGTAGTAATATTTACGACATACTATGAAAATGTGACCCACAGATAGGTATCATAATCTAGGGTTAAAAATGGACATGTAAGACATTGCGAGGGCTTTGAAATAACACCTCTCATTGGCAGATGACAAGGGATAAGCCACATGTCAAAGAAATTGTGGAACACGGAGCCACAAAGGGTGAAAGCAGAAATAGCTCCTCAGCAGAAAAGAACACAACACATTCAAGCAAAGCAGAACAGGAACAATCAGTATATGAACACTGTGATGGTTGCTGGAATGGGCAGAAGAACAGTTATAGGGATACCTTGACTGCGGTGAAGCCAGTTCAAACTAAGGACTAAACTTTTGCTATACATCTCATCTTCTTCTTTCTTCTACCTTTCAGCTCCCTGTGGAGCATAGGTCGTCAACAAACACTTTCAAAGTCGTTCTGTTTCTTGCCATTCTTTCAAGATCATTCCATGTCTTCCCCATCATCTTCATCTCTGCTTCTGTCTGTCTTCTCCAAGAATTTCTTGGTCTTCCTCTTATACATCTCATCTGGCAAGGGCAAATTGACTGGGTGGAAGTCTGTACCAGTTCTCCATTGTTTGTACAGCAGGTTGTTTCTGTGGGCCATATTTTTATTTGTTGGAGGGAGAGAAAACAGATAACATCTTGTGCCCTCTCTGCTATGGAAGAAAGATGACACACTCTCTCTTCATGTAAAACAGTATTAAGTCAAGAGTGCTATTTGTGGTGACATAACAAAGTACTGCATGAAATGGCTACCCATGTAGACAGAGTTCAAATGATGAAATGGCTACCCATGTAGACAGAGTTCAAATGAACAAATGCCAACAGTAAGGCCCAACCAGCAATAAACATCCATTTCTTTAGAGCCAAACAGACTACAAAACAAACCAAAAGCAACAACTTGACAATCTTGGACATAGCAAAGATGTGGACATCTCAGGTGGAAGGAGGGAGCACCCACTGAACATCAAAGTGATATCAGATATATATATACACTATTAATGACCCACAACATAATAACTGAGTTTTCTGTGTCATTTGAATCTAGATTAGCGGAATGACATGTTTGTTGGATTATGTCATGGTAATCAGATTGACTTTTTTGCCACAGCTTAGGTAAATTTGATATTCTATCTATCTATTGTCCCTTCGAGCCAAAGACGGCACATAGGGCAGAACTACAATCTCAAAAACAGAAAACTTGCGTGCCAAAATGGCACATATTGCAGAGATCACTACTTCTGTTTCCATAACAATGCTTTTTACAATGACAGCTTGTCAAGCCATCAATCAACCTCCTTAGTCGCCTCTTAAATTTTATATTACCAGTAATCAAATACACAGAGACAAAGATGAAAGTGATTTGAACATTTACGGTGCATGAACTCCTCAGCACCAGCGTCAAAAGCTTTTAACAACAAAATAGAACAACCAAGATACAGGGGTAGACCAAGAAGATGGATTGAGGGAATTTACAACATAATAAGTAAAATGTAAAGAGCCAAATGGTGTATAGGGAATATGGTGTTAGTGGCCATATCTTTTATAGACCTTTTGCACATGATTTTTGGGGGTAATGTGGTTGGTATTACGCCTGTGCCACTTTACTTTCCCAGAAAAAATTCTGGTACTTATTAAAGGCTGGGTGAAACTGGATGTTGTCAATCAGGATCGAACTTTTGTCATTTGTAGTCCAGTTCACTAACCACTGAGCTATCGTGGCTCCCTACAACATAATAAAACAATATAATATCCCTATGTATCAAGCCACAGAGAGTGCCCTTGATAGAAAGCACATCATTGACTTAAGGCTGTGATTCGTACAACCAAAAAGTAGAACTGAATAAAAGGAGTAGGCAAATTATTATGCAATTGTCACGAGACCGTCAAGTATTTCAGTGAGATCTGAAAATTACTAAGTCATTTCTATAACATGAACATAATTATTATCCACCTTGATCAGACGATGCATCTGCAAAATCCAGAACGACATCGTCATCATCATCCAGATCAGCATCATCATCATCGTCCTCATCATCATAATCATCAGGCTCATCATCTTGTTGATTGTCATCATCGTCATCAAGCTAGTTAAGTGAAAGACAAAAATAAACATTCCGGTTAAGTCTCTTGTATCCCCTATGACAACAGTTGATAGTGAGAAAAAGACTGAGTGAATTGGTGTCATGGAAGTGGCCCATAAGGAATTTTAGGTCTTCACCAGAGGAATAAATGAGCTATGGAAGCACTTTTAACCATAACATTACATATAACTAAAGCATCTAACAGATTTATTATTAAAAATGGAATTCAGGGCACTTCATTTCTTCTGGGCACATCTTTCAGGGAACATAGCCCACAGCCCTCACTCTTCTGATTTCTTTCTTTCCCTCCTCAAGGCCATATAGTTTTTCTTTTGCCAAGCATCTTGTGTCTCTTCGGTACCAAGAATGTTACAGTGATATTAACTCCACTGTATTGTAGTTCTTTAGCACAGTGCTCACAGTTGCAAATAAAAATGCAATTATACTTTCCCAAAGTAAACATTGTAGCTTTTACCCAAGTAAATTACATATGCAATGATACAAAACTTAGACAGATTGCTGTGAATAGCATTAGCCTCAGATGGAAGATGTCTTACTGAGGTAAAAAGTAGATTTATTCAGACCAAATATATTTGTAATAAAAAGAGAAATATTTTATGCAGCAAGTCACCACTGAAAGTTATAAAAACTCTTACAGTAGCATATAGAACCAGTGCTGCTTTGAGGTTGCGAAACATGGATGGTAAACAAAGAGATACAACACTAGATAGAATCAGCTGAAATGTGGTTTCTTTAAGAGGATGGTGTGTCCAGCCAAAAAATTCATTCAAGTGGTACTAAAACAGGCAGATGAAAAGAGAAGGATAATAAAATAAATCAGAAAAAGACAGTCCAGATATGTGGGGCATGTGAGGAGAAGAGGCAGGTTGGAAAATGTGTAATGGGATTACTGATGTAAAAGCATGAGAATAAATGCAATGGGGAGATGACTTAAAACTATAAGTTAGGGTGTGTGATATGTCTTGAATTAGTGATAGTTAAATAGATCAGCAGTCAGATCAGTTGGTCAAGTTTGTCCATGATAAGTGTTTTTTTGCAAGAGAAAGACAGGTAGAATGGAGAGAGCTTTCTTTGTTCATATAAGAGAGTCAAATAGAATGGAGAGAGCTTTCTTTGTTCATATAAGAGAGTCAAGTAGAATGGAGAGAGCTTTCTTTGTTCATAGAGAGTCAAGTAGAATGGAGAGAGCTTTCTTTGTTCATAGAAGAGAGTCAAGTAGAATGGAGAGAGCTTTCTTTGTTCATATAAGAGAGTCAAGTAGAATGGAGAGAGCTTTCTTTGTTCAAAGAGAGTCAAGTAGAATGGAGAGAGCTTTCTTTGTTCATAGAAGAGAGTCAGGTAGAATGGAGAGAGCTTTCTTTGTTCATAGAGAGCCAAGAACCAGCAGTCAAAGGTAGAGGTCAGAGACTTGATAGCTAATTTGCAATGTAGTAACTTGATAAGAATATCTTTACAAAATACAGTGAGAATAAATTATATAGAATTATTTAGTCCACCACAGACAGTGAGCAAACTTAGAATGTTCAACTACAGATAATTAAGTACAAGACTGACAGCAGCCTCCAGAGATAGAAATGGTTTGTGCAAGAACTAGTTTGTTGTATGTAATGTGTCCACTATGATATTTATATTATCATCATATAAAAATATTTGTTTAAATTTACAGTACTGAGAAAAAAAATCACAAATAATCAAAAATATAAAAAAAAACAAAGAACAATATATGGTCCGAAGCAGGATCGAACCCATACTCCTTGGCACAGCACCTTGCCATGAGAAACTAAACGCTAGAGCACACAGCCAACTCGGCTATCTAGAAAAATAGCTGTCAATGTGTTTCACACAGGTGTACTCATGACTATAGCATAGGGTTACGATCACAACTCGGGAATAAATTGTGTATCTGTATTTTCCTATTAAGACAAGTATCTCCCGGATAGGGTAGTGCTGAATACTTGCATTGCAGACAAACAGTTATAAGGACAAAACAGCACGAATAGTAGTTTCCAGTGCTTTAAACTGGAGACAAATAATAATAAATGAATATTATTATAGAAGGAAACTTCCGCCTCCTGTGGTATATTGTTTTTACAACACAGGTTTGCCTTTCTCCATCTAATTGCCATGTCTCATGATGTTTTGATCCGACGTTAGACAGTTAAACATTAGCAGATATAAAGTGTTACAGGTGATACCCAATGAACTTGCTAAGTGAGAGAGCAAGCCCTGGAAAACATTATAAGATCCAGGTGTGATTATCAGCTCCAATGAAATAACCTGATATCTTAAGCATTGTGAAAACAATTTAACTACTTTAAGATGTTAGTACATTGTACTCTATTCCAGCTCTTTACTCTATACATGCAATGCGAGTTCCACAGCAATATGATTACAGATAGAAGGGGTACATAATCCATGTCTTATTCTACTCGGTACTTTTGATTTCATCAACCCCTGCAAATACATAGTAACAACAGGAAAAGTTGAAATTCTGGTCAATATGACGGTTAGGCGGCAGGAACCGTTTAAGGCTGTGTCTGAAAAATATTCCTTGTTGCAGTTTCCTCATATTCCAAGTCCGGCTTGCTGCTGAAGCTATTGAGTTAAGTGCTCTGTGCACACTGTGAGCTGTGAGTTTCATCTGTTTTGATCATGTTTCAATATTCCAATTGCTTACAAAGAATGATGATATCGTTATTTGCTTATGGAAGGCCCCAGTATCACTGCAAACGAATTAAAATCCATAATTGCTCAACCGCCAATGCCAGCGTAATCATCCGAATCCCATCTCCCAAACAAAGAAAGGTAGCTTAGTCCCCATCATAGCAGTCTCAGCACACGCCAAAAGACATAAGGCGAAACCGCACAGAAAGTGAACACAGTCAACTGTTCCCTGTCATACGATATCATCATTCAACGAAAGCAATTGGAATATCGAAACATGATCAAAACAGATGAGACACAGAGCTCACGGTGTGCACAGAGCACTTAACTCAGTAGCTCCTGCAACAAGCCGGACTTGGAATATGAGGAAACTGCAACAAGGAACACTTTTCATGCATAGCCTTCAATTGTTCCCGCCGCCTATCCACCACATACCGGGAGTTCACGTCCTCTTGAAAATGATGATCGTCATATTTTTTTTAAATGTAGAGCGCTTGATGATGTTAGGCCATCGTTGTTGACTCCAATTCCGAACATATAGACACACAGTTAGTCGTCAGATTATCCCCGTCGCACATCAAACAACCGACCGCAAGATTAGCGTACGGTCTAGAGTCTAGGGATATACGATGAACCATTATGATGACGTAGCACACAAAAAAAAGTCGTACACACAATTTCGCTCCCTTTCGATTTCTGATTACTCTAGTAAAAGCAGCCTAAGATGAACAAAACACTGTGCAAATTCCGTAAAGAGATAAAACTGCGGCTGACAAAGTAATTTACATTGATAGGTAACATGGAAATAACTTGCGTCTGATGATATCGTATGACAGGAAACAGATGGCTGTGTTCACTTTCTGTGTGGTTTCACCTTTATGTCTTTTGGTGTGTACTGAGACTGCTATGATGGGGACTGCAGCTACCTTTCTTTGTTTGGGAGATGAGATATTAATTCGGATGATTCCATTGGCACGGGCGGTTGAGCAATTATGGATTTTAATTTGTTTGCAGTGATACTGCCTTCCATAACCAAAACAGGAAAAGCAGAAAGGCAGAGAGATAGATGTAGACAAAGTGAAAAAAAATGCTGGATAATTTGGCTTAGTGGCATGGGAAAGGATCAATGGTAGAACTGTTACACAGTGCCAAGATCAAGGGCTAGGGAGGAACATAATATTCAACACCTCTCTGCCATGAATGAACAAAGAAACATTTATATCGAAAGAAAAAGTCATCACAAGTAACAGTACCTGGTCTTCAGGCTCCCTGTTTTTCCCCAGCTCATAGATACGACAAAGTGACTCTTCGGCATCTGTATCATGTTGGGCAGCATTCTAAAATTAGATGTTTTAAAAAATGGGAACAACAAATGAAAGAAGTGAAATAAGGCATTATAGTTTTTAGTGCATTATTACTGGGCACAAGAAGAACTGAAGATAGTATAAAGGTAACTGATCACTTTTTCTTTGTGTTTCCTATACTACAAGGAAGAATGACAATGTAGAAAAATATTAACTCTAGGATGAGAATGTAGAACAATATTAATTCTAGAAGGATGAGAATGTAGAACAATAGTAATTCTGGAAGGATGAGAATGTAGAACAATATTAATTCTGGGAGGATGAGAATGTAGAACAATATTAATTCTGGAAGGATGAGAATGTTGAACAATATTAATTCTGGGAGGATGAGAATGTAGAACAATATTAATTCTGGAAGGATGAGAATGTAGAACAATATTAATTCTGGGAGGATGAGAATGTAGAACAATATTAATTCTGGGAGAATGAGAATGTAGAACAATATTAAGATAATTAATATTAAGAGGATAAGAAGAGAATGAAGAAAAAAAATATTAACTGTGAAAGGATGAAAACATAGAAAAATATAAATTTGGGAAAAATGAGAATGTAGAATAATATTAAGTGAGGTCAGAAAGAACATTTTGTTAACAAAACTCCAAATATGAAATATTTAAGTGATTGGGTGTATCTGAGATAAAGAATTAAACCTGAAAGTAGTGACATATGTAACAAAAACATACAAAATAATCATCTAAATGATAGCCAAGGATGACTTATACAACAAAACACAAAACGAGTGTTTACATGGCATATATATAAATAACAACAGGAAAAATAAAAAAGCAATAGGCAAGCTAGACATAATAAATGGAACTAGTAGTGGGATGGAACATATACTCCTATAAGGTACGGTGACAGCTTTACAAAAAGGAACACAACAAAATACTGACGTTTCTGCCTACATGTGACTTTAAGAAAATGAAAATAACAACAAATGGTGAGGTACAGAGAACTACTACAACATCTAGGATGATAAAGTTAAAAGCCTGTTCCCTAGGCATAATAAACGACTTGATTACAAGATTACAATACACCAGCACTGACCTCAATAACTGCAATCAGTAAATCATTTCTGTCTACATCAAGGTCATAAATGCATGTTGTTTTGAGATCAAATGTTCCTGTGGAAGGAAGATCAGCGGTGATAAAGAAGTTGATAAAGAAAAATTTTATTGGTAATAATAAGTTAATACAATCCCATTACCATCAAGTACTGTGCCTGCTGGCATAGGTGATCATGTCTCTCCACAACTTTCAATCTCGACAGTTATTTATCATTTCTGTTGTTGACCTTCTGTCAAGCCATTTTCTTAAGCTGTCTGGTATCTTTTCTCTTTGTTTCCCTCTATCTCTGCATCCCTCAACTTTTCCCAGTTGTTACAATATATTCCAGCTGTTCCCTTCTCATTACATGGCCACAAAATAATGATTGTTTCTTCCTAATATTGGATATTATGCACCCTCTCTTTGCTTTGGCTTCTTTCAGAACGTTTTCATTATCTCCTTAGCTGACCAGGGTATTCTCAATATTCTTCTGTAAAAAACCACATTTCTACAGCCTCCACTGATTTTCTTGCCTGTTGTCCTACTGTCCCTGATTCACATCCATATGTTAAGAATAGCTCTACATAACATTTAAGAACTCTTTTTCTTGTTTCTATTGCCAAAAATGGATTGTACAGTGTCTTCATAATTTTTTGAAAAGCTGCTTTTCCCTGAGCCATTCTGCATCTCATCTCTGTTGTCCATCTACCATCTGAGGTTAACATTGTTCCAGTTATTTAAATTCATTTACCTGTTTTAATCTTGTTCCACCTGTCTTTACAATCCCATAGCATGTTATATACAAGTAAGTAGATGTTCCACTATTAATTAGGGCTCTATATACTGAAATCTAGTCCTATGTGCAACTGTTCAAACATGTGGCTTATTAATCAATATTCATGCACTGAATGGTAGGAGAATAAGCTAGAACTACTCTACAGAACTAAGTGTAGGTGGTACTTAAAAAAACATCTAAAGGTGTAACTATTTGTAGGTGTTATCATCTGACGGAGCATGAAACATCTGAAGGAGTACATTCTGAAGGGAGTAGGATGTACTATTTTCATACTCAAATAGAACACTGTTTCTAATTTTACTTGGAGCCCTTCGTTTATTTCTTTATTCTTCAGTTCACTTGTAATTTTATGACACCAATGATGCTATTTACTAAATCTAATTAAAATCACATTCCTCTCATTCTCCCTATTCTTGTCTAATTATCCTTGCCTAACTATCTTTGTCTAACTATCTATATAATCGGCCGTTACCCTACTTTGGTACGTTCCCCATCGAACGCACCACCCTAATCTATCTATCTATCCCTATCTATCGGCCTGTTTACATTATATCCTTCTGTATCATCTGCTAACCTCTAACAATTTCATTCTATCTCTCTCTAATCATATCTATTTCTTTCAACGGTTCGTCTCCATGATGTTGTTCTCACCTCCAGCACGTCTTCTCTCTTCGATGGTCCGGCTCCAAGTGACTAGTCTTCTCTAGTTTCCTTGCAACCGTAACTCCCGCCACGTCATGCCCCTTTCTTTACGTCATTTTCTCTTCTGTATAAGTGCTTAATTTATATTTCCCTATTCTCTATCTCTTGGTGTGTACTTTCCTTCACACCATTCCCCGCTATTATATACTCTTAGCCGTACTTCCTCTGCTATACTATACTAATTTATATTTCCCTACACCATTCCCCGCTATTATATACTCCTAGCCGTACTTTCTCTGCTATATAAGGACAGGGGAGACAAATACTGCAGAGTAATCTTTTATTGAAACTCATCATAACAAAGGCACAGTTGCTCAAGACATACAAGTTGTATAGCTTTGTTTCCAATTTGTTGGTCTTCTTGTTTCATTCAGTAATCTTATAACCTTTTGTGACATCTCCATTCAGAAAATATATTTTCTTGTAGCTTTTGCTGTTAACATCCATGCTAACTTCCAAGACTGTTACATAAATTATTCAAGATGAATGTGACATAAGCAAAATTGCAGGGTAATAGCAAAAATCATTTAATTGCCAATAACAACTAATTGAGTGGTGAGATCACCCTGAAATATCACCCCAGTTATGTAAAAATAGGTGCTAAATCTTAATATACATACCATTTAACTAAAGGATAACTTTAACCCGAGATTATGATACTGTCGTAAAAATCACTGAATCAAAACACAGATTATTCAATATTTGATAGCTTACTATGTTCAAACACCCTCCCCCCCCTCCATACCAAGACATCATAAAACATGTCCGGCCCGAGTTGTCAATTTCAGGTAATAAATCAGTCTGAGACAGAAAATCTGAGTTCCCTGTGTGTCTACTTTGGTAAACACAGATGTGTGTCAAAAGCTCAAAGAAAATATTATTTTTAGTGGTGCTAATGTTACAGTTAAATGGTAGTAATTTGTACCATGGAGGGTGTCTTGCTTACTGCTTTTGTTGAAGAAAAGTGTTGAAGTAGATTGAGCCTACTACCATAGCTTTGATAAACAGTTGACATTATATTGAAGTAGATTGAGCCTTATTTCCATAGCTTTGATAAACAGTTGACATTATATTGAAGTAGATTGAGCCTTATTTCCATAGCTTTGATAAACAGTTGACATTATATGGTTCTACTTAGAGCTTCTGTTTGTTTTTTTCTGTTAAAAGGCTTTTCAGCTTTGACAAAGCTTCAATAGGCCTGTGGGCTTTTTCGGGGACTGAATTTTGCATGAATAACCTGTTTTGCTTCCAAGACACAATATCATCCTCAGCACTCAGCTGAGAGTGTGAGCGGATTCCTCACCCTATAGATAGATATCATTTGATTTCAGAGGAACACATATTTTCAACTTTAAGAGCTTCACATTTTGGGTATATTTTCCCCCCAAACAATTATGTAAAAGTAGCAGCCATTTGACCTACTCTTTTTGACTTAATTGTTAAAAGTTCTTTAATTTTTAAAGAGTACACATGAGACCTACAGTTTTTTTGGGTCTTTGTTTGAGAGGGCTAGATATCAGGCTAGACTACTCTGAGGCTGAGGAAGGGTATAGCAGCAAAGAAACCATAGAATTTGAAGAGAAAAATACACCCGACGGTGACCGTCTTCTCCAGAGCCAGAAGTCTTACTTCTAGACCAACTTTTAGGGTTACTTACCAATGTTGCTGTAATCTAAGGCATCAAATGTTCGCAAAGTTGAAGAATAGTCACGTCGAACAGTTATATCAAGTCCAGCTGTGTCATCCACACGTATTGCTAAGAAAGTGAGATAAAACATGTAACATTACACTAAAAACTGTCCATACAGTATTTAATGAACTTTCATCAGCTTAGCAAGCTGGTAGTATTTCCTAGATCTAAGTGAAACATATGCCTGCAACTATACATCATTTATATTTTTAGTCTGAAATAATTATAAGTTCAATTTCCAGCGTGCGTTATATATTATTGCTTGTGTTTTTAAAGATAACATCTGATGTGTCATTTAAAACAGACACGAATACACCTATGGCTATTCATTCCTTTATAAGAACTAAATATTTAATCTCTCCTTCTCTAGGTCATGCTTCACAGTTCTCTAGTAAATAATTTAAAAAAAATATTCACCCATTAAGTATGCATGGATGCATTGCTCATCATCATCATGTGCCATACCTGTTGGCGTAGGCGATTATGTCATTCCACAATCTTCTATCTACTGTGCATCGTACCAGTTCTATTGTTGACAATTTTCCATGCCATGATACCAAGCTATCCAGTATTTTCTCACTTTCTTGTCCGTGATCTCTCTTCCCTGTATTCTGCCAGTTGTAACCAAGTATTCCAACTTTCTCCTTCTCATGATGTGCCCAAAAAATGTTGACTGTTTCTTTTTAATGTTTCTAAGGAGCTCCTTTTTGTGTTGGCCTCTTTGAGAATTTCCTCGTTGGTCTTTTTAGCTGTCCAGGGAACTTTCAACATACTTCTGAGAAATCCCATCTCTGTGGCCTCTAATTGTCTTTTCATTTGTTTGTTTACTGTCCATAAATCACTTCCATAGGTCAGAATTGGCTCTATATAGCACAGATGAACTTTCTTTCTCACTTCTATTGACATAGATTTTTTGCATAAGACACTTTTTATTTTCTGAAATGCTATTTTGGCCTGAGCTATTCTGCTTTTTATTTCCATGATGCATCTTCCATCTAATGTTATTATTGGATGCATTGCTAGTTTATGGTACAGCTGTGATATTTGTACCTTTATGCCAGACAAACCCATCATTGACATTTGTAGATTTTGCTTCATAATTTTGCCTGGGCTGCTATCCGAGAGGGTTAGACATTGGATCTCACTACCCAGAAACTAAGGGAGAGCAAAGCTACGATTCCTACCAACCATTCCCGTAAACCTTTTTGAATCGTTTCTATCAATTTTTCCAGTTACCACTATATAATTTAGTTGTTCCCTTTCTATTACATGGCAGCCAAAAAATTATTTCCTTCAGATTTGGAAATTATTTTTCTTTTTGCTTTGGCCTCTTTTAGAACATCTTCATTATTCACTTTTGTTGTCTGTGATATTCTCGAAACTCTTCTACAAAACAACATTTCTGTAGCCTTGAACAATTTTCTTGAGTTCTCCTATTATCCTTGAGATAATATGACAATAAATAAATACTAAGTACAAAAACAAAGCTTCAAATATTCAAATCCACCCTTATTTATGATGCACGTGAGAATTGAAAAACAACAAAAGAAATAAAACATAAATAAGATCCACTTGAAAACAAAATGTGTAAGGAAAATGCTCTGTGTAGAATGGAAGGAATTCAACACAAAATTAAAAGTCATGCGACCAATGATCTTATTTATAATCAGAAAGAGAAGGTGGACATGGTGACCACTTCATGAGATGAAACAATAAGAGAATCACATATGGCATAATTGTTCTCATATGGGAGCCTGACTTAGAGAGATAAAGAACAGTAATAAGTATGACATGATAGGGGAAACAACCTAAGATTGAGAGGATCTCCAGAAAAGGGAGTTATGGGAGATACACTGTGGGTTCTGTGCAAAGTCTGATGACATTTGACCATTGGATACAGAAGAGTTTATTTCTGCCCTATAAGTTGTTTTTGGACTGAAAAGAAATAGCTAGCAGACATACGTGTCTAGAGAATTCTTATATCCTGTGGCCAAACAAAATCAGCACAACAGTTACATCTAAAGGCAATGCACACAGTTATACCAGGTAATTCAACTTCCATGTCTCTAAGCCATAAAAGAGGACACGTTTTACATTTGTATTAAATAGTCTTATCTTTACTTTTATGTTTTTTGCTGCTCATTTTATTAAGATGGATGAAAGCTGGTCTTGTTTTATTTAGTGCCTGTTTATTGTATATCTCCCTCTTTCTGCTTCCTCCTTTGTCAATATTGCTGTCCAAATATGTGAAGTAGAGAAAATATCCAACAATTAGGAAGGGTTTGAGAGAGACATTGTTTGTGACCTACGCTCCAAAATGGGATCTAAAGAAATTTTATTTGATCTCATACCAGAAAATTACTGGAGATGGACATACCATGCACTTAGGCACCATAAAATAAATGAAATGCAGCAAACACCAGAGGGAATGTAAAGAAAAAGACTTACTTTAGACACATCTTTGTGAAAACAGTAGAGGCAGAGATACACAATGTGGGCTAGGATTTGAAGCACCTTTCAAAAGATGGTCACTGATCATGCAAAATGGAAAGATTTTGTTATTTCCCTAAATTATACCCCATGTCATGCCTCGTTTGTGATGACAGATAAGAACATGATGGTTCTTAATAAGAAGACTAACTCCTGGTGGTAGAGAGGTCTGTGCACTTGCTACTGACCAGAACATGATGGTTCTTAATAAGAAGACTAACTCCTGGTGGTCGAGAGGTCTGTGCACTTGCTACTGACCAGAACATGATGGTTCTTAATAAGAAGACTAACTCCTGGTGGTCGAGAGGTCTGTGCACTTGCTACCGACCAGAACATGATGGTTCTTAATAAGAAGACTAACTCCTGGTGGTAGAGAGGTCTGTGCACTTGCTACTGACCAGAACATGATGGTTCTTAATAAGAAGACTAACTCCTGGTGGTAGAGAGGTCTGTGCACTTGCTACTGACCAGAAGGACCTTCCCCTGGGGGTGGGGGGTCAATCAGAAAATGGGTACCATAGATTATTTATGTAAAGTAAAAAAGCTTGATGTAATACTGGCCACATTATCCATAATATATGCTGTTCCTCTTCTTGTCAGCTCCTTGTGGAGCATAGGTCTTCAACAAAACACATTTTCCAAGCTGCCCTCTTTCTTGTCATTCTTTTAAGATGTTCTATGTCTTCCCCATCATCTTCATCTCTGCTTTCACTATCTTCTCCAAGTATGTTTTGCTCATCCTCTTTATCTCCTCCCCATGGGATTCCAAAAAAAGAGCTTGTGTAATACTCTCAGTTGACTTCCACAGTATGTCCCTTATCCAGTGCCATCATCTTTGCCATATCTTTTTTGTCCACTGGTATTTGACTAGTACTTGCTCATGCCACTGGTCATTGAAAAATATGGGCACATGCATCATATTTCCCACACACCTTCAGACATGAAGGGAACCTTTACTTACCTGTACATCCTTAAGAAGATTTATTATAGCAAGGTAACAGCACAAGGTAGGCAGGAGAAGCAATGAAGTAAAACTTACCATAGATGACATCACCATTAGAATTAAACATGATCTGACATTGATCAAGAGCTGGTACCGTGTGCAAAAGCCGGAATGTTCGGATGTCCCACTAGGCAAATGTTAAGGTGGTCTAAACTGGTATTATATTAACAGAATGAACAAAACTAAATAGTCCTGCTCACATGAACAACAGAATGAACAAAACTAAATAGTCCTGCTCAACATGAACAACAGAATGAACAAAACTAAATAGTCCTGCTCAACATGAACAACAGAAAGAACAAAACTAAATAGTCCTGCTCAACATGAACAACAGAAAGAACAAAACTAAATAGTCCTGCTCAACATGAACAACAGAAAGAAACAAGTACTTGATATATGTGCTGATTATTATTTTAAAATACTAGAGGTCCCTTTACATTATTGATGTTTAAAATATAACAATAATATAACAATTATTGAAAATGTTAGTTACTCTGACAAATAATCATAATTTTTTTTAAGAACAAAAATCATAAGCGAAAATTATAACTTTATTTTACTTCATGAAAGTTTTTCACAATGTAAGAAAGGCATATCAGAATAGTGAAATAGGACAAATAATTGAACAAATGAAAAATTATTTATTTCAGGAAAAACTTTAAGAACTTACATAAGAGCTTATATAAGAGATATCTCTATCTATCTATCTATTGTCCTTTCGAGCCGAAGACGGCACATAGGGCAGAACTACAATCTCAAAAGCAGAAACCTTGCATGTCAAAATGGCACACATTGCAGAGATCACCATCACTGCTTCTAAAATCTATGGTTATAAGAACAAAATGGCAAATGTCGTACGAGGCGACTAAGGGGATTGAGCGATGGCTTCACAAGCTGTCATTGTAAAAAGTATTGTTATAAGAGATATACTGGTATAAAAAAAGACATATTACTGAGCAAACAACAAACATTTTATTTCGTTAAAAAAAAAGTATATCGAGAAAATCTTTCACCGTACAGGAAATTGAACACCATCAACATGACTGGTAAATGATCAATCTAATTCTTTCAACTACCCTCTCCCACTCTAAAATAAACGTTATTTTAACAAAAAATATGGAAAACTAACTTCAGACAATCAATATTTGAAGAGAAAAAAAATAAATAAAGGATACAATCTCAGAGTTGATGACCACTTCCAAACCTCTAGGATGGAAACATCCACTTGTGTATTGGTTGAATTTGTCAAATTTGTATATCATTTTGTTTGATCGAACATCCCACAAGTTCCCATCATTCAAAACTAGGTCATCAGTTGGGTTGAAGGTAGCCATGTTGAATTTGTAGTTATTAGCTTTTCTCTCATCGAAGAGAGTCTGCAAGATTGTCTCCCTATTAGTGTCATATATCTGTGCAGGAAAACATACAATATTTTAATGGGAGGCAGCTAGATGATTATTACAGATGATAACACATAAATAACTTTCATGCAAATATGCAGAATAATAGTAAAATATGGACTCAATGCTTCTGAAAGAGTTTTTGTTGCACAGAACTGGAAAACTTAAAACAGTGGCAATCTGGAAAAAACAACCAGCGTCCTTGAAAAATGACAAAATGAATAGTGGTGGCTATGTCATTAATATTTCCACTAAAAATGATGTACACTGACAGAATTTCTTCTTTCCTTCAAACCCTTATGAAGCACAGGTCTTCAATGTTTTCCTAGCTGTCTTGTTTTACACAATTTTCTTAAAATTGTTTCAATATCTTCCCCATTTCTTTTTTATGTTTTCACTTCTCTTCTCCAAGTATTTTTGGCCCACCTTTTTGTTTCCTTTCCTGGAAATAAAAAACTTCTGTAGTGCATGTTCTATCCAATACTACAATCCTTTTAGCAAGTTTTGTCCACTTGTGTTTGCCTGGAACTTTCTCAAAGTTCTGTCAGGGGAGTGTGTGGTGGAATTAAACCCTGGATGTCCCTGTCCAGAGCCCAAAATCTTACCTCTACACAGCCAGCCTCCTAATTTCATGATATTTAGTAGAATGAAAGCCCCTTTTTGTTCTCTGTATATCCTTAATTTAGTATCATTATTAACAAAACTACTAAGGTAAATATCATCATCATCATCGGTGCCATCTCCGCAGCTACCATGATGATGATGATGATATTTACCTTAGTAGTCCACTCTGTTTCTTGCTTTGATGGTGCAGGCTGTCATAGATTGTCTTATCCATCTTTCGATGTTACTCATCCATGTTAGTCTTGGTCTGCCTCTGCCTCTTTTACCTTGTATTTTACCTTCCAATATTACTTTTATTAGGCTGTTGTGTCTTTTAACATGACCCAAAAATTTCATTTCTCTTGCTCCAATTGTGTTTAGTAGTTCTTTCTTCATTTTTAGTTGTTTTAAAACTTCCTCATTTGTTTTCTTTTCTTTCCATCTAATTCTACCTATTCTTCTATAAATCCACATTTCAAAGGCTTCAATTTTCTGTCTGTTTGTTGGTCTAATGTCCATGTTTCTGCACCATACAGGAATATTGAGAAGATGTAACATTTTGCTATTCTTAGTTTTAGCCCTGGTGTTATTTGTTTTGATGTTAGGATATTTTTCATGGCATTGAAATTACTTTTTGCCATACGTATTCTTTTATTTATTTCAGTTGTACATTTTCCATCACTGGTTATAGTATGTCCCAAACCGTGAAAGAGATTGGAGCCTCATCACGTAAAATTCCAAAGAAAGCCATGGAGAGAAATTCTAACTACTGTTTTAGGAAGGTAAATATATATATATATATATATATATATATATATATATATATATATAAAATAAATAAAATGAAAATTCCATAAAGTTTTTCTATAATTAAGATAAAGTTTTCAAATGATCATTGCAATATATCCTGATGTTATTATTTGACTATTTCATGATGCTCCTCCATTACATTTTATATCAACGCATCAGTAATGCCCTTAAATATTTCTAAGTTTCCAAACATCAGAAGGAAATAACCTGAGTTCATAGTGACAGGTGGAAAAATTGAGGGAAGTAGAGTTAGGAGAAAACAAAGAGAAATGATTAATGACAGTTCAAGGGAATGATTTAGTAGAAAATTGACAATAGAATTGACAAGCATCTGCAGAGATCGAAAGTTGTGGCAGACATGATTACCTATTCGGGTTGCCAAGTCGTTTGTTTTTCCCATAAGATCTAAGTTTTTTTATTCACATTTTTATTTTCCCCATAAACTGATTTCTTACGTTTTTCTTGCATCCACAAAATTATCAGATAATATTTTTCAATTTGCAGGAAATCGAATATGTGATACAATTTTTGCTCATGGCTAACAATGTTTTATTCATTTAATAATAAGAAATTATGTATTTATGTTAAGTTGTCAATGCTCTATTAATTTTTCCCAAATTATAAAGTATATTTTTTATCTTATGGTATCATAATTGTTGATGACATAGTCCTCATCCGCAGTCAGATAAAAATGATGCAAGAAAACACAAATGAACTATCATCAATAGCCAGCAAAAATGGGCTTGAGATCGATCAAAAAGACTAAAGTCATGAAAAACTTAATTCCAACAGATGACAGAATATACATGGAAAACAAACCAGTGGAAGAGATTGATCACTTTATCTATCTTGGAAGTCACATTGATCGAGAAGGGGATACAAGCAAAGAAATTAGAATCAGAATAGCTAAAGCAGCAATGTCTTTGAGAAGCCTTGAAAAGTTGTGGAAATCAAAACTCATCAGCACAAACAAAAAAACTTTTCAAATCAAATCAAATCAAACGAACAATCAACCCTTACGTATGTGTGTGAGAGCTGGAAAACAACAAGAGACATAGAAACAAAGTTGAACATATTAGAAAATAAATGTCTAAGGAAAATGCTTGGTTTGGAACGAATTAAAAACAAACGAGAAAATTAAAGAAATCGCAAATCAACTACTAATATCTTCAGTAATCAAGAAAAGATTATATATAGGTCATATGTTGGACATGTGATGAAGAGAGATAATAACCGAATAACAAAGCTCCTCTTAATAAATCAAATCTCCTCATGTGGGAAACAACAGGTAAGAGGAAAAGAGGCCGACCCAGAGAGACACTGAGAAGAACATTGATTAGAGAGGCAGGAGCAGTAGGAATCGGCTCCCTCAATGAGATAGAGTTGCTTGCACAGAACAGAGACAAATGGCGAGATTTGATAAAAGATCTTTACAAGGATTGAAAACTGCTAGAATAAAAATTTAGAGAAAGAGTTCCTGGGTCTATGCCCTACGGGCCGGCTACAGCTCGAAAGGTCAATAGACGGATAGATAGATATCATAATGTCTTTCTTCATAGATTTCACTAGCATTTGTAGCCACGTCCCTGTTATTAATGTGGTAGTGGTAGTAGCAGTGAGTTGCAGGAAGTAGTACTAGTAGATCACGTGTAGTGACAGTGCCATAAATGGTTAACGATCATCAAGATCTTTCTTTTTTCCTGACAAAGACAAAAGCAGACAATCTTACTGTTTGTTCTGACAAAAATCTAGAAACCTTCCTTTTTTACCTAACAAAAACCTGGCAACCCCATCCTCTATGCAAGCAGGCTTAATTATGATGACATCATTTTTTTTAAAATGTCTTTCAGCACTAAATTCTTTCACTTTAAATTTGTTATCAGTGAAGGCAAAATCAACTGAACACTTCAAAGATGTAAGACTTACCCTAGCTACAGACTCTTTGATTCCACTACATAAATGTCAAACTTACTCTACCTACAGACATTTTGGTTCCACTACTGAAATGTCAGACTCTTTGGTTCCACTACTGAAGTAAAACACTGACCCTAGCTACAGACATTTTAGTTCCACTACTGAAATGTCAGACTTATCCTAGCTACAGACATTTTAGTTCCACTAGTGAAATGTCAAACTTACCCTACCTACATACTCACTGGATCCACTACTGAAATGTCAAACTTACCCTAGCTACAGACTCTTTTGTACCAATGAATCGATCATGACTTTGATTGGCAAGGTTGGCTGTATGTTCATCAAATCGATACCTGATAAGAGTAAAAAAGTAAAGTAAAGTACCCCCATCACGTCAAGTGGCGTATAGGGAATATGGTGTTAGTGACCATAAATTTTACAGACCTTTGGTACATGATTTTTGGGGTAATGTGGTCGGTATTACGTCCATGCCGCTTCACTTTCCCAGAAAAAAATCTGGTACCCATTAAAGGCTGGGTAAACCGGAAACCGTCGGTTGGGATCGAACCCTACCCCTTGTCCTTTGTAGTCCAGTCCACTATCGGCTCCCCTGATAATAATAATAATATTGATTTATAAAACAAGTTCAGTTCAAATGCAGTCACCCCTCTACATTTCTCAAGTCAACTCAGCATTCTCATAATTATATTGTACCACCTCTGTACCAAGAGTTGACTATTACGTGATATCATGATGTTCAGTGTCTTGCCTTGGTAAAAATGATTGCCCAGTTTACCTACTTATGTTATCATCCCACTACAGCTTTTGGCTGTCTCTCTGCTCTAACTTAAAAATGCAAAAAGAAATGTGTACAGACATACCCCAACTTACGATCATTTAATTTACAACTTTTTGTGGTTATGATGGGGTAATTTTCTATATTTAACCATGCTTGTTTTGTTAAATCTCATTGAAATATGAAACAAAACACAAATAGGTTAAAAACTGTATGGTATTATGGAAGTCCCTTTAAAAATTGACCAGGACTGTAGTAGCAACGGAAGCAGATTGGAAAATGGTGTCCTTGGTTATATTGAAGATATCATAGGCTACTTTTAACTATTTATATTTCCAGTCAGTTTTCCCATTGTAAGTTGAGGAATGAGTGTATATTCCTACCTTCTCATTTATGTTTTAGTGTTGAGGAAAGGTATATAGTTTGCAGTCTGTGGTTCATCTGTTGGCTTCTCCTACTATTATGTTTATAATATTCCATCAATCCATCCTTCTCATGTTCAACTCTTTGATTTAATATGTTTGCAGTGTTTGTTAATGACGCTCTGTGTCACATTTATTTATTTTTTTTCTCAAATATATATATATATATATATATATATATATATATATATATATATATATATATATATATATATATATATATATATATATATATATATATATAAATATTATTTTTAGATGAAAAATATAAAACCAAACAAATGCTATCTGTTAAAAAAAACAATACATGAAGCTATAAAGCTTATATCTAGTTACAGAAACATGTGAGGAAGTTATGGTATGAGAAGGTATAAATGCGTTAGAGAGGAATCTAATTTGTTATAATACTGCCAGCAAGAATGGGTAGGATGAGAAGATAAGAAGTACCCAAAGTATTTTGAAATGAGATTGTTAGTGAGAAATCTCCCCTTGGATATGATAATGGAGTTTTTATATTCCCATAACCCCATGAACTTTGTTGGAAAAGCAAGACTAGGCTAAGTATACAGGAAGATTTCTTCAGTATCATGAGATAATGAAATTAGAGCAAAGATAAGGGGGCTGTGTGGTCTAGTGATAAGACTTTGGCATCAGGACAAGAAGGTCCCAGGTACGTTTCTCACCACAAGGGATAGAACATTTTAAAAAATCAAATCTGCGGTTTCTTTGTGACTTTACCCTCCCCAGGAGTCTGGGTAATGAGTCTGATATCTAGCCCTCTTGGATAATGGCAAAATTCTATTTCCATTCTGCACACATTACAGAACCCTTGGAAATTAGAAATAGAAAAGATTAGCTAAAAATGGCCTCTGAACGGGGAAAGAGAACACCTGAGCACACAGCTACCACCGTGAACAAAAGAAAAAAGTTATTTTCATGCAAAATGACCTCGTCAGAGATAAAAAAGGTGGTGAACGCAAATAAAAAATAACAGAGGAAGTGTAAGAAGCTGCCAGGCATCTCTTCTCTCTCTCTCCAATTCCCCCATCTCTTCTTTCCCTGACTTCTCTGGTTGCTATATGCTATGGCTTTCCCATTTTTATTGAATAACTAACAATGATAATTGTTTCTTCCTGATATTGACATGGCCTCATATAGAACATAAATTTAATTCTTTTTCAGACATCCATGGCATTCTCAACATGGCATCTTTAAAAGTTGTGATGTTCCTTACATTAACGTGACATTGAAGGAAGAAGCATTTTAAAGCATGACACTTAACTCTTTCTGTACGTATCACAGCACAATGCGCCACTCTCAACTTGATCAATGCGACCATCATCAAACAATATTCTGTTTACGTTTTGTATCATCTTGGTAGTGATGAAATCTAATACTTTGTTCAATTATCTAAAAATTCATATATATGTTATATAGTAGATAAATATAAATATGCAGTTTGATTCTTAAAATTATGACAAATTGTGTCTCTGAAATCTCATTGCAATGATAAAAAGCTTCTGTACGGAAAGAGATGCCAGGTAGCAGTTTCAAAATGATAAATCTATGGTATTATACAGAACTAGATTATCTACATCTCCCGTGCGCTGCCGGGGCCCGAAAGGGAAGTAAAGAATAGCGGCGCTGTACCCTACCAGGCATGTTCGTAAGAGGCGAGAAAGGAGGGTTAGGCATGGGACTGGCTATCCCATACTGTAAAAAAATAAGCCGAAAAAACTTCACAAACATGAGCAAGTCAAAGAAAGATAAAGTAAATCCGTCAACCAGGAAAGAGAAGGGCTCTCTGTCTAAGAGACGTATGACGCAATCCGGAGAAAGCCATAAGGAGTCCGGGTTGCCGACTTACCCTTTGTCTACCAGGAAATCATCCAGAATTGGCACCTGGAATGTTCGTACCCTTAACGAACAGGGAAAAGCGGCACAAGTGGCAGCAGAAATGAACAACTACAAGATAGATATTCTGGGAATGTGTGAAACAAGATGGCTGGGAGCGGAGAGAATAAAATTGAATACAGGGGAGATGATTTTATCATCAGGACACCAGGAACCATAGAAGATCATTGGAAACAGGTGAAAAATATATGGAAAGAGACATGCGAGGAAACGCTGGGGAAAAGAGAACGCCAGAATAAGGCATGGATGACAGCAGAGACCCTGGGTAAAATTAAAGAAAGAAAGAACAAGAAAGCAGACATGGATAAAAGCAAGGCAAGAAGTAGTGGGGCCAAGACACGGGAGGCTTGCACAGAGGTGAACAGGGAAGTGAGAAGATGCATTAAAAGGGATAAGAGGAAATATATAGATGAATTGGCTAAGGAGGCAGAGGAGGCAGCAAATGGGGGAATGTGAGGGAACTGTGCGGCGGCACAAATAAATTAGGTGGAAAATACAAACAGATCAGCGCCTTTGTCAAAGATAAGAAAGGAAATCTGCTTAGTTATATAAAGGAACAAATGGAGAGATGGAGGGAGCACTTTGAAGAACTTTTGAACAGACCTGGCTCAAATAATCCTCCAGATATACTACCAGCAGAAGAAGAATTACACGTTGACTGCGGAGGGCCAAGCAGGGAGGAAATAATGAAGGCCATCAGGCTGTTGGGAGATGGTGGAGCCACAGGACCGGATGAAATTCCTTCGGAAGCCATCAAAGCAGATATTATCACCTCTACCAAGATGTTACATAATCTATTGGATAAAATTTGGGAGAGGGAAGAAATACCTAAGGACTGGAGAGAAGGTTATATGATCAAACTACCAAAGAAAGGAAGTTTACAGGAGTGCACAAATTATAGGGGAATTATGCTACTATCAGTGCCAGGAAAAATATTAGGCAGAATCATTCTGGAGAGACTAAAAGAGGCTATAGAGAAACACTTGAGAGATGAACAAGCAGGTTTTAGGAAGAACAGATCATGTGCTGATCAAATAACTACTCTACGTATAATAGTTGAACAAAGTTTAGAACTAAAATCCCCACTTTATATTGGATTCATAGATTACGAAAAGGCATTTGATAGTTTAGACAGAAGAATGCTTTGGAAGTTGCTGAGTCATTATGGAATCCCCATAAAGTTTATTAACCTGATAAAAACAATGTATGAAGGAACAAAATGTAGTGTGGTGCATGAAGGACAGCTTACAGAAGCATTTGAAATAAGAACAGGAGTAAGGCAAGGATGCCTTCTGTCTCCATTTCTCTTTCTACTGGCCATAGATTGGATTATGAAAATAACTCAAAACAACAGAAATGGGATCCAGTGGTCACTGACCAAACAACTTGATGATTTAGACTTTGCTGATGACATAGCTCTCCTATCACACAGCCACCAACAGATGCAAGATAAAATGAGTATATTAGATGAGAGATCACAACAGCTAGGACTAAAGATTAATAGAGATAAGACCAACATTATGAGAATTAATGCAGTTGGCAATAACCAAATAAAACTAGGAGAAATACCTCTACTAGACGTACAATCTTATATATATCTGGGCAGTAATATAGATAAAGAGGGAGGAACAGAAAACGATACCAAAATAAGGATATCAAAAGCAAGAGGAGCTTTCATTGCACTGGGAAACATATGGAAATCCAAAGAAATTAGGCTAAATACAAAAATAAAAATTTTCAACTCCAATGTTAAGTCGGTTCTATTATATGGCTGTGAAACATGGAGAATAACAAAATTGACAATCACGAAGGTACAGACTTTCATTAATGGATGCTTGCGCAGAATAAAGGGATGGAAATGGCAGGACAAAGTCACAAACGTGGAATTATGGAAATGTACCGTCAAATACCAGTGGATAAAGAAATACAGCGAAGACGATGGCGATGGATAGGACACACACTACGGAAACCAACTGAGAGTATTACACAACAGGCCCTTTTTTGGAATCCCCAGGGGAAAAGACAAAGAGGAAGACCAAGGAATTCTTGGAGAAGACAGATTGAAGCAGAGATGAAGATGATGGGGAAGACATGGAATGATCTTAAAAGAATTGCAAAAAACAGAACGACTTGGAAAGTGTTTGTTGAAGACCTATGCTCCACTGGGAGCTAAAAGGTAGAAGAAGAAGAAGATTATCTACATCTTTACTAGGGTAGATGTGGACTATATTACAGACGTGGTGGAAGTAGCTGAAATTATAAAAAATAAAAAAACATTATTGGGACACTAACTTCAGTGAAATTTCATTACTTGTCCGGTTGAATCCCCATAGGGCACAATTCTGTGAAGCACCCCATGTGCTGGTAAACAACAGGTCTGGATTCTGTAAGTAGACAAAAACTTAACTGAAAACTTGGATATTAAACTACCTATAATAATTTGCCTGCTTTATTTTTGTATTCAATATTTTATTTTGAAAAATACAGTTGCATATCAATGAAAAAAGTTAATGAAACAGTAATAAGATATGTAAAATGATAACACATCAAGCAGATTATATTTCTTTCTGGTTGCAGCAATCTAGGATGCACCATAGTGAATAAAAAACATAACAGTTTGGACTAGACATGACAGTATGGAGTAGAGAATAGACTAAGTGTGGTGTATTGATAACAAAGTACAATACTGATCAAGGGAGGGGTCGAGGCGGCAGACAGCAACAGAGCTGACAGTTGTCCATGGTGCACAGCTGATGGCTTGCACCAGGATTGGTGAACCATCAGGCACTACATCACATCTTCGTGACACTCCTAGAAACAGACTAACCAGTCTAGCCAGGCAAGGTGAGTTGGGATTTGAGAGGAAAGGCGACCCGGTACTCAAAAAATGCCTCACTGAAGTAACATGTGTCAGACCGAAAAGCGCAAATTTTACAGTTCTGCTGCAAACTACAACATAACGCAAACATGCCCACTTAAAAACATTTTAAATACATATAATGAAGTCATCAAGTACAAACTAGCACTGCTCATACTTAAGAGCAAGAAATAATAAACTGTCACAAAAACTATCTCTGCTCATATTTAGGAGTAAGAAATAATAAACTGTGACAAAAACTTTCTCTGCTCATATTTAGGAGCAAGAAATAATAAACTGTGACAAAAACTATCTCTGCTAATACTCAAGAGCAAGAAATAATAAACTGTCACAAAACTATCTATCTCTGAGAAGATTACACATACATATGGAGACAAAGACTTCTGCATAATTCTTGGAAAACTGGTGGGTGATTTTTGTCTTTAAATTGTACCCTTTTGTTTTATGATAAAAAATACAAATCAGTAAGATATTTTTTGTTCAAATATGGACTTAGTTTAAGGAGAAGGTAAGAACATTAATGTTAACATCTACCAACAGCTAAATACAAATAATGAAGTGGTAGCCACAATCAGTCAGAAGCAAAAGTTAGTCAATCTAGAAATATGAAGTTTGAGAAAGCAGCTAGAATGATCTGAAGCGACAGCAAAAAAATTGAGACCATAAGTTAAAGACTCGTCTACAAAAAGAAGAGAAGATCACACAGAATTGAAGGCAGACACAGCGTAAGATGGAGTTGCATCATCAAGAAAACTCTACAATGGCATTACATGACAAAAGTTGAGAAGTTGCCAAAGAATGAGAGCCAGAACTTTGTTATCTCCCTCGATACACAAAAGGATAAAAGAGAAAGTGAAGATTGAGATTCACGTTGAGTTAGATCACTTACCACTTTGGATGTGCTGATTTGAACAACAGGAGAGGAATGACAAACTGTGCTATAAAAATCATTCTGTGGAAGATAAACAGAAACATTTTGTTAAAGGGATAATAATTGTCAAATACTATGACACCAAATATGTGCAAATCTCTCATATATGTTTGGAGAGAAAGAAGACATGTTTACTTTAAAAAGAAATAACAAAACAGTTTCTAGTATAGACTTGTATTTAATCACACACAGCCATATCAGATTTGTTATTTCCCCACAAATCAAAATGATACATGATTATTGTTAGCATCTAAACATGTAGTCCTTTATCTTCTCTGTTTAGCAAACTTCATTCTTCTCTAACGTTAATCTAGATCAGATCTGCCTAAATTCAGGAGAGCTACGAGGAGAACAGGGAAGGACTTGGGAACTAGTTTAATGCTTCACACGGGATCTACTGGAGATGAGATCTGAGCGCTTAAGGACAATTGTTTGATGAGGCAAGCTAATGACTAAATAACTTATTTTAATCTCTTACTAGATTATCCATAATAGATTTACCATTAGCTCTCTCCCAAATCCATGGGGGGCTGGGGGAAGAGGAGAGATGGGGTTTGTTGTTTCTCTTTCTTCTTGTTTTTATCAACTCCTTGTGAATCAGAAATTATGTGATATTGCATGAGGACCGAGTCTTCTCACCAGCTTCTATTATGACTGACAATCCGATAACAAATCCAAGAATTGAACGAATATAATAATAAAAAAAAAAAATCACAGAAATTCCTCAACTTTTGGAAATTTTCTCTGAAAAAGAAAGGAATGGACTGGTATGTATTTGACTATATCCCCCATGAATGCGCCCCAAGTGGTATTGACTAAAATCTGTCACTGTGACATGCTTGGTCAAGTGAAGAGAAAATAGAAAACTGCAGTTCTTCCCAATTACAACATATGTGGCTATGACATCATTATTTGAGCTCAAGTCATCATGGAAATTTTATCTGCTGCCATGATGGGAATAAAATTAACATCATGGCGTACAAAGTGTCAGAAAAACAGTCAAAACTTGTCTTTGCATGTGTCCTCATTTTGTTCCTCTAAGCCTGTGCTGTGCCTGATCGTGGTTCAACATAGGAGTTTTCCTTCTTGTTGGGTGGGTGTCAACCAGGGCTGTTGAGCCAACCATGCCTATGGTTTTTGCCTAGATATTTCCATATAGCCTTTCCCCTTGTGGATAATATAAGAAACAATAAGATAATTCCAGTGAATCATCATCATCATCTTTGAGAGTCATCTCCGCATTGAAGTTTGGCTGCAAATGGAGCACCATTCCGCTCTGTTTCTTGCTTTGATGGTGCAGGTTGTCATAGGCTGACTTGTCCATCTTTTGATGTTACTCGTCCATGTTAGTCTTGATCTGCCTCAGCCTCTTCTACCTTGTATTTTCCCTTCCAAGGTTACTTTTAATAGGCTGCCGTGTCTTTTAACATGGCCCAAAAATCTCATTAGTCTTATTTGAATTGTGTTTAGCAGTTCTCTTCTATTCAAGTGAATATACATGGAAAATTATAATCTAAATGGGCAAATGTTACTTTGCTGATTATAAATGACAAGTTATAACTAATTGTATCATTTTCAATTAGACTTACAGTAGTTTATATACAATTCTTACCCCATTTGATGCAATGCTGATAACTCTCAGGTCTCCAGAGATAGTCCCAATGAATATGTTGTCTTCAGCACACTAGAATACACAGATTATTACCAGATTAAAAAAAAAACCTTTATGCAATTAATACTAACAAATACAATTTTGATTACAAGAAATTGTTTTTTTACAAACTTGCTGAAATATGAAATAAGAACTACAAAACAAATACACTTAATATTAGAAGAAAAAACCTTTAAACTATGAAGAGTTTATTTATAAAAATCATTGACGTCACAAGAAAATGACAATGTCTTAAGTGTTGAAGTATTTTTCCTCTTTTATTCTTTCTGAATATAGCTGGCTAGGATTGTTGGAGTTATGGGTCTCCATAACTTCATGTGACCTTCCAGGCATGTCATAAGAGGCAACTAAGGTGCTTGATTGATGGCTTGACAAGCTGTCATTGTAGAAAGTATTGTTATGGAAACAGTGCCATAGAAGCGGTGATCTCTGCAATATGTGCCATTTTAGCATGCAAAGTTTCTATTTTTAAGATTGTGGTTCTGCCCTATGTGCAGTCTCTGGCTTGTAAGGACAATATATAGATAAATAGATAACTTCATGTTTTGATCTGTGCAGGCAATCATGATTCTTCACAACATTCTTATCTCTACAGTTGTTTATCAACTCTGTTGTTGATTTACTATCATGCGATTGTAAATAAGCTGTTGTTATCTTTTATAACTGTTTCAAGTGTTTCCCTCTATTATTTTAAAATTGCCACGATATTCCCTTCTAATTTTTTTCCCATCTCCTACATCATCATGTGCCATACCATTTAGGGTAGGCAATCATATCTTTCCACAATCTCAAAATTATCTCCTACATGGCCAAATAAAAATGACAGTTTCATTCCGATGGAAGTAATTATTTACATTTTGTGCTTGGCCTCCTTTAGAACATCTGTGATACTCTCCTTAATAAACCATAGTATTATTAATATTCTTCTGTAAAACAATATTTACATGGCATGCAAACACTTCTTGTCTTTTGTTCAACTGTCCAGTATTTATTTCCATATGTCATCGAAACTGGCTCAACATAACAATGAAGAACTATTTTTCTTATTTGGGAATGTGGGGTCTGAATGGTAATGATGATGTATAATTAATAATTTAATTAACCCAAGATTACAACACCTACATTAGCCAAGATTATGTGCCCCACATTTTCATGACACCATAAAAATTACGAACACTAATTGATACATTTGGAGTTCCAAAAATAGTATTTTCTTTGAACTTTTGCTACACAGCTGTGCATTTACACTAGGAGAGACATGGGAATCAGATGCGGTAATCATTTCCTGGCTTACGTTCTATTTATCGCCTGAAATTCAACTGCAAATTTTATGAAGGTGTAATCCAGGGTTAATGATCATGTATGTAAGTTATTTGGTTATGTAAGTGTTATGGATGAATCCACGGTGGATAAATGTAGTTAACAATATGAATGTTATGGAAGAATCCACGGTGGATAAATGTAGTTAACAATATGAATGTTATGGAAGAATCGACGGTGGATAAATGTAGTTAACAATATGAATGTTATGGAAGAATAAACAGGCTACCAAAGTTAACAAATGCTGTTCAAAATATGAATATTACAGAATAACAAACACACTGTCCGAGATGTTAAAACGCAAATACATAGATCAGTAGAAAAATAAAACAAATTGGCTACTTAAGTTAATAAATATTGCTACAAGTGTGAATACATACATCAAATTTACAACATGATAAACCGTCATCTGCAGCTCCATCTCTAAAGCTTGTCAGGGGAGACAACCTGCAGAGTGATAACAGAATAATACTCTTGTTAAAAATATGTGGTAAACTCCAAATTACGCAGTAACACTGTGAGCAACAATCATGAAAATATGAACACAAAAAGAATTTTTAAAATTATTCTTTTTCTTCTTTACTTCCTCATTTGCCTTTCAGTGTTGAGGGGAGATACAATTTGCAGTCTTTTGCTCTTCTGTTTGCCTCTGCTGCTGTTATGTTTCCTAGTGTTTCTAGTGTCAATCCATCATTTTTATGGTTGGCCCTTGGGTCTGGTTTTCTCGAAATGTTTATTGATGTCTCATTGTGTAGAGCTTTGATCTTTCTTCCTTATCACGTGGCTAAACCACAGTTTTGCGCTGTTTTAGCGTGCTCCATTAAAACTGGCTCGGAATGCATAGTTTTTGAATTAAACTGGTTATAAGAACTCTTCAGTGTAAAAAAATAGTAAATTTACTATCGTTTGCGATATTGAATCCCGTCTGGAGCTTGTTATTATTTTGAGAAATCTTTGTTTGAAAATCAGTGAAGAAAATCGTGATCGATGGCTTTTTCAACTTCATTTCCGGGTTAATCTTCCAGTCTCCAAGATGATATTATGGCATTAGATGATTATTTCCACTAAGATAATGTTGAGAGTGATTTAGAAAATGTTATACCATGTCAGTTTAGTAGTGATGGTGGCAGTGATAGCGATTCTAGTGATGGAGACAGAGAAGAAAATATAGGTCTAATGTCCGTGGTGGACGTCGATGGTTGGAGCGATGTAATTTCTCCTGTCAAAGTTGAGGATTTCCTGGTGTATCAGGGCCTATGCACAATCTTGATGCAGGTGCGAGCCCATATGATTATTTTAGTTTGATTATTGAAGAATCTTTCTATCAGTTTGCTGCTGATCAGACTAATTTGTATGCAACTCAGCATGCTGAGCGGACTGGGAAAGAAGATCGATACTGGAGCCCAGTTTCTGCTGCTGAGATAAAACTTTTTTTGCATATTTACATTGTTATGGGCATTCACACCTTGCCTGAATACACTATGTATTGGAGTACTGATGATCGTCTTGGTGTGCCAGGGGTGTCTAGTTGTATGGGAAAGTCAAGATTTGAGAAGATTTCTCAATATTTTCACCTAAATGATGCCAGTAAACAGCAGCCAAAGGCTATGACCCCCTTTATAAAATTAGACCATTATTGGATATGGTCAGAAAGAATATGGCATCTATTTATTCCCCTGGCATAAACATCAGTGTTGATGAAGCAATGATTGCTTACAGTGGTAGCCTTTCTTTCAAACAAAACATCAGTGTTGATGAAGCAATGATTGCTTACAATGGTCGCCTTTCTTTCAAACAATACATCAGTGTTGATGAAGCAATGATTGCTTACAGTGGTCGCCTATCTTTCAAACAATACATCAGCGTTCATGAAGCAATGATTGCTGACAATGGTCGCCTATCTTTCAAACAATACATCAGTGTTGATGAAGCATTGATTGCTGACAATGGTCACCTATCTTTCAAACAATACATCAGTGTTGATGAAGCAATGATTGCTTACAGTGGTCGCCTATCTTTCAAACAATACATCAGTGTTGATGAAGCAATGATTGCTTACAGTGGTCGCCTATCTTTCAAACAAAACATCAGTGTTGATGAAGCAATGATTGCTTACAATGGTCACCTATCTTTCAAACAAAACATCAGTGTTGATGAAGCAATGATTGCTGACAATGGTCGCCTATCTTTCAAACAATACATCAGTGTTGATGAAGCAATGATTGCTTACAGTGGTCGCCTATCTTTCAAACAAAACATCAGTGTTGATGAAGCAATGATTGCTTACAATGGTCACCTATCTTTCAAACAAAACATCAGTGTTGATGAAGCAATGATTGCTGACAATGGTCGCCTATCTTTCAAACAAAACATCAGTGTTGATGAAGCAATGATTGCTTACAATGGTCGCCTATCTTTCAAACAAAACATCAGTGTTGATGAAGCAATGATCGCTGACAATGGTCGCCTATCTTTCAAACAATACATCAAAGGTAAGCCGAATCCCTGGGGCATCAAAGTTTGGTGTTTAGCAGATTCATCAATGGGATACTTACTTGATTTTGATGTTTATGTTGGCAAAGTAGCTGAATCAATGCCCCATGGTTCAGGACATTATGTCGTGACAAAGTTAGGCAGACAATTTTTTGGTAAATACCATCACTTTAACTTTGACAATTATTTCTCATCGCTCCAACTTACCAAAGATTTGCTCGTTGAGAGAACATATTCATGTGGAACGATGAGAGCAAACCGCAAAGGTTGGCCAGCTGCCTTCAAGTCCAAAGCCACTAACAAGTTGAAAAGGGGGGATGTACAGTTCAAGCAGCAGGGAAATGTTGTGGCTACGGTCTGGAAGGATAAGAAAGTTGCCAGTTTGATCAGCTCTAACACTACGCCAGGAATGACACAGGTCTCAAGACGTACCGTAGGTGGCAGAGTGGACGTTCAGATACCAACTCCAGTGTCTGTCTATAACCAGTTCATGGGTGGAGTGGATAGGTTTGACCAGCTTACTTCCTACTACCCTGTTGCAAAGAAGTCTGTAAAATGGTGGAGGTATCTGTTTCGTTTCCTCATGCAAGCAGCGATTGTCAATTCATGGATAGTGTATTCTTGCTCTCATCGCCCACACCCTAAGTCAAAGGATAGTTCCCAGTTATCCTTTAGACTCAGTTTGAGATCAGATCTCCTGAAAGGCAATATTTGTAGGAAAAGGAAGTCATCCCAGCAGCCCTTGACTTCAGGTGTGGGTACAAACAAGAACAATGAGCATAGGATGATTCGGATGCTTGGCCTGAAAAAAGTGTGTTATTTATGCACGAAGCTCCAGTCAGGTCATTCTGGCAAACGATCACATTCACCTGTTTTTGGCTACAGTCATCAAACGACCACATTCAACTGTTTTTGGCTGCAGTCATCAAACGACCACATTCAATTGTTTTTGGCTGCAGTCATCAAACGACCACATTCAATTGTTTTTGGCTGCAGTCATCAAACGACCACATTCAATTGTTTTTGGCTACAGTCATCAAACGATCACATTCAATTGTTTTTGGCTACAGTCATCAAACGACCACATTCAATTGTTTTTGGCTGCAGTCATCAAACGATCACATTCACCTGTTTTTGGCTACAGTCATCAAACGACCACATTCAACTGTTTTTGGCTGCAGTCATCAAACGACCACATTCAATTGTTTTTGGCTACAGTCATCAAACGACCACATTCAATTGTTTTTGGCTGCAGTCATCAAACGACCACATTCAATTGTTTTTGGCTGCAGTCATCAAACGACCACATTCAATTGTTTTTGGCTGCAGTCATCAAACGACCACATTCTACTGTTTTTGGCTGCAGTCATCAAACGACCACATTCAATTGTTTTTGGCTGCAGTCATCAAACGATCACATTCAACTGTTTTTGGCTGCAGTCATCAAACGACCACATTCAATTGTTTTTGGCTGCAGTCATCAAACGACCACATTCTACTGTTTTTGGCTGCAGTCATCAAACGACCACATTCAACTGTTTTTGGCTGCAGTCTGTGTCAAATCCATCTGGGAAAGGGGGACTGCTTTGCCAAATATCATGCAGAATTGAACCTGTGATGTTCAGTGAGTAAATACTTTTTTTTTTTAGCATGTACACACTTTTCTCTTCTCATCTTTTCATATATTTCTTATATGGCAACTCTTGATGTTGTTATTTAGCATGTATATGCTTTTCTTCACACAACTTTTGTGATTTCTCCAATAAATTTTTTTTTTTTTGTTTGACTGATTTTATTTCTTAATTGTAAACAAACGAACAATCGCATTGTGATAAGTCTTGGTTTTTATTAAATTGCATTCAATTCTCATTTTAAGTTATAATTATTAATTTTTTAAGTGCAGCCGTTATTTTACAAACGCGTTTTAAAGTCGACATGTCACATTTTTTTGGTGGAGTTATTTCCCTTTTATATAAGTTCTCTCTGAGATAAAGGGAAGGTAAGATTATTTCATTATGTAAAATTGTTGTTCAGAAGGTATTTTAATTTAAAATAAACAAACTCAGGTAACTTACTTGCTGTGGATGTAGCGTCTGTTTAGCATTTGTCCTTTTGGACCCCCATAAGGAGGTCTCATCTGTAACAACAAAAATACACATATAATGGGAGGTGCTTTTAATGATTAGCTAAAATTACAATTATCATTGCCACAATTTACAGGGTGTCCACCAAATAATGTAAATATATACTTTTATTGTCACAATTTACACCAAAAAGTATAAATATATCAATTTAATTGTCACAATTTACAGGGTGTCCACCAAAGAATGTATTTCTTTAATCCTCCTTTAGTGATTAGTAAACGGAGAGAATGGAACAAGTACAATTGAACAGTGTTTCATCTGAAATACTGTATGCAAGCACACTATTTTTTTTAACCTTTTTTTTTTTTTGCAAAATAACAGACCATCAAAAGAATGCATTTTGTGTGGGACACTGTCACATGATAAACACAGGCAATGTTTCACCAATACACTGTCACATGAGGAACACAGGCAATATTTCACCAATACACTGTCACATGATAAACACAGGCAATGTTTCACCAATACACTGTCACATGATAAACACAGGCAATGTTTCACCAATACACTGTCACATGATAAACACAGGTAATGTTTCACCAATACACTGTCACATGATAAACACAGGCAATGTTTCACCAATACATTGTCACATAAGAAACACAGGCAATATTTCACCAATACACTGTCACATTAGGAACACAGGCAATGTTTCACCAATACACTGTCACGTGATAAACACAGGCAATGTTTCACCAACCTGTCTGTCAAAAAGTCTGGATGTGATTGAGTAAGCAGCAGATGTTTTGCCCAGTGGTTCCGGACATCTGTGGGGCCTAGAGATCAATAACAAATAGAAATATCATAAATTAATCCACTGCGTTACAAGTTCTGTCACAAGTTATAGATATCAATATTAAAAACAAAGTTCATTCACAGTTATATAAAATCTAAGAATTAAAAAAATTTTTTTTTAATAATTTGTATTTAAACTAGCATTAAAAAGAAGAGGACAAAAAAAATTGAGAGTGTGGAACTTAAAATAAAATATTGTCACGAACATCCGTTTATGAGTGACGGAGGAGGATTGGCATGGGGGAAAAGTAAAAGGAAGGAACTTACATTTTTTAGAAGATGGTATAACCTTCCTATACTCATTCAGAAAATGAACTTACATGAAAAGAGACATGGTAGGACATGTAGATATGGGCTGTGGACACAGTGCATGCTGTTTCCTCAGATACTCTGTCACAATCTTGTCCAGGGAAACATCATAATCTCCCATCTGCTTTCCTTTTGATCTGGGGCCAGATGGTACATAACCTTCTCTGTCTTTTAAGTACCTCCTTTTGCTCTAAGTACCAAAAGAAATCAAAATGTAACAGTTAAAGAGTTTACTATATTCCCCTCAAGAAATCAAAATGTAACAGTTAAGAGTATACTATATTCCCCTCAAGAAATCAAAATGTAACAGTTAAGAGTTTACTATATTCCCCTCAAGAAATCAAAATGTAATAGTTAAGAGTTTACTATATTCCCCTCAAGAAATCAAAATGTAATAGTTAAGAGTTTACTATATTCCCCTCAAGAAATCAAAATGTAATAGTTAAGAGTTTACTATATATCCCCTCAAAAATGGTATCCACTAATATATAAACAAAATGTAATAGTTAAGAGTTTACTATATATTCCCTCAAAAATGGTATCCACTAGTATATAATCAAAATGTAATAGTTAAGAGTTTACTATATTCCCCTCAAAAATGGTATCCACTAGTATATAATCAAAATGTAATAGTTAAGAGTTTACTATATTCCCCTTAAAAAATCAAAGATATTAGAAAATTCAACACTTTTAGAATTTGGTAAGATTGCTTTTTTATTTGTTATATAATGACACAAGCTAAGAAATAACTTACAGCTCCATCATCACTTGTGGAGAGCATGGTGACAAGTTGCAGTCAACTTCAATACATCAATATCATTTTAATTTATTAATCATACTTTTTTTTCTCTTTATACACATCTTTCTTTCTTTTATCTTTTATTCCTTTAATTTTG
Source organism: Megaustenia siamemsis (assembly GCA_032433765.1). Classification (NCBI taxonomy): domain Eukaryota; kingdom Metazoa; phylum Mollusca; class Gastropoda; order Stylommatophora; family Ariophantidae; genus Megaustenia; species Megaustenia siamemsis. The sequence goes on from JAVIAB010000091.1 coordinate 54,111,280, forward strand.
AGTGTTTTACATCTTGTTCTATGGTTCGATGATTGTTTACATGGGGAAGTGTTTATTAACAGCAAGGTGAAAGCATAGTTGTTTGTCACCGATACCTTAGTTTGATTTGCTCGCTCATTTTGTATCTAGGGAGGAGTGCGTGGATGTGCGGTGAAATCCACTGTTTCGCTGGTTGAAATGCTGGCATACAGTGTTTGAAACCCGCGGTAGACAGAAATGATTTTTTCTATCAAGGGCGAAATAAAAATCATGAGTTTCATATGTCGTGGCAACTGCTTTACCAAGTGGCCTTTATCCCTCTGATCCTGTTGTGAGCACCCCGACATACACCAGTAATGGTAATATGTCTTGTAAAGATAGTATCTTCCCAGAAACATAAAATACACATCCTTTTTCTATATTACAAAAAACAAAAGAAGGTTACAGAAGAAACTGTATCTTAAATAATTCTGTGGTTAAAAAGTTAATATTGTGCCCTGGAAACTCTTGAATTTGCCAATCTTTGATTTTTTTATATTTGTTACAGGCATTAACTATTAAAATGTCAAATATAAATATTAATTTAAACTACAAATGTAACTTTTTTGTTTGTGGTGTCTTAAATTAAAACCACTCCCAAAAATTATGAATTTTTAGACTGAGTGGAATGTATTAGGCTCAGATCATCTTTATCTATAAATGATACTATTTTCCCAGATTAGAACTAAAGTGCTATTATGTGATAAAAACAAACAGCTGTGTTCCAATTTTGTGTGCAAAATTCTGTACCTTTCAGTCAAGCACATCCAACCACTACTGTATGGGTACTTGGGTGTTTCTTCTCAAATATAAAATTGTGGGGGATTTTACATTAAATTTTCTTTCTTTTTTCACTTTCTCTTAAACCCTTTCAAATGAGAAGGGAGATAACATTTAAACTCTTGATCTTCCCCAATCATTGTCAAAGGATGCTGTTGCTGTTTCATTGATGTTGCCACTCCATATTACTCTGAGTATTTCTCTCATTTTTGCATTTGCCTTGTATATTATTGAACCATAAGACATTCTCTCTAGGAAGGTAAGCCATTTGTTGTGACTGTGTGTGGGGCTACAGTAGCTCAGTTGTTAGTGTACAGGACTAGGAGGCTGGTTGTGATCCTAGTCAATGGCTCCTTGGTTTCTTCTTCTTCTTCTACCTTTCAGCTCCCTGTGGAGCATAGGACTTGCAACAAATACTTTCCAAGTCTTTCTGTTTCTTGCTATTCTTTTAAGATCATTCCATGTCTTCCCCATCATCTTCATCTCTGCTTCCATCTGTATTCTACTAGAATATTTTGCTCGTCCTCATTGCTTTTTTCCTTGGGGATTCCAAAAAAGGGCCTGTTGCGTAATACTCTCAGTTGGCTTCTGCAGTGTGTGTCCTATCCTGCGCCGTCGTCTTCACTGTATCTCTTTATCCACTGGTATTTGACTGGTACATTTCCATAATTCGATGTTAGTGATATTATCCTGCCATTTCCATCCTTTTATTCTGCGCAGGCATTAATGAAGGTCTGTATCTTCATGATTGTCATTTTTATTGTTCTCCAAGTTTTCACAGCCACATAATAGGACTGACTTAACATTGGGGTTGAAAATTTGTATTTTTGTATTTATATACATACTTATATATATATACTTATATATTATATTTGTATAAATACTCCTAGGTTTATCCAGCCTTAAATGGACACTATAAATTTGTGGGAAAGTAGGACTGCCAAGTATGATACTAATACAACAAAGTGTGTCGTTGTAATGTTTCTAATCCTCAAAAGGGGGACTGGTTGGTCTCGCGGCAAGACACCAGCCTAGAGACAGAGAGGTTGTGGGTTTCCTGTAAAAATCCCGGCTACACCGGTTGGGATTTTTATTTATGATTTCTCTCTGTGGCAACCACTCCTGGTCTCAGCAGCGAGGCCTGGCTTGAAACGTCAATTACTCATCGGCGGAAAAAATACGAGTACCTCCGAAGTCAGAGTTATCTGCCTGTGTGGTGAGGCACCCCTGTGCACACGGTTGCCAGGGAAAAATGGATTAACATGCAAAATTCAGTTCCCAGTCTCTAGGGACTTCGTCAGAGGTAAAAGCTGGCGAACAAAAAAATAAAAAAATGTTCCCCAAAAGTTACAAGATCTGAGACTGTACAATGATGAAAACAAGGAGGATGTTCAATAAGTTGTAATGTTTCTAATCCCCAAAAGTTACAAGATCTGAGACTGTACAATGATGAAAACAAGGAGGATGTTCAATAAGTTGTAATGTTTCTAATCCCCAAAAGTTACAAGATCTGAGACTGTACAATGATGAAAACAAGGAGGATGTTCAATAAGTTGTAATGTTTCTAATCCCCAAAAGTTACAAGATCTGAGACTGTACAATGATGAAAACAAGGAGGATGTTCAATAAGTTGTAATGTTTCTAATTCCCAAAAGTTACAAGATCTGAACCTCTATACAAGCAGTAAGTTCATTTGTAATGTAATTTGTTATTTGTTTATGGAAGGCCCGGTATCACTGCAAAAGAATTATAATACATAATTGCTCAACCGCCCGTGCCAGTAATCATCCGAATCTCATCTCCCAAACAAAGAAAGGTAACTGTAGTCCCCATCGTAGCAGTCTTAACACACGCCAAAAGACATAAGGCGAAACCGTGCAGAAAGTGAACACAGCCAACTGTTCCCTGTCATACGATATCATCATTCATCGTAAACAATTGGAATATCGAAACATGATCAAAACGGTTGAGACACAATTACAATTTACAATTGTAATGTAAATAACACCAAAGTTACAAAATCTTGTAACAAAAATGTTTCTAAAGCTTGAGAATGTCAATACTGACCCTGAGATGTGGAGCACTCTGTGGGTGGTTTGGAGTTCGAGTTAGGGTGAATTTTAATGGAGCAGGAGACAGCACTCCATTAACACATGATGTTGATGGAGTCATAGGTAGCATTCTTGTGGATGAGGTGGAGGGTGCTGGAAAGAAATGTAATTAAGGAACAAGTTAAAATTATACATTATATAGTTGATGTATCAAATATGCCCCAAAAAAATATGTCAACCAAGAAACATGACAAATCGAAGGAGCTCTGTGATTATTGTTCAGAAATATATACTTTATATCTTTTTCTTTTGTTTGCTTGCTTGCATTTGCCCGATGACTAAAGTATTCGTAGACTGCAGAATTCCTCTTCGTAATCCATCCTTAAAAGGATGTTAAGTGGACATGTCTGCGTTGTGGTTTGCAGTATAACTGTTATATTTGCGCCTTTCGGCCCAACACATCCGACTTCAGCACAACATTTTTGAGTGCCGGGTTGTCTTCCCTCTTCGATCCCTGCTCGCTTGGCCAGACTAGACAGGTTAGTCTGTTACTGGAGACACCACGGAGAGGTGGAGCAGGGTCTGGATGGTTCTGGTTCACCGATCCTGGCGCAAGCCATCAGCCGTGGGTTGCTGACAACTTCCAGCTCTGGTGCTGGGAGGCGCACCTTTGCCTCCTTTCTTCTGTTCCACCCAGATCATGTTTCGATATTCTGATTGCTTGCGATGAATGATGATATCATATGATGAAGGACAGTTCTCTTGCGTTCACCTTCGGTGCTCCTTGTCCTTATGTCTTTTGGTGTGTGTTGTAGCTGCTATGATGGGGACTGCAACTACCTTTCTTTGTTTGGATCCTTCAATGAGATGAGTTTTAATTCGGATGATTCCACTGGCACAAGCGGCTAAGCAATTATGAATTTTAATTCGTTTGCAGTGATACCGGGGCCTTCGACTAACTATAACTTTATTCACCCGTTGACTACTGAAGGAATGAGTGATCCTCTTTATTATCCATTCTTAAAGGATGTCAAGTAGATGTAGATGGTTTGTGCTGTGGTTTATATGCATATTTCGACCCAAAACATCAGACTTCAGCACTGTTTTTTTAGTACCGGGTTGCCTCCCCTCTTTGATCTTACATCCCTGGTCAGGATGTCAAAAATTGAAGCATTTATGCTTTTATGTGGTAATTTTTACAATGGTAATCTAGGGTTAATGTTGTGGGAAAATGCTGTGTTCTTGACTGTGTTCTTTGGTTCACCTCACATTTAGTGATTAAAATGGCATCAGATATTTCATTTGCCCATCTCTTGGTACGTCTTCCCTTATCTATTCTGTAGTTACATCTAGCTGTTAATGCTTGCTGTAGAATGGGTGCCCATCTCTTGGTAGGTCTCTCTTTATCTATTCTGTAGCTACATCTAGCTGTTAATGCTTGATGTAGAATGGGTGCCCATCTCTTGGTAGGTCTCTCTTTATCTATTCTGTAGTTACATCTAGCTGTTAATGCTTGATGTAGAATGGGTGCCCATCTCTTGGTACGTCTTCCCTTATCTATTCTGTAGTTACATCTAGCTGTTAATGCTTGATGTAGAATGGGTGCCCATCTCTTGGTAGGTCTCTCATTATCTATTCTGTAGCTACATCTAGCTGTTAATGCTTGATGTAGAATGGGTGCCCATCTCTTGGTAGGTCTCTCTTTATCTATTCTGTAGTTACATCTAGCTGTTAATGCTTGATGTAGAATGGGTGCCCATCTCTTGGTACGTCTTCCCTTATCTATTCTGTAGTTACATCTAGCTGTTAATGCTTGATGTAGAATGGGTGCCCATCTCTTGGTAGGTCTCTCATTATCTATTCTGTAGTTACATCTAGCTGTTAATGCTTGATGTAGAATGGGTGCCCATCTCTTGGTAGGTCTCTCTTTATCTATTCTGTAGCTACATCTAGCTGTTAATGCTTGCTGTAGAATGGGTGCCCATCTCTTGGTAGGTCTCTCTTTACCTATTCTGTAGTTACATCTAGCTGTTAATGCTTGATGTAGAATGGGTGCCCATCTCTTGGTAGGTCTCTCATTATCTATTCTGTAGTTACATCTAGCTGTTAATGCTTGATGTAGAATGGGTGCCCATCTCTTGGTAGGTCTCTCATTATCTATTCTGTAGTTACATCTAGCTATTAATGCTTGTTGTGGAATGGGTGCCCATCTCTTGGTAGGTCTCTCTTTATCTATTCTGTAGTTACATCTAGCTATTAATGCTTGTTGTGGAATGGGTGCCTATCTCTTGGTAGGTCTCTCATTATCTATTCTGTAGTTACATCTAGCTATTAATGCTTGATGTAGAATGGGTGCCTATCTCTTGGTAGGTCTCTCATTATCTATTCTGTAGTTACATCTAGCTGTTAATGCTTGTTGTGGAATGGGTGCCCATCTCTTGGTACATCTTCCCTTATCTATTCTGTAGTTACATCTAGCTATTAATGCTTGATGTAGAATGGGTGCCTATCTCTTGGTAGGTCTCTCATTATCTATTCTGTAGTTACATCTAGCTATTAATGCTTGTTGTGGAATGGGTGCCTATCTCTTGGTAAGTCTCCCTTTACCTATTCTGTAGTTACATCTAGCTATTAATGCTTGTTGTGGAATGGGTGCCCATCTCTTGGTAGGTCTCCCTTTACCTATTCTGTAGTTACATCTAGCTATTAATGCTTGTGGAATGGGTGCCTATCTCTTGGTAGGTCTCTCATTATCTATTCTGTAGTTACATCTAGCTATTAATGCTTGTTGTGGAATGGGTGCCTATCTCTTGGTAGGTCTCTCATTATCTATTCTGTAGTTACATCTAGCTATTAATGCTTGTTGTGGAATGGGTGCCTATCTCTTGGTAGGTCTCCCTTTACCTATTCTGTAGTTACATCTAGCTGTTAACATTTGTGGAAAGGGTGCCTATCTCTTGGAAGGTCCCCCCCCCCCCCTCTCCTAGTCTCCTCCATAAGTGCATGGGTAGGTAACCCTCCCACTCTGTTCACTTCCCATTTTGCTGTCTCTCGAGAGTGGTCTTTCCTCATTTCCCATCCCAATTTTTTAAAATGAGGACCTAAAGCCCCCTATGCAAAGCTAATTTTTTTTTCAATATATTTTCTCTTCCTTATTTTATGCACATTGATATTACTCCCACTATGTCCTTGATTTCTTCATTTTTAATTTTGTATTTTAGTGTCATCTTAATTATTCTTCAAAAACATATTTAATTAACTGCAACATTTCTTTTCTTCTTGCTTAAACATCCATATCCAGCACTGTAGCACAACACTGACAGAATTACTGAGTTGCATATTGCCCTTTTTGTATCCATTCACATGTTTCTTATTATGGGTTGTATCTGTCTAATTATTTGGTCTGTTTTTTTTTTCATATGCTCTCAATTTCATTTGCAAGTTTTTCCAACTGCTGCTACAATATGTTTCAAGTATTTTAATTCTTTCACTTGTTTCAACTCATTATTGTCCATGATAAACTGCTATTTTTGTTCTCTTTTCTGTTCATGACCTAACTTTTCTCTGCCCAAGGTATTCTGAGTATACATAAGTATCAATTACAGAAAATATATAATCTTTTGGTGTATTCAATCTCTTCACAATATTCCATTATGGTTTGACCATCTCAAGACACACACTATTGCTTACTTACCTGCATTACTTGGGGTTCCTGTTGATGTTGCTATAGACGGAGTGGAGACAGAAGGAAATATTTCCCTCATTGCTTGACTGGAAACAGCTAAGTTGGTAGTCGATGATTGACTCAACTGTCGACCCTAAAGAAAAAGACAATGACACAGATCCTTGCTAGGAATTGTTGGTATTAATAGTTCACACGGCACTTTTATTTTAATAAGACACAAAACAAGTCATAAAACAGCAGTAAATATAAAATTAATCCTCATCTTTAGGAGTGGTATTTGTAGAGATAGTCTGGGGTTTTCCTAGAAAATTGTTATTTTCCTGTTTAATCTCCTTTATGGTAAAAAACAATTTGTGAGCACTATACGCAATGACAGAACTGAAGAAAAAACTTTCTAAACTATGCTCATTGCTACTGACTATAAGATATAGTATTCCCGCATATTCATTTCATCATTCCTTTTCTTCTACAGCCGTAGATGGCACACAGACCAAAAGTCATAGTTCTCAACGATTGACGATTTGCTGTTACTTCTTGTAAATCTTGGTTGGTTCTTTGTCTCATGGTTGAGCCTTACCCAGTAATTGTTCTACATAGCGATTCTCTTGGTTTGTCATGTTTTCTCTTACCAGGTGGTTTCCACATGAATATCTGGTGGGGAAGTCTTTCTTCATTCATTCTCAGCACATGATCAATGTGTTTTCAATGCCTTCTTCTTTTAAAGCTCGACACACTCTTGTTTAGATTCATCTCTTATCTGTTCGTTAGAATTGTATTATTTCCAGCTTATATTTGAGATCCTACGAAGACATTTTTTGCTGTTGCAAAGGTACATAATTATATATTAAAAGTCTTGGTGGATTTTCAACTTTCACAGCCGAGCACATATGGGTGAAAACTCGCATGCTAAGACGCTGATTCAAGTCACGTACTTTACCTTTACCAAGATGCAGCATTTAGAAATGAAAGGATCTGTGCTCTTTTACATTTCAATTATCATTCTTCAAAATCTGTGTTGCCAGGTTACCCATTTTGACAGCTGGTTGATTGAAGTGTGTGTATATCATTTAAAGCATATATGTTTTGTCTACTTCAGTGATTAGCTACTGGTGCGCATTTAGATGTTAAGACTGACAAGGGTCACAAACACAATAATATTTGGACATAAAGCTTTCAAATCACCCAGGATGTGGGTTTGAAGTTAACCTTTCATTGAAATAATGTAGTAAATATTACAGCATCGAAACACAAATTCTTCAAAATTTTATAGTTTGTGGTGCTACTTGACCAAATACTATCCCCCTCCGTGTACCTTCCTAATTACTACTTCTGGTGACCCGTGAGTATTTAATTTGTTCCTATTGAGGTAGGATTGCTAAATTTAAACAAATTGCCCACCATCTCCTGACATCAAACAACCCATAGTGACTTTCGAAACTCAGCGAATAACACTTTGAGGCAGCCCAACATACTGACAAACTTATGACAACCGTTTGAATAGACAAATAACATGTCTGGTCCAAGCATTCAATTTCAGGTCCTTAAGCAGCTTTCCATAAAATGAGGAAGATACTATGCAATAAATTTTTGACAATAGAAACAAGAAAAAGAGTTCTTAAATGTTACGTAGAGCCAGTCTTAACATGCGCATTATCTTGTGATGTACGAGGGACACTCCCTGTGTGGCAACGAGGCATCTTCTTGACTTTCCAACCATGGATGACAGAATCAAGATCTGGAGAGCATGAGCATACCTGAAGATTAGTACAGATACAGAGCATCCAGTGCACCACGTGCTCAACACAGTGAAAGGTGCCAGGCTAAAAAGAGGCAAATCATGGGTGGGTCGAGCAGAAGATGTCATCAAACAGGTCTGTGGTCTTACCAATATCAGCGTTGGTGAGGAGTGGATACCGCTGCCTACATCTTTCAAGGAGACTTTCTCGTGTATTGTCACACTCAACAGGAAAAGTAGGGAACAGAACCCGGTCATGGTTAATGCCGAGGTCAACGGTCTCATCTGCGATAACACCAATGAGAAAGATGCAGTCATCTATACAGACGGATCTGTAATACGACACCAAAGAAGTGCATGGGCATTTACAGCATGCTCGGCAGGCAGAATAGTCAAGGAAGACAGTGGTGCATACGTCATGACCACGAGTAGCATGACAATGGAGACAATAGCAGTGACCAAGGCATTCAAATGGTTAGAGTCACAAGACTACACCCACGCATGTATACTGAGTGATTCGATGAGCATGATTAAAAAAGTGGAGGCAGGCTTTGTACGCATGCAATGGGTAGAGTCGTTGCAGAAATCCAAAATACGTAAGATCACCTTTGTCTATGTCCCTGGACATGCAGGAGTACGAGGAAATGAAAAAGAGCAGACAGGTTGGCTAGCTGCGCTGTCGTTGAGGACGGGCAACCAATGGATCGGGGGGACATCATCAATGCCCTCCGAGATGTGGGAAGAGCACAGGACTTCGACAAACACAGATCCACGTCACTTCTTCGGATGATGGAAATGGGAGTTAAGATGGGCACAGCCAGAAATGAGAAACTTAGTGGTTGTATAAGAAGACTTATCAACCAACATAGAACTGGAGTCGTCAGTCGCTGGACACTGCGGGAATTGCTGAGGAGGGGATCTGAGGCACCTATGGACATGTTCGGAGTGCAATGATGATGACCCGCAAATAACTCAATAACTCAAGTTTTAACATATGGATGTGAATCATGGACAATAGGACAACAGACAAGAAAATCACTGGAGTCTGTAGAAATGTGGTTTTACAGAAGAATGTTGAGAATACCATGGACAGCTAAGAAGAGTATTGAAAATGTTCTGAAAGAGGCCAAAGCAAAAAGAGAGCTAATCTCTAATATTATGAAGAAACAATCATCATTTTTTGGCCATGTAATGAGAAGAGAACAACTGGAATATATTGTAACAACTGGAAAAATTGAGGGACGAAGAGATAGAGGGTAGCAAAGAGAGAAAATAACAGACAGCTTAAGAGAATGGCTTGGTACAAGGTCAACAACAGAAATTATAAAGAACTGTCGAGATCGAAAGTTGTGGAGAGACATGATCACCTACGCCAGTATGCCCGGTACTTGATGATGATGATGATGAAATCAACTTGAGAAGGTAAACTGAGTTCCCCATGTGTCTAATTGGTAAACACACAGTTGTGTGTCAAATTTAAAGAAAATACTACTTTTAGTGCTCCTAATCTTACAATTAAGTGGTAGTAATTTTAACTAAGGAATGTCACAAAGTATGCTACATGTAGATATCATAATCTAAGGTTAAAGTAATAAAACTAACAAGGGTTAACTTCTCTCAAAACCAAAACTTACAATTTTTGAAGTAGTGGGGGAATAAAGATGAATGTTGGCGACATGATGTGGAGGTGGAGTAGAACATTTTGGTAGATTGGCTTCCCTTTGCAGCGAAGATGCAGAATCATGAAGACCTGATTGAAGAAAAGAGGAATATGACTGTTAACAAAAAATTAACTTCAAGTAAACACAATTTGTTATTAAATCTAACAGATAATGTAGAAAATGAAAATTGAGAAGTAAAATAGATAATCAATTAGTTTACTCACAAAGCAACTTAAAATTAACAAAATGTGACTGGAACCCACAAAGAAAGACAAGATTGGATATGTAACTTTTAAGCATCAGTCCCCATAGAAACCATGTGGTACATCCCAGAATTTTGAGCAATGCTATAAACAACTGCTTGCTCTTATCTCACTCAAAGTAGTATTTTAGTTATAATTTTAAATGTTTGCTATATTTATAAGTGTATATCTTGATGAAACAGCATTCCACTCATTCTTGGGGTTGATTTTTTATTGAAGTGGTCCAAAACTAGGTCAATGAACAAAAATATGAATATTCTAGAATAGTTAATTTATATGCTGTTGATATTTTAGTCTAAAAATGTTTTCAAATTTCAAAATTTGACAAATTGTAACCCTTTCTGGTGTAAAATAATTTAACCACAAATGATCCAAAAATGTAAATTATAGTCTCTTATCATCATTGCTAATGTACCATAACAGAATTATGTTCACGTTTTTTTTAGAACTGAGAAAATTTCCCAAGACTATTAAACTATCATCAAAAAACAGCTGTGTAGCAATGGCTGATAGTTTAGTATTTATGGCACAGGGCAACAAATGCTGTTTTCATGGCAAAGAAAAAATACTAGTGAACTTTCAATGTCAAACCTGATACAATGACCAAGACATCAAGCAAAAATTGTGAGCTTAAAAGAATGTTATTTAAAAAAAAAACCACAAGCAAAAAAATAACAAACAAACAAAAACACACAAAGAAAAAGCACACACATACAGAGAGAGAGAGAGAGTGTGTGGGGAAGATATTTCTATGATGGTACATTAACAATGATCAAGAGAGACGATATAACTTAAATTATTACAATATTTGTGGTTAAATTATGGTTATTTTACACCAGAAATGGTCAAAATTGTCAAATTTTGAAATATTTATTCCCATAAACATTATTGAACTAAAGTATCAACAATATAAAAATTAACTATTCTAAAATGTTCATATTTGTGTACATAGTCACAAATTTAAACCACAGCAATAAAATACAAATCTCAAGAATGAGTAGACTGTAGTTTCTTCAGGACATCTTCTTTTACACATGTAGCAACATTTGTATGATTATAACTAAAATACCACTTTTGAGATTAAAGTAAACAGCTGTGAAATAAACAGGTTAACAAAGTTTCCTCAAAGATCAAGACCAGGCTAAACAGAAAACTACAAATGAACAACAAAGTTAAAATATCTACCTCTAGTTACTAAATGATCATGTATAAGCTGCAGCAACTCCTTCTCATGGAACACAATTTTAGTTTGGGCAACAACACCTGCCTGTAGATGAAATTAAAGTCATTAAATTATCTCACAGTGACTGCTAATATTTCATTCACTTCTCCTCTTCTTTTTAGCGTTCACCTGTTAAGTGGGTGTGTATGCGTTGTGTCGCTAGTTTACAGCATAGCTGCGATATATGCGCCTTTCAGCCTGACACATCCGTCTTCGGCACGCATCGCTAGATTTCTTCTTCTACCTTTCAACTTCCTGTGGAGCATAGGTCTTCAACAAACACTTTCCAAGTCGTTCTGTTTCTTGCAATTCTTTCAAGATCATTCCATGTCTTCCCCATCATCTTCATCTCTGCTTCTATCTGTCTTCTCCAAGAATTCCTTGGTCTTCCTCTTTGTCTTTTCTCCTGGGGATTCCAAAAAGGGCCTGTTGTGTAATACTCTTAGTTGGCTTCCGCAGTGTGTGTCCTATCCAGCACCATCATCGCTAGATTTGCTTAACAATTTTTTCCCTGGACAGTGGCCACTTTAGCCTGCTCTTTTCAACTTGAATCTGCCAAGGTTTCTTTAATGTGCACAAGTGCACACAGGGCTTCCTGTTTTTTAAGAGAACTGGATGTAGGATCTCACTACCTTGAGATCAGGGCAGGGTAAAGCCATGAAGATACCAAGAGTTTGATTTTTGAAAAATTTGAAAATCGAACCCAGGGCTGATGTCTTACCTCTAACCACCCAGTCCCCCATTTCATTCACCAACTTCAAGCACAAAAATCATAACAAAGAATTAATAGGATTCAAAGCCAAGGGTTCTTTATTGAGTGCAAAACACAGGACCTTGAGTTTTTATACGTCATTTGAGAGGGCTAGACGTTAGATCATTTTTTTTGGGGGTGTGTGCATGTTGCTAAAGCCATGAGGAAATAATTGGATTAGAAGTGAACAATTTCCACCACCTGTGACAGAATTTGAACCTGAAACCTACCTGTCCATGGGCCAACGTCTTATCTCTACACCCTAGATAGGGGTCCCTTGGATATCTTGATTCATTCTAATAATTTAATTAGTTAGTTTTTAGTTCTAGATAAAAATGACTCATGGTCTTCCAGTTTTAACACGTGTGTGGATATTGCACTTACACAAAACTAAAGAAAGCATGAGGTTAGAAGCTTACCTTTCTAATCTCTTCCAATGTGGCTGCTCCAAGAACATTGGCTTGTCTCCCAGCAATCTTCTCCAATAAAGTTGAGGCATATTTACAGAACTGATGGTGGATGTGGCGCTTGTCTGATAGCACTGGTTCCTTCATTAGACCTGAATCATACAATGTGTTATAGCGGATGAGAGACATGGATGTAGAATTGATGGTCAATGTGATACTGGAACACTTAGATCTAAAAAATTGTTCAAACCATTTCCATGTTAGAAGATTACTTCTCAAACATAAATTAAACAATTTCCATGTTAAAAGATTACTTCTCACACATAAATTAAACCATTTCCATATTAAAAGATTACTTCTCACACATAAATTAAACCATTTCCATGTTAAAAGATTACTTCTCACACATAAATTAAACCATTTCCATGTTAGAAGATTACTTCTCAAATATAAATTAAACCATTTCCATGTTAGAAAACTTATTCTTATATCATTACCATGTTGGACATGTGATGAGAAGAAATAATAACCGAATAAGAAAGCAAGCCCTCATGTGGGAAACAACAAGTAAGAGGAAAGAAGCCAACCCAGAAGAGAGACACTGACAAGAACATTGATCAGAGCGGCAAAGGCAGCAGGACTCAGCCACCTCAATGATATCGAGATACTTGCACAGACAAATGGCGAGATTTGATAAATGTTTTTTGCAAAGATTGAGACTGCTAGAAAGAAAATTTAGAAAAAGAAAGAGTATCTGGGTCTATGGTAGGTAGGTAGGTAGGTAGGAGGGTGGGTGGGTAGGTAGGTAGGTAGGTAGATAGATAGCCATGTTATTAAACTTATTTTTCAAACAATTTCTATGTTATAAAACTTATTCCTAAAACCATTTCCAATGTCAGAAAACTTAGAGAAAATCTATTAGAAAGAAACAATGAGATGAGACAAACATAAATGAAACAGGGATCCAAAGCTGTTATAAACACACTCAGAACAAGGCTCAAATAAAAACAGAAAAATGCAAAATTAAAATAATAGCTTACTCATAAACAGATTATCGTGCACCAAAAGATTATGATCCAATATCTGATTTGGGCTACCTGTTATTTGCTGCTGTAGTTTGTGGATTATTTCAAGTACAGCTCTAACGTTTCTCTGTACTTGTACATTTATGTAGATTTTTCCTGTTAGGAAAATGTTTTCAGAAATAAACCAACACTTTTTCTGACTCTTTTAACATGTTTTCCAAAACCAAACGAACCATCTTTAAACAGATCAAACAATTATACAATTTTGAATAAATTCAGCTCTCTAGAAAGAGTTGTCAAAACAGTGATGCCTGTTGTTACTTACTCTGTAGATGCCCATTATTAAGTGGTTGGAGCTTGCCAATAATCTGCCTGATGGTCTCTGATCTGGCCATTCCAACAAGAGCTTTACAAGCCAGCATTCTCATTCCATCTGCTTCAATTATTGGTGTCTTGACACTCAGTGTTTTCAGCAACATCTGCAAAGTGGAAGAGAGTTATGCTTCAAACCAAGAAACTGTAGATTTAGCAAGAATAAACTAATTGGTCACTAATAATTAAGACATTTAAAAAAAAAAGCATATTATGAAGGCATTTATTTAACTTGACTGAGTAAACAGAGAATAACTGTGGGAAATACTAACAAGATATGGAGTAAGCCAACATCTAACCAACAACAGTCAAAACAGCAGCAGGCTACACAGACCACTTCGAAATTAGATCAGGTGTAAGACAAGGGGTGAGTACTATCCCTCTACTCTTTATTACGTACATGGACTATATATGCAAGTTAGCCAACCCATCAGAGACAGAGGAGATCAACAAGCTTCTATTTGCAGATGATCAGGCACTAATACATGGAAAAATAGAAGATCTATAAGAACACTTAAATAGACTCAACAACACAGGCACATAATATAACATGATATTCAACATCAACAAAACTGAAGTCATGAATATTGCCAAAGAGAAACAGAACATCAAAATAACTATAAATGGCAGACAACTAAAACAAGTAGAGGAATTTAAATACCTAGGATGTCCAGTGACAAACAACAATTCACAAACGGTAGAGATGACTCAAGATGCAAACAAAGCCTGTCAAATTATCAGACAGCTATCACCAATATTTTCCAACAATGAAATAACTTTAGAGGCAAAACGGGCACTCTACAATACAATTTTCATTCGAACATTGTGCTATCAATACCAGTCCTAGATGCAAGAACAATAAGAGAAATAACCAAATGAGATAAAACGTATTAGATGAATGACAGGAAACAGCCTGAGAGATAGATCAGAAGTGAAGAACTGAGAAAAAAGCATGGAATAATCCCAGCCATAGAATATATAAAGAAACAACAGATAAAATGATTTGGCAACATGACAAAGGCAGAAAGATAAAAACACAACTTAATAAATGTTGCGAAAACATCAGACCAAAAGGCATACAGCAGCAGACATAAACAGAAGAGCAAAAGACCATAAATTATATCTCCCCTCGACGCTGAAAGAGAAATGAGGAAGGAAAGAAGAAAGAGAAATGAGGAAGGAAAGAAGACTGTCTACAAAACCAATAAATTTTACAATATGAATCAACCTTAGCATCTTATAAGAAAAGACATAGAAATACACAAATAATTAAAGCATGTATTCATTGATGTGGGATTGGAGAATAAAGGCTGCATGTCTAGTGCAGTTGCAAGTGGTCAGAGTTTCCACATCGTCCCTCTCCTTCCATGTGTAAGTACAGATGATTATTAATTAATTCAAATAATTGTTTCTGCAAAGTGGACCCCAAGTTTGTAATCCTGTCTAATAACAACTGCAAGAACAAAAGGTACACTGTACAAACATAAAATTCCAAAGTACACAACTTACATCATTAAGATCAGTGGAAGCCAACAGAGATAGATAGGATAGACCAGAACTGGGGAACTCTGAAAAAAGCCAAAGGCTGTGCAAAATGATGGCACTTTACTATTCCCCTACAAAAATTACAAGCCATATTAGGCTACTAACTGCTGTATTGGGTTGTTGTCAAAGAAAAAAAAAAGAAATAAAAAAACGGATCCTTCACAACTGTCTTCTTTAAGCCAAACACATCTGTCTTTGGTATCGGCAGATTTGTTTAATAATTTTTTCCTGAGTATCAACCATTTTTGGCTTACTCTTTTCTACACAGAGCCAAGGGCTCTGTGAAAAATTCCCACCTCCTATGGTGGGGTTTGAATCCAAGCCCTTTCTATCCAGAGGGAGGCGTCTTACCCTTAGACCGCCAAATACCTCTCCACTACTGTAAACTACACTAATGCAATATACTTTCCACTTTTTTTTTTTTCAAGGTAAACTTGTGTATCAGACCAAAAAAATCCATAGAAATCCAAAAACATCACTATAAGACATTTTTAGTGACATTGTAATTATAATACCTTTATTATTGTTAGCGATTTTTGGGCCATGTTAAAAGACACAACAGCCTACTAAAACTAATCTTGGAGCGGAAAATACAAGGTAAAAGAGGCAGTCTAACATGGACTAGTAACATCAAAAGAAGGACAAGTCAGCTTATGACAACCTGCACCATCAAAGCAATAGACAGAGCAGAATGGGGCTCCAAGTTAGCAAACCTTCGTTGCGGAGATGGCACTTGATGATGATTATTCTTTAGCAGTATAATATATTCATATGTTTATTAAACACCTTTAATATCGCAATTTTTACCAAACTTTTTGCAAAAAGAGGTCCTTACTTTCCAGCACAACAATGCATATTTACATAACTGCATACAAGCGAATTTTATTCTAATCTATTTTTAATTCTAATCCATTTAAAAAAAAATTATAATCCTTTAAAAAATAAGAAACAATATTCCAAGAGTTCCTCAAATATTTGTCATTTTCTTACAAATGTCAGGGCCTACAAATGTCAGGACTTACAAATGTTAGGGCTTACAAATGTCAGGACTTACAAATGTCAGGGATTACAAATGTCAGGGCTTACAAATGTCAGGGCTTACAAATCCAGTTTTTAGAAAATCCCTTATAAATTAAGGAGCTCTTACAAGATGAAAGGTATGAAAATGAGCTACAGCATTCAACTATTTAAGTCAATTTACCATAATGCCATTGTTTGTACGGATATTATTCCACATCAGAGACAGCATATCTTCCTCCACGGCTGACTTTTTCCTGTTGCCATGAATTCGGATCACACCACTTCCAAACTGCAAAAATAAAAATAAAAATATAAGAGAAGCTAAAAAAAAATATAATGGAAACTAAAAAAATATAATGGAAACTAAAAAAGTATAATGAAAACTAAAAAAAAAAAATATAATGGAAAATAGCGAATATGACAGACCACCTTGAAAGAGATTGGAGCTTCATCACGTACTAGTCCAGAGGAAGCCATGGATGGAGAGGAATTCGAACTATGTCGGAGGAAAGATCTTAAAATAAGTACTTGGAATGTTAGGACTCTATATCATGAAGGGAAATTAGAACATCCGATTCAAGAAGCAGAACGAATAAACATTTTAGGCATATCAGAGACAAGATGGAAAGAATGTGGGTACATAGAGGATGAAAAATATACATTTATATACTCAGGAAACACAACAGAACACCAAAGGGGGTAGGAATACTGATAAAAAGAGAGCTACAAAAATATATAAGTAACCACTGGACATACAGTGATAGTATTATACTACTCAAGTTGAAAGTAAAACCATTCAACATAGCAATAATACAGACATATGCACCTACTCAAGACTACACAGATGAACAAATAGAGGCATACTATGAAGACCTAAATAAAGTTATGAAGCAAGTGAAATCTTCAGACATCTTGATTGTAATGGGTGACATGAACGCTAAAGTAGGAGAAGGTTGATATAAGACCATTATAGGAAATCATGATTTAGGAAAAAGAAATGACAGAGGAGAATGATTAATACAATTCTGTGAAGAAAACAGACTGATAATATGTAACACTTTCTTTGAGCAAGAGAAAAGGAAACTATACACATGGAAAAGCCCTGGAGATAAGAAGAGGAATCAAATAAATTACATAATGATAAAAGAAAGGTTCCGTAACAGCGTAAAGAAAGCCAAACCCTACCCAGGAGCAGACTATTTCAGCAGACCTACCCAGGAGCAGACATTAATTCAGATCACAATCCTGTAAAGATTAAAATGAAAATCAAACTAAAGAGAAACAAGCAAAAGTCTAATTCACCAACAAATCCACTAGTTATAACAGCTTTCAATCAAAAAGATATTAAAGATACCTATACAATACAATTAAAGAACACATACCAGAAGCTGCTAGAAGAAGGAATTGAACAATACAGAAGAGAAAATCCTGATGAAAAAGTAACAACCAAATGGCAATGCATAAAAAAAAGCATACAAGAAACCTGCGACACCTTACCCAAAAGAGAAAAGAACAAAAAACAAAAATGGATAACTAACACAATCTTAGTGAAATGGAAGAAAGGAGACAAGCGAAGAACACTGACCAATACAATAAAATAGAAAAGATACGCAAAATGTGCAAAAAGGCAAAAGAAGACTAGCTCAGCCAACAATGTATAGAAATAGAAACTATGGAAAGCAAACAAGACTTAAGAGAAATGCACACAAAAATAAAGAAATAATAAAGAGAAAGACTAATAAAAATAAAAAAGCCACAGAAGGTGGATGCATTGCAGACAAAAAAGGAAAAAATGCTAATAGACAATAAGGATATTATAGATCGATGGTAGGAATATATAACAGAACTATTTCAGGATCAAAGGGACAAGAAACCAGTTATAAAATGTACATCAGGCTATAAAATCTTGAAATCTGAGGTGGAAAAAGCTATAAAAACAATGAAAATGGGAAAAGCAGCAGGACCTGACAGCATACAGATAGGTGATACAGGCACTAGAAGATTTTGGCATTGAAGTGATTACAGACATATGCAATGACATATACCACACAGGATGCATACCAAATGAACTAAAAACATCAACTTTCATTGCATTGCCTAAAAAGAATGGTGCAGTTGAATGCAGTGACTTTAGAACAATAAGCCTAATGAGCCATGTTACAAAAATCTTGCTAACAGTTATACAAGGAAGGATTCAGAATAAAATCAATACTGAATTAGATGAGCAGCAATTTGGATTTAGGAAAAATAATGGGACAAAAGAAGCCATATTCTGCATGAGAACATTAATTGAAAAATACACAGAAGTAAACAAACCAATATATGCCTGCTTCATAGGCTACACCAAAGCTTTTGATAGCATACACCACAAACAACTTATAGAATGCCTAAAAGATATACATCTAGATGACATGGACATACGATTAATATGTAATCTATACTGGGAGCAAACAGCAATAATAAAATATAACAAAGAGAACTCTACACCCATTTATATAAAAAAGAGGAGTAAGACAGGGATACATTCTATCACCAAGCTTGTTCAATCTATACACTGAGCAAATTTTTAAAAACATCATAGAGATGCCAGGCCTACAAATTAATGGAAAGACAATCAATAACCTAAGATATGCTGACGATACTGTACTACTAGCAGAAAATCCTCAAGATCTACAACAATTACTTAATGAAATAAACATGACAAGCAAAAAATATGGACTAGATATGAATATCAAAAAGACTAAAACTATGGTCATAAACAAAGAAGATACTCAAAACCCACAAGTGGACATCAAAATAGAAGGAATAGACCTGGAGACAGTTCAGAACTACAACTACCTTGGACATACTATAACCAGTGATGGAAAATGTAAACCTAAAATAAACAAAAGAATCTATCTATCTATCTATTGTCCTTTCGAGCCGAAGACGGCACATAGGGCTGAACCACAATCTCAAAAACAGAAACCTTGCATGCCAAAGTAGCACATATTGCAGAGATCACTGCTCTAAAATATATGGCGCTGTTTCCATAACAATACTTTTTACAACGACAGCTTGTCAAGCCATCGATCAACCTCCTTAGTCGCCTCTTACGACATGCCTGGAAGGTCACGGTGTCACTATTGCATATATATATATATATATATATATATATATATATATATATATATATATATATATATATATATATATATATATATATATATATATATATATATATATATATATATATATATATAAGGTGCAGAAACATGGACAGTTGGCAAGAAAACAGAACAGAAAATTGAAGCCTTTGAAAGGTGGATTTATAGAAGAATAGGAATAATTGGATGGAAAGAAAACAAAAGATGAAGTTTCAAAACAACTAAAAATAAAAATAGAACTAATAAACACAACTCAAACAAAAAAATTAGATTTTTTGGGCATGTTAAGACACAGGAGCCTTCTAAAAGTAATCTTGGAATGGGAAGATACAAGGTAAAAGAGGCAGTCAGACCAAGATTATCATAGACGAGTAACATCAAAAGAAGGACAAGCCAGCATATGACAACCTGCACCATCAAAGCAAGAGACAGAGCAGAATGGCGCTCCATGGTAGCCAACCTTCGTTGCTGAGAAGGCACTCGATGATGATGAATGGAAACTAAAAAAATATAAGAGAAACTAAAAAAAAATATAAGGGAAACTAAAAAAATATAATGGAAACTAAAAAAAATATAATGGAAAACTAAAAAATATAATCTATCTATTGACCTTTCGAGCCGTAACCGGCCCATAGGGCGTAGACCAAGATACACCTTCTCCTATATTAATTTTTTGTTCTAGCAGTTTTCTTTTAAAGATATTTTATCAAATCTCGCCATCTGTCTCTGTTCTGTGCAAGCAGTTCTATCTTATTGAGGGAGCCGATTCCTGCTGCTCTTGCCTCTCTCATCAATGTTTTTCTCAGTGTCTCCCTGGGTCTTCCTCTTTTTCTTTTACCTGTTGTTTCCCATATGAGGGCTTGCTTTGCTATTCGGTTATTATCTCTTCTCATCACATGTCCAACGTAAGACCATCGTCTTTTCTTTATTACTGAAGACATTAGTGGTTGAAAAAAAAATATGTAATGGGGACTATAAAAAAAGAACCCAATAAAACAGTAAACAGAAAGAGGTATTGAATTATCATTCCAATTAATATAAACAAAACAGCAAAAAGAAATGTTGGTCGACTTCTTTTATCTTTCTGTTTGTGCTTTGTAGTACCACAGAGAGAAGGAATGTGCAATTTTCAGGCCTTTGCTAATTGATTCAGTTGTCAAGATGAAGTTACTTTGAAACCATCTATCTGTCTCTTTTTTAGATTTCACTTTTACTATGTAGTTAGATGTTTTCATGTCATGCACTCAATCTACAGCTTGGTTGGATTTCATTCTGGTTAAATGCTCAAACTTTTTGTGTTCAATATAGACAATAGATTTCATGTGTTACAGTTATACCCACTGATTGGAGGCGAAGGCGTGCCTCACAGCAGCAGAGCTGGAAGTTGTCAGCAACCCACAGCTGATGGCTTGCGCCAGGATCGGTGAACCAGAAACATCTAGACCCTGCTCCACCTCTCCGCGGTGCCTATAGTAACAGACTAACCTGTCTAAACTGGCCAAGCAAGTAGGGATCAAAGAGGGTAGACAACCCAGCACTCAAAAATGTTGTGCTGAAGTCGATGTGTTGGGCCAAAATGCGCAAATATCACAGTTATACTGCAAATCACAACACAGCGCAGACTCGCCCACTTAACACCCTTTTAAGGGCGGATGACAAATAGGTGTACTCCTTTATCCATCGGGTGAACGCAAGCAGTGATCTCTGCAATATGTGCCATTCTGGCACGCAAGGTTTCTGTTTTTTGAGATTGTGGTTCTGCCCTATGTGCCGTCTTCGGCTCAAAAGGACGATAGATAGATAGATAGACAGATAGATTAGACAGACAGATATATTAGACAGATATATTAGACAGACAGACAGATTAGACAGACAGACATATTAGACAGACAGACAGATAGATATATTAGACAGACAGACATATATATTAGACAGACAGACAGACAGATCTCATACTTCAGTTTCTAAAAATGAGTTTTCTTTCATTTCTTGCCTCACTTCAAGCCTCATCTCTTCCAGTTTTGTTTAGAGCTTATCTTATACAGTTCATTTCATACATTGTTAAATTACACTTGTGTCTTTTCAAGAATTGTCCATATCTGACGCTGGTAGCACAATATGAGCATAAACAATGTTTCTATTAATTAATTTTGTTCTAGCACATTAATTCATAATCTGTCAGGGGAGAAAGAATTGGGCTATCATTACCTGCCACTCATGTCAAAAGAGGTGACTAAGGAGATTTTGAATGTCATCTGTGCAGTCAAGTAAGACGTGCAATGGGTGACCTTATCAAATGATTCTACCAATGATCTATTTTGGAAAAAGATATGACAAGAGGTCGAGCAGATATGGGGAATACCTAACTGCAATGAAAATAGTTCAATGGATAGAATAGAAAATCCATAATCACTGCATTATGTCAGAGCATATAAATGAAATACTTTGTACAGGCAGTCTATTATTTTTGTCTTTTTTTTTTTTTGAGATAACTCAGTAATTGTGTTTATCTATCTTTAATTTTTGCTGAAATATAACAACATTTTGACAAATAAAAGTTATGTTCAAATTTGCAAATAAACTCACATATAAATTAATTCCTAATATGACCCCACAGAAAGGCCTTTATCTCAGCAGTTTGCTACTGATATGGTTGTCTCACTCATTTGGTCATTTAAAACTGTTAACATTGTAATTACTTTATTGTTTTTCTACTCTGCGGCACTGCTGTATATGGGAGCAGCGATAGCTCAGTGGGTTAGTGAACTGGACTAAAAAGGACAAGAGGTAGGGTTCGATCCCAACCAACGGCTTCCGGTTCACCCAGCCTTTAATGGGTACCTCATTTTTCTCTGGGAAAGTAAAGCGGCACGGGCGTAATACCGACCACATTACCCCAAAAATCATTTGCCGAAGGTCTGTAAAATGTATATCTACTAACACCATATTCCCTATACGCCACTGGGCGTGACAAGGGTACTTTTTTTTTTTTTTTTACTGCTCTATATTACTGTACAAACATATAAAGGAGTGCAACATTTTATAACCTCTTTGCAACTTGTATACTACATTTTTATTTCACTATCATTGTTATATTTACTCTCTTTCTAACATACAATGTAAGTTTCCTAAAATCTATGATGCTCTCGCTCAATATTCAGTTCACACACAGAAATAACATCATCATGCAATGACCTCTCAATCACCCAATCTCACACAAAATTGTAAATAATATGTTTATACACACTCTTAATATGTAGCTCTCAACAATCATCTTTTGATACTCACTCTCTCAACAGGTCCGCAAACACAGTTGACAATCACTCTAAGGGCAGCTTTCATGATCTCAGGGTCTGAAATAACCTCTCCTTCTATCAGACCAACAATGACACTGAAATATGTGGAAATCAATAGTTACTAGACACTGAGATTACATATGTTATTATGTGAGGAAGACACAACACAATGTGGTTCCCAAACCAAAAGGCCCAGTATTGGCATGATTTTTTTACTGAGATAAATATAAAAACAAGATAAATCACTCTCCCTGAAAGACAAAGTGGCAAGCAATTAAGTTTTAGATCAAGCCGGAGTTACAAGAATGTTCACTATCCTCCAGCGACTTTGTCTAAGGTGGCTGTGCCATCTGCGTTGAATGTAGGATGGACAGATTCCAAAAAGCATCCTAAATGGAGAGACAGCCCTCTGCAAAAGAAACAAAGGAAGACTTCTTCTGCACTACAAATATGTCTGTAAATGTGACATGAGGCCTCTTGATATGAATATTAGTTGCCGGGAAGAGCTTGCAAAAGATAGATCCAACAGGTGATAGTAAAAATTAGCCAGAAAGCAGACAAACTCAATTCTAGAACAGTATCAATAAAGAATAGCAAAATGTTATATCTTTTCAACATTCCTGTAAGGTGCAGAAACATGGATAGTTGACAAGAAAACAGAACAGAAAATTGAAGCCTTTGAAAGGTGGATTTATAGAAGAATAGGAATAATTGGATGGAAAGAAAAGAAAACAAATGATGAAGTTTTAAAACAACTAAAAATAAAAATAGAACTAATAAACACAACTCAAACAAAACAAATGAGATATTTTGGGCATGTTAAAAGACATGAGCCTTCTAAAAGTAATCTTGGAAGGGAAGATACATGGTAAAGTAAAAGAGGCAGTCAGACTAAGACTATCATGGACGAGTAACATCAAAAGAAAGACAAGTCAGCCTATGACAACCTGCACCATTAAACCAAGAGATAGAGTGGAATGGCGCTCCATGGTAGCCAAACTTCGATGAGGAGATGGCACTCAATGATGAGAACAGTTCCACACTCTAGACAAGTAAATTGGAATAAAAAGTAGTCTTTAATAAGACCCTTACAGGGGCATTCAATTCATTTGTCTGTTGAGATTAATGAACCAATTCTGAAATACATATTTAGACACAAAAATAAATGGTTTGTTCTTCTTGGGAGAATGCCCTGTGAATTCATTCCATACAAGACATATACAAAGTGATGGTTCTTTGGTTTCATTCTATGTAAGAGATAATTTCTTGGTTTCATTCTCTGTAAGCAATAATTTCTTGGTTACATTCTATGTAAGCGATAATTTCTTGGTTTAATTCTCTGTAAGTGATAATTTGTTGGTGGCATTCTATGTAAGCAATAATTTCTTGGTTTAATTATCTGTAAGCGATAATTTCTTGGTTTAATTCTCTGTAAGTGATAATTTGTTGGTGGCATTCTCTGTAAGTAATAATTTCTTGGCTTAATTATCTGTAAGCAATAATTTCTTGGTTTAATTCTCTGTAAGCGATAATTTCTTGGTTTAATTCTCTGTAAGCAATAATTTCTTGGTTTAATTATCTGTAAGCAATAATTTCTTGGTTTAATTCTCTGTAAGCGATAATTTCTTGGTTGCATTCTCTGCCTCTACATCCAATACACCTTTTGTTAGGAATATCTATGCAGGAGATTGCATTTGGCCATAAGACACCCAACATGAGCGGCCTCTGTAGTCTAGTTCAGAAATCCACTTGACTGGGCAACAGATGTTTAGAAAAAAAACTCAGCGGGTACAAAAATAAAGTAATTTAGTAAATAAACACCTCAGCAGGTGACCCAGCCGCCGGCAGAAATGGGATGCTAGGGTAGTATACTCCGGGAAGGTGAGGAATGGCGCCTCACATAGTGAGTTTCAATGCTTGAAGCATTACTATCCTGAAGTCTCCAAACATTTCTGTTTAGGCGACCGAGCACATATGGGTGAAAACTCGTGCGCTAAAACGCCGATTCAAGTCTCGTACTTTACATTTACCTTTACATATAGAGAAGAGGTTTGTACTGAACGTGAGGGTGACCGAGAGTAAAATGAAGTATCAACATCATGGAAACCTAATACTAGCATCAAATGATAATAGCTGAGGCTGTAAGAATCTAGCTAGATTTTTGCTTCTTCCTTGATGCCTGAGGCGGTATATAACAAAGTAAATGAAAAGAAGAAAAGATGAACGATGCAACAAAGGAACTCATACTTGACATTACAGAGGTAAAGATGCAAGAAACAGTCTGACAAAGTTATGTTATGACCTAAACTAAAATGAAAAAAAAAAGACTATAAATAAATTATTTACAGGGCTAAGTTTGTACAAGGAGACCATTTGGAGGACCTGGACTTTGCTGATGACATAGTTCTCATCAGCAATCAGATAAAACGATGCAGGAAAACACAAATGAACTATCATCAATAGCCAGCAAAATTGGGCTTGAGGTCAATCATGAAAGACTAAAATCATGAAAAGTTTAATTCCAACAAGTGACAAAATATACATGGAAAACAAACCAGTAGAAGAGATCGATCACTTCATCTATCTTGAAGTCACATTGATCGAGAAGGGATACGAGCAAAGAAATTAGAATCAGACTGGCTAAAGCAGCAATGTCTTTCAGAAGCCTTGAAAAGTTGTGGAAATCAAAACTCATTAGCACAAACACAAAACTTAGGCTATTCAAATCAAATGTACTATCAACCCTTACGTATGCATGTGAAAGCTGGAAAACAACAAGAGATATAGAAACAAAGTTGAACGCATTCGAAAATAAATGTCTAAGGAAATACTTGGTATAGAATGGAACGAATTCAAAACAAACGAGGAAATTAGAGAAATCGCCAATCAACCACTAATATCTTCAGTAATAAAGAAAAGACGATGGTCATACGTTGGACATGTGATGAGAAGAGATAATAATCGAATAGCAAAGCAAGCCCTCATATGGGAAACAACAGGTAAAAGAAAGAGGAAGACCCAGGGAGACACTGAGAAGAACATTGATGAGAGAGGCAAGAGCAGCAGGAATCGGCTCCCTCAATGAGATAGAACTGCTTGCACAGAACAGAGACAGATGGCGAGATTTGATAAAATATCTTTAAAAGAAAACTGCTAGAACAAAAATTCATATAGGAGAAGGTGTATCTTGGTCTACGCCCTATGGGCCGGTTACGGCTCGAAAGGTCAATAGATAGATAAGTTTGTACAACAGAACTAAGTTTTCATAAAATGTTTTATAAAATAATTATCTAAAAAAATATAAATATGATGACAAACAAATTATTTTTTACGTTGTAGTACCTGGCATTGATAGTGAAACAGAAGATATAAATAACAGTTTTTAATTAGCAAAAGAAATAGAAAACAATTTTCTAGACTCATTTTGAGAAAACAAGAAAGAGAACAATAATCAAAGTACCTCATTGTAGGGGTTCTGATGTTATCTGGAAGGTCCACAGTTCCACAAAGTAGCATCTGAGTTCGGTGAGATACTGCACACATGGCCACCACATCCAAAGCAGATACAATAGTATCACTCCTGAGGATGAAAGGAGAAATAAAAGTGACACATATTCACAGATGACCCCGTGATATTGAGTGATGAACTGTAAGAAACTAACTGAATCCGCAGCAACAACAATGCACAAGGACATGTTTATATATGTGGACTTAAGTATTCAATTGTCTTTCTTCATTTGCTATTCCATGTCGAGGGAAGATACAGTTTGTGGTCTTTATCTCCTCTGTTGGCCTCTACTGCTGTTATATCTCCTAGTGTCTGTAACTCTTTCCCTTCCAAGACAAGTGGGAACAATATTAAAACAGGTAAATGAATTTAAATATTTGGGAACAATGTTAGCCTCAGATAGTAGATGTACAAAAGAGGTGATATGCAGAATGGCCTAGGCAAAAGCAGCTTTCCAAAAAAAAAATGAGGAAGATACTGTGCAATCCATTTTTGACAAAAGAAACAAGAAAAAGAGTTCTTAATTGTTATGTGGAGCCAGTCTTGTCAGAACAGACAAGAAAATCACTAGAGGCTGTAGAAATGTAGTTTTACAGAAGAATATTGAGAATATCATGGACAACTTAGAAGAGTAAAGAAAACATTCTGAAAGAGGCCAAAGCAAAAAGAGAACTAATATCCAATATCAGGAAGAAACAATCATCTTTTTTTGGCCATGTAATGAGAAGGGAACAGCTGGAATATATTGTAACAACGGTGAAAATTGAGGGATGAAGCGATAGAGGGAAGCATAGATAAAAGATATCAGACAGCTTAAGAGAATGACTTGGCAGAAGGCCAACAACAGAAATGATAAATAACTGTCAAGATCGAAAGTTGTGGAGAGACATGATCACCTTACGCCAGCAGGCACAGTACTTGATGATGATGATGATGTAGTCTAGAAGTAGGACACTGGCCTCTGGGCAGAAAGGTCCCATGTTCGAATTCCATAGGTAGCAGGAATTTTATGCATTTCTGTGAGAATACAGGGAAGGCCTAGAAATAACGAAGAAAAGAATTCATGGAAACCCTTATTAATACTGACCAAGACTGAAAAGAGACAGAAAATACCCAAAAATAAGGATGGAGGTAGAGCATTTGTCCATGGCATAAGCTCCAAAAGGGGCCTAATGGGCTTTGATTGAAGCTCTGTGTTTTGTAGAGAAGTGAAACCATTTCTGGAAAAGCATACGTTTTTAATTTGCTAATAACATAAACTACGTAAGACTATGGGCATCTCCATGCACAACAACTTTTACTTTTGTAAATGTACAGCTAAACAGATTGAACAGCTGTACGCAAAAAAAAAAAAAAAAAAAAAAAAAAGCTTCCCATGTAAAAGATTGTCATTAAAAAGTGAATAGAACCTTCAATAATAGACTTACTTTCCTTGATAATTGTCCCATTCAGGTGCCATTGCCACAAGCTGACAGAGCATGTTTTGGCCACCTAGTTTGTTAAGATGCATTTCAGGAGCCCAGTTTGATCTGGGAGGCAAAAACTCCAGAAGAAGGTCCATGTTCTCCTCCAAGGTAAACTTGCATCCTTTCACAGACTGAACAGGAAAAAACAAACCAAAAAAAAAAAAAAAAAAATCACATATGAGTACATAAAGACTGAAAAGAAGAAAAAAATCCACACATGGATACCTATATACTGAAGAGAGCAACATTTCACATATGGTCACATATAGACTGAAGAGTAAAGAAATAATACCACAGACTTCGAGAGAAAAAATATTCACATACGGTTACAGATGAAGAAGAAAAATCATATAAGCTGAAAAAATAATGGTTAAAAATAATTATAATAAACACCAATGGGTTTACTTGAATTGCTGCAATGTCTCTAACAACAAGTAATGATTATAACCACATTTTCTTGTATTTCTCTAATTCTATAAGGTTTAACATCAGATCGACTATAATGGGCAACTGTTGTATTCTGAATTACATGAAAGCCATTTAAATGCCTGACAAAATGGTATAGAGAATTGTACTAGATCTTGGGTTTTAGAGGGTTAAACAGTGTATTAGGAGATTGGGAATTAATAAGGTTAAAATGACCAAGGCGTTAAGTTATTTAGACATGCTGAGCACTGGTTTGTTTTATTGGACATCCCATGATCATATGATTGGTTCATCACATGACCAAACTTAATGGACTAGGCTAGGGTCCTGATTTAATCAGTTCTTGCTATTTCTGAACGACATTAAGAGGTGATGAAGAATTTGTGCCAGTGAGACAGATACCACCTGGATATAAAGTCTGATTACCAGAATAAGTGAAGAATAGATAGCTAGAAACGAAGTAGAAAGATAGGCCAAACTGTTAGAAACATAAAGTTAGTGAGACATAGAATGAAGTAGAAAGATAGGCCAAACTGTTAGAAACATAAAGTTAGTGAGACATAGAATGATGTAGAAAGATAGGCCAAACTGTTAGAAATATAAAGTTAGTGAGACATAGAATGAAGTAGAAAGATAGGCCAAACTGTTAGAAACATAAAGTTAGTGAGACATAGAATGATGTAGAAAGATAGGCCAAACTGTTAGAAACATAAAGTTAGTGAGACATAGAATGATGTAGAAAGGTCCATCTAGGACAATTTTAAAGGACTTATAAGTTCAGTTAGAGATAGCCAGTTAGATGTAACTGAGTAGCAGTTGTGGCTTTATATATTTTACTCTGGTGTGTATAAGTATTCTGTGAATTGTGACTGCAGGTCTTTGTAATTGTGGGCCTATGATACTTTATGCTATTAAACCTGTTAGAGTCCTGGCTATTTGTGCCAGACTCTAGAAATCTCTTAATGGAGTTGTCCTTGATTGTTGATGTCCACAGCTATTGTGCATCTCTCTAATGTCTGCAGTAGAAATCAAAGAGAGCTGTTCTGTCTGTTAGGATCTGGGTTTACATCATAGCAGACAGATGAAAACACACACAAAAAAATCAATATAAAAAGCCAAATGATGCTGGATTAGAATTTCTGTTGCCTAATTGGCATATTCCTACTCTCATCTGAAAACAGATCAAACTGAACTATAAGGTAGATGCAATGTTGCATAAATTACCAGAGTATTAATAAGAACAAATAAAAAAGACTTTCGCAAGTGCCTCTTTATGTACACTATTTTTTTTTCCAACTAAATTATATATAATTAACTTTGCTATTTAGTTAATGCTACTAAAGGAAGATGTAGAAAAACATACAAGTATTTCGATAGCACCTTCACCATACCTTGCTCTCTTTGAGAGTAGAGGCCCCTCCTTCATGATGATGCAGACAGCGCAGCTCATCAGCTTTTAAGGCTGTATGTACCTCAAAGTACTTGCGTAAGGCATCACAAACCAGACGGGCTGCCTGCCTCATCTGATGCAGCTCATCATCACTCTCAGCATCATGTGGGTCAGTGCTGAGGATGCTCAGAGTGCTAATCTGTTGACAACAACAAAACTGCTATATAGATACTCTCTAATGTATACAATTTAAAAACCAAAAAAGACTGGAACTTGACAGTAGTGCCCAAGTTTCCCATAATATTTAGCACATTGATTGGGGCTGTTACCAGTATCATGAAAAGCCAAGCAACTTTCCCACAGGATTTTATGTTGTTGGATATTTTAACATATTCCATACCAGGAACTGCAAAACGTGGCTCCAGAAACCCAGGAGCAGTGTTTTGCAATTTTTGCTTTATTGACATCTCTGCATTTATTTCCACTAAAACTTTGTAATTCTCTTATTTAACCTCTTTTTGCAAATGCCTGAACACGCCGCATGTTTTAGATCAATTTTCATTTAGTTACTCGCTTTTATTTTAATTGTGAAAAATGGCTGTGTCACAGCATTTTAAATTCCTTGGTAAGAAACATATTATTGTTAATGTACAGTTTCAATCTTACTAAAAACTGCACTTGCATAATATATAACAATAGATAGATGTCAGCTTCAAAAATACAAATATGATGGCCCAGGGTGCCTAGTCTCCATTGTCATGAACAGCAACGAAATGGAGGTTGTGATCCACCATTAAGGTACCCTATCACTGGATATAGAACCGAAAAAAAGAATGAGTATAGCCTCAGCAACACTATCCATGCTGAGATTAAAAAGTGTGGAATAACACCATGCTGACCATCAACACCAAGTACACTGTAGATTTGACTTAGATATATGAACTACCCGATGTCACCAAAGTAAAAATTCTATAAAAATTTTCTTTTCAAATAAAACATATATCATATATCAAATTAAAGAAATTTAATATTGCACTGCATGGAATTAATATTTGCATGGCATAAAATCATTGAGATATGTATATAAATAGTACAAAAAGATGAAAATGAAAGTTGAAAAATGAATATCAGAATATTCAATTGAATAGTGAAATTCACATTTTATGTGTACACAGTATAGATTTTAAACTGTAGAAAACTTCATATCCTATAACCTATCCTTATCATTAGATTGCACACTAATGATGAAATATTTATATATATATATATATATATATATATATATATATATATATATATATATATATGTATGTGTGTATGTATATATATATATATATATATATATATATATATAGCAACTATAATACACACAAACTATTTACTTATGTTTTCACAAATTTTATTATATCTGCATACTTGCTGCTCATTATATAATTTTCTTGAACTAAACACACCAGATGCCATGCCCAAAAGCCATTTTCTGAATAATAAATATTTTTTAATTTTTTTTTTTTTTGGTACATCCACTTCGAAACAACACCATATGTCTAACACGAGGTTTCTCGCAAAATAAACCAGACGTTCAGGAAGGGAGGAGGGGATAAACTTTCCTATACTTGGAAGTCAGTCTAAATAAAAAAATAAGGCA
The DNA here is from genome assembly GCA_032433765.1 of Megaustenia siamemsis. Lineage (NCBI taxonomy): Eukaryota > Metazoa > Mollusca > Gastropoda > Stylommatophora > Ariophantidae > Megaustenia > Megaustenia siamemsis. Next base: position 54,142,695 of record JAVIAB010000091.1, read on the forward strand.
AAATAAACCATTCAGACATTATTGCAACACAGACGGAAAAACCATATATTGAACAAATTAGGACATGCTACTGCAACGGACTGAGTGTTACGGAGACGGGAAAGAGTTAAGTCCCTTTCCGGAGCACAGACCCAAAACAAGGTGTCTCTACCCATCATAATTCTTGGACATTTTCTCTACTTCTCTCCAGTCTAGGCTAATATTCTTGTTTCTATTGCTTCTATTCTCTATATATTTCTGGACCTTCTGTCTTTCCCTTTCCCCTGTGGGTTCAATGACAGTGCTTCTCTTGCTAGGCTGACATAAGGTTTTTTTTAGCATGTGTCCTCTCCATATTCATTTTCTATTTAAAATTTGTAGCTTGATTTGTCCATGTTTTGTTATTTTCCAGATATCTGCTTTTTTGATGTTCAAAATACTTGGCGATACAAAAATCTTCTTTTTAGTTCCTTGTGGAGCAGAGGTCTTCAACAAACACTTTCCAAATTATTCTGTTTCTTGTCATTCTTTTAAGATAATTTCATATCTTCCCCATCCTCTTCATCTCTGCTTCCACCTGTCTTCCCCAAGAATATTTTAGTCCATGAAGACTCCTATCGCTTTTTGTATCCTTATTTTAGTATCATTCTCTGGATAAAAAAATAATGACCAAAACTATATGTGTATGGGAATAAAACAAATATCGAGATTCACAAAGTCAGATAAAAAACAAACAATCATATATATTCCCTAAACTGAATGTCTACAAAACTCACAACATTGATCAAACGTCTCAACCCATCCTTCTGATCAAAGAGGCTGAGTATAACTTTGTAGGTGAACGACTGAGAGAAGAAGAGACAGGCATGGCAACGGCTGGAATCATGGGAACACTCCATCAGCCATAAATTGTACCTGTGGAAAAGCAAATATTAAAAATAAACTGACAGTGAATAAATTGTTTGGAGGAGTACAAGCCACTGATGGTGTTTGGCTCTTTTGAAACATCTTATACAGAGTATATTTATTTCCTCATTATGCTATGAGTGACAAACATAGTCACTTACGATTAAATATGAAAGGAAGATTGACACCACATAGGTGAGACGTTTAATAAAAGTATTTGGGATGACCAGAAGTGACAGAATCAGAAATTACATCATAAGAGTAAATGAGGGCATTGAACCAATACTAAACTAAATACACAAGTAACAAATGAAATGGTTTGCCCATTTAGAAAGAATGCCGTGTGATTCCTTATCATATAAAGCATATATTAAAATAAGATAAACAAAGTTGACTGCATTTGAAAACAAATGTCTAAGGAAAATACTTGATATGGCGTGGAACGAATTCAAAACAAATGAGGAAATTAGAGAAATCGGCAATCAACCTCTAATATCATCAGTAATCAAGAAAAGACAGACATGTGATGAGAAGAGATAATAATCGAATAGCAAAGGAAGCCCCCAAGTGCAAAATAACAGGTAGGAGGAAAAGAGCCAACCCAGAGAAACATTGAAAAGAATATTGATCAGAGAGGCAAAGACAGCAGGAATTGGCTCCCTCGATGAGATTGAGATGCTTGCACAGAACAGAGACAAATGGCAAAATTTTATAAAAATCTTTGCAAGGATTGAGACTGCTAGAAAGCCATATAGGCTGACTATAGCTTGAAATGCCCTATGGGCTGACTATAGCTTGAAAGATTGATATATAGATATATAGGCAGACAGACAGACAAATAGATAGAAAAGAAAAGAAGAGCAAGAGGCAGGCCTTGAGTGACCAGATAACATCAAAGAAATGTTACAGTATCAATTGGCAATGGAGAAGCTGCCAGAAAGAAAAGAACCAGAACTTTGTATCTCCCTTGACAACCTTACGGGCACAAGAAAAAGTGAAGAAGCTTTTTAGAATGTGATTAAAAGAAGTCATATCTTCATTTTTATTTATTTTTGATTTAAAATTAATTCAGTTCATGTCAGTTTCAGATCTGAAAATGAGTTATTTGTGGGTGATCACCATTGGACTCAAAACATGTCCACAGATGCTCAGATCCCCTCTTTTCAGAACTAGAAATAGGGATATAAGGAAAACAGCCGAGGTAACATTCCTACTGGAACATATTAAGACACAACAGATCTTCCTCTTCTCAGCAATCAGCTACTGCTTTGTATCTAGACATTTAGACCAGCATGAGTCATGAACAAGATGGTGTGTTTGAAGTCTTCACTAGTTCTCCATAGTTTGTCATGCAGGGTTGCTTCTGAGGGTCACTTTTGTATTCTTAGGGTATTGAAAGAGCTGCAGTCCTGTAGGATTGTGTACTCATCACAACATCACTTAGTGTCTTCTGTAAGTGTTTCTGAGGCCTCATTGACAGCTTGTAGTCTGAATATCTTGGTCTGCTCATGTCTACTGAGGCTGTTTAAGCTATCATCTTGTGGCTTATATTTTTCATATGACTATCTCCATTCTGTTTCCCTAGTTAGTTTCAGGATTGTCATTATTTCATTACTTATTATGTCATTACATGGCTGTGATATTAGTCGGACTGTTGAAGGCTTCCATCTGCTTTCTCACTTCCAAAGATGCCACGGTATGCTGCTTATCACACAACTGATCAAATGATTTGGACATGTAATATAATTACTACCACTCACATAATTTTAACACTGAAGTAATGGGAGGAGGAAAAGGGTAGAATTAAAACATGGATTAATGAAATAGCGATATCCTGATGAGTAACCTGTGGTAGACACACAGGATCAGGAGGTCTCAGTAGCTTAGTTGGGAAAACCACCCAAACGAAACTACCAACATTCGGACAACCTGTGTTCAATTTCTGCTGGAAGCAGTGTGAATTGTACTCGTGGTTGGAAAAAAAATACCCCTGCGGTCAATCCAGCCACTGACAGAAATGGGTACCAGGGTAGTACTCTGGGAAGGTGAGGATTACCGCCTCGCATTGTGAGTTTCAATGCTTGAAGCAACACTATCCAGAAGTCTCTGAACACTTCTGGATAAGGTGGCTGAGCACATATGGGTGAAAACTTGTGTGCTAAGATGCTGATTCAAGTCTGTACTTTACCTTTACACCAAAGATCATTGATACAGGCAACAGAGGTAGAATTTTGTCTCCTTGCTTCATATATTGAGTTATTGAGGAATCAGCCATCCATAAGTTATTTTGTAGAGTTTGCTTAACTGTGCACATTGTAGTTTGGATTGTTGTTTATCTGATAGAAAGTTAAACGAAACTACTTACGAGACGACATCAGACAGCATTTCCTCTGGTAGCATACACATCTGTGTGTCACATAAAAGGCAGTTATTAAACAAGAATATCAGACAATGATTTAACCAATAAATTTACGTATCAAGAATACAAATCTGTATTTGACTATGCATCAATAATTAGTCTCTTTTAAGACAGAAATTATATTTCTTCTGCCACACCCCCTTTCTAAACCTAAAACCACACATAATAATGACTTTAATATTTTGCAACTACATTTAATTGAAATAATGTTTCATTAAATGAGGAAATGGAGTTAAAGGCAGATAACTGGATGTTTAGAACACAAATTCAAAACTTAAATAAAGAGATATTCCATATAATTGGCTAAATCCTTTATATAAACACTGCCCAATAGTAAGATGATGTATGTGAAAGAAATTAAAAACAATTGTTTTGTCATTTTCATTATCTCAAAACAAGCCATCCCTGCCAACAAAGAATAAAATAAAATAAAATAAACTGCAGGTTTTAAGTATGTGCAAAAAAAAAATAAAAAATTCAATACTTAATATAACATGATTTTCACTGCTTAATAATTTAGTAAGATTTATTTAAGTTATTTTAGAATTTTAAAAATTAGAATCAAGAAACATCATAGAAATATACAAGTACGGAGATTTAAAAGAGAACAAAAAAAAGGGAAATAAATAACAAATGGTACTGGTTACTTAGCATTGATTTGTTAAGTAGAGGCACATTTATACAATGATAATGTTAAGAAACGCATGTGCTCTGCCGGGGCCTGAAAGGGGAGTAAAGAATAGCGGCGCTGTACCCTACCAGGCATGTTCGTAAGAGGCGAGAAAGGAGGGTTGGGCATGGGACTGGCTATCCCATACTTTAAAAAAATAAGCCGAAAAAACTTCACAAACATGGACAAGTCAAAGAATTATGGAAATGTACCAGATAAATACCAGTGGATAAAGAGATACAGCGAAGACGATGGCGCTGGATAGGACACACAATACGGAAGCCAACTGAGAGTATTACACAACAGGCCCTTTTTTGGAATCCCCAGGAGAAAAGACAAAGAAGAAGACCAAGGAATTCTTGGAGAAGACAGATAGAAGAAAAACAGAATGACTTGGAAAGTGTTTGTTGAAGACCTATGCTCCACTGGAAGCTAAAAAGGTAGAAGATGAAGAAGAAGAATGATAAGAAACTTACCCTTTCTGTTGCATCCTCGAAGTAAGTAATGTAATAGAAGCATAGTGAGACACCTGTGGCTGCCATTGAAGGTCTGGGAATTTCCAACAGTTTTTGAATTCCACCCTTAGTGATGAACTCTGCAGCAAATTTCTTGTGGCACAGGGTCACTGAAAGAAACTGACACAAAAAAGAAAATTGAAGAAACTGCCTGGCTCAGCAATGAGGTCTGATCTCACTGCTTTCTAAGTTGACTTTTAAATGCATGTCTATTTACTGCATAAATTGGCAAAAGGCACGTTTATTTACATGAAAATTACAATTACATGAAAGCAAATAACACCAGAACTAAAACTATGAATAGTAAAATGTTATATCTACTCAACATTTCTCTGTGGTGTAGAAATCTAAACATTAAATGAGAAAGCAATGCAGAAAATCTAAGAAGAAAAGAACTAAAACTATGAATAGTAAAACATTATATCTACTCAACATTTCTCTGTGGTGTAGAAATCTAAACATTAAATGAGAAAGCAATGCAGAAAATTGAACCCTCTGTAATTTGGATTTATTGAAAAATGGGGAGAATTGGGTGGAAGAAAAAGAAGAAAAACAGTTAAGTTCTGAACCAAATGAAAATTAAAATAAGAACTGCTTAACAGAATTTTAAAAATACAAATTAAATTATTTAGGACATGTGAAGTGACATAAAACAATCAACATTTTTCAGCACATTATGAAAAGAGGAAAGTTGGAATACTTGGTTACAACTGGCAAAATACAGGGAAAGAGAGATCGTGGACAACAAAGAGAGAAAATTCTGGATAGCTTGGTGTCATGGAAAACAGTCAACAACAGAAGTGATATGAAGCACGGTAGACAGAAGATTGTGGAAGAACATGATCGCCTAAGCCAAACGATATGGCCCATGATGATGATGTAACATAATATTCTCTTGAAGGTCATCTTGGAAGGGAAAGAATAGGTAGATGAGACAGAGGCAGACCAAGACTAAAGTATACTAATAACATCAAAAGATGGACAATTTAACTAATCACAATGAGCACTATCAAGGCATGAGGCAGAGTAAAATGGTGCTCCATGGTAGCCAACCTTAGATGTGGAGATGGCACCCCAAAGATTTAAATTAATTTACTACATCATTATTAAGTCACTTTAGAGCAGTAGAGTAGTGGTTTGTGTGCTGACTAGGTGAATGTGGGTCCAATCCCAGCATGATGTTCGTCTTAATAAGGAATGAGTATATAACTCACAGAGTTCAGAAAGTTAATAACAGTGAAGAAGTGAAACAGGTCCCTGTCATCCAAATGCTCTTGTCCCATTGTTTGTTTTATTTAAGGATATTCATCATTGCCCAATAAACAAATCCATAAACTATCTTTATGACACATAATACCATTGCTGGTGAATGTCAGGGGACAACGACAGAACCAGAGGGATAAAGGTCGCTTGGTCAAGAAGTCGCCACGACGTGTGAGACTCAGGATTTTTATTTCATCCCCAATAGAAAAAATCCTTTCTGTCTACCGCGGGCTTCAAACACCTTACACCGGCTGTTCAGCCAGCGGAACAGTGGATTTAGCCGCACGGCCACACGCACCTCAACAAATCCATAGCTACTCCAATGTCTCCCTCGCGAATCTCGAGAAAATCCTAGGAGACAGTCATTAGTCATTAGTCGAAAGATCATCCTCCTTGCACAAGGGGCATACCCATAAGTGCTCCGATTTCCTTTCGAGTAAATTCACAAGTGTGTGACGGCTGATCGTGCCGGTTCGCAGTTGGTTAACCATACACCTCTGGCGTCCTGAAAAAAGTTCGCTCTTAGCTGTGCCAAGCCTTACGCGACTATGCGTTAGTCTCGCCATTGCGTTTGAATCCTTGTCGTCTCGAGAGTAAATCCTAGGAGAATCTTGACCCACTGAGAGGCCTAATACCTTACATCCATCTTGAGCCATCAATTGATAAAACATAGGGCTTTCAGTTTAGCATGTTTTTCTGAGTGAGCTTCTCAATCCCAGTAAGGGATTTTATACTTACTATCTTTGCCTATCTTGTCAACGTGCTCTTTGTTTCCTGAAGTAGAACACTCTATCTTTGTCCTATTTTTTTTTCCCGTTTGAGGGCCTGCTCCAGCTATTTCTTCTCATCACATGGCTAACATATGCTCACTTTCTTTTCCTGAATATAGATGAGACTTAAGTTGCATTACAATTTATTTTATTTATGCACTAGTCTTAAATTAATTTAATTGCATATTAAGTATTTTAGTTTGTTTACCAATACATCTAGTTTATTTTCTATTTTTTTAGTTGATTTACAGTTTTCATACACGTAAGGATGGATGAAACACGGGCTGAATATCCTAAAACTTTAATTTGGTATGGTGAGGTTGAATAAATCACTTCTCTATGATAATACATGTTATGAGACAGGAGAAATGAAATATTTATATATATATATATATAATGGTATGGTTAAAGCTTCATGTAACAAGTGCACAACACAAACCAGAATGACGTTTTGGCTCAATAGGCCTTCAGCAGGAACAAACATACAACACACATACAAATATGTATTTAAAATAAAAATTATAAAAATATATAATAATTTTGAACTAGAAGAAGAAATAAAAGGAAAATAAAAATAAAAAGTCATCCCTGTATACTCTGATGTGCCAAGCAGGAAAAAGAATGTTAGTGCGCACAGGGTACGTGTGTGTGCACAAAAGTGAAAATGTGTGCACAGCGTAACAGAAGTTAAAAAAAAAAACAGGTCAGCATGCATACATAAAACACAAAGAAGTGACTAGAAGAATATAGGGTAGGAGAGGAGGAAAGATAGAGGTGTAGTAGAGTGGGATAAGAAATATAGGGGGCAAACGAAGTGATGCAGTAAGGACTAAAATAGTTCACTTAAATTTCAAATTTCTAGACGTACCCTGTGCGTTCTAATGTTCTATTTCCTACTTGCCACATCAGAGTATACAGGGAAGACTTTATTTTCCATTCTTATATCTTCTACTAGTTCGAAATTATTATATATTTGTATTGTTTTTTAAATTTTAAATACATATTTGTATATATGCTGTATGTTTGTTCCTGCTGAAGGCCTATTGAACCAAAACGTTCTGGTTTGTGTTGTCCACTAGTTGCGTGAAGCTTTAACAATACCATTTTGTTCTATTTTTTTTACTATATATTTTTATTTCATTTCTCTTCACAATTAGCATCACTGCAGTTTTGCATTTTTATGAATTTATATGTATTTCTTTGCTTTGAACATGTTATGAGACATCCTTATGGCAATTATCATTTTGGCATACAGTATAACTGATTTGGCTGTAATTTTAGCTTACTGTCTGTCAGTTCAGAACTCACAAGTGGCTCCATTAAGAGTGATCAGTACATTTGAAGATTAGCATTTCATAGATATGAGTACATCTATTGTACAGGTTCATGACAATTAAAGAAAAATGATAGCTTCAAAGAAGCACGTAATGGAATAATTAAATGATTTGCTTCCATAGGTCAGAAATGGCTCTATATAGCACTAATAAACACTCTTTGAGTTGCAATGTTGATAACTCACAAATAACTCAATATTTGAAACCAAGAATGAGAGTTCAGCATAACAACCAGGCTGATTAACATGTTCTACACAACAACAACAAATAAAATAAAAATAAAACTTGACCACTTGTCTTCAGTATACCAGTTCATTAAGCACTGCTCTAACACAACTTCCTTGAGGTGGAACATATTGAAACAATGGAAAAAGCAAAGGGAAATGGAACACTGAAGCAGTTGGAAGAATTAAATGCTGAGAAGCGAAAGGATACCAGACCACTTAAGAGAATGCCTAAGTTATATGTTCACTTATAATTGAAAAAAAAAAAAAAAAAAAAAAAAAAACGAAACAAAAAAGTAGGTTTTTTACCCCAGATTTTTTCTAGAACTTCATTTTTTTTTCTAAAGTGACTTTGTTGTGCAGCATATTATTTGTGCTTACACTGAGATTTGGGAGCAGCGATAGCTCAGTGGTAAGTGAACTGGACTACAAAGGACAAGAAGTAGGGTTCGATCCCAACCGACGGCTTCCGGTTCACCCAGCCTTTAATGGGTACCGGATTTTTTTCTGGGAAAGTAAAGCGGCACGGGCGTAATACCGACCACATTACCCCAAAAATCATGCCCCGAAGGTCTGTAAAATTTATGGTCACTAACACCATATTCCCTATACGCCACTTGACGTGACGGGGGTACTTTACTTTTTTTTTTTACACTGAGATTTGATTTTGTATCTCACAACTAGTCAGAATCTTCTTCAGAATTTTTTTTAAAGTGAATAGAAATTACAGACAAAGAATTACTAAAGAAAGCAATCTAATAAGAAGCAGAAGTTGAGCAACATAATCTAAATAATGGAAGGATTTAGGGCTAATTACTAGTGTCCAGGAATACCTGATTGGGCAGGCAAAAATCAGGATCTGAATGAGCAAGTAAGAAAGGCACTGACAACTAACTAAAATATACCAAAGGAATCAGTATAGGTATAGTACGAGACTTGAATCTATGTCTTAGCATGCGAGTTTTCACTCACATGTACTCGGCCACCTATGCAGAATAAGTGTTCAGAAACCTCTGTATAGTGTTCCTTCAAGCATCGAAAATGATGCGAGGCGGCATTCCTCACCATACCAGAGTAATACCCTGGTACCCATTTCTACCAGCAGCAGGGGTATTTTTTTTCAACCATGAATTCAATTCACACTGCTTCCAGCAGGAATCAAACACTGGTTGCCCAGCCAGGTGGTTTTCCCAACTAGACTACCGAGGCTCTCTGAGGGAATTATGCTTAGTGAATGTGAGGGCAATGAATATTTGAGTCATGTTTTTAAAGGCTTAAAGAATATTAGGAGAAATAGAATTTAATTATGAATGTGCCAAATATAAATTTCCAACACAATTATTGTAGTAAGATCATGTTATAACATAAAAAACTCACTCTAAGTGCTTCAAAAGCTAGTCGAACATCCTTATTTTCACTCAAGTTGATGTAGTGGAAGATCAAACTCATAGCATTGTGTTCTAGAATGGGACTCAGTAGCTGAAACAGATCAGAAAAAATTGTATTTTAAATTACACAAAAACCTTTGTGTGTATAAGCAATGTTGATAAAGAGACTTCTGTAATGGATACAAATACACACAACACGGGGCCTTGCTACTTAACTTTTAGCGGTGTCCCTTGTTATAGCACAGTGCACTGATGAACAAAGATACCTCAGTAAAATATAATTCCTAAATGTTTTTTTTTAAATATAACTTTTGAAAGCACTTAAAACAGAATTTAATTAATCAAAAGTAAAATTAGTAATAATTTATAGTGGAATTATTATTAGAGAATTATCTGTAATTTTGGTGCACGCGTACAATTAATCCGACCTAAATATGTGTTCATAAACTCATAGACTGCCTAAAGGATATAAATCTAGACGACACAGACATACGACTAATATGTAATTTGTACTGGGAGCAAACAGCAATAATAAGATATAACAGCAATAATAAGATATAACAAGGAGAACTCTACACCCATGGACATAAAAAGAGGAGTAAGACAAGGATGCATCCTATCACCAAGCTTGTTCAATCTATACACTGAGCAAATCTTTAAAAACATCTCAGAGATACCAGGCCTAAACATTAATGGAAAGATAATCAATAACCTAAGATATGCTAATGATACTGTTCTACTAGCAGAAAATCCTAAAGACCTACAACAATTGCTTAATGTAATAAACATAACAAGCAAAAAATATGGACTAGAAATGAATATCAAAAAGACTAAAACTATGATCATAAACAAAGAAAATTCTCAAGACCTACAATTAAATATCACAGTTGATGGAATACATCTGGAGACAGTCCAGAGCTACAACTACCTGGGACATACTATAACCAATGATGGAAAATGCAAAATTGAAATAAACAAAAGAATAGGTATGGCAAAGAGTAATTTTAATGCCATGAAAAATATACTAACAACAAAACAAATATCAACAGGGCTGAAACTAAGAATGGCAAAATGTTACATCTTCTCAATATTCCTGTATGGTGCAGAAACATGGACATTAGACAAGAAAACAGAACAGAAAATTGAAGCCTTTGAAATGTGGATTTATAGAAGAATAGGTAGAATTGGATGGAAACAAAAGATAACAAACGATGAAGTTTTAAAACAACTGAAAATAAAAAGAGAACTACTAAATACAATTAAGACAAGACGAAATTTTTGGGGCATGTTAAAAGACACAACAGCCTACTAAAAGTAACATTAGAAGGAAAAATACAAGGTAAAAGAGGCAGAGGCAGACCAAGACTAACATGGATGAGTAACATCAAAAGATGGACAAGTCAATCTATGACAGCCTGCACCATCAAAGCAAGAAACAGAGTAGAATGGCGATCCATGGTAGCCAACCTTCGTTGTGGAGAAGGCACTCGATGATGAAATATGTGTTATTGGGAAAAGAATTAATGCTTTAAAAAATAACTAACTTGCAGCGAGACACTAATTTAAAAATGTAAATGAATTGTCACCTACATTGTTATTACAGATTTTTTATTATCTCGCTGCCGTGTAGTTTTCTCATAATCATGTTTAAATATGTTGGTCACTCTGACTTTTTATGGTCGCAATCGATGGTGACTTGTGTAAAACTTTTTTTCTTAACCTAAATGAACATAGTCAATGGTGAAACTTCACAATGAATGGTATATTAAATTCTTATTATTGGATAGTTTTTTTTCTTGTTAGAAAAGCAAAACATGCATTAGTAACAGGGAATCTTGATGTAGTTTTTGTTTATATTTTGGGAAACACCTCATCACCACATGTAGCACAATAAACTGTGTTGCAAAGTTCTAGCAGAGTTATCCTCAAAGGCAGAACTAAGTAGTCATTGTTATATAGACAACAAGGCCAAGTGGCAAGTACACTCTAGAATAAGACTTAGTTTGAAAAGATATTTTAATGTACACAAAAACCTGGCTGTATATAAGTGAGGCTGATAAACTGACTAAAGGGATAAAAACACACATAAATACACTCTCACTTCATGGTAATCTCCCAGAGGAGTTAGGTACTGCAGAATAAGTCTCTGCTTCATGGCAGCAGTTAGTGGGTTCAAGGAATAAGATCCAATAACCAAAGGTCTCATCTCTGCCCAGCTACTATTGCTGTGGTCTCCATCAAACACTAAATGTCAGGAGAGAAATAAGACAATTATGCACATTATTAAAAACTGTCAAAATTATGAAATAAATCAATTAATGGTTACAAATAATTTTAGGCAGAAATTAATTAGAAAAAAAAAAATTTTTGGAGATAAATTAGGAAAGGAAAGCATCTACATGTTCTTTACTACAAATTACATTTATTCCTGATATGGTCAATGGGAGACTGGATGATCAAGAGGTAAAATGTTGGCCTATGGACAGAATATGTTCTGGAATGTTCTGGGTTTGAGTCCCACCACCTGCAATTTGAATACATAGTTACTTCATGGCCTTACCTTTCCCTGGTCTCTGGATAGAAGGATCTGATGTCTAGCTCTCTTGGGTAATGGGGGTTAAAAAAAAAAAAATTGGAGATTCAGTGCGCTTTCATACATGTTAGAGGAACCCTTGGCAGTTAAAAGCCAAAAAGAGTAGACCAAAGTGATCACTGCCTGGATAAAATTGTTAAGAAGACCTACCTGTACCTAAGAAGGATGTGTCAGACAGACCAAAAGATGCAGGTGTTGTGGCTGTGTTGTAAACTAGCAACACAATGCCCTCGCACAAACTTAACGTGTGAATGCTAAGAAGGAAAATAAAAGTTGTACACCTCATTAGATACATTATATCCTTAAGTATGTAATCTGGAATTTGCAGTAATTTCTGTCCATTGAGTTGTTTACCGGCTCCATTTCTGACTTTCATCTTTACTGGGCCCAGCACTTCACTTCTTTCTCTCCCATGAATATGTTTTATCAAAATGCACTCTACACTTCCTGTAAGCCAAAGTAAACATGATTGTCTCTTCTGTTTTTTTTTTTTTTTGGATGACAAGAGATTCTTGGTGTACTTTGACTTATTTCTGCATATCATTATTTTTGTTGTTCCTGAAATGGAATTTGTTCCCAAGAATAGACACGTTCATTTCCTTCATTTGTAAAAAAAAAAAGACTTTTTACTTAACTCTAGATTATGATACTGTCATAAAAATTACAGAATCAAAGCACAAATTCTTCACAAATTGACATTTTGCCATGGTCAAACATCCCCCACTACTTTTTGTGAACACTGAGTGTTGGATTTGTTGTTATTGATGTAATACTTTTTTTTTTTTCTGTCTTCCATTTTGTGAGACACAATCACGTTTAATGTGAAAAAAAGAATTGCCAATTTTAAAGAAATTAATAGAATTTCTTATTTCTTTTTTTTGCTGTGACCAGGTAAATTTCCTGTCGTTGCTGACATCAAAACAACCCTTTGTAACTCGAGAAACGCAACGAATAATGCTATGATGTCAAACATATTGACGGACTTACTGTGACCATACTGATAGACATTATAACACGTCCGGTCCGTGAGGTCAAACTCAGGTCATAACAAATAAATCAACATGAGCCAGGATTTCGGAGTCCCCATGTCTCGCCTAGTGTGAAAACACAACTGTGTGTCAAATGTTGCGAGAAAATTCTAATTTAGAGTTCTTAACATTACATTTAAATGGTAGTAATTTTGACCCCTGTGAACACGACTGTCAGGGAAAAATGGATTAACACTCAAAATTCAGTTCCTAGTCTCTAGGGACTTCATCAGAGTTGAAAGCCGGCGAACGCAACAACAACAAATGGTAGTAATTTTTACTGTGGTATCGTAAATACGTCAGCCATGATAGGTATCATAATTAAGGGTTAAATTATATATTTCCAATGTGCAGAGCCTCCCATTCTTTTAAGTATCTGTCTTTCTTTTGGTACAAAGTAAGTTTAAATTATGAACCTGTACAACTGAAGGTGAGGAATAAATTAGATATACTTATAAATCACACGTGTCTCTACTCCAGAGTAGAATGGGATAAGGCAAAGCATGACTGAAATGACATAATAAAATAAAATTCTCACATCCTGATGTCTCTGAGATACTCCTTGTGCGCTTCATTGGGTTTGAGTCTCCTCTATGACTGTGGCTAGGAGACAGAGTCCTTTTCAAACTGGATTTATAATCCATCCTTTCTGGAGCTGTTTCATGGCCTGCACATTCATCATATAAAAAATTACTTACAAATAGGGTAATTACTATATATATATGTGTTCACGGGTTCATTACTATTTGTTTTCAGATTAATTACTATTTATTAGTTCACAAATTAATTTGAATTTATTAATTCACAAATTAATTCTATCTATCTACTGTCCTTTCGAGCCGAAGACGGCACATAGGGCAGAACCACAATCTCAAAAACAGAAACCTTGCGTGCCAAAATGGCACATATTGCAAGATCACTGCTTCTAAAATCTATGGCTCTGTTTCCATAACAATACTTTTTACAATGACAGCTTGTCAAGCCATCCATCAACCTCCTTAGTCGCCTCTTACGACATGCCTGGAAGGTCACAGTGTCACTATTCTTTACCTCCCTCATTACGAGGCCCAGGTAACACATGGGAAACAAATTAATTACAGTTTCTTAATTCACAAATTGATTACTTTTTGCTAAATAGCAATTATAATGGCAGACTTTAGTCAAAGCTTTGAAGCAATGATCTCCTGGTTTGTGTGAGTTCACAAATTTTGACTTCTCACTTTTATAAGGATTTAGGAGATTTGTAAATTATTTTATTTGCGTCTGTCGGACAATAAACAGGAGAACAGGCAAATAAAAGACCTTTTACAGTAGAAACAGTTTGTTTAGTCTTCTTATGCTCAGTTGATAAACCATATTTTAAGTTATATATATACTGTAACTACACCAGTCTCGCTGCAGCCTAAAATGATTTTCATTTTTATTTCTAGTATTTATCTCACAATAACATGCTGTGCTCCAGATTTGAAATCTGGTGGGCTCAAAAAGTTTTTTCTATCTATAAAGTATTTTCTGTCTGAAATAAAACATATCTCAAGCACTTCATGACGACTGCTTAGAATAAGCAGATTTTATTTTCCAGTCCTATTTGTCCCACCCAGAAATGTGATAAAGCCACAAAGGCAGATTTTTTCTTTTTTTTTTAAAAAAAAAAAAAAACTATTTATCTCCTACATGTTGGTTTGTAAATTGGACAATTAGTAAATGCAGGCTGTTGCAACTATATAAAGATCAATTTGTGAATGGCATACCTTTATTATCAGGACCAGCAATTCCTTCTTTGGCTATGACTGCAAAGTGGCGTGGGGATTTGCCACATTCATAAGTTCTTATTCTCTCTTCCTGTGTACAATTTTTTTCTGCTTTAGGATATTCCAGACCTCTTGCTGATTTCTCTGCCATATCCTGCTTTATCAGTGTCTGCAGTCTGTCCAACATAATGGGAACCTGCGATAAATGTAATGATGATTCACCTCAATATCATAATTAAAATTATATATTTTGCATTCAAGAAGAGCTATCATCAGTTTTGACAACCTATAGAACTGTGAACCAACAACAACTTTATTTTGTTTGTCTACATTCACCAACTTTATATCTCCAGTGAAGTCCAGGGGGATTTAATTTTGCATGAATATCATTTTTTCCTATTTTTCATACCCAAAGCCATGAGCTTAGCTGAGTGTCCCCTGCCACACAGGCAGATAATCCTAGACCTTAGAGGTACTCTCATATTTTTATAGTTCAGAGATTTAAGTTTTTGGATAGATTTTTCCTATTAATTTTGCCCAGGCAACAGCCATTTTTGGCCTAATATTTTCTATTTCTTCTATTTCTATTTCATACGTTGGAAATGTGATGAGAAGAGATAATAACCGAATAGCAAAGCAAGCCCTCATATGGGAAACAACAGGTAAAAGAAAAAGAGGAAGACCCAGGGAGACACTGAGAAGAACATTGATGAGAGAGGCAAGAGTAGCAGGAATCGGCTCCCTCAATGAGATAGAACTGCTTGCACAGAACAGAGACAGATGGCGAGATTTGATAAAATATCTTTAAAAGAAAACTGCTAGAACAAAAAATTCAAATAGGAGAAGGTGTATCTTGGTCTACGCCCTATGGGCCGGTTACGGCTCGAAAGGTCAATAGATAGATAGATTTTCTATTTCAGATTACCAAGAGTTCTTTAATGTGCTCAGAATGCATAAGTGACCTGCTTTTTGTCGTTTTCTAAGGGCTAGATATCAAATCTCACTATCCAGAGACCAGGGGAGAGTAAAGCCACAGATTTGATTTTTTTCTTTATTTTCATCAGTGCCTGTGGTGGGCACTGAATCCGGGATCTTTTTGTCCAGAAGCCAATGTCTTGCCTTTAGATCACCCAGCCCCAACAATGACTTCAACAAATAATATTATTTAAAAAAAACCCAAACATTTTATTTCGGCTTCAGAACACACCTACACAAAATAGGAGTCACTGACATGGCAGAATACAATGTGGAAACTCAAATATACCACTGAGTACTGCAGAACTGCACTGCTCTGACTCCTATGTACATCCTACTGGACTACATTGCTCTAATCCCTGCGTACATCCAACAGCACAGTATTGCTCTGATCCCTGAGTACATTTTACAGGACTGTATTACTCTGACCCCTGAGCACATTCTACAGCACAGTATTGATCTGAACTCTGCATACATCCTACAGGACTGTATTACTCTGACTCCTGAGCACATCCTACAGGACAGTATTACTCTGACTCCTGAGCACATCCTACAGGACTGTATTACTCTGACTCCTGAGCACATCCTACAGCACAGTATTGATCTAAACCCTGAGCACATCCTACAGGACTGTAGTGCTTTGACTCCTGAGCACAATCTATAGGACTGTATTAATCATGTATTAATTACACTTTAAAAATGAAAATATGATACACAGAAGTTAATGCTGCATAACAAATTATGGGGAACAAGAATATCTCAAACACATGATCACATTCATGATCCATGGCAGTTTTATTACTAGGGAATAATTAACAAAATGTTTACAAAACTCTGAAGCAATTAAAATGTCAACACTATAATGGGCTGAAAGTGGCCAGCGACTTGCAGATGGCAAACAAATTAACTAACCACAGAACTTTCCAAAATAAAAATCACAGGACAGTCAAGAATTCACCGAACATTAAAAGGAAACTAGAAGATAAGGGTCAACAAAATCTATAAATAGTAATTAATTTTTTAAAAATTCAAAAGCAAAGGAAGACAGGAAAAAGCTAGGATTATCATAATCATCAAGCACCATGCCTGCTGGCATAGGTGATCGTATATCTCCACAACTTTCGATCTCGATAGTTATTTATTATTTCTGTTGTTGTATCTTCTGTCAAGCCATTCTCTTAAGCTGTCTGGTATATTTTATCTTTGCATCCCTTTATCTCTTCGTACCTTAATTTTCCCAGTTGTTACAATATATTTCAGCTGTTCTCTTCTCATTATGTGGCCAAAAAAATGATGATTGTTTCTTCCTAATATTGGATATTAGTTCTCTTTTTTTTTGCTTTGGCCACTTTCAGAACATTTTCTTTATTCTTGTTAGCTGTCCGTGACATTCTAAATATTATTCTATAAAACCACATTTCTACAGCCTCCAGATATTCTTGTCTGTTGTCCTATTGTCCATGATTCACATCCATATGTTAAGACTGGCTCTGCATAACATTTAAGAACTTTTCTTGTTTCTATTGTCAAAAATGGATTGTGCAGTATCTTCCTCATTTTTTGGAAAGCTGCTTTTGCCTGAGCTATTCTGCAGCTCACCTCTTTTGTACATCTTCCGTCAGAGGTTAACAAAGTTCCCAAATATTTAAATTCATTTACTTGTTTTAATATTGTTCCACCTGTCTTTATTGTGCATTGCGGTGATATCTTTTTCTTTGTTGCTACCATTACTTCTGCCTTTTTGCTATTAAGGCAGAGTCCTTTATTTTTGTTTTCCTTCACTATAATGTCTAACATTTCTTGTTAACTTATTTTCGCTCTTAGTGATTAAGACTGTATCATCAGCATACCTTAGATTATTTATATTATGACCTCCAATTGTTATTCCTGGCATGCCCCTTATGGATCTTAAAATAATCTCACTATATATATATATAATAAATCTGGTGACAGCACACAATTTTGCCTAGCACCCTATTTTATTTGTTGAAACATTCCCAACTGATGTCCAGTTCTTATAGCCACTGTTTGTTGCCAGTACATGAAAAAAAGCTAGGATGGAAATGACAAAATGATAGAGGAAACTATGCATGAGATGTATTATAAACTAAGGAAGGAAGTGATCATAAATGCCACAAAAATGTTCATTATTAAAAGAATCAACATAATTGTCCCAAACCAAATACAGAGGAGCCCATTCCTGTCTAAAGATGGATACAAAATATACTCATCATTGGGGAGGGTGGGAAATGACGAATCAGGAAAAAACAAAACCAATGTAATTAATATCTCCACAAAATGAAGTACTCACCAAATGCAGACTTTCTTCCCTGAACTTGACAGCTACATCATTGAGTTCCATAGCTCCACTCAGAAGGCCTGTGGCGTAGCACTGAAGTGGTTCTTCTGCAAACTCTGCCCAGTAGCAAAGTCTTTCTACCACACCTTCCTGGAATGCCAAATCAAGACAATAAATATGCAACAATAAACATGAAACAAACCAGGAATAGGCAAATAATTGCAGTGCTGTGGTAAAGCTTAGTTACTTCCTATAATGTAGTTAGATTATATTTCTCTTGTGTGACTTTCAGTCTGTTTTTGTTGTTTTCTGAGAAAGATTGTATATAGGTTGATACGCCAATAGTTTTGTATTGCTCTCCTATCACCATACACTTTTTTCTAATCGTTTCAAACAGACTATGAATGGTTGTAAAAAAATAACCACTGATGGCTTATTTTAATTAGTAAAAACACACTTCTGAACACTGTTATGATTATGATTTTTTAACTTCCATATTTTTTCAATGTCTCAGGAAGTCAGTGCTATTCTGGTTCTTACCCACTTTTCTGTCTCTTCTTGATATACACAATTTTTAAGATATACGAAGTGATCTGCTTCTTCCACATCAAAGAATGCCTTTTCTTTTTGAGGCAAAGGTTACATAGTAAAGTAAATAGCCCCATCACGCCAAGTGGTTTATAGAGAATATGGTAATAACCATAATATTTATAGATCATCGGCACATGATTTTTGGGTTAATGTGGTCGGTGTCACACCCGTGCCACTTTACTTTCCAAGAAAAAAATCTGGTACCAGTTTAAGGCTGGGTGAACCCAGAAGCCATCAATCAAGATCGAACCTGACCTCTTGTCCTTTGAAGTCCAGTTCACTAACCACTGAGCTATAGCGGCTCCCACAAAGATTGTATGCATACAGTAAAATACCATTAACCATTAACAGTTCCAATGATCCTCACTGCTGCTACAGAATATATGTGCATTCAGTATAAGGGACACTGAGTACATTCTGAGTGTTGCATTTGCTCAGTGGTTAGTGCAAAATCTATTAAAGACAAAGAGGTTTAGTTTAACCCCGATCGACAGCATGTAAGCTCACTCAACGGTAAATTACCAATCACATCACCCATGAAGTAGCTTATTTCTGCAGTCTGAGATGGTTGGAGGGGAAGAGAGCACTATAACTGATGGAGTATTACTACGTAACTGAAAGGCAACTTATGTACTGAAATATGCTGTTGGTCTTTGAAAAATATGGACATTAATGCCATATTCTCCATATGCATGAAAGAACAGTGGAAACCCTTTATACATAATACAGGAACACAAGTTATGTACTTACAGTCTCCCTGAAAGGCACGCTTGTCTCTAGTCCAGGCAACAAGTCTAACAAAACTCTACAAGCAGCAGTATATAAAGGGCCACCATCTCTGTAGGAGCCCTGCAGCAGGTTTGTGCCAACAATCTGAAAGTCAAGATACTACAATGTTTACAAATTGCATCAAGACCAAACTAAATACAACTTGTTCATTCATATATATATATATATATATATATATATATTGACTGGGCAAGAACACACAACATGATGATAGGAAACACCTGTTTTAAGCAACATCCAAGACGTCTGTGGACATGGAAAAGCCCAGTGGGCAACGCACGTAATTAAATTGATTATATAATGATAAGCAATAGATTTAGAAACAGTCTGGTGTGTGTGAAAACTAGACCAGGGGCAGATTGCAATAGTTATCATGTACCAGTTGTGGGAAAGCTTAGAGTAAAATTAAAAACAACAAAACGAGCCTCAGTTAACATCAAGTTAAATTCAGATTTACTAAAATCAGACAAGAAGCTGCAAGACAAATATAAAATCACAATTCAGAACCGGTACAATGCAATAGAGAAGATACATTGATGAACAGTGGAAAATGCTAAAAGAATCAATGCAACAAACATCAAAAGAGTTCATACCACCAGTGAGGACAAATTCAAGAAAGAAATGGATGACAGACGACATTTTGCAGCTAATGGATACAAGAAGAAGAAATAAAGAAGAGTATAAGAGATTAAATAAAGAAATTGTAGTAAAATGCAATGAAGCAAAAGAAGCATGGCTAAAAGAGAGATGCCTGATCTCTTGTCCTTTGTCTTCTTCTTCTACCTTTTAGCTCCCAGTGGAGCATAGGTCTTCAACAAACACTTTCCAAGTCGTTCTGTTTTTTGCAATTCTTTTAAGATCATTCCATGTCTTCCCCATCATCTTCATCTCTGCTACGATCTGTCTTCTCCAAGAATTCCTTGGTCTTCCTCTTTGTCTTTTCCCCTGGGGATTCCAAAAAAAGGGCCTGTTGTGTAATACTCTCAGTTGGCTTCCGTAGTGTGTGTCCTATCCATCGCCATCGTCTACGCTGTATCTCTTTATCCACTGGTATTTGACCGGTACATTTCCATAATTCCACGTTAGTGACTTTGTCCTGCCATTTCCATCCCTTTATTCTGCGTAAGCATCCATTAATGAAAGTCTGTACCTTCGTGATTGTCAATTGTTATTCTCCATGTTTCACAGCCATATAATAGGACTGACCTAACATTTGAGTTGAAAATTTTTATTTTTGTATTTAACCTAATTTCTTTGGATTTCCATATGTTTCCCAGTGCAATGAAAGCTCCTCTTGCTTTTGATATCCTTATTTTGGTATCATTTTCTGTTCTTCCCTCTTTATCTATATTACTGCCCAGATATATGTAAGATTGTACGTCTAGTAGAGGTATTTCTCCTAGTTTTATTTGGTTATTGCCAACTGCATTAATTCTCATAATGTTGATCTTATCTCTATTAATCTTTAGTCCTAGCTGTTGTGATCTCTCATCTAATATACTCATTTTATCCTGCATCTGTTGATGGCTGTGTGATAGGAGAGCTATGTCATCAGCAAAGTCTAAATCATCAAGTTGTTTGGTCAGTGACCACTGGATTCCATTTCTGTTGTTTTGAGTTATTTTCATAATCCAATCTATGGCCAGTAGAAAGAGAAATGGGGACAGGAGGCATCCTTGCCTTACTCCTTGTCCTTTGTAGTCTAGTTGATTAGTAGATGCAAAGAGATTGAAATGCAACATAAAGGAGATGCTAAAGCTATATACAAACAAAGTGAGGAATTAACAGGAAGAAAAACACAATCAAAAAATGGATGTCTAAGATCAAAGGAAGGAGAACTGTTTATTGATCAAGAAAACATAAGGGAACGATGGACAGAATACATTAAAGATCTTTATAACGATGAACAAACAGAAGTAAATATTAAGGATAATGGAGAAGGACCAGAAATACTCAGAGAAGAAGTGGAAGATGCCTTGCGCAATATGAAAGCAGGCAAAGCTCCTGGACCAGATAATATAATTAAAGAAGAGATTGAAGCCATGGGTGATTTTGGAATAGAAATAATAACAAAAATATTGAATGATATCTACAACAGTGGATATATACCAGACGACATGCTCAAATCAATATTCATAGCCCTACCAAAGAAATCGGTGCGATTGAATGCGATGATCATTGCACAATAAGCCTTATGGGTCATATGACTAAGATATTACTAAGAATCATCATGCGAAGAGTACGAAACAAAATCAGTCCAGAAATTAGTAATGAACAATATGGTTTTGTTAGAGATAAAGGAACAAGCAATGCCATTTATATCATAAGATCTTTATTGGAAAGAGCCATAGAGGTGAAAACAGATCTATACCTATGTTTCATAGATTACACCAAGGCATTTGACAAAGTAAAGCACCAAGAAATAATCAAAATTTTAGAAAGCATAAATGTAGACAGCAAAGATCTCACATTTTCACTCTACGACTTATATTGGAGGAACACATTGAAAAGCAAAAACCTTTTGTACTTAACTTCATCGATTTCAAAAAAGCATTTGATAGTATTCATAGAGATTCTTTGTGGAAAATTCTGAAGCAATATGGTTTACCATAAAAAATCATAAATATTATCAAAGACATGTATGATGGTTACACATGTGCAGTTCGAACAGAGGAAGGACTGAGCCAATGTTTCCCAATAGAAACTGGGGTTAAACTAGGATTTATTTTATCGCCCTTGTTATTTGGAATTGTTATGGACTTCATAATGAAGAAATGCTGCACTGGTAATAAAGGCATCGAATGGATACAAGGAGACCATTTGGAGGACCTCGACTTTGCTGATGACATAGTTCTCATCAGCAGTCAGATAAAAACGATGCAGGAAAACACAAATGAACTATCATCAATAGCCAGCAAAATTGGGCTTGAGGTCAATCATGAAAAGACTAAAGTCATGAAAAGTTTAATTCCAACAAGTGACAAAATATACATGGAAAACAAACAAATTATCTATCTTGGAAGTCACATTGATCGAGAAGGGGATACGAGCAAAGAAATTAGAATCAGAATGGCTAAAGCAGCAATGTCTTTCAGAAGCCTTGAAAAGTTGTGGAAATCAAAACTCATCAGCACAAACACAGAACTTAGGCTATTCAAATCAAATGTACTATCAACACTTACGTATGCGTGTGAAAGCTGGAAAACAACAAGAGATATAGAAACAAAGTTGAACGCATTCGAAAATAAATGTCTAAGAAAATACTTGGTATAGAATGGAACGAATTCAAAACAAACGAGGAAATTAGAGAAATCGCCAATCAACCACTAATATCTTCAGTAATAAAGAAAAGATGATGGTCATACGTTGGACATGTGATGAGAAGAGATAATAATCGAATAGCAAAGCAAGCCCTCATATGGGAAACAACAGGTAAAAGAAAAAGAGGAAGACCCAGGGAGACACTGAGAAGAACATTGATGAGAGAGGCAAGAGCAGCAGGAATCGGCTCCCTCAATGAGATAGAACTGCTTGCACAGAACAGAGACAGATGGCGAGATTTGATAAAATATCTTTAAAAGAAAACTGCTAGAACAAAAAATTCATATAGGAAAAGGTGTATCTTGGTCTACGCCCTATGGGCCGGTTACGGCTCGAAATGTCAATAGATAGATAGAAAGATCTAAGAATAATAAAGAACATGTACTGGCAACAAACAGTGGCCATAAGAACTGGAAACCAATTGGGAATGTTTCAACAAATAAAACAGGGTGTTAGACAAGTTTGTGTGATGTCACCAGATTTGTTTAATATTTATAGTGAGATTATTTTAAGATCCATAAGGGGCATGCCTGGAATAACAATTGGAGGTCATAATATAAATAATCCAAGGTATGCTGATGATACAGTCTTAATCGCTAAGAGTGAAAATGAGTTACAAGAAATGTTGGACATTATAGTGAAAGAAAGCAAACATAAAGGACTCAGCCTTAATAGCAAAAAGACAGAGGTAATGGTAACAACAAAGAAAAAGACATCACCTCAGTGCAAAATAAAGACAAGTGGAACAATTTTAAAACAGGTAAATGAATTTAAATATTTGGGAACTTTGTTAACCTCAGATGGAAGATGTACAAAAGAGGTGAGATGCAGAACGGCTCAGGCAAAAGCAGCTTTTCAAAAATGAGGAAGATACTATGCAATCCATTTTTGACAATAGAAACAAGAAAAAGAGTTCTTAAGTGTTACATAGAGCCAGTCTTAACATATGGATGCGAATCATGGACAATAGGACAACAGACAAGAAAATCACTGGAGTCTGTAGAAATGTGGTTTTACAGATGAATGTTGAGAGTACCGTGGACAGCTAAGAAGAGTAATGAAGATGTTCTGAGAGAGGTCAAAGCAAAAGAGAACTAATTTCCAATATTAGGAAGAAACAATCATCATTTTTTGGCCATGTAATGAGAAGAGAATAACTGGAATATATTGTAACAACTGGAAAAATTGAGGGACGAAGAGATAAAGGGAAGCAAAGAGAAAAAGATAACAGACAGCTTAAGAGAATGGCTTGGCAGAAGGTCAACAACAGAAATGATAAATAGCTGCCGAGATAGAAAGTTGTGGAGATACATGATCACCTACGCCAGCAGGCCCGGTACTTGAGGATGATGATATATATATATATATATATATATATATATATTTATAATTAGGACAAAGAGTGGTTGAATCTAAAACAATCAGCAACTCATAATTGACTGCTGGTGTCAGGGTCAGCAGTAAATAATTAGTCAAACTTATATTCCTCTTCCAGGGTGACAAAAGACTTATTTTTCTTGTTCCTTTTAATGGTTACCTGTTATATGGGTATATGTGCATTGTGTTACTAGTTTATATCACAACTTGAACAGTTATCTTCACAACAAACCAGAAGTACTACGGTGAACAGACAAGGTCAGGGCTGAGACGAACGCCTAGTGGGGGGACGAAGATGTGTTGTCCCAAGCAAATCACGAGCAGCGCATTCCAGCTGAGGTCAATCGACCGAGAACTGACAGGTGATGGGGCGGTGAATGTCGCCAGTAAAGGAACGATAGATATATGAACATCAACAAATAAACATGTTACAGTTAGATTGGTACCTGACCAACAAATAGGCTCTTACCCCGTTACACTTTCAGGTGCAAAATCCACTACAAAAATAAATTTAAAAAAAATAGCAACTTACAAATATCCAAAACAATGTCAATAATGAGAGTATAAATGATATTTACAAAGGATGAAATAACAAGATCTGCTTACTGTGTTCATAAAATCATCATTCTTGAAGATTATCTTCATCATTTGACCAAGTCCACAAGAAGCAATCTGACGGCCTGAAAATGGTGAGAATAATTAAAACACTGGATATTTATTAAATTGTCGCCATTAAATACAATAACATATGACGAGACACAATGTGGGTCATGTGCAAGGTGTGACACTTGATAGCAATGATCATTTGACATGGAAAGTCTAGAATTTCTGCCCTATGTAACAAGAGTCTTTGTCTTGAAAGGACAATAATCAGATAAATAGAAATACAATAAACAATCAACATGTCTTTACTATGGTGTATACTTTCTGTTTCACTTCTTGAAACTTGAAGCCATGTAGCATTTAAACAGTCATTTATTTTTTAGGAGGAAGCTAAAATAACAATCTGATTACTGGTTTTTGAAGAAACAAAAAACAATTAAAAAGTAGAAGCAATGTATCAAGATTACTATTTTAAAGGTTTGGCCTCACCATCATCAAGCACTTGGTACCATTGGCAATTATGCACCACAATGTTCTCTCTCTCTATCTACAGCTGTTTATCAACAATTTTGTTGTTGACTTCTTGTCAAACTGCCTGGTATTATTTCTCTTTGCTTTAACCTATCTCTATTTTCCCTCAATTTTCCCACTGGTTAAAATATATTCCAACTGGTTCCTTTTCACAAACATAGCAAAAATAACACACACAAAAATGTTTGATTTCCCTTTAATGTTGCTGACAAGCTATCTTTTTGCTTTGGCATCTTTATATCTGGAAGGAAGGCGCCTGACATCAAAAGAGCTGGAAGCTGTCAGAGATTCATAGATGATGGTCTGTGCCAGGATCGGTGAACCAGAACCATCCAGACCTTACTTGACCTCTTTGTGGTGCCTTTAAAAACAGACTACCCAGTCTGGTCTGGTCAAGCGAGTAGGGATCGAAAAGGGAAGGCAATCATGCAACTCAAAAATACTGTGCAGAAGTTGGATGTATTGGGCCAAAAGGTGAAAACATCACAGTTCTACTGCAAGCAACAACACAATTCCTCTATGTCCACTTAACATCCTTTTAAGGAGGATGACAAAGAGGACTCTCAATTCTTTTAGTGGTCATCGGGTGAACACCAGAAAGACAGAATGAGAACATCTTAACTACTCATTTCAGTTGCTCACGGTATTCACAACACTTTTGTGTAAAACCATGTCTCTGTGGTTTCAAACAATTTTCTTGTCTCTTGTCCCATTGTGTATAGTAGTAGGTTCAAATATAAAAAGAACATATGTCAGGAAGCGTATAACATATGTAACATATATGTTAAGAAAAGATTTATGTGACTAGGTCAAGAGGTAACACGCAAGCCTCTGGACAAAAAGGTTCTATGTTTGAATCCCACCACAGACGGTGTGAATTTCTCTCTTCAAATCCATGGTATCTTCATGACTATGCCCTTGCCTAGTCTTTGGGTAGTGAGACCTGATTGATTAACCCCAATCAGATAACAATGAAAATGAGGAGGTCCCATGTGAACACAGGACACATTAAAGAACCCTTGGCAAGTTTCAAAGAGTAGGCCAAGCAGCTGCTGCTTGAGCAAAAATTGTTCAGAATTAAAAATCCACCCAAAACATCAGCCTCCGGATGACAAAATGTGGTATGTTTTGGGAACAAAACTGGTATCCATGCTAAATCCAGTCCCTTAAAGGAAGCTACGGTCTACAGTGGTTCTGCCAATAGGTTAAAAGCAGGTGAATGCATGCAAGCAAATAGAAAGAAAAATACAGAAGACGCACTCTCGCAAGTAAAGTTATGTTATTGGAAAAATAGAAGGAAAGAAAGACAGAAGAAAAGGACAAAAAATAATACACAATATAACAGTCATGCATCAAAAGCGATCAAAACAGTAAAGTAAAACATGCAACAAAAATATGTTACTAATTACATCAGTGAGCATGGGACCTGATGATGATGACAGGAGTTGATTTAATGGTTAAATTAATCAGAAAATGACAAGGCATGTTTTTTTTTGTTGCTTAAATGCATTAAAACATAGCTGTCATCTTAAAGAAACAATTATACTGTACCTAAGTAAAAGTAGTGTCATATTAATGAAACATAATTATACTGAGAAGATATTGAATATGTGCTTACCAGGCGGCCGGTCATCTAGTGGATCTGGATCCATTTTGTAGAACTCTTCAGTTTCTTTCTCCAAGAACTCTGCAAGCCTTTGAACACAACAAAACACAGTCTGAAGCATTATTCCTATAATTCCTTATAATTCAGTTAATTATAAAAAGTAGGAACATAAAATGTTATGGGATACCTATATAACTTTATGACATTTCTAAGGTTGCTGAAAATATTTATAAGACCGGAGAATAAAGGTGGCTTGTCCAGTGCAGTCACCAAAGGTGCTCAGGTCTGAGTTTTTATTTCACCCCCAACAGAAAATTTTTTTTTTATCTACCATTATTCTAACTGGCATTCTCCTAATTTGGAGCATGCCAAGTTGTCAGTTCAACCAGCAGGAATATCCTATATTTGACATTGTACAAGTTGTATATTTGAATCTGAAATAGCCAAAGAAACATCACAGGACAGGTCACTTCTACTGTCCAACAAGGACAAAAGTTCAGAAGCAAAATGGGCACTCTACAACACAATCTACATTCCAATATTGTGCTACAAACGCCTGACTTGGGACTCTCAAGCAAATTACTAGCACTGAAATTAAATGTCTGGCACATGAAAGGAAACAGCCTGAGAGATAAGATCATAAATGATGAACTAAGAAAATAGGAATAACCTCTGACACTGAATACAAGTATCAAATATAAGCCCTGTCAAATGTCATTTGTTCTCATATAACATATAACTTTCATGAAGTTGTTGAGTCTCAGGATTCTCACATTTCCACACATTCCAAATTCATGTTAGTTGAAGAAAGCCAAACTATCACTTGTTTCCACTTGTATGAAAGCACAGCTGAATTTACAGTAAGTGGCAAAATAATGTACTTTCAAAGGTTTGGCCTTGTCTCATTAAATAGTATCCCTACAGTCAGGATATTTCTGATTTGGCCCCACTGCTCGTTTCCAACAGCCAAGGCAAGGTGTAAACACTGATTGTTTCTGCATACACTCTAACCAACAATCGGATTTCGTGCAACCAGCTGTGAAGACTTCACATATGGGCAGCAACCCGGGGTATTGTTTTAGCTTGTGAAACTGATCTTATTCTTTAAGAATGTGTGACGTATGTGGCATTGAGGATATTGGTTTGATCATCAAATATTTTATTTAATCCTATGTGAAGCGATAGACATTTTTTTGTTAACAGCAATTTCACTGATCTCAGGATGAACATTGTAATATTCTTTTAAAAAAATAGTCTAAATCTGCCTGGATAAAATTTCAGATTCCTTCCAATATTTTCCAATTAGATGTTTACAATATGCACCCTTTATGGTAGGTGAAAAAATCTGGATGGACATAAAGTATATAGTCCCTCCAGTAAAACAATTGGGCAAATATAATAGAATATTTAAGCAAAAATAAACACAAATGTGGGCAAAGCACATTATTTCTATGCTCTTGATTCACTATTAGGACAGCATTACTGTAACTCATTTGTGTTAAAACTGACCAATTAAATTTCTTTGGATGCTCAGATAGCTTAGCAACATTTGCGCTGTATCTAGTCAGTGATCATAGCTGACTACATTACATCAGGATTAGTGGCAACAATGGCTAACCAAGATCCTACTTCACAAATTTTGTGGCACCCCCAGAAACAGATTAAACAGTCTGGCCAAGCAAATAAGAATCAAAGTGGTAAGGCAGCCCAGTACTCAAAAGTACCATGTTGAAGTCTGGTGGAGTGGGCAAATAGGCACAGACATCAGAGTTTTGCTGCAATTCACATCACCGTGTAAATAAGAAAACTGAGCATCCTTTTAAGGACAAATATCAAAGAGCAGCTGTCTTGTATTCAGTTACAAAAACACTAACAATTTAGATAAACTACACAGTTCATTTCAGGTCCTATATACACGGAAATGAACGCGCAAACAAATTAGCTAAAGAGGGAGGGGGATTACCACAAGAAAACCATCCGGTCAGTTATGATGAAGCCAAATCCATCATCAAAGGTCAGTATCATGAAAAATGGAAACGAGAGCACCCAAAGCATAACGAGAGGGACGGATACCTCCAACTATCAAGGAGGGATCAAGTCATCATACTTCGCCTATGCACTGGCCCCAATAGAATGAGAAACCATATGTGCACCAAATTCAAAATAGGTACAACCAGCCAATGCCACTGTACACTGGACAACAAAACACGTTCTACAGGATTGCTCCCAGTACACAAACCTGAGAAGGACAACGTGGTCCACACCCACCTCCCTGGAAGAGAAACTTTATGGAGTAATCGAATCACTTAAACTAACAGGTGACTTCATGAGAGAGTCTGGAATCCTACTCTGATTGAGACTTGATCGCAGAGAGAGAGGTCCTATATATAATTTCTCCATCACAGTAGAGTATATGTCTTTGTAAAAATGACTTATTTATTTGTTGTTATGGATCCAGCTGCCTGTGAGTTGATGCACTTTGGCCCAATGTCACGTAATGATATCTGCAGGTACTTTTTTTTGTGTGTTTGCCAGCTTTCACCTCTGGCAAAGCCCCTTTTCCTCGAACCCATAAGAACATGGATCAATTACCGCACAAGAAAGATTATTCCGTCTTGGGAGGTACTAAAATTTTTTCCGTCTATGAGTAATTGATATTTCAAACGGGGCCTCGCTACTGAGACCAGGGGTGGTCTCTGTAGAAAGAAATCACAAATAAAAATCCCAAAATGGTGCAGCCGGGATTTAAACTCACAACCTCCCTGGTTCAGGTTCTTTTTAGGTTGATAATGTTATCATGAGAGTTCAGCCTTGTCATGTATTTGAGACTGGCGTCTTGCCTCGAGACCAACCAGCCCCCCCCCCCCCATAAAGGTGTTCCATTTATTTGTTATGGTTAGTCGAAGGCCCCAGTATCACTGTAAACAAATAGAAATCCATAATTGCTCAACCACCTGTGCCAGTGGAATCATCCGAATTAACATCTCATTGAATATCCAAACAAAGAAAGGTGGTAGCAGTCCCCATCATAGCAAACACAGCAGAAGTCAAAAGACATATTAGACACCGACAGTGAATGCATCTGAACTGACCTTCGTCATACGATATCATCATAAGCAATCTGTATATTAAAAACACCGGGTACAAATAATAATACATAAATATTATTATATGGGGAACTTCCGAGGCGATAATAGGGAATAATAGAACAAAGAAGTATGTGTTAGCACTCGTAAAAATTGACAGACAAACAACAATAGAAAAAAACGAAGAACAATATATGGTCCGAAGTGGGATCGAACCCGTACTCAGTGGCACCGCGCCTTGCCACGAGAAGCCGAACGCTTGGCACACTGCCACGCAGCCAACTAAAAAATTGGCTATTGTTGCAGTGTCTTACACGATGGCGTACTCAATGACTTTGACTCAATTTTTTAGTTGGCTGCGTGGCAGTGTGCCAAGCGTTGGCTTCTCGTGGCAAGGCGCGGTGCCACTGAGTACGGGTTCGATCCCACTTCGGACCATATATTGTTCTTCGTTTTTTTCTATTGTTGTTTGTCTGTCAATTTTTACGAGTGCTAACACATACTTCTTTGTTCTATTATTCCCTATTAAAAACACCATCTGGATGAAACCTACAGCTCATGGTGTGCACAGAACACTACTCAGTAGCTCCGGCAGCAAGCTGGACTTGGAATAGGAGGAAACGGCAACAATGACCACTTTTCAGACAATGCCTCAACTGTTCCCTGTCATCTATCCGCCACATTGGTCTAAAAGCCATTTATTGGTTCTTTGAGGAAGTAGTCGCTCCTGTCAGTGAGCTTTGGACAGTCAAACAGGTGATGTTCTACTGTTTCATATGGATATTTACAGGGCAGATAAACCAGAGTTTGGTTTTGTTGTATTTTATTGAATTGATTGTATCAGGTATACAATTGCAAGTTGTATAAAAATAGTTTATAAACAAAAAAACCTGAGAAAAATTCTTAGTGTATTTCTTCTTTTCAACTCCCTGTGGACCATAGGTCTTCAACAAAAGCTTCACAAGTCGTCCTGTTTCATGCCATCCTATTAAGATCGTTCCCTGTCTTCCCTGTCCTCTTAATTTCTGCTTCCTCCTGTCTTCTCCACTTATATTTTGGCCTTCCCCTTTGTCTCCTTCTCTGAGGTTTCCAAAAAAGGGCTTGTATAATACTCACAGTTGGCTTCCACAGTGTGTGTCCTATCTTGAAGACCTTAGTCTTATAACTTTGTCCACTAGTATGTGATTGTTACTTTCCCATATTTATAACTCAGTGATTTTGCCACACCATTTCCATCCTTTCATTCTGTACATCCCTCCATTTATGAAAGTCTGTACCTTTGTGACCATAATTTTTTTTAGTACACTTTGCTACATGAAATTAGAAACCAAGAAACTGTTGAAGAAGCCAAAATGTGCTCCTGAGAGGAATTACACACATGATAACAGACAGATTAAGAAGTTGGAAAGTCAAGTGCTGAGAGGACACACAGAAACAATCATAAAAACTATCATTCAACAGACTCTGTAGGAACATATAAGGAAGGCAGACCAAGGACAACTTGACAGCGTGTAATGTGAAAAAAGAGCCCAGACCTGGGGCACCCCATAATAGATGGCATTAAACAGTTAAATGTAGGAACTTTCTTGATGCCCCACAAGGTGCAACAAGACGTAAGGTCATTGGCTGCTTTGCCAGTCTATGACTAAGAAATGGAGAAACAAATAACTCACCTGTTCAGATATGGTACAGGATCAAATAAAGCACCACTTTTAAATTTTGTGTTCCATTCCTCTAAAGCAGCCTGGAACTGGCTCATGTTGTCCTGGCTTTCCATTTTCATCAAATTAAAAACCAAGCATTGAGGGATAATCCAATCAGCTAAAATATAACCTGCAATAAGTCACCTATGAGAAGACAAAGAAAGTAATGTTAAAGAAAGCAATTAATTTAATTAGTCATTATTCTGTCTATGAATAAATATCTATTAATTTAAACCCCCCCCCCCCACATTTTTTTTTTTTTTACTAATTATATATTCATTATGTTATGCATCAAACTATTTTACCTATATAACCTTTGCATCATAACATTTATTAATTTTAGATTAATAAATTTTCCTAAGAATTTAAATTTTGTATTTGATGGTGACTTTTCTTCCATTTTAGTTCTTTCAATTAACTTTTTATCTCTAATGGTCTCTATGTTTTCCTTTTTATTTTATAATCTCGGACATGTTTTACTTTTATTCTTCATGTACATGGAGACCTTAACCCTAGATTACGATACCTATCTGTGACTGATCTGTTTTTCAAATACGTAGTAAAAATTACTCCCACTTAATTGTAGCATTTGGAGCTCTAAAAATAGTGTTTTCTTTGAACTTTTTAACACACAGCTGTGTGTTTACATTAGGGCAGACACGGAGAACACAGATTTCCTGTCTCAGGTTAATTTATGACCTGAATCTCACCTCAGGGATCGGACGTGTTATAATGTCGATCTGTACGTATGCCATAAGTAGTTCAGTATATTTGGTTACCACACAGCATTATTCTCTGCATTCCCTGAGTTACAAAGGGTTGTTTGATGTCAACTGATGACGGAGGAAGTTTCCCTGGTCACAGCAACAACAACAACAACAAAAACAAAAGGAAAATCGACCAATTTCTTGAAAATTGGCAAATTTTTTTCCCATTATATGAGATCGCATCTCATGAAATCTGACAAAAAATTCCAACAACAATGGAAGCAAATCAAACACTCATGGGTCACCTGAAGTAGTAATTAGGAAGGTACGTGGAAGAGTGGGGTAATGTTTGGCCACAGCAAAATGTTAAATTGTGAAGAATTTGTGTTTCAATGTTGTAATTTTTATTATGATATTGTAATCTAGTGTTAAATTTATTATTAACATCTTCAACATTTAGTTTCCAGAAACGAGAAACTTAGTGGGCATGTAAGAAGACTAATCAACTAACACAGAACTGGAGTTCTGGAGTCGCTGGACACTGAGACTTGCTGAGGAGGGGATCTGAGGACCTATGGACTTGTTTGGAGTTCAATGATGATGGCCCGCTAATAACTCAATAACATTTCATCTTTTTTTTCCCCCTCTCTTGACTTCATGGTAACATCTTATGCTCATTTTCCCTTACCTAACACTTTCATTAATTTAAAACATAATAGCTAGATAGCTTTTGAAAAGCAAAATCAATCGATACCCTTGTTCATGTTTGAACCTATAAAATAGGTTATGAATTTTTCAGTGAATTATTCCTGATCACACATGGTGGATGTTGTAAGCAAAACGATGGTGAAAGGAGGTTGCCAGCTACCTCACAATGATGTAGAATAAACAATGGCATAACATTAGATTAACAGTGTGGCACCGAAGATTTTAATTTATTTTATATTTCCACGGATGATAAATGTGTGCTTTGTACGAGAAAATGGTGTCATTGCCGAAGTTCTTCTTCTTCCTTTCAGCTTGCTGTGGAGCATAGGTCTTCAAGCTCTCCAAGCCATTCTGTTTCTTGCCATTCTTTTAAGATCATTCAATGTTTTTCCCCATCATCTTCATCTCTGCTTCCACCTGTATTCTCCAAGAATATTTTGGTCTTCCTCTTTGTCCCTTCCTTCCTGGTAGACAAAAGATGAGATGGCAACCCAGACTCCTGGCAGCTTTTTCAGGATTGCATCTTGCATCTTTTAGATGGAGAGTTTCTATCTTTCCTGGATAGTGGATTTACTTTTTTCTTTTCTTTGACTTGTCCATGTTTGTAAAGTTTTTGTAGCTTATTGTCTTACAGTACGGAGTAGCCAGTCCCATGTCCAACCCTCCTTAGTCACCTCTTACAAACATGCCTGGTAGGGAACAGTTCTACGCTTCTTTACTCCCCTTTTTGGCCCCAGCAGCACATGGAAGGACTACAAAATTATGGCTGGGTCGACCGTGGGGGTACTTTTTTTTCCAACCAAGAGTACAATTCACACTGCTCACAGCGGGAATCAAACACGGGATGTCTGAACGTAGGTAGACCAGTCAGGTAGAGTGGCATTTAGTAGTAACTAACAATTCATTATAATTCAAAAATTCATCATACTATACCATCTTTATGACACGTAGTACCATTGCTGGTGTATGCCGGAGGGCTCATGATAGAACAAGCGGGATAAAGGTCGCTTGGTCAAAGCAATCGCCACGACATGTGAGACTCAGGATTTTTATTTAACCCCCGACAGAAAAAATCAAACACTCAAATTAGAGAAATCGCCAATTAACCACTAATATCTTCAGTAATAAAGAAAAGACGATGGTCATACGTTGGACATGTGATGAGAAGAGATAATAATCGAATAGCAAAGCAAGCCCTCATATGGGAAACAACAGGTAAAAGAAAAAGAGGAAGACCTAGGGAGACACTGAGAAGAACATTGATGAGAGAGGCAAGAGCAGCAGGAATCGGCTCCCTCAATGAGATAGAACTGTTTGCACAGAACAGAGACAGATGGCGAGATTTAATAAAATATCTTTAAAAGAAAACTGCTAGAACAAAAATTCATATAGGAGAAGGTGTATCTTGGTCTACGCCCTATGGGCCGGTTACGGCTCGAAAGGTCAATAGATAGATAGATAGAAAAAATCATTGCTGTCTACCACAGGTTTCGAACGTACACAGGCCTTTCAGCCTGCGGATCAGTAGTTTTAGCCGCATGGCCATGCGCACCTCTTATAGTATTCAACATAACTTCTAATCATTTCTGAAAAACTTATAATTTAATATTTATATTATAAGTATCATTTCCCAGCAGAGTTTAAGTTGCACTATTAAATCTATTATAGTTTTGCAGTGTTAACCAAGTTTATTAACTTAGTCTTACCATTAAATATTAAAATATTAAAACAACAGCCAATTTGTGAGTGAAGAAAGTTTAAGCTAGCACACTAACTAAGACTATTAGTAGCACTGCCTATCAACCACTATCATCATGATATCATAACCTTATGTAAACCATAAACTAAGCCATACCACACTGTGACACTCCATTGAAGTACATGTTGAATGATTGTTATAAGTAATAACTCAAGCTTTATTTTTGTTTTAGAAAAGTTTATTGATAAAGATCAAATGATGATAATTAATGAAGATAATTAATTACTTTTACTTACAATTATTAATCATCCAACAACCACGCAAAAAGTCCAAAACAAATTTAATTTGAAATTAATTAAATTAAATTAATTTTTATTATAAAGTATAAAAATAAAGTTCACTAAATTAATACAATATTTGATATATATATATATATAATTTTTAACAAAAGGTCAAAAGCATGACCAGTGTAGACGGCAAGTATAGAATATAGATAGTGACACTGCCTGAGTAGTCCCCTGTGACTGTCCACATATATTATTATTATTATTCATTATAATTATTTATTAATGTCATATTATAATAATAAACTCATAACAAAAGGCACCATCGTGACCATCATAATTTATTTTTATTTTATTAATTTATTAAAGTTATATCATTAATAATAATTATTATAAATAAAGTATTTATATAATAAAGAGATCCACTTTTCAAGAAAAATACGATTTTGATTACAATTTGGATTATGACTAATTATTCATTCCGTCAATTCGTAAAAATGAAATTTTATAAAAATTCATTGGAATGGAAAATATTTAGAAAAACCTCTTATAGTTTTAAAATAAATAAAAAAAAATACTCTTCTAGCATTACACTAACTACAGTCACACACGCCGACTAGTTACATTGTTAATTGTAGTTAGTGATAGTGGAGCTAAAAACAACAGAAGACTACAATCACTATAGACAAGCCAGAAATGATAGCAAAAAGATCCTAGAACAAACAAAAGCAGACTCATGGAAAGCATTCGGTGAAGAATTAGCAAAAACATGTAGAGAAGAACCAAGAGAATTTTTCAAAAGTGTAAAAGCAATGAGAGTAAGAAATAATGATTATAACCCAACCACTATAATAAACGACAAGAACGGTAGACCAATCAGCAGCAGGAAAAACATAATAATCAGATGGAGAGAATACTTTAAGGAACTATTAAACCAGGGAAATACAAACGGAAATACAGAGTTTAAACATAGGCAGTATGATGAACAGGAACCGAATATACTAAAAGCAGAAGTAGAATGGGCATTGAAACAGAATAAAAAGAACAAAGCAGCTGGTATAGATGGAATAACAACAGAAATGCTACTAGCCTGTAAGGAAACAGCTATAGATTGGCTTACTATCATATTCAATATGGCTTGGGAAGAAAGAAAAGTCCCAGACGACTGGCAAAAAGCTATCATTGTCCCATTTTGGAAGAATAAAGGAAGTAAAAGGGAGTGTGAAATGTACAGAGGAATATCCCTATTGAGTCAAGTTGGTAAAATGTTTGCTAAAATATTAGAGAGGAGAGTAAGATACATAATAGAACCTCAATTAAGTAATAATCAATTCGGATTCAGAAAAGGCAAAAGCTGTACTGATGCTATATTTACATTGAGACAACTATGTGAAAAAACAATAGAATATGACAGAAACCTAAATATAGTGTTTATAGATCAGGAAAAAGCGTTTGATCGTGTGGACAGGAACAAACTTTGGCAAACTTTAGAAACATACGGGGTAGCAGGACAACTACTAGAAAATATAATAGCACTATATAAAAACAGTCAAAGTGCCGTCAGAACATCGGAAGGTCTGTCAGAATGGTTTCAGGTTACAACAGGAGTAAGACAAGGATGTGTCCTCTCACCACTCCTCTTCATCATATATATGGACAAAATAAATCAGGAAAAAACCAACAACAAGGACAAATCAAATAATAACATAGAGGTAGAAAACTCCAACATCAATGAGCTACTCTTCGCAGATGACCAATGCCTAATATACGAGGATGAAAACCTGCTACAACAGCATTTAACATCTCTAGATAAAAGCTGCACAAACTACAGTATGAAAATTAACACAGCAAAAACAGAGGCTATAAGAATAAGCAAATTAAGACACCCATTAAACATCAAGATCAAAGACAAAGATATAAAACAAGTAGAGGAATTCAAGTATTTAGGCACAATGTTCACAGAAGATGGAAAATTAGACAGAGAAATTGACATGCGAATACAAAAAGCAAATGCTGTCACATACCAGCTTTCACCATTGCTAAGACATCCAAACATTTCTATGCCAGCTAAACAACAAATGATAAATAGCATCTTCATACCAACTTTGTGCTATGAAAGTCAAACATGGACCCTTTCTAAATCACATTTAAGAAAGATCAATACATGTGAGATGCGATGCTTGAGAAAAGTAACAAACAACACAAGAAGAGATAGAATACCAAATGAAACCATAAGAAAAATGGTAGGAACAAAACCCTGCCAAGAATATATAGAACAACAACAACTTAAATGGCTTGGCCACCTGGTCAGAATGAATCCTCACCAATCACCATCAAGGGCGTTCTTCTCGAGAATGCATGGAAAAAGACCAAGAGGAAGACCCAGAAGAAGATGGATAGATGCAGTGACAGAGACATGTAACAACAAAGGAAAATCACTAATTCAGACAATTCGAGCAGCACAAGAACGACAAATGATATAAACCACGACACCTTTTAGGTATCAGTGAAAGAGAAAAGAAGAAGAAGAAGAAGAAGATAGTGGAGCTTTCTAGTGTTAAAGTGAAAGTATTGAAAGTGTTAGTGTTACACACTCGAATCGTAATACTATATAAGTATATACTATAACTAAAATACTGTGTTGTGTAGTGTAAGTCAAGTGTAATAATAACTAAGTTACTACTCCAACTAACTAACTACTATTTATCATCACTCTACTTTGTAAAGTTTAGACAAAAAAGACCACAGGACAGGACTGTCACCGTCGTCGTAAAAGTTTTTTAAAAAAACAATAAATTTAAATTAAATTTGAATTCAATTAATAAAAATTCATTTTATGATTAAATTTTTACCATTATAATTATTTCTATTCAATAATTATTAATATTGACATTTATTTTTTTTAGAAAAAAAAATAATAGAATTATCATGGACAACACACTACACAAATAAGCTAAGTTAACTAAGTACACATCATTACCCGGTGTGTCTGCTTTAATAATGTAACAGCAATGTAAACATTACAAAACGAACCTGCGTATTAATGTTTTCGATAAAAGTCTGAAACTTTGATTTATAAAGTGGAACACGCTCTATCGATGGATGCCATTTTTGTTATTTCAAAACATAGGTCAGGTATGATTGGCATTTAACAGCCGAAGCTGAATTATGGAGTGTTTTGGCTGTAAATTGGATGTAATGTCATGAATAACAACAGTGGCCGTATTGACCATATAGATATATCCCAAGACTGGAAGAAAGGATTTCGCCGTAGTTAGCATTTAGTGAAAAAAAAAACCAGCAAAAGAGATTGTATACCATATAGAAGTATATTATTTTTAAGTCACAGGTAAAGAAATATCCTTGTAACGTTTTCTTTTTCTTTCATTATTATTATTTTTTTTTTAACAGACTTAATAACTGAACTTCAATTATCATATTAAGTGATGTACAGTGAAGTGCTGCTCACTCAGTGAGTCACAGGGAAATCAATTGAATCTAACCAAGAACAGCATCTATCTTTGTAGACAAAGAAAAGTTAATCGACACAATGGTAGACAACGAATTTGCCATTTAAAGTAAGAAATGCTGGTTACTCAGAAGCTTCTTTTGGTATTAGATCCGGACTATGACAAGCATAGTTATCTTGCCATTATATATTTACATAAACTACATCGGTAAAACAGCTAACATAAAGCAAAATAACCCCACATAGCTCCATTGAGAAGATGGACAAGCATATATAGACACATGGAAAAAATAAAACGTTTAAATGATTTGAGCAAAGCACGCAATAAGATGCAAAAAAAAAAAAACACACAGACAATTTTTAAAAAAGACCAAGAATAAAAGAAACCACTAGAAGAAAACATTAACGGAGGAATTAAAAGAAAACTCTCTAACAGAGTAAGCACAGTGGAAGAAGAGTGGGAGCAGTGTTTAAGAAAACAGTAACCAACATCGCAAAAACAGTTTGTGGAATAAAACTAAGGACAAAATAAGGGAAGATGAGCACCCCATGGTGGAACAATGCAATCAGAGAAACAATTAAAGAAAAGAAGAAACTATTTAAAGATTGAAGGGAGAAGAAGAACCAAGAAGATCATGAAAATGTGCCTTAGTCGAAAAAAAAGTTAAATTTTTTTATCAAACAAGCTAAGCAAAACTCCTGGACAGAATTCGGACAAAGATGTGTAGGGACTTCAAGATAACCACAAGAGACTTCTACAAAGCAGTAAAAGCAACAAGAACTAGAAAAGAAAACAACGATCCTACTGAACTCATAAATAGAGATGGAAAGAATATTTCTAAGACCTACTGAATATGGCACGAACTACCAATAACATATCAACAAACACGTAGCAATAATGCACAAACACTGAGCCCAACATGGGAGCCGCGTTAGCTCAGTGGTTAGTGAACTGGACTACAAAGGACAAGGGGTAGGGTTCGATCCCAATCGACGGCTTCCGGGTTCACCCAGCCTTTAATGGGTACCGGATTTTTTTCTGGGAAAGTGAAGCGGCACGGGCGTAATACCGACCACATTACCCTAAAAATCAAGTTTCGAAGGTCTGTAAAATTTATGGTCACTAACACCATATTCCCTATACGCCACTTGGCGTGACGGGGTTTCCTTTTTTTTTTTTAATGAGCCCGACACCATAAAAGAGGAAATTGAAGAAGTAATCGAATGTGCACCAAGAAATAAAACATCGGGAATAGATAACATACAAGTAGAAATAATAGCAGCACCAGGAGTTATATTGCTGAACAGAATATTCAATGCTGTAATGCACCAACAAAAAGCCAAAGAAGAATGGCAACAAGCAATCATGGTACCAATATAGAAAAAGAAAGGTAGCAAGAGAGACCGCAATGAATGTAAAAGTATATCCCTTCTCAGCCATATTGGAAAGTTATAAGTCAAAATTATGGGAAAAGGTTAAGGCCAATAATAGAACTACAGTTAAGCGATTCTAAATTGGGGTTCCGAAAAAAATAGAGGATGTACTGACTCCCTATTCACCCAAAAACAGCTCGCAGAAAAAAACGACACAGACAATCAAAATTTGTACATAGTTTTCGTTGACCAGGAAAAAACATTCGACTGAGTAAACAAAGAACAACTATGGGGGTACTAACAACATACGGAGTAAGCCAACATCTAACCAACTTAAATAAAAGTCACTACATTCGTATTATCTCCCCTACTATTTATTACATACATGAACTACATAGCCAAGACATGATGGTGTTAGTAGATCCCACCACTGAAGGAGAAAGGGCGATAAATACCTTTGTAGTGTGTTAACCAGCCTGGTTTGACATGGGCTGTTACCATGGAGACCAAATGAAAGGTGGAGGTAAGGTCTTAACCAGCTGATGATCTGCCTACACTGCAGTCCCCGAACTTGAGTTACCTACAATTTCTGGATTGTGTATTATATCACTACACAATCTCAACTTGAGTTACCTCTCCTGGATTGTGTATTATATCACCACACA
Source organism: Megaustenia siamemsis (assembly GCA_032433765.1). Classification (NCBI taxonomy): domain Eukaryota; kingdom Metazoa; phylum Mollusca; class Gastropoda; order Stylommatophora; family Ariophantidae; genus Megaustenia; species Megaustenia siamemsis. The sequence goes on from JAVIAB010000091.1 coordinate 54,183,322, forward strand.
ATCTCAACTTGAGTTACCTCTCCTGGATTGTATATTATATAACCACACAATCTCAACTTGAGTTACATCTCCTGGATTGTGTATTATATAACCACACAATCTCAACTTGAGTTACATCTCCTGGATTGTGTATTATATAACCACACAATCTCAACTTGAGTTACATCTCCTGGATTGTGTATTATATCACCACACAATCTCAACTTGAGTTACATCTCCTGGATTGTGTATTATATCACCACACAATCTCAACTTGAGTTACATCTCCTGGATTGTGTAATATATCACCACACAATCTCAACTTGAGTTACATCTCCTGGATTGTGTATTATATAACCACACAATCTCAACTTGAGTTACCTCTCCTGGATTGTGTATTATATCACCACACAATCTCAACTTGAGTTACATCTCCTGGATTGTGTATTATATAACCACACAATCTCAACTTGAGTTACCTCTCCTGGATTGTGTATTATATCACCACAAAATCTCAACTTGAGTTACCTCTCCTGGATTGTGTATTATATCACCACAAAATCTCAACTTGAGTTACCTCTCCTGGATTGTGTATTATATCACCACACAATCTCAACCTGAGTTTCATCACCGCGGAGTGCGTATGGTTAGACGTATGGTTAGACGTATGGTTAGGTAGACTCGATGAGATTCATCGTTCTTGTAAAACAGCAAACTTATTCTTTTACTGTTAGAGTGAGGATGAGAAATCTCTCTCCACGCCATTCTCTCACTCTCTCTCATTCTCTCTCTCTCTCACACACACACACTCTCTCTCTCTCTTACTCTCTCTCACAAACACACTCTCTCTCTTACTCTCTCTCACACTCTCTCTCACACTCTCTCTCTTACTCTCTCTCTCACACTCTCTCACTCTCTCTCTCGCACACACACTCTCTCTCACTCTCTCTCTCGCACACACTCTCTCTCACTCTCTCACACTCTCACACACACTCTCTCTCTCACACACTCTCTCTCACTCTCTATCACTCTCTCTTTCTCACACACACTCTCTCTCACTCTCTCTCACACACACACTCTCTCTCACACACTCTCTTTGTATCTTACTCTCTCTCACACACACTCTTTCTCACACACACTCTCTCTCTCTCACACACACACTCTCACACACACACACACTCTCTGTCTCTCTCACTCTCTCACACACTCTCTCTCACAGACACTCTCTCTCACACACTCTCTCTTTCACACTCTCTCACACACTCTCTCCCTCTCTTACTCCCTCTCACAAACACACTCTCTTACACACACTCACTCTCTCTCTCTCTCACACACTCTCTCTCTCAAACTATCTCTCACACACACACACTCTCTCTCACACACTCTCTCTCTTACTCTCTCTCACACACACTCTCTCAAACACACTCTCTCTCTCACTCTCTCAAACACACTCTCTATCTTACTCTCTCTCACACTCTCTCTCACTCTCTCACACACACTCTCTTTCTTACTCTCTCACTCTCTCACACACACTCTCTCTCACACACACTCTCTTTCTCTCACACACACTCTCTCTCTCACTCACACTCTCTCTCTCTCACACACACTCTCTCTCACACACACACACTCTCTCACACACACACACACTGTCTCTCACACACAAACAGTCTCTCTCTCTTTCTCACTCTCTCTCTCACTCTCTCTCACTCTCTCTCACTCTCTCTCTCTCTCACTCACTCTCTCTCTCTCACACAAACACACACACTCACTCTCTCTCACACACTCTCTCTGACTCACTCTCTCTCTCTCACACACACACTCTCTTTCTCTCACACACAAACTCTCTCTCACTCTCTCTCTCACTCTCTCTCTCACTCTCTCTCTCACTCTCTTTCACACAAACACTCTCTATCACTCTCTCTCACTCTCTCTCACTCACTTTCTCTCTCACACAAACACTCTCTCTCTCACAAACACTCTCTCTCTCACTCTCTCTCTCTCACTCTCTCTCACTCACTCTCTCTCTCTCTCTCACACAAACACTCTCTCTCTCTCACAAACACTCTCTCTCTCACTCTCTCTTACTCTCTCTCTCTCTAACTCTCTCTCTCTCTCTCACTCTTCACTTCCTCTTATACCCCTTTAGGTGTCGATGAAGATACGAAGTTCTAGTCTGTGCCCTTCCGGCAATCTCAGCCTTTGTCATCAGATGTTGCAACGTTTCTCGGCCGAATGTTGTCAGTCCATCTTACTCTAGTTCTGCCACAGGCCTTTCTTCTATCTCCTCTTTTAATATTTGTTTTATTTTTCACGGTAAATAATCTCTTGGCATTCTTTCCAGATTAACAAGGTCATTAATTTATCTATGTTTGGTTATGGTTATGGTTATGGTTATGGTTATGGTTATGGTTATGGTTATGGTTATGGTTTATGGTTATGGTTATGGTTATGGTTATGGTTATGGTTATGGTTATGGTTATGGTTATGGATGGCCCCGGTATAACTGTAAGCGAATTAAAATCCATAATTGCTCAACTGCCCGTGCCAGTGGAGTCACCCGAATTACTATATCATCTTCCAAACAAAGAAAGGTAGATGTAGTCCCCATCATAGCAGTCTCAGCACATGCCAAAAGACATCAGACGAAACCGCATAGATAGTGAACACAGCCATATTTTCCCTGTTATACGATATCTTCATTCGTCGTAAGCAATCGGAATATCGAAACATGATCAAAACGGATGAAGCGCACAGCTTACGGTGTGCACATAGCACTTAACACAGTAGCTCCTGCAACAAGCCGGACTTGGAATATGAGGAAACTGCAACAAGGAACACTTCTCAGACAGCCTTTAACAGTTCCTGCCACCTATCCACCCTATTGACCGGAAGTTCACGCCATTCTGAAAATGATGATCGTCATATTTTTTTTTTTAATGTATAGCGCTTGATGATGTTAGGACCTGTTTTTTTTTTTTACTTCAAATGCGAACAAATGAAACACAGTTAGTCGTCGGATTATCCCCGTCGCACATCGAACATATCTCATTATTTAGTTCATAATTGATAACTCTGCTTCTCTTCTGCGTACACACATAGAGACCAATATTAATAAGTTCAAAGAATGCATTGTTAGCTCGAAGCTGGTGACATCACTATACAGCTTGTCCCTGTATGATACAGGTGCTGGCATCAAGAGCATTCTCTGCTCGTTATATGGTTATGGAAGGTCCCGGTATCACTGCAAACGAATTAAAATCCATAATTGCTCAACCGCCCGTGCCAGTGGAATCATCCGAATTACTATCTCATCTCCCAAACAAATAAAGGTAGCTGTAGTCCCCATCATTATATGTTTGCATTGACTGTAACAGATGTTAGCAGTCATTTTGCCTGTGCCAGTCACATTCATCAGACTAGCCTATTCTGAGGAGTAGAATTGATTCAAAGCTCAATCTTCTTACAACATAATTTCGGATTTTGTCTCTTCTGGTCACTTCAAGCATTATTAAACTCCATACATTTAATTAAATGCAGTTCGAGATCATATTATATTGAGAGGTATAGTAACAAACATGCAACTGGAAAAGAATCAGAAGGTTGTTAAAGTAAAAAAAAAAGAGCTAGACTATTGGGCAGCGGCAGCATTACTGACCAACAAAGAAACCAAAATTATGGCGAAAAGAACACTTTAAACACAAATCTGGGGTGAGGGTGGTGGTTTGAGGATCTTCACCAGTTCTTGTTTACTTATCTTGAAACAAACAATCAATGTGAGTCGCTAATCGTTGTCAATACACATCATACGGACGTCTTAGACCTCTTTAGATTCAAGATAGGTACCACCAACTCTACTATAGTAATATATTACTAAAGGACAAATCTTGCAAACTCTCCAAGATGAAGACTCAAAGAGAAGAATGTGGCCTAAACCAATTCGATGAGCATGAAAGTGCGCGCGACTGAAATCTAAATAGACAGCAGACTTGATTACACAAACATAAATAAAAGAGAGCCCCAAATACCAATCTGAGTAATGGTCACTTTCATCATCATCATCATCAAGTACCGGGCCTGCTGGCGTAGGTGATCATGTCTCTCCACAAGTTTCGATCTCGGCAGTTATTTATCATTTCTGTTGTTGATATTCTGCCAAGCCATTCTCTTAAGCTGTCTGTTATTTTTTCTCTTTGCTTCCTTCTATCTCTTCGTCTCTCAATTTTTCCAGTTGTTACAATATATTCCAGTTGTTCTCTTCTCATTACGTGGCCAACAAAATGATGATTGTTTCTTCCTAATATTGGAAATTAGCTCTCTTTTTGCTTTGACCTCTCTCAGAACATCTTCATTACTCTTCTTAGCTGTCCATGGAACTCTCAACATTCTTTTGTAAAACCACATTTCTACAGACTCCAGTGATTTTCTTGTCTGTTGTCATATTCTCCATGATTCACATCCATATGTTAAGACTGTCTCTAGGTAACATTTAAGAACTCTTTTTCTTGTTTCTATTGTCAAAACTGAATTGCACAGTATCTTCCTCATTTTTTGGAAAGCTGCTTTTGCCTGAGCCATTCTGCATCTCACCTGTTTTGTACATCTTCCTTCTGAGGTTAACAAAGTTCCCAAATATTAAAATTCATTTACCTGTTTTAATATTGTTCCACTTGTCTATATTTTGCACTGAGTTGATGTCTTTTTCTTTGTTGTTACCATTACCTCTGTCTTTTTGCTATTAAGGCTGAGTCCTTTAATTTTGCTTTCTTTCACTGTAATATTCAACATTTCTTGTAACTCATTTTCACTCTTAGCGATGGTCACTTAAATGGTCACTTTAGAAAATGAAAAATATACATTTCTGGCACAGAATTCATTGCAATCTGGCCACAAATGAAACGTATTGTTATTGAGTTATTTGCGGATCATCATCATTGCACATTGCAAACAATACCTCAAAAAAAATACGCAATAGCCTCCACTAGACCGTCTGACAAGACGAAAAGGGCCATATATATATATATCATTGCACTTCGAACATGTTGTCCATAGGTACTCAGATCCCCTCCTCAGCAAGTCCCGAAGTGTCCAGCGACTGACGACTCCAGTTCTGTGTTGGTTGATAAGTCTTCTTAGACACCCACTAAGTTTCTCATTTATGGCTGTGCCCATCTTAACTCCCATCTCTTTCATCCGAAGGAGTGACGTGGATTTGTGATTGTCGAAGTCCTGTGCTCTTCCCACATCTCGGAGGACACTGATGATGTCCGCCCGATCCATTGGTTGACCGTCCTTAACGGCAGCGCAGCTAGCCAACCTGTCCGCTCTTTCATTTTCCCTTACTCCCAAATGTCCAGGGACATAGACAATGGTGATCTTACGTATTTCTGACTTCTGCAATGACTCTAACCATAGCATGCGTACATAATAAGCGTATTTCACATGGTACATTAACTCTTGCAGTACGATTCAACGCACCATGCGCCATGCGAATTTCGGTCGCGTACGTTGCGCCGCACAGTGCGTCACTCTCAATTTGATTAGTGTAAATTGTCAACAAACCATATTCTATTGACATGTCTTGTATCATCTTTGTATTGGTGAAATCTAATTCCTTGTTTAATTATCCAAAAATGCATATATAATATATTAAGTGTTTGATAAATATAAACATGTAGATTGATATTTAAAAACATGAGAAAAAAAATTGTCTCTGAAATCTCTACCACTAAATTTATTTTTAAAAAAACTTTCCGTACATAAAGATTTAAATAAGAAAACGACAGAAAATGGAAGCCTTTGAAATGAGGATCTATATACAAATAGGGAAAACCGGATGAAAGGGAAAGAAGACAAACATTGAATTTCTGAACCAACTGTGAATGAAAATAGAACTATCAAGCATAATGAAAAAAGAAAAAAAAATCGGACAAATGAGGAGACGCAATGCCCTATAGAATGTCATGTTGGAAGGGAATGTACAAAATAGACGAGATAGAGACACTGGATTGATAACATTACAAGGTGGACAGGTGAACCTATGACAACGTACACCATCTAGACATGAGGCAGAATAAAATGGCGCTCCACGGAACCCAATGATGATCATGCGGCGTATGGGTGTTGTTTTTACCATACTTTCGGGCAGTGTGTGTTTTTTACTGTTTAGATTTAAAAAAAAAACATTTCTGGAGCACACTCTTCAATGAGAGTCCAAAACACGTTATTGTACCTGGGATGACAGTGGTGGTGACTCATAGCCGATTGCTTGCGTCAGAACTGTGTAAAGCTCTCAGCAGTGAATCTGGAACTATACTACCATTCTGATCAACCGTGTATGGATCAAAGAGAGAAGGCAGCTACCAACAAATGTCATGCTTTTGTTGTATGTTCTATGAGACCACAGGTTGGTTTGGTTATGGAAGGCCCCGGTATCACTGCAAACGAATTAAAATCCATAATTGCTCAACCGCCCGTGCCAGTGGAATCATCCGAATTACTAACTCATCTCCCAAACAAAGAAAGGTAGCTGTGGTCCCCATCATAGCAGTCTCAGCACACGCCAAAAGACATAAGGCGAAACAGCACAGATAGTGAACACAGCCAACTGGTTCCCTGTCATACGATATCAGCATTCATTGTAAACAATTAGAATATCGGAACATGATCAAAACGGATGAAACACACAGCTCACGGTGTACACAGAGCACTTAACTCAGTAGCTCATGCAACAAGCCGGACTTGGAATATGAGGAAACTGCAACAAGGAACACTTTTCAGACATAGCCTTCAATGGTTCCTGCCACCTATCCACTATATTGCCCGGAAGTTCACGTCCTCCTGAAAATGATGATCGTCATAGTATTTAAATGTATGGCGCTTGATGATGTTAGGACATCGTGTTTGACTCCAACTTCGAACATACAAAACACAGTTCGTCGTCAGATTATCCCCGTTGCACACCAAACAACAGATCCCAAGATTAGCGCATGGTCGGTCTTGGGACACACGATGAGCCATTATGATGACGTAGCACGCACAAAATGGCTGCGCCCATGGATTCATGATTACTCTAGTGAATGCAGTCTACAACGAACGAAACATGGTGCAAATTCCCCAAAGAGATAAAACTTCGGCTGACTTGACGGAGCCCACCACATTAATGCGTTGGAAATTGTAAATAACTTGCGGCAGACAACTCCATCAACGGTCATTGAACAGCACTCAGTGTGACGTAAAACACAGATCAACACTAGACGGTGGAAGGTCGCATTCACAACACTTGATTTGTCAAAACGGAGTATTGCCTTGCGTGCAACGCCAATTCATTAGCGTAGATATGATAAGTAGAACATCATTTTGACTTGAATGCAGACAATTGCCACGGAAAGCCGAAATTGATCAGATTCCAAAACAATTTCTGCAGCGATCGAGAGAACGTGACTTAGTTCCGCTATCATGGAAACGGAAGTCCACAGGTAAACGCAGGGATCCACAACAGATCGAGACTGCACTTTACTCCTCCCTGCTGGTAATATTTTGAGTTCAAACAGGCTGGCTAATGACACAATTAACGTCAAAGTCCCCACAGTGGTTGGGTCTGTTGATATAGAAGACCGAGTGTTGTAGTGCTGCTAGGATGGACACGTGTCCAACCTATTCAGCATTATATGAGAAAGCAAAAAACCATTGCAGTCTCCCATATCATCAGGGTCTAAGAGCTAATGGCCCGCGATGATCCCGTGAAATTAAAATCACCATGTTTTGCAAACTCGAGAATTGTACAGGGAGACATAAGACCAAAGTCTGGCGAATTAAAAGACAAATTTCAGACAAACTGCGGAACATTCTACTTAACTAATGGCTAATTCAGAAAGACAACCAATCTTTGTGTGTAAAATGTAGAGTATTTCTTTCTTGTGCTCACACTAAGACTACTAAAGGAACCGACAGTCCTTTTTGTCATCGACTGGGATATTGGAAAGGAATATGATGCAGTGTTATTGAGTTGTTTGCGGGTCATGGCACTCCGAACATGTCCATAGATGCTCAGATCTCCTACTCAGCAAGTCCAGCAGTGTCCAGCGACTGACGACACCAGTTCTATGTTGGTTGATAAGTCCTCTTTAATACCCACTAAGTTTCTCGTTTCTGCCTGTGCTCATCTTAACTCTCATCGCTTTCATCCGAAGGAGTGACGTGAACTCATGGTTGTCGAAGTCCTGGGCCCTTTCCACATCTCGTAGGGCATTGATGATGTCCACCCACTCAGTTAGTTGACCATCTTCAACGACAGCGCAGCTAGCCAACCTATCCGCTCTTTCATTTCCCTGTACTCCCGCACGTCTAGCGACGTAGACAAAGGTGGCCATACATATTTTTGACTTCTGTAATGACTCTACCCATTACATGCGTACAGAGCCAGCCTCCACTTTTCTTACCATGCTCATTGAATCGCTTAGTATTCAGGCGTGGGTGTAGTCTTGTAGTTTATGTGTCTTTTGGCCCAACATATCAGACTTCTGCATCTCGTTTTCTGAGTACCAGCCTGTCCTCCCTCTTCTGAGTACCAGCCTGCCCTCCCTCTTCTTAGTACCAGCCTGTCCTCCCTCTTCTTAGTACCAGCCTGTCCTCCCTCTTCTTAGTACCAGCCTGTCCTCCCTATTTTTAGTACCAGCCTGTCCTCCCTCTTCTGAGTACCCGCCTGTCCTCCCTCTTCTGAGTACCCGCCTGTCCTCCCTCTTCTTAGTACCAGCCTGTCCTCCCTCTTCTTAGTACCAGCCTGTCCTACCTCTTCTGAGTACCAGCCTGTCCTCCCTCTTCTGAGTACCAGCCTGTCCTCCCTCTTCTTAGTACCAGCCTGTCCTCCCTCTTCTTAGTACCAGCCTGTCCTACCTCTTCTGAGTACCAGCCTGTCCTCCCTCTTCTTAGTACCAGCCTGTCCTACCTCTTCTGAGTACCCGCCTGTCCTCCCTCTTCTGAGTACCCGCCTGTCCTCCCTCTTCTGAGTACCAGCCTGTCCTCCCTCTTCTAAGTACCAGCCTGTCCTCCCTTTTTTATTCCCACTCATTTGGTCAGATTAGATATTCTCCAGGAGCACCACTGGTAGATGGAGCAGGGTCTGGATCAACTCTTGTGTGTTTTCATCGCTCCTGATGCTGACTGCACTCGGTTCGTTCTTCTTTCCTTTATCATTTGCAGTTCAGCGTCGAAGGGAGATTTGTTGCATCTTGAGTCTATTTCTGCTGTTTGTGAATTGTCATTTGTCACTAAGCTTCCTTTGGGGCCTCGGTAGCCGAGTTGGGAAAACCACCCGACTGGGCTACTGACGTTCGGACAACCCGTGTTCGATTCCCGCTGGAAGCAGTGTGAGTTGTACTCGTGGTTGGAAAAAAAAAACCCACGGTCGACCCAGCCGCTGGCAGAAATGGATACCAGGGTATTACCCTGGGAAGGTGAGGAATGTCGCCTCGCATCGTGAGTTTCAATGCTTGAAGCAACACTATCCAGAAATCTCCGAACATTTCCGGATAGGCGGTTGAGCACATATGGGTGGAAACTCGCGTGCTAAGACGCCGGTTCAAGTCTCATACTTTACCTTGACCTTTCCTAGGTATTTAGATTCCTCTACTTCTTTTAGTTGTCTACCGTCTATACTATAGTTATGTTGGCTCACCTCGTCGAAGAAGATAAATATAAATATGATCATATATCACAAATAACGCAAATATATAAATAACACAAAGATCTCTCATTCTTAAAATATATCCATTATTTATTTTTATTACTAAATGACAACAGTTACCATTGTGTGAAAAATAAGCACTGACTGTAGTTCACAGCTGCTTGTTTTCATCTAAAAGTGATATTTTCGTTCTAATCTTGGCAAATTTAGCAGCACTTATGGGTGAAGATGTCTGGAGCCTAGGGCATTCCACTCGCTCTAAAAATGTATATTTAAAGGAGGTAGTTTTAATTTTTATTTAATTATATTAAATATTGATGTATGAAACATATATTTTGATAGTTAATGTTCACAATAATGAGATCAAAGATTGGCAAATCTATGGTGCGTGTTGTTTGTTCCTGCTGAAGGCCTATTGAGCCGAATCGTCGTTCAAATCTGTGTCGTCTACTAATCACATAAAGCTTTTACTATACCATTTTTTTCTATTTTTTTTTTGTTTAATTCTCCCTCACATTCAGCTTTACTGTAGCTTCATATTTTTATGCATTCATTTGCATTTCTTTGCCTTAACCCCATATTGGCAAATCTAAGAGTTTCAGGAATGTAATATTCTATTTTTAACCACAAAAGTTGTTTAATTTCATGATACAGCTTCTTCTAGTCACTTAAATGTATAACAGAAGAAGCATGTATATTTTATCTTTCTGGAAAGACATAAATGAGTAAAACAACTAAAGTATTAATAACAAACAACTGCGAACTATTATGATTTTTGGTGACCAATTACTCAGCAATGTAATCAAATAGTGATTTCTGTTAATATAACAGGATATACAATATAAAGTGATCAATATAATCTATAATATAATGAGCAAATCAAGCAATAAGATAATGATTATAAAGCGTATATGATCAGGCACTGATATTTATTAATGCATAACATTACCTTGGGTAATTCTTGAACATGTCAACAATATTTGGTTATTTGGTTATGGAAGGCTTCGGTATCACAGCAAACGAATTAAAATCCATAATTGCTCAACCGCCCGTGCCAGTGGAATCATCCAAATTACTAACTCATCTCCCAAACAAAGAAAGGTAACTGTAGTCCCCATCGTAGCAGTCTCAGCACACGCCAAAAGACATGAGGCGAAACCGCGCAGAAAGTGAACACAGCCAACTGTTCCCTGTCATACGATATCATCATTCATCGTAAACAAGCGGGATATCGAAGCAGGATCAAAACGGATGATACACACAGCTCACGGTGTGCACAGAGCACTTAACTCAGTAGCTCCTGCAACAAGCCGGATGTCAACAATATTTCTCCATTTTTGCAGCACAAGTAAATGGTTTCTTTCTCTCCCATCATCCATCCATATATAGGCTAATAACCTGTCACCTATAACAAGATTCTGCAGGTTACACAAATGCAGACAAGGATATCCACTATTCCCTTCTTGGAAATGGAAGGGACTCTGGAAATAGAGAGTATGATGTCATGCTGTCAAAGCCAAAAGAGCACTGTGGGAAAACCCTTTAAGAACACTGGTTAGGCTGGAGAGAAATAGAGAAAATGTCCAAGAGTAGGGCAGGAAGGAGAGACCTTGTCTGAGGCCTAGGCTGGAGAGAAAATGTTCAAGAGTAGTGATGGAATGAGAGACCTTATTGGTGGCCTAGACTGGACAGAAAATGTCCAAGAGTATGGATGGAATGAGAGACCTTATTGGTGGCCTAGACTGGAGAGAAAATGTTCAAGTGTAGGGATGGAAGGAGAGATCTTATTGGTGGCCTAGACTTGAGAGAAAATGTTCAAGAGTAGTGATGGAAGGAGAGATCTTATTGGTGGCCTAGACTGGAGAGAAAATGTTCAAGTGTAGGGATGGAAGGAGAGATCTTATTGGTGGCCTAGACTTGAGAGAAAATGTTCAAGAGTATGGATGGAATGAGAGACCTTATTGGTGGCCTAGACTGGAAAAAAAATGTTCAAGAGTATGGATGGAATGAGAGACCTTATTGGTGGCCTAGACTGGAAAAAAAATGTTCAAGAGTAGGGATGGAATGAGAGACCTTATTGGTGGCCTAGACTGGACAGAAAATGTCCAAGAGTAGTGATGGAAGGAGAGACCTTATTGGTGGCCTAGACTGGGGAGAAAATGTTCAAGAGTTGGGGTCGAATGAGAGACCTTATTTGTGGCCTAGACTGGAGAAAAAATGTCCAAGAGTAGGGATGGAATGAGAGACCTTATTGGTGGCCTAGACTGTAGAGAAAATGTTCAAGAGTTGGGGTGGAATGAGAGACCTTATTGGTGGCCTAGACTAGAGAAAAAATGTCCAAGAGTATGGATGGAATGAGAGACCTTATTGGTGGCCTAGACTGGAGAAAAAATGTCCAAGAGTTGGGATGGAAGGAGAGACCCTATTGGTGGCCTAGAATGGAGAGAAAATGTTCAAGAGTAGGGATCCCAATCTGAATGAGTGATGATAGCAGAAGCAGATCTTGCACAGACAGATAGTTGATCTTATACAACATGCAGCATACCAACATGTACAGTCTTGGCATATTCACTGCAGTAGACTCCAGACAAAAGAAAATAGAAGACGCCAAAGAAAAAGTGGTGGAAAAGATACACAGCAAGGGCAAGACTTAAGGCACCACATCAAGGGTAGCCTAGGAATGAAGTTGATGGAAAATTTCATTGTTGCGATTTGGCATGTTGGTCATCAGCTGCTATTCTGATCTCTGAACAAAATAAAACAGAAGAAGAGGAAGAATTTCACTCTCAAATATCTCACAAAATCACTTCTACTCAAAAAAACACACTAAACAAATTCTTATCTGAAAAACTATATCTATTTTTCTGTCAGCAAATCAAGATTGTATTCAAAATTAAAATAATAAAACAAAATGCTGCATTGATATATGTTTGTAATAAAAGTATTAAAAATGTACATAATTTGTCATGCAGGGAAAAAAATATATATTTAGTAGTAATGGGATATGCACATTTCTCTTCACACCACTTTAACAACCCTCCCACATACAAAAGCCCACAGCACTAAATAAGAAAATTAATGCTTAATGGATACATTATTGCACTATTAAGTTTTTTGATGCTCTAGTTCAAGCAAAACAAAAAATGGAAACAATATAATCATAAATTTAAGTAGCTAAGCTGTCTTTAAAGCAAATAAAATAAGCAAAACCTACTCTTTATAGTGCAATTAAACTTAAACACTTTCATAAAAACATACATAACAACATATAATATAATGATAAGCAAAAGTAAACAAATTTGTAATCATAAACAAATTCATATACGTAATAAAAAATTAAATAATATATTATAACTAACTTGTGCAAAGTATGACATTTAAAAAAAGTAAAATAAAAAAAGACTTTAAAATAATGTGCAAGATAAGTCACTTTAACAAATATTACTTTCATAATAAAGTAACCAAAATAAATTATATAATAATAATATTGAGTACCCACACTGTTGCATGGGACATGGTATTAATCTATTTTTGTATTAACCGTTGATATATTTATAAATAAAAAGAGGAAGACCCAGGGAGACACTGAGAAGAACATTGATGAGAGAGGCAAGAGCAGCAGGAATCGGCTCCCTCAATGAGATAGAACTGCTTGCACAGAACAGAGACAGATGGCGAGATTTGATAAAATATCGTTAAAAGAAAACTGCTAGAACAAAAATTCATATAGGAGAAGGTGTATCTTGGTCTACGCCCTATGGGCCGGTTACGGCTCGAAAGGTCAATAGATAGATAGATATTTATAAATTCTCATATTTTTGTTACAACAGACGACATATTTATAAATTCTCATATTTTTGTTACAACAGTTGGCATATTTATAAATTCTCATATTTTTGTTGCAACTGTCGACATATTTTATTATAAATTCTCATATTTTTGTTACAACTGTTGACATATTTATAAATTCTCATATTTTTGTTACAACAGATGACATTTTTATAAATTCTCATATTTTTGTTACAACAGTTGGCATATTTATAAATTCTCATATTTTTGTTACAACAGATGACATATTTATAAATTCTCATATTTTTGTTACAACAGATGACATATTTTATTATAAATTCTCATATTTTTGTTACAACAGATGACATATTTATAAATTCTCATATTTTTGTTACACCTGTTGACATATTAATAAATTCTCATATTTTTGTTACAACAGTTGACATATTAATAAATTCTCATATTTTTGCTACAACAGTTGACATATTTATAAAAATGGTGCGGTTAATACCAAGCATGGTTGATCTATTCATAGGGCAATTCTCTAAAATTTATCGTCTGTCCTTTTGAGACAAAGGCTACACATAGGTCAGAGATTCTGTGTCTCTCCATGTCTGATGATTTATACTATTAAGTTTCAGACCTTGCACAGAACCTGTATCTCAACCAACATCCCTGTTGTGGGTGAGTTTCTCAACTTCAGCCTCTACACATCTATAAATAAATATTTACTAAGGCACCTGCCCTGACTTTAATGATGCTATTTTTTTAAACAATTCAATGCTATTCAATTACAGTAAAGAAAAAAGTAAAGCGCCCTCATCACCCCAAGTGGCATATAGGGAATATGGTGTTAGTGACCATAAATTTTACAGACCTTCAGCACATGATTTTTGGGGCAATGTGGTCGGTATTACGCCCGTGCCGCTTTACTTTCCCAGAAAAAATCCAATACCCATTTAAGGCTGGGTGAACCCGGAGCCGTCGGTTGGGATCAAACCCTACATCTTGTCCTTTGTAGTCCAGTTCACTAACCACTGAGCTATCGCGGCTCACATTCAATCACAGTAGTGACCTCTTAAAACAATACAATGTGCATGGTGTGGTGAAAATTATAAACATATTTTTGAACAATATGTATTGGGACTCAGAAGTCCCAACAGGCTTTTTTTGATATTATATAAACAGAAATACAACAATTTGAAAACAAAAGTAAATGATCCCAGCTGGGAGGTCATGCTGCCACAAGTTGGGTTGGCAATTCCCAGTGATATATATAGTCTGCTAGCCATACAAGTCAAGTCATGGGAAAAATGCTTGTTATTTGGGATAATGTAGCAAATCTGATGCAGGAATTATAGGTCCTGTTAGAGTTGAAATGGATAAACATCCATAAATAAATATTTGCTAAGTAAAAAAAAAAAAATCAAGTACCCCCATCATGCCAAGTGGCATATAGGGAATATGGTGTTAGTGACCCTATATTTTACAGACCTTCAGCACATGATTTTTGGGGTAATGTGGTCAGTATTGCGCCCGCGCTGCTTTATTTTCCCAGAAAAAAAATCCGGTACCCATTTAAGGCTGGGTGAACCCGGAAGCCGTCGGTTGGGATCGAACCGTACCCCTTGTCCGTGGTAGTCCAGTTCTCTAACCAACTGAGCTATCGCGGCTCCCATATTACAATAAGTGAGCTCATATTTTAGTACAGGATATTACAATAAGTGAGCTCATATATTGGTACAAGATATTACAATAAGTGAGCTCATATATTGGTACAAGATATTACAATAAGTGAGCTCATATATTGATGGTACAAGATATTACAATAAGTGAGCTCATATATTGATGGTACAAGATATTACAATAAATGAGCTCATATTTTAGTGCTGGATATTATCATGAAAAAAATCATATTTTAATAAAAGATATTACAGGCAGTGAGCTTTTTTTCAACTACAGGATCTTATGCTAACTTAGTCCATATTTCTGCACACAATCTTAATTAGATTGAGCTCTTATTTCTATACAGACCCATTACATTAAATGAATAAAATAATTAATTCCTAATATACAATCAAAAACAGAACAACAATCTGTTGCCTTAATAGTAGAAATAAAGTATTATACATGCAATACAACTAAATAAATTACTGTTTCTTGTTGTGAAAAAAAGTTTATAACATGTTGATAAGTAAATGTCAACAAAAACCAAACAAGCAGATTTGTATATTGTGCATAAAGTGTTCTGGTCAGATTTCTGAAACAACAATTACTGATAACCCAGCAGTTCAACAAACTCACTGTCAGAACCAATCCCACACAAATCAATATAGATCGATAAATCCCACAAATATAAAATCCAATAAATGGATAAATCCCATAAATATTATTATATATGAATAAATCCATAACATAAGTTTATATGTTAGCATAAGAAACATTATTAAGGAACATATTAAACTTATTAAAAGAACTGGTTTATAAACACCATTCTACTGAGGAAATTAAAATACTATGGCCATGTCAAAAGACACAGCAGGCAGGAAAGAACAACAATGGAAGGCATGGTTCCTGGATGATGCATAAGAGGCAGACCAAGAAAAAAGGTGGTTTCAAAACAAAAAGGAGACCTTGAACATGACAACCTGAGTGGGAGATCTAGCTAGAGAAAGAGATTCTCTCAGATGGGTTGTGGTGAAGGCAATGTTCTGCAAAGGACATGCAATCTGAAGATGATTATGGTATCCTGTAATGAAACCACTATCACAGCATTATGTTAACCATGGTAGCTGAAGCTTAAACAGAAAGAAAAAGAAAAGAGTCCCACCATGTCATGTGGTGTATAGGGAATATGGTGTTACTACCCATATGTATTATAGACCTTTGGGGTAATGTATTTAGTATTATGTCTGTGCCACTTTTCTTTCCAAGAAAAAAAATCCAGTACCTATTTAAAGCTGGATGAACCTGGAAGTTGTTGATCTGGATTGAATCCAACCTCTTGTCCTTAGTAGTCCAGTTTCCTAATCCGTTGAGCTATCTTGGCTCTCATAATAACTGAAGCTTAAGTATAAAGGTAAGAAAGCACCACATTTTGAGCAAAACAATTACAGTTAATTAACACAACTGTTTTCTTTGATAAAGTTATAAGTAATAAACATTTTGTGTGCTAAAATGCTCAATGAAAGACATTTTATGGCAAATTGGCAACTGTATATTAAACATTTGAACCCTTAGGTACCCTGAATTTGAGTTACTGAAGAGAAAGGAAGAAAGTACACAATTTTGCATCATCTTATGTTTTCCACAAAAATTAAAAATATTTGTGATGATCCATTCTCAATACCATTGTAAAGTTTCAGAAGGAAATTGTGACCAAAACACATTCAAATTTAAATGTTAAACATTTAATTAACTGAAAGTTTGTGATTTGTTGTTATATAATGCCTTATCATTGATGTATTTGAATTGATCTCCTTGAAGCAGAAATACTAGGTTTATGGATTCAAAAAGTTAACATTATTCAGGAAATAGCTTTCATCACTATGTAACAAGTCAGATATATTCAATGATTATTATAAGGTCCTTTTTTAAGTCCTTATTTCACCAAAATGTCTCCTATCTCAACTGACTCATGCTGTCAATGTGTTCTGTAACCAATTGGAGAAAGATTTTCATGCACAATCAACCTATTAGGCAGGCAATATCAAATTTTGGAATCTAAAACTGTTGCACAGCTGATGAATAGATCTTCTTCCTTTTAGCCCCCTGTGTAGTACAGGTCTTCAACAAACACTTTCCATGCTGTCTTGTTCCTAGCCATTCTTTTAAGATCATTCCATGTCTTCACATCCTTTTCATCTCTGTTTGTCTGTTTTCTCCAAGTATATTTTAGCCTTTCCCTTTGTCTCTTCTCCTGGGGATTACAAAAATGGACTTGTTATGTAATACCATTGCTCGATTGGTTTCCGCAGCTTGTGTCCTATCCAGCGCCATTGCTTTTGATGAAAGGATACAGCATTTATACAAAGAGAGACACAAGCATTTTGAAATTGAAAGAACAGGGCTACATGGCTAATTTAACATACTTTTAATTTGCTTATTTAGCCTAATTAAACATTGATGGCAAGGATCTGCGAATCATAAAAAACATGGCAACAAACAGCAGCAATACGAATTAACAACCAAACAGGACAATTTCAACTTATAAAACAAGGAGTCAGACAAGACTGTCTTCTGTCGCCGGATTTGTTTTCACTTTACTGCGAACATATTATGAGATCAATAGTAGACACAAAAGGGAATTGAAGTCAACGGTCACAACATAAATAATTTGCTATATGCGGATAACACAGTCTTAATAGTACAGACAGAGAATGAACTACAAGAAATGATAGACATAATAGTAAAAGAAAGCATCAGGGGTCTCAGTCTGAATAGTAAGAAAACAGAAGTAATGGTCATATCAAAGAAACAATCATCACCAGCATAAAAATAAACAGGACAAATTTGAAACAAGTGCAATGTGTCAAATACTTGGGCACAATAATAACATCAGATGGAAGATGCATCACGGAAATAAAAAGTAGAATAGCTCAAGCCAAAATAGCATTTCAGAAAATGAAAAATATCTTATGCAACAAATCTTTGTCAATAGAAATGAGAAAGAGAGTTCATCGGTGCTATATAGAACCAATTCTGACCTATGTAAGCAAATCATGGACAATAGACAAACAAATGAAAAGATGATTAGAGGCCACAGAGATGGGATTTCTCAGAAGAATGTTGAAAGTTCCCTGGACAGCTAAAAAGACTAATGAGGAAGTTCTCAAAGAGGCCAACACAAAAAGGCAGCTCCTAAAAAACATTAGAAAAAAACAATCAAAATTTTTCAGGCACATCATGAGAAGAGGAAAGTTGGAATACTTAGTTACAACTGGCAAAATAAAAGGAAAGAGAGATCGTGGACGACAAAGAGAGAAAATATTGGATAGCTTGGTGTCATGGCATGGAAAACAGTCAACAACAGAACTGATACGATGCACTGTAGATAGAAGATTGTGGAAGGACATGATCGCCTACGCCAAGAGGTATGGCACATGATGATGATTTAGCCCTCTTCATGCCCTCTGGCACATAATCTCATTGCCAGAGATCTCGATTGTTACTTGGCTTGAACCAATCTTTCAAGTCCATTCCAAATGAAGCCAGTCTCCACCTCACTATGAACCAATTTACATGATGCCACTTTTCACTTTATGTCCTCCTTTTGTTATTTTGTCATCTAAAGTCCGGTGAAGAATAACTCTCAATATAAATGTCTGAGATATAGTCTTATCCTGAGTCGTCTTCTCTTTAGGATCTCTGTTTGATACCCTCTGTTCGGGCTTCCTTGTGAAGATTTCTCTTGGAGATAATGTTATGCCAAAACACAAAATTCAGCAAAGACAATTGTTTTGAAAGACCACTGGTTTGAAGCACCTGGCTTAGATAGTAAAGTAAAGAGCCCCATCACGCCACGTGCCACACAGGGAATATGGTGTTAGGGACCATAATTTTTATAAACCTTCGGCACATGGTTTTTGGGGTAATGTGGTTGGTATTACGCCCGTGTCACTTTACTTTCCCAGAAAAAAATCAGGTACCCATTAAAGGCTGGGTGAATCTGGAAGCCATCGGTCAGGATCAAACCCGACCTTTAGTCCTTTGTAGTCCAGTTCACTAACCACTAAGCTATCACGGCTCCACCTGGCTTAGATAAGCATCCATGATTCTGATCTATACAACAGGATGCGTATCACAATGAACATGAAAGTGCTAATTTTAGTGTTAGTTTCGTTGCATGTCTTCCAGAAGTTCCAAAGTTATGCAAATGCCTGACTTTCTTTTTTAATTAACACAACAGTGCAATGTAATTCTCCTCACTACCATGATATTATAATAATACTCTACTCTTAGCTGGAAGGTGTGTTCCACTACCAGCGACACAGTCTGCTGTTATCATTTTCTTGCACACAGAGTGACTGTCTAGTATTGTCATTTTCTTGAACACAGAGTGACTGTCTAGTTTTGTCATTTTCTTGCACACAGAGTGACAGTCTAGTTTTGTCATTTTCTTGCACATAGTAGTGACTGTCTAGTTTTGTCATTTTCTTGCACACAGTGACTGTCTAGTTTTGTCATTTTCTTGCACACAGTGACTGTCCATTTTGTCATTTTCTTGCACACAGAGTGACTATCTAGTTTTGTCATTTTCTTGTACACAGAGTGTCTGGCAGACCTATATACCTACCATCTCAGCCATTTAAAACTGTTTTGTTCGTCTGCACTTTTCACTCCACTCATGTGTGCTCTGATGTGTCCACTTAAGATTTCTTTTTGAAAATGTATCTACAAATACTAGTCAAATGTAGCTCAAAAAACAAATCACTGACTCTACAAGTGCAGACAAATAATCTTCAAAGCTGTGTCTACAGCAAGCAAACACATTTTTATACTCATTTATTACTATCAGCAGGAACACTTCCCACCACTAACTGTTGCACCAGCATCTTTGTCCAGCTTGATTGGGCCTGGGCCTGTCTGATTGTATTCTTCTGAGAATCCCTCCAGCTCTGCATGTTTGGCCATCATTTCTTCAATTAAAAATCTGGGAAGTAGAAATACAATTATTCATTTCTTGAGATTTAAGTAATGTGCTATATCATCATCATTGAGCGCCATCTCCACATCAAAGGTTGGGTACCATTCTGCTCTGTCTCTTGCTTTGATAGTGAAAGTTGTCAAAAGATGAGTTGCCCATCTTTTGATGTTACTCGGCACCTTACTTTTGGCATCTTTTAGCCCAACTTACCTGGCTTCAGAATGGCATTTTTGAGCACGTTACTTTCCCTTTCAATCCCTAATCACTTGGCCAGACTATACAGGTTAATTTGTTTCTAGGGGCACCATGAGGAGGTGGAGTAGGGTCTGGATAGTGATGCAAGTCATCAGCTGATGATAGCTTTCAGCTCTATTGCTGTTGGATACCTCTGCAAAACTCTACATGGTGACATGAAAAGTCTTTGAAAATTCTCCATTACTTTAGATATAGGTCATCATTTCCTCAAGAAATTGTTGGATGATCTTTGTAAACTACTGACAGACTAATTTCTTCATTACCTTCAATCATCCATCTCTGTCGACAGTGTCAAACATTATCTTTAGATCTATGAACACCATGTGCTTCCATTGCTACAAGAGGAGAAAAGAACACTGCCACTGTCCCCTGCCACTCATGTTATAAGAAGTAACAAAGGAGGCTGGGGTCAAGGTCTTCACAGAGCCATTGCTTTTGCTAGAATGTGGTGAGTGTGCTTCATGATGGGGAACGTGCTGAGGTGGGGATCTGAGCACTACGGATTTGTTCATTGTGCAACGGAGATGACCTGTCAACTAAACTAAACTAAGGAAGGGATCTGAGCACTATGGATTTGTTCATTGTGCAACGGAGATGACCTGCCAACTAAACTAAACTAAGGAAGGGATCTGGGCGCTATAGACTTGTTCATTGTGCAATGGAGATGACCTGCCAACTAAACTAAACTAAGGAAGGGATCTGAGCGATATAGACTTGTTCATTGTGCAACGGAGATGACCTGTCAACTAAACTAAACTAAGGAAGGAATCTGAGCACTATGGATTTGTTCATTGTGCAACGGAGATGACCTGCCAACTAAACTAAACTAAGGAAGGGATCTGAGCGATATAGACTTGTTCATTGTGCAATGGAGATGACCTGCCAACTAAACTAAAGAAGGGATCTGAGCATAGTGAAGTTGTTTGTTATTCAATGAAGATGATCTGTCGACTAAACTATGAACATCATGCAAAGGCCGCACTATTGCTCCTAATACTTCTCTCAAAGTTACTGAGCTGCAAATATTATTTTCTTTGTTTTGTGATCCTGCAATTAAGCCATACTGGCTTAACACATTCTGTAGCATGAACCGCAAAATGTGGCTTTTAATTTATTGACATTTCAGTGATTATTTTCACTAAAATTGTGTGATTCTCTCATTTAATCCCAGATTATGACACCATCAAAATAATCATTCTAGGAATTTGACAGTTTGCAAAAAAACTTTTTTTCACTTCCGTATACCTTCCTAATTATTCCAGCCCACGATTTTTTTCAAATAACATGAACCCTTAGTGAAAAAAAATAAATAAAAACCTGCTAATGTTATATAAAACTGCAGCTTTTTTTTTCTTGTTTAGTAAATTTGGCCATAAGTGGAGTACATTTTTTTAACTTCTGACTGAAAATCTCTTTGGCTGTTGGTGAGACATTAAACAAACCTTAGTAAACAAAGGAGAGACAACGAACGGCACTAAGATAAATTGCTCAACTGACGGCTGACATGTCAATAAATAAACGAAACACTGTACTATAACGCTATGCGTTTAAATTTCAGGCTATAGATTGGACCTAAGTCAGCAAATGATTACCACATCCAATTCCTGCGGCTCTTCTTAGGTAAATGCAAAGCTTTGTAGCAAAAGTTAAAAGAAAATGTTATTTCTCAAAACTACAAAGGGTGTTCGACATTTTGATGAACATATGAAAACATAACTCACAGATAGGTATCATAATCTCTTTTCCAACTTCCTGAGCAAATTATCCAAACCAACCGTGAAGTGTTTTAGATCAAGTTTGATTAATTTTCTCGTTGCTATTTCAAATAAAAAAAAAAAAAAGGGGGAGAGGGGCACCCACAGTGTGGTCTTGGTAGCAAATGTGTTAATGGGAGTAAAATGATAAGACTAGCATGATAAGAATTTAATCATGGTTTGAAGATAGGAAAATTATCATGATAAAAATACAATCAAGATAGGAAGATAAGACTGACATGACAAGGAAATTGGTTTTTCAAAAAACATAAATGTACCTTTCAAACTTGGACAAATAAAGTAGCACATTTTATTGATGGAAATAATATTTTCTAGATAATAATAAGATCTAAAAAGAAAAGCTCAATCTACATACCCCATTGCTTCTTCAATCATGATGCCTTCTTTTACTGAGGTCTCACTCCAACCCAGAAAGTCATGTTCACTGCACAGTTCCTCTATCTCATCCTGGTTTACTTCCCTTTGATCATTCACATCACACTATGAACGATGCAGAGTAAGAACAAATTCATGGGAGGAAGAATGTAATAAATTTAACAGGGAAGAAATATATAATATACACATAATTAATGAATCATTATCATCAGTCATGCATGCTGGTGTAGGTAATCGTGTCTCTCCACAACTTTCTCTTTCTACAATTGATTTTCAGTTTTGCTGTCAACCTTTAAGCCATCAAGATCCTTTTTTTTTGGGAGCATATACCAGGGACAAGGTCTAACCAACAATCCCTATTTTCATTGAACATTTTCTCTACTACTTTTTAATCTAGGCCAATGATTCTTGAGGGTTTTCCTGACTTCTCTTCTTCACGTGTCTTCTCTGTGGGTTCCAAGACAGTGTCTATTGTGCCATGCTGGCATCAGGTTTTCATTGTCTGCATGTCCAATCTATCTCCATTCTCTAAACCATGTCATTCTCTTCAGTTGTCTAGTATTTTCTATTCCTGCCTTTCTCTATCTCTTCTTCCCTCTATTTCTCCAGTTGTCACATATCTTGAAGCTGTTCCCTATGACCAAAATAATGACAATTTAATCTCAATAAGCTTTATTTTTGTTTACCTTGGCCACCTTTTAAACATCTATTTTAATCCTTTTAACTTCCTATAATATTCTCAACATTCCTCTATTCTTCAAATATTTTCTTGTCAACTTCAATAATCTCCAGGCTTATTTAAAAGTAACAGAGCATGTACCGACACACACTTCACATTAAAACAGCTTGCAGAAAAAACGACAGAACACAATCAAAACTTATACATAACCTTCATTGACCAGGAAAAAGCATTCGACAGAGTAAACAGAGAACAACTGTGGGAGATACAGAAACATACGGAGTAAGCCAACCTTATTAAAAGTCTCTACATCAACAGCAGCTGCAGGGTCAGAACAGCAGCAGGTTACACAGACCACTTTGAAGTTAGATCAGGTGTAAGACAGGGGTGCGTACTATACCCCCTACTGTTTATTACATACATGGACCATATATGCAAGCTAGCCAACCCATCAGAGACAGAGGAGATCAATGAGCTTTTATTTGCAGACGATCAGGCACTAATACATGAAACAATAGAAGACCTACAAGAACACTTAAACAAATTCAACATCTCAGGCACAAAATAAAGCATGAAAATTAACATTAACAAAACAGAAGTCATGAATGTCGCCAAAAATAAACAGAACATCAACATAACTATAGAAGGCAGACAACTAAAACAAGTAGATGAATTCAAATACGTAGGAAGTCTAATGACAAACGATAATTCTCAAACAGCAGAGATAAAATCAAGATGCAACAAAGCTTGTCAAATCATTGGACAGTTATCACTACTATTGTCCAACAAGGAAATAACTCTGGAGGCAAAACGAGCACTATACAATACAATCTTCATCCCAACGTTGTGCTACCAATGCCAGACCAGGACCCTAGATGCAAGAACAATAAGAAAAATAACCTCTACAGAGATGAAATGTGTTAGATAATTGACAAGAAACAGTCTGAGAGATAAGATCAGAAATGAAGACCTGAGAAAAAAGCTAGGAATAGCCCCCGCCATAGAATATATAAGGAAACAACAGATAAAATGGTTTGGCCATGTGACAAGGAAGAAAGAACAAAATAAAACACAACGAGCCTTCAACAAATGTTGTGAGAACACCAGACCCAAGGGTCGACCACGAAAAAGATGGGTCGATGGAATTTTAGAAGTACTAGGAAACATAACAGCATCAGAGGCGAACAGAAGAGCAAAAGACCGTAAATTATATCTCCCCTCGACGCTGAAAGGCAGATGAGGAAGGAAAGAAGAAGAAGAAGATTAAAAAGTGTCAGGATTTTTTTACACACGGAACTGAAGAACTTTTCACACCTCCTTTGACAAAAGAGGTTGCGTATAAAATCTTTTAACTCTCTTAATTCTACCTTTGCTTGAGGTATGCTACTTCTGCTGTACATCTACCATCTGATGCTATTATCATTCTCAGGTTCCTGAATTCATTGATCCGTTTTAATATAATTCAGTGACCTGTTTAAATATCACTCACCAATATTAATATAATTCACTGACCTATTTTAATACTATAAAATTTACTTAATAGTTCCATCCGTTCAGGAAAGTTCTTTTTCTTAGTCTTTTTGCTGTTTAAAAAAAGTTCCTTCCCCTGCTTTACTAGGCATACAGGGATTACAGTGTTAGTAACAATATTTTTCCATGACCAACGGCACATTTTTGGATGCTATGGTCACACCAGGTTGCCTTTATCTATCTATTCTATTCTATTCTAATCTAAATGTCTGTCTCCATCCGTCCATCCTTCTGTGCAAGCAGATCTATCTCATTGAGGGAGCTGACTCCTGCTGCTCTTGCCTCTCTTATCAATGTTCTTCTCAGTAGCTCTCTGGGTTTTCCTCTTACCTGTTGTTTTCCATATGAGGGCTTGCTTTGCTATTCGGTTATTATCTCTTCTCATCACATGTCCAACATATGACCATCGTCTTCTCTTTATTACTGAAGATAGTGTCTACTGCTAATTTATACATTCTGTATCAGGTCTATGTTTCATTAACAAAATAGTTTTTACGATAGCGGCTAGTTAAACCTCTGATCAACGGTTCTACACCAAGCCAGAGAAAAATAATTCTCCATCTTGGATACAACCGGAAACTCCACGGAAACTTAGCCATAAAATGCCTTTACTGGCCAGAAAAAAATCTCTGGTACTCATTTTGTAGAGGTTATGAGAATCCTTGTCAGTCAGAAATAGATCTGTCACTTCTGGGAATTAAACCCTTACTCTTTTGATCAGGAAGTGAGTGTAGTAACCAATGCTAAGGCCTTCATTTTTTGTTTCCATCACTATAATGTTAATTATTTTCTCTATTTTTGTAGCAGTGGGTGAGTGGAGAGAGAAGGAGATTAGGGAGAATGGAGAGAGTAGGGAAATACAGCACGAGGGGAGTCAAGAGAAAGTTGAGTAAAATGAGGTTAGACGTGGGATGAGAATTTCTGGGTTAATAAGAGATAAACAGATGAGTGAGTGGATGACAGAAATATTTCATTGGTAGGGAGGTGGAGGAAATGAGTTTTTATTGGATAAGGGAGGAGATATTTAAAGGTGATACACAGAACTAGAAGGGCTCTCAGAGAAGATATTTATACATAGATTAGGACCAGGATGGCGACACAGTAGGCATTAGGCATCATTTTTAGGCCATGTAATGAGAAGGGAACAGCTGGAATATATTGTGATAACTGGGAAAATTAAGAGACAAAGAGATAGAGGGCAGCAAAGAGAAAAGATACCAGACAGCTCAAAAGGATGGCTTGGCAAAAGGTCAATGACAGAAATGATAAAAATAACCATTGAGATCAAACGTTGTGGAGAGACATGATCACCTACGCCAGCAGGCATGATACTTGATGATGATGTCACTGGTAATACTACTACTTTATCTTCTTCAGCGTTCATCCCAAGTGGGCATCAATACATTGTGCCACTAGTGTACAGCACAGCTATAATATCTGTGCCTACCAGCCCAGGACACCAGCCATCTTCAGCATGGATACATTGTGTCACTAGTGTACAGCACAGCCATCTTCAACATGGATACATTGTGTCACTAGTTTACAGCACAGCCATCTTCAGCATGAATACATTGTGTCACTAGTGTACAGCACAGCCATCTTCAGCATGAATACATTGTGTCACTAGTGTACAGCACAGCCATCTTCAGCATGAATACATTGTGTCACTAGTGTACAGCACAGCCATCTTCAACATGGATACATTGTGTCACTAGTTTACAGCACAACCATCTTCAGCATGGATACATTGTGTCACTAGTTTACAGGACAGTCATCTTCAACATGGATACATTGTGTCACTAGTTTACAGCACAGCCATCTTCAGCATGGATACATTGTGTCACTAGTTTACAGCACAGCCATCTTCAGCATGGATACATTGTGTCACTAGTTTACAGCACAGCCATCTTCAGCATGGATACATTGTGTCACTAGTTTACAGCACAGCCATCTTCAACATGGATACATTGTGTCACTAGTTTACAGCACAGCCATCTTCAGCATGGATACATTGTGTCACTAGTGTACAGCAAAGCCATCTTCAACATGGATACATTGTGTCACTAGTTTACAGCACAGCCATCTTCAGCATGAATACATTGTGTCACTAGTGTACAGCACAGCCATCTTCAGCATGAATACATTGTGTCACTAGTTTACAGTAGAACCATCTTCAGCATGGATACATCGTGTCACTAGTTTACAGCACAGTCATCTTCAGCATGGATACATCGTGTCACTAGTTTACAGTACAGCCATCTTCAGCATGGATACATCGTGTCACTAGTTTACAGCACAGCCATCTTCAGCATGGATACATTGTGTCACTAGTTTACAGGACAGCCATCTTCAACATGGATACATTGTGTCACTAGTTTACAGCACAGCCATCTTCAGCATGGATACATTGTGTCACTAGTTTACAGCACAGCCATCTTTAGCATGGATACATTGTGTCACTAGTTTACAGGACAGCCATCTTCAGCATGGATACATTGTGTCACTAGTTTACAGCACAGCCATCTTCAACATGGATACATTGTGTCACTAGTTTACAGGACAGCCATCTTCAGCATGGATACATTGTGTCACTAGTGTACAGCAAAGCCATCTTCAACATGGATACATTGTGTCACTAGTTTACAGCACAGCCATCTTCAGCATGAATACATTGTGTCACTAGTGTACAGCACAGCCATCTTCAGCATGAATACATTGTGTCACTAGTGTACAGCACAGCCATCTTCAGCATGAATACATTGTGTCACTAGTTTACAGTAGAACCATCTTCAGCATGGATACATCGTGTCACTAGTTTACAGCACAGTCATCTTCAGCATGGATACATCGTGTCACTAGTTTACAGTACAGCCATCTTCAGCATGGATACATTGTGTCACTAGTTTACAGCACAGCCATCTTCAGCATGGATGCATTGTATCGCTAGTTTACAGGACAGCCATCTTCAACATGGATACATTGTGTCGCTAGTTTACAGGACAGCCATCTTCAGCATGGATACATTGTGTCACTAGTTTACAGTAGAGCCATCTTCAGCATGGATACATTGTGTCGCTAGTTTACAAGACAGCCATCTTCAGCATGGATACATTGTGTCGCTAGTTTACAGCACAGCCATCTTCAGCATGGATACATTGTGTCGCTAGTTTACAGGACAACCATCTTCAGCATGGATACATTGTGTCACTAGTTTACAGTACAGCCATCTTCAGCATGGATACATTGTGTCACTAGTTTACAGCACAGCCATCTTTAGCATGGATACACTGTGTCACTAGTTTACAGTACAGCCCTCTTCAACATGGATACATTGTGTCACTAGTTTACAGTAGAGCCATCTTCAGCATGGATACATTGTGTCGCTAGTTTACAGGACAGCCATCTTCAGCATGGATACATTGTGTCACTAGTTTACA
Organism: Megaustenia siamemsis; assembly: GCA_032433765.1. Classification (NCBI taxonomy): domain Eukaryota; kingdom Metazoa; phylum Mollusca; class Gastropoda; order Stylommatophora; family Ariophantidae; genus Megaustenia; species Megaustenia siamemsis. The sequence continues at coordinate 54,211,469 of JAVIAB010000091.1, forward strand.
GCACAGCCATCTTCAGCATGGATGCATTGTATCGCTAGTTTACAGGACAGCCATCTTCAACATGGATACATTGTGTCACTAGTTTACAGTACAGCCATCTTCAGCATGGATACATCGTGTCACTAGTTTACAGTACAGCCATCTTCAGCATGGATACATCGTGTCACTAGTTTACAGTACAGCCATCTTCAGCATGGATACATCGTGTCACTAGTGTACAGCACAGCCATCTTCAGCATGGATACATTGTGTCACTAGTGTACAGCACAGCCATCTTCAGCATGGATACATTGTGTCACTAGTGTACAGCACAGCCATCTTCAGCATGGATACATTGTGTCACTAGTTTACAGTACAACCATCTTCAGCATGGATACATTGTGTCACTAGTTTACAGTACAGCCATCTTCAGCATGGATACATTGTGTCACTAGTGTACAGCACAGCCATCTTCAGCATGGATACATTGTGTCGCTAGTTTACAGTACAACCATCTTCAGCATGGATACATTGTGTCACTAGTTTACAGTACAGCCATCTTCAGCATGGATGCATTGTATCGCTAGTTTACAGGACAGCCATCTTCAATATGGATACATTGTGTCGCTAGTTTACAGGACAGCCATCTTCAGCATGGATACATTGTGTCACTAGTTTACAGTAGAGCCATCTTCAGCCTGAATACATTGTGTCGCTAGTTTACAGGACAGCCATCTTCAGCATGGATACATTGTGTCACTAGTTTACAGCACAGCCATCTTCAGCATGGATGCATTGTATCGCTAGTTTACAGGACAGCCATCTTCAACATGGATACATTGTGTCGCTAGTTTACAGGACAGCCATCTTCAGCATGGATACATTGTGTCACTAGTTTACAGGACAGCCATCTTCAGCATGGATACATTGTGTCGCTAGTTTACAGCACAGCCATCTTCAGCATGGATACATTGTGATGCTAGTTTACAGTACAGCCATCTTCATCATGGATACATTGTGTCACTAGTTTACAGCACAGCCATCTTCAGCATGGATACACTGTGTCACTAGTTTACAGTACAGCCCTCTTCAGCATGGATACATTGTGTCACTAGTTTACAGTACAGCCATCTTCAGCATGGATACATTGTGTTACTAGTTTACAGGACAGCCATCTTCAGCATGGATACATTGTGTCACTAGTTTACAGCACAGCCATCTTCAACATGGATACATTGTGTCACTAGTTTACAGGACAGCCATCTTCAGCATGGATACATTGTGTCACTAGTGTACAGCAAAGCCATCTTCAACATGGATACATTGTGTCACTAGTTTACAGCACAGCCATCTTCAGCATGAATACATTGTGTCACTAGTGTACAGCACAGCCATCTTCAGCATGAATACATTGTGTCACTAGTGTACAGCACAGCCATCTTCAGCATGAATACATTGTGTCACTAGTTTACAGTAGAACCATCTTCAGCATGGATACATCGTGTCACTAGTTTACAGCACAGTCATCTTCAGCATGGATACATCGTGTCACTAGTTTACAGTACAGCCATCTTCAGCATGGATACATTGTGTCACTAGTTTACAGCACAGCCATCTTCAGCATGGATGCATTGTATCGCTAGTTTACAGGACAGCCATCTTCAACATGGATACATTGTGTCGCTAGTTTACAGGACAGCCATCTTCAGCATGGATACATTGTGTCACTAGTTTACAGTAGAGCCATCTTCAGCATGGATACATTGTGTCGCTAGTTTACAAGACAGCCATCTTCAGCATGGATACATTGTGTCGCTAGTTTACAGCACAGCCATCTTCAGCATGGATACATTGTGTCGCTAGTTTACAGGACAACCATCTTCAGCATGGATACATTGTGTCACTAGTTTACAGTACAGCCATCTTCAGCATGGATACATTGTGTCACTAGTTTACAGCACAGCCATCTTTAGCATGGATACACTGTGTCACTAGTTTACAGTACAGCCCTCTTCAACATGGATACATTGTGTCACTAGTTTACAGTAGAGCCATCTTCAGCATGGATACATTGTGTCGCTAGTTTACAGGACAGCCATCTTCAGCATGGATACATTGTGTCACTAGTTTACAGCACAGCCATCTTCAGCATGGATGCATTGTATCGCTAGTTTACAGGACAGCCATCTTCAACATGGATACATTGTGTCACTAGTTTACAGTACAGCCATCTTCAGCATGGATACATCGTGTCACTAGTTTACAGTACAGCCATCTTCAGCATGGATACATCGTGTCACTAGTTTACAGTACAGCCATCTTCAGCATGGATACATCGTGTCACTAGTGTACAGCACAGCCATCTTCAGCATGGATACATTGTGTCACTAGTGTACAGCACAGCCATCTTCAGCATGGATACATTGTGTCACTAGTGTACAGCACAGCCATCTTCAGCATGGATACATTGTGTCACTAGTTTACAGTACAACCATCTTCAGCATGGATACATTGTGTCACTAGTTTACAGTACAGCCATCTTCAGCATGGATACATTGTGTCACTAGTGTACAGCACAGCCATCTTCAGCATGGATACATTGTGTCGCTAGTTTACAGTACAACCATCTTCAGCATGGATACATTGTGTCACTAGTTTACAGTACAGCCATCTTCAGCATGGATGCATTGTATCGCTAGTTTACAGGACAGCCATCTTCAATATGGATACATTGTGTCGCTAGTTTACAGGACAGCCATCTTCAGCATGGATACATTGTGTCACTAGTTTACAGTAGAGCCATCTTCAGCCTGGATACATTGTGTCGCTAGTTTACAGGACAGCCATCTTCAGCATGGATACATTGTGTCACTAGTTTACAGCACAGCCATCTTCAGCATGGATGCATTGTATCGCTAGTTTACAGGACAGCCATCTTCAACATGGATACATTGTGTCGCTAGTTTACAGGACAGCCATCTTCAGCATGGATACATTGTGTCACTAGTTTACAGGACAGCCATCTTCAGCATGGATACATTGTGTCGCTAGTTTACAGCACAGCCATCTTCAGCATGGATACATTGTGATGCTAGTTTACAGTACAGCCATCTTCATCATGGATACATTGTGTCACTAGTTTACAGCACAGCCATCTTCAGCATGGATACACTGTGTCACTAGTTTACAGTACAGCCCTCTTCAGCATGGATACATTGTGTCACTAGTTTACAGTACAGCCATCTTCAGCATGGATACATTGTGTTACTAGTTTACAGGACAGCCATCTTCAACATGGATACATTGTGTCGCTAGTTTACAGGACAGCCATCTTCAGCATGGATACATTGTGTCGCTAGTTTACAGCACAGCCATCTTCAGCATGGATACATTGTGTCGCTAGTTTACAGGACAACCATCTTCAGCATGGATACATTGTGTCACTAGTTTACAGTACAGCCATCTTCAGCATGGATACATTGTGTCACTAGTTTACAGCACAGCCATCTTCAGCATGGATACACTGTGTCACTAGTTTACAGTACAGCCCTCTTCAACATGGATACATTGTGTCACTAGTTTACAGTAGAGCCATCTTCAGCATGGATACATTGTGTCGCTAGTTTACAGGACAGCCATCTTCAGCATGGATACATTGTGTCACTAGTTTACAGCACAGCCATCTTCAGCATGAATGCATTGTATCGCTAGTTTACAGGACAGCCATCTTCAACATGGATACATTGTGTCACTAGTTTACAGGACAGCCATCTTCAGCATGGATACATTGTGTCACTAGTTTACAGTAGAGCCATCTTCAGCATGGATACATTGTGTCGCTAGTTTACAGGACAGCCATCTTCAGCATGGATACATTGTGTCGCTAGTTTACAGCACAGCCATCTTCAGCATGGATACATTGTGTCGCTAGTTTACAGTACAGCCATCTTCATCATGGATACATTGTGTCACTAGTTTACAGCACAGCCATCTTCAGCATGGATACACTGTGTCACTAGTTTACAGTACAGCCCTCTTCAGCATGGATACATTGTGTCACTAGTTTACAGTACAGCCATCTTCAGCATGGATACATTGTGTAACTAGTTTACAGGACAGCCATCTTCAGCATGGATACATTGTGTCACTAGTTTACAGGACAGCCATCTTCAGCATGGATACATTGTGTCACTAGTTTACAGTACAGCCATCTTCAACATGGATACATTGTGTCACTAGTTTACAGGACAACCATCTTCAACATGGATACATTGTGTCACTAGTTTACAGGACAGCCATCTTCAGCATGGATACATTGTGTCACTAGTTTACAGGACAGCCATCTTCAGCATGGATACATTGTGTCACTAGTTTACAGGACAGCCATCTTCAGCATGGATACATTGTGTCACTAGTTTACAGTACAGCCATCTTCAACATGGATACATTGTGTCACTAGTTTACAGTACAGTCATCTTCAACATGGATACATTGTGTCACTAGTTTACAGCACAGTCATCTTCAACATGGATACATTGTGTCACTAGTTTACAGCACAGCCATCTTCAGCATGGATACATTGTGTCACTAGTTTACAGCACAGCCATCTTCAACATGGATACATCGTGTCACCAGTTTACAGTACAGCCATCTTCAGCATGGATAGATTTGCTTACTAATTTGTGTCTGGACAGCAGCCATTATGCCCATTCTTTTTGACTTTTAACTGCCAAGGGCCCTTTAACATTCACACAGGACCTCTTGTTTTTAGCCATTATCTGAGAAGGCTAGACATTGGACTCACTGCCCTGAGCTTTTCCCACCACATGCGGCAAGATCTGAACCCATACCTTCCTTCCCTGATATGGCGTCCACCAGTTCCACCCCACTCTCAACATTAACATGAAATTAGTGATACTCAGTCGAAGGATGGGGCAGAAGAAGTGAGAGACTTAACCTCATTAAGCAAAGCAGCCTGCTCACACAGGAGCTACCTCATCATCGATACTGATCAAGTAGTTTTGGCACAAGGTGCCCCACTACTACTACCAGTAGCCATTCAACTGTAAAATGAAGTGACAACCACAATCTTAACATACCTTATTAGCCAGCAGAAGACAAGGCACTGGGGTCCCATCCACTAAATTACACTTCTGATCAAGATCCTTTTTCCACTTGACTGAGTTCTGAAATGTGTCTTTCTGTGTCAGATCAAACATGACCAGGCAAGCATGAGCATCCTTGTAGTACACCCGGGTCATTGAGGTGAACCTTTCTTGCCCTCGTAACAAAGTAAGACAAGCATCACTAACAGATGAGGCCCCCATATGTGGACATTATCAACGAGGCATACTGTTGTAAGAGTGAATTAATTAAGGAATAAAAACATGTAGGGTTTTTTTCTAAAAGGGTTGTCTTTTTCTCCTTCACTTTTAAAAAAAAAAAATAATAAAATAAACCATCATCAGGGGAGATAAAAAGTTATTCTTCTAAATTCACACAAATGCATTTTATAATCTGCTCTTAGAAGGGTGTCATTAGACAAGAAAACAGAACAGAAAATTGAAGCCACTGAAATGTGGATTTATAGAAGAATAGGTAAAATTTGATGAAGAGAAAAGAAAACAAACAATGAAGTTTTAAAACAACTAAAAATAAAAAGAGAACTACTAAACACAATTAGAACAAGACAAATAAAATTTTGGGGGCATGTTAAAAGACACAACAGCCTAATAAAAGTAATATTAGAAGGGAAAATACAAGGTAAAAGAGGCAGACTAAGACTAACATGGAAGAATAACATCAAAAAAGATGGACAGGTGAGCCTATGACAATCTGCACCAAAAAAGCAAGAGACAGAGTGGAATGACGCTCCAAGGTAGCCAACCTTTGATGCGGAGACGGCACTCAATGATGATGAGAAGGGTGTTAAGTGGGCATAGAAGTGCTGTGTTGTGGATTACAGCAAATTGTGATATTTCCACCTTTCAGCCTAATACATCCTTCCTTTGGGGGCCTCGGTAGCCTAGTTTGGAAAACCACCCGACTGGACTACCGGCGTTCGGACAACCCGTGTTCAATTCCCGCTGGGAGCAGTGTGAATTGTACTCGGGGATGGAAAAAAAAAAATACCCCCATGGTCGACCTAGCCGTTGGCAGAAATGGGTACCAGGGTTTTACCCTGGGAAGGTGAGGAATGTTGCCTCGCATCGTGAGTTTCGATGCTTGAAGCGACACTATCCAGAAATCTCCAAACATTTCTGGATAGGTGGCCGAGCACATATGGGTGGAAACTCACGTGCTAAACGCCGGTTCAAGTCTCGTACTTACCTTTTACCTTTACATCATTCCGCAGCAGGACTTTTTTGTACAGGGCTGCCTTCCCTCTTAGTTCTGATTCCCCTGAACAAACTGGTTGGTTTAGGCTCATTATTAACGTTCTTCTATAATCACAACCATGAACACACAGAAAGCACAAACAGTGCTAGAAAAATTGGATTTAACACAAAAGTTTTGACAAATTCCTACCCCCTGTGGCAGGGGATTTTAACCCGGGACCTTCCTGTCCAGATGATGATGTCTCACCTCTTGACCAGCCAGCCCAAAGACAGAGACTCAAAGCTAACTGTCTGTGGCAGAATCAGCAGTAACAGCTGGTGAAGGTCCAGCCTTACAGTGGCTCTGGTAACAGACTAACCAAATGGGCCAAGCAAGTAAGGTTCAAAAGGACAGACAACTCAGTACCCAAAAATGTTATGCTGAAGACTTACATATTGGGTCAAAAGGTGTGGATATCACCTCTTGCTGTAACATACAACACACAGCATATCTATGCCCACACAACAACTTAAGTGAAGACAATCAAGAAAATTAGTCATCTGGTGCTACACAAACTAAAAATTCAGTTGATAAGGGAGTCCGACATTAAGAAATAATGATTATTATCTATAATGTCATCTATGCTATACAGAGCCAATTCTAACATAAGCAAGCAAATTATGGAAAGTTGACAAACAAATGAAAAACCAATTAAAGGCCACTGATATGGCATTTCTCAGAAGAATGTTGAGAGTTCTCTGGACAGCTAAAAAGACTAAAGAGAAAATTCTCAAATAAACCAACACAAATGGAAGCTCCTGAAAAATATCGAAAAGAAAGAATCAACATTTTTTGGGCACATCATAAGAAGACTAAAGACTGAAAAATGTTGGACTACTTGGTTAAAGAGAGATCACAGACTAAATTAAGAGAAGATACTACACAGCTTGGTGTTGTGGCACTGTAAACAGTCAACAAAAGAACAGATATGAGGCACTGTGGACAGAGAATTGTGAAAGGACATGATAACCTACGCCAACTGGTATGCCACAAAATTATGATGATATAATGTATTAAGTATAAAGAAATAATCACTCAAAAAAAAAGTAAATTCATTAACAAAAAGGAGGCAGCCACTGTTATAAATATCTAAACAAAGAACCTAATAAGAATTTCTAGTATAAGAAAAATTTTTTTTTTCAATAATGAACATGGTATATTACATAACATACCTGCAATGTCCCAAAGTTGCAATTTAATATTGCATTTGTCAGACCACTTGATTACCTTCAAAGCAAAGTCAACTGAAAAAAAAATGCAGAATTTCACATTTCAAGAATGAGCAAAATGACATAATTTTATTTTGGTACAAAAGCAGACAAGACAATCAGTGGTCAGCAGGACTTATGAAAGCAGTTTCCTGGTCCAATCCGTGATGAAGAATTACTGTTCTTTATGGTTATGGTTAGTCGAAGGACCGGCCCGGTATCACTGTAAACGAATTAAAATCCATAACTGCTCAACCACCCATGCTAGTGGAATCATTTGAATTAAAACTCACCTCATTGAAGGATAACACCATATTTTCTATACGCCACTTGGCGTGACGGGGGTACTTTACTTTTTATATTACTTACATTGAAGGATCCAAACAAAGAAAGGCAGCTGCAGTCCCCATCATAGCAGCTACAGCAAACGCCAAAAGACATAAGGCCAAGCGGCACTGAAAGTGAATGCAGATGAACTATCCTTTTGTCATATAATATGATCATTCATCATAAGCGATCGGAATATCGAAACACGATCCGGATGAAAAACACAGCTCATGGTGTGCAAAGAGTACTAAACTCAGTAGCTCTGGCAGAATGCCAAACTTGGAATATGAGAAACTGCAACAAGGAACACTTTTCAGACTGAGCCTCAATGGCTCTTGTGCCTATCCACTAAATATTGACCGGTATTCCAATGATGATGTATATTGCAATCAACATAGAACACACTATTGCACACACTGTAGAGGATTTTCAGATCACATGCACATACTACTATACTTCATCTTGCTATGGGCAGATGATCGATGACCTAACAATTCACTATTGTGAGACATTCACCGTTACTAAAACAGAAATCTAGAATCTTAGATAGAAATGATGAATTCTAATCAAGGTCTAACAGTAGAATGTGGGTTACTGTGCAAAGTCTAACATAGCTAAGATCATAAGACATGATGAGTCTGAGCAAATCTTTAAAAACATCATAGAGATGCCAGGCCTACAAATTAATGGAAAGATAATCAATAACCTAAGATATGCTGATGATACTGTACTACTAGCAGAAAATCCTAAAGACCTACAACAATTACTTAATGAAATAAACACGACAAGCAAAAATATGGATTAGATATGAATATCAAAAAGACTAAAACTATGATCATAAACAAAGAAAATACTCAAAATCCACAAGTGGATATCAAAATAGAAGGAATAGACCTTGAGACAGTTCAGAACTATAACTACCTTGGGCATACTATAACCAGTGATGGAAAATGTACAACTGAAATAAACAAAAGAATAGGAATGGCAAAAAGTAATTTTAATGTCATGAAGGACATACTAACATCAAAACAAATAACACCAGAGCTAAAACTAAGAATAGCAAAATGTTACATCTTCTCAATATTCCTATATGGTGCTGAAACATGGACATTAGACAAGAAAACAGAACAGAGAATTGAAGCCTTTGAAATGTGGATATATAGAAGAATAGGTAGAGTTGGATGGAAGGAAAAGAAAACAAACGATGAAGTCTTAAAACAACTAAAATGAAAAGAGAACTTCTCAACACAATTAGAACAAGACAAATGCGATTCTTGGGCCATGTTAAAAGACACAACAGCCTACTGAAAGTAATCCTGGAGGGGAAAATACAAGGTAAAAGAGGCAGAGGCAGACCAAGATTAACATGGACGAGTAACATCAAAAGATGGACAAATCAACCGATGACAACCTGCACCATCAAAGCAAGAGATAGAGCAGAATGGCGCTCCATGGTAGCCAACCTTCATTGCGGAGACGGCACTCAATGATGATGATGATGATGAGTCTAGAATGTCTGCCCTATTTGCCATCTTTGGCTTGAAAGGACCAAAGGTGGATCGTTGAAGGTCTTACAAAATCTTCTACAGCACGAACACAATATCTAAACTCTGCTCAATTTGTGGCAATTTATCACAGGGTACTTTCAGTCTGGTCCACACTGTGTGTTATCTGTCACCATATCAGAGGCTGCTTTATAGGCTATGTTGCTCTTTGTGCTTTGTGATGTTTCAGCTAGTTCTCTGGCATGAGTTCAGTTCCTCTTCTAGTCTTTGTATTTCCTTGCTCCAGTATGACTTATAGTTTCTTCTTGCTCCTCTATCATATTATTGACTTTTTTTCATGGGTGTTGATAGGCACAGTGTAAGCTTAACAAACTTTTCCCAGTCTGCTCTTTTGTAGTTCCAGCGGGGAAGTGGTATTCGGGTTGTCTGAACATTGGTAGCCCAGTCAGGTGGTTTTCCCAAGTAGGCTACCAAAGCCAGCAAAAAATGTAAAGTTATTCTCAACCACTATTTTATCAATCTATTGACCTTTCGAGCTGTAGCCGGCCCATAGGGCGTAGACCCAGATACTCCTGTTATCTAGATTTTTATTCTAGCAATTTTCAATTTTTGTAAAGATCTTTTATCAAATCTCGCCATTTGTCTCTGTTCTGTACAAGCAGCTCTATCTCACTGAGGGAGCCGATTCCTGCTGCTCTTGCCTCTCTCATCAATGTTCTTCTCAGTGTCTCTCTGGGTCTTCCTCTTTTACTCTTACCTGTTGTTTCCCACATGAGGGCTTGCTTTGCTATTCGGTTATTATCTCTCCTTATCACATGTCCAACATGTGACCATCGTCTTTTCTTGATTACTAAAGACATAAGTGGTTGATTGGCGATTTCTCTAATTTCCTCGTTTGTTTTGAATTCGTTTCACGCTATACCAAGTATTTTCCTTAGACATGTATTTTTTAATGAGTTCAACTTTGTTTCTATGTCTTTTGTTATTTTTCAGCTTTCCGCACATATATGTCAGGGTGGATAGTATATTTGATTTGAATAGTCTAAGTTTTGTGTTTGCGCTGATGAGTTTTGTTTTCCACAACTTTTCAAGGCTTCTGAAAGACACTGCTGCTTTAGCTATTCTGATTCTAATTTATTTACTTGTATCCCCTTCTCAATCAATGTGACTTCCAAGATAGATAAAGTGATTGATCTCTTCCACTGGTTTGTTTTCCATGTATATTCTGTCATTCACTATTTTATTCTTCTTCTACCTTTCAGCTCCCTGTGGAGCATAGGTCTTCAACAAACACTTTCCAAGTCGTTCCGGTTCTTGCCATTCTTTTAAGATCATTCCATGTCTTCCCCATCATCTTCATCTCTGCTTCTGTCTGTCTTCTCCAAGAATTTCTTGGTCTTTCTCTTTGTCTTTTCCCCTGGGGATTCCAAAAAAGGGCCTGTTGTGTAATACTCTTAGTTGGCTTCTGCAGTGTGTGTCTTATCCAGCGCCATCGTCTTCGCTGTAACTCTTTATCCACTGGTATTTGACTGGTAAATTTCCATAATTCTATGTTAGTGATTTTGTCCTGCCATTTCCATCCTTTTATTCTGCGTAAGCATCCATTAATGAAAGTGTGTATCTTCATGATTGTCACAATTTTGTTGTTCTTCATGTTTCACAGCCATATAATAGGACTGACTTAACATTGGAGTTGAAAATTTTTATTTTCAACTATTTTATTGCCCCATTAAAATAATTTGCCAGAATTGTCACTGCAACCTTTCATAAGATGAGATGGCTAGAGGTTGCAAGAGAAATGACACTATTCCTCAATAACAAAGTAAAAATTATAACATGACTACAAATATTACTAACCAAAACAGGGGTTAAGGGTAATATGACGTCTGCCTCAGGACAGGAAGGAGATGGATTCAAAGCCACCACAGGCGTGGTGATTTTTCAAAAATAGGAAAAATTAATCAATGACTTCTTCGTGATGTGTGTTGCCCTAACCTGATCTCTAGTCTAGTGAGATCTAATGTCTAGCCCTCTCAAATCATCATCATCATCATTGAGTGCCGTCTCCGCATCGAAGGTTGGCTCCCATGGAGCGCCATTCCACTCTGTCTCTTGCTTTGATGGTGCAGATTGTCATAGGTTGACTTGTCCATCTTTTGATGTTACTTGTCCATGTTACTCTTGGTCTGCCTCTGCCTCTTTTACCTTGTATTTTCCCTTCCAATATTACTTTTATTAGGCCGTTGTGTCTTTTAACATGCCCCAAAAATCTCATTTGTCTTGTTTGAATTGTGTTTAGTAGTTCTCTTTTTATTTTTAGCTGTTTTAAAACTTCATCATTTATTTTCACTACACTAGAGAATTTTCCATCACTGGTTATAGTATGTCCAAGGTAGTTGTAGCTCTGAACTGTCTCCAGATGTATTCCTTCAACTTTGATATTTAATTGTATGTCTTGAGAATTTTCTTTGTTTTCTTTGATCATAGTTTTAGTCTTTTCGATATTCATATCTAGTCCATATTTTTTGCTTGTCATGTTTATTATATTAAGTCCCTTTCAAATAATGGCATCAAACTGGAGGTCCTGTGTGCACTTGCACATGTTAAAGAATCCTCGACAGTCAAAATAAAATAGAGTAGACCATAAATTTGGTTGCTGCTACAGCAAAAATTGTCAGCAAAAACATACACTGTGGATCCCAGTTCATGCTAAAGAGCTTGTGCAACTCGGATTTCTCGAGGGGAATATCAGAGCACCTATGGATTCATTCGGTGTGCAGTGATGATGATCTTTACAACAACAAAACAATCTATTAAAAATATTATTAACAATACCATACATACTAGTTCTTTTTTAATTCACATCAGTGAGAGAAATTCAGAAGAACCAACCTCCGATCGTCATTTTATAATCCCGTTTGTAAGAATCATTTACATATCTCTGGACAAAGGATGTCTTGCCAACTGTTGGGTCACCAATAATAATTACTTTGAACAAAACTTCCATGATTTTAATGGAAATTACTGACCAAAACACCAGTTGTCGATTTCACAAATCACACATGATTTTTCTTAATTTACACTTGCTGTACAGCTAAGTCATCATCTGAAAGATACACCATCATATATTATTGATAAAAACTATGCAAATTAATACGTTAAAACATCAATATTAATAAGATGGAAGCAAACATTCATAGCTCAATATAGATGATACCTCTATACAACTTGTCCTAGTAATGGTCACAAGAACTTTCTCTGTTCATTATATAAAGTAAAGTAAAGAGCGCCCGTCACGGCAAGTGCGTATAGGGATTATAGTGTTAGCAACCATAAATTTTACAGACCTTCAGCACATGATTTTTGGGGTAATGTAGTCGGTATTACGCCTGTGCCACTTTATTTTCCCAGAAAAAAAATCTGGTACCCATTTAAGGCTGGGTGAACTCGGAAGCCGTCGGTTGGGATCGAACCCTAGCTCGTGTCCTTTGTAGTCCAGTTCGCTAACCACTGAGCTATCACGGCTCCCTGTTCATTATATATTAGGCACGATTGTTTCAGATATTCAGCAGTCATTTTGCTAGTGCCAGTCACATTCTGAGATTCATATCCATAAGGGTGTTAAAAAGATGGTAATTCAATCTGTTATGGCCTGTTTGAAATCTAAAAATTGTTATTTGTTCTTTTCTGTTCAGCTGGTAGTAAGCACAATTGTTCTGGTAGCCCTGGTGTTCTGTATTCCATTTGTTCATGCATTTGTTCCTGACAAACCTCTTTGATTCCTCATAAGTTGTATTTGTATCTGGCTGGTGTAATTAGGCACCTTCCTTTGCTAATCCATCTGCCTTATCGTTTCCAGGAATGTTACACTGAGATGGAATCCACAGAATCATTGAATCTCTGACAGAGCTTGTATAGTATTTTTCTTACATCATGCAGATTTTCATTTCAATGACACGTCAGTGTTGTAGCTACAAAAGAGCATCTGTGAGGAATGCAATGTTTTCTTTCCTTAATCTTCTCCTTCAAGAGAGTTTCATTTGCAGTTTTCAGAGATTCTGCCTCTGTTATAAAGTTACTTGATTATCTACATGTTGCAACAGAGAGTCTTTTCTGTGTTCCATTTTTGTGGTGAATTAAAATTTCTGTTCATCCATTTTCTGTTGCATTGGTTGCTGATTCATCTGTGTAGGCATGTGTCCAAGAGAAGTTTGGCTAGTGTTTCTATATGAATCTTAGTGTTATTTTTCTTCTCTGCTCACTTTTCTCTATGTTTTTATACAATATTTCGAGAATACTCCCTATTAGTTCAGGAAAATGTTTTCTCCACAGCAGTTGTTTGTGTGTAGTATTATTGATTTAGCTGTTGCCATGGCCATAGGGTTTATTGGGTATGCTTTCTGCACAGATTTTGTTGATTCCACAAAGTTTCTGGATTGGTCTACCTTTTCCAAAACTATTTCTTCTCTGGGGCATAGAATTTTTCATCCTGTTGTGTCCTGGTCTTTTCTGTCTTTCATTGATTGATAGTGTGTGAAATGTTCCTTCATAAATTAAAATATATCTTACAAAGTCAGTCACTATATAATTATATTATTGTTTTAATATTATGAACTAATTATAAATTTAATTTATTCCTGAATTTTTCATTCTTGGCACAATAATAAATACATAACCTGCTGGGTTTTGTTGTGTTTGTTCTTAATTTAACATATATATCATTTTAGATTAATTTATAAAAATATATTTCCTTTTCAAAATAAAATCTGAGGTTTAACAGTGATACAATAAATTATAAATATTATAATAATAATTGTATATATTATATATAATTATGGGCGTGTTTTACTTTGAAGTTACAAAAGGGGGAAAAAAACTTTCTTGCTAAAAAACTTACTTTCTTATTCTAAGACTTTCTTTAATTAAACTAAACATTTACTACAAGGTGAACAATGAAAATAAAATAATTATTACTATAAAATATAAAACACTACACTAATACCATGCTTATACTATACACAAACTGCAGTGCATAACTACTAATTCTCCTTCTACTTCTTCTTCTATCCTTCCTATATTGCCGTTGGCGTCGAGGGGAGATACAATCTCACATCAATCTGCTATTCTTTGCTAAACTAATTAGGACACTTTCCACACTACTCCACAGTGTTAATCCAATCCATCACCATAAAATACATTATAATATTATTTGTTTAATAACAAACCTTTTACGTTTAGTACACAAACAATATTTATGTTTATTTTCACTTCGTTTACTAAGTCTTCACAATCAATTTCACATTCACAAAATATAAAAATACAAATGAAATACATTGAATGTAATTCAAAACACGGTTCACCCTTGTACAACTCATAGTCATATCGTGTCTGTATATTATAATATATTATGGGACCAATCCATCCAACAACAATCTTGACTCTCGTCAACGATACAGTGACTCAGTGCTAAACACAACTAAAACTATACCGTTTTATTATTACGCAAAAATAATAAAATAAAATGTTGTACATTACTGGAATGATCTTGAACTAATAAACTATAACTGTTATTTGCTTTACCATAAATTTTAACCCAAACGCTTGTTGTTACTTCTAAGATTTCTGCTGCAGTTAATTTTGGTTGCAGGAAATCACATGACATTTAACATCACGTGATACTTATCTCTATATCATCTAAGAAAACTATTTAATTTTTAAAATTATAATATAATTTTTTTTTAAAAAACAAAACTGTTTTTCCTCATTTGTTAAGTAATTGTTATATTTAAATCGATGTATTGTACTTGTAACTTGTTCTACTTTGCCAACTACTTTACTTATTTTTACAATTTAAAATTAGGAATGAATTATTTTAAATGAGAAAAGTACGAACTTCAGAAAATCGAGTTAGATTCTTGTTTATACATTTCGTATATGGCGATCTCATAATATATTCGCACATATATTGGCACAGGCAATTAATGTTCGGAACAGTATGTCGTCAAAATATTTTGAAATTACTGTTACCAAAACAGTCATATTTCATTCTGAAATTATTTATGTCAATATTAAGTAGAATTCGAAACTATGAAAACTGTATTTACAATTACATAACGATGTTTATGCCAGATGGCCCAGAACTATAATAATGCAAAATGTTCAAATAAATAATTTGACAATCTGGCTTCAAAAAAATGGACACCTGATTGTGGTCGAGGAAAGAAAGGCACTCTGGAGTCGAGAGCCGCGCTAATAATTAAGATCTAACCAAATAAACCAGGAACTTTTAACGACGATATTGCCATATGGACCACCACAAACATTAGTTGTTTTCATGTTTTTCTTTTTTTTGAAACGCTAGGAAACATAGCAGCCGAGGCCAACAGGAACAAAAATCTTTACGGCATTTCCCCCGTTATTGTGCCTTGGGGGGGGGGGGGGGGGGGGGCGCACGACCGGAGAATATATGTCGCTTGTCCATTGCAGCCACTGCCAGGTGTTCGAGTCTGAGTTTTTATTTTGACATATGTCAACACAAACGACGCTCTCAACATGGTCCTTTTGAGATAAGAGAGGGATTTACTTGTACATTGTGTAGTTTTATACATGCCATCATTTGTAAACGATGCACGTTGACCTACATAGGCGAATCAAAGCCGTCTCTTGCCAGACACATCTGTAAGGCATCAATTGGGATGCAGGCACCACTGTGGCATCCCATTTCAACTGTCAGGGCCATCCGGGTATGGCGGATGTCCTAGTTACTGGCCTGGTGTCATATTCACCTGACAGCCGCAGCCGCTTCACTTTAGAGAATAGTCATGATCGCCAGTATGGTTTGCCTCACCCCCACGAGCCATCAGTGTATATCTGTCTCAAGGCTAACCCATCTCCTTTCCCAGTTCTTTCCTTCTTACCATCCTTTCTCCCCTTCGTTTCTCCCTTTTCCTGATTTTGACCCATGCTGGTAATTTTCCTTGTCTGTACTATACATCTTGATTATTCTTTATCTCTTCTCCCTTATCGTTACGCTGTCTGCGGTATGTCTCGCTATCTCGGTTCACTCGCTTTAACACTCCTCAATATTTCTTACTCCTTTCCTCCGCTAGTCTTCGGGACACCCCTGGGCAAGGTGGAGCTCCCTTTAGCCCCCCCCCCCCCCACACCTTAATCAGGGTTATGTGAAGCCATTGGAGCAGGTGGTCGATGGTGTTGTGGGAGCAGCCGACAAGTAGTGCCGGTTATGTTCCCCACGCCGCGATGGCAGGATCTCATGTATAGAGACAATGACTGCGATCTCCGACTAGTACAGTCACTGCCAAGAAGGAAAGGAATGGCAAACTACCTTCTTAAATTGCCTGGACTAATCATGACAAATCACAACCTTATATTTACCGATAACGACGTTAATGGGGACTTCACAGCCACCTCGTCCGGTAGGGATCGTCATGTGCTACAGGTGACACCCGATCGTCATCAAGCAACTGTATGCAAGATCAACTATCTTTGTAGCCATACCGAAGAGGTCAGGCGCCACTGATTGTGAAGACCATCGCACTATTAGTCTCATGAGCCATATGGCTAAAATATTACTAAGAATAATCATGAGACGTGTAAGGAACAAAATAAAACCAGAAATAAGTGAGGAACAATGTGGATTTGTGGTACCAAAGGGCACCAATAATGCAATATACAACTTAAGAACATTGATAGAAAGAGCTATAGACGTAAAGAAAGATCTATATATGTGCTTTATAGACTACACGAAAGCATTTGACAAAGTAAAGCATGTGGAAATAATCAATATGCTGGAGAAATTAAACATTAATGGCAAGGATCTGCGAATCATAAAAAACATGTACAGGCAACAAACAGCAGCTATACGAATTAACAACCAAACAGGACAATTCCAAGTTATAAAACCAGGAGTCAGACAAGGCTGTGTTCTGTCACCAGTTTGTTTTCACTTTACAGCGAATATATTATGAGATCAATAGTAGACAAAAAAGGAATTGAAGTCAACGGTCACTACATAAATAATTTGCGATATGCGGATGACACAGTCTTAATAGCAGCGACAGATAACGAACTACAAGAAATGATAGACATAATAGTAAAAGAAAGCAACAAGAAAGGTCTCAGTCTGAATAGTAAGAACACAGAAGTAATGGTTATATCGAAGAAACAATCATCACCATCATGCAGCATAAAAATAAACGAGACAAATCTGAAACAAATGCAACGTTTCAAATACTTGGGCACAATAATAACATCAGATGGGAGATGCACCACAGAAATAAAAAGCAGAATACCTCAGGCCAAAATAGCATTTCAGAAAATGAAAAATATCTTATGCAACAAATCTATGTCAATAAAAATGAGAAAGATAGTTCATCTGGGCTATTTAGAACCAATTCTGACCTATGGAAGCGAATCATGGACAGTAGACAAACAAATGAAAAGACGATTAGAGGCTACAGAGATGGGATTTCTCAGAAGAATGTTGAAAGTTCCCTGGACAACTAAAAAGACCAATGAGGAAGTTCTCAAAGAGGCCAACACAAAAAGGGAACTCCTAAAAAACATCAGAAAGAAGCAATCAACATTTTTCGGGCACATCATGAGAAGAGGAAAGTTGGAATACTTGGTTACAACTGGCAAAATAAAAGGAAAGAGAGATCGCGGACGACAAAGAGAGAAAATACTGGATAGCTTGGTGTCATGGCATAGAAAACAGTCAACAGCAGAACTGATACGATGCACTGTAGATAGAAGATTGTGGAGGGACATGATCGCCTACGCCAACCGGTATGGCACATGATGATGCTGATGAATATTTCTTATCAGTACCTGCTCTGCATTACGCCACGCCTATCACGAAAGTGCCCGGATATTGTCTGCTACGTCAGCTTACTCTCATTAGATCCCGAATCTTTACCTGTGTCAAAATTTCTCTCCCCCCCCCCCCCCCCCCGCTCTGGTTTTGGCCCCCTCAGGAATTTTCCCCTCTCTGTACTACATATTTTTATGAATGAATCAATTCAGAGGAGAGATATGTTTACAGCACTCGGAAAAATGACAAATAATCAACAACAGAAAAAATATGGACCAAGGCAGGATCGAACCCGCACTCAGTTGCACAGCGCCTTGCCACGAAAAGCCAAACGCGAGGGAACACTGCCACTCAGCTAACTAAAAAATTAGCTTCGTAGGCAATGTCTTTTCGCGAAGGCTTTCCCATGACTATAGCATAAGGCTGCGATCACCGCTTGGAAATATTTTTCCTGTTAAGACAAGTATCTCCCGGATAGGGTAGGGCTGAATATTTGCGTTGCAGACAAACATTTAGGACGAAACAGCAATATGTGTATACCTTATCGCTACGTTGTCCTTCATTACGCCACACCTATCACTAGCCAGAGTCTTTACCTGTGTCACGACTGCCTTAATACGTGTCTGACTAACGGTTTAACCACGTTTACTGACTTCCAGCTCTCATTTGACAGCCTTCCATCATTGTGAGCGGACGGCTTCTACCAATTAAGTCTATTTTTATACATATCGTTTTTAACTGATACTTTTATATTTCCACATTTTACCTTATGGTTATGGAAGGCCACAGTATCAATGCAAACGAATTAAAATCCATAATTGCTCAACCGCCAGTTCCAGTAGAATCATCCGAATTAATATCTCGTCTCCCAAACAAGAAAGGTAGCTGTAGCCCCCATCATAGCAGTCTCGGCAGACATTAAAAAACGTAAGGCGAAACCGCACAGAAAGTGAACGCAGCCATATGTTCTCCGTCATACGATATCATCATTCATCATAAGCAATCGGAATATCGAAGCAAGATCAAAACAAATGAAACGCACAGCTCACGGTGTGCACAGAGCACTTAACTCAGTAGCTCCGACAGCAAGCCGGACTTGGAATATGAGGAAACTGCAACAAGGAACACTTTTCAGACAAAGCCTTTAACGGTTCCTACAGCCTATCCACCATATTGACCGGATGTTCAACATTTTACCTATCATCCAACATGTAACACCTCTCTCTCTCATCAGATCAGAATCATTCTGGAGAGACTAAAGAGGCTATAGAGAAACACTTGAGAGATGAACAAGCAGGTTTTAGGAAGAACAGATCATGTGCTGATCAAATAACTACTCTACGTATAATAGTTGAACAAAGTTTAGAACTAAAATCCCCACTTTATATTGGATTCATAGATTACGAAAAGGCATTTGATAGTTTAGACAGAAGAATGCTTTGGAAGTTGCTGAGTCATTATGGAATCCCCATAAAGTTTATTAACCTGATAAAAACAATGTATGAAGGAACAAAATGTAGTGTGGTGCATGAAGGACAGCTTACAGAAGCATTTGAAATAAGAACAGAGTAAGGCAAGGATGCCTTCTGTCTCCATTTCTCTTTCTACTGGCCATAGATTGGATTATGAAAATAACTCAAAACAACAGAAATGGGATCCAGTGGTCACTGACCAAACAACTTGATGATTTAGACTTTGCTGATGACATAGCTCTCCTATCACACAGCCACCAACAGATGCAAGATAAAATGAGTATATTAGATGAGAGATCACAACAGCTAGGACTAAAGATTAATAGAGATAAGACCAACATTATGAGAATTAATGCAGTTGGCAATAACCAAATAAAACTAGGAGAAATACCTCTACTAGACGTACAATCTTATATATATCTGGGCAGTAATATAGATAAAGAGGGAGGAACAGAAAACGATACCAAAATAAGGATATCAAAAGCAAGAGGAGCTTTCATTGCACTGGGAACATATGGAAATCCAAAGAAATTAGGCTAAATACAAAAATACAAATTTTCAACTCCAATGTTAAGTCGGTTCTATTATATGGCTGTGAAACATGGAGAATAACAAATTGACAATCACGAAGGTACAGACTTTCATTAATGGATGCTTGCGCAGAATAAAGGGATGGAAATGGCAGGACAAAGTCACAAACGTGGAATTATGGAAATGTACCGGTCAAATACCAGTGGATAGAGAAATACAGCGAAGACGATGGCGATGGATAGGACACACACTACGGAAACCAACTGAGAGTATTACACATCAGGCCCTTTTTTGGAATCCCCAGGGGAAGAGACAAAGAGGAAGACCAAGGAATTCTTGGAGAAGACAGATTGAAGCAGAGATGAAGATGATGGGGAAGACATGGAATGGTCTTAAAAGAATTGCAAAAAACAGAACGACTTGGAAAGTGTTTGTTGAAGACCTATGCTCCACTGGGAGCTAAAAGGTAGAAGAGAGCAATATGTGTATACCTTATCGCTACGTTGTCCTTCATTACGCCACACCTATCACTAGCCAGAGTCTTTACCTGTGTCACGACTGCCTTAATACGTGTCTGACTAACGGTTTAACCACGTTTACTGACTTCCAGCTCTCATTTGACAGCCTTCCATCATTGTGAGCGGACGGCTTCTACCAATTAGTCTATTTTTATACATATCGTTTTTAACTGATACTTTTATATTTCCACATTTTACCTTATGGTTGTGGAAGGCCACAGTATCAATGCAAACGAATTAAAATCCATAATTGCTCAACCGCCAGTTTCCAGTAGAATCATCCGAATTAATATCTCGTCTCCCAAACAAAGAAAGGTAGCTGTAGCCCCCATCATAGCAGTCTCGGCAGACATTAAAAAACGTAAGGCGAAACCGCACAGAAAGTGAACGCAGCCATATGTTCTCCGTCATACGATATCATCATTCATCATAAGCAATCGGAATATCGAAGCAAGATCAAAACAAATGAAACGCACAGCTCACGGTGTGCACAGAGCACTTAACTCAGTAGCTCCGACAGCAAGCCGGACTTGGAATATGAGGAAACTGCAACAAGGAACACTTTTCAGACAAAGCCTTTAACGGTTCCTACAGCCTATCCACCATATTGACCGGATGTTCAACATTTTACCTATCATCCAACATGTAACACCTCTCTCTCTCTCTCTCTCTCTCTCTCTCTCATCACCATTTTATCTCGTATTCCTCTATCACGAATGTCGCAAAAGAGAAATAAAACATCAACATAACTATAGATGGCAGGCAACTAAAACAAATAGAAGAAATCAAATACATAGGAAGTCTAGTAACAAATGACAATTCATAAAGATCAGAGATAGACTTAAGATGCAACAAAGCTTGTCAAATCATTGGACAGTTATCACCATTATTGTCCAACAAGGAAATAACTCTGGAGGCAAAACGAGCACTATACAATACAATCTTCATCCCAACGTTGTGCTACCAATGCCAGACCTGGACCCTAGATGCAAGAACAAGAAAAATAACCTCTTCTGAGATGAAGTGTATTAGATAAATGACAGGAGACAGCCTGGTAGACAAGATCAGAAATGAAGAAAAAAGCTAGGAATAACCCTTGCCATATAATATATAAAGAAACAACAGATAAAATGGTTTGGCCACGTGACAAGGCAGAGAGTTCAAAACACAACACAACGGGCCTCAATAAACGCTGCGAAAACACCAGACCCAAGGGTCGACCACGAAAAAGATGGATTAATGGAATATTAGTGGCACTAGGAAACATAACGCAGCAGAGGCGAACAGAAGAACAAAAGACCGCAAATTATATCTCTCCTCAACGCTGAAAGGCAGATGAGGAAGGAAAGAAGAAGAAGATCCCTCTGTCCACTTCCTTCATTTAACAGTTCTTTTCATCCTAGATGTAGTAGTATTTATCTGTGCCTCATCGTTTGTTATCGTTGTCCTTGTTCTCCAAAGAAGGCCCTATGCAGGGTAAAACGTTAGTATTTTGTTGTGTAATTTATTTTTTTATTCTTTTTTTAATGTTAACTTTTTAAAATATTTATTTATTTATATTATTTATATGCTATTGCTATATTTATGTTTTTTCTTAAATTTAAATTTTTATTATTTTTTGTAAATAAATATGTGATAAATATATATTATTTTTTTATTCTTTAAATATTTGTTATAAGATTATTTTTTTTATTTATATTATTTTTTTTATTTTTAAAAATATTTTTTTTAAATTAATTATTTATTTATATCATATTTTACAAATATTTTTTAAATTAATTTTTATTTATATATATTATTTTAATTTTTAAAATATTTTTTAATTAATTTTTAAAATATTATTTTAAATATTTATTCTCATATTTAAAAAAAATTAATTTCTTATTTATTTCTTATTTTTTAATTTTTAAAAATTAATTTTTTATTTACATATATTTTAAAAATATTTTTTTCATTATTTTTTTTAAATTAATTTTTTTATTATATTCTTTTTTTCTTACTTTTTCCTTCCCTTAGAGAGCAACTATTTTTTTTTTTTTTTAGTTTAAAACCAAATTCTCCAGAAAAAAGTAGCAAATTTAAAATAAGGTCAAACCCGGTCTCCAAGAACCCATGTGCACCAAGATGTTCCGGGAGACTATACTCGACTCTGGCGAGAGGATCTTGTAGATGATGACCATCTACTATTGTAGCAATAGGTTCATCCGGGCTTCAGGAAGGACAGCTGAAGTTAACGTTCACGCGGTCTTTGAGTTCCTTCTGCCCAGCGGCAATGACCGATTTTGTTGGGGATCATCATTGATACGTTGAAGGACTGAATGGTTGCTAGGCCTGAACCCTGTAGAGTACCCGCCGTGATTCATGCGGCCAAGAAAACAATCATTTCCCGCAATTTCCCCAAAATGTTCACTGCACATCATAATAATGTACATAGAGTGTCGTCTCCGCATCGAAGGTTGGCTGTCATGGTGCACCATTCCACACTGTGTCTTGCTTTGATGGTGCAGGTTGTCATAGGCTGACTTGTCCATCTTTTGATGTTACTCGTCCATGTTAGTATTGGTCTGCCTGTCTCTTGCTTTTATAATGCAGATTATCATAGGCTGACTTGTCCTTCTTTTGATGTTACTGATGTTACTGATGTTACTGATGTTACTGATGTTACTGATGACAGCGATCAGGTATCTGTTGTGGATGGAGCATGGTGGAATGAGGTATCGTTCCCTGGACCGCTGCAGAAGTTACATTAGGGAACTGATTAGCTTCGGCTCTACGGTGTAATTTTCTGCGTCTGAGCTAATCAACTGGTCCACTTAGAAAAGTTCGCCGATGATAACAGGTTGTACTCACCTCATTGTTCTTCATTGTCAAGTCAAAGGTTTGTGAATACGACCTTCCCCTGCCTAGCGATGTATGCGAATTACGTCAACACATCGTGTGATGTTCCAAACCCGTCGATGTAATTGTATGACGCCAAGTTCTTGCATTGTACAACTCCTTGCTAAGCTCTGCTCAGTCTAGTCAGTAGCAGTTTTCAGTTTGGAAATTGTACATTAGCTTTTCGTGTGCTGTTGGCTGCATTTACTATAGTAACTGGGATATTGTGAGTGCAGCCATTGTTATGTGAGCCACGTCATCAACTTAGTCGCATAGCCAGGACGGTCGTACTCTAATCAATGAAAGACGGAGTGGGGTTTCGTATATGACTTTTCAGCATCGGTGAGACTCCTAGAGGTTCGTGATAGCTAGGAGGGTCTTATAGTCTGTTGGGAGCCAGTGGTGGGGAGTGTTAAACACTCCAAGGTATGAAGAAAGCTTTACAAGGGAGGAACACAACACAATACTGACGTTTCGGCCTGTGGCCTTCTTCAGAGTACAAGGACAACGAAAACAAACGGTGAAACACAATTATCTATAACTACTTGATCAGAAGAATGGAGAGGTGGACAGAAAAGAAGAAAGTAGGATGTAGAAAAATGAAAAAAGTAGAAAGCTACATGAGGGGAGGTAGGATGAGTGTTAAGATGTATAAATTAGAAAGAATAGGAGAATATATATATATATATATATATATATATATATATATATGTATATATATATATATATAAATGTATCACTTAGCTCAAATAACTGGTCTGTCCGCCGGGAACGAAACGAAAGAATGACCACATAGACAGGAATCCACGTGCCGGAAAAAGGGGAACAAGAATCTTGGGAAACAAATGAGAAAAAGGGGGGGGGGGCAGACCAGTGTCGGGATGAAGCCTAACAGAGGGGGGGGGGCTAATACAAACAGAGGAATCGGAGAGGATAGACAGGGAGGGAGAGGGTGTATAGTCTGTTGTTTGATGTGTGATGGTGATGGGCTAATCACCAACTAATTACTACACCAAGCTTGGGCAGATGGTGCTCGTAAACCTGGGAGGGCCGACCATCTAAGGGCAGAATCCCCCTACAGAAAAGACAAACTGCTGCCTTGCAGGAAGATTGGGACAATCAAAGGCTAAGGAAAGCAAAGCTGAACAAAAATGCTGACTGAAATCGGATGCACTGGGTCACTGGCGCAGAACACAGTGCAACGTTTTAACAAGTAATCAATCTGACTGAATGTAACAGACTCTAATTATGATAGAAACTACAGCTGACCGGAAAGGCTTTAAGAAACAGCTGAATATAATACACTGGAATGGGGAGGGAATATACCACAAAAACAAGCTCTAACAATCAGACTAGCAGAGGAGGAGATAGACGTTGCCTGCATCCAGGAAACTCATCTTAATCCTCAGCACAGATTTATGATCAGGGGCTACCAAACATCTAGACAAGACAGGGAAGGTCACAAGGGTGGAATTCTTATACTTATTAAAAATTCCATCCCAGCAAAACTGATAGATGTAGTCACAAATGGAGAGACAGAGATCATTGGTACAGACCTATACATTAACTCCGCTAGTATAAGGATATTTAATATATACTGTCCAAATGACAAACTACTGAAGATGGAGTCAATGGAAATAACACCATCCAAGTGTCTGGTAGTAGGAGACTTTAACAGCCATTCTGAAAGATGGGGATATAAGGAGTCCAATGTTTGAGGTGAAGAAGTGGAAGAATGGGAAATAGACAACAACCTATTCCTCATAACTCTAGTGAGGACCCCCCCCCCCCCCCCCCCCTCAACCTTCTACTCAAGAAGATGGAAAACTTTCACTCCTGAGCTAGCATTTGCAACTGGAGACATATCTATTAAAATAACCAGAAAAGTGCTGAACCAACTTAGAGATAGTGACCATAGACCAGTCAAACTTTCAGTGGATCTTGCTCACAAACAGGAGTTGCAAATACCTCTTCCCCGCTGGACCTATAGAGAGAGTAGATTAGTCAAAGTTTGCCAGGCTCACTGATGCATATACTGGTCGATAATATGGTGGTTGGTTGCGTTCGCCCGATGACTAAAGTATTCTAGAGTATCGTGGTAGACTAGAATATTCCTCTTCATCATCCGCCCTTACAAGGACGTAGTGGACATGTCTGCGTTGTGTTGTGGTTCGCAGTATAACTGTTATATTTGCGCCTTTCGACCCAACACATCCGACTTCAGCACGACATTTTTGAGTACCGGGTTGTCTTCCCTCTTCGATCCCTGCACGCTTGGCCAGATTAGACAGGTTAGTCTGTTACTGGAGGCACCTTGGAGAGGTGGAGCAGGGTCTGGATGGTTTTGGTTCACCGATCCTGGCGCAAGCCATCAGCTGTGGTCGCTGACAACTTCCAGCTCTGGCGCCTTCGCCTCCGGCCAATAATATGATGGAGCGGTTAACAAACGGAATCCTGAGAGCTGCTAAAGAATCCATTCCTAGAGGAGTAAGAAGAAACTACAAGCCATACTGGAGCAAGGAAATACAAAGACCAGAAGAGGAACTGGACTCTGCCAGAGAACTAGCTGAAACATCACACAGCACAGAGAGCAACATTGCCTACAAAGCAGCCTCGGCCAAATACATACATGAGGTCATGATATCAGCAAGACAGAGCTGGATAGACAACACAGAGAGCCTTAATGTAGACAAAAATGGTCATAAACTATGGACACTTGCGAAAGCTCTGAGCGACGAAAACAACTGCCGACTTTCAATATCATTAGCACACAACCATAACATCCTCACAGGCAAAAGGCAGCAAATCTACTGATAAAGACTTACAAAAACATTAGTAGAATAAACATTCCAATAGATAAAAAGAAAGCTGCAAGAAGGGAAAACCAAGATGCAAAACACATGCCGTTAGCACCAGAAGAGCATCAGACGACCATCTTTACCCAACTGAATTAGATGTTGCCCTCAAAGGATTGAAGCTCAAAAGTTCCCCTGGTAAAGATGGAATCTCCAACGAAATGCTCCTAAATCTTGGACAGAAAGCCAAGAGCCAGCTTCTAAGGATAATAAATGCTAGCTGGAAGAGAGGTCATTGCCGGCAATCTGGAAAGAAGCAATTATGGTGCCCATCCTCAAGCATGGAAAAGACCCACTAGACCCAAGTAGCTATAGACCAATTAGCCTACTGAGCCGCCTGAGTAAACTCATGGAAATGCTGGTTAACAGAAGACTTATGTGGCATCTGGAGACAAAACAGCAAATCATACCACAACAAAGTGGATTCTGTCAGCACAGATCAACTGAAGACCTGGTCACCTACATTGCACAGGAAATAGAGGATGCTCTACAAGAAAAGAAACACACACTGGCAGTGTGGGTCGACATGGAGAAGGCTTTTGATAGGGATTGGCGAGAGGGTTTAAAGAACAAGCTTTTTAGATTTGGAACCCAGGGTTGTTTATTCAATTGGGTCTCTCAATACCTTCAGGATAGAACGGCCAGAGTACAAGTCAAGGTCAACTAAGTAAGAAGGTCTCTATCGAACAAGGTGTCCCACAAGGCGGAGTCTTGTCCCCAACACTATTTTTAATTTTCATAAATGACATCGTAATGGACATTCCACCCAGAATACACTCAGCAATATACGCAGGTGATCTGGCGTTAAGGGCTCGCGAAGAAAGTATGTCGGTGGTTGGACCCAGGATGCAAGATGCCCTAGGTGAACTTGAAAAATGGACGAACACCTGGTTCTTACCAATCAACGAAATAAAAACTACATATACAATTTTCAGCCTATCAGAAACACACTCTCTGCAAACTTGAAGATAAAAGACCATATACTCCCTATTGACCAAAACTCAACATATCTTGGCGTCACCATGAATGCACCTTCTGTAGCAGCTAATTGTTCTTCTTTGTCACCATCTGCTCAGCTCGACAAAAAAATGTTGTTAACGACGAGCTTAATGCAGCTGTAGCGACGGCTTTCTCGCATTATCTATGTTACTCTTAATATCACCACGTCCACTATGGTTAATCGAAACCGAGAGGCACGTATATTGCATCTTAGAAGGAAGTTTGATGTAGACTTTTTTTTAGAAAGGGGTATTCCTTTATTAAATCTTGATTGAAACTGCATTTACGTTTTGATGCCATTGGTTGCAACAATTACAAACTTTACAAACTAACTATAGATTAAGAATAATTTTCTATGACTATACCATATGCATAGCATAAGTTCTTAAACATTAAAATGTCAAGTAACTGAATAATAGCACAATGTAAATAAAATCGAATGTATGCAATAACAATATTCTCTATCACTAAACAACACAATAAAAAGAATTAGTTCGTCGGTAAACGAAAGTAACACAATGAATATATAAGAATATGAAATGTCGTGGCCGCAAAGATGCTACTTGTTGAGTTTCAGTTTCAGTGTACAAGATTTAAAACTTGGAGCTCATTTTACTGTTTCGCCAAATGAATAGACAGTTCAACTTTTTAAAAATTATCTACACAACAACGGAATAATGTATATTTTTAAGTCGAAGAGACGTTTACCATATTGGCAAAATTGGTAAACGTTTTGTATTTATTTTCTCTAATGTATTTTAACAAATATGGGACAAAAGCTAAAAAATCGGCCAAAATCGGGACAAATTCGGAACAGTAACAAATCCGGGACAAAGATTGAAAAAAAACAGTAATAATTTGGACTGTCCCGGAACAACAACCCCCCCCCCCCCCCCCCCCCCCCCCCCCCCCCCCCCCCCCCATCTGAGCCTGGGTCATCAATGAATATGACGAAAAAGGAGGTAATTCTAAAAATCACCAGGAAAGTTATTCGCCGTCACGTCCTTAGCAACAAGGCAATTAAGATGAGTTCAGGTCGTTAGAAAGAAGTGCTTGCCTAGCCCTCGTTCATCATATCTAGATATCTTCATCTCTCTGGCTATATTCCAACCACCAGTGACGCTTCTGTATGCTGCGATAATTAGCGATTGTGTTTCAATAAGGGTAGATGTGTGATCTTGTAGATAACCTGTGT
Source organism: Megaustenia siamemsis (assembly GCA_032433765.1). Lineage (NCBI taxonomy): Eukaryota > Metazoa > Mollusca > Gastropoda > Stylommatophora > Ariophantidae > Megaustenia > Megaustenia siamemsis. Next base: position 54,240,146 of record JAVIAB010000091.1, read on the forward strand.
ATGGTTTTGTGATTTTGTTAACTTGTTTGGACCTTCATTCACCCGCAGTCGGTATTGTAATTATCCGTTATCTCCTATCTCATTCTCTTTCTCCTCATCAACATCTTAGCTTTGAATTAAAAAAAAATAAAATAAAAAAGAACAAACCTACCTTCCTACCTACTTTCGATCTTGAACATCGTTTTTACATTTATCAACATATTTTTGTTTACATTTTCTTATCTTGTCAGCATCTTTTGATGCCGCCCGTGATTCAACTGCCCTGGTACGACTCCCTGATCTTCGTGTTAGTCACAGAGAATGTTGTCTGAATTGAGGAGAGCTACAAGGCGGAAGGGGAAGGACTTGTGAACCAGTTTATCGGTTCATGTTGCGGGATTTGCTAGGGAGGGAATATCTGAGCGCTTATGGACAGTTGTTCAATGTGCGCTAAGGATGACTGACTAACTAACTAACTAACTAACTAACTAACTAACTAACTAACTAACTAACTAACTAACTAACTAACTAACTAACTAACTAACTAACTAACTAACTGACTGACTGACTGACTGACTGACTGACTGACTGACTGACTGACTGACTGACTGACTGACTGACTGACTGACTGACTGACTGACTGACTGACTGACTAACTAACTAACTAACTAACTAACTAACTAACTAACTAACTAACTAACTAACTAACTAACTAACTAACTAACTAACTAACTAACTTCTTAACTAAATAAATAAATAACCAACCAACCAACCAACCAAAACTAACTAACTAACTAACTAACTAACTAACTAACTAACTAACTAACTAACTAACTAACTAACTAACTAACTAACTAACTAACTAACTAACTAACTAACTAACTAACTAACTAACTAACTAACTAACTAACTAACTAACTAACTAACTAACTAACTAACTAACTAACTAACTAACTAACTTCTTAACTAAATAAATAAATAACCACCAACCAACCAACCAACCAACCAACAAAACCAAACACTAACTAACTAACCTAACTAACTAACTAACTAACTAACTAACTAACTAACTAACTAACTAACTAACTAACTAACTAACTAACTAAACTAACTAACTACTAACTAACTAACTAACTAACTAACTAACTAACTAACTAACTAACTAACTAACTACTAACTAACTAACTAACTAACTAACTACTTAAATTACTTACTGTCTGACTGACTAATTCACTGACTGACTGACTAACTGCTAGACAATTTGTTGCACAAGATATTTTTCATTTTCTGAAATGTTGTTTTGGCCTGAGCTATTCTGCTTTTTATTTCTGTGGTGCATCTCCCATCTGATGTTATGACGTAATACCGTCCGCGGACGTAATATCAACGACAAATCATGTACCGAAAGTCTCTAAAAGAAAATGGACACTAACACCATATTCGTGACGGGGCTCTTTACATATTTACTTCACGAAATATATAGCTCAATGTCTGAAACACACATACAAACACATAAATACACGTTTAGACCCCACCTACTGGGAATAGAAACCACACCCAACTTGACAACTACAAAAGTAAAAAAAAAAGTACCCCCGTCACGCCAAGTGGCGTATTTGGAATATGGTGTTGGTGACCATAAATTTTACAGACCCTCGGCTCATGATTTTTGGGGTAATGTGGTCGATATTACGCCCGTGCCGCTTTACTTTCCCAGAAAAAAAATCCGGCACCCATTAAAGGCTGGGTGAACCGAAAGCCGTCGGTTGGGATCGAACCCTACCTCTTGTCCTTTGTAGTCCAGTTCACTAACCACTGAGCTATCGCGGCTCCCGACAACTGTAGTTTTAATCCACTCCGGCATCAGCGTTCACATTTTATTTATTTATTTTTAAGGTGAATACATACATTTTGTTTCAATATACATTTTCATAGAGCGGTTTTAATTTATACTTTTATATGTAATTTCTATGTTTTTAACAACATCAGTTTGATTACATTTTATTGTACAAAAAATCTGGCAGTAGTTGTAACGACGTTAGAGGGGCAACACTGTGATGTCATCATCATCATCATCGAGTGCCGTCTCCGCAACGAAGGTTGGCTACCATGGAGCGCCATTCTGCTCTGTCTCTTGCTTTGATGGTGCAGGTTCTAATAGGCTGACTTGTCCATCTTTTGATTTTACTCGTCTATGTTAGTCTTGGTCTGCCTCTGCCTCTTTTACCTTGTATTTTCCCCTCCAGAATTACTTTTAGTAGGCTGTTGTGTCTTTTAACATGGCCCAAAAATCGCATTTGTCTGGTTTGAATTGTGTTTAGTAGTTCTCTTTAAATTTTAGTTGTTTTAGACTTCATTGTTTGTTTTCTTTTCCTTCCATCCAATTTTACATATTCTTCTATATATCCACATTTCAAAGGCTTCAATTCTCTGTTCTGTTTTCTTGTCTAATGTCCATGTTTCTGCACTATATAGTAATATTGAGAAAATGAAACATTTTGCTATTCTTAGTTTTAGCCCTGGTGTTATTTGTTATGATGTTAATATGTTCTTCATGACATTAAAATTATTTTTTGCCATTCATATTCTTTTGTTTATTTCAGTTGTACATTTTCCATCACTGGTTATAGTATGTCCAAGGTAGTTGTAGTTCTGAACTGTCTCCAGGTCAATTCCTTCAATTTTGATATCCACTTGTGGGTTTTGAGTATTTTCTTTGTTTATGATCATAATGCTGTAATCATCTAATCATATATGATTTCTTCACGGAAAAAAAAAACTGTTCGGTCGAAACAGATGTAATATAATGAGGAATTGAACACGTTTTATAGGGAACGTTTATAACAAACGATATGGCAGACATTAATGGCAAATAGACAGATAAAACTAATTAGCATTTCAGAAATTAAGGCAAAGAATCAAATAGATAGAATGACAACACGGCAGACAATACATCAGACACGCAGAGATGCAACATAGCAAACAGATAGAGCGATAAATAAACACATAGATACACACACGGATATACAGAGAGATGGATGCATCGACAGACAGGAACATACATATATACATGCACACACACACATACATACATACATACATACATACATACATACATACATACATACAACAAACATACATACATACATACATACATACATACATACATACATACATACATACATACATACATACATACATACATACATACATACATACATACATACATACATACATACATACATACATACATACATACACTGGGTCATACACACATACTTTTTTTGTTTAACCGGAAAGTGGTGCAATTGTATCGTGACGGACGATAGATCGCATATAAAAACATGCAACAGTTGCGTGTTAAAGAAAGGAAAGTCCTAATATATTTTGACACAGAACGTAATTTATTCATTGAACCATATGCCAGGATTTAGCAAAACGTGCTTCCCAAAACGATATAATAAAAGCATGCTTTGATTTGTCTTATTCATAAAAAATAAATATAAGAGATGGATGTATGTTAATGAATGACTTTTCATATCGTGCTGTTTGTTTGTGAATAGCTGAGTTGTCAAATGCATTATTTTGTTGTGAGAAATGCTGAGCGGTAAACGCTAGCTAGAGAAGGTATTCTGGGTAAATTGTTGGTGAAATGGGCTGTGATGATGCCGAGCTGTGATGAGTGCAATGTTCCTACAAATGGCACGCAACACAATAATGTTGATAACATTTAAAAAGTGAATAAAGAACGGTAAAGGTGATGACACGGACAAATGAAGGTGAGGTTGGAGTAAAGATTAACATTATCAACATTGTTGTGTTTTGTGATTTTCTTTTATTTTCTTTGCTCTATTCTCTGCGTCGTCATTTCACATTCCTCAGTCTATACGCTTTGTTTATTGATCCCTCATTCTTTTCTGTTTATTTTTATGTTGTTGCCTTCACTATTTTCACTTTATTGCCATTTTGTTTCTACTCTGCTTTCGATATTGCTATTTGTCTCTACTCTGTTCTCTCTATTGTTGTTGTTGTTGTTGCATTCGCTAGCTTTCAACTCTGACGAAGGTCCTAGAGACTAAGAACTTAATTTTGCGTGTTAATCAATTTTTCCCTGGCAGCCGTGTGCACAAGGGTCCCTCGCCGCACAGGCAAGTAACTCCGACTTTGGAGGTACACATGTTTTTTTCCGTCGATGTGTAACTGACGTTTCAAGTCGGGCCTCGCTGCTAAGACCAGGGCTGGCTGCCGCAGAGAGAAATCATAAATAAAAATCCCAACCGCTGTAGCCGAGATTTGAACCCACACCTCTCTGTCTCGAGGCCGGCGTCTTGCCTCGAGACCAACCAGTCCCCCATGGACTTGGAATATGAGGAAACTGCAACAAGGAACACTTTTCATGCACAGCTTTCAATGGTTCCTGCCGCCTATCCACCATATACCCCGAAGTTCACGTCCTCCTGAAAATGATGATCGTTATATTTAAAAAAAAAAATGTACAGCGCTTGATGATGTTAGGACATCGTTGTTGACTCAAATTCCGAACATATAAACATACAGTCGTCAGATTATCCCCGTCGCACATCAAACAGACCGCAAGATTAGCGTACGGTCGGTCTAGGGATTTACGATGACGTGGTACACACCAATGTCGCACGCACAGCAATGACGCGTACTTTAAATGCCTGATTACTCTAATGAATGCAGCCTACGACGAACAAAACACGGTGCAAATTCCCAAGAAGAGATAAAACTGTGGCTGACGAAGCATTTCACATTAATGAAAAACAAGTAAATAACTTGCGTCAAGCAAATTCAACAACGGTCATGAACAGCACCATTGTGACGTAAAGCACAGAACAAGTCTAGACGGTGGAAGGTCGCATTCACAACACTTGATTTGTCGAAAATGGAATGTTGCCGGCCTACAACATCGCTTGGTCGGCGCAGATGTAATAAGTAGATCATCATTTTGACTTTAAAGCAGAGAAGTGCAATGGAAAACCGAAATTAATCAGACCCCGGATGCACTTTCTGCAGCGATCGAGAGAATGTGGACTAGATCCGCCATCTTGAAAACGGAAGCTCTCTTTATTGCTACATGTCTCTACTCTGTTCTCCCTATTGCTACATGTCTCTACTCTGTTCTCTCTATTACTATATGCCTCTACTCTGTTCTCTCTATTACTATTTGTCTCTACTCTGTTCTCTCTATTGCTACATGTCTCTACTCTGTTCTCTCTATTACTACATATTTCTACTCTGTTCTCTCTATTGCTACATGTCTCTACTCTGTTCTCTCTATTGCTACATGTCTCTACTCTGTTCTCTCTATTGCTATTTGTCTTACACCGTTATTTCTATTGCTACATGTCTCTACTCTGCTCTCTCTCTATTGCTACATGTCTCTACTCTGTTCTCTCTATTGCTACATGTCTCTACTCTGTTCTCTCTATTGCTATTTGTCTCTGCACTGTTCTCTCTATTGCTACATGTCTCTACTATGTTCTCTCTATTGCTGCATGTCTCTACTCTGATCTCTATATTACTATTTGTCTCTACACTGTTCTCTCTATTGCTACATGAGTAGTATATGTGGCTGGGAACCCACCCTAAAAAGTGCACGCACATGCACCGAAAGACAATAGATTTGGCACCGACTTTGCACGAAACATGCACCAAAACCGTGCAAAAAAAAAAAAAAAAAAAAATTTTCGAATTCGTTTTTTTTTTTTCGAAGTTCATTATTTTTTTGGGGGGGAAATTTTTTTTTTTTTTTTGGGGGGTTCGTCAGTTTGTCGAACGGTGTACTGTGTCTGAGAGATTAACGCAGGTAAATTCAAAGGAGACTCGGTGCTAATCGGCTTATAGAGCGTGCGTCGTCTCTCGCTGTGTGTTAGATGAAAATATTTTGTGAAAGAGTATTTTAAAGAGTATATTTGTGAAAGTAAAAATTCAGAATTATTTAAAAAATATGTATTTGTGAAAGTAAAAAAACTCAGAATTATTAAAAATAAAAAATAAAAAATAAAAAAAGTCTACCTTCAGGATTCGAACACGGGTCTACTACGTGACAGGGCGACATGTAAAAAAAAATGCTGACAAGCAATGATGTTGAAGGTTAGTTTGTCGAACGGTGTACTGTGGCTGAGAGATTAACACAGGTAAATTCAAAAGATCGGGGCGTCAAACAGTCCGGCTCAGGATATTTCCTTTAGCCAACTCAGGTAAAACCCCGATTGAAAAGAAAACGGACTTATGTTAAAAATAATAAAATATAAGTGGTCGTGTGTGTTATCGCTACCAACATCATCATGTGTCGTGTAGTAAGGTGTGCTAATATTAAATAGTGACGCTCGCTCTTTCTCATTCAATGTAAAGCAAAACAAAATTCTATATTTCACAACTTTATTAATACATCATATATATTACTGTCCGGTTGTTGATAATTTTAAGCGTCTGGGTTTCCTCCCTCCTGTTTTGGTGGTACTGTTTGTTAAATGTCTATCAAACACGGGTGCATAGAAAGTTTCATTAGCCTTCAAAACACAACCGCCCTCCATTTTGACAAAACCTTGATCAAAGCTGGAATAGGTAATCGGTGACTTTGCTGAAACATCCTGGGCATCCATACTGGCTGCCGGAGCTGTCGTCTGATTAACAAGAGTGAGGTCCCCTTGGTTAACAAAAAAGGGCGTGTAGTTGATGTTAGCATAAGCGTTTTCGAGACTGCCTTAACGCCATCTTTAGACAATGGAACTACCCCCTCTGCCTTCACGTCCTATCATCATCAAGCCACACAAAGTATCAACCCCTTCATGGCCTATCATCATCATGTGCCACCCTCAACATCAACCTTCATATCCCATCATCATCTTGTGCCCTACCATTAAATAGTGACTCTCTCTCTCTCTCTCTCTCTCTCTCTCTCTCTCTCTCTATCGCATATCCAAGCTAACTCAAGTCAAATAAAAATCATCACCAAGCCACAAAAATTGACACATCATCATCATGTGCCACCCTCAACACTATCATCATCATGTGCCACCCTCAACATCCCCCTTCCTATCATCATCATGTGCCACCCTCAACACTATCATCATGTACCACCCTCAACACTATCATCATGTGCCACCCTCAACATCCCCCTTCCTATCATCATCATGTGCCACCCTCACTCTCTCTCTCTCTCTCTATCGCATATCTAAGCTAACTCAAGTCAAATAAAAATCATCACCAAGCCACACAAATTGACACATCATCATCATGTGCCACCCTCAACACTATCATCATCATCATCCACTCTCATCATCATCACCCCTTCCTATCATCATCATGTGCCACCCTCAACACTATCATCATGTACCACCCTCAACACTATCATCATGTGCCACCCTCAACATCCCCCTTCCTATCATCATCATGTGCCACCCTCAACACTATCATCATCATGCGCCACCCTCAACACCAGCCCTTCATGTCCTATCATCATGTGCCACCCTCAACACCATCATCAAACCTTCATGTCCTATCATCATCATGTGCCACCCTCAACATCAAACCTTCCGGCTTGGACGGAGGAACTGTTTTCCATCAGTCGAGTAAATGAAACAAACCCCGTTACATATGTGTTGAAAGACGATAAGGGCGATGAGATAGAGGGGTCATTCTACACACCGAAAATTCAAAAAGTTGGAGACAAACTCATCATCCCTGCATGTCCTATCATCAAGCCACACAAAGTATCAACCAGCGAAATTCTCTCTCTTTCTCTTTCTCTCTCTCTCGCTCTGTCTCTCTCACATTCATGATAAACCAAAACAAAATAGGCTCATATTAAAAAAGTCGACCTAAAACCGTAAAATATTCCACTACAACACAGACCGCTAGACTGAACAGTACTATGAAAATAAACGTCCGTGAATCAAGCGCGCTTATAACACGAAGTCTCACATCCGACTAGTTTAAATATAATCTGGTAAATAAAAGTTAGGAGGCAAGGGCAGAAACTTAGGAGGTAAGGGCAGAAACCAAAGAGGCAAGGTCAGAAAACAAGGAGGGAAGGTCAGAAATCTAAGAGGTAAGGGCAGAAACCTAGGAGACAAGGGCAGAAACCTAAGAGGCAAGGTCAGAAACCTAGGAGGTGAGGGCAGAAACCTAGGAGACAAGGGCAGAAACCTAGGAGGCGAGGGCAGAAACCAAAGAGGCAAGGTCAGAAACCAAGGAGGGAAGGTCAGAAAACTAGGAAGCAAAGGTTGAAAACAAGGAGGGAAGGTCAGAAACCTAGGAGGCAAGGGCAGAAAACTAGGAAACAAAGGCTGAAAACAAGGATGGAAGGTCAGAAATCTAGGAAGCTGTGTTAGAAAACAAGGAGGGAAGGTCAGAAAGGACATGCTCACCTATCGGAACTTTTGTCCTTCATATGCTATTTCAAAAGTTGTCTTCGTCAATTTAGGGAAGGTCAGAAACCTAGGAGACATGGACAGAAAACTAGGAAGCAAAGGCTGAAAACAAGGAGGGAAGGTCAGAAACCTAGGAGGCAAGGTCAGAAACCTAGGATGCAAGGTCAGAAACCTAGGAGGCGAGGTCAGAAACCTAGGAGGCAAGGTGAGAAAACAAGGAGGGAAGGTCAGAAATCTAAGAGGCGAGGGCAGAAACCAAAGAGGCAAGGTCAGAAAACAAGGAGGCGAGGGCAGAAACCAAAGAGGCAAGGTCAGAAATCTAGGAAGCTGTGTTAGAAAACAAGGAGGGAAGGTCAGAAACCTAGGAGGCATGGTCAGAAATCTAGGAAGCTGTGTTAGAAAACAAGGAGGCGAGGGCAGAAACCAAAGAGGCAAGGTCAGACATTTTCATTATTTGGAGTCTTTGTATTACCTTCTTAGTGAGATTCTCTACGTGTTTCTTCAAAAAGCTACTCTCTTGCTCATACTAGTTAGACACATCGAACCGTTCGTTATTTCTAAAGCCAAAAAAAAACGTTTGGCCAAATCACTAACAATTTACCCACAGAACAAAATAAATATAGACTCATATTAAAAAAGTCGACCTCAAAACCATAAAAATCTACTCCCACACTCATCTAAAAGTTACACCAAAACCGCACGAGATTTGCACCGTGCAAAAACATGCACAAGTTTGACACGCGCACCAGTTTGGCACGCGCACCAGTTTGGCACGCGCACCAGTTTGGCACAATGCACCAATAGACATCCCCATACCAAAAATTTACTTAAAAATCACTTTTATGATTGTTACGCCCCTTACGATTGCTGATTGTTACGCCCTTTACGAATGTGCATTGTGCCAAACTGGTGCGCGTGCCAAACTGGTGCGCGTGTCAAACTTGTGCATGTTTTTGCACGGTGCAAATCTCGTGCGGTTTTGGTGTAACTTTTAGATGAGTGTGGGAGTAGATTTTTATGGTTTTGAGGTCGACTTTTTTAATATGAGTCTATATTTATTTTGTTCTGTGGGTAAATTGTTAGTGATTTGGCCAAACTTTTTTTTTTGGCTTTAGAAATAACGAACGGTTCGATGTGTCTAACTAGTATGAGAATGAGAGTAGCTTTTTGAAGAAACACGTAGAGAATCTCACTAAGAAGGTAATACAAATACTCCAAATAATGAAAATGTCTGACCTTGCCTCTTTGGTTTCTGCCCTCGCCTCCTTGTTTTCTAACACAGCTTCCTAGATTTCTGACCATGCCTCCTAGGTTTCTGACCTTCCCTCCTTGTTTTCTAACACAGCTTCCTAGATTTCTGACCTTGCCTCTTTGGTTTCTGCCCTCGCATCCTTGTTTTCTGACCTTGCCTCTTTGGTTTCTGCCCTCGCCTCTTAGATTTCTGACCTTCCCTCCTTGTTTTCTCACCTTGCCTCCTAGGTTTCTGACCTCGCCTCCTAGGTTTCTGACCTTGCCTCCTAGGTTTCTGACCTTGCCTCCTAGGTTTCTGACCTTCCCTCCTTGTTTTCAGCCTTTGCTTCCTAGTTTTCTGTCCATGTCTCCTAGGTTTCTGACCTTCCCTAAATTGACGAAGACAACTTTTGAAATAGCATATGAAGGACAAAAGTTCCGATAGGTGAGCATGTCCTTTCTGACCTTCCCTCCTTGTTTTCTAACACAGCTTCCTAGATTTCTGACCTTCCATCCTTGTTTTCAGCCTTTGTTTCCTAGTTTTCTGCCCTTGCCTCCTAGGTTTCTGACCTTCCCTCCTTGTTTTCAGCCTTTGCTTCCTAGTTTTCTGACCTTCCCTAAATTGACGAAGACAACTTTTGAAATAGCATATGAGGGACAAAAGTTCCGATAGGTGAGCATGTCCGTTCTGACCTTCCCTCCTTGTTTTCTAACACAGCTTCCTAGATTTCTGACCTTCCCTCCTTGGTTTCTGCCCTCGCCTCCTAGGTTTCTGACCTTGCCTCTTAGGTTTCTGCCCTTGCCTCCTAGGTTTCTGACCTTCCCTCCTTGTTTTCTGACCTTGTCTCCTAGGTTTCTGCCCTTGTCTCCTAGGTTTCTGCCCTCGCCTCCTTGTTTTCTAACACAGCTTCCTAGATTTCTGACCATGCCTCCTAGGTTTCTGACCTTCCCTCCTTGTTTTCTAACACAGCTTCCTAGATTTCTGACCTCCCCTCCTTGTTTTCAGCCTTTGCTTCCTAGTTTTCTGTCCATGTCTCCTAGGTTTCTGACCTTCCCTCCTTGTTTTCAACCTTTGCTTCCTAGTTTTCTGACCTTCCCTCCTTGGTTTCTGACCTTGCCTCTTTGGTTTCTGCCCTCGCCTCCTAGGTTTCTGCCCTTGTCTCCTAGGTTTCTGCCCTCACCTCCTAGGTTTCTGACCTTGCCTTTTAGGTTTCTGCCCTTGTCTCCTAGGTTTCTGCCCTTACCTCTTAGATTTCTGACCTTCCCTCCTTGTTTTCTGACCTTGCCTCTTTGGTTTCTGCCCTTACCTCCTAAGTTTCTGCCCTTGCCTCCTAACTTTTATTTACCAGATTATATTTAAACTAGTCGGATGTGAGACTTCGTGTTATAAGCGCGCTTGATTCACGGACGTTTATTTTCATAGTACTGTTCAGTCTAGCGGTCTGTGTTGTAGTGGAATATTTTACGGTTTTAGGTCGACTTTTTTAAAATGAGCCTATTTTGTTTTGGTTTATCATGAATGTGAGAGAGACAGAGCGAGAGAGAGAGAGAGAAAGAGAAAGAGAGAGAATTTCGCTGGTTGATACTTTGTGTGGCTTGATGATAGGACATGCAGGGATGATGAGTTTGTCTCCAACTTTTTGAATTTTCGGTGTGTAGAATGACCCCTCTATCTCATCGCCCTTATCGTCTTTCAACACATATGTAACGGGGTTTGTTTCATTTACTCGACTGATGGAAAACAGTTCCTCCGTCCAAGCCGGAAGGTTTGATGTTGAGGGTGGCACATGATGATGATAGGACATGAAGGTTTGATGATGGTGTTGAGGGTGGCACATGATGATAGGACATGAAGGGCTGGTGTTGAGGGTGGCGCATGATGATGATAGTGTTGAGAGTGGCACATGATGATGATAGGAAGGGGGATGTTGAGGGTGGCACATGATGATAGTGTTGAGGGTGGTACATGATGATAGTGTTGAGGGTGGCACATGATGATGATAGGAAGGGGTGATGATGATGAGGGTGGATGATGATGATGATAGTGTTGAGGGTGGCACATGATGATGATGTGTCAATTTGTGTGGCTTGGTGATGATTTTTATTTGACTTGAGTTAGCTTAGATATGCGATAGAGAGAGAGAGAGAGAGTGAGGGTGGCACATGATGATGATAGGAAGGGGGATGTTGAGGGTGGCACATGATGATAGTGTTGAGGGTGGTACATGATGATAGTGTTGAGGGTGGCACATGATGATGATAGGAAGGGGGATGTTGAGGGTGGCACATGATGATGATAGTGTTGAGGGTGGCACATGATGATGATGTGTCAATTTTTGTGGCTTGGTGATGATTTTTATTTGACTTGAGTTAGCTTGGATATGCGATAGAGAGAGAGAGAGAGAGAGAGAGAGAGAGAGAGTCACTATTTAATGGTAGGGCACAAGATGATGATGGGATATGAAGGTTGATGTTGAGGGTGGCACATGATGATGATAGGCCATGAAGGGGTTGATACTTTGTGTGGCTTGATGATGATAGGACGTGAAGGCAGAGGGGTAGTTCCATTGTCTAAAGATGGCGTTAAGGCAGTCTCGAAAACGCTTATGCTAACATCAACTACACGCCCTTTTTGTTAACCAAGGGGACCTCACTCTTGTTAATCAGACGACAGCTCCGGCAGCCAGTATGGATGCCCAGGATGTTTCAGCAAAGTCACCGATTACCTATTCCAGCTTTGATCAAGGTTTTGTCAAAATGGAGGGCGGTTGTGTTTTGAAGGCTAATGAAACTTTCTATGCACCCGTGTTTGATAGACATTTAACAAACAGTACCACCAAAACAGGAGGGAGGAAACCCAGACGCTTAAAATTATCAACAACCGGACAGTAATATATATGATGTATTAATAAAGTTGTGAAATATAGAATTTTGTTTTGCTTTACATTGAATGAGAAAGAGCGAGCGTCACTATTTAATATTAGCACACCTTACTACACGACACATGATGATGTTGGTAGCGATAACACACACGACCACTTATATTTTATTATTTTTAACATAAGTCCGTTTTCTTTTCAATCGGGGTTTTACCTGAGTTGGCTAACGGAAATATCCTGAGCCGGACTGTTTGACGCCCCGATCTTTTGAATTTACCTGTGTTAATCTCTCAGGCACAGTACACCGTTCGACAAACTAACCTTCAACGTCATTGCTTGTCAGCATTTTTTTTTACATGTCGCCCTGTCACGTAGTAGACCCGTGTTCGAATCCTGAAGGTAGACTTTTTTTATTTTTTATTTTTTATTTTTAATAATTCTGAGTTTTTTACTTTCACAAATACATATTTTTTAAATAATTCTGAATTTTTACTTTCACAAATATACTCTTTTAAAATACTCTTTCACAAAATATTTTCATCTAACACACAGCGAGAGACGACGCACGCTCTATAAGCCGATTAGCACCGAGTCTCCTTTGAATTTACCTGCGTTAATCTCTCAGACACAGTACACCGTTCGACAAACTGACGAACCCCCAAAAAAAAAAAAATTTCCCCCCAAAAAAAATAATGAACTTCGAAAAAAAAACGAATTCGAAAAAAAATTTTTTTTTTTTTTTTTTTTTTTGGCACGGTTTTGGTGCATGTTTCGTGCAAAGTCGGTGCCAAATCTATTGTCTTTCGGTGCATGTGCGTGCACTTTTTAGGGTGGGTTCACAGCCACATATACTACTTACATGTCTCTACACTGTTCTCTCTATTGCTATTTGTCTCTACACTGTTCTCTCTATTGCTACATGTCTCTACTCTGATCTCTCTATTACTATTTGTCTCTACTCTGTTCTTTCTATTGCTATTTGTCTCTACTCTGTTCTCTCAGTGGTTATTTGTGTCTACTCTGATCTAATTATTGCTAATTGTCTCTGCTATGTTCACTTTATTACTATCTGTCTCTATTCTGTTCTCTTTATTACTATTTTATTGTCTTGACTCTGTTCTTTATTTTGCTATTGTATTATCTTGACTCTGACTTAAGATGGGAGCGGCTTTCCAGAAAGCGAAAGTGCATGCGCTAGCACTGGACTCACGTCCTGAACCTCAATTGGCTAGTCGGCCAACACGTGGTTCTTTCCGAACGGGATTTTCGTTTGTGGATACATCGGTGGTGCTACAGTGTGCTTCTACATCAGACCGCAAACAAGCTAGTGGTGTATTTACAGTAAAACACAAATTCCCCACTTGAAATAAATAAACGCTCTAATGTAAGTGTTACCAGTCTAAATTGAAATTAAAGAGATATCGATGACGTCAAAGAGAGAAGATACTCATCATCATCAAGTACCATGTCTGATTGCGTAGGTGATCATGTCTTTCCACAACTTTCGATCTCGACAGTTATTTATCATTTCTGTTGTTGACCTTCTGTCAAGTCATTCTCTTAAACTGTCTTGCATCGTTTCTCTTTGCTTCCCTCTAACTCTTCGTCCCTCAATTTTACCAGTTGTTACAATATATTCCAGCTGTTCTCTTCTCATTGCATGGCCAAAAAATGATGATTGTTTCTTCCTAATATTTGAAATTAGCTCTCTTTTTGTTTTGGCCTCTTTCATAACGTTTTCATTACTCTTCTTAGCTGTCCATGATATTTTCAACATTCTTCTGTAAAACCACATTTCTACAGACTCCAGTGATTTTCTTGTCTGTTGAGAAGATACTAAAAAGCTTGATATCGCGCACGGGCAACAACACAATTGATACCATTCACTGTGGACAGAGAATTGTGGAAGGACTTGATCGCCTAAGCCAAGACGTACTGCACATGATGATGTTGAGTCTCTAGTTTTAGAAGTGCAAGAAGTGAACATTTTCTTGATGTGATTTATTCCGTTTTAATTTGTATTGCCGCTTTGTCCGTTATGTTTGAACACGATCATTTTCTTGAAGGCTAAAAGGCTTCCTAGCTCAGGTGCTCGTCTTGAAGAATAATCTGGTTACAACGCCTTTAGCCCCGGCTTGTTTTACCAAAACAGTTCTATGTCTAGAGTGAAGGCACTTTGTTGTCAGCAGACCTCGAGGCCCTCCCACTGGCAATATTTTACCGGAAATGAGATCGCGCTTTTTACCGCCTTTTTTTTTTGTTTTGATTTGAGGTCTACATAAGACAACAGGTCCAGGGTTAGGTGTCATCTTTCAGTTTCCATGTTTGTTGGCAGCAGTGTTGTAAATAATATTTTTGTACTCCTTTTATTTTTTAAGTTTTTATTGCAGCGTGGTCTTCAGTGTTATATAGATCCAGTTCTGTTATACGGATGCGAGTCATGTATAATTAATCAATAAATTGAAGACCATTGAAGGCAATATACATATGGTTTTACAGTATGTTAACAATACCATTGACAGCTTTAAAAAAATAAGAAACGAAGATGTCTTGAATGGAATTGTGTGTAAGGGGACCGTTTGAAGAACGTTAGGAAAAAGCAGACTCTATTCTTTGATCATGATATGAGAAGATTCAAGCTGCAAAAATAATGTAACAAAAGGGAAAATATAAGGAAAAAGAGTCAGAGGAATGCAACGGGAAAAAATAACAGCCAGTGCAACAACTCGTCTTGAAGAATGGCCAACAGTAGGATTAGTTATTTTGTTACTCTCAGGCCAAAGACGGCACAGAGGACATGTATACATCTTTAGTTGGACTATTCGCTTCTTGTAAGTATTGTCTTGTTACTAAGCTCACAGCCAAATCCTCATTTTTAATTGTTCAACGTGGAATTTATTTCGGCCCTTTCTTGTTTTCTTCTACAACCCAATGCCAACGTCAAGGCTTGGAGAGGGAGTCTTCTTTCCTTCGTTCTGGTCACGTGACCCTTGAACTTCCGGCGTCTGTTACCTTTTATAGATATGTTCTTGTTTAGTTTCATCTCTTGTAGTTTCATCTCTTGTAGTTTCATCGCTTGTAGTTTCATCTCTTGTAGTTTCATCTCTTGTAGTTTCATCTCTTGTAGTTTCATCTCTTGTAGTTTCATCTCTTGTAGTTTCATCGCTTGCAGTTTCATGGCTTGTAGTTTCATGGCTTGTAGTTTCATGGCTTGTAGTTTCATCTCTTGTAGTTTCATCTCTTGTAGTTTCATCTCTTGTAGTTTCATCTCTTGTAGTTTCATCGCTTGCAGTTTCATCGCTTGTAGTCTCATCTCTTGTAGTTTCATCTCTTGTAGTTTCATCTCTTGTAGTTTCATCTCTTGTAGTTTCATGGCTTGTAGTTTCATCTCTTGTAGTTTCATCTCTTGTAGTTTCATCTCTTGTAGTTTCATCTCTTGTAGTTTCATCGCTTGTAGTTTCATCGCTTGTAGTTTCATCTCTTGTAGTTTCATCGCTTGTAGTTTCATCTCTTGTAGTTTCATCGCTTGCAGTTTCATCGCTTGTAGTCTCATCTCTTATAGTTTCATCTCTTGTAGTTTCATCTCTTGTAGTTTCATCTCTTGTAGTTTCATCTATTGTAGTTTCATCTCTTGTAGTTTCATCGCTTGTAGTTTCATCTCTTGTAGTTTCATCGCTTGTAGTTTCATCGCTTGTAGTTTCATCTCTTGTAGTTTCATCGCTTGTAGTTTCATCGCTTGTAGTCTCATCTCTTGTAGTTTCATCTCTTGTAGTTTCATCTATTGTAGTTGCATCGCTTGTAGTTTCATCGCTTGTAGTTTCATCTCTTGTAGTTTCATCGCTTGTAGTTTAATCTCATGTAGTTTCATCTCTTGTAGTTTCATCTCTTGTAGTTTCATCTATTGTAGTTTCATCTATTGTAGTTGCATCGCTTGTAGTTTTATCTCTTGTAGTTTCATCGCTTGTAGTTTCATCGCTTGTAGTTTCATCTCTTGTAGTTTCATCTCTTGTAGTTTCATCGCTTGTAGTTTCATCTCTTGTAGTTTCATCTCTTGTAGTTTCATCTGTGTAAAGTCTCCCCAATGCATGTTTAAGTGTTTTCGCTGACATCTTTAATCAACCCAAAAGTTGAACACTGTGTGTTTTGTGTGGTTGCTAATCATTTTTAAAAATCAAAATATTTATAAAGTTGAACAGTATAATTAACGCAGAACGCCAGTGACAGAAACATTTAGGGGGACATGATTGTCTCCAGTAGATCTCACTCTTTGACACCTGTGGATCTCTTTCCCTTTTGATCATATACAGGCGTTGTCCCTATTGCAGTTACAATCGTATAAAGCGGGTAACCTCTGTGTCTTGTATTATTTTTTGGTAGGTTGCTACTCTAGGCGCAGAAACAAAATGACGATAATAGAATGAACACTCTCCTGTAGAAACTCGTCTATGTACTCAATTATAAAGCCTATATGATGTTGTCATTTAATGATTTTTAATCACTGAGAGGACACAACACAAAAATGGATATCATAAGAAACATCAGAAAGGAACAGTCAGCATGTTTCGAGCACATCATGAGAAGAGGAAAGTAGGAATACTTAATTCATCATCATCATCATGTGCCATACTGGTTGGCGTAGGCGATCATGTCCTTCCACAATCTTCTATCTACTGTGCATCGTATCAGTTCTGTTGTTGACTGTTTTCCATGCCATGACACCAAGCTATCCAGTATTTTCTCTCTTTGTCTCCCGCGATCTCTCTTTCCTTTTATTTTGCCAGTTGTAACCAAGTATTCCAACTTTCCTCTTCTCATGATGTGCCCGAAAAATGTTGATTGCTTCTTTCTGGTGTTTTTTAGTAGGAGCTCCCTTTTTGTGTTGGCCTTTTTCTTTACAACTGACAAAATACAGGGAAAGAGAGATCGCGGACGACAAAAAGAGAAAATACTAGACAGCTTGGTTTCATGGAAAACAGTCAAGAACAGAAATAATACGATGCACGATGGATAGAAGGTTGTGGGAGGACATGATCGCCAACGCCAACCGGTATGGCACATGATGATGATTATGATGATGAGTAGGCACACGAATAATTCCTCGGCGTAGTGCCACAGTTTGGAGGCGCTCCAGGGAGTCGCAGTGCACACTTTGAGAACCAACGTTATATAAGTCATCAGACTTTGGCCTGTAGATGAATGCTGCTTGTGTGTTGCGCCCTGAGTAGAAACATGAAGGCAGTTATTACATTAAGAAATAAATCGCACATAATACGAAACAAATTGAAGATTCAAATTAGCTTCATAAAGGGGGAAAAAAGTATCATAGCATCACTGTTGTTGGGTCGTGGATTGTAATGTCTCTCTTGAAGGAACGCTGACCCCAGTCCTTTTTCTTAATTGACGCTCTTTCTTCCATATCTAAAGGTCAGGTACCCGTTTTGTCGGCTGAATGGAATGGAGGGCGCATCTCGAACTCTGGTGTTCGTAAATTTGTTAATATTAACAACATATGTATTTTACGTGAGCTAAAGTATTGACCACAAATGGACATTTCGTGAACTATGGTATTGACTACACATAGCCATTACGTAAATTATAGTCATAACTGCAATGCGGGGGAGCCGCGATAACTCAGTGGTTAGTGAACTGGACTACAAAGGACAAGAGGTAGGGTTCGATCCCAACCTGCGGCTTCCGGGTTCCCCCAGCCTTAAATGGGTACCTGATTTTTTCTGGGAAAGTAAAGCGGCACGGGCGTAATACCGACCACATTACCCCAAAAATCCAGTGCCGAAGGTGTATAAAAAATGATTGTCACTAACACCATATTCTCTATACGCCACTTGGCGTGACGGGCGCACTTTACTTTTACTTACTACGTTGCGGCATCAACTAAATTAAGATTGTAACTACATTACAACATGAAGTAATTTAAGACATTAATCTATGACGACATTCACAGAAAATAGTTCAGAGCTATAGGGATTACCGTAGAGGTTACGTAGATAATGTGCGTCAGGCTTTGTAGAAAGTGTCACCACTGAAACCGGTTTTGTGTGTGTGTATTTTGACAGATTTTGATGTGTTTTTTCCGATTTATTCCAGCGAATTGTAGTGGGAAGCAACTGTATGTCTCCTCTTATCAGTGAATGTCGTCTGAAGTTGCCGGCCTTGCAGCTGATTTGAGACGCACTGGAGTGTTAACTCCATAACTGACATTGCAAAATGGCTGACTGTCGTCCTGTATTTTGCAGAGACTAGAGTAGTCGCTTAAACGTTTCGGTTGCTTTGGTTACTTTCAGTGTGTGGTTTCGAGTAAGCAGAAATGAGGGAAAGATTGTGAACTCTCTTTTCGCTGGAAGTCGTTTAGAATCGTTCGTCACCTATGCTGCCAATTATGGCTGCACGGAAGTCGAACTTGTCAAACAGAATTTGCCAAAGCGTTTTGGTGGGTGGCCTCGACGTGAATGGATCGGATATCGAAAATAAACTGGATTTTGACATACATTATCATTATGATGTTATTACCTACTTGAGAAATCAAATTATTTTCAGACTACTACACCACCACATCAACAATATTTAAGACTCTACGTCCCATATCCATTGTGGTTGTTAGAGCACCACTAACAGACATACGTACT
This sequence comes from Megaustenia siamemsis, assembly GCA_032433765.1. NCBI lineage: Eukaryota > Metazoa > Mollusca > Gastropoda > Stylommatophora > Ariophantidae > Megaustenia > Megaustenia siamemsis. The sequence goes on from JAVIAB010000091.1 coordinate 54,259,277, forward strand.
CAACATTCTCTATTTTCCTCTTTATTCAATCATTCTTTGGAGCTCTGCAAAGTCGAGACTTCTCCAATATTTGATATTATCTTCCTATCTCTTTATATGCATTATACATGAGGATATATCCCTTCGCTAGTCTTCGGGACACCCCTGGGCAAGGTGGAGCTCCCGTTTAGCCCCCCTGTCAGGGTTATGTGAAGCCATTGGAGCAGGTGGTGGATGGTGCTGTGGGAGCAGCCGACAAGTAGTGACAGTTATGGTCCCCCACACCACGATGGCAGGCAGAGGATCTCATGTATAGAGACAATGGCTGCGATCTCCAACTAGTACAGTCACTGCCAAGAAGGAAAGGAATGGCAAACCACTTTCTTATATTGCCTGGACTAATCATAACAATCATATGTATATTAAGGCTAGATTACCTTAAAAAAGGGAGCCACGATATCTCAGTGGTTAGGGAACTGGACTACAAAGGACAAGAGGTAGGGTTCGATTCTAACCGACGGTTCCGGTTCACTCAGCCTTCAATGGGTACCGGATTTTTTTTCTGGGAAAGTAAAGCGGCACGGGCGTAATACCGACCACATTGCCACAAAAATCATGTGCTGAAGGTGTGTACAATTTACGGTCACTAACACCATATTCCCTATACGCCACTTGGCGTGACGGGGGTACTTTACTTTTGTTTTTACCTAAAAAAAAATACTAAATTAATATATCGACTAAAAGGGTGAATGAAATACTAAAGACAAAGGATGAATTAAATAGAAGAAATATCACTAAAATTGTGAGAGTAACAAAAACCGACAAGTAGAAAACTCAGAAGATCACAACAATGTAAGAAACAATTCGATATTTGAAATAATTGAATTATAAAATAACAGAACAAAAAGATAATAAATAAATAACATAAAAGATTGATGGAAAAAAAGTAAAGAAAACATAAAGTAAGAAAAAAGGGTAGTTGAATGAACGTTCATTGCTATCTCTTTAGAGAGGCAAAAAAAATCACCTATGAGTCGATCAAAAGTGCAGTGATCACTTCTAAACCAATAGCCATTAAGAATGAAAAGGCATGGTGTTTCAGCTGGTCATGGCGACCAAGTAAGACTAATGTGAAGCGACAGCCAATCAGAATCACTGAATGGGCAGGCTGATTTGATTCCGTTGATTAAGCAATAATGATGTCATCTAGAAGATTTCCGAAATAATAACTTTGAAGATTGTCTGCACGGCTGCCCAGACCAAATGGGGTCAATAAAAACCAAGGGTTAAACGAAACAAACGCAAAATGATTTGGATTATAATTAAAATTTGATTAATCTTCAACATGTGTCGTTCTTTGTGGACATTACGATCAATTTCTTTGACAACAAACCATTTGCCTTTTAAGCATTTCCAAACATCAAATTCTCTTGTGTTTCCCTGCAGTTTTCGTGTTCTGTTTCAAACATTTCCTTTCTGTATTCATCGGATCGCTTGTCTTCTATCTTCTCAGTTGTGCTAGACCTTCCAGTGTTTCGTTCTTATCTACGTATTCGCGGATGGAGAGATGGCAAAACTGAAGGAAGTATGATTTTCGTGCGATATTACAGGGTTAGTAACTTGTCTTTCTGTCTATTAAGTGTGGAGGGCGGGGGGATGAGCACTTGACCTTTTATTATTGAAGAAGAATCATGAAGGAAGAGCCCTCATTCCTCACAGCCACCAACCAAAATGTGCCCAAGAGAAGTGAAAACACACTCCTCAGAAATGCATTAGGATAACAATGTCATTTATATGTAAATATGACATTCTGTCTTTTTTTCTTGTCATATGCTTGCATTGAATAAACGTGCATATGTATTGGAGTTAGTTTCTTTTTCTTTCTTTCTTTCTTTCTTTCTTTCTTTCTTTCTTTCTTTCTTTCTTTCTTTCTTTCTTTCTTTCTTTCTTTCTTTCTTTCTTTCTTTCTTTCTTTCTTTCTTTCTTTCTTTCTTTTTTCTTTCTTTCTTTCTTTCTTTTTTCTTTCTTTTTTTCTTTCTTCCTTTCTTTCTTTCTTTCTTTCTTTCTTTCTTTCTTTTTCTTTTCTTTTCTTTCTTTCTTTCTTTACCTTTTTCCTTCTTTCTTTATCTTTCGAATCCCCATTATGCTTACTCCCCTTCAATGCCCGCCATCACGTTAAATACCCACGGGTTATTTCACTAGACGCATCAACTTGGGGCCTCAATAGTTGCACCGTCATCAGCCAACGTGTAACTTTCCAGTAGTTTAAACAAGATGTTCTCTAAAGAATTCAACATGGATTACGATATATGACTAGAATGAGAACCAATAAGCCTGCCATGCTAGCTCTCTATTTGAAAACATCCGGATATAAGCCAATAAATCAACTCAAGCAAATTGGATAAGCGAAATCAAAGAGACACTAAATAAAGATAAGGTCAGCTCAAGCTACGCAATTATTGACGTCTAGAATCTAAACCTACACAATTACCGATGAACACAATCTAAACCTACACAATTACCGATGTCCACAATCTAAAGCTACACAATTATCAATGTCCACAATCTAAAGCTACACAATTATCAATGTCCACAATCTAAAGCTACACAATTATCAATGTCCACAATCTAAAGCTACACAATTATCAATGTCCACAATCTAAAGCTACAAAATTATCAATGTCCACAATCTAAAGCTACACAATTATCAATGTCCACAATCTAAAGCTACAAAATTATCAATGTCCATAATCTAAAGCTACACAATTATCAATGTCCACAATCTAAAGCTACACAATTATCAATGTCCATAAATATAAAGCTCCAAAATTATCAATGTCCATAATCTAAAGCTACAAAATTATCAATGTCCATAATCTAAAGCTACACAATTATCAATGTCCACAATCTAAAGCTACACAATTATCAATGTCCATAATCTAAAGCTACACAATTATCAATGTCCACAATCTAAAGCGATACAATTATCAATGTCCACAATCTAAAACTACACAATTATCAATGTCCACAATCTAAAGCTACACAATTATCAATGTCCACAATCTAAACCTATAAGATTATATCAATGTCCGCAATCTAAAGCTACAAAATTATCAATGTCCACAATCTAAAGCTACACAATTATCAATGTCCACAATCTAAACCAATAAAATTATCAATGTCCACAATCTAAACCTATAAAATTATCAATGTCCACAATCTAAATCTACAAAATTATCAATGTCCACAATCTAAAGCTACACAATTATCAATGTCCACAATCTAAACCTATAAAATTATCAATGTCCACAATCTAAAGCTACACAATTATCGATGCCTGAAAAATAAGCGACACCAACTTCCCTTCTGTAGCAGAGCAGGAGACAATAAGAAGACGAATAGAAGAAAATGAAAAAAAGATAAATTTCAGGATATCTAACTATTCCTAATAAGATTATACCGGGACCAAATCATTCCTGTGTGTCTCATTATGAGGGAAGTAAAGAATAGCGCCAATCAACCACTAATATCTTCAGTAATAAAGAAAAGACGATGGTCATACGTTGGACATGTGATGAGAAGAGATAATAATCGAATAGCAAAGCAAGCCCTCATATGGGAAACAACAGGTAAAAGAAAAAGAGGAAGACCCAGGGAGACACTGAGAAGAACATTGATGAGAGAGGCAAGAGCAGCAGGAATCGGCTCCCTCAATGAGATAGAACTGCTTGCACAGAACAGAGACAGATGGCGAGATTTGATAAAATATCTTTAAAAGAAAACTGCTAGAACAAAAATTCATATAGGAGAAGGTGTATCTTGGTCTACGCCCTATGGGCCGGTTACGGCTCGAAAGGTCAATAGATAGATAGATAGAAAGAATAGTGACACTGTGACCTTCTAGGCATGTCGTAAGAGGCGACTAAGGAGGTTGATCGATGGCTTGACAAGCTGTCATTGTAAAAAGTATTGTTATGGAAACAGTGCCATATATTTTAAAGCAGTGATCTCTGCAATATGTGCCACTTTGGCATGCAAGGTTTCTTTTTTTTAGATTGTGGTTCTGCCTTATGTGCCGTCTTCGGCTCGAAAGGACAATAGATAGATAGATAGAAATCATTGGACTATTTAATTTCCAAGCACTTCTAATAAACCGATGATGAATTCACACACTTGTTGCTTTTTAATGAGCCCGCCAGCTTTCTTATTGCCTTATATTTCTACATGTAAACAACATTTCATTCAATCAATACTAATTTACACAGGACTTCCATGAGTTAACGTCACTCCTTCGGATGCAAGAGATGGGACTTAATATAAGCACAGCCACAAAAGTGAACGATAGTGAACATATAAGAAGACTTATCAACCAACACAGAACTGCATTTGTCAGTCGCTGGACACTGCGGAGCATGCTGACGAAGGGATCTGAGCACCTATGGACATGTTTAGAGTGCGATGATGATGACCCGCAAATAATTCAATAACTCAATAACTCAATAACTCAATAACTCAATAACTCATTGCTAATTTAGCCAGTGACTGTTATTGAAAACCTATGGAGCCTCAAAAATTATCATAAAATTACGAGACTATAAAGTACTCCATTCTTCTTCTTGCTTTTTCTGTTCTTTATCTATTTTTTTAAAAATTGCAATTATTATTATTATTATTATTAATATTGTTATTGTTATTAATATTGTTATTGTTATTAATATTGTTATTATTATTAATATTGTTATTATTATTAATATTGTTATTCATATTGTTGTCATTATTATTAATATTGTTATTGTTATTATTATTAATATTGTTATTATTATTGTTATTGTTATTATTATTATTAATATTGTTATTGTTATTGGTATTATTAATATTGTTATTGTCATTATTAATATTGTTGTTATTATTAATATTGTTATTATTATTAATATTGTTATTGTTATTAATATTGTTATTGGTATTATTAATATTGTTATTGTCATTATTATTGTTATTGGTATTATTAATATTGTTATTATTATTAATATTGTTATTGTTATTAATATTGTTATTGGTATTATTAATATTGTTATTGTCATTATTAATATTGTCATTATTATTAATACTGTTATTATTATTAATATTGTTATTATTATTAATATTGTTATTATTATTAATATTGTTATTGTTATTAATATTGTTATTGTTATTATTATTAATATTGTTATTGTTGTTATTATTATTATTATTATTATTATTATTATTATTATTAATATGTTATTGTTATTAATATTGTTATTATTAATATTGTTATTATTATTAATATTGTTATTGTTATTAATATTGTTATTGGTATTATTAATATTGTTATTGTCATTATTATTGTTATTGGTATTATTAATATTGTTATTGGTATTATTAATGTTGTTATTGTTATTAATATTGTTATTGGTATTATTAATATTGTTATTGTCATTATTAATATTGTTATTATTATTAATACTGTTATTATTATTAATATTGTTATTATTATTAATATTGTTATTATTATTAATATTGTTATTATTATTAATATTGTTATTGTTATTAATATTGTTATTGTTATTATTATTATTAATATTGTTATTGTTATTATTATTATTATTATTATTATTAATATGTTATTGTTATTAATATTGTTATTATTATTAATATTGTTATTGTTATTATTATTATTATTAATATTGTTATTATTATTAATATTATTATTATTATTAATATTGTTATTATTATTAATATTGTTATTATTTGCGTTGAACAGCTTTCACCTCTGGCGAAGTCCCTAGAGACTAGGAACTGAATTTTGCGTGTTAATCTGTTGTTCCCCCACCCCTTCTCCCTTGCTTCGCATTTTTATGAATTCCTTTGCATTTCTTTGTCTTAACCCCTCATAAAATTAAGGTTTTCGCTGTTTCGGTAGGTCCGTTCACTTTTTTTCACTTCCTCATTATTCCTTAAATGTGACTTTGTTCGGTGTCGCTGCGTTGTATCAAGATTTACAGCAAGCTACGATATTTGAGCCTTTCGACCCAACCCTTCCGACGTCATTTTTGCTTCCTTTGGTACGAGCTGCCTTCCCTCTTCGATCCCTTAGTCAGTCAGGTCAGTTTGTTTCCAGTTTCACCACGAGGAAGTAGATTTGGCTCTTAACCAGCTTTGAGTCACTGGCCCTGACTCTGGCTAGCTTGCGCGACTTCAATTATATAATTAGAATAAGAAATCTATGAATGTCAAATATTCTGATAATATAACAGTTAAACTTCTCTCTCTATCTCTGTCTCTGTCTCTCTCTCTCTCTCTCTCTCTGTCACTAGCTCTCACCTGAAAAAATAAGAAAAATTAAAGGCCAACAACAAAGGACATAATAATAATAATAATAATAATAATAATAATAATAGCAGCAATAATAATATAATAATCGTTCAAGTGAGATTAACTCGTTTTAAGAAGAGTAATGAAATATTAATTAAATTTCCTGGCAAGATTGCGTCATACAATAATACCAGAAATGATGAATGGCCAGATTGCGAGTGTTATAATTTAAATAATTCATTAGAGGAGCTTGTTCTGCTGAACCTTTTAGGAGATGCCGAGTTGTCTGTGAGTTCCTTTATTTGTTTGCTTGTTGTTAGCTTAGAACTTTTTGATTACATTAATGATGCAATCTATCTTTCGTTCGCCTGAAATATTGTCTATATCTGCAATGTCGTTTCCTGTATAAATTTTACTGTCTTTTGTAATTCTTGCAGTGGCCCATATAGTTTTGTCTGTAGTGTTGTATCTATGGGCCAATGGATTTTCCTCAGTCTACTATATTCAGTGCAGTCTTGAAGTATGTGTTCAGTAGTCTGGGGTGCCTGTCCACATGTACAAGTAGTTGATGTGCCGATCTTGAATTTTGTATACATGTGACTATGGAGTCGATTGTGTCCTGTTCTGAGGCGTATAATGATAACTTGTTCATATCTATTCATATTATGAAAGGCATCCTGATTTGGGGCTTGTGGTCCTCTGATTTATTTGATTATCTGTTTCTTCTGATGGTATGTAACCAGTGCATCTGGTTATGTGCCTGTTGAACCTTAGTCAACTGATCTGCTTTATCATTTCCTGGTATTCCACAGTGAGATTGGATCCACTGCATGCCGACCCAGTGGTGCTTGCAGAGTTCAGTCAATAAGGTCTAAAAATGTGGTAATTTTCTGGATTGTACTGTCAGGAGTACTGATCCTGCATCTGTCTATAACACTACATGCTCTGAAGTTTCATTTATAGCATTATCTTTCTCTTGTATTTGTCCTCAATGTCATTAAGCTCTCTGTCTTTTACAAAACGTTGCATTCACCGCAGTACGTCTGAAAGAATCTCTACCTCTAGCCAGATCTCCCACTTCTTCTGTTGGCATATACAAGGTCTCCTTGACGTTTTGCAACTACCTTCATCTTGGTCAGCTACTATCTCATTTTGCTGAGAACACGGCTTCCATTATTGTTTTTTTTCCAACCCGCAGTGCCCTTTGGAGTGGCTGTAGTATTTACATTCTCTTTCTAAGATGGCGTTTATTAACCAGTTATTTCCATTTTTTAAGTCTGTAAATATATCTTCTTTGCACTTTGTCATTATCCAAGGTATATTACGAATTTTCTGTAGCATTTTGTTTGGAATGTTTCTTGTACTTCTTTCTCAGCGTTCAAGTCATGTGACCATGCGACACTGAATCTTTTCCCTGTTTCGTGAATACATGACCTAGAAGAACACACGATGAGTTCACGATGACGGTCGCATGGATTTCTTCTTCTTCTTTTTTTCTTTCCTCATTTGCCTTTCAGCGTCGAGGGAAGATATAATTTGCGGTCTTTTGCTCTACTGATTGCCTCTGTTGCTGTTATGATTCCTAGAGCTTCTAATATTCCATCGATTCATCTTTTTTTCATGGTCGACCCTTGGGTCTGGTATTGTCACAACGTTTATTGAGGACTCGTTGTGTTTTGATATTTCTGCCTTGTCACGTGGTCACATGATCACTACTTCTATATGCGAGTGTGTCCTGATTTTCCCTCTTAACACACGCTGTGGCTGACACTCCTTTTTCAACAGCCCATTTTCTTCATTGGTGTTTGCTAGGTTGTCCACGATTCACAACCACATGCTGCTATAGGGAAAATACATGCCCTCGGTAGTTTTAATATCGCCTTGTTGTCCTAAACTTCTTTCCGTTATTACAGAAGACAGTCTGTTTAACTGTCATTGAAGAGATGTACATGCATGTCTTGATGTGCTTTTGTTCTGACTTTCTGCGGCATCTACATATCCGAACACACACGCGCGCGCACTCACACACACAGATCAATATTATTATACCGGTATCAAACATGATAACCTCAGACGGAAGATGTATAAAAGAGGTGAGATGCAGAATGGATCAGGCAAAAGCAGCTTTCCAAAAAATGAGGAAGATACTATGCAATCCATTTTTGACAATAGAAACAAGAAAAAGAGTTCTTAAAGTTATAGAGAGTCAGTCTGAACATACGGATGTGAATCATGAACAATAGGACAATAGACAAGAAAATCACTGGAGTTTGTAGAAATGTGGTTTTACAGAAGAATGTTGAGAATACCATGGAGAGCTAAGAAGAGTAATGGAAACGTTCTGAAAGAGGTCATAGCAAAAAGAGAGTTAATTTCCAATATCAGGAAAAACAATTATCATTTTTTGGCCATGTAACGAGAAGAGAACAGCTGGAATATATTGTAACAACTGGGAAAATTGAGGGACGAAGAGATAGAGTGAAGAAAAGGTAAGTATATACAATATTGGACAATAGACAACAGATAAGAAAATCGCTGAAGGCTGAAGAAATGTGGTTTAACAGCACAATGTTGAGAATACCATGAGCAGCTTAGAAGAACAATGAAAAAAGGTTCTGAAAAAGGCTAAAACAAAAAGTCAGCTCATATCCAATATTAGGAAGAAACAATAATCGTTTTTTGGCCATGTAATGAGAAGGGAACAGCTGGAATATAATGTACCAACTGAGAAAATTGAGGGACGAAGAGATAGAGGAAAGCAAATAGAAAAAGATATATAACAGCTTAAGAGAATGGCTTGACAGAAGGTCAACAACATAAACGATAAATAACTGTTGAGATCAAAGTTGTGAAGAGACATGATCACCTACGTCAACATGCTTGGTACTTGACAATGATGATATTTTTGATGGCCTGGAAATTACTTTTTGCCATTCCTATTCTTTTGTTTATTTCAGTTGTACATTTTCCATCACTGGTTATTGTATGTCCATGGTAGTTGTAGCTTTGAACTCACTCCAGGTCTATTCCTTCGGCTTTGATATCCACTTGTAGGTTTTGAGTATTATCTTTGTTTATGTTCATAGTTTTAGTCTTTAAAGATTTGTTCAGTGTATAGATTGAACAAGCTTGCGGATAGAAGGCATCTCTATCTTACTCTTTTCTTTATATCAATGGGTTTAGAGTTCTCTTCGTTATATTTCATTATTGTTGTTTGTTCCCAGTATAAATTACAGATTAAACCTACGTTCGTGTCGTCTAGATGAATATCTTTTAGGCAGTCTATTAGTTGTCTATGGTGTTTTCTATCAAAAGCTTTGGTGTAGTCTACGAAGCAGGCATATATTGGTTTGTGTATTTCTGCGTACTTTTGGATTAGAGCTCTCATGCAGAATATGGCTTCTGCTGTCCCACATCGTAGATCTCAATTCTAATATAAGTTAGAATTCCTTTCAATTGCTTTCTTTGGAATAGTTCGTGGTGAGGCTCCAATCTCTTTCACGGTGGTCGCCATATTCGTCTTTCATGTCCCGAATACGCCTATTGTATACTACACACATTTGCAGTTTTCGCTTTCTGAGCTGTTGATCATTTCTGATTTTTCCGCCTGATTTCCCGTCACAGATTGTGTACATTCCGGATGTACATTTCCGGTAGACGACAATGTCAGAAAATAGATATTTGTCTGTCGAACCGCGAACACACGCTGACCTACCGACGGTCGGTCAAAAACATAAACAAAAGAAGAATAAATAATATTCCATCGAAATATCTATAAGGTTCATAGTCGCTCGTCTAAGGTAAACATAACTACAACTGGGAATAGCAGTACATTATTTTACAACTAGACTGTTGCGTACATCATTTATAAACGCCAGCAAGAGCCGAGTCAGAAAAACTATCTACACGGCAGCCGCCATGACACCTCCTAGATCAATGGAAATCAACAATGGAAAGACAACATTGAATAGATATTTAAGAGATACTTCAGACATATAAAAGGACATAAGAACAACAAGTAGTCAAAGGAATAAATGACAAGCCAACTAAAACATCAGTGATAACCTTTGTGCTCCTCATCAGTTTCTTCTGTGTTTGTTGGTCGATCCGCCTCACTATCCCCTTAAAAGATCGTTCTGTGAGCGTTGTTGCTTTTTGTTGTGACCAAGAGCAAAGAGCTCGCGATATCTGCGCCTGTCGGTCAACACATCCTGCATGAGAACAGCATTTTTACATCTCGGGCTGCCTCCTTCCTTCCATCCCAATGTGGTAATTAGCACCTGATGCATAGCGTCAGTTTTGGTCGTTTCCAAATGCCACACTGGACATTGAAAACAAAAACAAATAAACAAACAAAATCATCAGCATGTGCCATACCAGTTGGCGCAGCCGATCATGTCTTCTACATTTTCTGTCCCCGGTGCATCGTATTAATCATATTGTTGACTATTTACCGTGCCACGGTACTAACCTATCTAGTATATTCTCTCCATGGTTCACTTCCACGTGTCAAAATTAGCTCTATCAATCACAGGTAAACTCACTTTCTCACTCTAATTGACATAAACCTGTTGCACACAGTGTTTTTCATATTCAGAAATGAGCTACTTTCGACTGTGTTAATCTTGCTTTAAAACAAAGACATTCCCTATATTTGTTTCATGATATCAGCACAGCTCACCCTACATCTATTCCAAATTGATTCCATTTTTAGCGAGTATAGTAAAATAATGGGGAGCCGCGATAGCTCAGTGGTTAGTGAACTGGACTACCATGGACAAGGGGTAGGGTTCGATCCCAACCGACGGCTCCGGGTTCACCCAGCCTTAAATGGGTACCGGATTTTTTCTGGGAAAGTAAAGCTGCACGGGTGTAATACCGACCACATTACCCCAAAAATCATGTACTGAAGGTCTGTAAAATATAGGGTCACTAACACCATATTCCTTATACATCACTTGGCGTGACGGGGGGTACTTTACTTTTTTTTTATAGTAAAATAATAAAAAAAAAAAAAGAAAACAGGAAAATGTATGGTTACAACTTTTCTATTATAAGGAAAGTCATAGAAGCGATACGACGTTGTGGCCCAACAATGTCACTCATCAGAAACAGACAGTAGGGACACAAACAAACAATAAAAATACAGAAATTATGATCTAACTACAAGAAAGGAAAAAAATAGTCTCCTAGAAAATAACAAGATCAATAAACTTCGTAGTAAATTACACAGCTGTTTGCTTAAATATTAAAGATACATTTTAGTTTTCGTCTTATACATATTGCAAAATTTATAATTGAAACACATTCCACTCATCCTAGCAATTGATATTTATTGGGGGCGGTTCCAATTTGTGACACATTACATTCTTGTGATTTGTCCTTTGTTAATTTAATCTTGCGCACACCCTCCCATGGTCTCTACGTAGTGAGATCAGATGATCGCCCACTCTGATAACGGCGATAAACAGGAAGTTCCATGTACACCCTTGGCAAGTAAAAGTAAAAAAAAAAAAACAAGGTAGGCCAAATATGGCCGTTTTAAGACATAAATTGTAATTTAATATTTTGTAGATAAAGGCATTTGATGACAAATATTTAAGAGAATTGACGCTTTGGAAGTGTAATAGTAAATTTAAACATGACCTTTGAAATACTTTGAGCTATATCTTCTTCCTGTATGTTACCGGAGCCTCATTATGAGTAAACAATAGTGACACTGTGACCTTCCAGGCATGTCGTAAGAGGCGACTAAGAAGGTTGATCGATGGCTTGACAAGCTGTCATTGTAAAAGTATATTGTTATGGAAACAGAGTTATAGATTTTAGAAGCAGTGATCTCTGCAATATGTGCTACTTTGGCACGCAATGTTTCTGTTTTTGAGATTGGTTCTGCCTTATGTGCCGTCTTCGGCTCGAAAGGTCTGTAGATAGATACCTTCTTCTATTCATTTTGTAATAAATTAAAAAAAAGAACATTTAAATATTTCCGAGTTTAGGTATATAAATTAATTAAGCGAAACTAGTGATTTGCATTAGTTGGCGTGGCAACAAGACTGCAGCACTTGTCAAATACTAACAATGGATCTCTGTTCATCACTAACGATTGACCACATTCATTTGAATGTATCAGCTGTTTCTAGTTCCTGTCCATTTCATTTTATTTTTGCAACAAGGGTTGGGATTACCAACCCTAATCCTATAATTAGGGGTCTTCTAATTATCATAATGTGCCATACCGGTTGGCGTAGGCGATCATGTCCTACCACAATCTTCTATATACAGTAAAAAAGTAAAGTGCCCCGTCACACCAAGTGGCGTATAGGGAATATGATGTTAATGACCACAAATTTTACAGACCTTCAGCACATGATTTTTTGGGTAATGTGGTCGTTATTACGCCCGTGCCGCTTTACTTTCCCAGAAAAAAACCCGGTACCCGTTAAAGGCTGGGTGAACCCGAAAGCCGTCGGTTGGGATCGAACACTACCTCTTGTCTATCAATTTTGTTGTTAACTGTTCTCCATACCATTACACCTAGCTGCCTATTATCTTCTCACTTTGTCGTCCGCGATCTATTTTTCCCTGTAATTTGCCAGTTGTAACCAAATGTTCCAACTTCCCTCTATTCACGATTTGTGCGAAAAAAGTTGATTGTTTTTTTCTGATGTTTTTTTAGGAGTTTCCTTTTTTGTGTGTTGGCCTCTTTGAGAATGTCCTCATTGGTCTTTTTAACTGTCCAGGGAACTCTCGACAGTCTTCTGAGAAATCCCAAATTTATGAAAATTCTCTGTGGCATCTAATCGTCTTTTCATTTGTTTGTCTACTGTCCATGATTCGCTTCCATAGGTCAGAATTGGCTTTATATAGCACCGATAAACTCTCTTTCTCACTTCTATTGACATAGACGTGTTGCATAAGACGTTTTTTCATTTTCTGAAATGTTATTTTGGTGAGAGCTATTCTGTTTCTTATGTCTTCTAATAACAGAAAGAAAAAAAATATATATATAGACCTTTCGAGCCGTAGCCGGTCCATAGGGCATAGACCCAGATATTCTTTCTCTTATCCAAGTTTTTATTCTAGCAGTTTTCAATCCTTCTAAATATATTTTATAAAATCTCGCCATTTGTCTCTGTTCTGTGCAAGCAACTCTATCTCATTGAGGGAGCCGATTCCTGCTGCTCTTGCCTCTCTGATCAATGTTCTTCTCAGTGTCTTTCTGGGTCAGCATTTTTTTCCTCTTACCTGTTGTTTCCCACATGAGGGCTTGCTTTGTTATTCGGTTATTATCTATTCTCATCACATGTCCAACATATGACCATCGTCTTTTCTTTATTACTGAAGATATTAGTGGTTGATTGGCGATTTCTCTAATTTCCTCGTTTGTTTTGAATTCGTTCCACGCTATCCAAGTATTTTCCTTAGATATTTATTTTCGAATGCGTTCAACTTTGCTTCTATATCTCTTGTTGTTTTCCAGTTCTCACATGCATACGTAAGGATAGATAGTACGTTTGATTTGAATAGTCTAAGTTTTGTGTTTGTGCTGATGAGTTTTGATTTCCACAACTTTCCAAATTTATAAAGGAAAAAAAACGGTATGGTTAAAGCTTCATGTAACAAGTGGACAACACAAACAAGAAAGACGTTTCGGCGAGGGAGGTCTTCAACTGGAACAAACAAGTGGATAACATAAACAAGAAAGACGTTTCGGCGAGGGAGGTCTTCAACTGGAACAAACAAGTGGACAACACAAACCAGAACGACGATTCGGGGTAGTAGGTCTTCAACTGAAACAAACATACAACACACGTACAAATATGTATTGAAAATTTTAAAAATAATAATAAATATATAATTTTGAACTAAGAGAAAAGGAATGAAGACTAATTGAAATAAGAAAAGATTGTCCGTGTTGGCCTGGATGCACCTCCTTGCTCACTTCCGTTTATGCCACAGCCAAGCATACAGGGACGATTTTTTTTAAACATATTTTTCTTTCCATTTCTCCTAGTTCAAAATTATTATATATTTATTATTATTTTTTCCCCCAATACATATTTATACGTGGTGTATGTTTGTTCCAGTTGAAAACCTACTGCGCCGAAACGTCGTTCTGGTTTGTGTTGTCCACTTGTCATTTGAAGCTTTAACCATACCGTTTTCCCCCTATTTTTGTCTATATTTTTTATATTTCTCCTTCTGATATACAGAATACCCTCAGGGAGGCAAGACGAGCCAATGATTCAGTTAATGATCATGTATCTACAACCATGCGCTGACTCTCAGGTCCAAGTTGGAGACGCAAGAATGAAGTGCTATGCGGGTAGACACATAGTAAGTAAAGTAAAGTACTCCCCGTCACGCCAAGTGGCGTATAGGGAATATGGTGTTAGTGACCATATATTTTAAAGACCTTCAGCACATGATTTTTGGGGTAGTGTGGTCGGTATTACGCCCGTGCCGCTTTATTTTCATAGAAAAAAAAAATCAGGTACCCATTACGTTGGGATCGAACCCTATCTCCTGTCCTTTGTAGTCCAGTTCACTAACCACTGAGCTATCGCGGCTCCCGGGGAGACACATAATAATAATAAATCAACACATAACTGGAGTCGACAATCTCCACATACTGAGGGACATAATGGAGAGGAGATCAAACAGAAAAGTGCTGAACCAACTTGGAGATAGTGACCACAGACCAGTCAAACTTTCAGTGGCTCTTGCTCACAAACAGGAGTGGCAAATACCTCTTCCCCGCTGGAACTATAAGAGAGCAGATTGGGCAAAGTTTGCCAGGCTCTCTGATGCATATACTGCGCCTATCAACACCCACGAAAAGAATGTCAATAATATGGTGGTTGGTTGCGTTCGCCCGATGACTAAAGTATTTTAGAGTATCATGGTAGACTAGAATATTCCTCTTCATCATCCGCCCTTACAAGGACGTAGTGGACATGTCTGCGTTGTGTTGGTGTTTACAGTATAACTGTTATATTTGCGCCTTTCGACCCAACACATCCGACTTCAGCACATTTTTTAGTTCCGGGTTGTCTTCCCTCTTCGATCCCTGCACGCTTGGCCAGACTAAACAGGTTAGTCTGTTACTGGAGGCACCGCGGAGAAGTGGAGCAGGGTCTGGATGGTCAATAATTTGATAGTGCGGTTAACAAATGGAATCCTGAAAGCTGCTAAAGAATCCATTCCAAGCAAGAAGAAACTACAAGCCATACTGGAACAAGGAAATACAAAGACTAGAAGAGAACTGGACTCTGCCAGAGAACTAGCTGAAATATCACGCAGCACAGAGAGCAACATTGCCTACAAAGCAGCCTATGCCAAATACAGACGTGAGGTCATGATATCAGCAAGACAGAGCTGGATAGACAAAACAGAGAGCCTTAATCTAGACAAAAATGGTCATAAACTATGGAAACTTGCGAAAGCTCTGAGCGACGAAAACAACTGCCGACCTTCAATATCATTAGCACACAATCAGAACATCCTCACAGGCAAAAGGGCAGCAAATCTACTGATAGAAACTTACAAAAACATTAGTAGAATAAACATTCCAATAGACAAACAGAAAGTTGCAAGACAGGAAAACCAAGATGCAAAACACATGCCTTTAGCACCAGAAGAGCATCAGACGACCATTTTTACCACAACTGAATTAGATGTTGCCCTTAAAGGATTGAAGCTCAAAAGTTCCCCTGGTAAAGATGGAATCTCCAACGAAATGCTCCTAAATCTGGGACCGAAAGCCAAGGGCCAGCTTCTAAGGATAATAAATGCTAGCTGGAAGAGAGGTCATGTGCCGGCAATCTGGAAAGAAGCTATTATGGTGCCCATCCTCAAGCATGGAAAAGACCCACTAGACCCAAGTAGCTACAGACCAATTAGCCTACTGAGCTGCCTGAGTAAACTCATGGAAAGGTCACCTTTGTCTATGTCCCTGGACATGCGGGAGGACGGGGAAATGAAAGAGCGGACAGGTTGGCTAGCTGTGCTGTCGTTGAGGACGGGCAACCAATAGATCGGGTGGACATCATCAATGCCCTCCGAGATGTGGGAAGAGCACAGGACTTCGACAAACACAGATCCACGTCACTTCTTCGGATGATGGAAATGGTAGTTAAGATGGGCACAGCCAGAAATGAGAAACTTAGTGGCCGTATAAGAAGACTTATCAACCAACACAGAACTGGAGTCGTCAGTCGCTGGACACTGAGGGAATTGCTGAGGAGGGGATCTGAGCACCTATGGACATGTTCGGAGTGCAATGATGATGACCCGCAAATAACTCAATAGCAATAACAATAACTCATGGAAAGGCTGGTTAACAGAAGACGTATATGGCATTTGGAGACAAAACAACAAATCGTACCACAACAAAGTGGCTACCGTCAACACAGATCAACTGAAGACCTGGTAACCTACATTGCACAGGAAATAGATGATGCTCTACAAGAAAAGAAACACACACTGGCAGTGTGGGTCGACATGGAGAAGGCTTTTGATAGGGTTTGGCGAGAGGGTTTAAAGAACAAGCTTTGTTCAAAGACTTGGCATCCAGGGTCGTTTATTCAATTGGTCTCTCAATACCTTCAGGATAGAACGGCCAGAGTACAAGGTCAACTAAGTAAGAAGGTCACAATCGAACGAGGTGTCCCACATGACAGAGTCTTGTCCCCTACACTCTTTTTAATTTTCATAAATGACATCGTAATGGACATTCCACTCAGAATACACTCAGCAGATGATCTGGCGTTATGGGCTCGCGAGGAAAGTATGTCGATGGCTGGATCCAGGATGCAAGATGCCCCAGGTGAACCTGAAAAATGGACGAACACCTGGTTCTTACCAATTAACGGAAAAAAACTACATATACAATTTTCAGCCTGTCAAGAAACACACTCTCTGCAAACTTGAAGATAAAAGACCATACACTCCATATTGATCAAAACCCAACATATCTTGGCGTCACCATGAATCGCAGAATGACTTGGAAAAATGAGATAGAGCAAGAAAAAAAGCCAGAAAACGAACAAATATTATTAGGAAATTGGCAGGAACGGACTGGGGAGCAGACAGCAATATTTTGAAGAGACTATACGTAGGAAGAGTCAGACCAGTCCTAGAGTATGGAGTCACAGCCTGGGCTATGGCTTCCTAATTACACCTTAGCAAAATTAACAGATCACAGAACCAAGCTGCCCGTATCATCACTGGTGTTATGAAATCTACACCTATCAAGACTCTAGAAACAGTAACAGGTTTACAACCCTTAGATGATAGACGGGTCACTAAAGTATTGCAACATGCGGAGAAATAAAGAAGGCTCCTTAGTCACACCATGTACCAAAGAATAACTGGTTTCGGAATTGTACGACTAAAGAGGAGCAACTTCGCTTCAATCGCCAATGAACTAACTACTAGAGACCCAGTACTTTCCCAAACAATACCGAAATCCTTGGGCCTATCTGATATGTCTCCTCATGGGAAACATAAAATACCAGAACTTAAGGAAAATATAACAGGAATCATGAAAAGGCACCTAATCAGACAGAGAAAGAAAACACGTAGCAGAAAAACACATACACGATACCTACCCACAGGACTCTTGGTCCCACATATACACAGATGGCTCTGCTACAAATGCCAATGCCACCAGAAATGGAGGGGGTGGTGTGTTCTTGACGCTGTATAACCAGGACGAGATCACCAAGTCAATAGCTACTGGGAAATTCTCAAACAACTTTAAAGCAGAAACTGAGGCCATCAGAGATGCTGCAACACTGGCTACTCAACACAAAAATAACATGCACAATAAATTGGTGATTCTGACTGATGCACTGTCAGTACTATCAGCTCTAAAAAGCCTCAAAAACAATGAACTAGATGACTTGAGAACAGCCCTGGACCAACTATGCAATAACTTCCAGAGAATAGTCATTCAGTGGATACCATCACACTGTAATATACACGGGAACGAACGCACAGACAAATTAGCTAACGAGGGAGGGAGATTACCACAAGTGAACCATCCGCTCAGTTATGACGAAGCCAAATCCATCCTCAAAGGTCAGTTCCATGAAAAATGGAAACGAGAACACCAAAAGTATAACGAGAGGGACGGATACCATCAACTATCAAGGAGGGATCAAGTCATCATACTTCGCCTACGCACTGGCCACAATAGAATGAGAAATCACCTGTTCACCAAATTCAAAATAGGTACAACCAGCCTATGCCACTGTACACTGGATAACATGACAACAAAACATGTTCTACAGGATTGCCCCCAGTACACAGACCTGAGAAGAGCAATGTGGTCCACACCCACCTCCCTGGAAGAGAAACTATATGGGACAATTGAATCATTTAAAGAGACAGCTAACTTCATGAGAGAGTCTAGAATCCTTCTCTGATTGAGTCCTGGTCGCAGAGAGAGAGAGAGAGAGAGAGAGAGAGAGAGAGAGTGAGAGAGAGAGAATCCCGTTAGAGTCAAGTGTTTTTTTTCTATCGGGGGTGAAATAAAAACTTTTACCCGAACACCACGTGGCGACTGCCCTGACAAGCTGCCTTTAATTTCCGGTCCTATAATTCCCCCTCTTCCCCCTCGACTCCAGTTCTTGGACAAAAAATAACTAATGATAGTTTTTTTAACGGTCCGTAGACTAAACTAAACTAAACTAAACTAAACTAAACTAAACTAAACTAAACTAAACTAAACTAAACTAAACTAAACAAATAGTGTTTTTGTAATTTTTCTGACCAGTAGTTCTCAACATAATTCGAGTTTTTGTTTCCGTTTGTGTACACAAGTAACAGTTGGTCCCATGAAGCTCGTTGAAAGATTTACTAGATCTGCTATAGCCTTATAATGTTTTATGAGATGAGACTAGCGTATACGATTTCCCAGGCATGTGTTCTGCTCCGCCTAGCCCAGAAACTAAAATAGTCAACACAGCTGTGGAAGTTGTTCAAACTGACAATCACTCGACGCCACGTGGCAGGTTTTCCCCATCCTGTTTTCTATATTCTTGATATCAGTTTGATACCTTGAGCGCACAACCTGGCAACTGCTCGCGTCCTCTCCTTGTATTATCGTGTTGTATGAAATCAAAGGAAAGAAATATAATAACGGGATTGGAGAAGATAATAGAAAGATGGACAGAATATATCAGTCATCTCTATGATGATGAAAGACCAGAGCTAAACAATTCAAACAAAGACACAGGCCCATCAATAATGCAGGGTGAAGTGGAGGACGCAATTCAACACATGAAAAGAGGCAAAGCTCCAGGTCCCGACAATATAACAATCTAAGAGATAAATGCATTAGGAGAGCTGGGAGTACAAGTCATAACAAAATTACTCAATGACATATATAACACTGGACACATACCCGAAGATCTGCTAAAATCTATCTTTATAGCCATAGCGAAGAAGTCGGTATCCAGGTAGCCATACCGGTATGGCACATAATGATGATGATTATCATCGTGTGCCGTGTTGTAGACGTACACTCGATGTACACTCGCCTGTCGACCTGAAGGTTCTAGGTTCAAATGCCACTTATGGTAACACTTTTCTGTAAACTAACGGCTCTTGGAGTCAGTCCGATCTCTTTTGGGGGCCTCGGTAGCCTAGTTGGGAAAACCACCCGACTGGACTACCGACGTTCGGACAACCCGTGTTCGATTCCCGCTGGGAGCAGTGTGAGTTGTACTCGTGGTAGGAAAAAAAAAATACCCCCACGGTCGACCCAGCCGTTGGCAGAAATGGGTACCAGGGTAATTACACTGGGAAGGTGAGCTCAGTCATTGTTGATTGTAGTAGATTCCGTCAGTCATTGTTGATTGTAGTAGCTTCCGTCAGTCATTGTTGATTGTAGTAGCTTCCGTCAGTCATTGTTGATTGTAGTAGCTTCCGTCCGTCATTGTTGATTGTAGTAGCTCCCGTCAGTCATAGTTGATTGTAGTAGCTTCCGTCACTCATCGTTGATTGTAGTAGCTCCCGTCAGTCATCGTTGATTGTAGTAGTTTCCGTCAGTCATTGTTGATTGTAGTAGCTTCCGTCAGTCATTGTTGATTGTAGTAGCTTCCGTCAGTCATTGTTGATTGTAGTAGCTTCCGTCAGTCATTGTTGATTGTAGTAGCTTCCGTCAGTCATTGTTGATTGTAGTAGCTTCCGTCAGTCATTGTTGATTGTAGTAGCTTCCGTCAGTCATTGCTGATTGTAGTAGCTTCCGTTAGTCATTGTTGATTGTAGTAGCTCCCGTTAGTCATTGTTGATTGTAGTAGCTTCCGTCAGTCATTGTTTATTGTAGTAGCTTTCGTCAGTCATTGTTGATTGTAGTAGCTCCCGTTAGTAATCGTTTATTGTAGTAGCTTCCGTCAGTCATTGTTGATTGTAGTAGCTCCCGTTAGTCATCGTTGATTGTAGTAGCTTCCGTCAGTCATTGTTGATTGTAGTAGCTCCCGTTAGTCATCGTTGATTGTAGTAGCTTCCGTCAGTCATTGTTGATTGTAGTAGCTTCCGTCAGTCATTGTTGATTGTAGTAGATCCCGTCAGTCATTGTTGATTGTAGTAGCTTTCGTCAGTCATTGTTGATTGTAGTAGCTCCCGTCAGTCATTGTTGATTGTAGTAGCTTTCGTCAGTTATTGTTGGTTGTAGTAGCTTCCGTCAGTCATTGTTGATTGTAGTAGCTTCCGTCAGTCATTGTTGATTGTAGTAGCTCCCGTCAGTCATAGTTGACTGTAATAGCTTCCGTCAGTCATAGTTGACTGTAGTAGCTTCCGTCAGTCATAGTTGACTGTAGTAGCTTCCGTAAGTCATAGTTGACTGTAGTAGCTTCCGTCAGTCATCTTTGACTGTAGTAGCTTCCGTCAGTCATAGTTGACTGTAGTAGCTTCCGTCAGTCATAGTTGACTGTAGTAGCTTCCGTCAGTCATAGTTGACTGTAGTAGCTTCCGTCAGTCATAGTTGATTGTAGTATCTTCCGTCAGTCATCTCTGACAATTGAATTGCAGTGCCTCTGTGAAATGCTATATTTTTCCTTTTCTTTCTCCGTGTATTCTCTTTTTCTATGAATCTGTCTTCTTCTTGTTTGAGTTGGAGCTTTAGAGTGTGTTTGCAAAGATTGCGGCATACAGCTATTTCTTCTCAGGCTGCAGGGTTTACGTTCAGAGTCATCTTGTTTAGTTTACACACGTCTACAAATCGAAATTTTGGGCAACCTCTAGTTCTTTTGTCATCTGCCAGTTGCCCATAAAGTAGTTTGTGAACTAGGACAAAGTTCAGCTAGTTACTGAGTTAAATGCTCCGTGCACACCGTGAGCTGTGCGTTTCTCTCTATCTGCGATCAGGACTCAATCAGAGTAGGATTTCAGACTCTCACATGAAGTCAGCTGTCAGGTTAAATGTGTTGATCGCCCCCACAAACAGAACATCACAATTAGAGTCTGCCAGATCCACTCTGATTGAACACCCGTTAAAACGTTGCACTGTGTTCTGCGCCAGTGGCCCAGTGCATCCGATTTCAGCCAGCATTTTATTCAGGTTTGCTTTCCTTAGCCTTTGATTGTCCCCAATCTTACTGCAAGGCAGCGGATTGTCTTTCCTGTAGCTGTGAGTTTCATCCGATTTGATCGTGTTTCGATATTCCGATTGTTTACGATGAATGATGATATCGTATAACGGGGAACAGATGGCTGTGTTAACTTTCTGTGCGGTTTCGTAGTATGTCTTTTGGCGTGTGCTGAGACTACTATGATGGGGACTGCATCTACCTTTCTTTGTTTGGGAGATGAGATATTCATTTGGATGATTCCACTGGCACGGGCGGTTGAGCAATTATGGATTTTAATTCGTTTGCAGTGATACCGAGGCCTTCAATAACCATAACCATCAGCCGGTGTCAATGTCCAAGTCTTTGGGTGGGGTCATGTTGCTTTTTGGCGGTTTTCAACACTGAAAAAAGGTATTGGTGGCACACAGTGAACAACATTCTCTGAACATTATCATTCCATTTCTCAATACCATGATGACCTATGCATGATGGCCATGAATGATGGTCAGATCCAATGCGTGCATTCACATCGCCCAGCACGTAAAGTTGTTCTAGTTTAGGGATTGAATCCAATGTAATTTAGAGCATCTCGTAAAATT
The DNA here is from genome assembly GCA_032433765.1 of Megaustenia siamemsis. NCBI lineage: Eukaryota > Metazoa > Mollusca > Gastropoda > Stylommatophora > Ariophantidae > Megaustenia > Megaustenia siamemsis. Next base: position 54,281,769 of record JAVIAB010000091.1, read on the forward strand.
TATCTTGATCCTCTGTAAAGTAAAAGTAAAGAGCCCCCGTCACGCCAAGTGGCGTATAGCGAAATATGGTGTCAGTGACCATACATTTTACAGACCTTCAGCACATGATTTTTGGGGTAATGTGGTCGGTATTACGCTCGTACCGCTTTACTTTCCCAGAAAAAATTCCGGTACCCATTTAAGGTTGGGTGAACCCGGAAGCCGTCGGTTGGGACCGAACCCTACATCTTGTCCTTTGTAGTCCAGTTCACTAACCACTGAGCTATGGCAGCTTTTTATCCTCTGTGGTTGCTGCCATTGTTGGTGCATAGGCGCTGATGATGTTGATTGGTCCAGCTCTTGAATGGGTTTTAGTTTTATTATATGTTCTGACGTACTATTTGGGGTGTCTATAGAATGTATGAGTTTATTGTGCACAGAAAAACCCATTCCATGTTGGCGAGGATGCTCAGGTTTTAGCCCATGTCAGAAAAAAAGAATAATTTTACTTCATGACTGAACTACAATCTGCAAGCCTTGTTTGCTGAAGGGCTACAATATCACCATTTAGTCTTTGCAACTACATGTCGATGAGGGCTGTTTTCCCGATGTTTTCTACATTCGTGAGGTTGGTATTATTTAATACAGGACACATGGTCCTAACACATGGGACGAGTATGAGAGATGGCGTTTTTTTAATGCTGTGTCCTAACGTTCCATATGCCGAGTATGAGAGATGGTGTCTTCCTTCTGCTGTGTCCTAACGTTCCATGTACCGAGTATGAGAGATGGTGTCTTCCTTCTGTGGTCCTAACGAGAATGAAGCCGACGTTGCTGTTTGCTTGCTGCTGTAACACTTCATACTTTAATACCGAACACTTACTGTTTTGACAAAAGAGGTCGGATTCGATCCTGATCGACGGCTTCCAGGTTCACCCAGTCTAAAATGGGTACCGAATTGTTTCTGGGAAAGTAAAGCAGCACGAACGTAATATCGTCCACATTACCCCAAAAATCACGCGCTGAAGATCTGTAAAATGAAAAGATGATTAGAAGCCACAGAGATGGGATTTCTCAGAAGAATGTTGAAAGTTCCATGGACAGCTAAAAAGACCAATGAGGAAATTCTCAAAGAGGCCAACACAAAAAGGGAACTCCTAAAAAACATCAAAAAGAAACAATCAACATTTTTCAGGCACATCATGAGAAGAGGAAAGTTGGAATACATGGTTACAATTGGCAAAATACAAGGAAAGAGAGATCGCGGACGACAAAGAGAGAAAATACTGGATAGCTTGGTGTCATGGCTTGGAAAACAGTCAACAACAGAACTGATAAGATGCACTATAGATAGAAAATTGTGGAAGGACATGATCGCCTACGCCAACGGGTATGGCACATGATGATGATGGTCTGTAAAAATGATGGTCACTAACATCATATTTCCTATACAACACTTGGCGTGACGCGGCGCTTTATTTTTTTTTATTTTTTTACTTACTATTTTATACTTAATACAATTTTCTTTTTGTTTCCCATTTCTTTTCCTCTCTCTCTCTCTCTCTCTCTCTCTCTCTCTCTCTCTCTCTCTCTCTCCCACCACTTTCTCTATCTCTCTCTCTCTCCATCTCTCTGTCTGTCTCGTATTTTCATTCTTCGATCTCTGTAGTTCTGTCTACTCACTGCACGATCTAATGAGCATCGATTACATTCGAAGTCCTCTATGTCTGCTCAATCGATTTTCAGGTACGTTTTCTCACCTGTAGCTTGCCACACCTGCACTCGTTAATTGTGTCAATCCTCGCGTGGTCGACCCATTCCCAGGCGCCTCTCTCGTGATCAAATCAATCAATGAACGGACTCAATTAAGAAGTGTCTTTCTCTAATTCTTGCTCCTCTCTCAAGTTCTTTCTCTAATTTCTGGTTTTTTTTTTTTTAATCTCTTATATTACTTTAGTTGAAGCTGTCATCATAACAATCCAGGTAAACCCATATGTGCTGATCAATTGATTATAGTTTGTACATATAGATGGTTCCTATAGCTTGCTGGCTGTGCACATATCTAGCTTTCCTTAGCATGCTGTTTTTCCTACCGTCACGACTATTGTATTCGTCTCAGACAAAGTTAAATATTGACACTTCAGCCACATGAAAGCCGCGTTGGCTCAGTGGTTAGTGAACTGGACTGATCGATGCGGGTTCACCCAGCCTTTAATGGGTACCGGCTTTTTTCCGGAAAAATAAAGCGGCACCGGCGTAATACCGACCACATTACCCAAAAAATCATGTGCCGAAGGTCTATAAAAATTATGGTCACCAACACCATATTCCGTTAGGCACTTTACTTTTTTTTTTTATTTATTTATTTTTTTTTTTTTTAACTTCCATACAGACTTGCGCCCCAGACTGCTGAACATATACTTCAACACTGTGCTGAGTTCATTCATTGAGTGCCGTCTCCACATCGAATGTTGGCTACCATAAAGCGCCATTTTACTCTGCCTCATGTCTTGTTGGTGCACGTTGTCATTGATTCATCTGACCACCTTTTGAAGTTATCGGTCAACTTTAGTCTTGGTCTGCCTCTGCTTCGTCTGCCATGTACCTTCCGTTCCAAAGATTACTTTTAGAATGGTATTATGTCTCTCCGCATATCCAACAAATTTAAGTTGTTTTTTTCGAGTTGTGTTAATTAGTTATTTAAAAAAAAATACTGGTTATAGTTATGGAAGGCCCCGGTATCACTGTAAACGAATTAAAATCCATAATTGTTCAACCGCCCGTGCCAGTGGAATCATCAAAATTACTAACTCATCTCCCAAACAAAGAAAGGTTATTGTAGTCTCCATCATAGCAGTCCCAGCACACGCCAAAAGACATAATACCATTGTAGACTGGATTATAGTGCACTGAGTAAAACCCTTTGGCCCATGGATACAAGACTAAAAAGAAAGTTCCCTCCACGCCGTGCTGGGCGTATGGGGAATATGGTGTTAGTGACCATATTTTGTTATGACATGGCAAATTTTTGGCTGATGTGGTCGGTATCACGACAGCCAGCCTTTACTTCTCAGGAAACATCTCCCCATGTACCCTTTTTTAGAGGCTGGGTGAACCCCGGAGCCTAGTAAGTCCGTCACTGATGTGAATCGAACCAGGACCCTGATGCTCAGGAAGCGAGCAGATACAACACAACAGACAATATTATATAGGTCACTGCAATAATTAAAACAAAGGTAATATTTATACAGGAAACGACATTGCAGATATAGACAATACTTCAGGCAAATAACGATAGAGATAGATAGTTAGACAGACAGACAGACAGACAGACAGACAGACAGACAGGCAGGCAGGCAGGCATACAGACAGACAGACAGATAGATAGATAGATAGATAGATAGATAGATAGATAGATAGATAGATAGATAGATAGATAGATAGATAGATAGATAGATAGATAGTTAGATAGATAGATAGATAGATAGATAGTTAGGTAGGTAGGTAGGTAAGTAGATAGGTAAGTAGGTAGGTAGGTAGGTAGACAGATAGATAGATAGACAGGTAGATAGATAGATATATAGATAGATAGATAGATAGATAGATAGATAGATAGATAGATAGATAGGCAGGAAGGTAGGTAGGTAGGTAGATGGATAGATAGATAGATAGATATGTAGGTAGGTAGGCAGATAGATAGATAGATAGATAGATAGATAGATAGATAGATAGATAGATAGATAGATAGATAGATAGATAGATAGATAGATAGATAGATAGATAGATAGATAGATAGATAGGCAGGAAGGTAGGTAGGTAGGTAGATGGATAGATAGATAGATATGTAGGTAGGTAGGCAGATAGATAGATAGATAGATATATAGATATATAGATAGATAGATAGATAGATAGATAGATAGATAGATAGATAGATAGATAGATAGATAGATAGATAGATAGATAGATAGATAGATAGATAGATAGATAGATAGATAGATAGATAGATAGATAGATAGATAGATAGATAGATAGATAGATGAAAGGATGGATATATGAATGACGCACGGACAGTCGGACATGTATGACAGACGGCTGGTGGATGGTTGGATTAACTTACTACTGAATGACTAACTGATGGACAGACATATAGACACGCATGTTGTCAATTAAAACAAAGAAGCAACAAGTACAACGGACCCTGTAATACCGGAGCCACCCCCAGGGGTATCCGAGCAAGCCCCGTTACCTCTTCCATGTCAATCATTTGCGGAAAGTAGGCGTGGCGTATCCAAAAATAGCCAGAAACGTTTTGAGAAGCGAGGCACGCGTGTCTTCCCATCACTGAATGGGGCACACATCTTTGGAAACTTTGGAACTGGTTTTCAATTCTCTAACAGAATGTGTTTGAAAATGGATATTCGCTTCGTTTTGTTTGTAAAATTTTAGTAATAAATGGGAAATAAAGTTTTCTCCTTTTGATGCAATTATTTTTAAAACTAAAATTCAACACCAAGGATGCTCTGTTGCTGTTGATTGAATCTTCGTGAATATTATTTTAGCGCGCCGCCATCGAAAACTTTTAACAAGTGTCAATATTTAGAACAAGAAGTTCTGTGGACTTGTGAACACTCGGGGAATTTTTAATTCAGGTGACCTCATTCTCCTGCTCGGACTATTTCTAGAAGACAGGAGTATGGCGCAACTCACGAGCTAGTAGTAGTAGCAGTGGTGTCTGAACTGGAAAAACAAAAACAAATTTGTAAATCTTTTGTTTTTTAAACCTCCAGAGAAAGGCTTTCAATGTTAATTTGAAAATTAATGTTATTTTGAAGGATTCAATGTTTGTTTGTTTAATTAATTGTATAGATTTATATTGTTGTTCTTTTTTTGTGTGTGTGGAGATTACCGTCAGGTAAAGTCAGGAAAGCGATTTGAGCATAAATTTACTCTTCTTCTACTTTCCTTCCTCATCTGCCTTTCAGCGTCGAGAGGAGATATAATTTGCGGTCATTTGCTCTTAAGTTTGCTTCTGCTGCTCTTATGTTTTCCAGTGCTTCTAATATTCCGTCAGTCCATCTTTTTCGTGATCGGCCCTAGGGTCAGGTTTACCCGTTTATAGAGGGCTCGTGTTGTGTTTTGATCACTCTGCCTCGCACTGTCCGGAACACATATGATGCTTCTATATAGAAGTACCGTGAACGATTTATACAGATGGTGTATAGTTAATTAAACCAGTGACGTAGGGCGCACATTATTTTGTCATTAACATCAACATTTCAAACGTGGAAGTCTGTGATCGTTTTTACTGAAGTGATCATTTCCAGCTCTGCAGATTAAGCACCTATTTTTACAACTCGGTTGACTTTAGCGTCTGAATTAAAGAACGTGCAACAATAATAAGATCATAAGACCATCACGCTTCAACTACTTCATTTTGATGCAGTGGCGTAGTTAGGAGCAGAGGGATAGGGCTGAGGGTGCAAAGGTAGCAAAACATTCTTCTTTCTTTCAATTCACTGTGGAGAATAAAACATAAAAGTAAGATACCCCCCCTCACGTCAAGTTGCGTATAGGGAATATGGTGTTAGTGACCATAAATTTTACAGACCTTCGGCACATGATTTTTGGGGTAATGTGGTCAGTATTACGCCCGTGCCGCTTTACTTTCCCAGAAAAAACAATCAGGTACCCATTAAAGGCTGGGTGAACCCGGAAGCCGTCGGTTGGGATCGAACCCTACCCTTATTCATTGTAGTCCAGTTCACTAACCACTGAGCTATCGCGGCTCCCACTGTGGAGAATAGGTCTCCAACAAATGCTTTCAAGGCCGTTCTGTTTCTTGCCATTCTTTTAAGATCGCCCCATGTCTTCCCCTATCTTCTCTATCTCTGCTTCCACCTGCATTCTCCAAGTATATTTTGGCCTTCCTCTTTGTCTCCTCACTTGAGGATTTTATTTTGTTAAAAATGAGCTTGTCGTGTGTAACTCTCAGTTGGCTTCCTTGGTGTGTATCCTTTCAAACGACATGGACTTTGTCTCTAGTAATTTTCTTGCACTTTCCTCTGATAGTCAGTAAATTTGTCCTGCCATTTCTATCCTTTTACTCTGCGCAAACATCCATTAATAAAAGTCGGCATTTCGTGACTGTCAATTTTGTTGCTCTCCATGTTTCACATGCACGTAACAGGACTTGGGAAAAAATTCTTCTTCTTTTCTACGCCATGTGAAGCATAGGTCTTCAACAAAAACTTTAGACGCCATGTGAAGTATAGTTCTTCAACATACACTTTAGACGCCATGTGAAGCATAGGTCTTCAACAAAAACTTTTCAAGCTGTTCTGTTTCTTGCCGTTCTTTACACTCATAGCACTCATAGTGCTCATACTCATAGTGCTCATGTTGATAGTGCTCATGCCCATAGTGCTCATGCTCATAGTGCTCATACACATAGTGCTCATCGTGTTCATGCTCATAGTGCTTACTCATAGTACTCATGCTTATAATGCTCATAGTGCTCAAACTCATAGTGCTCATGCTCATAATGCTCATGCACTCATAGTGCTCATGCTTATAATGCTCATAGTGCTCACACTCATTGTGCCCATAAGCATATTGCTTATATTTATAGTGCTCGCACTCATAATGCTCATGCTCATAGTACTCACACTCATACTCATAGTGCTCAAACTCATAGTGCTATACTCATAGTGCTCATTCGCATAGTGCTTATGCTCATAGTGCTCAAACTCATAGTGCTCATGTTGATAGTGTTCAAGCTCCTAGTGCTCACACACATAGTGCTCATGCTCATAGTGCTTACTCATAGTGCTCATGCTTATAATGCTCATAGTGCTCATTCTCATAGTGCTCATACTCATAGTTGCTCATACTCATAGTTTCTCATACTCATGGTGACCATACTATTAGTTCCCATAGTGTCTATACTCATAGTGCTCATACTTATGGTGCCCATACTGTTAGTTCCCATAGTGTCTATACTCATAGTGCTCATACTTATGGTGCCCATACTATTAGTTCCTATAGTGTCTATACTCATAGTGTTCATACTTATGGTGCCCATACTATTAGTTCCCATAGTGTCTATACTCATAGTGCTCATACTTATGGTGCCCATACTATTAGTTCCCATAGTGTCCATACTCATAGTGCCCATACTCATAGTTTCTATAGTGCCCATACTATTAGTTCCCATAGTGTCTATACTCATAGTGCTCATACTTATGGTGCCCATACTATTAGTTCCCATAGTGCCCAAACTCATGGTGCCCATACTCATAGTTCCCATAGTGCTTAGACGCATAGTGCTTATACTCATAAGTACTGAAGATGGCTAATACACGAACTCTGTTGCATTTTTTCTTTGACCCTATAAAATTGAATCTCTCGTTTAGCTTTGGCGTTCCACTTATCTATTTATTTAAAAAAAAAATTTGTCAGGGCTCTGCTAGGACGATAGAGTTGTCCATTCTAGAGGTACTGCATTGTTAAATGTTAGATACCAGCAGTCTCAATATTTTGTTAAATGTTAGATACCAGCAGTCTCAATATTTTGTTAAATGTTACATACCAGCAGTCTCAATATTTTGTTAAATGTTACATACCAGCAGTCTCAATATTTTGTTAAATGTTACATACCAGCAGTCTCAATATTTTGTTAAATGTTAGATACCAGCAGTCTCAATATTTTGTTAAATGTTACATACCAGCAGTCTCAATATTTTGTTAAATGTTACATACCGGCAGTCTCAATATTTTGTTAAATGTTACATACCAGCAGTCTCAATATTTTGTTAAATGTTAGATACCAGCAGTCTCAATATTTTGTTAAATGTTACATACCAGCAGTCTCAATATTTTGTTAAATGTTACATACCAGCAGTCTCAATATTTTGTTAAATGTTACATACCAGCAGTCTCAATATTTTGTTAAATGTTAGATACCAGCAGTCTCAATATTTTGTTAAATGTTAGATACCAGCAGTCTCAATATTTTGTTAAATGTTACATACCAGCAGTCTCAATATTTTGTTAAATGTTAGATACCAGCAGTCTCAATATTTTGTTAAATGTTACATACCAGCAGTCTCAATATTTTGTTAAATGTTACATACCGGCAGTCTCAATATTTTGTTAAATGTTACATACCAGCAGTCTCAATATTTTGTTAAATGTTACATACCAGCAGTCTCAATATTTTGTTAAATGTTACATACCAGCAGTCTCAATATTTTGTTAAATGTTACATACCAGCAGTCTCAATATTTTGTTAAATGTTACATACCAGCAGTCTCAATATTTTGTTAAATGTTACATACCAGCAGTCTCAATATTTTGTTAAATGTTACATACCAGCAGTCTCAATATTTTGTTAAAAGTTAGATACCAGCAGTCTCAATATTTCGAGACATTCCACGACCGCCACCTTGTCTGTTTGTACACACGCTGTACACGGGAAAACCAACTGCAAAGCGAAATATTTCTACTTCTTCATCTGTACCCGTTAAGTGAATGTGCCGTCTCGCCATGACGTCTGAGCCATTCGACCCGACACATCCGTCTTGGACGTGGGTAGATTTCTAATCTAGCAATTTCTATCGTTCATCATCATCATTATGTGCCATACCGGCTGGCGTAGTCAACATCAAAGTCAATCATGTCCTTCAATAATCTTCTATCTACAGTGCATCCTATCAGTTCTGTTCTTGACTGTTTTCCATGCCATGACACCAAGCTATCCAGTATTTTCTCTCTTTGTCGTCCGCGATCTCTCTTTCCGTTTATTTTGCCAGTTGTAATAAAGTATTCCAACTTTTCTCTTCTCATGATGTGCCCAAAAAATGTTCATTGTTTCTTTCTGATGTTCTATCGTTCAGCGGCCAATTTTTACCTACTCTTTGTTACTTTAATATACTTTTAACGTGCGCAGAGCGAACATAGGAACTCCTGTTTTTTTTCGCCATTATCTGAGAAGGCTAGAGATCGAGTCTTGCTGCCCAGAGAGCAGGAGAGAGTTAAGCCTCGAAGAAACAACGGATTTGAAGACCACAAATTCACACCGTCAGTGACGGGATTCACACCCAGAGCCTTCTTGTCCTGAGGTTGATATCTTACCTCCAGACCACCCAGTCCTCCGGAAGTGAAATGAGATTTGATTGGTTGTGGGCTGTTTACGTTGCCATCTCGAAACGCAATTCGATTTGCTCTTAGTTATGCTTTAGTTTCAATATCATTATTGGATGTAAGGTTTTGTTTTTTTTTGGGGGGGGGGGGAGTGGGGGGGGGTATAATTTTGATCAGTTATAGTTGTTCTTGTGCTCTAGCGATTGTTTTCTTTATGCAAGGCGCTGGATCCTGCTTCGGGCTGTCTGTTTTTTTTTCTGTTGTTGATTATTTGTGATTTTTTTTGTTTAGAGTGTTGTTACATAGCTCTTCCCCTGAAATGATTCGCTGATTTATCGCCTTGGAAGTTACCCTCCATAATAATGGCCATTTATTATTTGACTTCAGTAATAATTCACTGATTTCTGACGCAAGAAGTCAGCTATGAGTCGGCGATCATTCAAGCCCAGTTGCTGCTGGGCGTCATGGACCTGCTTGATCCGTGATTAAACATTAATATCATCAGCCATGGGAGGAGCCGTTTAGCAATATCTGAAGTTTATTAAAAAAAAATCGACATCAGTCTGCATCCTACGGTCTCCTCATACACGCACGCTATTGTTGCATCATCATCATCATCATCATCATCAAGTATCATGTCTGCTTGCGTAGGTGATCATGTCTCTCCACAACTTTTGATCTCGATTGTTATTTATCATTGTTGTTGTTGACCTCCTGCCAAGCCATTCTCTTAAGCTGTTTGGTATTTTTTTTTCTCTTTGCTTCCCTCTATCTCTTCGTCCATCAATTTTCCCAGTTGTTACAATATATTCCAGCTGTTCCCTTCTCGGGAAGACATTCTACAAGGCCAAAAAATGATGATTATTTTTTTTCCTAATAATGAAAATTAACTCTCTTTTTCTTTTGGCCTCTTTCATAACGTTTTCATTGTTCTTCTTAGCTGTCCATGGTATTCTCAACATTCTTCTGTAAAACTACATTTATACTGCTTCCAGTGCTCCTATCGTCCATGATTCACGTCCATATGTTAATATTGGCTCTACATAACATTTAAGGATTATTTTTCTTGTCGCTATTGTCAAAAATGGATTGCATAGTATCTTCCTCATTAAAAAAAAATCTGCTTTTGCCTGAGCCATTCTGCATCTCACCTCTGTTTTACATCTACCATCTGAGGTTAACATTGTTCCCAGATATTTAAATTGCTGTAGTTACAGCAACACACAATAAATAAATAATAAAACCACATCATTTCAAAATGATCAGCACTAGCAGCTGTAAATAAATAGCTCTCACTTAAAGGGATAATAATTCTACAGTAATGACAAACAAATCAATATTTATTAGGAAAAGCTCCGAGAGGAGACAAACGCAAATACATGCAACAATAGTGGTGTTATAATCATGTTTGCTTTGAGCTACTGTAATGCCTCTGTTCATTCTGTGACAATAATTCCGTCCGTTATAAATTTGTTACAAAGTAAAATCATTTATGAAGCAAAGAGGCGAAATAGTAGGATATTTTAATATTTATTTCCACACTTCTTCTTCTTCTTCTTCTTCTTCTTCTTCTTCTTCTTCTTCTTCTTCTTCTTCTTCTTCTTCTTCTTTTTTTCCTTCTTCTTCTTCTTCCTACTCCTCCTCCTCCATTTCATCTTCTTTTTCTTCTTCCTCCCCCTCTTCTTCTTCTTCCTCCACCAGCTCATCTTCTTCATTTTCTTTTTTCTCAACCTCCTCTTCTTCCTCCTCCTCCACTTCTTCCTCCTCCTCCTCTCCTTTCTCCTCCTCTCCTTCCCCCTCTTCTTCTTCCTCCTCCTCCTCTCCTTTCTCCTCCTCCGATTCTTCTTCTTCCTCCTCCACTTCTTCCTCTTCTTCTTCTTCTTCTTCCTCCTCCACTTCTTCCTCTTCCTCCTCCTCTTCTTCTTCTTCTTCCTCCTCCACTTCTTCCTCCTCCACTTCTTCCTCCTCCACTTCTTCCTCTTCCTCTTCTTCCTCCTCCTCCACTTCTTCCTCTTCCTCTTCTTCGTCTTCCTCCTCCACTTCTTCCTCTTCCTCTTCTTCTTCTTCTTCCTCCTCCACATCTTCCTCCTTCACTTCTTCTTCTTCCTCTTCCTCCTCCACTTCTTCCTCTTCCTCTTCTTCTTCCTCCTCCACTTCTTCCTCTTCCTCTTCCTCCTCCACTTCATCCTCTTCCTCTTCTTCTTCCTCCTCCACTTCTTCCTCTTCCTCTTCCTCCTCCACTTCTTCCTCTTCCTCTTCTTCTTCCTCCTCCACTTCTTCCTCTTCCTCTTCTTCTTCCTCCTCCACTTCTTCCTCTTCCTCCTCCACTTCCTCCTCCACTTCTTCCTCTTCCTCTTCTTCTTCCTCCTCCACTTCTTCCTCTTCTTCTTCCTCCTCCACTTCTTCCTCTTCCTCTTCCTCTCCTCCTCCACTTCTTCCTCTTCCTCTTCTTCTTCCTCCTCCACTTCTTCCTCTTCCTCTTCCTCTTCCTCCTCCACTTCTTCCTCTTCCTCTTCTTCTTCCTCCTCCACTTCTTCCTCTTCCTCTTCTTCTTCCTCCTCCACTTCTTCCTCTTCCTCTTCTTCTTCCTCCTCCTCCACTTTTTCCTCCTCCACTTCTTCCTCCTCCACTTCTTCTCTCTCTTCTTCTCTTCTCCTCCTTCTTCTTCTTCTTCCTCTTCCTCCTCCTGCTCTTCTTCTTCTTCCTCTTCCTCTTCTTCTTCCTCCTCCACTTTTTCCTCCTCCACTTCTTCCTCCTCCACTTCTTCCTCTTCTTCTTCCTCCTCCACTTTTTCCTCCTCCACTTCTTCCTCCTCCACTTCTTCCTCTTCCTCCTCCACTTCTTCCTCTTCCTCCTCCTCTTCTTCTTCTTCTTCCTCCTCCACTTCTTCCTCCTCCACTTTTTCCTCCTCCTCTTCTTCTTCCTCTTCCTCCTCCTCTTCTTCTTCTTCTTCCTCCTCCACTTTTTCCTCCTCCACTTCTTCCTCCTCCACTTCTTCCTCCTCCACTTCTTCCTCTTCCTCCTCCACTTCTTCCTCTTCCTCCTCCTCTTCTTCTTCTTCTTCCTCCTCCACTTCTTCCTCCTCCACTTTTTCCTCCTCCTTTTCTTCTTCCTCTTCCTCCTCCTCTTCTTCTTCTTCCTCCTCCACTTCTTCCTCCTCCACTTCTTCCTCTTCCTCCTCCACTTCTTCCTCTTCCTCCTCCACTTCTTCCTCTTCCTCCTCCACTTCTTCCTCTTCCTCTTCCTCCTCCACTTCTTCCTCTTCCTCCTCCTCTTCTTCTTCTTCTTCCTCCTCCACTTCTTCCTCCTCCACTTTTTCCTCATCCACTTCTTCCTCCTCCACTTCTTCCTCTTCCTCCTCCACTTCTTCCTCTTCCTCCTCCACTTCTTCCTCCTCCACTTCTTCCTCTTCCTCTTCCTCTTCTTCTTCTTCTTCCTCCTCCTCCACTTCTTCCTCCTCCACTTCTTCCTCTTCCTCTTCCTCTTCTTCTTCTTCTTCCTCCTTCTCCACTTCTTCCTCCTCCACTTCTTCCTCTTCCTCTTCCTCTTCTTCTTCTTCTTCCTCCTCCTCCACTTCTTCCTCCTCCACTTCTTCCTCTTCCTCTTCCTCTTCTTCTTCTTCTTCCTCCTCCTCCACTTCTTCCTCCTCCACTTCTTCCTCCTCCACTTCTTCCTCCTCCACTTCTTCCTTCTCCACTTCTTCCTCCTCCACTTCTTCCTCCTCCACTTCTTCCTCCTCCACTTCTTCCTCCTCCACTTCATCCTCCTCCACTTCTTCCTCCTCCACTTCTTCCTCCTCCTCTTCTTCTTTCTCCACCTGCAACTCTTTTTTTCTTGGTGACTACTACTCATATATTTTTGCATTTCATATTCTCTGATCCAAACCTCTTCCAGTTTCATGGTTGTAGCTCTTCTGAAATGTTTTTGAACATGTTTTTTTCCCCCCTCATCCGCTATTTATGTTAAAGACAATCTTACCAAATTTGTATTTTGTCCTCATGTTTGTCGAACTGCATTTGGTTAAGATGATAGTGGTTCTGTATCGCAAATTTGGAATAAAATTGAGAGATATCTCAGATAAGAGGTATCTGAGTAGAGCTGAGTATAGCAATGTAGAGTTTAGTATCTGAGTATAGCTGAGTATAGTTTCTATAAGCATTCACTAGCGGAATTATTCCTAGATTGTCTCTATAAACATTCACTAGCGGAATTATTCCTAGATTGTTTCTATAAACGTTCACTAGCGGAATTAGCGGAATTATTCCTAGATTGTTTCTATAAACATTCAATAGCGGAATTATTCCTAGATTGTTTCTATAAACATTCAATAGCGGAATTATTCCTAGATTGTTTCTATAAACATTCAATAGCGGAATTATTCCTAGATTGTTTCTATAAACATTCATTAGCGGAATTATTCCTAGATTGTTTCTATAAACATTCACTAGCGGAATTATTCCTAGATTGTTTCTATAAACATTCACTAGCGGAATTATTCCTAGATTGTTTCTATAAACATTCATTAGCGGAATTATTCCTAGATTGTTTCTATAAACATTCAATAGTGGAATTATTCCTAGATTGTTTCTATAAACATTCAATATCGGCATTATTCCTAGATTGTTTCTATAAACATTCAATAGCGGAATTATTCCTAGATTGTTTCTATAAACATTCAATAGCGGAATTATTCCTAGATTGTTTCTATAAACATTCAATAGCGGAATTATTCCTAGATTGTTTCTATAAGCATTCAATAGTGACATTATTCCTAGATTGTTTCTATAAGCATTAAATAGCGGCATTATTCCTGCATTGTTTCTATAAACATTCACTAGCGGAATTGTTCCTAGATTGTTTCTATAAGCATTCAATAGCGGCATTGTTCCTAGATTGTTTCTATAAACGTTCACTAGAGAATTATTCCTAGATTGTTTCTATAAACATTCAATAGCGGAATTATTCCTAGATTGTTTCTATAAACATTCAATAGCGGAATTATTCCAAGATTGTTTCTATAAACATTCATTAGCGGAATTATTCCTAGATTGTTTCTATAAACATTCAATAGCGGAATTATTCCTAGATTGTTTCTATAAACATTCACTAGCGGAATTATTCCTAGATTGTTTCTATAAACATTCAATAGCGGAATTCTTTCTAGATTGTTTCTATAAACATTCAATAGCGGAATTATTCCTAGATTGTTTCTATAAGCATTCAATAGCGGCATTATTCCTGCATTTTTTTCTATAAACATTCACTAGCGGAATTATTCCTAGATTGTTTCTATAAGCATTCAATAGCGGCATTATTCCTAGATTGTTTCTATAAACGTTCACTAGAGAATTATTCCTAGGTTGTTTCTATAAACATTCAATAGCGGAATTATTCCTAGATTGTTTCTATAAACATTCAATAGCGGAATTCTTTCTAGATTGTTTCTATAAACATTCAATAGCGGAATTATTCCTAGATTGTTTCTATAAGCATTCAATAGCGGCATTATTCCTAGATTGTTTCTATAAACGTTCACTAGAGAATTATTCCTAGATTGTTTCTATAAACATTCAAAAGCGGAATTATTCCTAGATTGTTTCTATAAGCATTCAATAGCGGCATTATTCCTAGATTGTTTCTATAAACGTTCACTAGAGAATTATTCCTAGATTGTTTCTATAAACATTCAATAGCGGAATTATTCCTAGATTGTTTCTATAAACATTCAATAGCGGAATTATTCCTAGATTGTTTCTATAAACATTCATTAGCGGAATTATTCCTAGATTGTTTCTATAAACATTCACTAGCGGAATTATTCCTAGATTGTTTCTATAAACATTCACTAGCGGAATTATTCCTAGATTGTTTCTATAAACATTCAATAGCGGAATTATAATTATTCATTATTATTTTCAGTAATTCTTTTGTAATGGCTGAATGAAATAAATTTTCTCTTTTTTTTAAAAAACTGAAGAAAAAAAATCATCAGAAAGTATATTTTCCTTTGTCCCCATAACAGTTATTTATTAGACCGTTTGAAGCCGGATATGTCGGGTCGAAAGGCGCAGTTATCGCAGCTTGCTCTAAACTGCGTCACAACGTAAATTACGTCAAATTAATGCCTTTTGATGGCGAGAGAGGAAGAGTGCACTCGTCAGGCGAGGGAAGAGGAGGGCTTTGTAATTTGGTGCTTTAGCGAGTGTCTAATAAATGGACAATGTGCCCTGATATTTTTTTGAAAGTTATGGTTGTTAGCGTGCTGGTCTGGCAGTAATGGTAACGTGGGAGGAGAGCCGGTGTTGTCATGCTTCATCCAGACCAGCAGAGCGCGGGTTCGAAACACGGTAGGGTGAAAAGAACAAAAATTGGCGGGGATGAAATTATGTGGAAATAAAAAAAAAAACAAGAGCACGATAATTACGTGACTACTGCACTGAACACTCGGCCTTTATTCTCGTGTCTTATAGGCCCAATTCTACCCAATGCACTATCCGACGCTCTCTAGTTGGGAACGGGCAAATAAATGCAATGCTGCGGTAAAGCTGGTAGCAGGAGCCAGTAGTGGGGTGTAACGTACACTTACAAGGTATAGTGACAGCTTTACAAAAAAGGAACACAAAAAATATTGACGTTTCGGCCTCAATGCGGCCTTCTTCAGAGAACGAGAATAACGACAACAAACGATGAAGCACAAATAAATTCTAATCCATCTAGGATGATTGGGACATATAAGTTAAGGAGAAGTGGAGATAAGAGTTAAGATAGGAAACATACTGCGGACACTGCGGAAGACAACCGAGAGTATTACACAACAGGCCTTTTTTGGAAATTCCAAGGGAAAAAAAAATATTATTGGAGAAGGCAGATGGAAGGAAGCAGAGATGAAGATGATGGGAAGGACATGCAATGATCTTAAACGAATTTCAAGAAACAGAAGGTCGTGGAAAGTGTTTGTTAAAGACCTATGCTCCACAGTGAGCTGAGAGTGTTTGTTGAAGACCTATGCTCCACAGGGAGTTGAAAGTGTTTGTTGAAGACCTATGCTCCACGTGCAGTTGAAAGTGTTTGTTGAAGACCTATGCTCTACAGTGAGCTGAGAGTGTTTGTTGAAGACCTATGCTCCACAGTGAGCTGAGAGTGTTTGTTGAAGACCTATGCTCCACGTGCAGTTGAAAGTGTTTGTTGAAGACCTATGCTCCACGTGCAGTTGAAAGTGTTTGTTGAAGACCTATGCTCCACGTGCAGTTGAAAGTTTTTGTTGAAGACCTATGCTCCAAAGGGAGCTGAAAGGTAGAAGTATTAATATTCGGCCGCTCATCAACGATTAGCTATAGGCCCAAGTCATCCGACTTATTTAGATAATTACTTTTCTGCGTCAGCTTGACTCAGCTGTGCTCGAATGGGATGTTCATGTTTACTTTAAACATTGACGGTGTCGTCTCTGTGTGGTGTTTGTTTTATGTTCACTGTTATAGTTGGACCTCACTTCATAGTTGCCTTTTAAGAATTTATTTGATTGGTCGAACATTTAAATATATGTTTTTAGAGAAGGACCGTGACATCAAGTCTGCTAGTTTAAATATCAAAAGTAATATTTAGAATAGAAATGTTGTGCGTGTTTGCGTGCGTGCGTGCGTGTGTGTGTATGTGTATGTGTATATGTATGTGCGAAGATGTCCTATGAATTTTGCCCCTTTCCTGATTAAGTAAGTAAAGTACACCCGTCACGCCAAGTAGCGTATAGGGAATATGGTGTTAGTGACCATACATTTTACAGCATATGATTTTTGGTTGATTATGATATGACCTGCAGCATATGATCTTTGAGGTAATGTGGTCAGTATTACGCCCGTGCCGCTTTACTTTCCCAGAAAAAAATCTGGTACCCATTTAAGGCTGGGTGAACCCGGAAGCCGTCGATTGGGATCGAACCCTAATTCTTGTGCTTTATAGTCCAGTTCACTAACAACTGAGCTCTCGCGGCTCCCCCTGATTAGAAGTGTCGGATATTTTTGTTTTTGGGACCGACATGACTTAGGGGTTCACCATGTTCCGTGGGATTTAAAGGCGGCATGGCGTTATACCGACCACATTATCCAAAATTTGCCTTGGTCATTGAGAAATGTGGTCACTAATACCACATTCCCTATGAAGACGTTGTGGGGGGAACTTTATTTTGTTTTCAACTGTGAATACTACATTCTCCCTACTGTGAACATTGATGTTTTCTGGAAGTGGTTTAATTTTGTGAGACCAAACAAAAATGTACATTTTTTAACTTAATTATTTTTGGTGATGGTTATTTTTAGTAGTCATCATCATCAAGTACCATGCCATATGGCGTAGGTGATCCTTGCTCTCCACAACTTTCGATCTCGACAGTTATGTATCATTTCTGTTGTTGACCTTCTGCCAAGACATTATCTTAAACTGTCTGATATCTTTTAAATTTGCTTCCCTCTATCTCTTCGTCCCTCAATTTTCCCAGTTGTTACAATATAATCCAGCTGTTCCCTTCTAATTATATGGCCAAAAAATTATGATCGTTTCTTCCTAATATTGGATTTTAGCTCTCGTTTTGCTTAGGCCTCTTTCAGAAAGCATTAAATGCTCTTCTTAGCTGCTCATGGTACTCTCAACATTTTTCTGTAATTCTGTAAAACCACAATTCTATAGCCCTCAGTAATTTTCTTGTCGGTTGTCCTGTTGTCCTTGATTCACATCCATATATTTTAAGACTGGCTCTACATAACATATAAGAACTCTTTTTATTATTTCTGTTGTCAAAAATGGATTGCACAGTCAGCATCTTCCTACTATTTTTAGTATTACATTAGTTAATTAGTTATTTAGATATTATACCACACTTCTTTTCAAGCCTTGCCTAGACAGGGACATCAATCAAGTGCTTATAGGATGCCATTTTTTTGAAACATTGACTAATTTAGCACTGTTTGTTATGAAATGTTAAAGTTTTCCATTAAAAAATTTGTTAATAAAATGTAAGTTACTGCTTCTATTTTTTTCCTGTTTATTGCGTCTCACGGCTACTCCCATTCATCATTTGCTCTTGAACAGACGCTAAGTGGGCGGGGATGCGTTATGCTGCTGTTTACAGCAAGATGTGATATTAGCGCCGATATTTTTTTAGCACTGAGTGTCCTCTCTCACACGATCTCTACTCACTTGGCCAGTCTAGCTTTTCCTATTGCTAGGAGCGATCCTTCTAGATCTCTACTCACTTTGTCAGTCTAGCTTTTCCTATTGCTAGGAGCGATCCTTCTAGGTCTCTACTCACTTGGTCAGTCTAGCTTTTCCTATTGCTAGGAGCGATCCTTCTAGGTCTCTACTCACTTGGCCAGTCTAGCTTTTCCTATTGCTAGGAGCGATCCTTCTAGGTCTCTACTCACTTGGTCAGTCTAGCTTTTCCTATTGCTAGGAGCGATCCTTCTAGGTCTCTACTCACTTGGCCAGTCTAGCTTTTCCTATTGCTAGGAGCGATCCTTCTAGGTCTCTACTCACTTGGCCAGTCTAGCTTTTCCTATTGCTAGGAGCGATCCTTCTAGGTCTCTACTCACTTGGTCAGTCTAGCTTGTCTGTTGCTAGGAGCGATCCTTCTAGGTCTCTACTCACTTGGCCAGTCTAGCTTGTCTGTTGCTAGGAGCGATCCTTCTAGATCTCTACTCACTTGGCCAGTCTAGCTTTTCCTATTGCTAGGAGCGATCCTTCTAGATCTCTACTCACTTGGCCAGTCTAGCTTTTCCTATTGCTAGAAGCGATCCTTCTACATCTCTACTCACTTGGCCAGTCTAGCTTTTCCTATTGCTAGGAGCGATCCTTCTAGGTCTCTACTCACTTGGCCAGTCTAGCTTGTCTGTTGCTAGGAGCGATCCTTCTAGATCTCTACTCACTTGGCCAGTCTAGCTTGTCTGTTGCTAGGAGCGATCCTTCTAGATCTCTACTCACTTGGCCAGTCTAGCTTTTCCTATTGCTAGGAGCGATCCTTCTAGATCTCTACTCACTTGGCCAGTCTAGCTTGTCTGTTGCTAGGAGCGATCCTTCTAGGTCTCTACTCACTTGGCCAGTCTAGCTTTTCCTTTTGCTAGGAGCGATTCTTCTAGATCTCTACTCACTTTGCCAATCTAGCCTGTTTGTTGCTAGGAGGGATCATTCTAGATCTCTATTCAGTACTTACGACTGGCTTGTATGTTGCTAGAGGGGATCCTTCTAGAAGTTTTCTCTTTTGGTTATACATAATTTATACAATGCCATGAGGAGAGATAATTGTGGAGGGACATAGTCGCCTACTTCAAACAACGTGGCACATAATGATGAAATAAACTGACCTCACTACTGGAGATACTACTGTGATTCTCAGCTTTGTTCTTGCACACTGTACCACTGTCAAGTGTGGCTTTGATCAGATATGGGTCGTTCACATTGTCATGGAAAGGTAGCCATTCTCGTGTTTCCTATATATCTGAAGAGAACAAATGTGTGCTTATCGACCAATTTTACCATTAAAAAGTCGGTTATATCAGACCTACTACCTCAACGGGGAGCCGTGATAGCTCAGTGGTTAGTGAACTGGACTACAAAGGACAAGTGGTAGGGTTCGATCCCAACCGACGGCTCCGGTTCACCAAGCCTTTAATGGGTACCGGATTTTTTTCTGGCAAAGTAAAGCGGCACGGGCGTAATACCGACCACATTACCCCACAAATCATGTGCTGAAGGTCTGTAAAATTTATGGTCACTAACACCATATTCCCTATATGCCACTTAGCGTGACGGGGGTACTTTACTACTTTTTTTTTTCTACTACCTCAACGCTGTTGACCCTGCTTCTGAAGGAAGTTTAGAATTCTAGTGAATATTCTGAAAACATATTTTATTCGTTTTATTTTGGCGGGTTTTGTTAGGGACGCTGGTTAACAATGGAACTTGCTTGCTTGCGTTCGCCCGATGACTAAAGGAGTGTACCTCTTCATCATCCGCCCTTAAAAGGATGCTAAGTGGGCGTGTCTGCGTTGTGTTGGTGTTTACAGTATGACTGTGATATTTGCGCTTTCGGCCTAACACATCCGACTTCAGCACGACATTTTTGAGTACCGGGTTGTCTTCCCTCTTTGATCCCTACATGACCAGACTAGACAGGTTAGTCTGTCACTAGAGGCACCACGGAGAGGTGGAGCAGGGTCTGGATGGTTCTGATTCACCGATCCTGGCGTAAGCCATCAGCCCTGGGTGGCTGACAACTTCCAGCTTTGGTGCTGTGAGGCGCGCCTTCGAATGCGCCTCACAAAGGAACAAAAAGATGAAAAGATCATAGAGGAGGATCTGTTATATTACGCAATTTAGCCATAACACGTGACTGCTACCCTAAACTCGTAATTTCGGTATTTCATTTACCCAGTTAAAAGGATTCGTCTGGAGTCCTGAAAGGAAGTGTAGGTTTTTTTGTATTTTGCTGGAGATTAAATACCGCCTGATGTCCAGTGCAGCTGCTACGTGGAGTACGGGTCAACGTTTTTATTTTACCCCACTCAAAACGAAACGAAACAAAACAAAAATATTGATCTCACCAGCAGGCGAACTTGCGCCCACCTGTCTCGCAAACAGCAGATTTGAAATCCACTCGTCCATTCGCCCTCCTGCATGCGGCTGCAAATCCTGCAAATCTCTGCTTGTAAATCAGGCGACAATTTAAGGCTTTGTAACGGGCTGTGATTGTGCTGTGGTCTGAGACTGTGAGCTCATAATTGGCCTTTGAGTTAACTGTTTCCTGAACAGCGAGTTGGCTGTAATTAACTTTCTTATCTGCTCATGTTTCTGTTTGCAGAATGACGTTATATGACGCTACGATTCTGATTAAACTGCTAAAGTTAAAACAGGAAAAAGGAAATAGAAAAGAAAAAATAAAGGAAAGAAGCAAAAGGGTAATGAGAAATAAAAAAAAATATAGTTATGAGAACAAAAGTAAAGAAAATGAAAGAAAAGTTATAAAAATTAAAGAAAAGATCTGAAAAGATAGGTAAAGAATAGAAAAGTATATAATATAGAATAAAAGTTTTAAAACAAACGGCAAACAATAGAAAAAAGCTAAAGAGTTAAAAGCCCACATGCACTCTAGTGAGTCCTTCTTCGGTCTCGTGAAGGAATCCTAGGCAGTTTAATTGTCGAACAGAGCAGATAAACAAATAGCCGCTGTCCAGGTAAAAATTGTTAAACAAATGTACACATCCATGCCGATGATGGATATGTCGGGCTAAAAAGCGCAGATATTGCAGCTATGTCGTAAACTAGCGACACAACGTATTTACGTCCACATAAGGGGTGAAGGCTAAGAAGGGGAGAATGAGAAGTTCATTATGAAACTTAGCAATAGTAAGAGAGGCTTCTTGGTCAGAATTAGTTAACAGATATTTAACGGTCAACTGTGAGTCGCTGACCGCTTTTAGACTTGATATTGTTTGGGTTTAAGTGAGTCTGATGTTCAATGGTTTGTGTTTTTTGTCGGAACTGAACTAAAATAACTTGTACAGCTCTGGGCATGTGCGGCCTTTCAATCTCGACCTCACAAAACACACAGGACGACCCTGGTAATGTGATTACTGTAGAAGATGGCTAAACGAGGGAACAATAATACACTCTCTTCCCCATCACCTTCTCCTTCTATTTCTTCTTGTTCTCCCTCTTGTTCTTCTCCTCCTCCTCCTCCTTCTTCCTCTTCTTCATATTCTCCTCCATTTTGTTGTTGTACTACTTTTCTTCCGCCTTTTACTTTTTCCACTTCTTCCTCCTCTTTTCCTCCTCCTTCTCTTCTTCTTCTCCTCCTCCACCTCCTACTCCACCGCCATTTTCTCCTACTTCTCCTCCACCTCCACCACCCTTTTTCCTACCCCTCTATTCCTCCACCACCCTTTTCTTCTACCCCTCCTATTTCTCCGCCGCCCTTGTCTCCCACCCCTCCTATTCCTCCACCGACTTTTTCTCCTACCCCTCCTATTCCTCCGCCACCCTTTTCTCCTACCCCTCCTATTCCTCCACCGACCTTTTCTCCTACTTCTCCTCCAATTCCACCACCCTTTTCTCCTACCCCTGCTATTCCTCCGCCACCCTTTTCTCCTACCCCTCCTATTCCTCCACCGACCTTTTCTCCTACTTCTCCTCCAATTCCACCACCCTTTTCTCCTACCCCTCCTATTCCTCCGCCACCCTTTTCTCCTACCCCTCCTATTCCTCCACCGACCTTTTCTCCTACTTCTCCTCCAATTCCACCACCCTTTTCTCCTACCCCTCTATTCCTCCGCCACCCTTTTCTCCTACCCCTCCTATTCCTCCGCCACCCTTTTCTCCTACTTCTCCTCCACCTCCACTACCCTTTTCTCCTATTCTTCCACCACCCTTTTCTCCTTCTCCTCCACCAGTCTTCTTCTTATCTCCTCCTGCTTCTCCTTCTTCTTCTTCTCCTTCTCTGCTTTCTTCTTGAAATCTGGTCCGGTGGTTGGTAATTAATTCAAGTAAAGCATGTATGTCGAACCACACATCAAATATAGCTATCATTACTAAAAAGTTAGTAAGGCATTAACAGCGAGTAAGCGTAATATTCTTCTTATATCTATAGTTCTGATTTAGTACTTCCATAAAATACGTATTGCATCCATGTTTTCTGAAACGCCGTAGTAAGTTTTTACGTATTAAGTAATTGTTGTAGGTCTTTAAAATTTTCTGCTAGTAATACAGTATCATCAACATATCATATGTTATTGATTATCTCTCCATTAATGTTTAGGCCTGGCATCTCTATGATGTTTTTAAAGATTTACTCTGTGCATAGATTGAACAAGCTTGGTGATAGGACGCATCCCTGTCTTACTTGAGTTATAGAGTTATTAGCGGGTCATCATCATTGCACTCCGAACATGTCCATAGGTGCTCAGATCCCCTCCTCAGCAAGTCTCGAAGTGTCCAGCAACTGACGACTCCAGTTCTGTGTTGGTTGATAAGTCTTCGTCTTCTTACACCCCCACTAAGTTTCTCATTTCTGGCTGTGCCCATCGTAACTCCCATCTCTTTCATCCGAAGAAGTGACGTAGACACATCGTTGTCGAAGTCCTGTGCTCTTCCCACATCATAAAGGACATTGAAGATGTCCGCGCGATCCATTGGTTGACCGTCCTCAACAAAATCGCAGCTAACCAACCTGTCCGCTCTTTCATTTCCCCGTACTCCCGCATATCCTGAGACGTAGACAAAGGTGACCTTACGTATTTCTGACTTATGCAATGACACTACCCATTGCATACGTACAGATCCCGCCTCCACTTTTCTTGTCATGCTCATTGAATCACTCAGTATACAGGCTTGGGTATAGTGACTCCAAGCACAAGACTACACGCAAGTGGTTATATTTATCACTGCTCTAGCGGTTATCAGGCAGTGACTCTTGTCGATGAAATATTGTCGCTCCACCTGCCTCATGTGGTCCTGAACCGATATCAACATATGATTGTGAATCATGGAAATTCTAGCAAACAGCAAGGAAGAAAATCGATTCATTCGAAACAAAATGCTACAGAAAAATCTTTAAGATACCTTGGATAATGAAAAAGAGCAACGAAGACTTATTAAACGATTTAAACATTAAAAAGAATTGGCTTATAATCACCATTCTACAGAAGAAATTAAGATATTATGCCCACGTCAAAAGATAGAGCGGGCTGGAAAGAACAATAATGGAAGACATGGCGACGCGACAGGGGCAGACCCTGAGACGAATGTAGCGTCAAGACATCAAGGAGACCTTGAACATAACAAAAGTAGAAGTGGGAGATCTGGCTAGAGAGAAAGATTCTTTCAAACGGGCTGTGGTGAATGTAACATTCTGTGGGAGATATGGCTAGAGAGAAAGATTCTTTCAAACGGGCTGTGGTGAATGTAACATTCTGTGGGAGATATGGCTAGAGAGAAAGATTCTTTCAAGCGGGCTGTGGTGAATGCAACATTCTGTGGGAGATATGGCTAGAGAGAAAGATTCTTTCAAACGGGCTGTGGTGAATGTAACATTCTGTGGGAGATATGGCTAGAGAGAAAGATTCTTTCAAACGGGCTGTGGTGAATGCAACATTCTGTGGGAGATCTGGCTAGAAAGAAATATTCTTTCAAACGGGCTGTGGTGAATGCAACAATCTGTGGGAGATCTGGCTAGAGAGAAAGATTCTTTCAAACGGGCTGTGGTGAATGCAACATTCTGTGGGAGATCTGGCTAGAGAGAAAGATTCTTTCAAACGGGCTGTGGTGAATGCAACATTCTGCAAAAGAACATGCGACCTGATGATGTGGTCCTGAAAGCTGGCTACATAAAGTATACATTTACAGAGTAGTTATTGTCTAAGAAGATGAAGGGATATAACATTTTGTCAATTGGAAACGCGCAAAACTCTATTATATTGTTTTCTTGTGTCATTTTTTTGTATAGAGTTTTATCTATCTGTCTATTGTCATCTCGAGCTGAAAACAGCACATAGGGCAGAACCATAATCTCAAAAATAGAAACCTTGCGTGCCAAAATGGCACATAGGGCAGAACCACAATCTCAAAAACAGAAACCTTGCGTGCCAAAATGGCACATAGGGCAGAACCACAATCTCAAAAACAGAAACCATGCGTGCCAAAATGGCACATAGGGCAGAACCACAATCTCAAAAACAGAAACCTTGCGTGCCAAAACGGCACATAGGGCAGAACCACAATCTCAAAAACAGAAACCTTGCGTGCCAAAATGGCACATAGGGCAGAACCACAATCTCAAAAACAGAAACCTTGCGTGCCAAAACGGCACATAGGGCAGAACCACAATCTCAAAGACAGAAACCTTGCGTGCCAAAACGGCACATAGGGCAGAACCACAATCTCAAAAATAAGTAAGAGAGAAAAACACGAAAATTTCAGTTGAAAAATCAGACTTGTACGGGCTTGTACACCATGTATGTTTTTCTTTCATGGGTGTCGGAGTAGTGCAGCGCGGGCGTCAGAAATACCACATTTGTACGAGAGTTATCGGCATCCCAAATCAACGAATGTGCACGACTTGTCCCGACAAAAATTACGCCCCAGGAGGAACTGAAGTTCCCATTAACTTTTCATAATTGTTCGTTAACAATTTCGCTTCACTGGTCATTATCGGGGCTCGGTTGTCGGGGGTTGTTTTGATAAAGTGGACAATCAGATACAACATGCAAGCGGTTCCGTACTTGTGAGGTCGTTGTTGATCAAACTCGTCTCCGACATTAGAAAAACAAAATATTTTCTAACTAATATAAGCAGCATAATAGAGAGTGGGGGAGGGGAGGGGGCGGGGGGTGGGGGGGGCCTCAACCTCTGAACAAGAAGGTCGCAGATATAAACCCCACCACAAGAGAGTTGTTGCTGTTGTTGTTGCTGTTGTTGTACTTTTCTTGTTGTTGCTGTTCTTGTTTTGTGTTCTGCTGTTGTTGTTATTGTTGCAGTTGTTGCTGCTGTTATTATTGTTGTTGTTTTTGTTGCTGTTGTTGTTGTTATTGATATTGTTCTTGCTTGCTGTTGTTATTGTTGCAGTTGTTGTTATTGTTGCTTTTGTTGTTGCTGTTGCTATTATTGTTGTTATTGTTGTTGTTATCGTTGCTGTTGTTATTGCTATTGCTATTGTTATTGTTGCCGTTGTTGCCTTTGTTGATGCTGTTGTTGTTGCTGTTGTTATTGTTGCTGTTGTTATTGTTGCTGTTGTTATTGTTGCTGTTGTTGCTTTTGTTGATGCTGTTGTTATTGTTGCTGTTGTTATTGTTGCTGTTGTTATTGTTGCTGTTGTTATTGTTGCTGTTGTTGCTTTTGTTGATGCTGTTGTTATTGTTGCTGTTGTTATTGTTGCTGTTGTTGCTTTTGTTGATGCTGTTGTTATTGTTGCCGTTGTGGCTTTTGTTGATGCTGTTGTTATTGTTGCTGTTGTTATTGTTGCCGTTGTTGCTTTTGTTGATGCTGTTGTTATTGTTGCTGTTGTTATTGTTGCTGTTGTTGTTATTATTGCTGCTGTTTTTGATGTTGTTGTTGTTATTGTTGCTGTTGGTATTGTTACTGTTGTTGTTGCTGTTATTGTTGTTGCTGCTGCTGTTGTTGCTATTGTTGTTGCTGATGTTATTGCTGTTGTTATTTTTGCTATTGTTGCTATTATTGTTGTTGCTGATGTTGTCGCTGTTGTTGTTGTTGCTGTTATTGTTGCTGTTATTGTTGCTGTTGTTGTTATGGACCCAGAAGACTGTGACTTGACGCCCCTCGACCCAACGCCAATATGCAGGTATTTCTGAGTTTCCGTCTGGTTTCGTACAAGATGTTCCGTTTATCAAGTCTTTGATGAAGTAGAGTTTTTCTAATGTCAGTGACCATTTTGGACAGTCTAATAGATGATGTTCTACTGCTTAGTGTGGATGTTCACAGAGTGGACATGCTGAAGTTTGGTTTCGTTGTGATGTCCTTGATGTGATTATCCAGTAGTTCATGACCGGTTCTCAGTCTGAAGACGGTGGCTTAGTCTCTTCTTTTTAAATCGTTAATGTTGTCATGAAACCTACGGTGTAGCAGGACAACTACTAGATAATATAATGTTATTTTATATAAAAACAGTCAAAGTGCCGTTAGAACATCGGAAGGTCTGTCAAAATGGTTTCAGGTTACAACAGGAGTAAGACAAGGATGTGTCCTCTCACCACTCCTCTTCAACATATATGTGGACAAAATAAATCAGGAAACAACCAACAATAAGGAAAAAATCAAATAACAACATAGAGGTAGAAAATTCCAACATCAACGAGCTACTTTTCGCAGATGACCAATGCCTAATATATGAGGATGAAAACCTGCTTCAACAGCATTTAACATCTCTAGATAAAAGCTGCACAAACTACAGTATGAAAATTAACACAGCAAAAACAGAGGCTATAAGAATAAGCAAATTAAGACACCCATTAAAAATTAAGATCAAAGATAAAGAAAAAAAAAGTAGAGGAATTCAAGTATTTGGGCACAATGTTCACAGAAAATGGAAAACTAGATAGAGAAATTGACATGAGAGTACAAAAAGCAAATGCTGTCACATACCAGCTTTCACCATTGCTAAGACATCCAAACATTTCTATGCCAGCTAAACAACAAATGATAAATAGCATTTTCATACCAACTTTGTGCCATGAAAGTCAAACATGGACCCTTTCTAAATCACAATTAAGAAAGATCAATACATGTGAGATGCAACTTGGGAAAAGTAACAAACAACACAAGAAGAGATAGAATACCAAATGAAACCATAAGAAAAATGGTAGGAACAAAACCCTTCCAAGAATATATAGAACAACAACTTAAATGGTTTGGCCACCTGGTCAGAATGAATCCTTATCAATCACCATCAAGGGCTTTCTTCTCGAGAATGCATGTAAAAAGACCAAGAGGAAGACCCAGAAGAAGATGGATAGATGCAGTGACAGAGACATATAACAACAAAGGAAAATCACTAATTCAGACAGTTCGAGCAGCTCAAGAACGACAAATGATATAACCACGACACCTTTTAGGTATCAGTGAAAAGAGAAAAGAAGAAGATGGATAGATGTAGTGACAGAGACATATAACAACAAAGGAAAATCACTAATTCAGACAGTTCGAGCAGCTCAAGAACGACAAATGATATAACCACGACACCTTTTAGGTATCAGTGAAAAGAGAAAAGAATAAGATGGATAGATGTAGTGACAGAGATATATAACAACAAAGGAAAATCACTAATTCAGACAGTTCGAGCAGCTCAAGAACGACAAATGATATAACCACGACACCTTTTAGGTATCAGTGAAAAGAGAAAAGAAGAAGATGGATAGATGTAGTGACAGAGACATACAACAACAAAGGAAAATCATTAATTCAGACAGTTCGAGCAGCTCAAGAACGACAAATGATATAACCACGACACCTTTTAGGTATCAGTGAAAAGAGAAAAGAAGAAGATGGATAGATGCAGTGACAGAGACATATAACAACAAAGGAAAATCATTAATTCAGACAGTTCGAGCAGCTCAAGAACGACAAATGATATAACCACGACACCTTTTAGGTATCAGTGAAAAGAGAAAAGAAGAAGATGGATAGATGTAGTGACAGAGACATATAACAACAAAGGAAAATCACTAATTCAGACAGTTCGAGCAGCTCAAGAACGACAAATGATATAACCACGACACCTTTTAGGTATCAGTGAAAAGAGAGAAGAAGAAGAATGTTGTCATGAGGCCTTGCCATTTATTTTTTTAAAAATCTCTCCCTGCTTTCCCCATGAACCACCCATCCAACAGTAGTATCTTCTCTACTGTTGGAGTTTATGATTTATTTGGCTGTGTTTAATGAGATGTTGGTGTTAAATTGTGTCTGTCTGGATCCTCTCTTAGCTAATGTACCTGCCTTGTCATTCCTGGGTTAGTTCAGTGTCATGAGATCCATTGCATCTCTCTCTAGTCGTATACCATGTGTAGTTAATTAGGTTATCTATGTTTATGGTGAGCTGTGTCAGTTCTGGCCTGTTGATTTCTTCCTGACGCATGCAGGGCTGTTTTGGAATCGGTAAATATGAGCATATTTCTTTACTTTCATGGTATGGTATGCTTTCTTGCTTACTTGCTTGCGTTCGCCCGATGGCTAAAGGAGTACACCTCTTCATCATCCTCCCTTAAAAGGACTTTAAGTGGGCGTGCCTGCGTTGTGTTGAGGTTTACAGTATAACTGTGGTATTTGCCTTTCGGCCCAACACATCCAACTTCAGTATTACATTTTTGAGTACCAGGTTTTCTTCCCTCTTCGATCCCTACTCGCTTGGCCAGACTAGTCAGGTTAGTCTGTTACTAGAGGCACCGCGGAGAGGTGGAGCAGGGTCTGGATGGTTCTGGTTCACCGATCCTGGCGCAAGCCACCAGCTGTGGGTCGCTGACAACTTCCAGCTCTGGTGCTAGGAAGCGTGCCTTCGCCTCCTTAGTATAGTATCAAAAACAGCATTCAGATCACACACTGCTGTTTGTAAGACTGTTACTTCTGCTTCCTAACTGTTGCAGACTTCACAATATGGGTCACATAGTTCTTCTTCTGGTCTTCTGGGTAATGTATCGAAATCTTAAATCCAGCTTTGCCTTTGTGACTGTACCCTCAGTCTATATATATATATATATGTATCGAGTCATCTAGATAAGTGTCGATAGATTTCCTGGCGGCAGTTAGTATTGATACCGGGTCAGTATTTTTATCTACTCTGTCATATATTCCTATACAGATTTCAGGGTTTATGTAATTTGCATTTGGTGACAGTTCTTTGATGACTCTTGATGTTTGTTGACGTTTCTCAGGTAGGTGGTAATTTTTTTAATGTTTCTGACAGGCAGCAAAGTTGAGATCTGTTTGACTCTTTGGATAGGAAGACATATATCAATTAACTTTCCGTTAGGATGGTCTTTCTCCATTAATTTTTTATTCTGTGTCATATAACACCATAGTGGTCTTATATCTTCTCATCTGTAAAGGTCATACCCTGCAGTGTATCATCCCAGGGTGTAGGAGCATCTTAAGACAGGGGGAGAGGGAAAGGTGTGGGGGGAGGGGTGTGGCTTAGAGGTAAGACTTCAGCCTCTTGACAGAAAGGTTGCAGATCGAAACCCCACTAACGGCGGTGGGAAAGAAAACAGAAATCCGTGTTTTCCCCGATCCGTCAACCTTACTTGATCTTTGAGTCGTGAAAACCGAGGTCTAGTCGTCACGGATAAAGAACCCTTAGCAGTTAAAAATAGGGAAAAAAGGCACAAAATGACTGGTTCCCGGGGCCAAATTGTTAGCAGAATTGACCAATACGGATGGATCCCAGACCGTGTAACAGAGTTCGTACACTTGGGTCCAGATTCTCCAAGGAGTTTTCTCAATATTTAGAGGAGAACATCGGAGGACCAATGGGTTCGTCCGAATTGCAGTGATGGTGATGCTAAGATAAGATAACACAACGGATCATAGCAGCAGAGATTGCACTAATGTTATAGGAGGAAGACCTGGTTAGCTGCCTGCCAGCACAGTTACTTCATTCTTCTTGTTCTTCCTCTTTCCTTCCTCATCTGCCTTTCAGCGTCGAGGGGAGATATAATTTGTGGTCTTTTGCTCTTCTGTTCGCCTCTGCTGCTGTTATGTTTCCTAGTGATTCTTATATTCCATCCATCCATCTTTTTCGTGGTCGACCTTTGGATCTGGTGTTCTCACAACGTTTGCTGAAGGCTCGTTGTGTTGTGTTTTGATCTTTCTGCCTTGTCACGTGGCCAAACCATTTTATCTGTTGTTTCCTTATATATTCTATGGCGTGGGCTATTCCTAGCTTTTTTCTCAGTTCTTCATTTCTGATCTTATCTCTCAGACTGTTTCTTGTCATTCGTCTAACACATTTAATCTCTGTAGAGGTTATTTTTCTTATTGCTCTTGCATCTAGGGTCCAGGTCTGGCATTGGTAGCACAACGTGCTGAAGATTGTATTGTATAGTGCTCGTTTTGCCTCCAGAGTTATTACTTCATTTGCGATGACTAGAAAGCTAGACATACCTTCTCTCTGTAAAACCTCGCGTTTGGAGTAGTAGAAGAAATAAAGAAGAAGAATATATGTTTTTAGTTGCTGCAATTATTTTTGGAGCTCTCTTTATCTATCTGTAACACATCAGTTATCTGTAGTTATTAATGATATTTTACCTTCTGTTCAACTTTTGCATTTCACTGACACATTATCCTTATTATGGTGGCGATTCATGATTTTACAAAGACAAAGAATAGAAGAGAACAGCTGGAATATATTGTAACAACTGGGAAAATTGAGGGACGACGAGATAGAGGGAGGCAAAGAGAAAAGATACCAGACAGCTTAAGTAATGGCTTGGCAGAAGGTCAACAACAGAAATGATAAAT
This sequence comes from Megaustenia siamemsis, assembly GCA_032433765.1. Lineage (NCBI taxonomy): Eukaryota > Metazoa > Mollusca > Gastropoda > Stylommatophora > Ariophantidae > Megaustenia > Megaustenia siamemsis. The sequence goes on from JAVIAB010000091.1 coordinate 54,312,891, forward strand.
AACTGTCTAGATCGAAAATTGTGGAGAGACATGATCACCTACGCCAGCAGGCTCGGTACTTGATGATGATGATGAAATTTTGCCCCTGTGCTACTATAAAAGAAAAGAAAGAAAAAAAGGCCCAATCACACCACGTGGTGGCGTATAAGGAAAAGAGTGTTAGGGCCTTTATTTCATATATACCTACAACACATTTTTTTAGGAGAGATAATGTGGTGCATTTCTAACCCTCTCGTTCATATGTTGGACATGTGATGAGAAGAGATAATAACCGAATAACAAAGCAAGCCCTCATGTGGGAAACAACAGGTAAGAGAAAAAGAGGAAGACGCAGAGAGACACTGAGAACATTGATGAGAGAGGCGAGAGCAGCAGGATTCGGCTCCCTCAATGAGATAGAGCTGCTTGCACAGAACAGAGACAAATGGCGAGATTTGATAAAATATCTTTAAAAGAATTGAAAACTGCTAGAACAAAAATTCAGATAAGAGAAGGAGTATCTTGGTCTAAGCCCTATGGGCCAGCTACGGCTCGAAAGGTCAATAGATAGACAGACAGACAGACAGACAGACAGACAGACAGACAGACAGACAGACAGAAATAAAACGGATACCCATTTTAGGCTAGGTGATCGTGGAAGTCGTTGATCGCGATCAAACCTCAACCTCTTGCTCTTACTAGTCCAGTTGCCTAACCACTGAGCCATCGCGGCTGCCAAGGCTCTATTAAGTTTCCTGGTAATTTTATTATTGTAGTTCCTTTCTTTCTTTTTTTAAATTTTAACAAATAAACAAAAATAAATGTACAAAATAAAACGTTTCTAGGAACTTGATCATTCTATCTCATCAGTAAGTAAAGGGCCCCGTCATGCAAAGTGGCGTATAGGGAATATGGTGTTAAGGACCATACATTTTACAGACCTTCAGCACATGTTATTTGGGGTAATGTGGTCGGTATTACGCCCGTGCCGCTTTACTTTCCCAGAAAAAATCCGGTACCCATTTAAGGTTGGGTGAACCCGGAAGCCGTCGGTTGGGATCGAACCCTACCTCTTGTCCTTTGTAGTCCAGTTCACTAACCACTGAGTTATCGAGGCTCAGTTTTATTCCATAGATCGAGGAAACTGAAGACCTCTGACGGTCAGTGATCGCTGTCAACAATCAATACACGAGAATGTCCACGGACAGTAACTCTAGTTCTCACTTATAAAATATGTATCTCGTGACCGTTTAAGTTGTTAAAGCTACCGGAACATGAGTTGACTCGATAAACCTTTCATTACTTCTATTATTGTTATTATTATTATCGTTATTATTATTATCGTTATTCTTTTTGTTATTAGTATCGTTATTATTATCGTTATTATTATTATCGTTATTATTATTGTTATTATTATTAGCATTATTATTATTACTGTTATTGTTATTATTAATGTGTGATACCTTAAGAAAAATGAATGTAGTCCATTTAACTTTAGCTTCATTAACGTGTTTGTAAATCAGTGTTTTGGCAACAAAGATTTTTTCAAAATATTGCGCGCTTTCCTATTCTATGGAACAAAATATGCATTTTTCTCCCCCTATCACAGAATCGTAAACAATTTAATGTTTAACTTTGATGCTCGTTGTTAGAGTTGACACAACAGAACTCCCGGAAAGAGTTGAGTAGTTGGCATCAGATACGATATGTGTGTGCATATATGATTACTGTAACAAGCTGGTTATACACACAACTTTGTAGATGACACTTTTTGCGTTGTCATTTCTATTTGATCGGCGTTTAATTATAACTACTTTTGTTCAGTTTAGGTATATAATAGCATAAACAGAAGTGTTTTGGAAACAAAATACCAGAAAACAGATGCCATCAACAAATCTGTGACCAAAACATAATTGATATCATGTGATAAGAAGGCGGATAACTGCAGTGTTCAGAGCTTAGACGTGAGAGTTGTCAGTCTATGTTGGCAACATGGCTACTGGTGGTCAGTGGGTAATTCCAGGAACTGAGCCAGTGCAGCGACGAGCATTTCCGAGAAATAATTCTGTCACAGTTTATCAAGACCCAACAATACGGGTGAGTTTGTTATTTACACTATCATCATGTGTCATTTCTTTTAGTTTCTTCTACCATCCACCAGTATTTTGAGTGTCAATACAATCATCATAGACATTAACACAGTAAATTACCACAGTTAAAAGTTGATAATGACATAATGCTAACACTAACATTATAACAAATTAACCTTTAACTTTAACGCTGTTTTCACAAAATATGCTGCCACTATGTCATTGTTTCTTAACTTTCTACTTTGTGATATTCTGTGTTATGTGTCTCCATTTCTGTGTTATGTGTCTCATCTTTCTACTTTGTGATATTCTGTGTTATGTATCTCCATTTCTGTGTTATGTGTCTCATCTTTCTACTTTGTGATATTCTGTGTTATGTATCTCCATTTCTGTGTTATGAGTCTCATCTTTCTACTTTGTGATATTCTGTGTTATGTATCTCCATTTCTGTGTTATGTGTCTCATCTTTCTACTTTGTGATATTCTGTGTTATGTATCTCCATTTCTGTGTTATGTATCTCAATTTCTGTGTTATGTGTCTCATCTTTCTACTTTGTGATATTCTGTGTTATGTATCTCCATTTCTGTGTTATGTGTCTCATCTTTCTACTTTGTGATATTCTGTGTTATGTATCTCCATTTCTGTGTTATGTGTCTCATCTTTCTACTTTGTGATATTCTGTGTTATGTATCTCCATTTCTGTGTTATGTGTCTCATCTTTCTACTTTGTGATATTTTGTGTTATGTATCTCCATTTCTGTGTTATGTGTCTCATCTTTCTACTTTGTGATATTCTGTGTTATGTATCTCCATTTCTGTGTTATGTGTCTCATCTTTCTACTTTGGATATTCTGTGTTATGTATCTCCATTTCTGTGTTATGTGTCTCATCTTTCTACTTTGTGATATTCTGTGTTATGTATCTCCATTTCTGTGTTATGTGTCTCATCTTTCTACTTTGTGATATTCTATGTTATGTATCTCCATTTCTGTGTTATGTGTCTCATCTTTCTACTTTGTGATATTCTGTGTTATGTATCTCCATTTCTGTGTTATGTGTCTAATCTTTCTACTTTGTGATATTCTGTGTTATGTATCTCCATTTCTGTGTTATGTGTCTCATCTTTCTACTTTGTGATATTCTGTGTTATGTATCTCCATTTCTGTGTTATGTGTCTCATCTTTCTACTTTGTGATTTTCTGTGCCATGTATCTCCTCTTTCTACTTTGTTATTTTCTGTTTTATGTATCTCCATTTCTGTGTTATGTGTCTTCATTTCTATGTTATGTATCTCCATTTCTGTGTTATGTGTCTCCATTTCTGTGTTATGTGGCTCCACTTCTGTGTTATGTGTCTCCACTTCTGTGTTATGTGTCTCCATTTCTGTGTTATGTGTCTCCATTTCTATGTTATGTATCTCCATTTCTGTGTTATGTGTCTTCATTTCTATGTTATGTATTTCCATTTCTGTGTCATGTGTCTCCATTTCTGTGTTATGTATCTCCATTTCTGTGTTATGTGTCTTCATTTCTATGTTATGTATCTCCATTTCTGTGTCATGTGTCTCCATTTCTGTGTTATGTGTCTCCGTTACCATCCAAACTTTGATGTATTTCCATGCCAGAATGTTAACGTCAAGTATTCTATGACGTATTCCTGCATCATGCATGTTTCATTACTAGTATATGTTAAGTTCTATCTTACTAGTTGTTGGTCTCCTCAAATTCTCACCTCTTCTCACGGCCAACACGGGTCTACCTTCTAACACGTTTCAACAACGTTTCTTTGCCTTCATTTATCCTTTTATATGGCCATGGTATTCTCAACATTTCTCTCTGAGAATCATCATTTTTTGTCTCCACCAATGACTTCTCTCTTTTTAATTGTCCATTACTTGCTACAGTACAACAGTACAGTGTCAATATAACATCGAAGAGCTATTTTTTTCTATTTAAAAAAAAAAAAAAAAACTCATTTTATGTGTTCATGGGATTCTTAACTTTTTTTCTGAGAATCACACATTTTATACTCCAGTTATCTTCTTTCTTTTTAATTGTCCATGACTTGCTTCAGTACAGCAGAACGGGATATATACAACATCGTATTTTCTTACTTCTATCTTCATTACTTGTTTCTAGCCTCCCTTGTTACTCTCAACGTTCTTCTGTAAAAAAAAAAAAAAAACACACACACACACACACACATTTTTACATTTCATCAAATGCTCTTCTTCCTTGTTCTCTGTTGTCCATGACTTGCTTTTTCTTTTCTAGAAAATACACCTGAAACAAATAAAACAACACGAAACTGTTTAAGTGGCTACATTAGTCTCTGCAAGGACACGGTGACATGCGGCATTTTGTATTGTCGGGTCGGTCACAGCGTTAGCAAGGTCAAAGCCCAGCCGTTACTTCCTATCTCCTAAATATCAATCATTCCTTCCTGACTCCTAAATGTCAGACATTCCTTCTTATCTCCTAAATATCAACCATTCATTCCTATCTCCTAAATATCAACAATTCATTCCTGTCTCCTAAATGTCAACCATGCCTTCCTGTCTCCTAAATGTCAACCATTCCTTCCTATCTCCTAAATGTCAGACATTCCTTCCTATCTCCTAAATGTCAGACATTCCTTCCTATGTCCTAATTGTCAGCCATTCCTTCTTATCTCCTAACTGCCAGTCATTCCTTTTTATCTCCTAAATGTCAGCCGTTCCTTCCATCTCCTAAATATCAGCCATTCCTTCCTATCTCCTAAATGTCATCCATTCCTTCCTATCTTCTTTAATGTGAACCATTCCTTCCTATCTCCTAAATGTCAACCATTCCTTCCTATCTCCTAAATGTCATCCATTCCTTCCTATCTTCTAAATGTCAACCATTCCTTCCTAACTTCTTTAATGTGAACCATTCCTTCCTATCTCATAAATGTCAGCCATTCCTTCCTATCTCCTAAATGTCAGCCGTTCCTTCCATCTCCTTACAGTCACCCGTTCCTTCCTATCTCCTAAATGTCAGACATTCCTTCCTGTCTCCTAAATGTCAGACATTCCTTCCTGTCTCCTAAATGTCAGACATTCCTTCCATCTCCTAAATGTCAGACATTCTTTCCTATCTCCTAAATGTCAACCATTCCTTCCTATCTCCTAAATGTCAACCATTCCTTCCTATCTCCTAAATGTCATCCATTCCTTCCTATCTTCTAAATGTCAACCATTCCTTCCTAACTTCTTTAATGTGAACCATTCCTTCCTATCTCATAAATGTCAGCCATTCCTTCCTATCTCCTAAATGTCAGCCGTTCCTTCCATCTCCTTACAGTCACCCGTTCCTTCCTATCTCCTAAATGTCAGACATTCCTTCCTGTCTCCTAAATGTCAGACATTCCTTCCTGTCTCCTAAATGTCAGACATTCCTTCCATCTCCTAAATGTCAGACATTCTTTCCTATCTCCTAAATGTCAACCATTTCTTCCTATCTCCTAAATGTCAACCATTTCTTCCTATCTCCTAAATGTCAACCATTCCTTCCTATCTCCTAAATGTCAGACATTCCTTCCTATCCTAGTTGGGAAATCCGCTCGACTGGGCTACCGACGTTCGGACGGACAACCCGTGTTTGATTCCCGCTGGAAACAGTGCGAGTTGTACTGGTGGTTACAACATAAATATTCGGTCGACCCAGCCGCTGGCAGAAATGGGTACTAGGATAGAGTACTCTGGGCAGGTGGGGAATGCCGCCTCCCATCGTGAGTTTCGATGCTTGAAGCGACACTATCCAGAAATCTCCGAACACTTCTGGATAGACGGCCGAGCACATATTGTGGAAACTCCCGTGCTAAGACGCCGGTTCAAGTCTCCTACTTTACCTTTAAAAAATGACTTATTTTATGACTTAATGGCTGATGTTGTTCATACACATCTTTGACATGTCTCAAGTATTATCACGTGTGCTTTCGTTGTTACACTTTGTGCAGACTTTCTATAACTTTCATCCAACGCGTAAGTAATTGGATATCAAGTACGGGAAAGGTATCGTACTATGCGCAGTTCCAAAGCAAAATGGCTGCAGTGTGTACAAGAGTTAGGGTACTCTACGTAGGAACAAGGCAAAGAAATGCACATAAATGCATTCAATTGCGAAGCTGTAGTGAAGCTAATTGTGAGGAGAAATGAACAAATAGATATAGGAAAAAAAATACAAAAAAAATTGTATGGTTAAAGCTTCACGTAACAAGTGGGCAACACAAACCAAACCAGTAGCTGACCACACCATTTTTTTAACATGGTGCAACTATTGTTGTCCTTGAAAGTGGCACAAGATAATGTAGAACTAGAGACAAATAATAATAAATGAATATGATTATAGAGGCAAACTTCCGAGGCGATAGTCAGCGAATCAATTCAGAAGAAGAGGTATGTTTACAGCACTCGGAAAAAATGGCAAATAATCAACACCAGAAAAAAAGCAAAGAACAATATATGGTCCTAAGCAGGATCGAACTCGTACTCCTTGGCACAGCGCCTTGTCACGAGAAGCCAAAAGCTAGGGAACACTGCCAACTCGGCGAACTAAAAAAAATAGCCATCATTGGCGATGTCTTTCACACAGGTGTACTCATGACTATAGTAAAAGGTTACGATCACAGCTCGGGAATAAATTGTGTATCTGTATTTTTCATATTTAGACAAGTATCTCCCGGATAGGGTAGGGCTGAATACCTGCGTTACAGGCAAACTGTTATAGGACGAAACAACAAGAATAGTAAGTTTCCAGTGGTTAAGACTGGAGACAAATAATAATAAATGAATATTATTATAGAGGGAAACTTCCGAGGCGATAATCAGCGAATCAATTCAGAGGAAGCGTAGAACTACATTGGTGATGTGTGGAATAGATAGAAGAAATCGAGAAAATATCAAATAGTAGGGACATCTTTTGTAAATGAAAAAACATTGCTTCTTGTTAGACATTCTGTATATGTTCATTCATACCTGGACATTGAAAGATGTTTCCTTGTTTTTTCTTGTTAGACGTTCTGTATATGTTCATACCTGGACATTGAAAGATATTTCCTTGTGTTGTTCTTGTTAGACATTCTGTATATGTTCATACCTGGACATTGAAAGATATTTCCTTGTGTTGTTCTTGTTAGGATTACGCCAGTGCTGTCAGTGCAAATGGACACAAGAGCTGGGAGAAGAATCCTGCAGCTACAGATACGTCACGTGGTTGTTCCAGGTGTGGGCAGTGTCCAGGCTTAAATCTTCATTATTGGAGGTAAGTCAGTTACAGATAGATAACGTAGAAGGCTGTATGTCAGCCTGTATATAAACAGCTGTTATTGATGAAACAGCACCATCTTAAAATGATTGAAATTAATCAAAATATCTTCTTTTTTTCTTCTAGTTCTTTAATCGTCTTCGTCTTTTCTTCTTTCTTTCATTACTTGGCTTTCAGCGTCGCAGGGAGATATAATTTGCGGTCTTTTGCTCTTCTGTGTGTCTCTCATGCTTATATTTTTACAGGCATTTTTAATGTTCCATGAATCCATCTTTTTCGTGGCGGACCCTTGGGTCTGGAGTTTTCCTAGCGTTTGTTGAAGGCTTATAGTTTTGCAGTTTGATCTTTCTGCCTTATCAGGCGAACAAACCATTTTATCGGGAGCCGTGATATCTCAGTGGTTAGTGAACTGGACTTCAAAGGACAAGAGGTAGGTTTCGATCCCAACCAACGGCTTCCGGGTTCACCCAGCCTTTAATGGGTACCGGCTTTTTTTCTGGGAAAGTAAAGCGGCACGGGCGTAATACCGACTACATTACCCCAAAAATCATGTTCCGAAGGTCTGTAAAATATAGGGTCACTAAAAGGGTTATAGATAAAGAAAAAAAAAGAGAGCTAATTTCCAATATTAGGAAGAGACAATCATCATTTTTTGGCCATGTAATGAGAAGGGAACAGATGGAATATATTGTAACAACTGGGAAAATTGGGGGACGAAGAGACAGAGGGAAACAACAAAAAAAGATAACAGACAGCTTAAGAGAATGGCTTGGCAGAAGGTCAACAACAGAAATGATAAATAACTGTCCAGATCGAAAGTTGTGGAGAGACATGATCACCTATGCCAGCAGCCCCTGTACTTGATGATGAATATAATGACAAGATCTGTACACAAATAAATGTAACTTCAAGAACAGTACAAGAATTGTAAATAGCAAAAATAGCGCCGTCTTCTTCTGATAATAAAATAATAATATTCTTAAATAATAAACAAAAACAAAAAATCACTATTTGAAACTGAATGCAGGTAATGAAAAGATCTCACTCTCAAATTGACTAAGATTCACAAGAAAAACACCGTCTCAGTAGAGATGTCAATATTTAAAAAAAAAAAACCACAGCAGTAACTTAATTTAACTGTGCAGGGAGGGAGGGGGGAACTGGTTGGTCTCAAGGTACTCACACTTCAAACGTGTTGTCTTGCAGCAGACATTTACTGTTATGTCTAATTGTTCTAAGAATTTGTAATAATTTGAAGTTATTTAACATGTCAACGATGTTGCTTTTTTTACTTTAAAAAAAAAATAAACTGATGATGTTTGAGGGACGAAGAGATAGAGGAAAGCAAAGAGAAAAAATAACAGACAGCTTTAGAGAATGGCCTGGCAGAAAGTCAACAACAGAAATGATAAATAGCTGCCGAGATCGAAAGTTGTGGAGAGACATGATCACCTACGCCAGTAGGCCCTGTACTTGATGATGATGATGTTAATTAATAAAAGTTAAAAAAAGTAAAGTGCCTCCGTCACGCCAAGTGGCGCATAGGGAATATGGTGTTAGTGACAATATATTTTACAGCCCTTCGGCACATGTTTTTTGGGGTAATGTGGTCGGTATTACGCCCGTGCCGCTTTATTTTCCCAGAAAAAATCCGGTACCCATTTAAGACTGGGTGAACCCTGAAGCCGTCGGTTGGGATCGAACCCTAGCTTTTGTCCTTTGTAGTCCAGTTCACTAACCACTGAGTTATCGCGATTCCCTATATTAATTAATATTTTCATTAAAATATACTGCATTCATATTGACTCACCCGCGACAAACCCCTCTGTAGTGGCGAACATTTTAAAACTAGGATCTCATTGTGAGGACCATTGCCGAAACTAACTCAATTATCTCCCCTTGAGTGATGTGTCACGACAGCGCCAACTATGTTTATCGCTTCAGATGTAAACAAAACCATGGTAACGAAATATTTTAAAACTAAACAAGTGGAACCCACTCAACGTTTGCACTCTCGTGACCCCATGCCCTCTACTTTGTTAAGGTTATCCGTTATGTGTGCCCTATCTGCCTGTGGTTTCAGCAATTTCTGCTTCTGCTTTGAAACTGTAAATCCCTCATAAAAGAGTCATTGATAAGTATTCCATTTTTAACCAGTAATTGAGAAGCATCTTTAAGATCGTAAAACTATAAGAAGAAAGGTAGGTAATTTAATTTATACGATAGGCTATAATAAGGCAAGAAGAATCTTCAAGAGCTAACAACTCTAGCTTATGATAGACGAGGTTTTTCCAAACTTAAACAGAAAAAAACATGTTTTCGTACATCTCCCGTATGTAATGTGTGATAGAACAGTAAACAGGGTTTACAGGGTTTTTAATATACAAACATTAGCCAGTTTAACCAAATAAAATATACAAACATTAGCCAGTTGAACCAAATAAAATATACAAACATTAGCCAGTTGAACCAAATGAAATATACAAACATTAGACAGTTGAACCAAATGAAATATACAAACATTAGCCAGTTGAACCAAATGAAATATACAAACATTAGACAGTTGAACCAAATGAAATATACAAACATTAGACAGTTGAATCAAATGAAATATACAAATATTAGACAGTTGAACCAAATGAAATATACAAACATTAGACAGTTGAACCAAATGAAATATACAAACATTAGACAGTTGAAGAAAATGAAATATACAAACATTAGACAGTTGAATCAAATGAAATATACAAACATTAGACAGTTGAACCAAATGAAATATACAAACATTAGACAGTTGAAGAAAATGAAATATGCAAACATTAGACAGTTGAAGAAAATGAATAATACAAACATTAGACAGTGGAAGAAAATGAAATATACAAACATTAGACAGTTGAACCAAATGAAATATACAAACATTAGATAGTTGAACAAAATTAAATATACAAACATTAGCCAGTTGAACCAAATGAAATATACAAACATTAGACAGTTGAACCAAATGAAATATACAAACAAATATTAGACAGTTGAACCAAATGAAATATACAAACATTAGACAGTTGAATAAAATGAAATACACAATTGTTAGCCAGTTGAAGAAAAAGAAATACACAAACGTTAACTGTAAAGTAGACGTCCGTGGCTAGAAGTAGTGAACTCCATTTGACATGCCCGAGCTTCAGGGAACGAGCCAACCGTCAGAAGGCAATTGCTGACCACTGACGTATAATGTCTAGACAATTACACAGCCCAGAAATGCTGGAAGTAAAAGCAACGTTCTGTAAAAGATAAGCTTGACTAACTATGTAGATACCTTCAACTAGTCCGTTTCGCTATCGAAGCCCTGACCTCTGTGAGGGAAGTCTAGAATAGAACCACTGTCCCCACGCGTGCCCTGACCTCTGTGAGGGAAGTCTAGAATAGAACCACTGTCACCACGCGTGCCCTGACCTCTGTGAGGGAAGTCTAGAATAGAACCACTGTCACCACGCGTGCCCTGACCTCTGTGAGGGAAGTCTAGAATAGAACCACTGTCACCACGCGTGCCCTGACCTCTGTGAGGGAAGTCAAGAATAGAACCACTGTCCCCACGCGTGCCCTGACCTCTGTGAGGGAAGTCAAGAATAGAACCACTGTCACCACGCGTGCCCTGACCTCTGTGAGGGAAGTCTAGAATAGAACCACTGTCACCACGCGTGCCCTGACCTCTGTGAGGGAAGTCTAGAATAGAACCACTGTCCCCACGCGTGCCCTGACCTCTGTGAGGGAAGTCTAGAATAGAACCACTGTCCCCACGCGTGCCCTGACCTCTGTGAGGGAAGTCTAGAATAGAACCACTGTCCCCACGCGTGCCCTGACCTCTGTGAGGGAAGTCAAGAATAGAACCACTGTCACCACGCGCGCCCTGACCTCTGTGAGGGAAGTCTAGAATAGAACCACTGTCACCACGCGCGCCCTGACCTCTGTGAGGGAAGTCAAGAATAGAACCACTGTCACCACGCGCGCCCTGACCTCTGTGAGGGAAGTCTAGAATAGAACCACTGTCCCCACGCGTGCCCTGACCTCTGTGAGGGAAGTCTAGAATAGAACCACTGTCCCCACGCGTGCCCTGACCTCTGTGAGGGAAGTCAAGAATAGAACCACTGTCCCCACGCGTGCCCTGACCTCTGTGAGGGAAGTCAAGAATAGAGCCACTGTCACCACGCGTGCCCTGACCTCTGTGAGGGAAGTCTAGAATAGAACCACTGTCCCCACGCGTGCCCTGACCTCTGTGAGGGAAGTCTAGAATAGAACCACTGTCACCACGCGCGCCCTGACCTCTGTGAGGGAAGTCTAGAATAGAACCACTGTCCCCACGCGTGCCCTGACCTCTGTGAGGGAAGTCTAGAATAGAACCACTGTCCCCACGCGTGCCCTGACCTCTGTGAGGGAAGTCTAGAATAGAACCACTGTCCCCACGCGTGCCCTGACCTCTGTGAGGGAAGTCAAGAATAGAACCACTGTCACCACGCGCGCCCTGACCTCTGTGAGGGAAGTCTAGAATAGAACCACTGTCCCCACGCGTGCCCTGACCTCTGTGAGGGAAGTCTAGAATAGAACCACTGTCCCCACGCGTGCCCTGACCTCTGTGAGGGAAGTCAAGAATAGAACCACTGTCACCACGCGCGCCCTGACCTCTGTGAGGGAAGTCAAGAATAGAACCACTGTCACCACGCGCGCCCTGACCTCTGTGAGGGAAGTCTAGAATAGAACCACTGTCCCCACGCGTGCCCTGACCTCTGTGAGGGAAGTCTAGAATAGAACCACTGTCACCACGCGCGCCCTGACCTCTGTGAGGGAAGTCTAGAATAGAACCACTGTCACAACACGTGTCCTGACCTCTGTGAGGGAAGTCTAGAATAGAACCACTGTCACAACACGTGTCCTGACCTCTGTGAGGGAAGTCTAGAATAGAACCACTGTCACCACGCGTGCCCTGACCTCTGTGAGGGAAGTCTAGAATAGAACCACTGTCACCACGCGTGCCCTGACCTCTGTGAGGGAAGTCTAGAATAGAACCACTGTCACCACGCGTGCCCTGACCTCTGTGAGGGAAGTCTAGAATAGAACCACTGTCCCCACGCGTGCCCTGACCTCTGTGAGGGAAGTCAAGAATAGAGCCACTGTCACCACGCGTGCCCTGACCTCTGTGAGGGAAGTCAAGAATAGAATCACTGTCACCACGCGCGGCCTGGCCTCTGTGAGGGAAGTCAAGAATAGAATCACTGTCACCTCGAGTGTCCTGACCTCTGTGAGGGAAGTCTAGAATAGAACCACTGTCACCACGCGTGCCCTGACCTCTGTGAGGGAAGTCTAGAATAGAGCCACTGTCACCACGCGTGCCCTGACCTCTATGAGGGAAGTCTAGAATAGAACCACTGTCACCACGCGTGCCCTGAACTCTGTGAGGGAAGTCAAGAATAGAGCTACTGTCACCACGCGTGTCCTGACCTCTGAGGGAAGTCAAGAACGGAGCCACTGTCACCACACGTGTCCTGACCTCTGTGGAAAGTCAAGAATAGAACCACTGTCACTACACGTGCACTGACCTCTGTGAGGGAAGTCAAGAATAGAGCTACTGTCACCACGCGTGTCCTGACTTCTGAGGGAAGTCAAGAATAGAGCTACTGTCACCACGCGTGTCCTGACTTCTGAGGGAAGTCAAGAATAGAGCTACTGTCACCACGCGTGTCCTGACCTCTGAGGGAAGTCAAGAATAGAGCTACTGTCACCACACGTGTCCTGACCTCTGAGGGAAGTCAAGAATAGAGCTACTGTCACCACGCGTGTCCTGACCTCTGAGGGAAGTCAAGAATAGAGCTACTGTCACCACGCGTGCCCTGACCTCTGAGGAAGTCAAGAATAGAGCTACTGTCACCACGCGTGTCCTGACCTCTGTGAGGGAAGTCAAGAATAGAGCTACTGTCACCACGCGTGTCCTGACCTCTGTGAGGGAAGTCAAGATTAGAGCTACTGTCACCACGCGTGTCCTGACCTCTGAGGGAAGTCAAGATTAGAGCTACTGTCACCACGCGTGTCCTGACCTCTGTGGGAAGTCAAGAATAGAGCTACTGTCACCACGCGTGTCCTGACCTCTGTGAGGGAAGTCAAGAATAGCCATCCATGTCATTATAGGCGACTAAGGAGGTTGGAGTCAAGGTCTCCGCCATTGCTATGGAATTCGTCAATTGAGCTAAAGCCATCTTCAGTACTTTCGCTAGTGTATGGCGTGCGTGCTGAGAAAAGTGCATTTCATGTGATTTCAACATTTGGAGTAGGCCATTTTTCCACAAAAGTGATCCGTTGAGGAAACTAAACTAAGCAGTTGCTTACAGCCACAGTTTATCTCATAAAAAGGCGGTCGTGCAAGCCGTGTCTTTCTTAGCGACACAGATGATCTCGGACTTGTCCTGTCCGCCATAACAACTACCCCTCCCTTTTCCCGGTGTTCAATTTGATCACATACAAATATGATTAGTTGTTGAGAAAAGAAACGAAAATGATGACTTGGTTCATCCAGACTTAAATGGACGCAGATGCTTTTTTTCATTAAGTAAAACTGGACTGACAAAGTGCTGACCACATTGCCCAAGAATGTTGCCGATGGTCGAAAAAAAGAGATATCAGCACCATATTGCCGATAAATCACATTCGAGGAGTGGTAGAATTTTTTATTTTCCATTTAGTCAGTGTGGTTAATGATCTATGCATGCGGCCTCTATTCAAATTTCTTCATTTTTTTTTTTTTTTTTTTTTTTTTTGCGTTCGTCATCTTTCACCTTATGCACAGTCCCTAAGAACTAGGAACTAAATTTTGCTTGTTCATCCTTTTTCCCCTGACAGCGCGTGTGCACAAGTGCCCCTCGCCGCAGATAACTCCGTCTTTGCAGTTGTGCATGTTTTTTCCTTGTATGAGTAATTGACGTTTCAAGCCAGGCCTCGCGGCTGACACCAGGGGCAGCATCTCGCAGAGAGAAATCATAGATAAAAGCCCAACTGGTGCATCCGAGATTTGAATCCACAACCTTTCTGTCTCGAGATCGGCGTCTTGCCTCGAGACAACCAGTCCCCGGTTTCTTCATTAAGCGTTGCTAAGTTGAACAGGAGTTACTGATGTTTATTTTTATTATTTTTTGTTGGGTTTACAATGCAAATGTAATCAAATTTGGCTTCTTTTTTACAAATTATATGTTAGATGTAAATGAGTACATTTAGAATATGACTTGTTTATTATGCTCTTTTGAATATATATATATTCGTTTGTGCGTAATGCCTTGGTATTCTAGAGGTAAGACGTTGATCTCTGGACAAGAAAGTCCCGGGGTCGAATCTCTACACAGATCTCGTGGTTTCTTCGTGGATTTACCCCCTCCTGGTCTCAGAGTAGTAAGATCTGATGTCTAGCCCTCTCTGACTTGTCAGACCCGATGTCTAGCCCTCACTGACTTGTCAGATCCGATGTCTAGCCCTCACTGACTTGTCAGATCCGATGTCTAGCCCTATCTGGCTTGTGAGATCCGATGTCTAGCTCTATCTGGCTTGTGAGATCCGATGTCTAGCCCTATCTGGATTGTCAGATCCGATGTCTAGCCCTCTCTGGCTTGTCAGATCCGATGTCTAGTCCTCTTTGGCTTGTCAGATCCGATATCTAGGCCTCTCTGGCTTGTCAGATCCGATGTCTAGCCCTCTCTGGCTTGTCAGATCCGATATCTAGGCCTCTCTGGCTTGTAAGATCCGATGTCTAGTCCTCTTTGGCTTGTCAGATCCGATATCTAGGCCTCTCTGGCTTGTCAGATCCGATGTCTAGCCCTCTCTGACTTGTCAGATCCGATGTCTAGCCCTATTTGGCTAGTCAGATCCGATGTCTAGCCCTCTCTGGCTTTGTCAGATCCGATGTCAAGCCCTCTCTGACTTGTCAGATCCGATGTCTAGCCCTCTCTGATTTGTCAGATCCGATGTCTAGCCCTATTTGGCTTGTCAGATCCGATGTCTAGCCCTCTCTGGCTTGTCAGATCCGATGTCTAGCCCTCTTTGGCTTGTCAGACCCCATGTCTAGCTCTCTCTGGCTTATGAGATCCGATGTCTAGCCCTCTCTGACGTCAGATCCGATATCTAGGCCTCTCTGGCTTGTCAGATCCGATGTCTAGCCCTCTCTGACTTGTCAGATCCGATGTCTAGCCCTATTTGGCTTGTCAGATCCGATGTCTAGCCCTCTCTGGCTTGTCAGATGCGATGTCTAGCACTATCTGGCATGTCAGATCCGATGTCTAGCCCTATCTTGCTTGTCAGATCCGATGTCTAGCTCTCTTTGGCTTGTCAGATCCGATGTCTAGCCCTCTTTGGCTTGTCAGACCCCTTGTCTAGCTCTCTCTGGCTTATGAGATCCGATGTCTAGCCCTCTCTGACGTCAGATCCGATATCTAGCCCTATCTGGCTTGTCAGATCCGATGTCTATCCCTCTCTGGCTAGTCAGAACCGATGTCTAGCCCTCTCTGGCTTGTCAGAATCGATGCCTTCCCTCTCTGGCTTGTCAGAACCGATGCCTAGCCCTCTCTGACTTGTCAGATCCGATGTCTAGCCCTCTCTGGATTGTCAGATCCGATGTCTAGCCCTCTCTGACTTGTCAGATCCGATGTCTAGCCCTCTCTGGCTTTGTCAGATCCGATATCTAGCCCTCTTTGGCTTGTCAGATCCGATGTCTAGCTCTCTCGGGAAACGGCGAAAAACAGGAGGTCCCGTGTGCGAACCGCGCACGTTAAAGAACCCTTGTTAGCTTAAAAGTCGAAAAGAGTAGGCAAAATGTTGCCGCTGCCTGGACACAAATTATTAGGGAAATCTCCCCATACTGAGGACTGATATGTCGGGCCCAAAGGCGCAGATTTTGTGGGTTTGTCTTAATCTAGCGACACAACGCATCCACTCTCACGTAACTAGTGAAGTAAAGAATACAAATGGACGCCCAGTCTACAAACCAAAGCCACCAGAGAAGGCTTTCATATATGGGAATATGCAGAAACTAATAACATAAATAGGTAAAGGTAAAGGTAAAGGTAAAGGTAAAGGTAAAGTACGAGACTTGAACCGGCGTCTTAGCACGCGAGTTTCCACCCATATGTGCTCGGCCGCCTATCCAGAAATGTTCGGAGATTTCTGTATAGTGTCGCCTCAAGCACCGAAACTCAGATGCGAAGCAACATTCCTCACCTTCCCAGGGTAATACCCTGGTACCCATTTCTGCCAACGGCTGGGTCGACCGTGGGGGTATTCTTTTTTTATTTTTCCAACCACGAGTACAACTCACACTGCTCCCAGCGGGAATCGAACACGGGTTGTCCGAACGTCGGTAGTCCAGTCGGGTAGTTTTCCCAACTAGGCTACCGAGGCCCCATAATAACATAAATATGTCCTAGAAGTAATACAAATGGAAAAGAAATTATGGAAACACGTATGAGTACCTCCTGTTGAATTTAAATTCATGGTGGCAACACATTTCTTGTGCCTAATCTGCCAAGGATGGGAGACTTAACTCAGAAGAGGAAGAAGCCAGGTTTCAGAAACTTACCGTGACGAATCGCGGATATTCCGGGCGAAATGAGCGTAAATCGCGACATCGATGTAAGGTACAACTCAACGCAAAGAAGTACGTTTTCGCTGCAATTGAAATGGAAATGCTCTTATAGATGCGCAGTCGTTCTTGCCAATAAAAATAATAATCATAGTAAAACTGGAATAATCCCTATTTGAACAGTTTTAGAAATCTACCGTCTGCTGGCAGTATAGGTATCATCTGTCCGATGGTTTTCAAACGTTTTAGATAACTCCTTCACTTGTGTTTTATTATTATTATAATCGTTTTGTTAATTTAAAAAAAGAACTATCGTCTGTTATTTAAAAAAAAATTAATTAATATTTGTTTATATAGACTGTCCTTCGATGTTCCGTTGTTTCATTACTTAATTCTCTTGTGCCTTTTAGGTAAATGAATTTAAATGTATAGGAACAGTGTTAACATCAAATTGCAGATGTACGACAGAGATAAGATGCAGAATGACTCAGGTAAAAGAAGCGTTCTACAAAAAAAAAAAAAATGAGGAAGATACTGTGCCATTTTTGACAATCATCATGGGCCATACCGGTTGGCGTAGGCGATCATGTCCTTCCACAATCTCCTATCTACAGTGCATCGTATCAGTTCTGTTGTTGACTGTTTTCCATGCCATGATACCAAGCTATCCAGTATTTTCTCTTTTTGTCGTCCGCGATCTCTCTTTCCTTTTATTTTGCCAGTTGCAACCAAGTATTCCGACTTTCCTCTTCTCATGATGTGCCCGAAAATTGTTCGTTGTTTCTTTCTGATGTTTTTTAGGAGCTCCCTTTTTGTGTTGACCTCTTTGAGAACTTCCTCATTGGTCTTTTTAGCTGTCCAGGGAACTTTCAACATTCTTCTGAGAAATCCCATCTCTGTGGCCTCTTTGAGAACTTCCTCATTGGTCATTTTTAGCTGTCCAGGGAACTTTCAACATTCTTCTGAGAAATCCCATCTCTGTAGCCTCTTTGAGAACTTTCTCATTGGTCTTTTTAGCTGTCCAGGGAACTTTCAACATTCTTTCGAGAAATCCCATCTCTGTGGCCTCTTTGAGAACTTTCTCATTGGTCTTTTTAGCTGTCCAGGGAACTTTCAACGTTCTTCCGAGAAATCCCATCTCAATCAGTCAGGAAGCTTCAAATCATATAAAAAATGTATTTATTATTATAATGTTAAATCCAACGTGTTGTATGCTTTGTTTTTGTTCTCCTAAAAGGTTATGTGCTAGGCTTCAATTTACCGTTGTTTTCTTTGTTTGCATCGTTCTTTTAGTAAAACTTTAGAATCTGTTTTATTTGTTAACGCAGTTGTCCCTTACTAAACTGTCCTAATCGAAAATAAACTCCTCCCCACTCGTCTATCTTGCGTTATCAGTTCCCGTTTGAGAACCCTTGACCTATATCTCCTTGTCATTACTGGAGTTGATAAAACGCGCGCGTCTGGTTGATTTATCTCTGTCGTTGAAGGCGAGAACCAAAGGCGTAGAGTGAGAGTGAAAGAGAAGTACGAACCGGGAAATACATTTATATATATTTTTATTGCTCTTTTGCCAAATGTTCGTAGAGAAATAATGACAATCTGGTTTAGTTTTGGTGTGCTCGAGCCGGTAAGCATTTTACCACATTTTGTTTGCTAGTGAGACGGTCTATCCTTCCTGAAAAAAAAAAGAGAAATGAGTTTATGTTATTATTTAAGTTGATCACCTTGAACTCCAAGGTTAGGAGACTGGTTGGTTTCCAGGTAAGACGCCGATCTCCAGACAGAGAGGTTGTGAGTTTAAATCCGACCGCGGCAGTTGGGATTTTTATTTGTGATTTCTCTCTGCAGCAACCACACCTGGTCTCATCAGCGAGGCCCGGCTTGAAACGTCACATACTCATCGACGAAAAAAAAAATGAATACCTCGAACTCGAAGTTATCTGCCTGTGCGGCGAGAGACACCTGTGCACATGACTGCCAGGTAAAAAAAAAAACGGATGAACACGCTTAATTCAGAATTCTAAGGACTTCACCAGAGGTGAAAGCTGACGAACACACAAAACTTGAATGTAGAAAAGTAGCAAGCTCGATTAAAGCCATCTTTGAGCGATCGAGTATTTCCATGAACTTTTGATTTCTGAGTAGATACAATCGATAGACTCTAAAACTAGGTCTCATGTTCAAGCTGAGCATGTTAAAGAAAACCAACCTTTTATCAGTATTATTATGTTGTCCGGCTTAGCTCATAAGCAGTCCTCCTCAGTGCTAGTCACGGATGTTTGCTTTAATCTTAAAGTGGCATTTTAGTTTCAATCCCAATAATGTTGCTATAGTTATAACGAAAATGTCCTGAGGAAACTGTTTTACACGCTTTCTTAAGATTGCAATTTGATAGAAGTTGTTCCAATTTGTAACACAGTACAATGATATAACTGTTCTAGAACAGTTAATTACTGTGCCACTGATAATTTAGTTAAACCTTGTTTATTAGAAGAATGATTTCAAATATTTGAGAAATTTCGACTGTATCTCTTCTTTTTCATCTCTCATTTTCATGAGCTTTTCGGCGTCGAGGGGATAAATAATTTGCGGTCTTTTGCTCTTCATTTGGCCTCTCCTGCTGTTAATGTATCCTAGTGTTTCTAATATTTCATCAGTCCATCTTTTTGTATTATGTCCTTGGGTGTTGTGTTCTCGCAACATTTATTAAAGCCGTGTTGTGTTCTCGCAACATTTATTAAAGCCGTGTTGTGTTCTCGCAACATTTATTAAAGCCGTGTTGTGTTTTGATCTTTCTGCCTTATTACGTGGCCATCTGAAAGAGAAATGGGGATTAAAGGCATCCCTGCCTTACCCCTGTTCTTATTTTAAATGTTTCTGTAAGCTACTCTTCGTGCATAACACGGCATTTAATTCCTTCATACGTTGTTCTATGTGATGAGAAGAGATAATAACCGAATAACAAAGCAAGCCCTCATGTGGGAAACAACAGGTAAGAGAAAAAGAGGAAGACCCACAGAGACACTGAGAAGAACATTGATGATTTATAAGAGAGGCAAGAACAGCAGGAATCGGTTCCCTCAATGAGATAGAGCTGCTTGTACAGAACAGAGACAAATGGCGAGATTTGATAAAAGGTCCTTTACAAGGATTGAAAACTGCTAGAAAAAAAAATTCAGATAAGAGAGGGGGTATCTTGGTCTACGCCCTATGCTACGGCTCGAAAGGTCAATAGATATATAAATACATTGTTCTTATAATACACTTTATGGTGAATATACATACATACACATATATATGGTTAAAGAAGGTTACTGCAAACGAATTAAAATCCATAATTGCTCAGCCGCTCATGCCAGTTGAATAATCCGAATTGATATCTCATCTTCCAAATAAAGAAAGGTTGTTGCAGTCCCCGTCATAATAGTCTCAGCACACGCCAAAAGACATAAGGCGAAACCGCCGAAAGTGGACACAGCCATCTGTTCCCCGTCACACCACGATATCATCATTCATCGTAAGCAATCGGAACATCAAAACACGATCACAACGGATGAAACGTACAGCTCAGGGTGTCCACAGAGCACTAAACTCAGTAGCTCTGGCAGCAAGATGGAATCTGAGGAAACTGCAACAAGGAAAACTTTTCAGACACAGCTTTTAACAGTTCCTGCCGCCTATCCGCCATATTGACCGGTATTTACACACACAGTCATACACACACGCACACACAAACAAACACATATAATGAGAGAAGCAAAAATAAATGTTCACAATTACCAAATAATTTACAAACGACAATATAATAATCCATCATCAACCCAGGTGCCGTCATCACATTGAAGACTTTCTGCCGTGAACCTCATTAGTTAGAACATCAAATATTTAAAATTTGACAAGTAAAAGGCAAAGAAAACCTGGCAATCTTATTAATTTTTTAAAAAAACTGTTGATTCTGTGTGACAGGTATATATATAAATGTCCCTATTTCAGATAAATTTAAACGCGCATAAAAAAATGAGCTGGCAGAAAGTCGTGAGCGTAACGGAAGCGTTGGCTTGGCCAGAACGAGAACGAAGCTTGAGCAGACGCAGCTTGGTGCTCTCCGGTCGATGTACCTGGAATTTAAAAAAAATAGCTACCTTTCTCAGTTAGTTGGAGAAGGTAAAACACAGCGAGGGCGAGCACTGGCCCTCTCGCCTATAAATGTGACAGTGAAGCTAAGCTTAATGCCTCGTCATCGTCATCCTCATTTCCTGTGTCTAAACTGATGCCGTGATCATGACTCTCCACAATTTTCTTTATCTACAGTTGTTGTTTATCAATTATTTTATTTCAAAATAGGAATCTCTTCAGGGAATTTGCACCGTGTTTTGTTCGTTGTAGGCTGCATTCAATAGAGTAATCAGGATCTAAAGGGCGCGTCATTGCTGTGCGTGCGACATTGATGTGTGTGCTACGTCATCATAATGGCTCATCGTAAATCCCTAGACCGGCCGTACGCTAATCTTACGGTCTGTTGTTTGATGTGCGACGGGGATAATCTGACGACTAACTGTGTGTTTATATTTTCGGAATTGGAGTCAACAACGATGGCCTAACATCATCAAGCGCTATACATTTTTAAAGAAATATGACGATTATCATTTTCAGGAGGACGTGAACTTCTGGTATATGGTGGATAGGCGGCAGGAACCATTGAAGGCTATGCATGAAAAGTGTTCTTTGTTACAGTTTCCTTATATTCCAAGTCCATGGGGGACTGGTTGGTCTCGAAGCAAGACGCCGGCCTCGGGACAGGAAGGTTTGGGTTCAAATCTCGGCTCCACCGGTTGGGATTTTTATTTATGATTTCTCTCTGCGGCAACCACCCATGGTCTCAGCAGCGAGACCCGGCTTGAAACGTCAGTTACTCATCGACGGAAAAAAAAAAACATGAGTACCTCCGAAGTCGGAGTTATCTGCCTATGCGGCGAGGGACCCCTGTGCATACGGTTGCCAGGGAAAAATGGATTAACACGAAAAAAATCAGTGCCTAGTCTCTAGGGACTTCGTCAGAGTTGAAAGCTGGCGAACGCAACAACAACAACAACAAAATAGGAACTATCTGTCAATGCCACTGTACACTGGATAACAACACAACAAAACATGTTCTACAGGATTGCACCCAGTACACAGACCTGAGAAGGACAATGTGGTCCACACCCACCTCCCTGGAAGAGAAACTATACGGGGCAACCGAATAACTTAGACAGCTGCCTTTATAAGAAAGTCCGGAATCCTAGTCTGAATAAGCCATGATCACAGAAGTAGAAGAAGAATTCTTTTGTTGACTTTTTACTGAACATTTCTCTTAAACCACATGGTATCTTCTCTTTTTTTGTTTTTCATTTGTCTCTTCTTCTCTCGATTTGTCAAAATGCAGCAATATACTCCACCTGTTCCCTTTACATTCCTGATACTTGATCATCCAGCGCCGCTAGATGTCTCATTGAGCTCGCAGTGATTTCCGTCATCTATTTCTATTCTAGGCGACATGTTCGATCTTGTCAAATGAGTCTGTGTCTTTTAATGTTGCTTCTCTTATCAGTGTCTTTCTTTGTCTTCATTTTTTTCTGTATCCTGATGTTTCCCATAGAAGAACCTGTTTTGAGATTCTCTTGTTGTCTCGTATCAACACAAACCCGACATATATTCATCGTCTCTTCTCAACACAAACCCGACATATATTCATCGTCTCTTCTCAACACAAACTCAACATATATTCATCGTCTCTTCTCAACACAAACTCAACATATATTCATCGTCTCTTCTCAACACAAACTCAACATATATTCATCGTCTCTTCTCAACACAAACTCAACATATATTCATCGTCTCTTCTCAACACAAACTCGACATATATTCATCGTCTCTTCTCAACACAAACCCGACATATATTCATCGTCTCTTCTCAACACAAACTCGACATATATTCATCGTCTATCCTCAACACAACACAACCCGACATATATTCATCGTCTCTTCTCAACGCAAACCAGACATATATTCGTCGTCTCTTCTCAACACAAACTCGACATATATTCATCGTCTCTTCTCAACACAAACTCGACATATATTCATCGTCTCTTCTCAACACAACACAACCCGACATATATTCATCGTCTCTTCTCAACACAAACCAGACATATATTCGTCGTCTCTTCTCAACACAATTAGACCTACAATTAAATATCGCAATTGAGGGAATACATCTGGAGACAGTCCAGACCTACAACTACCTGGGACATACTATAACCAATGATGGAAAATGTAAAATTGACATAAACATAAGAATTTTAATGCCATGAAAAATATACTAACAACAAAACACATATCAGCAGGACTGAAACTAAGAATGGCAAAATGTTACATCTTCTCAATATTTCTGTATAGTGAAGAAACATGGACATTAGACAAGAAAACAGAACAGAAAATTGAAGCCTTTAAAATGTGGATTTATAGAAGAATAGGTAGAATGGGATGGAAAGAAAAGTATACAAACGATGAAGTTTTAAAACAACTGAAAATAAAAAGAGAACTACTAAATACAATTAAGACAAGACAAATGAATTTTTGAGACATGTTAAAAGACACAACAGCCTACTAAAAGTAATATTGGAAGGGAAAATACAAGGTAAAAGAGGCAGAGGCAGACCAAGACTAACATGGGCGAGTAACAAAATGAGGCAGAGGCAGACCAAGACTAACATGGGCGAGTAACATTAAAAGATGGACAAGTAAATCTATGACAACCTGCACCATCAAAGCAAGGAACAGAGTGGGATGGCGATTTATGGTAGCCAACCTTAGTTGCGGAGAAGGCACTTGATGATAATGATTAAAGTTCCCCCATCACGCCAAGTGGCGTATAGGGAATATGGTGTTAGTGACTATACATTTTACAGATCCTCGGCACATGATTTTGGGGGTAATGTGGTCGGTATTACGCATGTGCCGCTTTACTTTCCCAGAAAAAAATCCGGTACCCATTAAAGGCTGGGTCAACCGGAAGCCATCGGTTGGAACCGAACTCTACCTCTTGTCCTTTGTAGTCCAGTTCACTAACCACTGAGCTATCGTGGCTCCCCATACATGTGGTGGCTGTATGAAATGACTAAAATCTTGCGACAACAACTTATTTCCATAACTCAAGCTTTCCAATTCTGCATTTAGCGCCCACGTTTCTCAGGCAGTGACGGATATTAACTTTACCACTGTGCCAAATAATCTAGTATTGTATTTTATATTGATTGATCTGTCGTGCTTAGTTAATTTAATTCTTGCTATCTGCGTTTTTGCTCATGCTTTTCGAAGTATTTATTTCCATTTTGGAACTATTGTTACTCATGATTTAGATATTTTAATTGTGAAATTATTTTGAAGCATGTATTGAGAGTGTTTATTGTTGTCATGACGTTATTGTGAGATGTAGTTTGTTATTGGTCTGCTCTCTATTAATCTCCGTGGGATGCAGAGCGCTCTTAATAAATGTAATGCGTTTTACCTCTGGTAGCTATCTCCTACAGTAATGGATGTAATGCGTTTTACCTCTGGTAGCTATCTCCTACAGTAATGGATGTAATGCGTTTTACCTCTGGTAGCTATCTCCTACAGTAATGGATGTAATGCGTTTTACCTCTGGTAGCTATCTCCTACAGTAATGGATGTAATGCGTTTTACCTCTGGTAGCTATCTCCTACAGTAATGGATGTAATGCGTTTTACCCCTGGTAGCTATCTCCTACAGTAATGGATATAATGCGTTTTACCTCTGGCAGCTATCTCCTACAGTAATGGATGAAATGCGTTTTACCCCTGGTAGCTATCTACTACAGTAATGGATGTAATGCGTTTTACCTCTGGTAGCTATCTCCTACAGTAATGGATGTAATGCGTTTTACCTCTGGTAGCTATCTCCTACAGTAATGGATGTAATGCGTTTTACCTCTGGTAGCTATCTCCTACAGTAATGGATGTAATGCGTTTTACCTCTGGTAGCTATCTCCTACAGTAATGGATGTAATGCGTTTTACCTCTGGTAGCTATCTCCTACAGTAATGGATGTAATGCGTTTTACCCCTGGTAGCTATCTCCTACAGTAATGGATATAATGCGTTTTACCTCTGGCAGCTATCTCCTACAGTAATGGATGAAATGCGTTTTACCCCTGGTAGCTATCTACTACAGTAATGGATGTAATGCGTTTTACCTCTGGTAGCTATCTCCTACAGTAATGGATGTAATGCGTTTTACCTCTGGTAGCTATCTCCTACAGTAATGGATGTAATGCGTTTTACCTCTGGTAGCTATCTCCTACAGTAATGGATGTAATGCGTTTTACCTCTGGTAGCTATCTCCTACAGTAATGGATGTAATGCGTTTTACCTCTGGTAGCTATCTCCTACAGTAATGGATGTAATGCGTTTTACCCCTGGTAGCTATCTCCTACAGTAATGGATGTAATGCGTTTTACCCCTGGTAGCTATCTACTACAGTAATGGATGTAATGCGTTTTACCTCTGGCAGCTATCTCCTACAGTAATGGATGTAATGCGTTTTACCCCTGGTAGCTATCTACTACAGTAATGGATGTAATGCGTTTTACCCCTGGTAGCTATCTACTACAGTAATGGATGTAATGCGTTTTACCTCTGGCAGCTATCTACTACAGTAATTGATGTAAATGGAGCCCCAGTCCTTATCAATCTCATGAGCAGAAACTTCTGGGGGCTGCTGGTTGGTTGACTGACTTGTTCGTTGGTTGGTTGGTTTGTTGGTTGGCTGCCTTGTTGGTTGGTTGGCTTGTTGGTTCATTGGCTGGTTGAAAGGTTGGATGTTGGTTGGTTAATTGGCTTGTTGGTTCATTGGTTGGCTGGTTGGGTTTTTGGCTAGTTGGTTGGCTGGCTTGTTGGATAGTTGACTGGCTTGTTGGTTGGCTGGTCGATCGTCGCACGGGTCCCTACGAACCGCTATCTTACAAATGTCAATTGAGATAAACATTCCCAGAAGAAATAACATCAACATAATTAAGTAGGTCATTGAGAGAGAAGAATGGAAGGGTACCAAAACCACAGACACTATCGCTATGGTTTTCATCCCATCGTTAGGGTTTGTCTGAGTGTTTTTTATGAGTTGGAGACGAAAGGCAGCATGCCCAGTCTGGTCGACATGAGGTGTTCCAGTCAAATTTGCATTTGAATCAGATAAGTAATGAAATGTCTTATTGTGAGAACAGCAGACGCATATTTGTTCAGTAAAAAAGTAAGTAAAGTACCCCCATCACACTAAGTGGTGTATAAGGAATATGGTGTCAGTGACCATACATTTTACACACCTTCAGCACATGATTGTTGGGGTAATGTGGTCGATATTACGCCCGTGCCGCTTTACTTTCCCAGAAAAAAAACCGGTACCCATTAAAGGCTGGGTAAACCCGGAAGCCGTCGGTTGGGATCGAACCGTACCTTCTGTCCTTTGTAGTCCAGTTCACTAACCACTGAGCTATCGCGGCTCCCAACATTTGTTCAGAAGACAAATAATAATAAACAAATATTATTGTGGAGAGAAACTTTCGAGGCCATAGACCAGGGAATCATTTCAGGGGAAGAGCCATGTTTACCACGCTCCGATTTTTTTTTCCACAAATAATCAACAACAGAAAAAAAAAACAATAAACATCCTGAAGCAGGATTGAAACCGGTACTCCTCGACACAACACCTTGCTACGAGAAACCGGCGCTAGAGCACACGACCAACTAAGCAACTTTGTTTACTTACCTACTCACCGTCGCACGAAACGGAGTAGAATACATGGCACTCGCGGCTCTTGTCAGTCGTGAGGCGGTCGTTGTAGGAACCTGTTGTAGGAATCAGTTTGGACATGTTCATTACTAGCGTGGTATACGTCACAGCTGTTGTTTTTCATCTCAATGTGGCATTATAGTTCTAAATTCTGAAATTGTTGAGTATTTATGGATGAAGATTTTGTGAGTTTGATACATTCCACAGAATCTTTAAAGTTATATTTTATGAGAGTGACTTCAATTTGTGACATCAGACACAAAAGGTCGATAGCTCAGTGGCTAGTGAACTGGACTACAAAGGACAAGAGGTAGGGTTCGATCCCAACCGACGGCTTCCGGGTTCACCCAGCCTTAAATGAGTACCGGATTTTTTTATGGGAAAGTAAAACGGCACGCGCGTAATACCGACCACATTACCCCAATAAATCATGTGCCGAAGGTCTGTAAAATGTAGGGTCACTAACACCATATTCCCTATACGGCACTTGGCGTGACGGGAGCTCTTTACTTTTTTTTTACGTGACACAAAAGGTAACATTTTTAGATAAAGTCAACATTTGATTTATCTGTGATATTATTTAACAGAGAATGAACTACAAGAAATGATAAACATAATAGTACAAGAAAATAACAAGAAAGGTCTTAGTCTGAATAGTAAGAAAACAGAAGTAATGGTCATATCGAAGAAACAATTATCACCATCATACAGCATAAAAATAAACAGGACAAATCTGAAACAAGTGCAACGTGTCAAATACTTGGGCAAAATAATAACATCAGATGGGAGATGCACCACACAAAAAAAGCAGAATAGCTCAGGTCAATATAACATTTCAGAAAATGAAAAACGTCCAATGCAACATGTCTATGTCAATAGAAGTGATAAAGATAGTTCATCGGTGCTATGTTGAGCCAATTCTGACCTATGGAAGCGAATCATGGACAGTAAACAAACAAATGAAAAGACGATTAGAGACCACAGAGATGAGATTTCTCAGATGAATGTTGAAAGTTCCCTGGACAGCTAAAAAGACCAACGAAGAAATTCCCAAAGAGGCCAACACAAAAAGAGAGCTCATGAATAACATTTTAAAAATCAACATTTTTTCGGGCACATCATGAGAAGAGGAAAGTTGGAATACTTGGTTATAAATGGCAGATACAGGGAAAGAGAGATCGCGGACAAATAAGTAAAAAAAGTAAAGTACCCACGTCACGCCAAGTGGCGTATAGGGAATATGGTGTTAGTGACCATAAGTTTTACAAACCCTCGGCACATGATTTTTGGGGTAATGTGGTCGGTATTACGCCCGTGCAGTTTTACTTTCCCAGAAAAAAATCCGGTACCCATTAAAGGCTGGGTGAACCGGAAGCCATCGGTTGGAATCGAACTCTACCTCTTGTCCTTTGTAGTCCAGTTCACTAACCACTGAGCTATTGCGTCTCCCTACAGACGACAAAGAGAGCAAATAATGGATAGCTTGGTGTCATAGCATGGGAAACAGTCAACAACAGATAGCTTGGTGTCATAGCATGGGAAACAGTCAACAACAGGTAGCTTGGTGTCATGGCATGGGAAACAGTCAACAACAGGTAGCTTGGTGTCATGGCATGGGAAACAGTCAACAACAGATAGCTTGGTGTCATTGCATGGGAAACAGTCAACAACATATAGCTTGGTGTCATGGCATGGGAAACAGTCAACAACATATAGCTTGGTGTCATTGCATGGGAAACAGTCAACAACATATAGCTTGGTGTCATAGCATGGGAAACAGTCAACAACAGATAGCTTGGTGTCATAGCATGGGAAACAGTCAACAACAGATAGCTTGGTGTCATGGCATGGGAAACAGTCAACAACATATAGCTTGGTGTCATGGCATGGGAAACAGTCAACAACAGATAGCTTGGTGTCATAGCATGGGAAACAGTCAACAACAGATAGCTTGGTGTCATGGCATGGGAAACAGTCAACAACATATAGCTTGGTGTCATAGCATGGGAAACAGTCAACAACAGATAGCTTTGTGTCATGGCATGGGAAACAGTCAACAACAGATAGCTTGGTGTCATGGCATGGGAAACAGTCAACAACAGATAGCTTGGTGTCATAGCATGGGAAACAGTCAACAACAGATAGCTTTGTGTCATGGCATGGGAAACAGTCAACAACAGATAGCTTGGTGTCATGGCATGGGAAACAGTCAACAACAGATAGCTTGGTGTCATAGCATGGGAAACAGTCAACAACAGATAGCTTGTGTCATGGCATGGGAAACAGTCAACAACAGATAGCTTGGTGTCATGGCATGGGAAACAGTCAACAACATATAGCTTGGTGTCATTGCATGGGAAACAGTCAACAACAGATAGCTTGGTGTCATTGCATGGGAAACAGTCAACAACATATAGCTTGGTGTCATGGCATGGGAAACAGTCAACAACAGATAGCTTGGTGTCATGGCATGGGAAACAGTCAACAACAGATAGCTTGGTGTCATAGCATGGGAAACAGTCAACAACAGATAGCTTTGTGTCATGGCATGGGAAACAGTCAACAACAGATAGCTTGGTGTCATGGCATGGGAAACAGTCAACAACATATAGCTTGGTGTCATGGCATGGGAAACAGTCAACAACAGATAGCTTTTTGTCATCGCATGGGAAACAGTCAACAACATATAGCTTGGTGTCATGGCATGGGAAACAGTCAACAACATATAGCTTTGTGTCATGGCATGGGAAACAGTCAACAACAGATAGTTTGGTGTCATGGCATGGGAAACAGTCAACAACAGATAGCTTGGTGTCATGGCATGGAAAACAGTCAACAACAGATAGCTTGGTGTCATGGCATGGGAAACAGTCAACAACAGATAGCTTGGTGTCATGGCATGGGAAACAGTCAATAACAGATAGCTTGGTGTCATGGCATGGGAAACAGTCAACAACAGATAGCTTGGTGTCATGGCATGGGAAACAGTCAACAACAGAATCGATACTATGCGCTGTGCTTAAAAGATTGTGGAAGGACATGATCGCCTACGACAACCGGTATGGCACATGATGATGGTATTTTAGTAATTAATGCTTGTAAGAAAAAGATCAAAGATTGACAAATATGAGTTTTCTGGGCTGCTATAGTTAATGTTTAACCACGAAACTCTTAATATGTTAAGACACTGCTTTATCTGATTACCTTGAAATGTAGAATAGAAGAAGCGTGTCCATTTTATCTTCCTGGAAAGACATCAATGTCTAAATCTACTAAAATATCAATGCCTAACACCTGTAACTTACACAAGGCGAACAAAGTGGTAGGATCAGCAAGTAGTGGGGTGAAATGTACACTCCTATAATAATGTATGGTGACAGCTTTACAAAAGAGGAACGCAACAAAAGACTAACGTTTCAGCCTACATGCGGCCTTCCTCAGAAAACAAGAACAGCACAAACGAACAAAAGATAACTACAGCATCTAGGAGGAAGGGTTCGATCCCTACCGACGGCTTCCGTTTCATCCAGATTTTAATGAGTACCGGATTTTTTTTTCTGGGAAAGTAAAGCGGTACGGGCGTAATCCCGACCATATTACCTCAAAAAATCATGTGTGGAAGGTCTATAAAATGTGTGGTCACTAACACCATATTACCTATACGCCACTTGGCGTGACGGAGATACTTGACTTTTTTTTACTTACTACATCTAGGATTGAGTTATTTGCGGGTCATTGCACCCCGAACATGTCCATAGGTGCTCAGATCCCCTCCTCAGCAAATCCCGCAACTGACGACTCCAGTTCTGTGTTGGTTGATAAGTCTTCTTACACGCCCACTAACTTTCTCATTTCTGTCTGCCAATATCCACATCTAGGATAAGCGAGACAAACAAAGTCGCAGTTCAAAGTATGAAATAAACACTTTTGTATTTTTAAAATACTTCATATGCACCGAAAAACACAAACTTGCTGCATTTTTCATGTACTGAATTATATTAACGAAAAAAAAATATGTTGGTATTACATTTATTTATTAACCCACTACACTAAAAATTATCAATTTATTTTTATTAAATTTATTAATGCTTTTTTTGTTAATTATCTAAAAATAAAATCGTTACATTTTTATTTATCAATTCTGTACGCCATATGAAAAAACACGGGCGTCGTGTGTCTGTTATATTTATTTATTCTAAAATTATTCACATTAGCATCTTTAAATGCGATAAAGAATGTAGAGTTGGTAGCAATTAAGCTGTCACGCGCGTTCTGTTAGGTTTAACAAATTTGCTCGCGCTGCTAGCAGTATGGGGGCCTGGTTTATGCACAATACCAGGCACACTTACTTGCAGTCTTCTGTTCCGTCGACACCTGCATGCAATTCTAATTTAGGAAAATACAGAAAGAAAATCAGGAAACTGTTGATTAACCGTTCAACCATCGTTAAAATGTTATTAAACTAATGGGAGAGAAATCGCGAACCTGCCAGGGTTTGCTTAAATTTATATGTAAGCTTTTTATTTGTCCATTGTGAACCGTTTACTCCTATTTGAGCTTCTGGTTGTCCTTCTTGATCGGTTTACATTCTAGAAGATTCGGACGCTGATTTACGTTGGTTATTTCATTCATGCTATAGGCCGTATGTTTGATAGCGGTGAATCAACTCTTTCATCAAGTTGTGGGTATTGATGGCGGTGATTAATCTCTTTCATCAAGTTGTGGGTATTGGTGCCGATGAATCAACTCTTTCATCAAGTTGTGGGTATTGATGGCGGTGATTCAACTCTTTCATCAAGTTGTGGGTATTGGTGGCGATGATTAAACTCTTTCATCAAGTTGTGGGTATTGGTGGCGATGATTCAACTCTTTCATCAAGTTGTGGGTATTGGTGGCGATGATTAAACTCTTTCATCAAGTTGTGGGTATTGATGGCGGTGATTCAACTCTTTCATCAAGTTGTGGGTATTGGTGGCGGTGATTCAACTTTTTCATCAAGTTGTGGGTATTGGTGGCGATGATTCAACTCTTTCATCAAGTTGTGGGTATTGGTGGCAATGATTCAACTCTTTCATCAAGTTGTGGGTTTAGGTGGCGGTGATTCAACTCTTTCATCAAGTTGTGGGTATTGATGGCGGTGATCCAACTCTTTCATCAAATTGTGGGTATTGATGGCGGTGAATCAACTCTTTCATCAAGTTGTGGGTATTGATGGCGGTGAATCAACTCTTTCATCAAGTTGTGGGTATTGATGGCGGTGAATCAACTCTTTCATCAAGTTGTGGGTATTGATGGCGGTGATTAAACTCTTTCATCAAGTTGTGGGTATTGATGGCGGTGAATGAACTCTTTCATCAAGTTGTGGGTATTGATGGCGGTGATCCAACTCTTTCATCAAGTTGTGGGTATTGATGGCGGTGAATCAACTCTTTCATCAAGTTGTGGGTATTGATGGTGGTGAATCAACTCTTTCATCAAGTTGTGGGTATTGATGGCGGTGATTCAACTCTTTCATCAAGTTGTGGGTATTGATGGCGGTGATTCAACTCTTTCATCAAATTGTGGATAATGATGTCGGTGAGTTAACTCTTCCATCAGTACTTAGGTCGATACAAGCAACTGTGAATTAACATCGTCGACAGAAGTCTAGCGTCAGCAGTTTTAGCTCCTGAAGAACTGAATGGGAAGAAGAAAAAGAAACAAATATTGAGTCTGCCTGAACATTTATAACATAACTGACAAAATATACATGCCAACAAGGGAGTGGAATATGAGCATATAGACAGTCGTGCCATGTACTTTAAAGAGAACTGTCCTGTCTAATAGAAGAGTGCAGCATTACTTCAGTAATAACTACCATACAGTTGATCTACTGATTCCCAGCAATGACTACCATACAGTTGATCTACTGATTCGCAGTAATAACTACCATACAGTTGATCTACTGATTCCCAGCAATGACTACCATACAGTTGATACACTGATTCCCAGCAATGACTACCATACAGTTGATCTACTGATTCCCAGCAATGACTACCATACAGTTGATCTACTGATTCCCAGTAATAACTACCACACAGTTCATCGACAATTTTCCAGCAATGACTACCATACAGTTGATACACTGATTCCCAGCAATAACTACCATACTGTTGATACACTGATTCCCAGCAATGACTACCACACAGTTGATACACTGATTCCCAGCAATAACTACCATACAGTTGATACACTGATTCCCAGTAATAACTACCATACAATTGATCAACAATTTTCCAACAATGACTACCATACAGTTGATCTACTGATTCCCAGCAATGACTACCATATAGTTGCTCGACAAATTCATCTTAATACCATAACCTGAGGTCTTTGATGCACCATTGATATACTTCGTCAACATTCTGCATTTCTCTTTATCTCTCGTGTCCAGTCATACGGACTCTGTCCATTCCAGTCGATTCTTTGATATTTTTATCTTCCCATCTCTTTCTGTGCCTGCTTCTTCTTTTCGCCCATTTCCCAGTTTCTCGCTAGAATGGTTTTTGATAGACCAGACGATCGAGACAAAGTGGTCAAAACCATTTAATTTTGCCTTTCTTCCCACTCGTCAAAAGATCATCATGTTCTCTGATTGGTTGTCGCATATTAGATGAAGCTAAGTCCAGCATTAATATTAAACTTCAATCAAACTGGGGATTACGTGTGACAAAGCAGGAAATTTTAGTGTAACGAAACCTAGTGGACCGTTAAGAATGACAAACTCAAGAAGAACATTATGATTTCTTGAAAAACAAGCAGCGGACTAACTACTAGGGCTGAGGTCGCTATTATTTCTGTCTGAACATACCGTAGGAGTTCGACTACAACAAACCATAGCCAGCTATAGATTTGTAAGGCCCGGTGGCAGAATAGTCACACCGCTAAAAGTGAATAGACCTAGCCTAGATTAGCCACACGGTAGAAGTGAATAGACCTAGCCTAGATTAGCCACACGGTAGAAGGGAATAGATCTAGCCTAGGTTAGCCACACTGTAGAAGGGAATAGATCTAGCCTAGGTTAGCCACACGGTAGAAGGGAATAGACATAGCCTAGGTTAGCCACACGGTAGAAGGGAATAGATCTAGCCTAGCAATACTAAAAAAAAGAAGGAAAAAGTGGTATGGTGACAGCTTTACATAGTAATGGACGAAACAAAAGTCGACGTTTCGGCCAAGTAGGCCTTCATCTGGACGAACAACAAACACAAACAAATATATATAAGGTTATATTAACAAATCTAACTACATGGCTATAATATGCTTGATACTCAAGAGAGGAAAATAAAAAAAGAGGTCACTTCCCTGTGCTCCTGAGCGTGGTCAGTCTTCAAATGAACTAAATTGATACGGCAGGATGACCAACTATAAATCTCACTGACCAGGCTGTCAATTGAGAAGACGGAAAGGAAGGGTTCTAAAAATATGGGGAGGTGGGTACAGGATATGTAAAAACTATGCAAATCTAACTCTGTGTGTGCACCCCGAACCGATGTGTTAAAATGTGTATGTAACAATGCATGCGTACAAGCATAAATCAGCATATATATTGCCACAAGGCCCACAAAATAAAAACCCAAAGGAGCCCAAATGTGCCAATACATGTGCAGACAAATATATCCACATGTATAGGTTCAGATGCGCATGGGGGTATGAAATATGTAGTGGGTGTCCTATGTGTATGAGAGTGATATGTTCATACCTTGGGGGGACAGCGAACCCAACTGGGCAATAAGGCGATTCTCAAGGGCGAACCGGCTGCGATTGCTGGAGTGACATGAGACAATGCCAGTAACTTGCATGTCGAGTTTACCACTATGGCCAGGAGAGTTTAAATGGGCAGACACCGGGCTGCCAGTATTTTGCTCAACATTACGAAGATGCTCACAAAATCTTTCACTCAAGCGTCGTCCACTTTCACCCACATACGTCATCTGGCAGTGCTTGCATATTATGGTGTAGATGATATTCCGTGACACACAAGTGAAACCCTCCTTGATGTCGAATCGCATATTAGGGAACAAAACCGAATCGGTACAAAGCACGTAGTTACAAGTTCTGCAAACTCGACGTCCACAACGAACAGTGCCAAGGTGGTGGTTAGAGCGAAGGAGGCGGCTCGTGACAAGAATGTCTCTCAGACTCCTGTCGCGTTTGAAGGCTACCATAGGAGGATCACTGAAAAGTAGGCGGGTAGTGGGATCTGAGTGGAGAATGGAGCGATACCGGTTAAAGATCCTCACAGCAGCCAAGTTGTGAGGGTGGTAGGTGAGGATGAATATAGTCCTATCAGAGGAACGGCGGGTGGATGGGGTGAGTGCCACAGGACGGGGAATATCGAGAGCTCTCTTAAAGGCAGATTGGAGAACAAAATCAGGATAGAGACGACGCCTAAAGAAACTTAACATCAGGTGGGCCTGTTGGAGAATATCTTGATCATTCTGGCAGATACGACGAAGTCGTAATAATTGAGAATATGGAATGGAATCTCTGCAGTGAGATGGATGAGACGAGGTGTAGAGAAGATAACAGTGGGCGTCCGTGGGTTTATAGAAGACGGAAGTGTGGAGGCTGGAGGTACCAAGGGAGACGAGGTGTAGAGAAGATAACAGTGGGCGTCCGTGGGTTTATAGAAGACTGAAGTGTGGAGGCTGGAGGTACCAAGGGAGACGAGGTGTAGAGAAGATAACAGTGGACGTCCGTGGGTTTATAGAAGACGGAAGTGTGGAGACTGGAGGTACCAAGGGAGACGAGGTGTAGAGAAGATAACAGTGGGTGTCTGTGGGTTTATAGAAGACGGAAGTGTGGAGGCTGGAGGTACCAAGGGAGACGAGGTGTAGAGAAGATAACAGTGGGCGTCCGTGGGTTTATAGAAGTGTGGAGGCTGGAGGTACCAAGGGAGACGAGGTGTAGAGAAGATAACAGTGGGCGTCCGTGGGTTTATAGAAGTGTGGAGGCTGGAGGTACCAAGGGAGACGAGGTGTAGAGAAGATAACAGTGGGCGTCCGTGGGTTTATAGAAGACGGAAGTGTGGAGGCTGGAGGTACCAAGGGAGACGAGGTGTAGAGAAGATAACAGTGGGCGTCCGTGGGTTTATAGAAGTGTGGAGGCTGGAGGTACCAAGGGAGACGAGGTGTAGAGAAGATAACAGTGGGCGTCCGTGGGTTTATAGAAAACGGAAGTGCGGAGGCTGGAGGTACCAAGGGAGACGAGGTGTAGAGAAGATAACAGTGGGCGTCCGTGGGTTTATAGAAAACAGAAGTGCGGAGGCTGGAGGTACCAAGGGAGACGACCAGATCACGAAAAGTGACGGACGACGTAGAGATATAAGATGTAATCTTGATGGATTTATGAAAGTTGCCAATGTAGTCGATGAACCTGGAGATGTAATCTTCCGGCAAGTCAGTCAGTCCAAAGCAGTCATCAATGTACCGGAGGTATTTAAGGGGAAGGGGGCCACGGATTGGGCTCCTTTGGGTTTTTATTTTGTGGGCCTTGTGGCAATATATATGCTGATTTATGCTTGTACGCATGCATTGTTACATACACATTTTTACACATCGGTTCGGGGTGCACACACAGAGTTAGATTTGCATAGTTTTTACATATCCTGTACCCACCTCCCCATATTTTTAGAACCCTTCCTTTCCGTCTTCTCAATTGACAGCCTGGTCAGTGAGATTTATAGTTGGTCATCCTGCCGTATCAATTTAGTTCATTTGAAGACTGACCACGCTCAGGAACACAGGGAAGTGACCTCTTTTTTTTATTTTCCTCTCTTGAGTTTCTAGCACATTATCGCCATTTAGTTAGATTTGTTAATATATCCTTATATTTATTTTTGTGTGTTTGTTGTTCGTCCAGATGAAGGCCTACTTGGCCGAAACGTCGACTTTTGTTTCGTCCATTACCATGTAAAGCTGTCACCATACCACTTTTTTCTTCTTTTTTTTAGTATTGCTATTATCATCAGCTTTACAACAGCTTCGCATCTCTACGCATCTTGGTGCATCATGATGCCTTTACCTCTACCAGATCTAGCCTAGGTAGCCATGCGGTAGAAGGAATAGATCTAGCCTAGGTTAGCCATGCGGTAGAAGGGAATAGATCTAGCCTAGGTTAGCCATGCGGTAGAAGGGAATAGATCTAGCCTAGGTTAGCCATGCGGTAGAAGGGAATAGACCTAACCTAGGTTAACCACACGGTAGAAGGGAATAGACATAGCCTAGGTTAGCCACACGGTAGAAGGGAATAGATCTAGCCTAGGTTAGCCATACGGTTGAAGGGAATAGACATAACCTAGGTTAACCACACGGTAGAAGGGAATAGACATAGCCTAGGTTAGCCACACGGTAGAAGGGCATAGACAAAGCCTAGGTTAGCCACACGGTAGAAGGGAATAGACATAGCCTAGGTTAGCCACAAGGTAGAAGGGAATAGACATAGCCTAGATTAGCCACACGGTAGAAGGGAATAGACATAGCCTAGGTTAGCCACAAGGTAGAAGGGAATAGACATAGCCTAGGTTAGCCACAAGGTAGAAGGGAATAGACATAGCCTAGGTTAGCCACACGGTAGACGGGAATAGACATAGCCTAAGTTAGCCACAAGGTAGAAGTGAACAGGAAAATAGAAAAATAAAAATACAGAGAGAGAAAAAATAGAAACAAAACGGTATGGTTTAAGCTTTACGTAATAAGTGGGCGACACAAATTAGAACGACGTTTCGGCTCAAGAAGCTTTCAGCAGGAACAAACATACAACCCAAACAGATATGTATTTAAAATGTAAAAAAAAAAGATTCTTCTTTCTTTCTTCTTTTCTCTTTTCACTGATACCGAAAGGTTTCGTGGTTTCACTTGTCGTTCTTGAGCTGCTCGAACTGTCTGAATTAGTGATTTTCCTTTGTTGTTACATGTCTCTGTCACTGCATCTATCCATCTTCTTCTAGGTAGAAAATGATTTTTTAAAAATTAGTTCGAACTAGAATGAGAAAAAAAATAAATAAATTGAACCCCTGTATACTGCGCTGTGGCCTGAAAGAAAAGTCTTCATTAAGTGAAGCTTTGACCATACCGTTTTTTTTTAAAACATTATTTTCATTTCTCCTTACAATTAGCTTTACAGCAGCTTCGCATTTGTATGCATTTCTTTGCCTTCTCTCCAACCTAGTAGTGAACAGACCTAGCCAAACTTAGGAGTCAAGGACTGTTAACGCTTAGCAAGGATTTAACAGCTAATTCAGAAGCTAACACTCTATTTCCTATCTGCCACTAAGTAGCGCGACTGTGCTCTTTTCATTTCTCTGATATCCAACCTCTACTATCTCTGAACTTTATTCCCGCTGCCTTGTGCGGGTCTCAGGAGAGGCAAATGCTCGAGGAGTAAACACCGAAAAGAATATCCAAATCGAAGACTCTAACGCAGTTAGTGATTTGTTGCTGATCCTTTCTGGCATCTTCTGCAGTTCGATCGGTACCAAATGTAGCTCAACTATTTTTTTAGAATAAACCAACGAGATGGAAAGGGGGAGTCTGGGCAACACATCACTTCCGTAGACCTTACCCCAGCTTGTACGACGGAAAGGTAATCGCGTTGCTGTGTTCGTTCTTGATTGGCCCACTAAGACACATAGAGATATATCTCGCGAGATAGAGAGCCCTTTATCAATTAGTGTTTATTGTCCAACTTTGTGGTACATTTTGTAGCGCATGTTCTCTGTCCTAGCTATTATTTTCTCGTATAGCCTCTTTCGCCGTGGCTTTTTAGCTTTTACGTCTTAATTGAGCGTGGGTAAGTCGTGTCAGTATTATGTGGCTGTGAAACATGGAGAACAACAAAAATAACAATCATGAAGATACAGACTTTCATTAATGGATGCTTACGCAGGATAAAAGGATGGAAATGGCAGGACAAAATCATTTATAAAATAGTTTACGACAAAGCTGCGATATTTGCGC
This sequence comes from Megaustenia siamemsis, assembly GCA_032433765.1. Lineage (NCBI taxonomy): Eukaryota > Metazoa > Mollusca > Gastropoda > Stylommatophora > Ariophantidae > Megaustenia > Megaustenia siamemsis. The sequence continues at coordinate 54,351,694 of JAVIAB010000091.1, forward strand.
CATTAAACCCGATACATTTGTTTTCGTCACGGCTAGATTTGCTTTAACGACATTGCGGGTGCAGCGGCTATATCTCAACTTTTAACCTCCAACATGTGCCTGTGCCAACCGAGCCTTCTGCTCTTCGCTGTTATTCGAAAATGCTAAACGTCGAACCCTACTACACAGAGACATGGGGAGGAGGAAGTCTCGAAGAAACCACGGATTCGAAGTGGAAAAAATCCCCCCTCTATGACACGTTTCCGGTTGTATCCAAAATGGAGGAATTATTTTTCTCCGGCTTGGTATAGAACCGTTGATCAGATGTTTAACAAGCCGCTATCGTAAAAAACGATTTTGTTAATGAAAAGTAGATCTGATACAGAATGTGTAAATTAGCAGTAGATAAAAGGGATAGTATTTTTGGCCCTAAAACAAATAAATCTATAAGGAAAATACTTGGTATAGCGTGGAACGAATTCAAAACAAACGAGGAAATTAGAGAAATCGCCAATCAACCACTAATATCTTCAGTAATAAAGGAAAGACTATGGTCATTTGTTGGACATGTGATGAGAAGAGATAATAACCGAATAGCAAAGCAAGCCCTCATGTGGGAAACAACAGGTAAGAGGAAAAGAGGAAGACCCAGAGAGACACTGAGAAGAACATTTATGAGAGAGGATAGAGCAGCAGGAATCGGCTCCCTGAAAGAGATAAAGCTGCTTGCACAGAACAGAGACAAATGGCGAGATTTGATAAAATATCTTTAAAAGAATTGAAAACTGCTAGAACAGAAATTTAGATGAGAGAAGGAGTATCTTGGTCTAAGCCCTATGGGCCGGCTACGGCTCGAAAGGTCAATAGATAAGAAGACAGGATCCGAACTTGGGACTTTTTTGTTTAGAGACCAATAACTTACCTCTAGACCTCACAGTCCCTCTGTTTGTGGTTTGATAACGCGAATAAGACAGCTTTTCTACTGTTTTCAAAGTCTAACTTTCAAGTTTGGTTATGCTTCTTTCTTCCTAACATTGGGTTTCTTGTTTTGGCCTCTTTCATAACGTTTTCATTACTCTTCATAGCTGTCCATGGTATTCTCAGCATTCTTCTGTAAAACCACATTTCTACAGACTCCAGTCATTCCCAATGATTTTACAGCTTCCAGTGATTCAGTGATTGTAGCAACAATCAATATATACGGAATACAGAATACAGTATTTAATTATCATTTTTTGGCCATGTAATGAGAAGGGAACAGCTGGAATATATTGTAACAACTGTGAAAATTGAGGGACGAAGAGATAAAGGGAAGCAAAGAGAAAGTATACTAGACAGCCTAAGAGAATGGCATGGCAGAAGGTCAATAGCAGAAATGATAAATAACTGTCAAGATCGAAAATTGTAGAGAGACATGATCACCTACGCCAGCAGGCACTGTTCTTGATGATTATTATGATATATTTCTTTCTTTATCCCTGTAAGTCTTTCTTTGTATCTTAAAACCCACTTGCATTTCTCACTTGAGCTGTAGCCGTTACAGTTTTGTATTAGTTTATCATAAGTTTAGTTAACCCGTCTACTGTTATTCTTTCTTTTATTCTTGAGATGAATAAACCGTCTCATTGTTCAGCCAGTACTTTATTAGTTCACAAACAGTTCGGAAGCTTATATATGTACAGCTATTATATATATATATAAAGTGACTAACTCTAATGTCTTACAACGAGCCAAACTTCCATCGATCACGGCAACACTTGGGTTTGGTAGACTAAGGTGGCTGGGCCATGTAAGAAGAATGGCAAACAATCGTATTCCCAAACAAATATTGTATGGCGAACTTAAGGACGGAAAGAGACCAAAGGGCAGACCAGTGCTGAGATATAAGGATGTTTGCAGGGCTTCCTTGAGTGAATTTTCTATAAGTGAAAGAAACTGGGGAAATGTGGCTGCGGATCGTAGCACATGAGAGCAAACATAAAAAATTGTGCAGCAACTTTCGAGACAGTGCTGATGTCAAATTCAGAAGTCAAAAGGCGAAAAGAGAAAGGAGACATGGCCGGGTACCGCGGGTACACCTTGATCGTTCTGTGGATGGATCTGTCAGTCCAGGATTGGCAAATTCAGCCACGAGAGACGCTGTTAGGTAAAGCAGCACCCAGTATGAGACACTAATGCTTTACCAAACTACTGACTTATCATGGTTGTTTGGTTATTTGGTTATGTAAGGCCCCGGTATCACTGCAAACGAATTAAAATCCATAATTGCTCAACCGCCCGTGCCAGTGGAATCATCCGAATTACTAACTCATCTCCCAAACAAAGAAAGATAGTTGTAGTCCCCATCATAGCAGTCTCAGCACACGTCAACAGAGATAAGGCGAAACCGGATAGAAAGTGAACACGGCCAACTGTTCCCTGTCATACGATATCAGCATTCATCGTAAACAATTGGAATACCGGAACATGATCTAAACGGATGAAACACACAGCTCACGGTGTGCACAGAGCACTTAACTCAGTAGCTCATGCAACAAGCCGGACTTGGAATATGAGGAAACTGCAACAAGGAACACTTTTCAGACATAGCCTTCAATGGTTCCTGCCGCCTATCCACCATATTGCCCGGAAGTTCACGTCCTCCTCGAAATAATGATCGTCATATTATTTAAATGTATGGCGCTTGATGATGTTAGGACATCGTGTTTGACTCCAACTCCGAACATACAAAACACAGTTCGCCGTCAGATTATCCCCGTTGCACAGCAAACAACAGTTCGCAAGATTAGCGCATGGTCGGTCTTGGGACACACGATGAGCCAATATGATGACGTAGCACGCACAAAATGGCTGCGCCCATGGATTCATGATTACTCTAGTAAATGCAGTCTACAACGAACGAAACGTGGTGCAAATTCCACAACGAGATAAAACTTCAGCTGAGTTGACGGAGCCCACCACATTAATGCGTTGGAAATTGTAAATAACTTGCGGCAAACAGCACCATCAACGGTCATTGAATAGCACTCATTGTGACATAAAACGCAGATCAACACTAGACGGTGGAAGGTCGCATTCACAACACTTGATTAGACAAAACGGAGTATTGCCGTGCGTGCAACGCCAATTCATTGGCGTAGATATGATAAATAGAACATCATTTCGACTTGAATGCAGAAAATTGCAACGGAAAGCCGAATTTGATCAGATTCCAAAGCAATTTCTGCAGCGATCGAGAGAACGTGACTTAGTTCCGCCATCATGGAAACGGAAGTCCTGACTTATCATAATTGCTTACTACCAACCGTCTGTCAAGACGCCAAAGGCCATATATATATAGTAGGAATTATATATATTTATATATATAGTAGGAAACTCTTAGTACAAGGCTTCGCAGCAGGAGACAATCTGATCATCAGAAGGAGACCCCCTTCGAGCAAGTGTTTCGTCCCTTAAGCTTCTTGACACTCTAGGGGAGGTGGGCCCTCCTGGGTCATGACTCCCAGGCATCCATTTCCTGCTGTATTGCCTCTAAAGCTTACACTATATACCCGGCACAAGATAACTACACTTAATACACAACACTCGAAAATAGCTAAACTTACCTGTCTTGCCTACCCTAGATTTTTTACCATTTGTTTTTTTATAAGTTTGTAAATTTATAGTCTATTTTATTTGCAATAAATCTGACTTCTAATACCGAATTAACTACATTTTGCAGATGAAAGTTTAACATTAAAAAGGAAGACGAAAATAAACGACAACTTCACACAATCCCACTTAATTTTTCCTAACGAAAACTGTCAACAAAAAATTCGCACACCTAAGACATTAACTTTGAAGTTAAGAATATCACCTGCATCTGTTGTCATGCATGTCAGTTATATGTCATTTAAAAGGTTTACATAATTACAGTTTTTAAGAAAGGATATTTCTAACAGAAAATTGGTGCGATCTTGCTTTGAGAAGATCCATTTATTGTTTCATTTGTGTAGCTTTTTTTCTACTCTATGACTGGCAAAAACCCAAGAAGAACTATACGGTAACACACTCGCTACATAACCCAGCATTTTAAAAAAATATTTTACCACTAATGAGGATATTGCAAAGACATTAGAAGCAGACTTACTTCATTTTGTAAGAAATTATATGCAGACTTACTTCATTTTGTAAGAAATTAGAAGCAGACATTTGATTTTGTAAGAAATTATAGTCAGGAAGTCAGTCATTCAGGCAGTCAATCACACAGTCAGTCAGACAATCACTGAGTGTCATTTAGACAGTTAGTCAGTGTTAGTCAGACAATCACTATGTCAGTCAATCAGTGTCAGTTAGTATCAGAAAGGCTGTCACTCAGTTTGTCAGTGTCAATCAGTCAAACAGTTAGTCAGAATGAGAGTCAGACAGTCATTCGGACGGTCAGTCAGTCATAAATCAAGAGACGCATAATAAGACTCAGGTCGACGACACGAAAGACGATAAAGCAGCCAGCGACAGTGACGTGTCAGCCGGCAGAGACCGTCGCGGACACGATCAAGTGAAAGACCATCCAACCACAACAGAAACTGAAGAACGAGAAAGACAAGAAGAATCAACTTATCTGTACACTCAACAACAGACTTCTGGTTATCGGTACAGACATAAAGGAAGAACCTCGTGTCACGGTACAGACATAAAGGAAGAACCTCGTGTCACGGTACAGACATAAAGGAAGAACCTCGTGTCACGGTACAGACATAAAGGTAGAACCTCGTGTCACGGTACAGACATAAAGGAAGAACCTCGTGTCTCGGTACAGACATAAAGGTAGAACCTCGTGTCACGGTACAGACATAAAGGAAGAACCTCGTGTCTCGGTACAGACATAAAGGTAGAACCTCGTGTCACGGTACAGACATAAAGGTAGAACCTCGTGTCACGGTACAGACATAGAGGAAGAACCTAGTGTCTCGGTACAGACGTAGAGGACGAACCTCGTGTCTCGGTACAGACGTAGAGGACGAACCTCGTGTCTCGGTACAGACGTAGAGGACGAACCTCGTGTCTCGGTACAGACGTAGAGGACGAACCTCGTGTCTCGGTACAGACATAGAGGAAGAGCCTCGTGTCTCGGTACAGACATAGAGGAAGAGCCTCGTGTCCCGGTACAGACATAGAGGAAGAACCTCGTGTCCCGGTACAGACATAGAGGAAGAGCCTCGTGTCCCGGTACAGACATAGAGGACGAACCTCGTGTCCCGGTACAGACATAGAGGAAGAGCCTCGTGTCCCGGTACAGACATAGAGGAAGAACCTCGTGTCCCGGTACAGACATAGAGGACGAACCTCGTGTCTCGGTACAGACATAGAGGAAGAGCCTCGTGTCCCGGTACAGACATAGAGGAAGAGCCTCGTGTCCCGGTACAGACATAGAGGACGAACCTCGTGTCTCGGTACAGACATAGAGGAAGAGCCTCGTGTCTCGGTACAGACATAGAGGAAGAGCCTCGTGTCCCGGTACAGACATAGAGGAAGAACCTCGTGTCCCGGTACAGACACAGAGGAAGAACCTCGTGTCCCGGTACAGACATAGAGGTAGAACCTCGTGTCCCGGTACAGACATAGAGGAAGAACCTCGTGTCTCGGTACATACATAGAGGAAGAACCTCGTGTCCCGGTACAGACATAGAGGACGAACCTCGTGTCTCGGTACAGACATAGAGGAAGAGCCTCGTGTCTCGGTACAGACATAGAGGAAGAGCCTCGTGTCCCGGTACAGACATAGAGGAAGAACCTCGTGTCCCGGTACAGACACAGAGGAAGAACCTCGTGTCCCGGTACATACATAGAGGAAGAACCTCGTGTCCCGGTACAGACATAGAGGAAGAACCTCGTGTCCCGGTACATACACAGAGGAAGAACCTCGTGTCTCGGTACATACATAGAGGAAGAGCCTCCACATCCAAACACAAAAAGATCGACATCGAGGATTTGTGTCCAGCCCAGAGGAACAAAATCAAAATCTTAATTTTTTAAAAAATCAAATCGTTCTAATGGACTGTGAGTTGTGCTGTAATTGCAGTTTTCTAACTAGATAGAGAGACGCATGAGTGTTGTAAAAAAAATGGAGGTCGGGTGATTAATATTTTGCTCCTCAAATATTTGTATATCGTAGAGAAAACATGTGCGTGAGTGAGTTTGTGTTCACCGGTATTTTGTTTTTATTAATATTATTGCAGAATCTAGAGTTAAAATGTGTCAATGTCATCCCATTGTAAATGGCAGCAACAGTTATCATAGTAACTTTAAACGTTAGAGGTCTGAGGTCGAAATTAGACCACATCGCCACATAAACGTTAGAGGTCTGAGGTCGAAATTAGACCACATCGTCATAAAAACGTTAGAGATCTCAGATCGAAATTAGACCACATCGTCACATAAACGTTAGAGATCTCAGATTGAAATTAGACCACATTGTCATATAAACGTTAAAGGTCTCAAGTAGAAATGAGACCACATCGTCATATAAACGTTAAAGGTCTCAAGTCGAAATTAGACCACATCGTCATATAAACGTTAGAGATCTCAGATCGAAATTAGACCACATCGTCATATAAACGTTAGAGATCTCAGATCGAAATTAGACCACATCGTCATATAAACGTTAGAGATCTCAGATCGAAATTAGACCACATCGTCATATAAACGTTAGAGATCTCAGATCGAAATTAGACCACATCGTCATATAAACGTTAAAGGTCTCAAGTCGAAATTAGACCACATCGTCACATAAACGTTAAAGGTCTCAAGTCGAAATTACACCACATCGTCATATAAACGTTAAAGGTCTCAAGTCGAAATTACACCACATCGTCACATAGACGTTAAAGGTCTCAAGTCGAAATGAGACCACATCGTCATATAAACGTTAGAGATCTCAGATCGAAATTAGACCACATCGTCATATAAACGTTAGAGATCTCAGATCGAAATTAGACCACATCGTCATATAAACGTTAGAGATCTCAGATCGAAATTACACCACATCGTCACATAAACGTTAAAGGTCTCAAGTCGAAATTAGACCACATCGTCACATAAACGTTAAAGGTCTCAAGTCGAAATTACACCACATCGTCACATAAACGTTAAAGGTCTCAAGTCGAAATGAGACCACATCGTCATATAAACGTTAAAGGTCTCAAGTCGAAATTACACCACATCGTCATATAAACGTTAAAGGTCTCAAGTCGAAATGAGACCACATCGTCATATAAACGTTAAAGGTCTCAAGTCGAAATTACACCACATCGTCATATAAACGTTAAAGGTCTCAAGTCGAAATTAGACCACATCGTCACATTTCTGCACAAACACAAACCAGACTTCATTCTACTACAAGAAACGAACATGCGCACAGACGAGCAAGAGTTCCAGATCCCATCACAGGTAGGCCTGCGGCACTCTTGTGTCAGTCTAGCCGTACACAATGTTGGATCATTAGTTACAATATTACAAACATCAGAAAGGTAGACCGTTGTTAAAAAGACAGAGACACCGACGGCATGATTGCTGTAGTTCAAGTTAGAAACGACGACAACCGTACATAACTATAGTTTACATACACGCACCAGTAACATACGGAGAGCAACCTATGTTTTATGACTGACTGGAGAGCCTGCTAGCGGGCTCATTACAGGAGACAGACCATTACTCTGGGCGGAGACTGCAATCTGGAGGACATGGAAGTAGCTGAGTACCAGATCTTGAGTTTGAGAGGGTTAAATTGTGTACTAGAGTGTGGAGTTAGTAGAGGTGATAGGAAAATGCACGGGAGTTGGTAAGTTATTCTGCCACGGTGAGTACTGGTCAGTTTGAAGGATATCTCGGGGATCGAGTGGTCAGGCTATGGTCACGTGACGAGGTTGACAAGCCAAACGAGCGAGCTGGATTATTAGTTCTTGCTGGTACCTTGAACAGAGAAGACGAATGTGTTAGATAGCTTCAAGTAGAAAGATCAGACAACAGGTTAGAAGTAGTTAAATTAGAGAGAGATGATTTAGAAGTTTAGGCCCACCCTGGATAGTTTTAAAAGGAACTTAGAGGCTCTGATAGAGATAGACAGTCAGGTACAACGTGACAATAGTTGTTAAGTTGTAGAATTGATACTTGAGTGCGTGAGCTTAAAGTGGTTTTTGATGACAGGTCTGTGTAGTACACTCTGACTACAATGTTACATGCAATTAAACCTGTTGGAGTACTGGACAGTGGAGCAAGTCTCGTTTGTTTATCTCTTGATGTTTTCAGTTCACTGTAGTCTTTGTCTGCATGTGTATCGTTTATCTTGTACTTTCCCCTCCAATATGACGTTTAGTTGACTATTGTAGCAATGTGTGTCTAAGAAAATTCCAACTGTCCTCTTTAAATTGTTCAAACTAGTTCTTTCTTTGCTTTTTTTTTTTTTTGGTTTTTTTGTTTTTTTGCAGATAAAATACACTCTTTATATTGTAAGAAAATAGAATATGATCATCAGAAATAGTAATCACGTCGAGTAAATGTACCCCTCTCCCCCTCTCTCTCTCTTTCTCTCTCGTTCTCTCTCATTTTCTCTAACGCTTTCTGACGTTCACCCAACGACTACTAACCTCTTTCTCAGCCACCTATGATTGGATTCTTAGTTGCCTTGTGTTGTGGTTTGTAGTAGAACTCTGATATTTGCACCATTTTCCCTAAAACTTCCGACCTCAGCACGGCGTTTGTGTGTACCTCGGTGCCATCCCAGCAAGTGTTTCACAATATCTGCTTCATCAGAATCTCCACTACGAAATCCATTAACTTTGTCATTGAGAAACAGTCAAACTCTAATGTTTATTTTATTGTACGGCTTCTGTAACTGATCACAGAACATTATCCGAAAAGAAACTATTTGCGTGGGAGGTTAGCAAGGAACCTCAGGTTGGACAAACCGTTAAGAATTAATACACAGGAGCGTTAAATTCTAACAGGGAAGGTAAATGTTTGCGTAAGGGAGGAATTATTTGCTCAAGGCATCAAGCTTCAAACGTCTTGCACGACCAACTTCAATTCTTTGACGGGGTAATATTTTTGGAAGTAGTTAAGTTCGTGGCGCGGATGTCAAAAGAGTGAGTGGTTGTTTGTTGTTACACTTTATTAAACTTTGGAAAGCAAGGTGAGGAAAATCTGGACATGAATGGCTCGATGATCGTGGAAAGAAATAAGCCTGTGATGTTTCTATTTTGGGTGGTAGACGTTAAATCGTCAAACATTTCTTGCACGACATGTGATAATATTTGTAGTACGTATTCTCGTACGTAATGACCTAAGTACACACAAAGGATGTGAATAATTGTTAATTTTAAGTTTCTTTGTGTCTTGACATCAACAAATAACCGTTATCTAACGAAATCAATAGATAAAGGTATTTATTATCGCTGTGATCGTTGTGTTCATTATCTTCCTTCAAGTGTCGTCATCATAACACAAAGCTGGCAGTGTACCTCGCCTGGGAGCTTCTCAGTCTAATTTGAGGAGTTGATGCTTATTATCCTTGCGTCTCATATCGGGTGTTCATATTAGAATCTCTCGATGTCGGCTTCTTGTTCCTTTTCCTGCTGTTTCTTATTTCATGTTTTCTTTGCGAGACTTTGTTTTCTTGATTCTAGCTAGATACGATTGTTAATTGCGTTTCTTAGTGTCTTATTACTGCACTTGTCTTGAATTTATTATATTACACACCAATAATTTATTATATTACACACCAATAATTTATTATATTACACACCAATAATTTATTATATTACACACCAATAATTTATTATATTACACACCAATAATTTATTATATTACACACCAATAATTTATTATATTACACACCAATAATTTATTATATTACACACCAATAATTTATTATATTACACACCAATAATTTATTATATTACACACCAATAATTTATTATATTACACACCAATAATTTATTATATTACACACCAATAATTTACCGTAAACATATATTAATTTCCGAATGCATACAATTTATTATTTTCTCTCTTCTCTAGCACTCACTGTAGTGCTTAAAAAGTAAAGTAAAGTAAAGTAAAGTACCCCCGTCACGCCAAGTGGTGTATAGGGAAATATGGTGTTAGTGACCCTATATTTTACAGACCTTCAGCACATGATTTTTGGGGTAATGTGGTCGGTATTACGCCCGAGCTGCTTTACTTTCCCAGAAAAAAATCCGGTACCCAATTAAGGCTGGTTGAACCCGGAAGCCGTCGATTGGGATCGAACCCTACCTCTTGTCCTTTGTAGTCCAGCTCACTAACCACTGAGCTATCGCTGCTCCCCACTGTAGTACTTGCTTTCTCCTTATCTTCTTCTTGCTATTTACGTGTATGTATGTATCATTACGTGTATGTATGTATCATTACGTGTGTGTATGTATCATTACGTGCATGTATGTATCATTACGTGCATGTATGTATCATTACGTGTGTGTGTGTATCATTACGTGTGTGTATGTATCATTACGTGCATGTATGTATTATTACGTGCATGTATGTATCATTACGTGTGTGTATGTATCATTACGTGCTTGTATGTATCATTACGTGTGTGTATGTATCATTACGTGTGTGTATGTATCATTACGTGCTTGTATGTATCATTACGTGTGTGTATGTATCATTACGTGTGTGTATGTATCATTACGTGCATGTATGTATCATTACGTGTGTGTATGTATCATTATGTGTGTGTATGTATCATTACGTGTGTGTATATAGTATTAGTCTAGCCTAGCTTAGTCCACCGATCATCTTCATTACATTACGGACAGCCCTAGAGTGATCACATGCCCTGATCAGTACGTTCACGCACGCACTTACGTACGTACGCACGTATGATGTATTTATATATGTATGTATGTATGTGTGCGTGCGTGTGTTTGTATCTCACTACCCAGAAAGTGTTAGACACCGGATCTCACTACACAGAGAGTGTTAGACACCGGATCTCACTACAAAGAGAGTGTTAGACACCGGATCTCACTACACAGAGAGTGTTAGACACCGGATCTCACTACCCAGAGAGGGTTAGACACCGGATCTCACTACCCAGAGATGGTTAGACACCGAATCTCACTATCCAGAGAGGGTAAGACATCGGATCTCACTACCCAGAGAGGTTTAGACACCGGATCTCACTACCCAGAGATGGTTAGACACCGGATCTCACTACCCAGAGAGGGTTAGACACCGGATCTCACTACACAGAGAGGGTTAGACACCGGATCTCACTATCCAGAGAGGGTAAGACATCGGATCTCACTACCCAGAGAGGTTTAGACACCGGATCTCACTACCCAGAGATGGTTAGACACCGGATCTCACTACCCAGAGAGGGTTAGACACCGGATCTCACTACCCAGAGAGGGTTAGACACCGGATCTCACTACCCAGAGAGGGTTAGACACCGGATCTCACTACCCAGAGAGGGTTAGACACCGGATCTCACTACCCAGAGAGGGTTAGACACCGGATCTCACTACCCAGAGAGGGTTAGACACCAGATCTCACTACCCAGAGAGGGTTAGACACCGGATCTCACTACCCAGAGAGGGTTAGACACCGGATCTCACTACCCAGAGAGGGTTTAGACACCGGATCTCACTACCCAGAGAGGGTTAGACACCGGATCTCACTACCCATAGAGGGTTTAGACACCGGATCTCACTACCCAGAGAGGGTTAGACACCGGATCTCACTACCCAGAGAGGGTTAGACACCGGATCTCACTACCCAGAGAGGGTTAGACACCGGATCTCACTACCCAGAGATGGTTAGACACCGGATCTCACTACCCAGAGAGGGTTAGACACCGGATCTCACTACCCAGAGAGGGTTAGACACCGGTTCTCACTACCCAAAGAGGGTTAGACACCGGATCTCACTACCCAGAGAGGGTTAGACACCGGATCTCACTACCCAGAGAGGGTTAGACACCGGATCTCACTACCCAGAGAGGGTTAGACACCGGATCTCACTACCCAGAGAGGGTTTAGACACCGGATCTTTACTACTCAGAAACAAGGAGAGGGTAAATCCACGAGGAAAAAAGGGATTCTTAGTGAACAAAAAAAAAAATTCCATTGCCGGAATCGAACTCAGGACCTTACTCTCCAGAGCCCGACGTCTTACCTTTAGACCACCCAGCCTAGCAGAGATGTTTTGTTTGTGATACTAATAGTATCTTGTTTAAAATTGTTTAACCATTTTTCATTTTTATTCCAGCTTCGCATAATGGGTTAGTTCATGAAATTTTGCTCGTCGTAAAAGAAATAAAGAGACAATAAAGAAACAAGAAATTAAACTGCTATGAGTCAGTACAAGATACTTGAATATATAAAATATGCTACCTGAGAATTTTTCTATGGAAAATGCTAAATGGATATTAGGCATCGCCAATTTGATAAGAGGCATATAAAGGGATAATTGCAGTTGCATGACTTAGATGACAACATAAACCACCATAAAAGTTGCGTTTAAAGTTGCGTTGCGTTGTAAAAATCTTGTTTTTTCGCAAATCGATTTTGTCCATTATTGTCTTCTTCTACAACCAAACTGCAACCCCACCAAGCAACCTGTCCAAAGAAGGGCGTTGCTTTTTTGATTGCCAGTTTGAATGTTTTCGTTGCCAGTGTTTTCTGTGCTCTGTAGTTAGTTTTTGGTGTTTTGGTTCCATCGCTTTCTAAATCACATCCTTTTCCGCTTTCCATGAACGAAATCCTGCATTATTTTTGTTTCCGATTAAATTATCAACTTTCTTTAACAAAAAATGTTTATTGCTAACATCAGGAGAAAACAATGCTTTGCTGGAAGGGAACAGTTGAAATATATTGTGACAACTAACAAAAACTGAGGGGAAAAAGATACAAGAAAACATAGAGCAAAGGCAGTTTGATTAAGATAATGACTTAGTAAAAATCAGCAACAGAACCGATAAACAATTGTAGCGATAGAAAAGTTGTGGAGAAACATAATCACCTTCGCCAGATGGTGCCTGGCTATTTTTTCTCTTCCTACTCTCTCTTTCCTGGTATTGCCGCAGGTCTACAGAATTGAGGATACCCTGGTCTAACCCTCTACTAACCGCCCTCACTCCCAGCCTCGGTGGATAGCTTACCGCTCAAGAGTACTTTACTGCAGACTCGGTAACGGGGTACGAGTTCGCAACAGTAACAGTTACTTTGTCGGGAAACTATGATTCAATGACAGGGAGCCGCGATGGCTCAGTGGTTAGTGAACTAGACTACAAAGAACAATAGGTTCGGTTCGATCCGGATCGACGGCATCCGTAATACTGACCACATTACCCCAAAAATTATGTGCCGAAGGTCTGTAAAAAATGTTGGTCACTAACACCATATTCCTCATACGCAACCAGGCGTGATGAGGGCGCTTTACTTTACTTTTTTATACTGGAAAAAAGCAAATCGACAAATGACATTAGAGCCAAACATTCTTACTGCATAAGACACTTAAAATAAAGATTACAAATTAGAGATTAAAGTTTACAAAGATTGTGAGATTATATACTTGAGTTTACATGTCACAGGAAGCGACGTAATAATGAGAAAGGACGAAAGTCAAAGGTGTTGGGGTTAGGTCAGACATCAAGCACATAAAGAAATATACCAAAAGTGTTCTATTGTGTACATTCTTGGACATTAATCTTAAAATGTTCAAAGGGGGACTGGTTGGTCTCGAGGCAAGACGCCGGCCTCGAGACAGAGAGGTTGTGGGTTCAGTTACACCAGTTGGGATTTTTATTTATGATTTCTCTCTGCGGCAACCAGCCCTGGTCTCAGCAGCGAGGCCCCGGCTTGACACGTCAATTACTCATCGACGGAAAAAATATGAGTACCTCCAAAGACGGAGTTATCTGCGTGTGCGGCGAGGGACTCCTGTGCACACGGCTGCCGGGGAAAAACGGATTAACATCCAAAATTAAATTCCTAGTCTCTAGGGAATACGTCAGAGGTCAAAGCTGGCGAACGCAAAAAAAAAAATCAAAATGTTCAAAGAAAGAGTTGATCAGCTCAAGTTTGGTGACGTTCCCTGCAGCTTGTGAGGTACAACGCTGATGATGTCGACAAAAAAACCTTCCTTTATATGGTAATACCGACTTAATGTGGGAGCCGCGATAGCTCAGTGGTTAGTGAACTGGATTAAAAAGGACAAGAGTTCGATCCCAACCGATGACTTCCGGTTAACCCAGTCTTTAATGGGTACCGGATTTTTTTCTGGGAAATAAAGCGGCACCGGCGTAATACCGACCATATTACCCCCAAAAAATCATGTTCCGAAAGTCTGTAAAATTTATGGTCACTAACACCATATTCCCTCTACGCCACTTGACGTGACAGGGGCTCTTTACTTTTACTTTTTTACCGACATAATGTAGATAGAGGTCACATCTGTGGGTTTTCCCCTGACACTATTATTGTAATCGTCTGACAGTATTTTTGTGTTTATGTTCGTCTAACCACGAGGATTAGCTCATATTTTTACAACCCGTGGACTTTAACAATTTTATATATTCACCATATGGGAGGTAACATTTCTTATTTCTTTAATTCAAAGGGGCATAACCTTTCCAGAAAATATGTTTTATGCTCTTTCATTAATATAAAACAAACATGGCAAAACAATTATTGTGATATAGAGCTTTCAAAATTCAGGTAAATCAGCGAAAGTAAATCATCGTTGAAAATTGTGAAATTTAACAAACTATTAATTTTATACTGGTTTATTAAAAAAATTGTTGTTAATGATAGATAACACTTTTTATTTCTAGAGATTTTATTTAAATAGCCTGATTATTGTTGTAATGAAAGGAATGGATTGGCAGAAGGTCAACAACAGAAATAATAAATAAATGTAGAGATCGAAAGTTTTGGAGAGACATGATCACCTACGCCAGCAGGCCCGGAGAATGATGATAATGATTGTTGCAATTGAAATATATATATATTATATGTGTGTGTGTGTGTTTGTGCTATTTATAACCGGCACGTGCAGTGTCCCATATGTGAAACCACCTGGTTGCTCAGCGCAATCGCCTGATCCATTATTGTCCAACACGTGGAGTATCGCATCATATACATATATTTAGTTTATTGTTATGATGAAGTCTTGAAACAACTAATAATAAAAGAGAATTACTAAACACTATTCAAACGAGACAAATTAGATGTTTGGGCCATGCTAAAAGACAGAGCAGTCTACTCAAAGTAATCGTCTTCTTTCCTTCTTCATTTGCCTTTCAGCGTCTAGAGGAGATATAATTTGCAGTAGTTTGCTCTTCTATTCGCCTCTGCTGCTGTTATGTTTCCTAGTGCTTCTAATATTCCATCGATCCATCTTTTTCCATCTTGGGTCTGGTATTCTCACAACTTTAATGCGGGCTCGTTGCGTTGTGTTTTGATTACTCTGATTTTTATCTGGAATATATTTTAATATGTTCAATGTATAACCAGCGAGCAGCAGAAACAAGTAGGACGAAAAAGAGTATAAGGCGACACCCTGTTCAATAATTAATAATGCAGTGTATAATGAATATGTGAAGGGCGACAGCAAGAATGGATTAAAAGGGAACGATCACCACGCCATCTGGGATCCTCTTTCTTCATTTCCAATAATTTATATTTCCCTTCCGCCTTACACTGTTCTTGTTTTTTGGTAACGGCTGTCCTTCTTGCCCTGTTTGTGAGTCACCAGATCAATCATCATCATCGAGTGCCGTCTCCGCAATAAATGTTGGCTACCATGGAGCGCTATTCTGCTCTGTCTCTAGCTTTGATAGTGCAGGTTGTCATAGGCTGATTTGTCCATCTTTTGATGTTACTCGTCCATGTTAGTCTTGGTCTGTCTCTGCCTCTTTTACCTTGTATTTTCCTCTCCAGGATTACTTTTAGTAGGCTATTGTGTTTTTAACATGGCCCAAAAATAGCATTTGTCTTGTTTGAATTGTGCTTAATAGTTCTCTTTTCATTTTTAGTTGTTTTAAGACTTCATCATTTGTTTTCTTTTCCTTCCATCCAATTCTACCTATTCTTCTATATATCCACATTTCAAAGGCTTTAATTCTCTGTTCTGTTTTCTTGTCTAATGTCCATGTTTCGTCACCATATAGGAATATTGAGAAGATGTAACATTTTGCTATTCTTAGTTTTAGCCCTGGTGTTATTTGTTTTGATGTTAGTGTTCTTTTTGACATTAAAATTACTTTTTGCCATTCCTATTCTTTTGTTTATTTCAGTTGTACATTTTCCATCACTGGTTATATTATGTCCAAGGTAGTTGTAGTTCTGAACTGTCTCCAGGTCTATTCCTTCAGTTTTGATATCCACTTGTGGGTTTTGAGTATTTTCTTTGTTTATGATCATAGTTTTAGTCTTTTTGATATTCATATCTAGTCCATATTTTTTGCTTGTCATGTTTATTTCATTAAATAATTGTTGTAGGTCTTTAGGATTTTCTGCTAGTAGTACAGTATCATCAGCATATCTTAGGTTATTGATTATTTTTCCATTAATTTGTAGGCCTGGCATCTCTATGATGTTTTTAAAAATTTGCTCAGTGTATAGATTGAACAAGCTTTGTGATAGGATGCATCCCTGTCTTACTCCTCTTTTTATATCAATAGGTGTAGAGTTCTATTTGTTATATTTTATTATTGCTGTTTGCTCTCAGTATAGATTACATATTAGTCGTATGTCCTTGTCATCTAGATGTATCTCTTTTAGGCATTCTATAAGTTGTTTGTGGTGTACTCTATCAAAAGCTTTGGTGTAGTCTATGAAGCAGGCATATATTGGTTTGTTTACTTCTGTGTACTTTTCGATTAGTGTTCTCATGCAGTATATGGCTTCTTTTGTCCCGCTATTTTTCCTAAATCCAAATTGCTGCTCATCTAATTCAGTATTGATTTTATTCTCAATCTTTCCTTGTATAACTTTTAGCAAGATTTTTGTAACATGGCTCATTAGGCTTATTTTTCTAAAGTCACTGCATTCAACTGCACCTTTAGGCAATGCAATGAAAGTTGATGTTTTTAGTTCATTTGGTATGTATCCTGTATGGTATAAGTCGTTGCATATGTCTGTAATCACTTCAATACCATAATCTTCTAGTGCCTATATCATCTCTATCTGTAACCTGTCAGGTCCTGCTGCTTTTCCCTTGTTCATTGTTTTATAGCTTTTTCCACCTCATATTTTAAGATTTTATAGCCTGATGTACATTTTATAACTTGTTTCTTGTCCCTTTGATCATGAAATAGTTCTGTTATATATTCCTGCCATCTATCTATAATATCCTTATTGTCTGTTAGCAATTTAAATTTTTGTAATGCTTCCACCTTCTGTGGCTTTTTTATTGTTATTAGTCATTATCTTTATTTCTGTGTGCATTCCTCTTAAGCCTAGTTTGCTTTCCCTAGTTTCTATTTCTGTACATTTTTGGCAGGGCCAGTCTTCTTTTTTCTTTTTTGCACATTTTACGCATTTCATTATCTATTTTATTGTATTGGGCAGTGTTCTTCGCTTGTCTCCTTTCTTCCATTTTTTCTAAGATGGTGTTAGTTATCCATTTTTGTTTTTTGTTCTTTTCTCTTTTGGGGTAAGGTGTCGCAGGTTTCTTGTATGCTTTTCTTTATGCATTGCCATTTGGTTGTTACTTTTTCATCAGGATTTTCTCTTCTGTATTGTTCAATTCCTTTTTCTAACAGCTTCTGGTATGTGTTCTTTGCTTGTATTGTATCTATCCATCTATTGTCGTTTCGAGCCGAAGACGGCACATAAAGCAGAACCACAATCTCAAAAACAGAAAACTTGCGAGCCGAAGACGGCACATAAGGCAGAACCACAATCTCAAAAACAGAAAACTTGCGAGCCAAAGACGGCACATAAGGCAGAACCACAATCTCAAAAACAGAAAACTTGCGAGCCAAAGACGGCACATAAGGCAGAACCACAATCTCAAAAACAGAAAACTTGCGAGCCAAAGACGGCACATAAGGCAGAACCACAATCTCAAAAACAGAAAACTTGCGAGCCAAAGACGGCACATAAGGTAGAACCACAATCTCAATAACAGAAAACTTGCGAGCCTAAGACGGCACATAAGGCAGAACCACAATCTCAATAACAGAAACCTTGCGTGAGTAGTATGGGTGGCTGTGAACCAAACATAAAGTGCACGCACATGCACTGAAAGACAATAGATTTGGCACCGATACTGCACAAAACTTGCACTAAATCCGTGCACAAAAAAAAAAAAAAAAAAAAAAAATTTTCGAATTCGCTAATTTTTTCGAAATTGATTATTTTTTGGGGGGAAATTTTTTTTTTGGTTCGTCAGTTTGTCGAAACGGTCTACTGTGTCTGAGAGATTAACTCAGGTAAATTCAAAAGATCGTGTGCTAATCGTCCGGTGATCCCCTCTCGCGGTGTGGCGTGACGGTCGTGCGGCTCTCGTGGTGTGCGTGAAAGAGTATTTTAAAAGAGTATGTTTGTGAAAGTAAAAATTCAGAATTATTTAAAAAATATGTATTTGTGAAAGTAAAAAACTCAGAATTATTAAAAATAAAAATAAAAAATAAAAAAAATAGTCTCCCATCAGGATTCGAACACGGGACTGCGTGACAGGCCAGGCACTTACCACACGGTCCACTTCGTCACTTTGTCGAACGGTCTCCTGTGTCTGAGAGATTAACTCAGGTAAATTCAAAAGAGACTCGGTGGTAATCGGCTTATCTCGGTGGTCGTGATATGCTCTCGCGGTGTGTTAGATGAAAATATTTGTGAAAGAGTATTTTAAAAGAGTATATTTGTGAAAGTAAAAATTCAGAATTATTTTTAAAAATATGTATTTGTGAAAGTAAAAAAAAAAACTCAGAATTATTAAAATAAAAAAAATAAAAAAAAGTCTCCCATCAGGATTCGAACACGGGGTCTACTACGTGACAGGAGGCGACATGTAAAAAAAATGCTGACAAGCAATGACGTTGAAGGTTAGTTTGTCGAACGGTCTACTGTGTCTGAGAGATTAACTCAGGTAAATTCAAAAGATCGGGGCGTCAAACAGTCCGGCTCAGGATATTTCAGTTAACCAACTCAGGTAAAACCCCGATTGAAAAGAAAACGGACTTATGTTAAAAATAATAAAATATAATGATGAAAAATCAATATTTTAAAAAACGTAAAATGAAGGGAAATTTAAAATTATAGGCGATCTCGTAACTGATTGGGTCGCGGATCTCGCACTACATTTTTTTTTAGTGCCACCCTCAACACCAGCATCAACCCTTCATGTTCTATCATCACCAACATACCACACAAAGTTTCAAACCGATTATTATTCGACAGCGGTCGACATGTGAGAAGGGGGGTATTAGGCG
Source organism: Megaustenia siamemsis (assembly GCA_032433765.1). Lineage (NCBI taxonomy): Eukaryota > Metazoa > Mollusca > Gastropoda > Stylommatophora > Ariophantidae > Megaustenia > Megaustenia siamemsis. The sequence goes on from JAVIAB010000091.1 coordinate 54,371,132, forward strand.
ACAGGAGGCGACATGTAAAAAAAATGCTGACAAGCAATGACGTTGAAGGGGTATTGTTAGGAAAAGGAAAATACGACTAGCAATGGAACTACCCCCTCTGCCTTCATGTCCTATCATCATCATGTGCCACCCTCAACAACAGCATCATCCCTTCATGGCCTATCATCATCATCATGTACCATCCTCAACACCATCATCCTTTCATGTCCTATCATCATCATTATGTGCCACCCTCAACACCATCATCCCTTCATGTCCTATCATCATCAAGCCACACAAAGTATCAAACCGATTATTAGTGACACATCATCATATGCCACCCTCAACACCATCATCAACCCTTCATGTCCTATCATCATCATCATGTGCCACCCTCAACACCATCAACCCTTCATGTCCTATCATCACCAACATACCACACAAAGTTTCAAACCGATTATTATTCGACAGCGGTCGACATGTGAGAAGGGGGGTATTAGGCGACAGGAGGCGACATGTAAAAAAATGCTGACAAGCAATGACGTTGAAGGGGTATTGTTAGGAAAAGGAAAATACGACTAGCTCGCGGGCGTGAACGAGTTGGTCGGCACAGGTGTGTTATTGTAGTATCGCTAACATCATGTGCCAGGATAGCGGTTCTTGGGGAAAGATTATTGGTCGTGTGTGTTATCGCTACCAATATCATCATGTGTCGTGTAGTAAGGTGTGCTAATATTAAATAGTGACGCTCGCTCTCTCTCATTCATGGTAAAGCAAAACAAAATTCTATATTTCACAACTTTATTAATACATCATATATATATATATATATATATATATATATATATATATATTACTGTCCGGTTGCTGATAATTTTAACCGTCTGGGTTTCCTACACAACCGCCCTCCATTTTGACAAAACCTTGATCAAAGCTGGAATAGGTAATCGGTGACTTTGCTGAAACATCCTGGGCATCCATACTGGCTGCCGGAGCTGTCGTCTGATTAACAAGAGTGAGGTCCCCTTGGTTAACAAAAAAGGGCGTGTAGTTGATCTGGTTAACAACAGGCGGCGTGTAGTTGAGGTTAGCATAAGCGTTTTCGAGACTGCCTTAACGCCATCTTTAGACAATGGAACTACCCCCTCTGCCTTCATGTCCTATCATCATCATGTGCCACCCTCAACAACAGCATCATCCCTTCATGGCCTATCATCATCATCATGTACCACCCTCAACACCATCATCCCTTGATGTCCTATCATCATCATCATGTGCCACCCTCAACACCATCATCCCTTCATGTCCTATCATCATCAAGCCACACAAAGTATCAAACCGATTATTAGTGACACATCATCATGTGCCACCCTCAACACCATCATCAACCCTTCATGTCCTATCATCATCATGTGCCACCCTCAACACCATCATCCCTTCATGTCCTATCATCATCATGTGCCACCCTCAACACCATCATCCCTTCATGTCCTATCATCATCATGTGCCACCCTCAACACCATCATCAGCCCTTCAGGTCCTATCATCAAGCCACACAAAGTATCAACCAGCGAAATTCTCTCTCTCTCTCTCTCTCTCTCTCTGTCTCTCTCACATTCATGGTAAACCAAAACAAAATAGGCTCATACTCAAAAAGTCGACCTAAAAATCCCAAAAGCTACTCACATAGTCATACTAGTTAGACACAACGAGCAGGAAGTTATATTCAAGGTCCAAAATGTTGGACCAAATCACTAAGATTTTACCACCATAACACACAAATTTAGGGTCATATTAAAAAAAGTCGACCTTAAAACCATACAAATCTACTCCCATACTCATAAAAGTTAGACACATCAAACAGATAATTACTTCCAAACTCCAAAAAGTTAGACCAAATCACGCCTCGATCGTTCTCTAACATTGCCACGATCGTTCTTTAACATTGCCTCCAGCGTTCTTCGATCGTTCTCTAACATTACCTCGATCGTTCTCTAACATTGCCTCGATCGTTCTCTAAAATTACCTCGAGCGTTCTCTAACATTGCCACGATCATTCTTTAACATTGCCTCCAGCGTTCTCTAACATTACCTCGAGCGTTCTCTAACATTGCCACGATCGTTCTTTAACATTGCCTCCAGCGTTCTCTAACATTACCTCGAGCGTTCTCTAACATTGCCTCGATCGTTCTCTAACATTACCTCGAGCGTTCTCTAACATTGCCACGATCGTTCTTTAACATTGCCTCCAGCGTTCTCTAACATTCCCTTGCTCGTTCTCTAACATTTTCATTAGTTGGAGTCTTTGTGTTGCCTTCTTAGTGAGATTCTCTACGTGTTTCTTCAGGCTCAATTGTCAGTCTAGTTGTATTCCTTAAAATCTACTTCCATACTGATACTAGTTAGACACATCGATCAGATAGTTATATCCAAAGTCCCGCCAAATCGCAAACATGTTACCCCCAGAACACAAAAATTTAGGGTCATACTCAAAAAGTCGACCTAAAAATCCCAAAAAGCTACTCACATAGTCGTAATAGTTAGACACAACGAATAGGAAGTTATATTCTAGGTCCAAAATGTTAGACCAAATCACAACGAACCACGAACCACGAACCACAACCCCACGAACCCTGGACTTAACGAACCATCAACTCACGAACCACGAACCACAACCCCACGAACCATGGACTTAACGAACCATCAACTCACGAACCACGAACCACAACCCCACGAACCATGGACTTAACGAACCATCAACTCACGAACCACGACCCCACGAACCACGGACTTAACGAACCATCAACTCACGAACCACAACCCCACGAACCCTGGACTTAACAAAGACAGCGTCGAGGAGAGATATAATTTGCGGTCTCTTGCTCTTCTGTTCGCCTCTGCTGCTGGTATGTTTCCTAGCGCTTCTAATTGTACATCGACCCATCCTTTTTCGTGGTCGACAGTTGGGTCTGGTGTTCTCACAACATTTTGCTGAAGGCTCGTTGTGATTTTGATCTGTCTGCCCTGTCACCTAGCCAAACTATTTTATCTGTTGTTTCCTTATATATTCTATGATGGGGGCTATTCCTAACTTTCTTCTCAGTTCTTCATTTCTGAGCTTATCTCTCAGACTGTTTCCTGTCATTCGTCTAACACATTTCATCTCTGAGATCACAAAAATTTAGGCACATACTCAAAAAGTCGACCTCAAAACCATAAAAGCTACTCCCACATTCATCTAAAAGTTACACCAAAACCGCACCAGATTTGCAACGTGCAAAAACATGCACAAGTTTGACACGCGAACCAGTTTGGCACTGAGTTGATGGTTCGTTAAGTCCATGGTTAGTGGGGTTGTGGTTCGTGGTTCGTGAGTTGATGGTTCGTTAAGTCCGTGGTTCGTGGGGTCGTGGTTCGTGAGTTGATGGTTCGTTAAGTCCATGGTTCGTGGGGTTGTGGTTCGTGGTTCGTGAGTTGATGGTTCGTTAAGTCCATGGTTCGTGGGGTTGTGGTTCGTGGTTCGTGAGTTGATGGTTCGTTAAGTCCAGGGTTCGTGGGGTTGTGGTTCGTGGTTCGTTGTGATTTGGTCTAACATTTTGGACCTAGAATATAACTTCCTATTCGTTGTGTCTAACTATTACGACTATGTGAGTAGCTTTTTGGGATTTTTAGGTCGACTTTTTGAGTATGACCCTAAATTTTTGTGTTCTGGGGGTAAAATGTTTGCGATTTTGCGGGACTTTGGATGTAACTATCTGATCGATGTGTCTAACTAGTATCAGTATGGAAGTAGATTTTTAGGAATACAACTAGACTGACAATTGAGCCTGAAGAAACACGTAGAGAATCTCACTAAGAAGGCAACACAAAGACTCCAACTAATGAAAATGTTAGAGAACGAGCAAGGGAATGTTAGAGAACGCTGGAGGCAATGTTAAAGAACGATCGTGGCAAAGTTAGAGAACGCTCGAGGTAATGTTAGAGAACGATCGAGGCAATGTTAGAGAACGCTCGAGGTAATGTTAGAGAACGCTGGAGGCAATGTTAAAGAATGATCGTGGCAATGTTAGAGAACGCTCGAGGTAATTTTAGAGAACGATCGAGGCAATGTTGGAGAACGCTCGAGGTAATGTTAGAGAACGTTCGAAGAACGCTGGAGGCAATGTTAAAGAACGATCGTGGCAATGTTAGAGAACGCTCGAGGTAATGTTAGAGAACGCTCGAGGTAATGTTAGAGAACGCTCGTGGTAATGTTAGAGAACGATCGTGGTAATGTTAGAGAACGCTCGAGGTAATGTTAAAGAACGATCGTGGCAATGTTAGAGAACGCTCGAGGTAATGTTAGAGAACGCTCGAGGTAATGTTAGAGAACGCTCGTGGTAATGTTAGAGAACGCTCGAGGTAATGTTAGAGAACGCTCGTGGTAATGTTAGAGAACGCTCGAGGTAATGTTAGAGAACGCTCGAGGTAATGTTAGAGAACGATCGTGGCAATGTTAGAGAACGCTCGAGGTAATGTTAGAGAACGCTCGAGGTAATGTTAGAGAACGATCGTGGTAATGTTAGAGAACGCTCGAGGTAATGTTAGAGAACGCTCGAGGTAATGTTAAAGAACGATCGTGGCAATGTTAGAGAACGCTCGAGGTAATGTTAGAGAACGCTCGAGGTAATGTTAGAGAACGATCGAGGCAATGTTAGAGAACGCTCGAGGTAATGTTAGAGAACGCTCGAGGTAATGTTAAAGAACGATCGTGGCAATGTTAGAGAACGCTCGAGGTAATGTTAGAGAACGATCGAGGTAATGTTAGAGAACGCTCGAGGTAATGTTAGAGAACGCTCGAGGTAATGTTAAAGAACGATCGTGGCAATGTTAGAGAACGCTCGAGGTAATGTTAGAGAACGCTCGAGGTAATGTTAAAGAACGATCGTGGCAATGTTAGAGAACGCTCGAGGTAATGTTAGAGAACGCTCGAGGTAATGTTAGAGAACGATCGAGGCAATGTTAGAGAACGATCGAGGCAATGTTAGAGAACGATCGAGGTAATGTTAGAGAACGATCGAGGCAATGTTGGAGAACGATCGAGGCAATGTTGGAGAACGCTCGAGGTAATGTTAGAGAACGTTCGAAGAACGCTGGAGGCAATGTTAAAGAACGATCGTGGCAATGTTAGAGAACGATCGAAGAACGCTGGAGGCAATGTTAAAGAACGATCGTGGCAATGTTAGAGAACGATCGAGGCGTGATTTGGTCTAACTTTTTGGAGTTTGGAAGTAATTATCTGTTTGATGTGTCTAACTTTTATGAGTATGGGAGTAGATTTGTATGGTTTTAAGGTCGACTTTTTTTAATATGACCCTAAATTTGTGTGTTATGGTGGTAAAATCTTAGTGATTTGGTCCAACATTTTGGACCTTGAATATAACTTCCTGCTCGTTGTGTCTAACTAGTATGACTATGTGAGTAGCTTTTGGGATTTTTAGGTCGACTTTTTGAGTATGAGCCTATTTTGTTTTGGTTTACCATGAATGTGAGAGAGACAGAGAGAGAGAGAGAGAATTTCGCTGGTTGATACTTTGTGTGGCTTGATGATAGGACCTGAAGGGCTGATGATGGTGTTGAGGGTGGCACATGATGATGATAGGACATGAAGGGATGATGGTGTTGAGGGTGGCACATGATGATGATAGGACATGAAGGGATGATGGTGTTGAGGGTGGCACATGATGATGATAGGACATGAAGGGTTGATGATGGTGTTGAGGGTGGCACATGATGATGTGTCACTAATAATCGGTTTGATACTTTGTGTGGCTTGATGATGATAGGACATGAAGGGATGATGGTGTTGAGGGTGGCACATGATGATGATGATAGGACATGAAGGGATGATGGTGTTGAGGGTGGTACATGATGATGATGATAGGCCATGAAGGGATGATGCTGTTGTTGAGGGTGGCACATGATGATGATAGGACATGAAGGCAGAGGGGGTAGTTCCATTGTCTAAAGATGGCGTTAAGGCAGTCTCGAAAACGCTTATGCTAACCTCAACTACACGCCGCCTGTTGTTAACCAGATCAACTACACGCCCTTTTTTGTTAACCAAGGGGACCTCACTCTTGTTAATCAGACGACAGCTCCGGCAGCCAGTATGGATGCCCAGGATGTTTCAGCAAAGTCACCGATTACCTATTCCAGCTTTGATCAAGGTTTTGTCAAAATGGAGGGCGGTTGTGTAGGAAACGCAGACGGATAAAATTATCAGCAACAGGACAGTAATATATATATAATGGCACAAACACAAAACTTAGGCTATTCAAATCAAATGTACTATCAACCCTTACGTATGCGTGTGAAAGCTGGAAAACAACAAGAGATATAGAAACAAAGTTGAACGCATTCGAAAATAAATGTCTAAGGAAAATACTTGGTATAGAATGGAACGAATTCAAAACAAACGAGGAAATTAGAGAAATCGCCAATCAACCACTAATATCTTCAGTAATAAAGAAAAGACGATGGTCATACGTTGGACATGTGATGAGAAGAGATAATAATCGAATAGCAAAGCAAGCCCTCATATGGGAAACAACAGGTAAAAGAAAAAGAGGAAGACCCAGGGAGACACTGAGAAGAACATTGATGAGAGAGGCAAGAGCAGCAGGAATCGGCTCCCTCAATGAGATAGAACTGCTTGCACAGAACAGAGACAGATGGCGAGATTTGATAAAATATCTTTAAAAGAAAACTGCTAGAACAAAAATTCATATAGGAGAAGGTGTATCTTGGTCTACGCCCTATGGGCCGGTTACGGCTCGAAAGGTCAATAGATAGATAGATATATATATATATATATATATATATATATATATATATATATATATATATATATATATATATATATATATATGATGTATTAATAAAGTTGTGAAATATAGAATTTTGTTTTGCTTTACCATGAATGAGAGAGAGCGAGCGTCACTATTTAATATTAGCACACCTTACTACACGACACATGATGATATTGGTAGCGATAACACACACGACCAATAATCTTTCCCCAAGAACCGCTATCCTGGCACATGATGTTAGCGATACTACAATAACACACCTGTGCCGACCAACTCGTTCACGCCCGCGAGCTAGTCGTATTTTCCTTTTCCTAACAATACCCCTTCAACGTCATTGCTTGTCAGCATTTTTTTACATGTCGCCTCCTGTCGCCTAATACCCCCCTTCTCACATGTCGACCGCTGTCGAATAATAATCGGTTTGAAACTTTGTGTGGTATGTTGGTGATGATAGGACATGAAGGGTTGATGGTGTTGAGGGTGGCACATGATGATGATGATAGGACATGAAGGGTTGATGATGGTGTTGAGGGTGGCATATGTCGATGTGTCACTAATAATCGGTTTGATACTTTGTGTGGCTTGATGATGATAGGACATGAAGGGATGATGGTGTTGAGGGTGGCACATAATGATGATGATAGGACATGAAAGGATGATGGTGTTGAGGATGGTACATGATGATGATGATAGGCCATGAAGGGATGATGCTGTTGTTGAGGGTGGCACATGATGATGATAGGACATGAAGGCAGAGGGGGTAGTTCCATTGCTAGTCGTATTTTCCTTTTCCTAACAATACCCCTTCAACGTCATTGCTTGTCAGCATTTTTTTACATGTCGCCTCCTGTCGCCTAATACCCCCCTTCTCACATGTCGACCGCTGTCGAATAATAATCGGTTTGAAACTTTGTGTGGTATGTTGGTGATGATAGGACATGAAGGGTTGATGGTGTTGAGGGTGGCACATGATGATGATGATAGGACATGAAGGGTTGATGATGGTGTTGAGGGTGGCATATGATGATGTGTCACTAATAATCGGTTTGATACTTTGTGTGGCTTGATGATGATAGGACATGAAGGGATGATGGTGTTGAGGGTGGCACATAATGATGATGATAGGACATGAAAGGATGATGGTGTTGAGGATGGTACATGATGATGATGATAGGCCATGAAGGGATGATGCTGTTGTTGAGGGTGGCACATGATGATGATAGGACATGAAGGCAGAGGGGGTAGTTCCATTGCTAGTCGTATTTTCCTTTTCCTAACAATACCCCTTCAACGTCATTGCTTGTCAGCATTTTTTTACATGTCGCCTCCTGTCGCCTAATACCCCCCTTCTCACATGTCGACCGCTGTCGAATAATAATCGGTTTGAAACTTTGTGTGGTATGTTGGTGATGATAGAACATGAAGGGTTGATGCTGGTGTTGAGGGTGGCACTAAAAAAAAATGTAGTGCGAGATCCGCGACCCAATCAGTTACGAGATCGCCTATAATTTTAAATTTCCCTTCATTTTACGTTTTTTAAAATATTGATTTTTCATCATTATATTTTATTATTTTAACATAAGTCCGTTTTCTTTTCAATCGGGGTTTTACCTGAGTTGGTTAACTGAAATATCCTGAGCCGGACTGTTTGACGCCCCGATCTTTTGAATTTACCTGAGTTAATCTCTCAGACACAGTAGACCGTTCGACAAACTAACCTTCAACGTCATTGCTTGTCAGCATTTTTTTTACATGTCGCCTCCTGTCACGTAGTAGACCCCGTGTTCGAATCCTGATGGGAGACTTTTTTTTATTTTTTTTTATTTTTAATAATTCTGAGTTTTTTTTTACTTTCACAAATACATATTTTTTAAAAATAATTCTAATTTTTACTTTCACAAATATACTCTTTTAAAATACTCTTTCACAAATATTTTCATCTAACACACCGCGAGAGCATATCGCGACCATCGAGATAAGCCGATTACCACCGAGTCTCTTTTGAATTTACCTGAGTTAATCTCTCAGACACAGGAGACCGTTCGACAAAGTGACGAAGTGGACCGTGTGGTAAGTGCCTGGCCTGTCATGCAGTCCCGTGTTCGAATCCTGATGGGAGACTATTTTTTTTATTTTTTATTTTTATTTTTAATAATTCTGAGTTTTTTACTTTCACAAATACATATTTTTAAATAATTCTGAATTTTTACTTTCACAAATATACTCTTTTAAAATACTCTTTCACACACACCACGAGAGCCGCACGACCGTCACGCCACACCGCGAGAGGGGATCACCGGACGATTAGCACACGATCTTTTGAATTTACCTGAGTTAATCTCTCAGACACAGTAGACCGTTTCGACAAACTGACGAACCAAAAAAAAAATTTCCCCCCCCCCAAAAAAAATAATCAATTTCGAAAAATTAGCGAATTCGAAAATTTTTTTTTTTTTTTTTTTTTTTTTGGCACGGATTTAGTGCAAGTTTCGTGCAGTATCGGTGCCAAATCTATTGTCTTTCAGTGCATGTGCGTGCACTTTTAGAATGGGTTCACAGCCACCCATACTACTTGCGTGCCAAAATGGCACATATTGCAGAGATCACTGCTTCTAAAATATATGGCTCTGTTTCCATAACAATAATTTTTTACAATGACAGCTTGTCAAGCCACCAATCAACCTCCTTAGTCGCCTCTTACGACATGCCTGGAAGGTCACTATTCTTTACTTCCCTCATAATGAGGCCCCGGTAACACACGGGAAATTGTATTGTATAGGTATCTTTAATATCTTTTTGATTTGAAGCTGTTATATCTAGTCGATTTGTTGATGAATTAGACTTTTGCTTGTTTCTCTTTAATTTGATTTTATTCACGTGATCAATAGAGACTTATAATCTGGCCGCTCCAGTCAACCAACCATTCATTCTTTAACTCTTTCACTACTGAAGGTTCTTATCAATTTAGCGGTAGAGATTTCAGAGACAATTTAAAAAAAAAAATGTTTTTAAATATCAATGTACATATTTATATTTATCTTTCACTTAACATATTATATATGAATGTTTAGATAATTAAACAAGGAATTATATTTCACCAATACTAAGACTATACAAACAATAAAAAGAATATGGTTTCATGACAGTTTACACTAATCAAAGACGCACTGTGCGACGAAACGTAGTGAAAGAGTTAAACCGCGTGGTGATGTCTCCCAAGGACTGAAGTTCAATAGAAATCTGTGTCTATAATAGTCTTCGGAGTTGTCGTTGTAGTTCATTATCTTATCATACTGACGAAGGCGTGTGGCTGAAACGTTAATTATTCTGTACTGTTTTCTTTTTCAGGGTGTCCGGTTAGCGCAATCGATAGGCGGTTGGCTTACCACGGCAACAGCCGGGGTTCGTACCCTGGCGAGGACACCTGGGTTTTACAAATTCCCTAAAAATTAGTGGGAGCCGCGATAGCTCAGTGGTTAGTGAACTGGACTACTACGGACAAGGGGTAGGGTTCGATCCCAACCGACGGCTCCGGGTTCACCCAGCCTTAAATGGGTACCGGATTTTTTCTGGGAAAGTAAAGCAGCATGGGCGTAATACCGACCACATTACCCCAAAAGTCATGTGCTGAAGGTCTGTAAAATATAGGGTCACTAACACCATATTTCCCTATACGCCACTTGGCGTGACCGGGGGTACTTTACTTTTACTTTTTTTTTACTGTTTTCTTTTAGTAAAGCCTCTTCATACAGTTGTTTATGTTGTTAAACATGTTTACAGCAGAACCGCAAGAAACTATATATTTATGTCTATCCCCGTATAAGAGATCAGGTTTCAAAGAAAGAAAACCAAAGGGGAAAAAACCTCATCGGACCTCGTGGTCTTTTGTTAGGGAGTGCCCATATCTTTTTGATCAACTGTACATTTTTGGATCGGTGGGGAGGTGGTGTCAGCATTACGCCACTGCTATATTTCTCGCCGGAAAATAAAACCTGGAATCGATCTCGCTGCCCAGAATGAGGGCTAGACATTGGATCTCGCTGCCCAGAGAGAGGGTTAGACAGTGGATCTCGCTGCCCAGAGAGAGGGTTAGACATTGGATCTCGCTGCCCAGAGAGAGGGTTAGACATTGGATCTCGCTGCCCAGAGAGAGGGTTAGACATTGGATCTCGCTGCCTAGAGAGAGGGTTAGACATTGGATCTCGCTGCCCAGAGAGAGGGCTAGACATTGGATCTCGCTGCCCAGAATGAGGGCTAGACATTGGATCTCGCTGCCCAGAGAGAGGGTTAGACATTGGATCTCGCTGCCCAGAATGAGGGCTAGACATTGGATCTCGCTGCCCAGAGAGAGGGTTAGACATTGGATCTCGCTGCCCAGAGAGAGGGTTAGACATTGGATCTCGCTGCCCAGAGAGAGGATTAGACATTGGATCTCGCTGCCCAGAGAGAGGGTTAGACATTGGATCTCGCTGCCCAGAATGAGGGCTAGACATTGGATCTCGCTGCCCAGAATGAGGGCTAGACATTGGATCTCGCTGCCCAGAGAGAGGGTTAGACATTGGATCTCGCTGCCCAGAGAGAGGGTTAGACATTGGATCTCGCTGCCCAGAGAGAGGGCTAGACATTGGATCTCGCTGCCCAGAGAGAGGGCTAGACATTGGATCTCGCTGCCCAGAGAAAGGGATAGACATCTGATCTCGCTGCCCAGAGAGAGGGCTAGACATCGGATCTCGCTGTCCAGAGACAAGGAAAGGACAAATCCACGGAAAAAAAACTCACGGACTTAAAGCGAATAATTCCTACCGTCTGTATGGAGATTCCAACCGGAGATCTTCCCGGAAATGAGACGATGTCCTCATACCTCTAGATCACCCAATCCCCTTTACGTCTCATCAAAAATACATTTAATTCACGTTTTAAAAGCCACAATGGTCACTCCCCAGTGTTGTCTAAATTCACTGACCACTACTCTGCCACATATGGTGTCAGTGACCATATTTTTTTAAAACGAACGTTAACACACATATGGACAGTATCACGCCAGATCGTCTTAATATCCAGTTCCCTGGTGATGGGTAACTCCGAAAATTAATTCTCATCTGGGATTTGAACCAGGACTCTCTCAGATCGCTGGACGAGATCTCCGACTGCTTCTTTACATTAAAGAAATACGCCGTGAAAGAAAAACCCAACCCACACGTAATGTAGTGGCTGGTCTTGCCTTCCCTTCCTAAAGAATTGCATGCAATGAAACTATTTTTCATGTCCTCATTCCTAACTAGCATGCAATGGAACTATTTATTTTCATGTCTTCATTCCTAACTAGCATGTAATGGAACTATTTTTCATGTCTTAATTCCTAACACGAATGTAATGGAACTATATTTCATGTCTTCATTCCTAAATAGCATGTAATGGAACTATTTTTCATGTCTTCAATCCTAACTAGCATGTAATGGAACTATTTTTCATGTCTTCATTCCTAACATACATGTAATGGAACTATTTTTCATGTCTTAATTCCTAACACGAATGTAATGGAACTATATTTCATGTCTTCATTCCTAACTAGCATGTAATGGAACTATTTTTCATGTCTTCATTCCTAACTAGCATGTAATGGAACTATTTTTCATGTCTTAATTCCTAACAAGAATGCAATGGAACTATTGTTCTTGTCTTCCTTCCTAACTAGCATGCAATGGAACTATTTTTCTCGTCTTCCTTCCTAACTAGCATGCAATGGAACTATTTTTCTCGTCTTCCTTCCTAACTAGCATGCAATGGAACTATTTTTCTCGTCTTCCTTCCTAACTAGCATGCAATGGAACTATTTTTCTCGTCTTCCTTCCTAACTAGCATGCAATGGAACTATTTTTCTCGTCTTCCTTCCTAACAAGAATGCAATGGAACTATTTTTCTCGTCTTCCTTCCTAACTAGCATGCAATGGAACTATTTTCTCGTCTTCCTTCCTAACAAGAATGCAATGGAACTATTTTTCTCGTCTTCCTTCCTAACTAGCATGCAATGGAACTATTGTTCTTGTCTTCCTTCCTAACTAGCATGCAATGGAACTATTGTTCTTGTCTTCCTTCCTAACTAGCATGCAATGGAACTATTTTTCTTGTCTTCCTAACCAACAGGGCTAGTATTTCTTCGTGAATCATTTCAGGGCAAGTGGTATGTTTACAGCACTAGGGGAAAACAAACCTACATATACGCAATTTGTCCTCGTAACGCTGTGCTATAGTCATGAGTACACCTGTGTGAAAGACATCGCCAATGATAGCTATAGTCATGAGTACACCTGTGTGAAAGACATCGCCAATGATAGCTATAGTCATGAGTACACCTGTGTGAAAGACATCGCCAATGATAGCTATAGTCATGAGTACACCTGTGTGAAAGACATCGCCAATGATAGCTATAGTCATGAGTACACCTGTGTGAAAGACATCGCCAATGATAGCTATAGTCATGAGTACACCTGTGTGAAAGACATCGCCAATGATAGCTATAGTCATGAGTACACCTGTGTGAAAGACATCGCCAATGATAGCTATAGTCATGAGTACACCTGTGTGAAAGACATCGCCAATGATAGCTATAGTCATGAGTACACCTGTGTAAAAGACATCGCCAATGATAGCTATAGTCATGAGTACACCTGTGAGTAAGACATCGCCAATGATAGCTATAGTCATGAGTACACCTGTGTGAAAGACATCGCCAATGATAGCTATAGTCATGAGTACACTTGCGTGAAAGACATCGCCAATGATAGCTATATTTTAAAAGTACAGGTTCGATCCTGCTTCGGACTTTCTATTGTTCTTTGTTTTTTTTTTCTGTTGATTATTTGTGATTTTTTCCCCGAATGATGTAAACAACCTTCTTCCCCTGAAATGATTCGCTGATCTATCGCCTAGAAAGTTTCCCTTCATGATAATATTCATTTATTATTATTTGCCTTAATCTTTCTACAGCACGAGATCTTTTACCGCCGTGCATTAATCTTCACGTAGCAACCAGTAAATACGTCAAGAAATAACCAAGTTCCACTTTTGTGAGATTTACTTGCCCTGTGACCCACGCTTTTGACTGGATGGTTTAAAGTTTTATCCGTGACATGATTGGCGCAGAAGGTTGAACTTGATATGAACGTTAGTGGTGATGATTGGCTAATGGGGAAAATTATGAGATATATCCACGCAGTGGCTTGTGGGATGTTATCTTAGTCCATAAATTTTCCCGACATGATCGTGAGAAACATAAAGTTGCAATCTGTTATAAGGAGGTGTCTCTGAAAAGTCGAAGTTTAAAATATATAATTTTGGTGAAGTCGAAGAAGCCAGACAGTAGAAACAATTGGAGTTTTATTTTGATGTTTTCAAATCGAATTCATGCATGAAAAACATCTGAGTCGAATTCATGAAGCATGAAACAACTGTTGAGGGTGTCTTAATTTTTTTTTTCTTCTTTCTCTTCTTCTTTTACTTCTTTCTCTTATTATTTTTCTTCTTTACTTCCTCATTTGTGTTCTTAAGCTATCGACAAAAAGAGAGCTAATTTCCAATAATAGGAAGAAACAATCATCATTTTTTAGCCATGTAATGAGAAGATAACAGCTGGAATAAATTGTAACAACTGGGAAAATTGAGGGACGAAGAGATAGAGGAAAGCAAAGAGAAAAAATACCAGACAGCCTAAGAGAACGGCTTGGCAGAAGGTCAACAACAGAAATGATAAATAACTGTCGTGATCGAAAGTTGTGGAGAGACATGATCACCTATGCCAGCAGGCCCGGTACTTGTTGGTGATGAAAAGTATCAACGGTAAAGATGGTTTGTGGTTTTTATGCTTTTTGGTTTCTACTTTTCTTCTGTAACGTTTCCTGTAGTTTATTGTTTTAATTCCGTCCATATCTGACAAACGGGAGCCGCGATGGCTCAGTGGTTAGTGAGCTGGACTACAGGAGCCGCGATAGCTCAGTGGTTAGTGAGCTGGACTACAGGAGCCGCGATAGCTCAGTGGTTAGTGAGCTGGACTACAGGAGCCGCGATAGCTCAGTGGTTAGTGAGCTGGACTACAGGAGCCGCGATAGCTCAGTGGTTAGTGAGCTGGACTACAAAGGACAAGAGGTTGGGTTCGATCCTGATCGATGGCTTTCGAGTTCACCCAGCCTTAAATGGGTACTGGATTTTTTCTAGGAAGGTAAAGCAGCACGTTCCTGTGTGTTACCGGGGCCTCATTATGAGGGAAGTAAAGAATAGTAACACTGTGACCTTCCAGGCATGTCGTAAGAGACGACTAAGGAGGTTGATTGATGGCTTGACAAGCTGTCATTGTAAAAAGTATTGTTATGGAAACAGTGCCATATATTTTAAAGCAGTGATCTCTGTAATGTGTGCCACTTTGGCATGCAAGGTTTCTGTTTTTGAGATTGTGGTTCTGCCTTATGTGCCGTCTTCGGCTCGAAAGGACAATAGATAGAAAGCAGCACGGGCGTAATACCGACCACATTACCCCCAAAATCATGTGCTGAAGTCTATAAAAATGATGGTCACTAACACCATATTCCCTATACGCCACTTGGCGTGACGAGACTGACAAGATGTTTGACCAAACAAATAGTAAATTACGAGTGGAATGTTGTAGAATGTGAAGGAAATTAATTATTATTAGAGTCTGAATTAATTTTGTCTAGAATTAATTTAATTATAGAAGAAGTCATAATAAGATTGTAAAAAAAAAAAAATAAATAAATAACATTTTTTTGAATGAAAGCATTTTGCAAATCAATAAACAATAGTTAACTAGAATATCATTGGAGCTATAGATAACTAGAATATCATTGGAGCTATAGATAACTAGAATATCATTGGAGCTATAGATAAATAGAGGAATATCATTGGAGCTATAGATAACTAGAATATCATTGGAGGTATAGATAAATAGAAGAATATCATTGGAGCTATAGATAACTAGAATATCATTGGAGCTATAAATAACTAGAATATCATTGGAGCTATAAATAACTAGAATATCATTGGAGCTATAGATAACTAGAATATCATTGGAGCTATAGATAACTAGAATATCATTGGAGCTATAGATAACTAGAATATCATTGGAGCTGTAGATAACTAGAATATCATTGGAGCTATAGATAACTAGAATATCATTGGAGCTATAGATAAATAGAGGAATATCATTGGAGCTATAGATAACTAGAATATCATTGGAGCTATAGATAAATAGAAGAATATCATTGGAGCTATAGATAACTAGAATATCATTGGAGCTATAGATAACTAGAATATCATTGGAGCTATAGATAAATAGAAGAATATCATTGGATCTATAGATAAATAGAAGAATATCATTGGAGCTATAGATAAATAGAAGAATATCATTCGAGCTATCGATAAATAGAAAAATATCATTGGAGCTATAGATAAATAGAAGAATATCATTGGATCTATAGATAACTAGAATATCATTGGAGCTATATATAAATAGAAGAATATCATTGGAGCTATAGATAACTAGAATATCATTGGAGCTATAGATAACTAGAATATCATTGGAGCTGTAGATAACTAGAATATCATTGGAGCTATAGATAACTAGAATATCATTGGAGCTATAGATAAATAGAGGAATATCACTGGAACAATAGATAACTAGAATATCATTGGAGCTATAGATAACTAGAATATCATTGGAGCTATAGATAACTAGAATACCATTGGAGCTATAGATAACTAGAATATCATTGGAGCTATAGATAAATAGAAGAATATCATTGGAGCTATAGATAAATAGAAGAATATCATTGGAGCTATAGATAAATATAAAAATATCATTAGAGCTATAGATAAATAGAAAAATATCATTAGAGCTATAGATAAATAGAAGAATATCATTGGATCTATAGATAACTAGAATATCATTGGAGCTATATATAAATAGAAGAATATCATTGGAGCTATAGATAACTAGAATATCATTGGAGCTATAGATAACTAGAATATCATTGGAGCTATAGATAACTAGAATATCATTGGAGCTATAGATAAATAGAGGAATATCACTGGAACAATAGATAACTAGAATATCATTGGAGCTATAGATAACTAGAATATCATTGGAGCTTTAGATAACTAGAATACCATTGGAGCTATAGATAACTAGAATATCATTGGAGCTATAGATAAATAGAATACCATTGGAGCTATAGATAACTAGAATATCATTGGAGCTATAGATAACTAGAATATCATTGGAGCTGTAGATAACTAGAATATCATTGGAGCTATAGATAACTAGAATATCATTGGAGCTGTAGATAACTAGAATATCATTGGAGCTGTAGATAACTAGAATATCATTGGAGCTATAGATAACTAGGGAAATTTAATTGGAGCAAGAGATACATAGAAGAGTGCACGAATGGCATTAGATAAAAAGATGAATTCAGCAAGCTGTGCATGCAGCCTGCGACACTATATGGATTTCTGGGGTACTGACCACGGTCAGCGGAGAAGAGAATAGAGCCACTGTAACCTGCCATAATTGTCATAGCATTGACTAAGGAGGTTGGGATCAAGGTTATCGCTGGTGATACTGAGTTCGTGCATCTGAACTGCAGTCATCTTTAGTGTTTTCGTTCGAGTGTGGCCTGCGTGATTCATACTAAGAAAAGTGCTGAGTAAGGGATCTGAGCACCGTGGAGATGTTTTGTGCAGTGAAGATGATCTCAATTAAACTAAACTTTTTCTTCTTTCCTTCCTCATCTGCCTTTCAGCGTCGAGGGAAGATATAATTTGCGGTCTTTTGCTCTTCTGTTCGCCTCTACTGCTGTTATGTTTCCTAGTATTTCTAAAATTCCGTCAATCCATCTTTTTCGTGGTCGGGCCCTGGATCTGATATTCTCACAACGTTTATTGAGGGCTCGTTGTGTTTTGAACTTTCTCCCTTGTCACGTTGCCAAATCATTTTATTTGTTTTTTTCTTTATATATTCTATGGCCGAGGTTATTCCTAGCTTTTTTCTCAGTTCTTCATTTCTGGTCTTATCTCTCAGACTGTTTCATGTCATTCATCTTACACATTTTGTCCCAGTAGAGGTTATTTTCCTTATTGTCCTTGCATCTAGAACCCAGGACCGGCATTGGTAGCAGAACGTTTGGTTGAAGATTGTATTGTAGAGTGCCCGTTTTGCCTCTCGAGTTATCTCCTTGTTGGACAGTAGCGGTGATAGCTGTCCAGTGATTCGACAAGCTTTCTGCCTAAACTAAACCGAAATAAAATAAACATAACTAGATCTGCAAACAAAGTTGTGTTTTCTATTTAATTGGTTTTACTTGTCCTCTCCTGGAAGTCGCCGCAAAACTGTGTGTTTAGTGTAGCTTGGTTTGGCCACATCCCTCATAGCATTAATCTGTCTGCAGTCTTGTGTCTCTCTGTCGTGCGTGTCCCGTGTACATATGTTTTGTGCTTCTAATCTTGAACTTTGTGTGCATGTGCTTTTGAAGCAGATTGATGTCAATAAAAATACAAGCAAAAAAAAATAATTAATAAAAAAAAAAATGTAAACTGTGGCTTTACCCTCCCCAGTTCTCCTGGTAGTGATATCCGACGTGAAGCCCTCTCGGAAACGACGAAAAACAGAAGGTACCTTATGCATTCTGTGCACATTAAAGAGTACTTGGCATTAGAAATTGAAAAGAGTAGGCTAACAATGGGAACCGCCTAGGCAAAATTAATAGGAAAAATCTATACAACACGTTAAAACTATCGACGATAAAAATATGAGAGTACCTCGGAAGTCGGTGAATATCTGCCTGTATGGCGGGGAACTCTCTGAATACATGGCTGTCTGTGTGGAAAATAGGAAAATGTTACACTCACGCTAAATTCAGTCTTTCCATTCTAAATGTTATATAGAACCAGTCTTAACATATGGATGTGAATCTTGGACAATAAGACAATAGAAAAGAAAATCACTGGAGGCTGTAGAAATATGGCTTTACAGGAAAATATTGAGAATACCATGGGCAGCTAAGAAGAGCTTGAAAGAGGCCAAAGCAAAAGGAGATCTAATTTCCAATATTAGGAAAAAAACAACCATCGTATCTTTGCCATGTAATGAGAAGAGAACAGCTGGAATATATTGTAACAACTGGGAAAATTTAGGGACGAAGAGATAGAAGGAAGCAAAGAGAAAAGATACCAGACAGCTTAAGAGATTGGCTTGGCAGAAAGTCAACAACAGAAATGATAAATAACTGTCGAGATTGAAAGTTGTGGAGAAACATGATCACCTTCGCCAGTAGGCATGGTACTTGATGATGATGACTCTATATTATATAATAAAATAAATGTCTGACCCGTCGCAGGATCATCATCATCATGATCATCAAGTTACATGCCTGCTGGCGTAGGTGATCATGTCTTTCCACAACCTTCTATCTCGACAGTTATTTATCATTTCTGTTGTTGACTTTCTGCCAAGCCATTCTCTTAATTAATGACCGTTGTTTTTCTACCCAGTCACTACTGTTTTGCCATAATTTTTTCTTCCTGAAAAATACTTCTTTCACTAAATCTTTCATATTTTCACTATAATAAGTCATAGACATATATATTACGCATCAAATTGTGTTAGTTTAAAAAGTGTAATTTCACAATAACGAAGCAAAATGAAAGTAACCATGTCAGCGTTCGCTTGGCAAAATGTAAAACAGTAAGTAACCATGACAGCGTTCCCACGGACATTAAAGTTTAAGCTGCCTGGTGTCTTTTGTCGCTGGATACTCACCTCGAAAACAGGACATGTTCGGCGAAATCCGGACGCCTGGTAATCCTAACTAAGGGACATTAACCTTGATGGAATGAAAAGGAAGAAGGAGCCCAGATTAAAGTGGGACATTAACTTAATGAAGGTCATCATGGAAGACGAAAACTAGGGTAAATGAGGCAAACGCGGACAAAGACTACAGTGGACTGGTAACGTCAAGAGATGGACAGAAGATCACGTGAGAGCGTCCACTACGAAGGGTGGAAGTGGCGGTCTATGACAGCAGCCAACCTGGGCTAGTTGTTGGAGAAAACTTGTCCTTGACCTAGCTGAAAGAGCGGTCGAAATACAGCCAAATATAATTTAATTAGGCCTGCGGGTTGAGAGGTAATTCCATGAAAATCACCAATTGGCGTGAGGTTTTCAGCTTTGCTAGCAGGGGTAGTTGTGGGTCGAGTGAAGTCAGCCATCTATAGTTCGTATAGTTGATGGCGTCACGTTAGTTGGTCGGGTTATCGGGTTTTATTTTTTGTTCTCGGGCTTTAGTAAACCTATCGTTGGCTGTGGTCGAAAGGTCTTTGATTTGATTGGTTGGTACGATCGGCACAAGTCACAAGGTCACTCGCTCCCCAAGGGTAGGTATACACGAAGAGCACCGGATGCCGTAACCGAAACTATCCTGAGACTGGTCATCAAATCAAAGATTGGAGGCGAAGGCGCGCCTCCCAGCACCAGAGCTGGAAGTTGTCAGCGACCCACATCTGATGGCTTGCGCCAGGATCGGTGAACCAGAACCACCCAGACCCTGCTCCACCTCTCCGCGGTGCCTCCAGTAACAGACTAACCTGTTTAGTCTGGCCAAGCTTGCAAGGATCGAAGAGGGAAGACCACCCGGTACTCAAAAATGTCGTGCTGAAGTCGGATGCGTTGGGTCGAAAGGCGCAAATATAACAGTTATACTGTAAACCACAACACAACGCAGACACGTCCACTACGTCATTGTAAGGGCGGACGATGAAGACGAATATTCTAGTCTACCACGATACTCTAGAGTCTACCACGATACTCTAGAATACTTTAGTCATCGGGCGAACGCAACCAACCAACCACCAAATCAAAGGTTGCTCGTCTTGTCGGTTACCTCTGGGGGCTGTCGCTTTAACTTCATATGATTCTATTATTATTTCATATTTACACAATCATGTACTGTCATGTGACGCTAAAACAATTCACTGATTTTCCTTCTTCTAAATTGCTGTCTGCTGGACTATAGGCGATCGTTACTCTCCACAACCTCATGCTTATTGTACTCATTCTATTTAATGTTAACTTCATTTTGAGCCAGTATTTTAATTAACCTTCTGGATATTTTTGTTCTTGTTTTCTTTTAATTCTTTTCCATCGATTTGTTACGTCGTGTCTCCCTTTCTCTCATTACGTCACTGAAACATGTTATCCCTTTCCTTCTGGTGTTAAAAATAAGAGTACCTTCTTTCATTCATCATCATGGTGTGCCATACCGGTTGGCATAGGTGGTCTTGTCCTTCCACAATCTTCTATCTACAGTACATCGTGCCAATCCTCTTGTTGACTGCTTTTCACACCATTGACACCAAGCTATGTAGCATCTTTTATCTTTGTCGCACGCGATCTCTCTTTCCGTGTATTTTGCCAGTTATAAAGCATTCCAACTTTCTTCTTCTCATAATGTACATGAAAAATGTTAATTGTTTCTTTCTGATGTTTTTTAGGAGCTCCCTTTTAGTGTTGGCCTCTTTCAGAATGTCCTCATTGGTCTTTTTAGCTGCCCAGGGAACTTACAATATTCTTCTTTTAGAAATCCCATCTCTGTAGCCTCTAATCGTCTTTTATTTCTTTGTCTACTGTCCATGATTCGCTTCCTTAGGTCAGAATTGACTTATTCGCTAATTCTCTCATCACATGACTAAAAACGTCTAATTCCTTCTGGTGGTGCTAACAATTTCTGTTCCTAATTAAACAAATAAAGTTTCATTCATTGAGTGCCGTCTCCGGGTGGAAGTTTGGCTACCATGGAGCGCCATTCCGTTCAGTCTCTTGCTTCGATGGTGCAGCTTATCATAAGCTGACTTGTCCATCTTTTGATGTTATTCGTCCATGTTAGTCTTGGTCTACCTCTGCCTCTTTTACCTTGTATTTTCCCCTCCAGGATTACTTTTAGTAGGTTGTTTGTCTTTTAACTACGGCTAACAATCTCATTTGTCTTGTTTGAATTGTGTTTAGTAGTTCTCTTTTCATTTTTAGTTGTTTTAAGACTCCATCGTTTGTTTTCTTTTCTTTACATTCACTTCTACATATTCTTCTATATATCCACATTTCAAAGGCTTCAGTTCTCTTTTCTGTTTTTCTTGTCTAATGTCCATGTTTCTGCACCATATTGGAATGTCGAGACGATATAACATTTTGCTATTCTTAGTTTTAGCCCGGATGTTATTTGTTCTGATGTTATTATATTTTTCATGACATTAAAATTACTTGTACCTATCCTATTCATTTTTTTACTTCAGCTTTAATTTTCCATCACTGGTTATAGTATGTCCAAGGTAGTTGTAGCACTGGACTGTCTCCAGGTCTATTCCTTCAACTTTGATATCCACTTGTAGGTTTTGAGTATTATCTTTGTTTATGATCCTAGTTTTAGTCTTTTTGATATTCATATCTAATCCATATTCTTTGCTTTTATGTTTATTTCATTAAGTAATTGTTGTAGGTCTTTAGGATTTTCTGATAGTAATACAGAATCATCAACATATCATATGTTATTGATTATCTTTCCATTAATGTTTAGGCCTGGCATCTCTGTGATGTTTTTAAAGATTTAGTCTGTGTATAGATTGAACAAGCTTGGTGATAGGACGCATTCCTGTCTTGCTTGAGTTATTGAGTTATTTGCGGGTCATCATCATTGCACTCCGAACATGTCCATAGGTGCTCAGATCCCCTTAACAAATCCCGCAGTGTCCAGCGACTAACGACTCCAGTTCTATGTTGGTTGATTACACGCCCATTAAGTTTCTCATTTCTGGATGTGCCCATCTTAACTCCCATTTCTATCATCCGAAGAGGTGACGTGGATCTGTGTTTGTCGAAGTCCTGTGCTCTTCCCACATCTCGGAGGGCATTCATGATGTCCGCCCGATCCATTGGTTGCCCGTCCTCAACGACAGCGCAGCTAGCCAACCTGTCCGCTCTTTCATTTCCCCGTACTCCTGCATGTCCAGGGACATAGACAAAGGTGACCTTACGTATCTTAGATTTCTGCAGCGACTCTACCCATTGCATGCGTACAGAGTCCGCCTCCACTTTATTAACCATGCTCATCGAACCACTCAGTATACATGCGTGGGTGTAGTCTTGTGACTCGAACCATTTGAATGCCTTGGTCACCTGTCTTACATCTCTATTTATATCAATAGGTGTAGAGTTCTCTTTTATTATTGCTGTTTCCTCCCAGTATAAATTACATATTAGTAGTATGTTTGTGTCATCTAGATGTATATCTTTTATGTAAGGTAGTATATACGTTGTTTGTGGTGTATTCTATCAAAAGCTTTGGTGTAATATATGAAGCAGGCATATATTGGTTTGTTTACATTTGTGTAATTTTCGATTAATGTTCTCATGCAGAATATGGCTTCTTCCACTGTTTCTTCCTAAATCTAAATTGTTGTTCTAAATCCACGTACATTCGGGATGGACATTCCTGGTAGGCGCCATTGTTGTCAAAATAGATGTTTGCCCTTCGAACCGCGAACCCACGTTGGCCTATTGATGATAGGTTAAATACGTCGACACAAAAAGAATAAATAATAATCTACTGAAATATCAAATTAGCCATTCGTCATAAGTAAACATAACTACAACGGGGAATAGCATATTATTTCACAACTAGACTGTCGTGCAAATCATTTAAACGCGTCAGCAAGAGCCGAGTCAGAAAAAAAACTATCAACACGCAGCCGTCACGAAATCTCGTCCCATCCATAAAGAAAGTAGACATTTTATCCTAGTATGTGTGTGTGTGTATGTGTGTATATGTTATGTGTATGTGTGCTCTTTGGTGTGTGGTGTGTGTGCGTGCTTTCGTGCGTGAATGCGTGCGTGTGTGGGTGGGTTGGTTCGTGCATGTGTGGGTGGGTTGGTTCGTGCGTGCTGCGTACGTGTGTCTGTGCGCGTGCACTGTATATTGCCGATAAGACGGTAGTCACATATTTCTCGAAGTAGCACGGTCAGAAAAGTAAAATATTATTGAAACTTTATAGTTAAAGGAAGACTGCTATCTACCCTATATCTACGAATAGTGTCTTCTGTAAAATATAATGCTGCCTTCTTGGGCAAGGCAAGCTTGGATGTAGCGTGGCATAATTAACACAAATGTTTCTAGGTAAGTGAGTCAGAATCACAACGGAGGTGAGATTCAGAATGGTTCAGGCAAAAGCAGCTTTAAAAAAATGAGGAAGATACTATGCAATCGATTTTTGACAATAGACACAAGAAAAAGAGTTCTTAAATCTTATGTAGAACCAGTTTTAACATATGGATGTGAATCGTGGACAATGGGACAACGGACAAGAAAATCACTGGAGGCTGTAGAAATGTGGTTTTACAGAAGAATGTTGAGAATACCATGGACAGCTAAGAAGAGTAATGCAAACGTTCTGAAAGAGACCAAAGCAAAAAGTCAGTTAATTTCCAATATTAGGAGGAAACAATCATCATTTTTTGGCCATGTAATGAGAAGAGAACAGCTGGAATATATTGTAACAACGGGAAAAATTGAGGGACGAAGAAATAGAGGGAAGCAAAGAGAGAAAATACTAGACAGCTTAAGAGAATGGCTTGGCAGAAGGTCAACAACAGAAATAATAAATAACTGTCGAGATCAAAAGTTGTGGAGAGACATGATCACCTACGCCAGCAGGCTTGGTACTTGATGATGATGATGAGTCCATGTATTTTCCATCTACCTTCTTCAATTGATTGAGCCCACTCTTTTCTAAACGACCCCTGAGTGTTGCCCAAACGTTTTCAATTGGATTTTTAGGCTCGTGGCTTTGCCTAGGCCACTTCAGTACTGTCACATACTTACAAAATAAACATACAAGTGTATTGAACAGCTAGACTAAAAGAAATAAAAACAAACTACAATGTTTCGGGTCAAGAAATTGGGAGGAGATCAGTTATTAAAGAAAAGAGTGGAAAGAGTTTAATCCTCTAGGTTGTAAAGTACCAAAGCGGTCTATGAGGCGGTTCTCAAACGCGAAACGGCTCTGGATATCACATGATCAAGGGACAATGCCAGTAACACGGAAGTTATCAGAAGTTTTATGGCCTGGCGATCTAAAATGGGAGGAGACATGAGTGCCAGAATCATGTTTGATGTATGAAGACTTCCGTTATTTTTTGTCATCATCTCTTGTTGATACTAATAGTCGGTTCCAGTTGGAGAATAGACTCCTAGACTTGCACTCTTTTGGACGCTACAACCGAGAGGATTAAACTATTTTCGGGGGATTGGTTGGTCTTGGAGCAAGGCGCCCGCCTCGAGGCAGAGAGGTTGTGGGTTCAAATCCCGGCTGCACCAGTTTGGATTTTTATTTATGATTTCTCTCTGCGACAACCACCCCTGGTCTCAGCAGAGAGGTTGTGGGTTCAAATCCCGGCTGCACCAGTTTGGATTTTTATTTATGATTTCTCTCTGCGACAACCACCCCTGGTCTCAACATAGAGGCCCGGCTTGAAACGTCAATTACTCATCGGCGGAAAAAATATGAGTACCTCCGAAGTCGGAGTTATCTGCCTGTGCGGCGAGGGAACCCTGTGCACACGGCTGCCAGGGAAAAATGGATTAACACGCAAAATTCAGTTGCTAGTCTCTAGAGGCTTTATCTGAGGTCAAAGCTGGCGAACACAAACTATTTTCATTTTTTTCTGTAACCATTGATCTCCTCTCAATTTCTTTGCTGTTCCCAACCATATTCCTCTCTGCGTTGTCTGTATTGCCTCTCTTGCTATTCTTCTCCCCACGCCACCCTTATCCTCTCTCTCTTTACTCTTCTCGTTTTCTTTGTACTCTAAGGGACACCTCCTTTCATTTTTCTAATGTTTCCAATTGATTGCTGTTTTTTTTTTCTAATTAAATACTACCTGTCATATAGTCTATTAAACTTTTAACCAAACTCTACGTAAATCCTGGCCACTGTCTTTTCCACCATTTGTTTATAGCTGTGTCGTTGTGCTTACTTTAACTAGCTTTTATTTCCCGTTATGTTTATAGTTAGTTTGCTCTTTCTGATGATGGTTTTCGCCAAAACGTTGTAGCTTGTCTTGTCTTTCTTTTAGTCCACCTGCCCAATACTATTGTACATTATACACTGTGCTCTCGTACGTATATTTTGTATGCTCTCTGCAGCAATTCTCGCGGCCCCGGATAGTATTGAATATTCTTATTTTTGATGTATGTGATTATCTCCTGTCACGTTCTTGTCATGCAGCCATGATTGAGCAGTGGGTCGAACTACAGCTAACTATAGATTTACTAAGGCCCACGGGCAGAAAATAAAAAAACGGAAAAACCCGACCAACTAAAGTGACGTTATCAGCTATAGAAGATATTGACGGCTGACTTCACTCTACACACAACCACCCCTTCTAGCAAAGCTGAAAAAGTCACGCCAGTTGGTTTTCCAGGAATCTCCTTTCAGCCTACAGACTTATGTAAATCTATAGTTGGCTGTAACTGACGTACGGTGTTCGAAGCCCGCGGTAGACAGAAAGGATTTTTTTCTATCGGGGGTGAAATAAAAATCCTGAATCTCACACGTTGTGGCGACTGCTTGACCAAGCGGCCTTTATCTCTCGGGTTCTATCGTCCCCCCTCCCCCCCCCCCCCCCGACATACACCAGCAATGGTACTATGTGTCGTAAAGATAGTTTTTTTTTTAATAGTTGGCTGTGTATGAGCTGCATGCTTTAAGTCATTGTCATGTTGAAATGTGCAAGCATCTGGGCATATGCCCTGCATAAATAACATAAAGTGTCCCTCTAGTATGTCGTTTCTTTCTTTTGTGAGAATTGTTGTGAAAATACACGACAGGTTGGCACTTCTTGCTGTCTCACCTCCCCAAAGATGGAATTTCTGATATATTTCAGTCGCTGGTACAGACTTTACACATTTTTTTATTCAAATATCTGATACAACAGGATACGTACGATCTAAGAGAGAACATTCTTGTAAACAAAAAAATCCCATTGTCTCCTACCAGATGTTGGTGTTCGCCGCACCAGTTCTAGTACATCTGTTTACGAGTCTCTTTAGTAATGGTGATGAAATTACACATCTTTTTTTGTTTTCAATTCATCCTATGTAGCTGCAGGTTGACATTAGTATTAGATGCCTCTGAGCTTACTGTCTCAATCGTCCGCTGCTGTATAATTTTCTACACTCTTCGTTGACCCAGTTGGAACGGGTTGGACGAGACGCCGATACTCCTTTGTCTCCACAATTCCTGGCTTCCCTTTCTCTTCGCTCGATTATATAAGAAGCTATTAATTCACGCACAACTCTGTAGACAGTCCACGCAGGAAAGTTCACAGTTTTAGAAATGTTGGATCGTGTTTGACATCCTTCATTCCAAAGCTGTGAAATTACCATTCGCATTGATTGTATATCCATTTTGTACCACCAGCATTAGAAATTGCCGTCTGATCTATTGTGAATTGACTTTGCCCTACACTGAATTTTAAGACGCCGGCCTCGAGACAGAAAGGATGTGGGTTCAAATCCCGGTTACACCGGTTGGGATTTTTATTTATGATTTCTCTCGGCGGCAATACCCCTGGTCTCAGCAGCGAGGCCCGGATTGAAACGTCAGTTATTCATCGACGGAAAAATATGAGTACCTCCGAAAACGGAGTTATCTGCCTGTGCGGCGAGGGACCCCTGTGCACACGGCTGCCAGGGAAAAAATGGATTAACACGCAAAATACAGTAACTAGTCTCCAGGGACTTCGTCAGAGGTCATAGCTGGCGAACGAAAAAAAAATAAAAAATTTAAACCGTTGATAGTGTTTGCTCACTTAATTTGAGAACAATTGTGGGGGCACAAAATGCATACTTAATTAGATTTAAGCTCATGAAGCTTATCAGTAAAGGCAAAGATAGAGTAGAGGTAAAGTACGAGATTTGAATCAGCGTCTTAGCACACGAGCTTGCACCCTAATATGCTCGGCCGCCTATCCAGAAGTATTCGGAGACTTCTGGATCGTGTCGCTTCAAGCATCGAAACTCACGAAACCGAGGCGGCATTCCCCACCTTCTCTGAGTACTATTCTGGTAGCCATTTCTGCCAGCGGCTGGGTCGCCCGCGGGTTATTTTTTTTACAAACACGAGTACTATTCACACTGCTTCCAGCGGGAATCGAACACGGGGTGTCCGAACGTCGGTAGCCTAGTCGGGTGGTTTTCCCAACTAGGCTACCGTAGCCCACTGATCCCATCAGTATACCCATTTACTGTACATAGAAAGAAAAGAAAGAGCTACGTCACACCAGCTGGTGACGTATAGAAATGATTGTGATATTTATCACATTAAACAAATAAATATTCGGCACATTACTTTTTGGGTAATGTGGTCGGTATTACGTCACTGCTATCTTTGTCTCCAAGAAAATCTGCTACTTATTTCAGTCTGAGCGACTGCTACTTATTTCAGTCTGAGCGACTGCTACTTATTTCTGTCTGAGCGACTGCTACTTATTTCAATCTGAGCGACTGCTACTTATTTCTGTCTGAGCGACTGCTACTTATTTCAGTCTGAGTGACTGCTACTTATTTCAGTCTGAGCGACTGCTACTTATTTCAGTCTGAGCGACTGCTACTTATTTCAGTCTGAGTGACTGCTACTTGTTTCAGTCTGAGTGAATCTGTAAGCAATTGTTCAGGATCCAACCCAGTCTCTTGTTGTTAGAACTCCAATCCATTAACCACTGAACTAACGCGGCTATCTACTCTCCCCCCCTCTCTCTCTCTCTCTATATATATATATATATATATATATATACATATATATGTGTGTGTGTGTGTTAGTGTGTGTTCGTGCGCGCGCGCGTATATATATATATATATATATATATATATATATATATATATAGTATGGAACACTGTAACTTCTCTACCACTTCATGAGGTATGGATTCATTCTGTTGTTTTCGTAATCCAGCTTTCATCTCTGGAGAAGTTCCTAGAGACTAGAAACTTGAGTCTTAATTCGTTTTATTTACATGGCAGCCTTGTGCATATAGGACCCTCTCCGCACAGGCAGATAACTCCGTTTTCGGAGGTACACATATTTTTTTTTTGTCGATAAATAACTGACATATAAAGGCGGGTCTCGCTGCTGAGACTAGAGGTGGGTTGCCGCGGAGAGAAATCGCAAATGAAAATCATATCAGGTACAACCGGGATTTGAACTCACAACCTCTCTTTCTCAAAACCGGCGTCTTGCCGCGACACCAAACAGCAACCCCGGTCTGGATTAAAAACAAAAGATTTTCTCCTCCAGTTGACACTTACACCAACGATTATGTTCTTGTCCAAGAAACTGTAGCCACGACAGGGTTAACTGTGCTCATTTCCAAACACCACTTACCTGCTAGTGACGTCAACATACTCTCTATAGATACAGGCCATATTAACTACACAACTGAAACACTGCAATCGTTACGTCCTGGCCAGATGTACCTTTGCAATATATTTGCGTTCCAAGTGCTGGGCAGTGCTGTACTAACTCCTCAACCTACACGAGTTCATGTATATTAATTAATATGACTCTAGTTTGTACAGACACACAATATGACTCTAGTTTGTATAGACACACAATATGACGCTAGTTTGTATAGACACACAATATGACTCTAGTTTGTACAGACACACAATATGACGCTAGTTTGTATAGACACACAATATGACGCTAGTTTGTATAGACACACAATATGACTCTAGTTTGTACAGACACACAATATGACGCTAGTTTGTATAGACACACAATATGACGCTAGTTTGTATAGACACACAATATGACGCTAGTTTGTATAGACACACAATATGACGCTAGTTTGTACAGACACATAATATGACGCTAGTTTGTATAGACACACAATATGACGCTAGTTTGTATAGACACACAATATGACGCTAGTTTGTACAGACACACAATATGACGCTAGTTTGTATAGACACACAATATGACGCTAGTTTGTATAGACACACAATATCACGCTAGTTTGTACAGACACACAATATGACGCTAGTTTGTATAGACACACAATATGACTCTAGTTTGTACAGACACACAATATGACTCTAGTTTGTACAGACACACAATATGACGCTAGTTTGTACAGACACACAATATGACGCTAGTTTGTACAGACACACAATATGACTCTAGTTTGTACAGACACACAATATGACGCTAGTTTGTATAGACACACAATATGACTCTAGTTTGTACAGACACACAATATGACTCTAGTTTGTACAGACACACAATATGACTCTAGTTTGTATAGACACACAATATGACTCTAGTTTGTACAGACACACAATATGACGCTAGTTTGTACAGACACACAATATGACGCTAGTTTGTACAGACACACAATATGACTCTAGTTTGTACAGACACACAATATGACGCTAGTTTGTATAGACACACAATATGACGCTAGTTTGTACAGACACACAATATGACGCTAGTTTGTACAGACACACAATATGACTCTAGTTTGTACAGACACACAATATGACGCTAGTTTGTACAGACACACAATATGACGCTAGTTTGTATAGACACACAATATGACGCTAGTTTGTATAGACACACAATATGACGCTAGTTTGTATAGACACACAATATGACGCTAGTTTGTACAGACACACAATATGACGCTAGTT
The DNA here is from genome assembly GCA_032433765.1 of Megaustenia siamemsis. Classification (NCBI taxonomy): domain Eukaryota; kingdom Metazoa; phylum Mollusca; class Gastropoda; order Stylommatophora; family Ariophantidae; genus Megaustenia; species Megaustenia siamemsis. Next base: position 54,401,763 of record JAVIAB010000091.1, read on the forward strand.
TGTACAGACACACAATATGACGCTAGTTTGTATAGACACACAATATGACTCTAGTTTGTACAGACACACAATATGACGCTAGTTTGTATAGACACACAATATGACTCTAGTTTGTACAGACACACAATATGACTCTAGTTTGTATAGACACACAATATGACTCTAGTTTGTATAGACACACAATATGACTCTAGTTTGTATAGACACACAATATGACGCTAGTTTGTATAGACACACAATATGACGCTAGTTTGTATAGACACACAATATGACGCTAGTTTGTATAGACACACAATATGACGCTAGTTTGTATAGACACACAATATGACGCTAGTTTGTACAGACACATAATATGACGCTAGTTTGTATAGACACACAATATGACGCTAGTTTGTATAGACACACAATATGACGCTAGTTTGTATAGACACACAATATGACGCTAGTTTGTACAGACACACAATATGACGCTAGTTTGTACAGACACACAATATGACGCTAGTTTGTACAGACACATAATATGACGCTAGTTTGTATAGACACACAATATGACGCTAGTTTGTATAGACACACAATATGACGCTAGTTTGTATAGACACACAATATGACGCTAGTTTGTACAGACACACAATATGACGCTAGTTTGTACAGACACACAATATGACGCTAGTTTGTACAGACACACAATATGACGCTAGTTTGTACAGACACACAATATGACGCTAGTTTGTATAGACACACAATATGACGCTAGTTTGTACAGACACACAATATGACGCTAGTTTGTATAGACACAATATGACGCTAGTTTGTACAGACACACAATATGACGCTAGTTTGTATAGACACACAATATGACGTTATCTTGATCCACATCCTTCCAGTGCCGGTAGATGTCACATAGACCTCGTAGTATTTTTTCATCATCTATCTCTATTTTTGGCAAGATTTTCGATCTTATCTAATTAGTTTATGCCTACCAACTTTGCTTCTCTTATAAGTGTTATTTTATCTTTATGGCTTCCTATTTTTTTTTTTTTAATTCTAACGTTTCCCATATAAAAGAGCATGTTGTGGAATTCTCTTGTTATCGTATATGACTATATACATATATCAACAAAACTGTAAAAAATCCAAAATGTAAAACTGTATTTCTTAATGATATAGTTCAATCTGGAACAAGTGCAACGCGTCAAGTACTTGGGCACAATGATAGTATCAGATAGTTCAATCAGGAACAAGTGCAACGCGTCAAGTACTTGGGCACAATGATAGTATCAGATAGTTCAATCAGGAACAAGTGCAACGCGTCAAGTACTTGGGCACAATGATAGTATCAGATAGTTCAATCAGGAACAAGTGCAACGCGTCAAGTACTTGGGCACAATGATAGTATCAGATAGTTCAATCAGGAACAAGTGCAACGCGTCAAGTACTTGGGCACAATGATAGCATCAGGTGGAAGATCAACCACAGAAATAAAAAGCAGGATAGTTCCGGCCAAATAGTTCCGGAAAATGAAAAACGTCTTATGCAACAAGTCGATGTCAATAGAAGTGAGAACAAAAGTTCATCGCTGCTATGGAAGCGAATCATGGACATAAGACAAACAAATTAAAAGACGATTAGAGGCCACATAGATGGAATTTCTTAGAAGAATGTTGAAAGTTCCCTGGAATGCTAAAAAGACCAATAAGAACATTATCAAAGAGGCCAACACAGAAAGGGAGCTCCTAAAAACATAAGAAAGAAATGATGAACATTTTTCTGGCACATCATGAGAAAAGAAAATTGGAAAACTTGGTTACAACTGGCAAAATACAATGAAAGAGAGATCGCGGGCGACGAAGATAACAGATACTAGATAGTTTTGTGTTGTGGCATGTAAGACAGTCAAGAACAGAGTTCATACGATGCACTGTAGATAGAAGATTGTTCAAGGACATGATCGCCTACACCAACCGGTATGGCGCATGATGGTGATGATGGTTGCACTGAGTCACATGTGAGAAACCATGAGTGCGGCCGTTAGAACTAGCTGGTCCCAGCACAACTATCATAACTGTCTTCTAAGCAACCTTAACACCAATGAGATATTCATCATGCGTTTCTTTCTCAGACAGATGAACTCATAGCTAACTTCTGTACTGCACACCCAGTGAGATAATGTACCGCTGCATCCAGAGACGCATTTATCATCAACGAATTCTGTTATTGTTGAACGTAGAATGTTCATCTTCGAAGGTCACATCGCGCCCTGGGGCGTGATGTGCCCGCGCCCCGTTTTTAAACTCGGCAAGAGAGCTGTATAGATTATAGATTCATCGACATGAAAGCCAAGCATAGTTTATTGAGTCGACCCGACCACTCGCCACTGCCTCCCTCACTAGTGCTGTTGTAAGCGAGCAAGTTGGAGGGTTATCATGACATAATAACTGGCCAATGAGAACACAGCCTGGCCCGTTTTCATGGCGAGGTCTTTATTTTTTGCTTCAGCAATTGCGTTCATTTCAGGTCAGTGATTCCTGAACTGGGCTATTTGCGTTAGGAATAGACATGTTCAATAAAGGACTGGGATTTTGTGAAAGTATTGAAAAAAAAAAAAAGAAAGGAAGGAAGAAATGTTAGGAAAAGTCAAATGGAAAGATTCACTTTTTGAAAAATGGTATATTTGTGTTTGTTTTAGAATCTTCACTTACACCTGTAGCGCTCTGATTGCTGGAGAACATCAGAAATTGAAACGCCGAGGCTGCTATCTACTTTTTGTTCTTTTTCTTGTTCTTATTGTTGTTGCTGTTCTTCTTCTTTTCATCTTGTTCTTCTTTTTGTTGCTGTTGTTGTTCTTCTTTTTGTTGTTGTTGTTGTTCTTCTACTTTTTGTTGTTGTTGTTGTTCTTCTTTTTGTTGTTGTTGTTGTTCTTCTTTTTGTTGTTGTTGTTGTTCTTCTTCTTTTTGTTGTTGTTGTTGTTCTTCTTTTTGTTGTTGTTGTTGTTCTTCTTCTTTTTGTTGTTGTTGTTGTTCTTCTTCTTTTTGTTGTTGTTGTTGTTGTTCTTCTTTTTGTTGTTGTTGTTGTTCTTCTTCTTTTTGTTGTTGTTGTTGTTCTTCTTCTTTTTGTTGTTGTTGTTGTTGTTCTTCTTTTTGTGTTGTTGTTGTTGTTCTTCTTATTTTTGTTGTTGTTCTTCTTCATCCTGTTCTTTTTGTTGTTGTTGTTGTTGTTGTTGTTGTTTTGTTGTTGTTTTTGTTGTTGTTGTTCTTCTTTTTGTTGTTGTTTTTGTTGTTGTTGTTCTTCTTTTTGTTGTTGTTGTTGTTCTTCTTCTTCATCCTGTTCTTCTTTTTGTTGTTGTTGTTGTTCTTCTTCTTTTTGTTGTTGTTGTTGTTCTTCTTCTTCTTTTTGTTGTTGTTGTTGTTCTTCTTCTTTTTGTTGTTGTTGTTGTTCTTCTTCTTCTTTTTGTTGTTGTTGTTGTTCTTCTTCTTTTTGTTGTTGTTGTTGTTCTTCTTATTTTTGTTGTTGTTCTTCTTCATCCTGTTCTTTTTGTTGTTGTTCTTCTACTTTTTGTTGTTCTTGTTGTTGTTCTTCTTCTTCATCTTGTTCTTCTTTTTGTTGTTGTTGTTCTTCTTCTTTTTGTTGTTGTTGTTGTTCTTCTTCTTTTTGTTGTTGTTGTTCTTCTTCTTTTTGTTCTTGTTGTTGTTCTTCACTGGTTATAGTATGTACCAGGTAGTTGTAGCTCTGGACTGTCTCCAGATGTATTCCCTCAACTGTGATATTTAATTGTAGGTCTTGAGAATTTTCTTTGTTTATGATCATAGTTTTAGTCTTTTTGATATTCATTTCTAATCCATATTTTTTGCTTGTCATGTTTATCACATTAAGCAATTGTTGTAGATCTTTAGGATTTTCTGCTAGTAGAACAGTATCATCAGCATATCTTAGGTTATTGATTATCTTTCCATTAATGTTTAGGCCTGGTATCTCTGAGATGTTTTCAAAGATTTGCTCAGTGTATAGATTGAACAAGCTTGGTGATAGGATGCATCCCTGTCTTACTCCTCATTTTATATAAATGGGTGTAGAGTTCACCTTGTTATATTTATTATTGCTGTTTGCTCCCAGTACACATTACATATCAGTCGTATGTCTGTGTCATTCAGATTTATATTTTTTAGGCAGTCTATAAGTTGATTATGGTGTATTCTATCAAATGCTTTGGTGTAGTCTATGAAGCTGGCATATATTGGTTTGTTTACTTCTGTGTACTTTTCAATAAAATGGGAAGAATGCTAACAGACAACAAAGATATAATAGATAGATGGCAAGAATATTTAACAGAATTATTTCATGATGAAAGGGACAAAAAGCCAGACATAAAAGGTATATACAACTATAAAATCCTGAAAATCTGAAGTAGAAAAAGCTATAAAAACAATGAAAAAGGGAAAAGCGGCAGGGCCTGACAATATACAAATAGAGATGATACAGGCTCTAGAAGAGTTTGGCGTCGAAGTGATCACAGACATATGCAATGACATATACCATACAGGATACATACCAAACGATCTAAAACATCAACTTTCATTGCATTGCCTAAAAAGAATGGTGCAGTTGAATGCAGTGACATCAGAACAATAAGCCTAATGAGCCAGGTAACAAAAATTTTACTAAAAGTTATACAGGGAAGGATTCAGAATAAAATCAATACTGAATTAGATGAGCAACAATTTAGATTCAGGAAAAACAGTGGGACAAAAGAAGCCATATTCAGCATGAGAACATTGATTGAAAAGTACACAGAAGTAAACAAACCAATATATGTCTGCTTTATAGACTACACCAAAGCTTTCGATAGAATACACAATAACCAACTTATAGACTGCCTAAAGGATATAAATCTAGACCACGCAGACATACGACTAATATGTAATTTGTACTGGGAGCAAACAGCAATAATAAGATATAACAAGGAGAACTCTACACCCATGGACATAAAAAGAGGAGTAAGACAAGGATGCATCCTATCACCAAGCTTGTTCAATCTATACACTGAGCAAATCTTTAAAAACATCTCAGAGATACCAGGCCTAAACATTAATGAAAAGATAATCAATAACTTAAGATATGCTGATGATACTGTACTACTAGCAGAAAATCCTAAAGACCTACAACAATTACTTAATGTGATAAACATAACAAGCAAAAAATATGGACTAGAAATGAATATCAAAAAGACTAAAACTATGATCATAAACAAAGAAAATTCTCAAGACCTACAATTAAATAGCATAGTTGAGGGAATACATCTGGAGACAGTCCAGAGTTACAACTACCTGGGACATACTATAACCAATGATGGAAAATGCAAAACTGAAATAAACAAAAGAATAGGTAATGCAAAAAGTAATTTTAATGCCATGAAAAATATACTAAGAACAAAACAAATATCAACAGGGCTGAAACTAAGAATGGCAAAATGTTACATCTTCTCAATATTCCTGTATGGCGCAGAAACATGGACATTAGACAAGAAAACAGAACAGAAAATTGAAGCCTTTGAAATGTGGATTTATAGAAGAATAGGTAGAATTGGATGGAAACAAAAGATAACAAATGATAAAGTTTTAAAACAACTGAAAATAAAAAGAGAACTACTAAATACAATTAAGACAAGACAAATGAAATTTTTGGGGTATGTAAAAGACACAACAGCCTACTAAAAGTAATATTGGAAGGAAAAATACAAGGTAAAAGAGGCAGAGGCAGACCAAGACTAACATGGACGAGTAACATCAAAAGATGGTCAAGTCAGTCTATGACAGCCTGCACCATCAAAGCAAGAAACAGAGTGTAATGGCGATCCATGGTAGCCAACCTTCGTTGCGGAGAAGGCACACGATGATGATGACTTTTCAATCAATGTCCTCATGCTGAATATGGCTTCTTTTGTCCCACTGTTTTTCCTGAATCCAAATTGCTGCTCATCTAATACATTATTAATTTTATTCCGAATCCTTCCTTGTATAACTTTTAGTAACATTTTATTTACCTGGCTCATTAGGCTTATTGTTCTAAAGTCACTGCATTCAACTGCACCATTCTTTTTAGGCAATGCGATGATGAAAGTTGATGTTTTTAGTTCATTTGGTATGTATCTTGTACGGTATATGTCATTGCATATGTCTGTAATCACTTCAATGCCAAAATCGTCTAGTGCATGTATCATCTCTATCTGTATATTGTCAGGTCCTGCTGCTTTTCCCTTTCTCATTGTTTTTATAGCTTTTTCTACTTCCGATTTTAGGATTTTATAGCTGGACGTACATTTTATAAATGGTTTTTTTGTCCCTTTCGTCATGAAATAATTCTGTTATGTATTCCTGCCATCTATCGAATATATCTTTGTTGTCTGTTAGCATTCTTCCCTCTTTGTTTGCAATACATCCGCTTCCTGCAGCTTTTTTGTCTTTATTAGTCATTCTTATTATTTCTGTGTGCATTCCTCTTAAATTTTGTGTTTACTTTCCAAAGTTTCGACTTCTAGACATCTTTGGTCGAGCCAGTCTTTTTTTGCCTTTTTGCACATTTTTCGTATTTCATTATCAATTTCCTTGTATCTGGCAGTGTTCTTCGCTTGCCTTCTCTCTTCCACTGCTTGAATAGTGTTTGTTGAAAACCAATGCTCCACGTGGTGATGCAAAGAATAATAATAATAATATTATTATTATTGTAATGGACGGAGTTGCTAAAAATAATTTAACTTTGGTTATTTTTGTCGTTACTGTTTATTTGACGGTCATGAAAAGTACCATAAAGACAATTAATTAATTTTGTTACGGGTCGTATTTATTTATAATGCAACATACGACATCAGACTGTGCAAATTCGCTATCGATGAACCCGTTTCATTATAAAATCATGGAGGGATGGACGATCTCATTAAATGATAACGCTTCCCCTGTGCACAATTTTACAACGTAGTTGAGATCAGCAGAAAGGTGCCCAAATATGAACAACGTAATATAACTGTACTCGCTCGTGCGCTGCCGGTGATTGGAAGGGGAGTCAAGAACTGTACCGCTGTTCACCTACCAGGAATGTTCGTAAGGGACGACTAAAGAGGGCTGGGCATGGGGCTGTCCATCCTGTTCTGTAAAAAAAAAAGCTTCACAAACATGGACAAATCAAAGAAAAGAATAGCTTAGAAAATATTTGTTGAATACCTATTCTCCACAGGGAGCTGAAAGTGTTTGTTGAATACCTATTCTCCACAGGGAGCTGAAAGTGTTTGTTGAAGACCTATGCTCCACAGGGAGCTGAAAGTGTTTGTTGAAGACCTATGCTCCACAGGGAGCTGAAAGTGTTTGTTGAACACCTATGCCCAACAGGGAGCTGAAAGTGTTTGTTGAAAACCTATGCTCCACAGGGAGTTGAAAGTGTTTGTTTGAGACTATGCTCCACAGGGAGCTGAAAGTGTTTGTTGAACACCTATGCCCAACAGGGAGCTGAAAGTGTTTGTTGAACACCTATGCCCAACAGGGAGTTGAAAGTGTTTGTTGAAAACCTATGCTCCACAGGGAGCTGAAAGTGTTTGTTGAAAACCTATGCTCCACAGGGAGTTGAAAGTGTTTATTGAAGACCTATGCTCCACAGGGAGTTGAAAGTGTTTGTTGAACACCTATGCCCCACAGGGAGCTGAAAGTGTTTGTTGAAAACCTATGCTCCACAGGGAACTGAAAGTGTTTGTTGAAGACCTATGCTCCACAGGGAGCTGAAAGTGTTTGTTGAACACCTATGCCCCACAGGGAGTTGAAAGTGTTTATTGAAGACCTATGCTCCACAGGGAGTTGAACTGTAGAAGAAGAATATAACTCTACTGCCTTAACTATACTTCAGTTGTTACTTTCTTTTGGATTTCGGTTCATTTGATAAGAATGTCTCCTGAAAATACTTCGTATTCCATGGGATCAATTCAAGATGTGTGCAGAAATAATAGAAGTGACATAACAAGATATCATCTATCATCAAGGGAAGAAGGCGGGCATGTATTGGCCGTGTGATGTGAAGAGACAATAGGAGAATCTCAAAGCAGGTCATAATATTGGAAAATGGAGGTTAATATAAAAGAGACAATAGGAGAATCTCAAAGCAGGTCATAATATTGGAAAATAGAGGTTAATATAAAAGAGACAATAGGAGAATCTCAAAGCAGGTCATAATATTGGAAAATAGAGGTTAATATAAAAGAGACAATAGGAGAATCTCAAAGCAGGTCATAATATTGGAAAATAGAGGTTAATATAAAAGAGACAATAGGAGAATCTCAAAGCAGGTCATAATATTGGAAAATAGAGGTTAATATAAAAGAGACAATAGGAGAATCTCAAAGCAGGTCATAATATTGGAAAATAGAGGTTAATATAAAAGAGACAATAGGAGAATCTCAAAGCAGGTCATAATATTGGAAAATAGAGGTTAATATAAAAGAGACAATAGGAGAATCTCAAAGCAGGTCATAATATTGGAAAATAGAGGTTAATATAAAAGAGACAATAGGAGAATCTCAAAGCAGGTCATAATATTGGAAAATAGAGGTTAATATAAAAGAGACAATAGGAGAATCTCAAAGCAGGTCATAATATTGGAAAATAGAGGTTAATATAAAAGAGACAATAGGAGAATCTCAAAGCAGGTCATAATATTGGAAAATAGAGGTTAATATAAAAGAGACAATAGGAGAATCTCAAAGCAGGTCATAATATTGGAAAATAGAGGTTAATATAAAAGAGACAATAGGAGAATCTCAAAGCAGGTCATAATATTGGAAATAGAGGTTAATATAAAAGAGACAATAGGAGAATCTCAAAGCAGGTCATAATATTGGAAAATAGAGGTTAATATAAAAGAGACAATAGGAGAATCTCAAAGCAGGTCATAATATTGGAAAATAGAGGTTAATATAAAAGAGACAATAGGAGAATCTCAAAGCAGGTCATAATATCGGAAAATAGAGGTTAATATAAAAGAGACCGAGCTATAGAAACACTAAAAAGGGCATCGAGACGAGAGGCATTAACAGCAGACATCAACTACCTCGCCGAGGTTGAGAGGCTCGCTCTGAATAAGGATAATGACAAGATACGATACAAGTCATTTTGCAAAGTCTGACACTTAATAGTTAAGGTTGTCGATGTAGGAGAATCATGTATTTGTGGACCATGTGCCGTCTTCGGCTCAAAGGACAATCGATAGATAGATAGATAGATAGGTAGATAGATAGATAGATAGATAGATAGATAGATAGATAGATAGATAGATAGATAGATAGATAGATAGATAGATAGATAGATAGATAGATAGATAGATAGATAGATAGATAGATAGATAGATAGGTAGGTAGGTAGGTAGGTAGGTAGGTAGGTAGGTAGGTAGATAGATAGGTAGGTAGGTAGGTAGGTAGGTAGGTAGGTAGGCAGGCAGGCAGGCAGGCAGGCAGGCAGGCAGGCAGGCAGGCAGGCAGGCAGGCAGGCAGGCAGGCAGGCAGGCAGGCAGACAGACAGACAGACAGACAGACAGACAGACAGATAGATAGATAGATAGATAGATAGATAGATAGATAGATAGATAGATAGATAGATAGATAGATAGACAGATAAAGTAGGTCGGTAAGTATGTAGGTTAGCAGGTAGATACATTAGATAGATATGTAGACACGGACGAACGGATGGATAGGTGGATGGTAGGAAGGGTGGGTGCGTCGATGGGCTGATGGATAGATGGATGGGCGGATGGATGGATGGGTGGATGGATGGGTGGATGGTAGGAAGGGTGGGTGCGTCGATGGGCTGATGGATGGATGGATGGATGGGCGGATGGATGGGCGGATGGATGGATGGGCGGATGTATGGGCGGATGGATGGGCGGATGGATGGATGGGCGGATGGATGGGCGGATGGATGGATGGGCGGATGGATGGATAGGCGGATGGATGGGGGGATGGATGGATGGATGGGGGGATGGAGGAATGAGTGGCTGGGTGGATAGATAGATAGATGAATGGATGAATGGGTGGTCCGATGGATAGATAGATAGATGGTTGGATGAATGAATGAATAAATGGGTGGTTGGATGGATAGATAGATATATGGTTGGATGAATGAATGAATGGGTGGTTGGATGGATGGATAGATAGATAGATGGATGGATAGATGGTTGGATGAATGGATGGATGGATATATAGATGGATGGTTGGATGAATGGGTTGTTGGATGGATAGATAGATAGATGGTTGGATGAATGGGTGGTTGGATGGATAGATAGATGGGTGGTTGGATGTATGGATGAATGAGTGGTTGTATGGATGGACGAGTGGATGGATAATGGGTAGACACGCGGACCGACGGACTGATATTTTCCTTCACGAATTTCGTTAATTAAATTCTCCCACAGCAGCGATTAATATTTTCATAAACAACGTTCATATATTCTTCCATAAACTGATCAAAACTGCTCCCTATCATAAACATGGCGGCTGAAAATATCTTCCGTCTCATGGGCTTGTCCCGTTATAAGGTTGTCTGTCTATACATTTTATATTCACAGCACAAAAGGTCATAACCCTCCCTAGATACTGCTAGACACGGCTCTGTCAAATGGAATGAGACATTACAATGAATTGTGTCGTGCCCATTAAAAATCTTTATGTGTTTATCCCTACGTGTATGCATTAACGTGTTCATAGAGAGTATATTTATTATGAGGCCTGAATGAGCGTGTAAAATAATAAGAGTGTGGTCAATACCACGTTTTTGTTTTTAATGGCAAAATCAAACGAAAAAAAGATACACATCTATGCTGTGCGACTCCCACAGGAATTGCAGCTCGACACAAAACATAACGATCTCTGGCTGCTTGTACACTTGTTGGTCTATACAGCACAGAGGAAACAGGTCGATGATCCGTTTTTAACGATTTTAGACATTGTAACTGATGCAGTATTTATGGCAGTACTCACTGTCGATATACGGAGACTACCAAATAGTTTTTACAAGAATCGGTTGTTTCTGGTTTCATTTTGAGAGCTTGCGTTTGCCAATAATATCACTGTTAGTATAGCACTTTATTTCAACGTTTATTTTTAACTTGAATTTGCCTACTTGTATTCAAACGTTCTTTGCATTCGTTCGAGCATTCTTTTCATGCCTGTTCATTAAATTACTGATAATTTAAAGGCATGTTAAATGTCTGTTCAGTTAATTCACCGTAATTTTAAGACATGGTACATTTATGTTCAATAAATTCACCGTAATTATGGAATATGATTAATAGTTGTTAATTAAATTCACCGTAATTTTAAGACATGGTACATTTATGTTCAATAAATTCACCGTAATTATGGAATATGATTAATAGTTGTTAATTAAATTCATCGTAATTTTGGGACAAACCAGATGCCTATTCTACGAATTCAGCGTAATTTGATGGCATGTGGGATGTTTGTTCTGTCGATGTAGAACAAGTAAAGTGTGAGACGAGTTGTTCAGGATATTGATGCACGATTAGATATGTAGGCTTGTTGGAGTTCATTTCTGGCATGCAACTTGTGAGTATGTTCTTGTTTCTGTCACATTCACTTTAATGTACAATCACGATATATGTGTTGGTATTAATTACTGTATGTTTCTGTCACGTGCCGTTTTATGTACAATTATAATGTACGTGTTTGTAACGCCTACTTTATGTTTCTGTCACGTGCCGTGTTATGTACAATTATAATGTATGTGTTTGTAACGCCTACTGTATGTTTCTGTCACGTGCCGTTTTATGTACAATTATAATGTATGTGTTTGTAACGCCTACTGTATGTTTCTGTCACGTGCCGTGTTATGTACAATTATAATGTATGTGTTTGTAACGCCTACTTTATGTTTCTGTCACGTGCCGTGTTATGTACAATTATAATGTATGTGTTTGTAACGCCTACTTTATGTTTCTGTCACGTGCCGTTTTATGTACAATTATAATGTATGTGTTTGTAACGCCTACTGTATGTTTCTGTCACGTGCCGTGTTATGTACAATTATAATGTATGTGTTTGTAACGCCTACTTTATGTTTCTGTCACTTTCCTTTAAATGTGCACTTGCAATGTATATATTGTTTTTGACGATTGTTGCAAGTAATCATAATTTGATAATCATCATCATCATGTACCCTGCCGGTTGGCGTAGGCGATCATGTCCCTCCATAATCTTCTATCTACAATGCGTCGTATCAGTTCTGTTGTTGACTGTTTTCCATGCCATGACACCAAGCTATTCAGTATTTTCTCTCTTTGTCGTCCGCGATCTCTTTTTACTTTTATTTTGCCAGTTGTAACCAAGTATTACAACTTTCCTCTTCTCATGATGTGCCCGAAAAATGTTGATTGCTTCTTTCTGATGTTTTTAAGAGCTCCCTTTTTGTGTTGGCCTCTTTGAGAACCTCCTCATTGGTCTTTTTATCTGTCCAGGGAACTTTCAACATTCTTCTGAGAAATCCCATCTCTGTGGCCTCTAATCGTCTTTTCATTTGTTTGTCTACTGTCCATGATTCGCTTCCATAGGTCAGAATTGGTTCTATATAGAACCGATGTACTCTCTTTCTTATTTTTATTGACATAGATTTGTTGCATCAGATATTTTTCGTTTTCTGAAATGTTATTTTGGCCTGAGCTATTCTGCTTTTTATTTCTGTGGTGCATCTCCCATCTGATCCCAATTTGATAATAGATTTGTAATAATTTAGTGTCTTGTGCTTCATGTTGTTTTGCTTCGAGCAGCTTCTCTCGTGCCTGAATCTGCCAATATTGGATCAGAGAAACATATTATCTGTCAAAGTCTTCGCTGTGCTACGGAATTTGTGCGTGTGAAGTGAATCAATTTTCAGTGCTTTAGCTAGTATGTGTTGGGCGTGCTTCTGGAGTGCGTGCTCAGGAAGGGATATTATCGTTATGGGGTAGTCGCATGTGCAGGGAAGATGATTTGTCGAGAAGTAACAAATATACTAAATAACCTTGGGAATTCTTAGTTCGTGCAATTGAATGACGTCACTCTATACCAACAATCGCTCGTGATTGCAAAGCCGCAAACGTCACGCTCGTTGGGGTTTTTTTCGGGGGAATTTTCTCACAGCCCGCAGGCCTAAGTAAATCTACATAAGTGGACACTTTTTGGAATCAAAGGGAACAAGGTGTGTGGTCACAGCTTTATGTAGGTGACGAACAAAACAAAGGGAACAAGGTGTATGGTCACAGCTTTATGTAGGTGACGAACAAAACAAAGGGAACAAGGTGTGTGGTCACAGCTTTATGTAGGTGACGAACAAAACAAAGGGAACAAGGTGTATGGTCACAGCTTTATGTAGGTGACGAACAAAACAAAGGAAACAAGGTGTATGGTCCCAGCTTTATGTAGGTGACGAACAAAACAAAGGAAACAAGGTGTATGGTCACAGCTTTATGTAGGTGACGAACAAAACAAAAGGAACAAGGTGTATGGTCACAGCTTTATGTAGGTGACGAACAAAACAAAGGGAACAAGGTGTGTGGTCACAGCTTTATGTAGGTGACGATCAAAACAAAGGGAACAAGGTGTGTGGTCACAGCTTTATGTAGGTGACGAACGAAACAAAGGGAACAAGGTGTATGGTCACAGCTTTATGTAGGTGACGAACAAAACAAAGGGAACAAGGTGTGTGGTCACAGCTTTATGTAGGTGACGAACAAAACAAAGGGAACAAGGTGTATGGTCACAGCTTTATGTAGGTGACGAACAAAACAAAGGGAACAAGGTGTATGGTCACAGCTTTATGTAGGTGACGAACAAAACAAAGGGAACAAGGTGTGTGGTCACAGCTTTATGTAGGTGACGAACAAAACAAAGGGAACAAGGTGTGTGGTCACAGCTTTATGTAGGTGACGAACAAAACAAAAGCAGAACGACATTTTAGCTCAGTAGGTCTTCAGCAGGAACAATAAACACAACACAGGGTACTGGTTGGTCTCGTGGCAAGACGTTGGTCTCGGGACAGAGAGGTTGTGAGTTCAAATCCCGGCTGAACCAGATTTGGTTTTTATTTCCGATTTCTCTCTGTGCCAACCACCCTTGGTCTATTGGTCTCAGCAGCGAGGCCCGGCTTGAAACGTCAATTACTCATCGATGGGGAAAAATATGAGTATCTCCGAAGACGGAGTTATCTGCCTGTGCAGCGAGAGACAGTTGTGCATACATGGCTGTTTAGGGGGAAAACGGATTAACACGCAAAATTCGGTTTCCGGACTATAGGACTTAGCCAGAAGTGAAAGCTGGCAAACGCAAAAAAGAAAAAAAAAACACAACACAAAAATATATATAGATACACACAGACATCTAACTACATAGAGGTAACATCTAACTACATAGAGGTAACATCTAACTACATAGAGGTAACATCTAACTACATAGAGGTAATATGCTAGACTATCAAAAAGGAAAATAAATAAGTCACTTCTCAGTGTGATACTAAAGTCTGTTCAGTCTCTTATTCACTGCAGCCTCTATTCATCATAAGGTCGCATGTCCTTTGCAGAGCGTCTAGCAAAGCTCGTCTGAAAGGATCTCTATTTCTAGCCAGATCTTACAATACGTTGTTTTCAATACAGCTCGTCTGAAAGAATCTCTGTTTCTAGCCAGATCTCCAACAGAACGTTGGTTTCAACATAGCTCGTCTGAAAGAATCTCTGTTTCTAGCCAGATCTCCAACAAAACGTTGGTTTCAACATAGCTCGTCTGAAAGAATCTCTGTTTCTAGCAAAATCTCCCAGAGAACGTTGGTTTAAACATAGCTCGTCTGAAAGAATCTCTGTTTCTAGCCAGATCTCCCAAAGAACGTTGGTTTCAACATAACTCGTCTGAAAGAATCTCTGTTTCTAGTCAGATCTCCCACAGAACGTTGGTTTCAACATAACTCGTCTGAAAGAATCTCTGTTTCTAGCCAGATCTCCAAAGAACGTTGTTTTCAATACAGCTCGTCTGAAAGAAGATGATCTAGCCAGATCTCCCACTTCTTCTGATGTCATGTTCAATGACTCATTGATGTCTTGAAACCACCTTCTCCTTGGTCTGCCCCTGATGCGTCGCCCAGGAACCATGCCTTCTATTATTGTTCTTTATAGCCCGCTGTGTCTTTAGACGTGACCATATCATTTTAATTTCCTTTGTAGAATGGTGTTTATAAGCCAGTTCTTTTTCATGTTTCAATATTTTAATATGTCTGCATTGCTATTTTTCCTTATCCAAGGTATCTTAACGATTTTTTTTTCTGTAACATTTTGTTTGGAATGAATCGATTTTCTTCCTTGCTGTTTGCTATTGGTGCAGGTAAATCTATAGTTGAACGTGCTTGGTGGAGGTGTGCACTCATCCGATAAATTCCTGTGTGATCATTTATTATATCAAACCGCTAATGGATATGAGGTAAAGTCCTAGTTTAGGGACGTAAATTAAAGTGATCTCTCTTTAGATGGTGTCACAATAAAACTACAGTGGTTCTCAAATGCTAAAATGTATCTCAATGTTCATCTATGTTCATCTATGTTCATCTATGTTCATCTATGTTCATCTATGTTCATCTATGTCCATCTATGTTCATCTATGTTCATCAATGTTCATCTATGTTCATCTATGTTCTTCTATGTTCATCTATGTTCGTCTATGTTCATCTATGTCCATCTATGTTCATCTATGTTCATCTATGTCCATCTATGTTCATCTATGTCCATCTATGTTCATCTATGTTCATCTATGTCCATCTATGTTCATCTATGTTAATCTATGTTCATCTATGTTCATCTGTGTTCATCTATGTCCATCTATGTTCATCTATGTTCATCTATGTTCATCTATGTCCATCTATGTTCATCTATGTTCATCTATGTTCATCTATGTCCATCTCTATTCGCATTGGCCGAGAGCATGTCCAGATAATTGTCCCATTCTATGCCCAACCTATTGAAGGCCAGCTGTGACTGCTTCAATCCACATTCCCACATTAGAGGTTGTTGCAGATTAAAAAACACGCAATATTGAATAATTGTGTACCTGACATTAAACTTTAAGATTATGCTTTTTTTTTTTTATCTTAGACTTTAAGATAATTTAAGGCATTGTGGCATTGTGATACTTTACTTGGCAGAGTTCTGTCTTTTCAATCCTCGAGATTGACATTCAGTGTAGACAGGGCATGAGTTACCTATTACAATTGTTATTATGTTACTATTATGTTATTGTTATTATTGTTTATTATAATTATGTTTTGGTTATGTTATCACTATGTTATAAATATTATTGTTATAAATATTATTGTTATAAAAAAGAGTTCTTAAATGTTATGTAGAGCCGGTCTTAACATATGGATGTGAATCATGGACAATAGGACAGCAGACAAGAAAATCTCTGGAGTCTGTAGATATGTGGTTTTACAGAAGAATGTTGAGAATACCAGTGACAGCGAAGAAGAGTAATGAAAACGTTCTGAAAGAGACCAAAGCAAAAAGAGAGCTAATTTCCAATATTAGGAAGAAACAATCTTCATTTTTTGGCCATGTAATGAGAAGAGAACAGCTGGAATATATTGTAACAACTGGGAAAATTGAGGGACGAAGAGATAGAGGGAATCAACGAGAAAAGATACCAGACAGCTTAAGAGAATAGCTTGGCAGAAGGTCAACAACAGAAATGATAAATAACTGTGGCGATCGAAAGTTGTGGAGAGACATGAACACCTACGCCAGCAGGCATGGTTGAAAAAAAAAAAAGTAAAGTACCCCAGTCATGCCAAGTGGCGTATAGAGAATATGGTGTTAGTGACCATAAATTTTACAGACCTTCAGCATATGATTTTTGGGGTAATGTTGGTATTACGCCTGTGCCGCTTTACTTTCCCAGAAAAAAAATCCGGTACCCATTAAAGGCTGGGTGAACCGGAAGTCGTCGGTTAATATCGAACCCTACATCTTGTCCTTTGTAGTCCAGTTCACTAACCACTGAGCTATCGCGGCACAGCAGGCATGGTACTTGATGATAATGATTATTATAATTATGTTATTATTATATCACCGTTATTATTATTATTATAATATTATTATTATATTATTATTATTATTATTATTATATTATTGTTGTTATTGTCATTATGTTGTTATTATTATTTTAATGTTATTTTTGTACGGTGGCCGGATACTATTTCGTTTCACTGTGCGTTTGAACAGTATGTAGATACATATTGTATGGATATGTGTATGGATATGTGTATGGATGTAATCTGCGATATCTACAACATTCGACCCAGAAACCCGACTTTAAAATGGTATTTTTAGTATTGAGTTTCTTTCCCTCTACGATCCCAATTCGTTGATCAAATTGCTTAATCAGGCAACTTCTGGAAGATAGTCTTTGTCTGTTCTTGTTTCACTGATCCTGGCACAGACACTCAGCCAGCTATGAGTCGCTGACCGCTTTCAGTGCAATTGCTGCTTCTGGACGTCTAGAATTCATATTTGGGGTTGAGCGTTTAGCGTTCTGTGGATGACTACTTAAGAGTTCATATCTGGGGTCTAGGCGTTTAGAGTTCTGTGGATGGCTACTTAAGAGTTCATATTTGGGATCTGAGCGTTTAGCGTTCTGTGGATGGCTACTTAAGAGTTCATATCTGGGGGTCTGAGCGTTTAGAGTTATGTGGGTGGCTACTTAAGAGTTCATATCTGGGGGTCTGAGCATTTAGGGTTCTGTGGATGGCTACTTAAGAGTTCATATCTGGGGGTCTGAGCATTTAGCGTTCTGTGGATGACTACTTAAGAGTTCATATCTGGGGGTCTGAGCGTTTAGAGTTATGTGGATGGCTACTTAAGAGTTCATATCTGGGGGTCTGAGCATTTAGAGTTCTGTGGGTGGCTACTTAAGAGTTCATATCTGGGGGTCTGAGCGTTTAGAGTTCTGTGGCTGGCTACTTAAGAGTTCATATCTGGGGGTCTGAGCGTTTAGAGTTCTGTGGGTGGGTACTTGAGAGTTCATATCTGGGGGTCTGAGCGTTTAGAGTTCTGTGGCTGGCTACTTAAGAGTTCATATCTGGGGGTCTGAGCGTTTAGAGTTCTGTGGGTGGGTACTTGAGAGTTCATATCTGGGGGTCTGAGCGTTTAGAGTTCTGTGGGTGGGTACTTGAGAGTTCATATCTGGGGGTCTGAGCATTTAGAGTTCTGTGGGTGGGTACTTGAGAGTTCATATCTGGGGGTCTGAGCGTTTAGAGTTCTGTGGGTGGGTACTTGAGAGTTCATATCTGGGGGTCTGAGCATTTAGAGTTCTGTGGATGGCTACTTAAGAGTTCATATCTTTGGGTCTGAGCGGTCTAGAGTTCTGTGTACGGCTACTTAAGAGTTCATATCGGGGGATCTGGGCGTTTAGAGTTCTGTGGGTGGCTACTTAAGAATTCAAATATGTGGGTCTGAGTGGTCTAGAGGATAATGTCGGAAATAACGGAACCTTAAAGTAATTGAGAAGAGGTCTCCATGTCACAACATTGATCATGTAATAATTATAACAGAGTAATTTAATAAGTCATTCGATGTTAATTCGCCAAATCACTTGACCTCATAATTAATCACAATTAATTGGTTGATTCTTGATTGAAGATGCTTGATGATTATTAATTAATCAAATGTTCAATTTACTGTTATGAGCTTGTTCCCTACAATTCGTCGAATGAATAATAAATAACATATACTCTACTTTGCCATGGTGGGATGTGAACAGACTACGCTCGTGTGGTGATGTCACTCCCCTAATAGATCGTAAGTGCTATTCTATCTATAGTTTGCTACTGACTCTGTACCACTTGTAGACTGTTTCGATGAATGCACACATTAATATTTAATTATCTGATCTAGATTAATTCTGCAAAATTGCTCACAGGGAATGTCTCTACCATTCCTTTCGACTGCATCTAGCCAGATCTAACTCACTTCTAGATTAGTTAGACTCTTATCTTATGATACTTAAATCTCACTGATTATCTCTCAGTTCACAAACTCTGTAGAATTATGTCTATGGGTCATTATTTAATCATTTGTTGGCAAGCTAATCAGAAGAATCATAGAAAATCATTAACAAATCATTCCTTTCTATAAGACATACAAGTCTTTACTCTTTCTCTCTCGCTCTCTCACTCTCTCTCTCTCTCTCTCTCTCTCTCTCTCTCTCTGCGCTCCGATACTTATTGTCTATGTCCTATGTCCCAGTCAGCCAATGAAAAAAAAAATGTTTGTGAGTTTCTGTGTACGTGTGCCGCCCAAAAGAACTTGGTGGAAAGTTGTGTGTTTTTTTTCTGGTTGACATGGCCATTCCCCGGTCAGCCGACTAGAATCTTCACTATATTTCCTTATATTAGTTATCATGCGTTCGCCCAGTGACCCTTAATGTCAATGGCCTGCCAATTTTAAGATGGCAATATCTTGTTATTGTCTTTATTTTGCATGTGACTTTTACTTCTAATTGAATTGATCAACTTGACCTGTCAGTATTATTCAGAAACTATTTTGTTGCTGACGAGTCTTTCTCATTATCTTCTCATCTTTTCTTTTCATCTATTACCTGATCTCTCATTCTATGAGATGACTATTGCAGTCAAACGTTGCGATTCGAACAGGAAGGTTCTCGAGGTAAATCTCGCCACAAACGGTTGGAATTTTTCGATTCGAATCCGTGGTTTCGTTGTCAATTTAACCTTCTCTCTGACCGGATTTTTTTCTGGGAAAGTAAAGCGGCACGGGCGTAATACCGACCACATTACTCTAAAAATCATGTGCCAAAGGTCTGTAAAAATTATGGTCACTAACACCATATTCCTTATACGCCACTTGGTGTGACGGGGGCTTTTTACTTTACTTACCTGTTCTCTAGGTAGTGAGATCTGATGTCTAGCCCTCTCTAGGTAGTGAGATCTGATGTCTAGCCTTCTCTGGGTAGTGGGATCTGATGTCTAGCCCTCTCTGGGTAGTGGGATCTGATGTCTAGCCCTCTCTAGGCAGTGAGATCTGATGTCTAGCCCTCTCTGGGTAGTGGGATTTGATGTCTAGCCCTCTCTAGGCAGTGAGATCTGATGTCTAACCCTCTCTAGGCAGTGAGATCTGATGTCTAACCCTCTCTGGGTAGTGGGATTTGATGTCTAGCCCTCTCTAGGTAATGGGATCTGATGTCTAGCCGGCTCTAGGTAGTGAGATCTGATATCTAGCCCTCTCTGGGTAGTGGGATTTGATGTCTAGGCCTCTCTAGGTAGTGAGATCTGATGTCTAGCCCTCTCTAGTTAGTGAGATCTGATGTCTAGCCCTCTCTAGGTAGTGAGATCTGATGTCTAGCCCTCTCAAGGTAGTGAGATCTGATGTTTAGCCCTTCATGGTAACATTGAAAAAACATAGACCCCGTGTTCTCTCGCGCACGTTAAATAACCCTTGGCAGTTAAAAGTAAAAAAATAGAAGGCCCCAAAATGGCCGCTGCATAAGTCAAATCTACCCATATGAAGGATTGATGTTTTGGGTCAAGCGGCGCAGATATCCCGGCGTTGCCGTAAATTAGCGACACAACATATTTATAGTCAATTAATGTTTGCGTAAATGCAAAAGAGAGAGAAGAGTTCACATCAAGGTGTTAAAAGAAGCATTAAGCTCTCATTCACTTTACCTACCACCTGGTGTAAGTTTGTGAGCGTCAATGAGTCTACCTGCAGTGCTGGAGTGTTTGTTTAATCATCGGGAAGCGCTCTATTATTTCACATGCGCAGGTATGGCACGGGTCATGAAGAAAGCTCTACACGTGTGTATGTTCCTTCAAGCTGACGTGAGTGATGTCCTAAACACAATGGCCTTTGAAGAGAAATTATTTGATCCATATTACCATGCAGGGGCAATCATTACCGTCAGTAGTTGCGCGATGGCGCGTGCTGGTGTGTATATTTTATGAGCTCCCTTCCCCATCCCCGACACACACGCACTTCTCTTTAAATGAAAAATAGCCATTTTATTTGTCGAAGCTGTTAGGCCATCCCATTGGTTCTCAAAATAATTCAAACTGACTCCAGCATCACACAGTTGCTTGTCGTTGATAATCATAATCATGTTATATACCGGTTGGCGTAGGCGATCATGTCCTTCCATAATCTTCTATCTACAGTGCATCGTATCAGTTCTGTTGTTGACTGCTTTCCATGCCATGACACCAAGCTATCTAATATTTGCTCTCTTTGTCGTCCGCGATCCCTCTTTATTTTTATTTTGCCAGTTGTAACCAAATATTCCAACTTTCCTCTTTTCATGGTGTGCCCGAAAAATGTTGATTGTTTCTCTCTGATGTTTTTTCGGAGCCGCCTTTTTGTGTTGGCCTCTTTGAGAACTTCCTCATTGGTCTTTTTAGCTGTCCAGGGAACTTTCAACATTCTTCTGAGAAATCCTATCTCTGTGGCCTCTAATCGTCTTTTTCGTTGATACTTTTGTTGAATTACTGATTTGTGACCTTCCAGAAAGATAAAACGCACACATTTCTATTATACATTCAACGTGATTAGAAAACAAGTCTAGGATAATAGAAGTGAGAAAGAGAGTTCATTAGTGCTATATAGAGCCAATTCTGACATATGGAAGCGAATTATGGACAGTAGACAAACAAATGAAAAGACGATTAGAGGCCACAGAAATGGGATTTCTCAGAAGAATGTTGAAAGTTCTATGGACAGCTAAAAAGACCTGTGAGGATATTCTCAATGAGGCCAACACAAAAAGGGAACTCATAAAAAACATCAGAAAGAAACAATCAACATTTTTCGGAAACATCATGAGAAAATGAAGGTTGTAATACTTGGTTACAACTAGCAAAATAAAAGGAAAGAGAGATCGCGGACGACAAAGAGAGAAGACACTAGAAAGTTTGATGTCATGGCATGGAAAACAGTCAACAACAGAACTGATACGATGCACGGTGGATAGAAGATTATGGAGGAACATGATCGTCTGCACCAACTGGTGTGGCACATGATGATGATGATTATGATGATAATGATGATGATAATGATGATGATGATGATGATGATGATGATGATGATGATGATGATGATGATGATTAGAAAAAGATGCATCTTCAAATTAAAAAAAAAAAAAATTTGTGGTTAAAAATTGAAAATTGCATCCCCCCAAAACTCTCCGATCCCAATCTTTCATCTTTTCTTGTGACGGACATTATCACCACCTTCCCTCTTCACTACCTTCCTTCTCACCACCTTCCCTCCAACTTCCTTCCCTCACACCAACTTCCCTTTCACCAAGTTACCTCTCATCACCTTTCCTGTCCTCACCTTCCCTCTCACCACCTTCCCTCTAACCACCTTCCCACTAACCACCTTCACTAACTGCACCTTCCCTCTCACTACCTTACCTCTTACCACCTTCCCTCTCTACTGCTTTCCCTCTCACCACCTTCCATATAACCACCTTCCCTCTCAACAAATTATCTTTCAACCAAGTTACCTCTCATCACCTTCCCTGTCCCCACCTTCCCTCTCACCACCTTCCATTTCACCACCTTCCCTCTCACCACCTTCCCTATCACCACCTTCTCTTTCACCACATTCCCTCTCACCACATTCTCTCTCACCACATTCCCTCTCCTCACCATCTTCCCTATCACCATCTTCCCTATCACTACCTTCACTTACACCACATTCCCTGTCACCACATTCCCTGTCACCACATTCTCTCTCATCACCTACCATCTCACCACCTTCTCTCTCACCACTTTCTCTTTCACCACATTCCCTCTCACCACATTCCCTATCATCACCTTCCCTCTCACCACCTTCTCTTTCACCACCTTCTCTCTCACCACCTTCTCTCTCACTACCTTCTCTTTCACCACATTCCCTCTCCTCACCATCTTCCCTATCACCATCTTCCCTATCACTACCTTCACTTACACCACATTCCCTGTCACCACATTCCCTGTCACCACATTCTCTCTCATCACCTACCATCTCACCACCTTCTCTCTCACCACTTTCTCTTTCACCACATTCCCTCTCACCACATTCCCTATCATCACCTTCCCTCTCACCACCTTCTCTTTCACCACCTTCTCTCTCAACACCTTCTCTCTTACCACCTTCTCTTTCACCACATTCTCTCTCACCACATTCCCTCTCACCACCTTCCCTCTCACCACCTTCCCTCTCACCACCTTCCCTCTCACCAACTTCCCTTTCCACTACCTTCCCTCTCACCACCTTCCGTTACCTCTACCTTCCCTCTCACTACCTTCTCCCTCACCAACTTCCCTTTCACAAGTTACCTCTCATCACCTTTCCTGCCCTCATTTTCCTTCCCACAACCTTCCCTCTCGCCACCTTCCCTCTCGCCACCTTCCCTCCCACAACCTTCCCTCCCAAACCTTCCCTTCCACAACCTTCCCTCTCATTACCTTCCCTCTCACCACCTTCCCTTTCACAACCTTCCCTCCCACAACCTTCCCTTCCACAACCTTCCCTCTCATTACCTTCCCTCTCACCACCTTCCCTTTCACAACCTTCCCTCTCATTTCCTTCCCTCTCACCGCCTTCCCTCTCACCACCTTTCCTCTCAGAACCTTCCCTCCCACAACCTTCCCTCCCACCACCTTCCCTCCCACAACCTTCCCTCCCACAACCTTCCCTCTCACAACTTTCCCTGTCCTCACTTTCCCTCTCACCACTTTCCCTCTCACCACCTTCCCTCTAACCACCTTCCCTCTCACCGCCTTCCCTCTCACCGCCTTCCCTCTCACCACCTTCCCTCTCACCACCTTCCCTCTCACCACCTTCCCTCTCACCACCTTCCCTATCAAAACCTTCCCTGTCCTCACTTTCCCTCCCATCACTTTCCCTCTCACCACCTTCCTTTTCACTACCTTCCTTACCACCACCTTCCCTCTCACCACCTTCCCTCTCACCACCTTTCCTCTCACCACCTTCCCTCTCACCACCTTCCCTTTCACTACTTTCCCTACCACGACCTTCCCTTTCACCACCTTTCCTCTCACCACCTTCCCTCTCACCACCTTCCCTTTCACCACATTCCCTACCACCACCTTCCCTCTCACCACCTTCCCTCTCACCACTTTCCCTCTCACCACCTTCCCTCTCACCACCTTCCCTCTCACCACCTTCCCTCCCACAACCTTCCCTCTCACCACCTTCCCTTTCACCACCTTCCCTCTCACCACCTTCCCTCTCACCACCTTCCCTCTCACCACTTTCCCTTTCACTACCTTACCTACCATCACCTTCCCTCTCACCACCTTCCCTCCCACAACCTTCCCTCTTACCACAATTTTAGTAATTTAATGTAGCTGTTCTGACATGTCGCTTACCTGGAGATTCGTGTTGGGGACCGTGATATTTTTTTTTTTTCAAAACCATCGGAAAATCTATGCGGAGAATGGTTAGTGAGTACCACGCCAGTACCATCTTATTTACTTAAACAAGACTTCATCACTCATCCCTTAGTTCCTTAAACTACCCTTCACTGCTCATCCCTTAGTTCCTTAAACTACCCTTCACTGCTCATCCCTTAGTTCCTTAAACTACCCTTCACTGCTCATCCCTTAGTTCCTTAAACTAGCCTTCACCACTCCTCCCTCAGTTCCTTAACCTAGCCTTCACCACTCCTCCCTCAGTTCCTTAACCTAGCCTTCACCACTCCTCCCTTAGTTCCTTAACCTAGCCTTCACCACTCCTCCCTCAGTTCCTTAACCTAGCCTTCACCACTCCTCCCTCAGTTCCTTAACCTAGCCTTCACCACTCCTCCCTTAGTTCCTTAACCTAGCCTTCACCACTCCTCACTCAGTTCCTTAACCTAGCCTTCACCACTCCTCCCTTAGTTCCTTAACCTAGCCTTCACCACTCCTCACTCAGTTCCTTAACCTAGCCTTCATCACTCATTTTCTTTATTGTTGTATTATTTTTATGTACTTTTTCACTATTATTTTATTGCTTGGTTGATTTGATGGTTAGAAACACTTCGAATCATATCCCATTGACCTATAATATTTCCTATGCATGGGAGTCTATGGATTTTCTATTCTCCCAGATCTCTGGCAACCAAACGGATATTGACATGAATTCAGAGCATGAATGGACAACATAGTAAATAGAGAACAACTGTGGGAGAGACTAACAACACACGGAGTAAGCGAACAGCTAACCAACTTAATTAAAAGTTTTTACATCAACAGCAGCTGCACAGTCAGAACGGCAGCAGGTTAAACAAACTACTTCGAAGTTAGATAAGGGGTAAGAGATGGGTGCGTACTATTCCCTTCCTCTCCCCCCCCCCCCTTTTTACTGTTTATTACATACATGGACTATATATGCAAGTTAGCCAACCTATCATAGACAGAGAAGATCAACGTGCTTGATTTGCAGACGATCGGGCACTAGTACATGGAAAACAGAAGACCTACAAGAACACTGAAATAAATTCAACAGCACAGGCACACAATACAACATGGAAATTAACATCAACAAAATGTACGTCATGAATAACGCAAAAGAGAAACAGAAAATCAACATAACTATAGAAGGGCAGACAACTAAAACAAGTAGAGAAATTCAAATACTTAGAAAACTAGTGACAAATTACAATTCACAAAGAGTAGAAATTGACCTAAAATACAACAAAGCTTGTCAAATCGTCGGACAGCTATCACCACTATTGTTCAACAAGGAAATAACTCCAGAAGCAAAACGGGCACTCTGCAATACAAACTTCATCCCAAAGCTCTTCTACTAATGCCTGTCCTGGACCCTAAATGCAAGAACAATAAGAAAAGTATCCTCTACTGAGATGAAATGTGTTAGACGAATGGCAGGAAACAGACTGAGAGATAAGATCGAAAAAGAAGAACCGAGAAAAGGGTTACGAATAATCCCAGCTATAGAATATATAAAGAAACAACAGATAAAATGGTTTGGCTACTTGACAATGCAGAAAGATCAAAACACAAAACAACGAGCCATCAATAAACGTTGCGAGAACACCAGACCCAAGGGTCGACCACGACAAAAATGGATTGACGGTATATAAGAAGCACTAGGAAAAATAACAACAGCAGAGGGGACAATAGAGCAAAAAACCGCAAATTACATCTCCCCTCGACGCTGAAATGCAAATGAGAAAGGAAAGGAGATGAATTGACAACTATGCTCTGCACCAAGATAGTTTAGTCAAGGCAGGGTGAAACGTGTTAATCCCGCTGCATCATTTATTTGATGTTTCTCTTGGACCGCTCTCTGCCATGACTTACAGACTTAAGCGACCTATTTCTCCCTCGGTGGACGTGAAGACTTCACCACCCCCCCCCCCCATAACCTCAGATGCACTGCATAAATCAGCTCCTTCTATCACGCTTCTTGGACTCCTCTCTCCACACCAAAAAAGAACATCTAGCTCTTCCATACACCTACACACCTGCCACATACTCTTGAACGAACACCCCAAGAGCTCTCAATGAACACGTTGCGCATCATTGCAACCCCATGGAACCGTCAGGAAATGTTCAACACCTACTAAAACACTCGCCTCTTCCATCCGCACTTCCGATTCCAAGATGGTGGAATATAAATTGTGTTCCGTCGACTGCTGCAGGATTTGCGTTTGGAGACTGATTACTTTCAGCTCTCTGATATAGATCGCCGCGTTAAGGTCAACCGGATGTTACGCTTATCGGATTCGCGCCGTTGCTACGGATAGCGTGCGCCTGACTGCAACCCTTTCTGGTAAATCTGGGAGTGTGAATATGACCTTCCCCCGTCGTGAAGTTAATATGCGTTTTGCCTCATGACATTGTAAGCTGTTCAATAACCACTGTTGGGTTTGTCGCCGGTTACTTTCAGCTATTTTAGATAGGTCATTGTGCCCAATAAACCGAAGGTCTCACATTAATAATTCTGCGCCGGCGCTACGGTGTTCGTGGGTCCTGGATGCATTCTTTAGAGGAGTTTATCAAGCGATGACAATCTATTGTTAATATTGTTGCACGGGTTACTTCACAATGGACGATCTTATATCCCTGACCGTATATTTGAAAAGGAAGGCGAGATGATAAAGATCTCGATGCTGCAATGATTCTGCAGTCCTTGTGCAACTCCCCGATCTTCATGTTAGTCAAGAGTCATATTACCTAAGTTTAGGAGAGCTAAGAGAAGAACGGAGAAGGACTTGTAAACCAGTTTATCGGTTCACGTTGCGGGATTTCCTGCGGAGGAGATCTGAGCGCTAATGGATAGTTGTTCGATGTACAGTGAGGATAATCCGATGACTGACTGACTAACTAACTAACTAACTAACTAACTAACTAACTAACTAACTAACTAACTAACTAACTAACTAACTAACTAACTAACTAACTAACTAACTAACTAACTAACTAACTAACTAGCTAGCTAGCTAGCTAACTAACTAACTAACTAACTAACCAACCTAACCTAACCTAACCTAACCTAAACTAAACTAAAACTAAAACTAAACTAAACTAAACTAAACTAAACTAAACTAAACTAAACTAAACTAAACTAAACTAAACTAAACTAAACTAAACTAAACTAAACTAAACTAAACTAAACTAAACTAAACTAATTAATGAACTAAATAACTAACTAACTAATTAGAGTTTGCAGTCAGACTCGTGCGTGGACGTTCGCTATGGTTCTCTTCACATTTAAATAATTCCAGAATTCTTCTGCTATATCCTACAGATTGTGGCCACCTTCCATCGTAAGTCCATGTTTGCATTCAAACAATATACATGTGTGCAAACCGCACGTTAGTTCTACTCTGGCACATTCATACAACCCGTGTTCGATTACCGCTGGAAGCAGTTTGTGAGTTGTACTCGTGGATGGAAAAAAAAAAATACTCTCGCTGTCGACCCAGCTGCTGGCAGAAATGGATACCGGCCTAGTACTCTGGGTAGGTGAGGAATGCCGCCTCGCAATACGAGTTTCGATGCTTGAAGCGACACTATCCAGAAATCACCGAACACTTCTAGATATGCGGCCGAACCCAAATGGGTTAAAACTCGCGTGCTAAGACGCCGATTCAAGTCTCGTACTTCACCGATACCTTTACAACTTTATATGAAATCTCAAACAATTCCCATTTATACACCCACTACCGACTTTGCGCTTTCTGTATCCTTCATCAATACGAGCATTAACTTTCCCACCCCATGGACCCAACGTCCCATTTCAGTGGATCCGATACCAGCCCGTGCTCTTGCTAAAAGTCTCATCATCCCACGAGACAAGGTGGCGTGTACAATCAACCACAGACCAATGGGATTCGGTTGTCAACTGCGCTGCGTTTATTACTTCCCCTTGACGCAGTATCCAGATTCAACAATTTCTGAAATTATATCTCAGAACTATTCTTTGGTAATACAGTGCGACTGTCGTTGTGCTGACCACATACTCCATAAACATACCGTTGTTGGTGAAGAAAAAAATTTGCACTTGATCGTATTTCCCCCACATTAAAATGCACCATAAAACTGATCGTCGCTTTTTGAGAACCATCTTGCTCGCATCCAAATGAGAGTTGCTCCAAATGCGAGCCTTTACCAAAAACCCCAAGGGACTAATTAAAGTCCAGACCGAATGTCAGTTTGACAAGTCGCGCCAGAGCGGTATAATTAACATCTCGTTATTTAAAAATGTTCGTATGTGAACGATGAGGCCTGACAACTGGTATGTTTGCGTTGAACTTAAAAAAAAAACTAAAATAGGCGTTGCAATGTAGCTGCATACGGTTCTTTCTGGATAATTGTTGAAGTGAAGTGATATGCAATGGGTGAAAACATTGGAAGAACCTAGCACAGTGGATCTCAGTCTGTGCAACAGGGGTTCATTTTTCGTTCGCAAGTTCAACACACAAAGCCAAAGAAACAACGTATAATTGTGACTTGTAAATACTTTGTGGAGACCGCTCGAGAAATGTTGTGTAAATGGTCATCATCATCATCATGTGGCATACCGGCTGGCGTAGGCGATCAATTCCTCCCACAATCTTCCATCTACAATGCATCGTATCAGTTCTGTTGTTGACTGTTTTCCATGCCATGACACCAAGCCATCCAGTATTTTCTCTTTTTGTCGTCCACGATCTCTCTTTCCTTTTATTTTGCCAGTTGTAACCAGGTATTCCAACTTTCCTCTTCTCATGATGTGCCCCAAAATTGTTGATTGTTTCTTTCTGATGTTTTTTAGGAGTTCCATTTTTGTGTTGGCCTCTTTGAAAATTTCCTCATTGGTCTTTTTAGCTGCCCATGGAGCTTTCAACATTCTTCTGAGAAATCCTATCTCTGTGGCCTTTAATCGTCTTTCCATTTGTTTGTCTTATGTCCATGATTCACTTCCATAGGTCAGAATTGGCTCTATATAGCACAGATGAACTCTTTTTCTCACTTCTATTGACATTGATTTGTTGCATAAGATATTTTTCATTTTCTGAAATGCTATTTTGGCCTGAGCTATTCTGCTTTTTATTTCTGTGGTGCATCTCCCATCTGATGTTATTATTGTGCCCAAGTGTTGGACGCGGTGTACACGTATTGTGTAAATGGTCAGCTTTGAGAAACTGTTACTGCTTTATAAGAAGAAACAAAACTGAAAGTGATGTCATTAGGCATGACAAACTGGCTCCTATAACAGAATGGAGTATGACAAAAAATACTGACTCCTGTAACAGAACGGAGTATGACACATATACTGACTCCTGTAACAGAACGGAGTATGACACATATACTGACTCATGTAACAGAACGGAGTATGACACATATACTGACTCCTGTAACCAACCGGATTATGACACATATACTGACTCCTGTAACCAACCGGATTATGACACATATACTGACTCCTGTAACCAACCGGATTATGACACATATACTAACTCCTGTAACCAACCGGATTATGACACATATACTGACTCCTGTAACCAACCGGATTATGACACATATACTGACTCCTGTAACCAACCGGATTATGACACATATACTGACTCCTGTAACCAACCGGATTATGACACATATAGTGACTCCTGTAACCAACCGGATTATGACACATATACTAACTCATGTAACCAACCGGATTATGACACATATACTGACTCCTGTAATCAACCGGATTATGACACATATACTGACTCCTGTAACCAACCGGATTATGACACATATACTAACTCCTGTAACCAACCGGATTATGACACATATGCTGACTCATGTAACCAACCGGATTATGACACATATACTGACTCCTGTAACCAACCGGATTATGACACATATACTAACTCCTGTAACCAACCGGATTATGACACATATACTGACTCCTGTAACCAACCGGATTATGACACATATACTGACTCCTGTAACCAACCGGATTATGACACATATACTGACTCCTGTAACCAACCGGATTATGACACATATACTGACTCCTGTAACCAACCGGATTATGACACATATACTGACTCCTGTAACCAACCGGATTATGACACATATACTGACTCCTGTAACCAACCGGATTATGACACATATAGTGACTCCTGTAACCAACCGGATTATGACACATATAGTGACTCCTGTAACCAACCGGATTATGACACATATACTGACTCCTGTAACCAACCGGATTATGACACATATAGTGACTCCTGTAACCAACCGGATTATGACACATATACTGACTCCTGTAACCAACCGGATTATGACACATATAGTGACTCCTGTAACCAACCGGATTATGACACATATAGTGACTCCTGTAACCAACCGGATTATGACATATGTGAAAAAAATAAAGAAGTAGAAGAAGGAGAAGAAAAGCAAGAGTAAAAAAATAATGATAATAAGAGAAGTAAGAAATGTAATAATTGTGAGAAAAAGAAAAAAGAAGAAGTGTAAGAAGCAAAAGAAGTATACGAAAAAGAAAAAGCGGAAGAAAAAAGGAAAAGACTAAGAAGTGCAAGAAAAAAGAACAGTAAGTAGGAAAAAGTGTAAGAAAAAGGAGAAAAGTAAGAAGAAGTGTAAGAAAAAGGAGAAAAGTAAGAAGAAGTGTAAGAAAAAGGAGAAAAGTAAGAAGAAGTGTAAGAAAAAGGAGAAAAGTAAGAAGTAGTGTGAGAAAAAGGAAAAAAGTAAGAAGTAGTGTAAGAGAAAGGAGAAAAGTAAGCAGAAGTGTAAGAAAAAGGAGAAAAGTAAGAAGAAGTGTAAGAAAAAGGAGAAAAGTAAGAAGAAGTGTAAGAAAAAGGAGAAAAGTAAGCAGAAGTGTAAGAAAAAGAAGAAGAGTCTGATGAAGTGTAAGTAAAAGAAGAGTAAGTAGGAAAAAGTGTAAGAAAAAAGGAGAAAAGTAAGAAGTGTAAGAAAAAGGAGAAAAGTAAGAAGAAGTGTAAGAAAAAGGAGAAAAGTAAGAAGAAGTGTAAGAAAAAGGAGAAAAGTAAGCAGAAGTGTAAGAAAAAGAAGAAGAGTCAGATGAAGTGTAAGAAAAAAGGAGAAAAGTAAGAAGAAGTGTAAGAAAAAGAAGAAGAGTCAGATGAAGTGCAAGTAAAAGAAGAGTAAGTAGGAAAAAGTGTAAGAAAAAAGGAGAAAAGTAAGAAGAAGTGTAAGAAAAAGGAGAAAAGTAAGAAGAAGTGTAAGAAAAAGGAGAAAAGTAAGAAGAAGTGTAAGAAAAAGGAGAAAAGTAAGAAGAAGTGTAAGAAAAAGGAGAAAAGTAAGAAGCAGTGTAAGAAAAAGGAGAAAAGTAAGAAGCAGTGTAAGAAAAAGGAGAAAAGTAAGAAGAAGTGTAAGAAAAAGGAGAAAAGTAAGAAGAAGTGTAAGAAAAAGGAGATAAGTAGGAAAAAGTGTAAGAAAAAGGAGAAAAGTAAGAAGTAGTGTAAGAAAAAGGAGATAAGTAGGAAAAAGTGTAAGAAAAAGGAGGAAAGTAAGAAGAAGTGTAAGAAAAAGGAGAAAAGTGAGAAGTAGTGTAAGAAAAAGGAGAAAAGTAAGAAGTAGTGTAAGAAAAAGGAGAAAAGTAAGAAGTAGTGTAAGAAAAAGGAGAAAAGTAAGAAGTAGTGTAAGAAAAAGGAGAAAAGTAAGAAGAAGTGTAAGAAGAAGAATATGATGATATTTTTTTTATTTTCATCAAGAAATGCAGAAGATCAACAAGCTTCTATTTGCAGACAATCAGGCACTAATACATGAAACAATAGAAGACCTACAAGAACACTTTAACAAACTCAACATCTCAGTCACAAAATACAACATCAACAAAACAGAAGTCATGAATGTCACCAAAAATAAACAGAACATCAACATAACTATAGAAGGCAGACAACTAAAACAAGTAGAGGAATTCAAATACCAAGGAAGTCTAATGACAAACGATAATTCTCAAACAGCAGAGATAGAATCAAGATGCAACAAAGCTTGTCAAATCATCGGACAGTTATCACCACTATTGTCCAACAAGGAAATAACTCTGGAGGCAAAACGAACACTATACAATACAATCTTCATCCCAACGTTGTGCTAGCAATGTCAGACCTGGACCCTGGATGCAAGAGCAATAAGAAAAATAACCTCTACTGAGATTAAATGTGTTAGACGAATGACAGGAAACAGTCTGAGAGATAAGATCATAAATGAAGAGCTGAGAAAAAAAGCTAGGAATAGCCCCCGCCATAGAATATAAAAGGAAACAACAGATAAAATGGTTTGGCCACGTGACAAGGCAGAAAGAACAAAACACAACACAACGAGCCTTCAACAAACGTTGTGAGAACACCAGACCCAAGGGTCGGCCACGAAAAAGATGGGTCGACGGAGTATTAGAAGCACTAGGAAACATAACAGCAGCAGAGGCGAACAGAAGAGCAAAAGAGCGCAAATTATATCTCCCCTCGACGCTGAGAGGCAGATGAGGAAGGAAAGAGGAGAAGATCAAGAAATGCCATCCCGATATCAATAATTGAAAAATGAAAGTTAACCCTAAATTTGTGTTTACATTTTGTTATCATATCACCTTGTACTTCACACTCAAACTGTTTACTTTTTTATTGAATTATTGAGTTATTTGCGGGTCATCATTATTACACTCCGAACATGTCCTTAGGTGCTCAGATCCCCTGCTCAGCAAGTCCCGCAGTGTCCAGCGACTGATGACTCCAGGTCTGTGTTGGTTGATAAGTCTTCTTATACGTCCACTAAGTTTCTCGTTTCTGGCTGCATCTTACCCCACCTTATCTCCCATCTTTTTAATCCGAAGGAGTGACGTGGAGTCATGGTTGTTGAAGTCCTGTGCCCTTCCCACATCTCGGAGAGCTTTGATGATGTCCACTCGAACCATTGGTGATTGTCTTCAACGACAGCGCAGCTAGCCAACCTGTCCGCTCTTTCATTTCCCCGTACTCCCGCATGTTCAGGGACATAGACAAAATGACGCTACGTATTTTTTTACTTCTGCAACGACTCTACCCATTGCATGCGTACAGAGCCCGCCTTCACTTTTCTTATCATGCTCATCGAATCACTCAGTATGCAAACGT
The DNA here is from genome assembly GCA_032433765.1 of Megaustenia siamemsis. NCBI lineage: Eukaryota > Metazoa > Mollusca > Gastropoda > Stylommatophora > Ariophantidae > Megaustenia > Megaustenia siamemsis. The sequence goes on from JAVIAB010000091.1 coordinate 54,435,409, forward strand.
GGGTGTAGTCTTGTGACTCTAACCAGATGAATACCCTGGCCATTGCTATCACCTCCATCGTCATTCTACTCGTGTTCTTTGTTATGATATCACCTTCTACTTTACACTCAAAATGTTTACTTTTTTTTTATTGAAAGTCGAAGTGTTTATTGTTCAAAATTGGGCGTTACACCCACAACCCCTGCCATGTTTTCTGCGTTTGTTACAATTTCGTTCCCCTCAAACTCTTCATCACTTTTTTTTTTTCATTAAGAAATGTATGGCTATCATGTATACAATGTATGACATTATTTATAGCAACATTTATATTCTGAGCTTGTTCGACTGTGAAGTTTATTTTAACAATTATAATATAACCCATTATAATATATAGTATAAGTATAATATAATATATAATACATATAATATAATATAGTATAATATATATATATATATTATATTAATATAATATATAATATAATATATAATATAATAACGTATATAATATATCTTATAATATAAGTATAATATATCCCGACAGACGACACACAATTGTCAAATCCGATGTTAATTGGCGAGGCCCTGTGCACACACGGCTGTCGGGGAAAAATGGATTAACACGCAAAATTCAGTTCCTAGTCTCTGGGGACTTCGTCAGAGGTTAAAGCTGGCGAACGCAACAACAACGACAACAACAATATAACCCTTGTCTTAACATATGGATGTGAATAATGGACAACAGACAAGAAAATCACTGGAAGTGGTAAAAATGTGGTTTTACAGAAGAATGTTGAGAATACCATGGACATCTAAGAAGAGTCATCATCATCATCGAGTGCCTTCTCCGCAACGAAAGTTGGCTACCATGGATCGCCATTCTACTCTGTTTCTTGCTTTGATGGTGCAGGCTGTCATAGATATGACTTGTCCATCTTTTGATGTTACTCGTCCATGTTAGTGTTGGTCTGCCTCTGCCTCTTTTACCTTGTATTTTCCCTTCCAATATTACTTTTAGTAGGCTGTTGTGTCTTTTAACATGTCCCAAAAATTTCATTTGTCTTGTCTTAATTGTATTTAGTAGTTCTCTTTTTATTTTCAGTTGTTTTAAAACGTCATCGTTTGTTATCTTTTCTTTCCATCCAATTCTACTTACTCTTCTATATATCCACATTCCAAAGGCTTCAATTTTCTGTTCTGTTTTCTTGTCTAATGCCCATGTTTCTGTACCATACAGGAATACTGAGTGGATGTAACATTTTGCCATTCTTAGTTTCAGCCCTGCTGATATTTGTTTTGTTGTTAGTATATTTTTCATGACATTAAAATTACTTTTTGCCATACCTATTCTTTCGTTTATTTCAATTTTACATTTTCCATCATTGGTTATAGTATGTCCAAGGTAGTTGTAGGTCTGAACTGTCTCCAGATGTATTCCCTCAACTGTGATATTTAAATGTAGGTCTTGATAATTTTCTTTCTTTATGATCATAGTTTTAATCTTTTTGATATTCATATCTCGTCCATATTTTTTGCTTGTTATGTTTATTACATTAAGCAATTGTTGTAGGTCTTAATCTAAGAAGAGTAATGAAAACGTTATGAAAGAGGCCAAAGCAAAAAAAAAAACAGCTAATATCCAATGTTAGGAAGAAACAATCATCATTTTTGGCCATGTAATGAGAAGGGAACTGCTGGAATGTATTGTAACAGAGAAAATTGAGGGACGAAGAGATAGAGGGAAGCAAAGAGAAAAGATACCTGACAGCTTAAGAGAATGGCTTGGCAGAAAGTCAACAACAGAAATGATAAATAAATGTCGAGATCGAACGTTGTAGAGAGACATGATCACCTACGCCAGCAGGCCCGGTACTTGATGATGATGACTGCGCGCAGCAGTAGTGCTGTACAATATGCACATTGTTGACATAACAGCGCAATCACGCATTATGAGAATACCGCATCTGTAGCGGCTCCTGGAGCGCTGTATTTGGCAAGACCTCTGGGCCCCTTTGCGTGCTCTCCCTGGAGATCTGAAGGTCACATGACTCACCCATGGACGGAGTCTGAGATCAAAGAACAAGTCACCCAGAGATGATTGCAACATAAATATTAGGATCAGAGGCGTAGCTGTCTCGTTGCAGGGAGCCCTGAGTAAATAATAGACTAAGCGGGTCACATTTTGACTGTGTCATCTAACGCGAAATCGTCAGTCGCTAGTACACGGGCTAGATAATAAATGAAAAAAAAAACTGACCATAGTCAGCTTACCATCATCATCAGGTTGCATGTCCTATCAGCTCGCTGCATTCACCACAACATTTGAAGGAATCATTGAATGTCCTATCAGCTCGCTGCATTCACCACAACATTTGAAGGGATCATTGAATGTCCTATCAGCTCGCTGCATTCACCACAACATTTGAAGGAATCATTGAATGTCCTATCAGCTCGCTGCATTCACCACAACATTTGAAGGAATCATTGAATGTCCTATCAGCTCGCTGCATTCACCACAACATTTGAAGGAATCATTGAATGTCCTATCAGCTCGCTGCATTCACCACAACATTTGAAGGAATCATTGAATGTCCTATCAGCTCGCTGCATTCACCACAACATTTGAAGGAATCATTGAATGTCCTATCAGCTCGCTGCATTCACCACAACATTTGAAGGAATCATTGAATGTCCTATCAGCTCGCTGCATTCACCACAACATTTGAAGGAATCATTGAATGTCCTATCAGCTCGCTGCATTCACCACAACATTTGAAGGAATCATTGAATGTCCTATCAGCTCGCTACTTTCACCACAACATTTGAAGGAATCATTGAATGGTGTTTATAAGGCAGTTATTTTAAATAATGTGTTTGTTTTGGTCCTGTTATGTCTTTATTGCTCTTTTATACATTACCCAGGGTATCTGAACAGCTTTTCTGTAGCATTTTGTTACGGATGATTCGATTTTCTTCCTGACTGCTTACGAGATTGTCCATGATACACAACGATATTTTGCTACAGGGTACATACCCTCAGTAATTTTAATTTGTAACTGCCTTGTTGGTGTTGTGCAACATGTTCTTCATTGTGTTTAATGTGTGTGTTGCTAATCTTCTTTTGATCTCTTTCTGGCAATCTCTATTGTTAGTTACTACACATCCCAGGTATTCATATTTTGTTACCCTTTCAAGTTCTTCACTGTTGATGATGGTTTCGGTTGGCCTTTTGTTCAAAGGACATTATCTGAGTTTTCTGTATGTTTCGATAGAGATTTTGCTCTTCGCTGCGTTTTTTTTAACACACTCAATTGTCTCATTTAATTCTTTGGTTCTTTGGTTATGGAAGGCCCGGGTATCACTGCAAACGAATTAAAAATCCATAATTGATCAACCGCCCGTGCCAGTGGAATCATCCGAATTAATATCTCATCTCCTAAACAAAGAAAGGTAGCAGTAGTCCTCATCATAGCAGTCTCAGCACACGCCACAAGACATTTAAATTCTTGTGTACTGTTGGAGAGGAGGACCGTGTCATCAGTATATCTGAGTTCTGAAATTATGTTGCTATTTATTGTGAAAGGAGACAAATAATAGTAAATGAATATTATTATAGAGGGAAACTTCCGAGGCGATAATTCAGGAAATCATAGGAGGAAGAGGTATGTATTATAGCACTCAGACAAAAATGACAAATTTTTTGTTGTTTATTTGTCATTTTTTTCTGAGTGCTGTAGTACATACCTCTTCCTCCTCTTATTGTGAAAGGGTCGAACTCTACACATTTGTCATCGTTTCTGACATTTCTCAAGATGTTCTCATAGAGTTGAACAATTATGGAGAGATGATGCATACAGTCAGCTCATAGGACAGAATGGCATTTCTCAATATCTGACAACTCACTGCTATGTCTTTCTTAGTTCATGCCTTTAGTTGAGCCCTCACTGATAATTTTTCTACGTAGACTTTCTTTTGGTTGTCCTTGCTTTACTATTTTGTTTTTATTATTTTACAATTATAGTCCACATGGAGGCCTGGAGCAGGTATGTTCTGTCGTCCGTTCTGAGGAATTGACAGATGTTCCTTCAGCGCCACCTACTTATGAAACTTAACACATCTTCTTTCTTGAGATTTAATATGTGATGTGGTCAGTGTCACGCCATGTCGCGGTATTTTTTCAATTCAAAATTTCTTGGTATCAGTTTTGAGAAAACTTAGAGTTCGATCCCAACTGACAGCTGCCGGGTTGACCCAGCCTTAAATGGGTACCGGATTTTTTTCTGGGAAAGTAAAGCGTGCGGGCATAATACCGACCACATTACCCCAAAAATCATGCGCTGATAGTCTGTAAAATGTATGGTCACTAACACCATATTCTCTATACGCCACTTGGTGTGACGGGGGCTCTTTACTTTACTTTTTTATGCATTTAGAAGCCATCCTAGTCCGAATGAGCCATGATCACAGAAGATGAGGAAGAAGCAGAAGTAGAAGAAGAATAAGAGGAACACGAAGAAGTAGAAAGAAAACGAAGAAGAAGAACACGAAAAAGAAGAAGAGGAAGAAGAAGAAGAAGACGAAGACGAAGAATAAGACGAAGACGAAGAAGAGGAAGAAGACGAAGTGAAGAAGAAGACGAAGACGAAGAAGAAGACGAAGACGAAGACGAAGAAGAGGAGGAAGACGAAGTGAAGAAGAAGACGAAGACGAAGAAGAGGAAGAAGACGAAGTGAAGAAGAGAAGAAGAAGAAGACGAAGACGAAGAAGAGGAAGAAGGCGAAGAAGAGGAAGAAGACGAAGTGAAGAAGAAGACGAAGACGAAGAAGAGGAAGAAGGCGAAGAAGAGGAAGAAGACGAAGTGAAGAAGAAGACGCAGACGAAGAAGAAGACGAAGTGAAGAAGAGAAGAAGAAGAAGACGAAGAAGAGGAAGAAGACGAAGTGAAGAAGAGAAGAAGAAGAAGACGAAGAAGAGGAAGAAGAAGAAGACGAAGAAGAAGAAGACGAATAAGAAGAAGAAGACGAAGAAGAAGAAGAAGACGAAGACGAAGACGAAGAAGGAGAAGAAGTGATTGATGGGGATTGAAGTCTTGTCCTCAACTGTCTAGTTTACTAACCAGTTCTCTACCGCGGGTCACATGTTATAGTGGGTATACTGGTGGGTAAATCGAAGGGAATCGTGTCGTGGCAGTCTAGGCAGAATTAGAAGTGCTGTTTTCATCAAATGCAATACTCGCTGACATTGAAATAATGTCTCTCCTTGTTCTCTTGTTGATCTTCTCTTCCCATTTAAGACTGTTAAACACTTTCTTTCGTTACCACCATTCTTTATCTTTTACACCATCGTTGTTTATCTTTGTTTACCTTTCACTCTATCCTTACCACCGTTGTTCACCTTTCACTTTATCGTTACCACCGTTGTTCACCTTTCACTTTATCCTTACCACCGTTGTTCACCTTTCACTTTATCCTTACCACCGTTGTTCACCTTTCACTTTATCCTTACCACCGTTGTTCACCTTTCACTTTATCCTTACCACCGTTGTTCACCTTTCACTTTATCCTTACCACCGTTGTTCACCTTTCACTTTATCCTTACCACCGTTGTTCACCTTTCACTTTATCCTTACCACCGTTTGTTCACCTTTCACTTTATCCTTACCACCGTTGTTCACCTTTCACTCTATCGTTACCACCTTGTTCACCTTTCACTCTATCGTTATCACTGTTGTTCACCTTTCCCTCTACCGTTATCACCGTTGTTCACCTTTCACTCCATCGTTATCACCGTTGTTCACCTTTCACTCTATCGTTATCACCGTTGTTCACCTTTCACTCTATCGTTATCACCGTTGTTCACCTTTCACTCTATCGTTATCACTGTTGTTCACCTTTCACTCTACCGTTACCACTGTTGTCCACCTTTCACTCTACCGTTATCACTGTTGTTCACCTTTCACTCTATTGTTATCAGCATTGTATTTTCCTGCTCACTCTGGTTATCACCACAGTATTACTCTCACTCCTACTCATCCATTCCTTTAATATTGTCAAGTTTTATTCCTGTTGTGGTATGATCAGAGAGAGCAGACTCTTTCAATAATAAAACGCTCTCAATACTTATCACATTTACTGCCCTCATTGAGAACGTCTCGTTGCTGTTTTCTTTTCTCTATGTATTTCTTCTTCTGCTTCTTCTTCTGCCTCTTCTTCTGCTTCTTCTTCTGCCTCTTCTTCTGCTTCTTCTTCTGCTTCTTCTTCTGCTTCTTCTTCTGCTTCTTCTTCTGCTTCTTCTTCTGCTTCTTCTTCTGCCTCTTCTTCTGCTTCTTCTTCTGCCTCTTCTTCTGCTTCTTCTTCTGCCTCTTCTTCTGCTTCTTCTTCTGCCTCTTCTTCTGCTTCTTCTTCTGCCTCTTCTTCTGCTTCTTCTGCTTCCTCTTCTTCATTTTCATTCTTTCCTCATTTGCCTTTCAGTGGGGGGGGGGGGGGGGGGGGAGAGATATATAATTTGCGATCTTTTGTTTTTCTGATCGCTTCTGCTGCTGTTATGTTTCCTAGTGCTTCTAATATACCGTAAATCCATTTTTTTGTGGTCGGCCCTTGGGTCTGGTGTTCTTGAAGCATTTATTGGGGCTCGTTGTGTTGTGTTTACATCACTCTGTCATTTTTATGTTTTCTTTCTTTATATATTCTATGGCGGGGGTTATACCTAGCTTTTTTATTTATTTTTTATTTTTATTGTTTATCTTTTTTCTATATGTGATATCATCAATAAAAATGCTTCCATATTCTTTAAATATGACCTAAAGTATAAAAGCTATAGCTTTATGCTTACTCTGTACATATAAATTTATCTCTTCCTCTCTTTTTTCTTTAATACTTTGTTAATAAAACGTAACGGTATGCGTCAAAGCTACGGTTACCATAAGTCTTTTGTTTCGCCGACGATGTTCTGCTTTTATGGTCAAGATTCTGTGAGAGCTGATTCTGTGTATCCTCTCAGACATTCAGTCACATTATTATTACTATTATTATTACTATTATTATAACTATTATTACTATTATTATAACTATTATTATTATTACTATTACTATTATTACTATTACTACTATTACTATTACTATTATTATTATTGTTATTATTACTATTACTATTGGAGCTGCGATAGCTCAGTGGTTAGTGAACTGGACTACAAAGGACAAGGGGTAGGGTTCGATCCCAACCGACGGCTTCCGGGTTCACCCAGCCTTAAATGGGTACAGGATTTTTTTTCGGGGAAAGTAAAGCAGCACGGGCGTAATACCGACCACATTACCCCAAAAATCATGTGCTGAAGGTCTGTAAAATATAGGGTCACTAACACCATATTTCCCTATACGCCACTTGGCGTGACGGGGGTACTTTACTTTACTTACTTACTATTACTATTACTATTACTATTACTATTACTATTACTATTACTATTACTATTATTATATAAAAGTTCTGTCCCCAGCCTTGCCAGAGGGGTATGTAGAATTAGCTGTTAGTGGCCATATCTTTCCATAATTTGCGGCACGTTTTGTTTGATGTGGTTGGTATCACGCCAGGCCTCCTTTATTTCTTTGATAAATTTCTCATGTCCAGATTTTAGAGGCTGGGTGAACCCCGGAGCCTCGTCGGTCCACGAAAAAAAATCTCTTCTGAGAATTTAGCCAGGAACCTTCTGGTCAGGAAGCGATTGCACTAACCACTCAACCACAAAAATCTTCCTTATAGTATGCAGTATTACAAATAAACTATCCGTGTCCGTATTCTGCTAATTCTTTCACTTCCATATAAAATGTCCTACTTTTTCATATAAAATGTCCTACTTTTTCTTATATAAAATCCTCCTTTTTGGTAGTATATTGTTCTATATTGTTCATATAATATGTCCTACTTTTTCGTATATAAAATCCTCTTTTTTTTCGTATAAAATGTCATACTTTTTCATACAAAATGTCATACTTTTTCATACAAAATGTCATACTTTTTCATACAAAATGTCATACTTTTTCATATAAAATGTCCTATTTTTTCGTATATAAAATCCTCTTTTCTCGTATAAAATATATATTTTTCGTATACAAAGTCCTACTTTTTCGTACATAAAATGTCCTACTTTCATGTATAAAAAGGTCTTTTTTTCTTATAAATATACTACTTTTTCAATAAAACCTTATTTTAAAGACTTTTGGAGGGGCTCGACACTACCCCAACACTTCATGACGGCGTTACGCCACTGTTAGAAAACGATAATTCTGTAAAGTCCAGCCTGGAATTAGAACATAACTTTTCTTAGTATACAGACGCATTTAATCTATTAAAATTCCGTGTATTATTGCCCCGATGAGACTCCGTAGATTACTCATAAAGCCACTTCTATGAATATTCATAATTCTTAATGGAGGAGCGTATATTATGACAAATTGTACAGAAATTGTATTATATCACATACTCTTCTTCTGGAGAAAGTGATGAATTGTGGGTAGATGTTCGACGGATTGTCGCGTAGAATTGTGGGCTAATGTTGGGCTAATATCATCTTGAACATAATTCTTGATTCTTGTCTCAATGTTGAACAATTGCGTGGAAAGCTATCGATATTGGGGATAATTTATAGAAGCTGTTGAGATTCTTTTGTTGTATGGGGCACCGTTCTGTTTATATACAAAAACAATACTGGATATAATATGAAGGGGAAAAAAAGTGGATGAAACCAGCAGGACGGAATTATTAACAATGTGAGTGTATTTGATCACGTTTTTTTTTGAGGTAGCAATGAGAATTGTCTTTTTTCTTTATTATATTATGTTTTTGTTATATCATATATAGAAAGGGTACGGGGTGTTGGGGGTGGATGTACTTCGGTGAAGTTCCTGTGGAGTGGTAATGGAAAGTGGTCATTCATTGTGTGTGCCTTGTGGCTAACTCCTCTCATGGAGTACGCTGTTTGGTAACAGTGGGTTATCGTGGCTTGGTTTTAGATCCTGTGAGAGCTGATTCTTACTCTTCTTATCATTATTCTGCAATATTAGCTCATCTACAGAAGAATAGGTAGAATTGGGTGGAAAGAAAAGAAAACAAATTATGAAGTCTTAAAACAACTAAAAATGAAGAGAAAACTGCTAAACACAATTCACACAAGACAAATGCGATTTTTGGGGCATGTTAAAAGACACAACAGCCAACTAAAAGTAATCTTGGAAGGGAAAATACAAAGTAAAAGAGGCAGAGGCAGACCAAGATTAACATAGACGAGCAGCATCAAAAGATGGACAAATCAGCCTATGACAACCTGTACCATCAAAGCAAGAGACAGTGCGGAATGGCCCTCAATGTTAGCCAACCTTCGTTGCTGAGATGAGCTTGATCATGTACTCATGACTATCGCATAGGGCTACGATCACAACTCGGGAATAAATTGTGTATCTGTATTTTCCTATTAAGACAAGTATCTTTCGGATAGGGTAGGGCTGAACACTTGCATTGCAGACATACATTTACAGGACGAAACACCTGCGTGAAAGACATCGCCACTGACAGCTAATTTTTTAGTCAGCTGAGTTAGTAGTGTTCCCTAGCGTTTGGCTTCTCGTGGCTAGGCGCTGTGTCAAGGTGTACGGGTTTGATCCTGGTGCCAAGGAGTACGGGTTTGACCCTGGTGCCAAGGAGTACGGGTTTGATCCTGGTGCCAAGGAGTACGGGTTTGATCCTGGTACCAAGAAGTACGAGTTTGGTCCTGGTACCAAGGAGTATGGGTTTGATCCTGGTGCCAAGGAGTACGGGTTTGATCCTGGTACCAAGGAGTACGGGTGTGATCCTGGTGTCAAGGAGTACGGGTTTGATTCTGGTGCCAAGGAGTACGGGTTTGATCATGGTGCCAAGGAGTACGGGTTTGACCCTGGTACCAAAGAGTACGGGTTTGATCCTGGTACCAAGGAGTACGGGTTTTATCCTGGTGCCAAGGAGTACGGGTTTGACCCTGGTGCCAAAGAGTACGGGTTTGATCCTGCTTCGGACCATATATAGTTCTTTGTTTTTTCTTTCTGTTGTTGATTATTCGTCATTTTTTTTCCAGTGTGTGGTAAACATACCCCTTCCTCTGAGATGATTCGCTGAATTATCGCCTCGGAAGTTTCTCTCTATAATAATATTCATTTGTTATTATTTGTCTCCTGCCTCAAAACATCAGGACACAGGGCAATAGAGAGACCAAGGAATAGATGGATACACAGAATAACAGACATTAGTCCACGTCACTCCTTCGGATGAAAGAGATGAGAGTTAAGATTGGTACAGCCGGAAACGAGAAACTTAGTGGGCGTATATGAAGACTTACCAACCAACACAGAACTGGAGTCGTCAGTCGCTGGACGGGACTTGCTGAGGAGGGGATCTGAGCACCTATGGACATGTTCGGAGTGTAATGATGATGACCCGCAAATAACTCAATTCGAAATTCCAGTTTAAACTGAACAAGCTATTATTGCAAAACAATAGTAATAAAAATAAATATCAGCTCTCACAGAATCTGAAACCAAGCCATGATAATCAATTATTACCAAACAACGTACTCTATGAGACAAATGCAGGAACCAAAACATTTCTATTCTAACAGCGTCCATGTATGCCCATAAACAACATTATGTCTAAAAGAGAATTGACCAAAAAGAACAAACAATTCAACATCTACAGATGATATTACACATCCCTCCTTGCTCCTTCAAGGCAACAGCAAATGGATAAAAGAAAAGAAAGAAAGTAACTGACCATACCGTTTTCTTGGTTTAATTGTGCTCTTTCTTAACTCTTTCCATACGTTTCGAGGCACCATGCGCCATGCAGATTTCCGTCATGTACGTTTAGCCGCACAGTGCGTCACTCTCAATTTGATTAGTGTAAACTGTCACCAAAACATATTCTTTTTAGGCCTTGTACCATCTTGGTAATTGTAAAATTTAATTCCATGTTTAGTTATCTAAAACTTCATATCTAATATGTTAAGTGTTAGATAAATATAAACATGTAGATTGATATTTAAAACCAAATAACAAATTTTGTCTCTGCAACCTCTACCGCTAAATTGATAAAAGCCTTCGTTACTGAAAGAGCTAAGCTTGCCTGTTTGCATCTCATTTCTTTGTATGCTGCTGTGTCGGGATGTTTGCTTGTCGTTAGGATCATTACCACCGCACACCCGACGAATCCATAGGTACTCCGACATCCTTCTCGAGAATGTCGTGAGAATCCAAGGAGAATCCTGACCCATGTGCACGAACTCCGTTGCACTGATCCACGGTGTGGATTGGTTTTTGCTGACAATTTTGCCCGGGCAGCGGCATTATTTATTACCTCATTTTTTTATTTTAACTGCCACGGGATCTTTAACGTGCGTGAGTGCACACTTGACCTCTTGTTTATTGCCGTTATCCGAGAGGGCTAGACATCGGATCTCACTACCCAAGAGAGGGCTAGACAACGGCTCTCACTACCCAAGAGAGGGCTAGACATCGGATCTCACTACCCAAGAGAGGGCTAGACAACGGATCTCACTACCCAAGAGAGGGCTAGACATCGGATCTCACTACCCAAGAGAGGGCTAGACATCGGCTCTCACTACCCAAGAGAGGGCTAGACATGGGATCTCACTACCCAAGAGAGGGCTAGACATCGGCTCTCACTACCCAAGAGAGGGCTAGACATGGGATCTCACTACCCAAGAGAGGGCTAGACATCGGATCTCACTATCCAAGAGAGGGCTAGACATCGGATCTCACTATCCAAGAGAGGGCTAGACATCGGATCTCACTATCCAAGAGAGGGCTAGACATCGGATCTCACTACCCAAGAGAGGGCTAGACATCGGATCTCACTACCCAAGAGAGGGCTAGACATCGGCTCTCACTACCCAGAGAGGGCTAGACATCGGATCTCACTACCCAAGAGAGGGCTAGACATCGGATCTCACTACCCAAGAGAGGGCTAGACATGGGATCTCACTACCCAAGAGAGGGCTAGACATCGGATCTCACTACCCAAGAGAGGGCTAGACATCGGCTCTCACTACCCAAGAGAGGGCTAGACATCGGATCTCACTACCCAAGAGAGGGCTAGACATCGGATCTCACTACCCAAGAGAGGGCTAGACATCGGATCTCACTACCCAAGAGAGGGCTAGACATCGGATCTCACTATCCAAGAGAGGGCTAGACATCGGATCTCACTACCCAAGAGAGGGCTAGACATGGGATCTCACTACCCAAGAGAGGGCTAGACATCGGATCTCACTATCCAAGAGAGGGCTAGACATCGGCTCTCACTACCCAAGAGAGGGCTAGACATCAGATCTCACTAGCCAAGAGAGGGCTAGACATGGGATCTCACTACCCAAGAGAGGGCTAGACATCGGATCTCACTATCCAAGAGAGGGCTAGACATCGGATCTCACTACCCAAGAGAGGGCTAGACATCGGATCTCACTACCCAAGAGAGGGCTAGACATCGGATCTCACTACCCAAGAGAGGGCTAGACATCGGATCTCACTATCCAAGAGAGGGCTAGACATCGGATCTCACTATCCAAGAGAGGGCTAGACATCGGCTCTCACTACCCAAGAGAGGGCTAGACATCGGATCTCACTATCCAAGAGAGGGCTAGACATCGGCTCTCACTACCCAAGAGAGGGCTAGACATCGGATCTCACTACCCAAGAGAGGGCTAGACATCGGATCTCACTATCCAAGAGAGGGCTAGACATCGGCTCTCACTACCCAAGAGAGGGCTAGACATCGGATCTCACTACCCAAGAGAGGGCTAGACATCGGCTCTCACTACCCAAGAGAGGGCTAGACATCGGCTCTCACTACCCAAGAGAGGGCTAGACATCGGCTCTCACTACCCAAGAGAGGGCTAGACATCGGATCTCACTACCCAAGAGAGGGCTAGACATCGGCTCTCACTACCCAAGAGAGGGCTAGACATCGGCTCTCACTACCCAGAGAGGGCTAGACATCGGCTCTCACTACCCAAGAGAGGGCTAGACATCGGCTCTCACTACCCAAGAGAGGGCTAGACATCGGCTCTCACTACCCAGAGAGGGCTAGACATCGGCTCTCACTACCCAAGAGAGGGCTAGACATCGGATCTCACTACCCAAGAGAGGGCTAGACAACGGATCTCACTACCCAAGAGAGGGCTAGACATCGGATCTCACTACCCAAGAGAGGGCTAGACATCGGCTCTCACTACCCAAGAGAGGGCTAGACATCGGATCTCACTACCCAAGAGAGGGCTAGACATCGGATCTCACTACCCAAGAGAGGGCTAGACATCGGATCTCACTACCCAAGAGAGGGCTAGACATCGGATCTCACTACCCAAGAGAGGGCTAGACATCGGATCTCACTACCCAAGAGAGGGCTAGACATCGGATCTCACTACCCAAGAGAGGGCTAGACATCGGCTCTCACTACCCAAGAGAGGGCTAGACATCGGCTCTCATAACCCAAGAGAGGGCTAGACATCGGCTCTCACTACCCAAGAGAGGGCTAGACATCGGATCTCACTACCCAAGAGAGGGCTAGACATCGGCTCTCACTACCCAAGAGAGGGCTAGACATCGGCTCTCACTACCCAGAGAGGGCTAGACATCGGCTCTCACTACCCAAGAGAGGGCTAGACATCGGCTCTCACTACCCAAGAGAGGGCTAGACATCGGCTCTCACTACCCAGAGAGGGCTAGACATCGGCTCTCACTACCCAAGAGAGGGCTAGACATCGGCTCTCACTACCCAAGAGAGGGCTAGACATCGGCTCTCACTACCCAAGAGAGGGCTAGACATCGGCTCTCACTACCCAAGAGAGGGCTAGACATCGGATCTCACTACCCAAGAGAGGGCTAGACATCGGCTCTCACTACCCAAGAGAGGGCTAGACATCGGCTCTCACTACCCAGAGAGGGCTAGACATCGGCTCTCACTACCCAAGAGAGGGCTAGACATCGGCTCTCACTACCCAAGAGAGGGCTAGACATCGGCTCTCACTACCCAGAGAGGGCTAGACATCGGCTCTCACTACCCAAGAGAGGGCTAGACATCGGATCTCACTACCCAAGAGAGGGCTAGACAACGGATCTCACTACCCAAGAGAGGGCTAGACATCGGATCTCACTACCCAAGAGAGGGCTAGACATCGGCTCTCACTACCCAAGAGAGGGCTAGACATCGGATCTCACTACCCAAGAGAGGGCTAGACATCGGATCTCACTACCCAAGAGAGGGCTAGACATCGGATCTCACTACCCAAGAGAGGGCTAGACAACGGATCTCACTACCCAAGAGAGGGCTAGACATCGGATCTCACTACCCAAGAGAGGGCTAGACATCGGATCTCACTACCCAAGAGAGGGCTAGACATCGGCTCTCACTACCCAAGAGAGGGCTAGACAACGGATCTCACTACCCAAGAGAGGGCTAGACATCGGCTCTCACTACCCAAGAGAGGGCTAGACAACGGATCTCACTACCCAAGAGAGGGCTAGACATCGGATCTCACTACCCAAGAGAGGGCTAGACAACGGATCTCACTACCCAAGAGATCAGGGTAACGTCATAAAGAAACCACGGATTAATTTTTCCTTAATCACCCACCCCTTTCTAGTGGTCTTTGAACCCGTATCCTTCCTGCCCTGATGTCGACGTCTCCCCTCTAGACCATCAAGCCCCCCTCTAGACTATCAAGCCCCCTCTAGACTATCAATCCCCCTCTAGACCATCAAGCCCCCTCTAGACCATCAAGCCCCCTCTAGACTATCAAGCCCCCTCTAGACTATCAAGCCCCCTCTAGACCATCAAGCCCCCTCTAGACCATCAAGCCCCCTCTAGACCATCAAGCCCCCTCTAGACCATCAAGCCCCCTCTAGACCATCAAGCCCCCTCTAGACCATCAAGCCCCCTCTAGACCATCAAGCCCCCTCTAGACCATCAAGCCCCCTCTAGACTATCAAGCCCCCTCTAGACTATCAAGCCCCCTCTAGACCATCAAGCCCCCTCTAGACCATCAAGCCCCCTCTAGACTATCAAGCCCCCAGCTGTCGGGATATATACCGGAATCACTGAAATGAGTAACACAACCGCACTAAAATTATGTTGTTACTTTAATGTTTGATTTGTTGTGTTTCTACATTCTATCGTAGAAGTAGTTATCTCATGATAGTGATACATTATTATTATCATGATTAGTGATAACAAATAACAGTAGGGCTGAAGCTAAAAATAGCAAAATATTACATCTTCTCAGTATTCCTGTATGGTGAAGAAACATGGGCATTAGACAAGAAAACAGAACAGAAAATTGAAGCCTTTGAAATGTGGATTTATAGAAGAATAGGTAGAATTGGATGGAAAGAAAAGAAAACAAACGATGAAGTTTTAAAACAACTAAAAATAAAAAGAGAACTACTAAATACAATTAAGATAAGACAAATGAAATTTTTGGGGCACATTAAAAGACACAACAGCTACTAAAAATAATATTGGAAGGGAAAATACAAGGTACAAGAGGCAGAGGCAGACCAAGACTAACATGGACGAGTAATATTAAAAGACGGACAAGTCAATCTATGACAACCTGCACTATCAAAGCAAGAAATAGAGTGGAATGGTGATCCATGGTAGCCAACCTTCGTTGCGGAGACGGTACTCGATGATGATGATGATGAGTGATACATTAGGTCTTGATATCTTTTTGAATTTAAACTGGATCAAATCAATATTAGGTCATGGGACGCACCAAGATGGATGCTACCTGCGTCCAAGCCATGTAAACAATGTTGACTTTCCTTGTCTCCAACGATTTATCTCATTCTATTAGAGAATTTCATGCTATCTGTTAGCACAGTGAGTTGGCGGATTTTTTGAAATGTAATCACGGGTTTGATAATAAATGTGTGTACACAGTTCATCAACCATCGCTGTAGATCAAGTCTTTATTCGCTGGCTCCGTTCGCGACCTTGGAAGCTAATGACCTTACTTGTGCAGACGGTTGGTTTGGGGCAAATTGTACGTTACAATGTCACTGCTATAATGACTTAGTTTGTGACAAAACTACAGGGACATGCCCAAGCAATGACAGTTGTCAGCACGAATATTTCGGACCCCAGTGTCAGTACTTTGATTTTGTTTACAAATATGCCCAAAAATCTGAACCTACTTTCCTATTTGATAACAACGACACCTCATGTAATCCGGACACAAATTCTACATCAGTTGAGGCAACTCTCAATCAATCTTTGCCGCACTCCTGGTTTAGGATTTATGTGAATGACTTAATAGATACGGACAGTTTCACGGTAAAACTAAATGGTTCTGCCTCATGTAAAAATGTATTAAGGTTTGTAGTTAGTCCGCACGAGATTGATGTCTTTTAATCTAGGGCTGGTCTGATCAACAAGTTACGGATTGAAGTGGCGATAGTTGCAAATATCTGCTCCATCTACATTGGCGGGGGTCGGAATGTGGCTCTCAAACAGATCACAAACCAGACCGACACATTTGATGCTTGTTATACAGGAGACGGATGTGGACCAGAGGCCGCATTTAATGGCAAAACAAAGACCATTCTCTATGACAATGACTGCACACACACACAATGGAGAAGTGGAACCAATTCTGTTTACTGGTATCTGAACTTTGCCACGCCCCAGAAGACTCACACCATTCGAATCTACCATCGAGCTAGCAATATGATTCGGGTAAAGAATGCCACTCTAAGGGCCTTTCTCTGACAGTGGCGGCGTAGTGTTCCAGTATAATGATATATCATACCCAAATATTTCTGTAAACACTATTGTAGTCAACACACAAACGCCAATGGCACACATTAAGATTGAGTTCTCACCGACCATTTCGCAGGCCGACAGTGCACTGACGGTATGTGAGGTGCAAACATATACAGACACCTATTGTCTAGACGAGCATTCTTGATCGTTCTGTGCAATGTCTAGTGAGTGTAGTAAAGGCTGCAACGTCATCATCAGTATGTGTCACGGCAACTGTTCACATGGGATCTATGGACACGACTGTTCCGGGTCTTGTCTCGGTGTCTGTCCTTTATTTGAGGAAAAATCCGGAAAATGCATACAATGTAAACATCCTGGCTATACCTGTAATGACACTTGTCCCGATGGTAATTTTGGGATACAGTGTGAACAGACGTGTTCTGATGGCTGTGACATCATATGTGACCCGGAAAGTGCAGACTGTACGTGCAAGGAAACGTACCACGAGTCAGATTGCACTCTTAAATGTCCGGACAATTGTTTCAACGACACCTGTGAACAGTCAATCGGGAACTGTACATGCAAGAGAACGTTCTATGTGCCAGACTGCATTCTCAAATCTCCGGACAGCTGTTTGAACGAAACCTGTGATTCCCACGTTCAGAAGAGTCTGCCGACTACAACAAGCCCAAGCATATGGACACTGTAATGTGGTTTCTGTGCTAGACATGGTTCATTTCTTGGCTTGTGTGTGCTGGCCATGGCTCATATCTTGGTGTGTGTCATGTTAGTCATATCTCATATCTTCGTGCGTCCGTGTTAATCATGTCTCATATTTTTATGTGTGTCTGTGTTTAGTCATATCTCATATCTTAGTGTGCACCAGTGTTAGTCTTATGTCATATCTTTTTGTGTGCATGTCTGGGTTAGTGATATCTCATATCTTTGTGTGCATGTTTATGTTAGTCATATCTCATATCTTTGTGTGTGCATGTCTGTGTTTGTCACATCTCATATCCTTGTGTGTGCATGGCTATGTTAGTCCCATCACATGTCTTTGTGTGTGCATATCTATGTTAGTCATATCTCTTATCTTTGTGTGCATGTCTATGTTAAGCATGTGTCATTTCTTTGTGTGTGCATGTCTATGTTAGTTATGTGTCATATATCTTGATGTGTGTCAGTGTTAGTCATGCCTCGTATCGCTGTGTGCATGTCTGTGTTGGTCACATCTCACATCTTTGTGTGTGCATGTCTGTGTTAGTCACATCTCACATCTTTGTGTGTGCATGTCTGTGTTAGTCACATCTCACATCTTTGTGTGTGCATGTCTGTGTTAGTCACATCTCATATCTTTGTGTGTACATGTCTGTGTTGGTCACATCTCATATCTTTGTGTGTGCATGTCTGTGTTAGTCACATCTCACATCTTTGTGTGTGCATGTCTGTGTTAGTCACATCTCATATCTTTGTGTGTACATGTCTGTGTTAGTCACATCTCATATCTTTGTGTGTGCATGTCTGTGTTAGTCACATCTCACATCTTTGTGTGTGCATGTCTGTGTTAGTCACATCTCATATCTTTGTGTGTACATGTCTGTGTTAGTCACATCTCATATCTTTGTGTGTGCATGTCTGTGTTAGTCACATCTTACATCTTTGTGTGTGCATGTCTGTGTTGGTCACATCTTATATCTTTGTGTGTACATGTCTGTGTTAGTCACATCTCACATCTTTGTGTGTGCATGTCTGTGTTTGTCACATCTCACATCTTTGTGTGTGCATGCCTGTGTTAGTCACATCTCATATCTTTGTGTGTACATGTCTGTGTTGGTCACATCTCATATCTTTGTGTGTGCATGTCTGTGTTAGTCACATCTCACATCTTTGTGTGTGCATGTCTGTGTTGGTCACATCTCATATCTTTGTGTGTACATGTCTGTGTTAGTCACATCTCACATCTTTGTGTGTGCATGTCTGTGTTAGTCACATCTTTGTGTGTGCATGTCTGTGTTAGTCACATCTCACATCTTTGTGTGTGCATGTCTGTGTTGGTCACATCTCATATCTTTGTGTGTACATGTCTGTGTTAGTCACATCTCATATCTTTGTGTGTGCATGTCTGTGTTAGTCACATCTCACATCTTTGTGTGTGCATGTCTGTGTTAGTCACATCTCACATCTTTGTGCGTGCGTGTCTGTTTTAGTCACACCTCACATCTTTGTGTGTGCATGTCTGTGTTAGTCACATCTCACATCTTAGTGTGTGCATGTCTGTGTTAGTCACCTCTAGTGACTCGGGCAGATGGTGCTCGTAAACCTGGGAGGGCCGACCATCTAAGGGCAGAATCCCCCTACAGAAAAGACAACCTGCTGCCTTGCAGGAAGATTGGGGACAATAAAAGGCTAGGGAAAGCAAACCCGAATAAAATGCTGGCTGAAATCGAATGCACTAGGCCACTGGCGCAGAACACAGTGCAACGTATTAACGGGTGTTCAATCAGAGTGGATCTGGCGAACTCTACTTGTGATGTTCTGTCTGTGGGGGCGATCAACACACTTAGCCTGACTGCTGACTTCAAGTGGGAGTCTGGAATCCTACTCTGATTGAGTCCTGATCGCAGAGAGAGAGAGAGAGAGAGAGAGAGAGAGAGAGAGAGAGAGAGAGAAATCAATATTAAATTTGGTTAATTGGTTTAAACTCATCTAGTATGGGAATTGTTTGTGACTTTGAAACAGCTTTTTGGGTAAGGAAAGTATTGTAATTTGGCATACAAATGCGTAGTATCAGTAAAACTGGTCAGCGGAAAAACCAGAAAAGTAGTAAACGGTAGCTGCTTGATGATGATGATGATGATGATGATGATGATGATGATGATGATGATGATGTATGACAACACAAGAACGTTACCGAGCTCTTGTTTCTTTTATTCATTGTTGCCTTTTTTCCAACACTCTTTAATTATCATGTTCTTATGTTTACTTCTCGTAACACACTTTCATTAATTTTCTTACATTTATTTCTTCTGACACACTTTCATTAATTTTCTTACATTTATTTCTTCTGACACACTTTCATTAATTTTCTTACATTTATTTCTTCTGACACACTTTCATTAATTTTCTTACATTTATTTCTTCTGACACACTTTCATTAATTTTCTTACATTTATTTCTTCTGACACACTTTCATTAATTTTCTTACATTCATTTCTTCTGACACACTTTCATTAATTTTCTTACATTTATTTCTTCTGACACACTTTCATTAATTTTCTTACATTCATTTCTTCTGACACACTTTCATTAATTTTCTTACATTCATTTCTTCTGACACACTTTCATTAATTTTCTTACATGCATTTCTTCTGACACACTTTCATTAATTTTCTTACATTCATTTCTTCTGACACACTTTCATTAATTTTCTAACATGCATTTCTTCTGACACACTTTCATTGGCAAAATGATTATGAACATTCTTTCTAAATCTATTCTATTCTAATCTATTCGTAGAGTCTGTGTTATTGCATTCAGGATATCCCCATACCCGCTCCTCGCCGCTTGTCCCAGCATTTCTCGAAGCGTGTACAGACTGATTGTTCCTGTAAGTTGTTGATTGTAGATACATCTACTTTTCCCACTAAGCACTCCGGATCGACTAGACCCCTTTTCCACCTTTAGACTGCTCAGTCTCTCAATATATACAACATTGTTCCACCTTTAGACTCCTCAGTCTCTCAATATATACATCATTGTTCCACCTTTAGACTGCTCAGTCTCTCAATATATACATCATTGTTCCACCTTTAGACTGCTCAGTCTCTCAATATATACATCATTGTTCCACCTTTAGACTGCTCAGTCTCTCAATATATACATCATTGTTCCACCCATTCTCCTCTTCTTATCTTAAGGAATCTTCTTCTTTCTTCCTCTTCTTCTTTTCTCTTTTTCACTGATACCGAATTGTTGTAGTGGTTTATATCATTTGTCGTTCTTGAGCTGCTCGAACTGTCTGAATTAGTGATTTTCCTTTGTTGTTACATGTCTCTGTCACTGTATCTATCCATCTTCTTCTAGGTCTTCCTTAAGGAATGAAAAACAAAATTGTCGATGTCATCTTGTCCATAGTAAAGAAAGCCACAGTCAGTGTCAGAGCTACCCGCTAGCTTATCTGATATTTCATTGCTGTGTACAGCCAGCGTGACCTAGACAGTACACCCTGGTTAGCGCACTTACTTTAATGAAAGCTATCCAAGGGCTGCATCCACTTCAACCGCAGACACTGTCTGTCAATCTCCTGTAGCATACTTTACGAACCAGTTACCAAGTCTGAGTGATCCACATTTTGTGTAACTAACCATGTTATCGCCGCCGTTGCTGCTTTTATTTCCCTTCTCACGTTGGGCACCGTCATGCTACAATTGTCAGATTCACTACCTACTTCTCTGCCATTTTGGTGCGCCATAAAACCTCAACCGCTGCGCTGTCCGCGGGCTACAGAACCATTCGTGTAGATGATTGGATCCTGAGGTGACGGACACTTTTTCGATTGACTCCCTTATTACGACCTCGGTGGTTCATGACCTCGGTAGCTAACGACCTCTGTAGCTTTTTAATGCCATGAAAAATATACAAACATTAAAACAAATAACACCAGTGTTAAAACTAAGAATAGTATTAATGGTATATCTTCTCAACAGTCATAGATGGTTCAGAAACGTGGACATTAGGCATGAAAACAGAACAGAAAATTGAAGCCTTTAAAATGTAGATTTATAGATGAATAGGAAGAATTGGATGGAAAGAAAAGAAAACAAACGATGAAGTCTTCAAACAACTAAAAATGAAAAGAGAACTACTAAACACAATTTGAACAAGACAAATGCGATTTTCGGGCCATGTTAAAAGACACAGCAGCCTACTTAGAAGTAATCTTGGAAGGGAAAATATAAGGTAA
This sequence comes from Megaustenia siamemsis, assembly GCA_032433765.1. NCBI lineage: Eukaryota > Metazoa > Mollusca > Gastropoda > Stylommatophora > Ariophantidae > Megaustenia > Megaustenia siamemsis. The sequence goes on from JAVIAB010000091.1 coordinate 54,457,147, forward strand.
AAGAGGCAGACCAAGACTAACATGGTAACCTGTAACTATCAAAGCAAGAGACACAGCGGAATGGCGTTCCATGGTAGCCAACTTTCGACGCATTCTGATATGATGAGCTCCGTAGGCCCAGCGACACTCCCAGTTGAATGATTACTTTTGTTAGCCTCCGTATTTTTGTGTTCGCTGTTAGATCTGTCTAGTCTTTGCCAGCCGTAATATCATTCAGACTACATATTCTCCTTATGGACTCTTTCGTCTCGGCTATTCCGGCCTTCATGGAGACATCGGGTGGTGAATGAAACAAGGGGCCCCTAACGATATTTGACGTAGAAGAATTAACAGAGAAGGTTCAACTATTGACTTGCAAGCACTGAACACGACCTTCAACATTTAGCAATGAATTATCATATATGGAAAGTTATGATTTCTGCCGGATGTGACGTATTCCGCCTGAGAATAACTAACTAACCCACTGACAGATTTAAATATTTCATAGACGTGAAATTGCGTCAGTTTTTTTCTACCGGACAGATATCATCATCATCATCATCATCATCATCAAGTAAATGCCTGCTGGCGTAGGTGATCATGTCTCTCCACAACTTTGGATTTCATTAGTTATTTATCATTTCTGTTGTTGACTTTCTGTCAAGCCATTCACTTAAGCTGTCTTGTATCCTTTCTCTTGCTTCCCTCTATTTCTTCGTCCCTCAAATTTCCCAGTTATTACAATATATTTCAGCTGTTCCCTTCTCATTAAATGGCCAACAAATGATGATTGCTTCCCCCTAATATTGGAAATTAGCTCTCTCTTTGCTTTGGCCTCTACCAGAACGTTTTCATTGCTCTTCTTAGCTGTCCATGGTATTCTCAACGTAGGGCAGATATAAATTTTCATAAATAGACTTAAAATAAAAAAGTAAAGTACCCTCCGTCTCGCCAAGTGGCGTATAGGGAATATGGTGTTAGTGACCATAAATTTTACAGACCTTCAGCACATGATTTTTGGGGTAATGCGGTCGGTATTACGCCCGTGCCGCTTTACTTTCCCAGAAAAAAAATCCGGTAACCATTAAAGGCTGGGTGAACCGGAAGCCGTCGGTTGGGATCAAGCCCTACCTCTTGTCCTTTGTAGTCCAGGTCACTAACCACTGAGCTATCGCGGCTCCCTATAAATAGAGTTAATTTGCCTAATTATTCATGGAAGTACTTATCAACAACAAACATTGTCGCTCAATTGCACAAGAAAAACTAATTGTCGCGTAAAAATCCGACGAGAGAATTATGGAAGAGAATTCCATTAATCTTCCCCCTTCAAAGCAAGTGCACACACAACATTCCAGATAAAAACCCCATTCATTTTGACCATGTTGATAATAATACACAACTAGAGATCTTAATACAGACCGAGCTGTGTAAAATGACTCGGGTATTAAGGCTGGCCTGTTTGTTACGACATTTAATACTCAATTAATTATTTGTTTAGCTTTAATGACGTTTTATTTGGTCATGAAGCCTTCAGAGGGAGCTCGTTCTGCATGCCAGTTTGGCCTGCGAGTTAAACAAATATTCAGATTTGGTGCGATATATTTTAATCCCTCGAAAGACCACTGCCTAGTATTAACAATAGTGCAAGTCCTGCTGACTGTTCAATTTCCGAATGGAAATTAATTGTGGCTTTATGAGAGTCGATTTGATGCAGTCGCAGGAAATAATGAGAAAGGAGTTAAAATGGGGAAAAACTATTGACAATTTCATGCAAAGCAAAGCAAAGAACTGAAATAGACGGGGGTTATTTGGAGCCTCTTTTTCGTGACAGAAATTCAACATTTGCCGAGTGTTTGTAAAATTCATCATCATCTTCAAGTACCGGGCCTGCTGGCGTAGGTGATAATGTCTCTCCACGACTTTCGATCAAGACAGTTATTTATCATTTCTGTTGTTGACCTTCTGCCAAGCCATTCCCTTAAGCTGTCTGGTATCTTTTCTCTTTGCTTCCCTCTATCTCTTCGTCCCTCAATTTTCCCAGTTGTTACAATATATTCCAGTTGTTCCCTTCTCATTACATGGGAAACAAAATGATGATTGTTTCTTCCTAATATTGGAAATTAGCTCTCTTTTTGCTTTGGCCTCTTTCAGATCGTTTTCATTACTCTTCTTAGCTGTCCATGGTATTCTCAACACTCTTCTGTAAAACCACATTTCTACAGACTCCAGTGATTTGTTTGTCTGTTATCCTATTATCCATGATTCACATCCATATGTTAAGACTGGCTCTACATAACATTTAAGAACTCTTTTTCTTCTTTCTATTGTCAAAAATAGGTAGAACTGGATGGAAGAAAAGAATACAAATGATGGAGTCTTAACACAACTAAAAATGAAAAGAGAACTACTAAACACAATTCAAACAAGACAAATGCCATATTTGAGGCGTGTTAAAAGACACAACAGCCTACTAAAAGTAATCCTGGAGGGGAAAATACAAGGTAAAAGAGGCAGAGGCAAACCAAGACTAACATGGGCGAGTAAAATCAAAAGATGGACAAACCAGCCTGTGACTACCTGCACCATCAAAGCAAAAGACAGAGCAGAATGGCGCTCCATGGTAGCCAACCTTCGATGCGGAGATGGCACTCGATGATGATGACGATTGTCAAAAATGGGTTGCATGGTATCTTCCTCATTTTTTGGAAAGCTGCTTTTGCCTGAGCCATTCTCAGTTTGTAATATCAGCGACACCATAAAGCTCGCAATAGAGAGGAATGACAATGAGATAAAGTACGTACAGTGCCTTAGATGGAAAAGTACAATATAAACATGTTTTTTTTAAATAATACTAATAGTAAAGTAAAGAGCCCCGTCACGCTAAATGGCGTATAGGGAAGACGATGTTAGTGACCATAATATTTTACAGATCTTCGCCACATGTTTTTTTTTAGGTAATGTGGTCGGTATTACGCCCGTGCCGCTTTACTTTCCCAGAAAAAAAATCAAGTACCAATTTACAGATGGGTGAACTCGGAAGCCCTCGATCAGAATCGAACCCAGCCCCATGTCCTTTGTAGTCAAATTCACTAACCACTGAACTATCGCTGGTCCAATAATACTAATAAGTAATGGGGAACTCTTCATACAGAGCTTCGATGTATGAGACAATCTGATCATCAGAAGCTGAGACGCCCATCGATCAAGCGTTTCGGCCCTTATGCTTCTTGAAACTCTAGGGTTGGTTGGCCCACCTGGGTCATGAGTCTCCGGCACCGAGCTCCTGCTGCGTTGAACCTGGTGTCTCACGCTAATCTTAGCGACATTTCTGGTCGAATCTACTGGTCCATAGCCGATCGCGCACGACTGTCTTAGCGTAAATCATGCGCACTGATGCCCTTTCAGCCAGCGGAACAGTGGTTTTAACCGCACGACAAACATCGAAGGAAAATGAAAATACGAGATATTTCGTTAGTCATATATTCTGGCTGAATAATATATATATATAATATATATATATATAATAAATCAAATGTACTATCAACCCTTACGTATACGTGTGAAAGCTGGGAAACAACGAGAGATATAGAAACAAAGTTGAACGCATTCGAAAATAAATGTCTAAGGAAAATACTTGGTATAGCTTGGAACGAATTCAAAACAAACGAGGAAATTAGAGAAATCGCCAATCAACCACTAATATCTTCAGTAATAAAGAAAAGACGATGGTCATATGTTGGACATGTGATGAGAAGAGATAATAACCGAATAGAAAAGCAAACCCTCATATGGGAAACAACAGGTAAGAGAAAAAGAGGAAGACCCAGGGAGACACTGAGAAGAACATTGATGAGAGAGGCAAGAGCAGCAGGATTCGGCTCCCTCAATGAGATAGAGCTGCTTGCACAGAACAGAGACAGACGGCGAGATTTGATAAAATATCTTTAAAAGAAAACTGCTAGAACAAAAATTCAGATAGGAGAAGGTGTATCTTGGTCTACGCCCAATGGGCCGGCTACGGCTCGAAAGGTCAATAGATAGATAGATATTCTGGCACTGCAAGTGTCACTGCTACCTTAGTTTAATCTCGCCAACCAATATGTTAGCTCTTTTCATGTGACTTCACCTTTATTATAAATTCTTTACTCACCAGAACTAACGCATCCATTCTTTTCAAATGCTCACGCACACGGTTTTTTCTTCTACTTTTCTGTAGCTGCAATATGAACCAACAAGAACTAAGTCGAAGAACTAATTTATTTTTACAAAAATAATTCAAGATCTAAAAGACTGAAATTACTTTAAAACTACTAGTCTTACTTTTTTTCAAGACTCAATGTCTGAAATTACTGTCAAAGACCGGAAGAATAAATTACTTTAAAACTGCAAGTGTTCCAGAAATTCAACATCAAAAGTCTGAATTTACTTTAATGTTGCTAGTCTTAGTTGTAGTCAATCCGGCAGCAAGCAGAACTTGGAACATGAGGAAACTACAACAAGAAACCCTTTGCAAACAAAGCCTCAATGGTTCCTGTAGGCTATCCGCCCGTGTTAGACCGGAACACTGCTAGTCTTATATTCATTAAAGGAAAGGAATTCTGAAATTGTTTTTAAACCTGAAAGTCTTGCTTTGTTTCTTCAGTACACGAAGCCTGAAGTTAATGCAGCTCCTATTACCACAACTATTCTTATGCTCAAATATTGAATTGACTAGATACGAATATCAAAAAGACTAAAACTATGATCCTAAACAAAGAAAATGCTCAAGACCTACAATCAAATATCAAAGTGGAAGGAATACATCTGGAGACAGTTAAGAGCTACAACTACCTGGGACACACTGATTATAACCAGTGATGGAAAATGTACAACTGAAATAAACAAAAGAATAGATAGGTATGGCAAAAAGTAATTTTAATGCCATGAAAAATATACTAACATCAAAACAAATAACACCAAGGCCAAAACTAAGAATAGCAAAATGTTACATCTTCTCAATATTCCTGTATGGTGCAGAAACGTGGACACTAAACCAGAAAACAGAACAGAGAATTGAAGCCTTTGAAATGTGGATCTATATAAGAATAGGTAGAATTGGATGGAAAGAAAAGAAAACAAATGATGAAGTTTTAAAACAACAAACATGAAAAGAGAACTACTAAACACAATTACAACAAGACAAATGAGATTTTGGGGGCATGTTAAAAGACACAACAGCCTAATAAAAGTAATGTTGGAAGGGAAAATACAAGGTAAAAGAGGCAGAGGCAGACCAAGACTAACATGGACGAGTAACATCAAAAGATGGACAAGTCAACCTATGACAATCTGCACCATCAAAGCAAGAAACAGAATGGAATGGCACTCCATGGCAGCCAACCTTCGATGTGGAGACGGCACTCAATGATGATGATGATGATGATGATTGAATTAATGTCTTCTTCTTTACACCTCTAGAGGCCAACATTAATAACTTTGAAGAAAACGTTCACCAGCTCAATGCCTGTGACATCACCACACAGTTTGTCTCGGGATGGTACCGAATTAATTTGATGACTCAGAATTTGAAACGATTCCAAGCTTAAAATATGAAGTCCCTTTAACAACATTCTCAGTTTAGAATGGCACAAACCAATCTCGTATCACAATAAACAATTAGCTCAATATTAATTTCAAATTCAACGATTGCAGAAACAGAGACATGAGGATAAAGAGGATTGGGAAGACAATATAATAGAATGAAAAGACTTGAGCTTCACAAACTGGCGAAGATCTTCGTTACAAATAGAACAGAGGGAGACAGCATCAACAGTGCATTAGTTCACCAGCGTTCACACGTTCAGTTGTCCTGGATGTTTGTTTAGACAAGTCGCGAAATCTGCGCTTTTCGTCCCGACATTTCCGCTTTAGATATTGTCATTTTTGTTTGTTTTTTTTAGTTTTTTAACAAATGTGTCCAGACAGTGGCAAATTTGGCCTAGATTTTCGACCTTGAACTCAGATGGGTTCTTATATCTGAAAGATTGCATACAGGAACACATGCTCTTAGTCACTAACTATCCGAGAGGGTTAGAGATCGGATTTCACTACCGAGAGTGGACCAGTCACTATCCCAGAGGATTAGAGATCGGATTTCACTACTGAGAGTGGACCAGTCACAATCCGAGAGTGGACCAATCACTATCCGAGAAGGTTAGAGATCGAATCTCACTACCGAGAGTGGACCAGTCACTATCCGAGAATGTTAGAGATCGGATCTCACTACCGAGAGTGGACCAGTCACTACCCGAGAGTGGACCAATCACTATCCGAGAAGGTTAGAGATCGGATCTCACTACCGAGAGTGGACCAGTCACTACCCGAGAGTGGACCAATCACTATCCGAGAAGGTTAGAGATCGAATCTCACTACCGAGAGTGGACCAATCACTATCCGAGAAGGTTAGAGATCGAATCTCACTACCGAGAGTGGACCAGTCACTACCCGAGAAGGTTAGAGATCGGATCTCACTTCCGAGAGTGGACCAGTCACTACCCGAGAAGGTTAGAGATCGGATCTCACTTCCGAGAGTGGACCAGTCACTATCCGAGAAGGTTAGAGATCGAATCTCACTTCCGAGAGTGGACCAGTCACTATCCGAGAAGGTTAGAGATCGAATCTCACTTCCGAGAGTGGACCAGTCACTACCCGAGAAGGTTAGAGATCGAATCTCACTTCCGAGAGTGGACCAGTCACTTCCGAGAGTGTACCAGGGGAGGGTGAAGCCACGAGGAATCGAAGTCAAACATCCCCACGGCTTGTGGCGGGATTCTTCTTCATAATGTTCACCTATTAAGTGGGCGTAGATGCGTTCTGTCTCAAGTTTACGACAAGCTGCAACTTTTGCGCCTTTAGCCCCGACATATCCGATTTCGTCATGGCTAGACTTTCTCAACAAATTTTGCTCGGGCAGACACCATTCTTGTCCTATTCTTTTCGACTTTAAACAGGCCATGAGTTAGCGCGCGAGTGCACGCATGTCCTCCAGTTTTTCTCCGCTTTTCGAGAGGGCTAGGCATCGGATCTTGTTGTTGTTGTTGTTGTTGCGTTCGCCAGCTCTCAACTCTGACGAAGTCCCTAGAGACTAGGAACTGAATTTTGCGTGTTAATCTATTTTTCCCTGGCAGCCGTGTGCACAGGGGTCCCTCGCCGCACAGGCAAATAACTCCAACATCTGGGGTACTCATGTTTTTTTCCGTCGATGAGTAACTGACGTTTCAAGCCGAGCCTCGCTGCTGAGACCAGGGGTGGTTACCGCAGAGAGAAATCATAAATAAGAATCCCAACCGGTGTAGCCGAGATTTGAACCCACAACTTCTCTGTCCCGAGGCCGGCGTCTTGCCTCGAGACCAACCAGTCCCCCATGGACTTGGAATATGAGGAAATTGCAACAAGGAACACTTTTAACGCATAGCCTTCAATGGTTCCTGCCGCCTATCCACCATATACCAGAAGTTCACGTCCTCCTGAAAATGATGATCGTCATATTTCTTTAAAAATGTATAGCGCTTGATGATGTTAGGCCATCGTTGTTGACTCCAATTCCGAACATATAAACACACAGAACGAATAATCGGATCTTAGTCTCCATATTCTAGCACATATGGAAACCATGATTATCTGTTGATTTAATGCGGCTTTTAATTCATCTTAGCATTTATAACGACTAATTCATCATCATCATGTGCCATACCGGTTGGCATAGGTGATCATGTCCTTCCACAAACTTCTATCTACCGTGCATCGTTTCAGTTTTGTTACTGACTGTTTTCCTTGCCATGACACAAAGCTATATAGTATCTTCTCTCTTTGTCCTCCACGATCTCTCTTTCTTTATGTTTTACCAGTTGTAACCAAGTATTCCAACTTTCCTCTTCTCATGATGTGCCTGAAAAATGTTGATTGTTTCTTTCTGATGTTTCTTAGGAGTTCCCTTTTGTGTTGACCTCTTTGAGAATTTCCCCGTTGGTCTTTTTAGCTGTCCAGGGAACTTTCTGTATTCTTTTGAGAAATCGCAACTCTGTGGCCTCTAATGGCCAATTAGTAATTATTAAAATGCAGTTTGCGGACTCATCTTACGATTATTGAGTAAATACTCGTTCCCTATAGTTTAGCTATATACTTCTGTGGCCGTGATGGGAGTCTGCATGTTGGTTGGAAGAATGTTGTCCAGCGATCCTTAGTTCGTCCCGTTGACACGAGAAGACAGGCTCTTCTTGACAATATTTGACAGCACACAATGAAAGGAGACTAACTCACTGATAACTCGTAAAGGTTTAATGAGCCTGGCTCGAGCAGTCCAGTCTTCCAGAAGTTTATTAAATGTTGCATGTTACATATAACATGGATGTCAAGATCTCTATATAACCTCAATACAAATCACATTCCACGAATATTTATTTCCTTAAAAGTGATACTCAGTTTTAACCTAACTCCCGTATTCGAGCCTTAGCTTCAACACTGTCCGAGATGGACCAGACATCTCTGTATTATCAAACTACACTAACTGAACATCTCTCAGGATCTTGTGTTACTAAAGTTTGCATGGGAAAATGTCATTTCTATCAACTTCTAGATGTTGTCCTCATACTGGATGGTAACATCGTCTCACCAGGGTTTCTTCTCAATCTTTCTTGTTCGTCTTTTTGCCTCGATGTCTGGAGAGCTTCTTCCGGTCTTACGCAAAGAGACTTGTCATCTCGTCATTAACTCGTCATGTTTGTTGTTCCAGCTGAAAGCCTTCTTGGCTAAAACGTCGTTCTACTTTTGTTTTGTTCCTCACATACGTAAAGCTGTTACCATACCACTTATTCCTCACAAACGTAAAGCTGTTACCATACCACTTATTCCTCACAAACGTAAAGCTGTTACCATACCACTTATTCCTCACAAACGTAAAGCTGTTACCATACCACTTATTCCTCACAAACGTAAAGCTGTTACCATACCACTTATTCCTCACAAACGTAAAGCTGTTACCATACCACTTATTCCTCACAAACGTAAAGCTGTTACCATACCACTTTTTTCTTAAATGTTCATTATCATTTTCTTCATTCTCCTCATTAACACTTGGCCATGATTTGCACGAAATGTCCTTGAACTATGGACAGACAACTTATCTCCCTGTCCCTCAAGTTCTAGAGCTACTTCCCTTCACCGATTGACTACAACTGTTATTTGTTATCTTCGTTTGTTATACTTACTGGGCTACATTCCGGGACACCCAGAGACCGGGGTAGGAAAGGTAAGCCCACAAGGAAACCACCCGTTAACCGCCCACAAGGAAACCACCCGTCAACCGCCCACAAGGAAACCACCCGTCAAATTTGGAAAAATTCCCACCGCCTGTGGCGATATTTGAACCCGAGACCTTTCTGTCCAGAGGCCAACGGCTCACCTCTAGTCCACCATGTTCTCTGTGGGATTCGAACCCGAAACTCATTTTATCTACACCTCTAACCCATCCAGCTCGGCCCCCACCTCTTTACTGCACCAAAAATCAAAAGTCTATGGAAAGTAAATGATAAATTACAAAATTAATAGGAAATGAAAAGTCGGAAACACTTGCGTGGAGTCTGATATTAATGCCTTAAATCTTAATTAATGTTTTAATTGTTTCGATAAAAAAAAACAAATAACAAACTCAAAAGATGAAATCTGAATTAATAACAGAAACTAAAGCATGGGTGAAAATTTAAAAAATATATTTCCGGTCAAAAATATATTTTTGATAAGAAAATTCTTATTTTTGTTCTTTACCTCGTATCTGTCCTGAAGGAACAATGCACAAGCCGACCGACAGACGAGGGAGCTTATTCTCTGTGTCACATGTGAGTGACGTGTGATTACGATCGTGGTGGATTGAGTAACAGATGCACACTTTCTGCCTTCTGTCATTTTCATGCAATTTTATTGTAATTATGCCATGAGAGGAAGCGAGAGAGAGGGAGAAAGAGAGAGAGAGAGAGAGAGAGAGAGAGATGATAAAGAGAGATAATAAAGAGAGATGATAAAGAGAGATGATAAAGAGAGATGATAAAGAGAGATGATAAAGAGAGAGAGATAGGATGTTGCCAGAACGAGAGAAATAATAAAATGAATTGAATGAAAGTGAAAAAAATAGATATATAAGGCAAAAGAAAGAAAGAAAAAAGAAAGGAAGAAAGAAAGAAAGTAGGAAAGAAAGAAGGAAAGAAAGAAAGAAAGAAAAAAGAAAGAAAGAAAGAAAGGCATAATGTAAACTTGAATGACAGGCAGTGCCTTAATTCCAAGAAGAGAATCTAGATCTTTGGTGCCCGCCATAATATGTTGTATCAAGCTATACATAAGAGGCTTATGATTGTGGCCAGCAAGCTCATTATATTAAACTGTTGCAGACAGAAACACAATTCTTGTTAAAGCCCTCTATTCGCCTCGTTGAATGTAGGAAATCAATGAAGTAGTGTCTTCTTTATTCATAGTTCTGTAGCTTTACCCTCTCTTTAATTTCTTCTATTTTTGTTTCTTCTTCACTCCTACTCCTTTCCTGATTTCTTCAGTTATTATATTATGTCTCTTATTGTCATAAAAAGTAAAGGGTAGAAGTATTTTGTGCTTCAGTCATCGTCATCATCATCATCATCGTCATCATCATCGTCGTCATCATCATCGTCGTCATCATCATCGTCGTCATCATCATCGTCGTCATCATCGTCATCATCATCATCGTCGTCGTCATCATCATCATCATCATCATCATCAACATCATCATCGTCATCGTCATCATCATCATCATCATCATCATCGTCATCATCATCATCATCATCATCATCATCATCATCGTCATCATAATCAAGTACCGGGCCTGCTGGCGTAGGTGATCATGTCTCTCCACAACTTTCGATCTCGACAGTTATTTATCATTTCTCTTGTTGACCTTCTGCCAAGCCATTCTCTTAAGCTGTCTGGTATCTTTTCTCTTTGCTTCCCTCTATCTCTTCGTCCCTCAATTTTCCCAATTGTTACAATATATTCCAGTTGTTCCCTTCTCATTACATGAGGAAAAAATGACTGTTTCTCCCTAATATTGGATGTTAGCTCTCTTTTTGCTGTAGCCTCTTTCAGAACGTTTTCATTACTCTTCTTAGCTGTCCATGGTATTCTCAACATTCTTCTGTAAGACCACATTCTGTCAGTCACGCTTCAGTCAGAGACAACAAAATAAATGGTTTGGAAATCTGACGCAATTATCGGCAAATAGTATATCTTCCACAACAAGCATTATGATTAACAACCAGATACAACCAAAATAGTAGAGCGAGAGATCTTCCAAGAGATGGTCAAGTAAAATATTCGAAGCCACACCATGTGTGAGGCCAGTCAAAGAGCTCTGTCAAGAACATTCCATTTTCCCTCGACGCTGAAAGACATAAGACGGTAGAGAGCAACGAAGACACAACAGCAGTGGCCCTCATCCACCCTACGAGAAAGAAAACTGCTACGTAAAACCAAAATCCAGCTTCCCGAAAACGGAGTGTGTCAGCCACAGCGCAGGTTTATGGAAAAAATCGCTACACGCGGCTATAGGATTACTGAGCATGTGATCAGCTCATCGTGTGTCATGATGTTGTTTTTATCCCTCCATCATGAAACAGAACAAAGTGTGAAGTTCGTATGATCACAAGACTTGAACATTGAAAAAGAAGATGATGATGATGGAGAAGAAGAAGAAGAAGAAGAAGAGGAGAAGATGATGATGATGATGGTGATGATGATAATGAAGAAGAGGTAAGAAGATGAAGAAAAAGAAGATGAAGAAGAAGAAGGAGAAAATAGAAGATACAGAGCAAGAACCGCAGTCACAACACATCTTCTTCTTCTACCTTTCAGCTCCCTGTGGAGCATAGGTCTTCAACAAACACTTTCCAAGTCGTTCTGTTTCTTGTCCTCTCCAAGAATTTCTTAGACAGAGAGCCTTTATCTTTCCTGGATAGCGGATTCACTTGTTCTTTCTTTGACTTGTCCATGTTTGTGACGTTTTTTTCGGCTTATTTTTTTACAGTATGGGATAGCCAGACCCATGCCCAACCCTCCTTTCTCGCCTCTTACGAACATGCCTGGTAGGGTACAGCGCCACTATTCTTTACTCTCCTTTCGGGCCCCGGCAGCGCACGGGCGTAGTCATAACACATACAAAACCATAACTTTTTTCACGTCTTGAAGCTGTTTCAAGACATTTCTTACTGTTTTCCTACAACCTTAGATATCTCCTCTCAACCACCACAACCGCGATTCATTATCTCAACTCCCCACACAACACGTATTTTCAACCTCTCAACTTCCCACACAACACGTATTTTCAACATCTCTATTCCACTCTTCTGTGTTGAAAGTTGCACCTGAAACATTCATATCCATTTCTCTCCCTCTGGGCCACACTTAAGCACGTAACCCTTCAATCGTTGCATCTTTTATTATTTATCACGCGTCATAAATTGTGTTTGTTTACAAGTTCATGAATAATCCATTAGTATACGATGCATCCGTCCGTTAGTCATTCAGCAAGCTGTTAAAAGCGGTTATTAAACAGACGATTTAAGCTGTAAAACACAGTCAGTGAGGAGAAACTTCAGAGATATTTACTTAAACCAGAATATGATATCAGACTCACTATTGACCGATGTATCGTTCTTCTTTGTTGTCTATGATTATGAACATTGTTAATCTCAGATGGTAGATGTACAACAGAATTGAGATGGAGAAAAGCTCAGGAAAAAGCGGCTTTCCAAAAAATAAGGAAGAAACTGTGTAATCCATTTTGACAATAGAAAAAAGAAAAAGAGTTCTATAATGTTATATAGAGCCAGCCTTAACATATGGATGTGAGTCATGGACAATTGGACAACAGACACGAAAATCACACAGAAAAATGTTGAGAATACCATGGATAGCTAAGAGGAGTAATGAAAACGTTCTGAAAGAGGCCAAAGCGAAAAGAGAGCATTCAAAATTAGGAAGAAACAATTATCATTGTTTTTGCTTTGCAGCGAGAAGGGAACAGATGGAATATATTGTAACAACTGGGAAAGTTAAGGAACGAAGAGATAGAGGGAAGCAAAGAGATAATATACCAGACAACTTAAGAGAATGGCTTGACTGAAGGTCAAAACAACATAAATGATAACTAACTGTCGAAATCGAAAGTTGTGGAGAGACATTATCACCTACGCCAGCATACATGGTAGTTGATGATGATGATGATGATGATGATGATGATGATGATGAAGTCTTCATGGGCATTACTAGTTATAACATTCCTGATCATCTTCTGTGATGCAGTACAGTCTATCTGACATTCCAAATGTCAGTGTACACACTTACTGTACTCACTGCAATCATCAAATTCACACATTGCCTGATGGATAGGATAACGCGTAGTTGAGGTCTGTGGGTTGACAGCAGGGGTCGCTTAAAGAAAATGAACGTGAATTTTTCTCTATAAAAAAGTAAAAGTAAAGAGTCTTCGTCACGCCAAGTTGCGTATAGGGAATATGGTGTTAGTGACCATAAATTTTACAGACCTTCGGCACATGATTTTTGGGGTAATGTTGTCGGTATTACGCCCGTGCCGCTTTACTTTCCCAGAAAAAAAATCCTGTACCCATTTAAGGTTGGGTGAATCCGGAAGCCGTCGGTTGGGATCGAACCCTACCTCTTGTCCTTTGTAGTTCAGTTCACAAACCACTGAGCTATCGCGGCTCCCAATTTTTCTCTATATTATATTTATATTTGTTAAGCTATTTGTTTATATAAGAAAACATATTGTTCGTGTTTATTTATTTTTTGCTGGAGAATATTTGAAACAATGTCTTAATATTGAAAATAAAATGAATAAGGGATAATAAGCAAATTAATTACACCAAACATGGCGGCTTGGAAATGGTTTCTTGAAGGCCTAAACTGAAGAGGTGAGGGAGAGGAAGAAGGAGAAAAAGGAAGGTGAGGAGATAAAGAAGGAGGATACGAGGGAGTAGGAGGAGAGGAAGGAGGAAGAGGAGAAAAGGAGGAGGGGACAAAACGAGGACGAGAAGAAAGAGGTGGAGGGGGAGAAGGAGAAAAAGGAGGAGGAAGAACGTAATGAAAGAAAAAGCAGGAGGAGATAAAGAAGAATGAGGAAAAGAGGAAGCAAAAGAAGGAGGAAGAGGATAAGAGGAAGGAGGAGGGGAGAAGACTGAGGAGGAGAAGAAGGAGGAGAAGAAGAAGGAGGAAGAGGAGAGCTGAAGCAGGAGGAGGAGAAGAAGAAGAAGCAGAAGATGGGGGGATGGTGGCGCAGATGAAGAAGAAGGAGGCGGAAGAGAAGAAGGAGGAGGTGGATGTGAAGAAAAAGAACAGGAGGAGGAGAAGAAATAGCAGAAGAAGGAGGGTGTGGCTCAGAAGAAGAAGAGAGAAGGAGAAGAAATAGCAGAAGAAGGAGGGTGTGGCTCAGAAGAAGAAGAGAGAAGGAGAAGAAATAGCAGAAGAAGGAGGGTGTGGCTCAGAAGAAGAAGAGAGAAGGAGAAGAAATAGCAGAAGAGGGAGGGTGTGGCTCAGAAGAAGAAGAGAGAAGGAGAAGAAATAGCAGAAGAAGGAGGGTGTGGCTCAGAAGAAGAAGAGAGAAGGAGAAGAAATAGCAGAAGAGGGAGGGTGTGGCTCAGAAGAAGAAGAGAGAAGGAGAAGAAATAGCAGAAGAGGGAGGGTGTGGCTCAGAAGAAGAAGAAGGAGGAGAAGAAGAAATAGCAGAAGAGGGAGGGTGTGGCTCAGAAGAAGAAGAGAGAAGGAGAAGAAATAGCAGAAGAGGGAGGGTGTGGCTCAGAAGAAGAAGGAGGAGGAGGTGGATGTGAAGAAAAAGAACAGGAGGAGGAGAAGAAATAGCAGAAGAGGGAGGGTGTGGCTCAGAAGAAGAAGGAGGAGGAGGAGAAGAAGAAGAAGAGGGAGGGTGTGGCTCAGAAGAAGAAGAAGGAGGAGGTGGATGTGAAGAAAAAGAACAGGAGGAGGAGAAGAAATAGCAGAAGAGGGAGGGTGTGGCTCAGAAGAAGAAGGAGGAGGAGGAGAAGAAGAAGAAGAGGGAGGGTGTGGCTCAGAAGAAGAAGGAGGAGGAGGAGAAGAAGAAGAAGAGGGAGGGTGTGGCTCAGAAGAAGAAGGAGGAGGAGGAGAAGAAGAAGAAGAGGGAGGGTGTGGCTCAGAAGAAGAAGGAGGAGGAGGAGAAGAAATAGCAGAAGAGGGAGGGTGTGGCTGAGAAGAAGAAGGAGGAGGAGGAGAAGAAGAAGAAGAGGAAGATGGAGAAGAATTACAAAACAGAACAGAATGTCTAAAATGGCCTTAAAAATGATCAATTAATAAACTTGTTTTCATAATCTGTGCTCAAAGAGTTAAGAATCATTATTTGTATATTTTAATTAGAGTATGTTTAATAAGTTGATTGTCTTGCCGCTTTGTCCAATAGTGCACGTATAGAGCATATGAACGTGTTTGTTTTAGCTAAGGTTGATAATCGAGCACTCACAATATCACGTTCTCTCCAAATTTTGCACCGAAAATGAGCTTAATAGTCTAATAAATCAACGGAAGTAAAAATAGTTATTTGCTGGTGTCTGTGATAAAGTACTAGTGGGTTGTGTACAGATGACGGGCCCGCTGTCGAGGGCATAGTGTCGGCGAGTGCCATACCAAGGTTGCTTTCTAGAAACTTGACCTATGTGTATGTCGGAGATGACTCTAACAGCCATGGCTGTGTCATGTTTGAGAGAATTGCCAAATAACCCGCCCCAAAACACTTCATAATTGCGTTCGATGCCAAACGGCAAGAATGTTGCCTCATGAAGGAATGCTTGTGCACTGGAGAACCTGTTATTTATTTAACAGAAAGTATAACACAGATCGTACATTTGTGAAATATTCTTGTGTGGTTTTTACCACCTCCCGGGAGAATAGAACATTCATGTCAAGTCAAAAGCCGCATCTCCATTTCCAAGATTAGTTCCAACGAATCTCAGATATTTTCTGCATCTTGCAGCTATGGTACTTTTTGGATTCGTTCTCTCAATAAATGGTGTTGGCTGCGTTTTGATGCTGGTCCCAGCGGTTATGGGAAAGGGGGTTTCTCGTGACGATATTTAATGTGGCAATAAAGGTTTTCTCCTCGGCGTGTGGGGGAACAAGGCGGTGGTGACCATATTTTTCCATGATCAAGACACATTTTTTTATGTGGTCGGTATCACACCAGGCCGCCTTTACGTCTCAATATATCTCTGATAGCAATTTTTAGAGGCTTGAGTGAGCTCGGAGTCCTGTCGCTTTTAAAAAAAATCCACGATTTCTGGGAATCGAAACCGGACACTTCTAATCACGTAACGAGCATACTAACTACTCAGCCACCGAGGCTTTCGTACGTGAATGAGGAATTAAACCTAACGTTACTTAGCCATACAATTAGGTCAGGAGGGGACCAGTGCTCATCCTGTTATATACCTTCCCCAACTTCATTGCGTTCCTATTTATTTTGTTCTGCTGGGTCGAGTGGCTAGCGTCAAGCTGCGATATAAGAACTTACATATCGCAAAGCTAGCGCGCCATCACTATGATAGCGAAGCTGTTCTTTATAGCAAGACCGTCGTACATGTGTCGCTATTTGAAATGAATCCGACTTCGTCTCGAAATATTTTTGACAAATGATATCTATGTCTGATGATAAGATTGGCTCCTGCTGCACAGCTCTATATAAAAGGTTTGCTATCTATATCTATGTCTGATGATAAGATTGGCTCCTGCTGTACAGCTCTATATAAAAGGTTTGCTATCTATATCTATGTCTGATGATAAGATTGACTATTGCTGTACAGCTCTATATAAAAGGTTTGCTATCTATATCTATGTATGATGATAAGATTGGCTCCTGCTGCACAGCTCTATATAAAAGGTTTGCTATCTATATCTATGTCTGATGATAAGATTGGCTCCTGCTGGACAGCTCTATATAGAGGGTTTGCTATCTATATCTATGTCTGATGATAAGATTGGCTCCTGCTGCACAGCTCTATATAAAAGGTTTGCTATCTATATCTATGTCTGATGATAAGATTGGCTCCTGCTGCACAGCTCTATATAAAAGGTTTGCTATCTATATCTATGTCTGATGATAAGATTGGCTCCTGCTGGACAGCTCTATATAAAGGGTTTGCTATCTATATCTATGTCTGATGATAAGATTGGCTCCTGCTGCACAGCTCTATATAAACGGTTTGTTATCTATCTCTTTGTCTGCCTGTTTGTCTAATCTATCTATCTATCTGTCTGTCTGTCTGTCTGTTTGTATGCATGGCTGCCTGCCTGTCTGTCTGTCTACCTGCCTGCCTGCCGCCTGCCTGCCTGCCTGCCTGTCTGCCTGCCAGTCTGTCTGTCTGTCTATCTGTCTGTCTATATATCTCTTTGTCTGCCTGTTTGTCTAATCTATCTATCTATCTATCTATCTATCTATCTATCTATCTATCTATCTATCTATCTATCTATCTATCTATCTATCTATCTATCTATCTATCTATCTATCTATCTATCTATCTATCTATCTATCTATCTATCTATCTATCTATCTATCTATCTATCTATCTATCTATCTATCTATCTATCTATCTATCTATCTATCTATCTATCTATCTATCTATCTATCTATCTATCTATCTATCTATCTATCTATCTATCTATCTATCTATCTATCTATCTATCTATCTATCTATCTATCTATCTATCTATCTATCTATCTATCTATCTATCTATCTATCTATCTATCTATCTATCTATCTATCTATCTATCTATCTATCTATCTATCTATCTATCTATCTATCTATCTATCTATCTATCTATCTATCTATCTATCTATCTATCTATCTATCTATCTATCTATCTATCTATCTTTCTATCTGTCTGTCTGTCTGTCTGTCTGTCTATATAGTAACATAACATAATGATGATAATATAGCTAAAGTAAATATTTAGAAAACATATTTGAGTAGAATAATGCTCCTAACTAAAAAATGAAGGATTAGTAAATCTGAGAGTTTTCGGGAGACGCAATATTCATTTTTTTGAAACCACAGACTTTTACAAATGTGAAGATGCAGCTTATTGTGATAATTTTGATTGTAGAACAGAATAGTTTATCTTCCTCATCATCATCATCATTATCATCACCATCATAGAAAGGCGTAAATATAACGCGGTACGTACATTGACACTTCCCGCGCGCCGCTAGACGTCGCATAGTGCTCCTACTGTTTTCACCACCCATCTCTGTTCTTGGCGAGATGTTTGATCTTATCTAATGAGTCTGTGCCTGCCAACGTTGCTTCTCTTATAAGTGTTATTTTTAATGTCTCTCTGGTTCTTCCTCTTTTTCTGTATCCTGATGTTTCCCATAGAAGAGCCTATTTTGGAATTCTCTTCTTGTCTCTTCTCAGCACATGCCCGACATATGTCCATCATCCCTTCCTCATCGTAGACTTTTCTTTCGCCCTCTGACGAAGTCCTTAGAGACTAGAAACTAAATTTTACATGTTAATACATTTTCCCTGGCAGCTGTGTGCACAGAGGTCCCTCGCCGCACAGGCAGATAACTCCATCCTCGAAAGTAGTCATATTTTTACCGTCCATGAGTAACTCTCATTTCAAGCCGGGCCTCGCTGCTGAGACCAGGGGTGGTTGCCGCAGAGAGAAATCATAAATAAAAATCCCAACTGGCATCCCAACTGGCGCAGCCAGGATTTGAACTCACTACCTCTCTGTCTTGAGGCAAGACGCCGGCCTTGAGGCCGGACCTAACAATGCCTAAAAATCGTATTTGTCATGTTTGAATTGTGTTTAGTAGTTCGTTTCATTTCTTTTCTTTCCATCCAATTCTTCCTATTCTTCTATATATCCACATTTCAAAGGCTTCAATTCTCTGTTCTGTTTTCTTGTCTAGTGTCTATGTTTCTGCACCAGCCAGTCCCCTGAATCGTAGAGAAGATTTTTTTTTTCTTTAAATGAGCAAATGAACTAAAGTATCACTAACAAACAGCTATGTGTTCCTGTCCCAGAAGACGTCTCAAGACAAAGCCACAAACTTCTTCCTCGTGGCGTGGACAAGAAAATATTCACGACCAAATCGAATTTAAGAAAATGGAAATTATATTCCATACACACCAGGCAGAAATAGATATAAATAGGCCGGCACGCTTATGTACTGGAGATTATAAATTGTATTTCCAGGATTTGTCTGAAACGCGCCATGCCCATCTGTGTGGGGTCAATAACTGCCCTTTGATATCCTGAAATATATCTCAATCCATGCGCATGCGTCATGAGGCCACTTCATTTGTCTCTGTGTCTAACCTTTTTGTGAATGCTTCAAATGTGCATTTATAGATTTATCACTGTTTTTGTTTATATCTTCCATTTCATCATCATCATCATGTACTTTTTTTTGTTTTATTAATTTACTTCTCTTTCGTGTTTTTTTTTAATTTTACGTTATAGTTTTGCAATTGCCTTCTATTCAAAAATATATTTCTCTTCCACAAAACGTTTTCCTTTCTTTCATCTTCTTTACTCTCTCTCTCTCTCTCTCTCTCTCTCTCTCTCTCAGCGTCATCTCCATCAACGCTTTATTTGTAAGCTTTGTTTTCCATATTTCACTCCACCATCCATCTCGTCCATTTATTTTCTCCATTCGCTTGTTTTAATTACTTCTCACTTGTTTTAATTACTTCTCACTTGTTTTAATTACTTCTCACTTGTTTTAATTACTTCTCACTTGTTCTAGCCTTGAAGTTACCGCTACTGTACATAGTTCACCCCTCTCGTGTGACCCTTTAGAGAATTGCTTCCTTTTTGAATGTTCAAATTAATGTATGGGAATTTGGGTTGTGGGTTTAAGTAGGCCAATCACGGGGACAGAATCGTCTGAGCTTTCTTCTTCGTCGTCTTCTTCTTCTTCTTCTTTTTCTTCTTCCTCTTTTTCAGCAACTTCCTTTTCTTCTTCTCATCTTCTTCTTCTCATCCTCCTCATCCTCCTTCTACTTCTTCTTATTCTCCCTCTCCTTGTTCTTCTTCTTTTTTCTTCTTCCTCTTCTTTTTTCCTATTCTTCTTTTTTTCCTCTTCCTCTTCTTTTTCCTATTCTTCTTCTTTTTTCTCTTCCTCTTCTTTTTCCTATTCTTCTTCTTTTTCCTCTTCTTCTTCTTTTTTTTCCTATTCCTCTTCCTTTTCCTCTTCCTCTTCTTTTTCCTATTCTTCTTCTTTTTCTTCTTCTTCTTCTTTTTCCTATTCCTCTTCCTTTTCCTATTCTTCTTCTTTTTCCTATTCTTCTTCTTTTTCCTCTTCCTCTTCTTTTTCCTATTCCTCTTCCTTTTCCTCTTCTTCTTCTTTTTCCTATTCTTCTTCTTTTTCCTATTCATCCTTCTTTTTCCTCTTCCTCTTCTTTTTCCTCTTCCTCATCTTTTTCCTATTCTTCTTCTTTTTTCCTCCTCCTCTTCTTTTTCCTCTTCCTCTTCTTTTTCCTATTCTTCTTCTTTTTCCTCTTCCTCTTCTTTTTCCTATTCTTCTTCTTTTTCCTCTTCCTCTTCTTTTTCCTCTTCCTCTTCTTTTTCATATTCTTCTTCTTTTCCTCTTCTTCTTCTTTTTCCTCTTCCTCTTCTTTTTCCTCTTCTTCTTCTTTTCCTATTCTTCTTCTTTTTTCTCTTCCTCTTCCTTTTCCTATTCTTCTTCTTTTTTCTCTTCCTCTTCCTTTTCCTATTCTTCTTCTTTTTTCTCTTCCTCTTCTTTTTCCTATTCCTCTTCCTTTTCCTCTTCTTCTTCTTTTTCCTCTTCCTCTTCTTTTTCCTATATTCTTCTTCTTTTTCCTCTTTCTCTTCCTTTTTCCTCTTCTTCTTCTTTTTCCTATATTCTTCTTCTTTTTCCTCTTCCTCTTCTTTTTCCTCTTCTTCTTCTTTTTCCTCTTCCTCTTCTTTTTCCTATATTCTTCTTCTTTTTCCTCTTCCTCTTCTTTTTCCTCTTCTTCTTCTTTTTCCTCTTCCTCTTCTTTTTCCTATATTCTTCTTCTTTTTCCTCTTCCTCTTCTTTTTCCTATTCTTCTTCTTTTTCCTCTTCCTCTTCCTTTTTCCTCTTCTTCTTCTTTTTCCTATATTCTTCTTCTTTTTTTTCCTCTTCCTCTTCTTTTTCCTATTCCTCTTCCTTTTCCTCTTCTCTTCTTTTTCCTCTTCCTCTTCTTTTTCCTATATTCTTCTTCTTTTTTTTCCTCTTCCTCTTCTTTTTTCCTCTTCCTCATCTTTTTCCTCTTCTTCTTCTTTTTCCTCTTCCTCTTCTTTTTCCTCTTCCTCTTCTTTTTTCCTATTTTTCCTTCTTTTTTCCTATTCTTCCTCTTTTTCCTCTTCTTCTTTTTCCTCTTCCTCTTCCTTTTCCTCTTCCTCTTCTTTTTCCTCTTCTTCTTTTTCCTCTTTCTCATCTTTTTCCTCTTTCTCATCTTTTTCCTCTTTCTCTTCTTTTTCATATTCTTCTACTTTTTCCTCTTCTTCTTTTTCCTCTTTTTCCTCCTCTTCAACTTTTTTCCTCTTCTTCTTCTTTTTCCTCTTCCTCTTCTTTTTCCTCTTCCTCTTCTTTTCCTCTTCCTCTTTTTTTTTCCTATTCTTCTTCTTTTTTTCCTCTTCTTCTTCTTTTTCCTCTTCTTCCTCTTTTTTCTCTTCTTCTTCGGCATTTCCTTTTTCGTTTATTTCTGCTTCTTTACCATCTTCTTCTTCTTCTAATATAAACTTATACATTACTGTCTGAAATGTCATCACAAACAAAGAGGTCATTATTAACAACAACCAACAAAAGATTACTGAATCAACGGGACGCTGTCAATCTAGCCGCTCACTATTCAAATTTCAAGTATAGCCAGACCCACATGACCCAAATAAAGACCAGAGTGTCATCTTTCTGCTTCTGTAGTTCACCTGAGGGTTACATGAGAAATGAATATCTTCACTCATCATCATCATCATCATCATCATCATCATCATTATCATCATCATCATCATCATCATCATCGAGTGCCATCTCCGCAACGAAGGTTGGCTACCATGAAGCGCCATTCTGCTCTGTCTCTTGTTTTGATCGTGCAGGTTGTCATAGGCTGATTTGTCCATTTATTGATGTTACTCGTCCATGTTAGTCTTGGTCTGCTTTTGCCTCTTTTACCTTGTATTTTCCCTTCCAAGATTACTTTTAGTAGGCTGTTGTGTCTTTTAACATGGCCCGAAAATCGTATTTGTCTTGTTTGAATTGTGTTTAGTAGTTCTCTTTTCAATTTTAGCTGTTTTAAGACTTCATTGTTTGTTTTATTTTCTTTCCATCCAATTCTACATATTCTTCTATATATCCACATTCCAAAGGCTTCAATTCTCTGTTCTGTTTTCGTGTCTAGTGTCCATGTTTCTGCACCATATAGGAATGTTGAGAAGATGATTATGATGAAAATGATTATTAATGAAAGTCTGTATCTTCATGATTGTCAATTTTGTTATTCTCAATGTTTCACAGCCATATAATAGGACCGCCTTAACATTTGAGTTGAAAATTTTTATTTTTGTATTTAACCTATTTTGTATTTAGTAGTTCTCTTTTAATTTTTAGTTGTTTTAAGACTTCGTCGTTTGTTTTCTTTTCTTTCCATCAAATTCTTCCTATTCCTCTATAAATCAACATTTTAAATGCTTCAATTTTCTGTTCGGTTTTCTTGTCTTGTTTCCAAAATAGGAAAAATTAATCTGTAGTTTTTTTTTTGTTTTGGTGACGTTATTCTCCCCCCCCCCCACCCCCCACACCCCGATCTCGTAGGTAGTGAGATTCGATGTCTAGTCGTCTCAGATAGCTGCAATAAATAACAGGTTCCGCGTGCACTCGCGCACGTTAAAGAACTCTTGGTAGTTAAAATCGAAAATATTAGGCCATAAATATGACCGCTGCCCGGGAAACTATTGAAAGAATAAACCTACCCACACCGTGGATTCTAGGCTGTTGTTCGGAGTTCGTGCACATGGACAAGGATTTTCCTCGCATTTGTTGCGAGCAGGATACCGGAGCACACATGGAATCGTTCTGTGTGCAGTGATGACGCGGTGATCCTAACCTCAAAGACCACACGCACTTTTATATGAATGACGTTTATTGACAACACGATCTGTGATGCGTTAAACTGAAAGAAGGCATGTGCTTTTGTATGAATGACGTTTATTGACAACACGATCTGTGATGCGTTAAACTGAAAGAAGGCATGTGCTTTTGTATGAATGACGTTTATTGACAACACGATCTGTGATGCGTTAAACTGAAAGAAGGCATGTGCTTTTGTATGAATGACGTTTATTGACAACACGATCTGTGTTGCGTTAAACTGAAAGAAGGCATGTGCTTTTATATGAATGACGTTTATTGACAACACGCTCTGTGTTGCGTTAAACTGAAAGAAGGCATGTGCTTTTGTATGAATGACGTTTATTGACAACACGATCTGTGTTGCGTTAAACTGAAAGAAGGCATGTGCTTTTGTATGAATGACGTTTATTGACAACACGCTCTGTGTTGCGTTAAACTGAAAGAAGGCATGTGCTTTTATATGAATGACGTTTATTGACAACACGATCTGTGTTGCGTTAAACTGAAAGAAGGCATGTACTTTTATATGAATGACGTTTATTGACAACACGATCTGTGTTGCGTTAAACTGAAAGAAGGCATGTGCTTTTAAATGAATGACGTTTATTGACAACACGATCTGTGTTGCGTTAAACTGAAAGAAGACATGTGTTTTTGTATGAATGACGTTTATTGACAACACGATCTGTGTTGCGTTAAACTGAAAGAAGGCATGTGTTTTTGTATGAATGACGTTTATTGACAACACGATCTGTGTTGCGTTAAACTGAAAGAAGGCATGTGCTTTTATATGAATGACGTTTATTGACAACACGCTCTGTGTTGCGTTAAACTGAAAGAAGGCATGTGCTTTTATAGAATGACGTTTATTGACAACACGATCTGTGATGCGTTAAACTGAAAGAAGACATGTGCTTTTATATTAATGACGTTTATTGACAACACGATCTGTGTTGCGTTAAACTGAAAGAAGGCATGTGCTTTTATATGAATGACGTTTATTGACAACACGATCTGTGTTGCGTTAAACTGAAAGAAGGCATGTGCTTTTGTATGAATGACGTTTATTGACAACACGCTCTGTGTTGCGTTAAACTGAAAGAAGGCATGTGCTTTTATATGCATGGCGTGTAACAAGGGAACAACATAAAGGGGTCAAGTCCAGATTTCTCTCTCCTTTTCTTTAGCGATCATTTTAAAATGTGCATCCACCATAACTATATATAGATATAGAATACCAGAACTTAAGGAGGACATAATAGGAATCATGAATAAAGGAACCCAAACAGACACAGAGAGAAAGCACATAGCAGAAAAACACATAAACGACAACTCTCCACTGGACTCCTGGTCACGCATATACTCGGATGGCTCTGCTACAAACGCCACCAGAAATGGAGGGGGAGTGTGTTCTTCAGGCCGAATAACCAGGAAGAGCTCAAGAAATTTGTGATACACAAGAAATTGGTGATACACAAGAAATTGGTGATATACAAGAAATTGGTGATACTGACTGATGCACTGTCAGTCCTAACAGCTCTAAAAACCCTTAGGAACAGTGAGCTAGAAGACTTGAGAACAACCATAGACCAATTTTGCAATAACTTCCAGAGAGTGGTCATCTAGTGGATACCATCACACTGTAATAAAAAAGGAAATGAATGTGCGGACAAACTAGCTAATGAAAGAGGGAGATTACCACAAGAGAACCGTCTGGTCAGCTACGGTGAAGCCACATCCATCATCAATGGTCAGTACCATGAAAAATGGAAACAAGAACACCCAAAGTATAACGAGAGGGACGGATACCTCCAACTATCAAGTAGGGATCAAGTCATCATACTTCGCCTACGCACTGGCCACAACAGAATGAGAAATCACATGTTCACCAAACTCAAAATAGAAACTACCAGCCAATGCTACTGTACCCTGGATAACATGTTCTACAGAATTGCCCTCAGTACACAGACCTGAGGAAGACAATGTGGCCCACACCCACCTCCCTGGAAGAGAAACTATACGGGGCAACCGAATCGCTTAAACAGACAGCTGCCTTCATAAGAGAGTTCGGAGTCCTAGTCTGAATGACGTCATGATCGTAGCAGAAGAAGAAGAAATGTGCATCTACACTGCAAATTTGTTATTACCGGGGTCTTGACTACGGTCAGGGGAGATCATAATACAGCCACTGCCACCTTCATGCATGTAGTAAGAGACGATTGTGGAGGTCAGGCTACCAGCCTGTCACCCGTAGAAAAGATTTCTCACGCTACACGAGCGCAAGCTGGGGAATGAACTACTTGCTAATCCGTTCTTGAAGAATGGACTTTGGAAAATCATAGCAGGGCAGGAATAGTCTTGGTACCCACAAGAACAGAGAAAATCAAGATCTCCCAAGAATACATGGAAAAGAGCAGTCACTTAAACCATCAAGAGCATTGAACTAGATTGGAGACAAGTAGAGAAGATGTCCAAGAATAGGAATGGATGGAGAGACTGTGGCCTATGCTCCAATAAAGGTTTAAAGGACTTTGATTGATACCACAAAGGGTAAAGAACAATGTGGTGAGAATGGGGTCTTCTCCCGTTTCCCCATCGTTTGACGTGCAGGATTATTTATGTGAACCATACCTTCATTACCGGAACGCTGAGTGATTGTGAACATCTTATTGGAAGATGTACAAAGAGGAATAGGAAGGCTATAAATATAGGAATGCTATAAAGATGGGAATGCTATAAAGATGGGAAGGCTTTAAAAATGGGATGGCTTTAAAGATGGGAAGGCTATAAAGATGGGAAGGCTATAAAGATGGGAAGGCTATAAAGATCAAATGCTATAAAGATGGGAAGGCTATAAAGATCAAATGCTATAAAAATGGGAATGCTATAAAGATGGGAATGCTATAAAGATGGGAAGGCTATAAAGATGGGAAGGCTATAAAGATCAAATGCTATAAAAATGGGAATGCTATAAAGATGGGAATGCTATAAAGATGGGAAGGCTATAACAATGGGAAGGCTATACAGATGGGAAGGCTATAAAGATCAAATGCTATAAAGATAGGAATGCTATAAAGATGGGAAGCTATAAAGATGGGAAGGCTATAACGATCAAATGCTATAAAGATGGGAAGGCTATAAAGATGGGAAGGCTATAAAGATGGGAAGGCTATAAAGATGGGAATGCTATAAAGATGGGAAGGCTATAAAGATGGGAAGGCTATAAAGATCAAATGCTATAAAGATGGGAATGCTATAAAGATGGGAAGGCTATAAAGATCAAATGCTATAAAGATATAAATGCTATAAAGATGGGAAGCTATAAAGATGGGAAGGCTATAAAGATCAAATGCTATAAAGATGGGAAGGTTATAAAGATGGGAAGGCTATAAAGATGGGAAGGCTATAAAGATGGGAAGGCTATAAAGATCAAATGCTATAAAGATGGGAATGCTATAAAGATGTGAATGCTATAAAGATTGGAAGACTATAAAGATCAAATGCTATAAAGATGGGAAAGCTATAAAGATGGTAAGGCTATAAAGATCAAATGCTATAAAGATGGGAATGCTATAAAGATGGGAATGCTATAAAGATGGGGAAAAATGTCTGCAGATAGTCTTATTAGTACACGAAAGTATAAACACTTAATGATAGGGCTAATGATGGCGTCATTAATTATCCATCTGAACTTTAAGTGTTGAAAACATCATTCTAGTATAGATACAGATACAGGATGACTGTCTTTTGGACAGTATCCCATTTTGGTGAGAGAGTGGGGGGGGGAGTGCTGCCCGTAGGGAATGGGGTTGACTTATAGGATTGGAAAACATAGGCCACTTGTCCAGTGCAGTCAGCACAAGGAGTTATATTGGTAGTTTATTTTACCTACCGGATAGAGAAAAAAAAAACAACCTTTGACCCTACCAGGATTCGAATCCGCTTTCTCCTGATTTCGAGCACAACGGTAATCGATCGGGCCACCCGCTCTCCTACTAATACATTGATTTTTAAACGTCAAAATCGATCATCTTACGTTATTTATCCTATTTCTTGTGGACCAAAGAGTGAAATTATTTTTGCCTTATCCCATAGCTGGGAACCTTTGGGGCTCCAACTTGACGACTTGTTTACAATTTTTCTCAGTGTTTTTTCCCCCCTCATGTGCCAGTTGCTGGGTTTGTTCGAGTGTTCTCAACGTCAGTCTTTGATGTCATCAATCCATCTTCTTCTTTGTCTATGTCAACGCCTTCCGCCTTTCACTGTTCACAGTAAATCGATTTTGACCGGGTCATTAGATGTCCTGACAGGCCCGCTCCAGCATTATTTATTTCTCCCCGTAACAGTTAGAAGCCCTTCGTATGGTCCTATGTTATTAATTATGAGTGTATGAGCTTTCTCGTCTGCGACGTTATCGCTGTATGGGATCTCGCGGATTATGGTACCGACTCACTTTCAAAGCTTGTATTTTTTATTTTTTTATTTGGGGTTCACATTTCTCTGGCATATAAGCAGAGCTTCTTTCTTTTTAAATCAGAACGGCCCGGAACGCGTTCCGGTAAATTTTTAGGACTTACTGCATATTTTTATTTTTAATTTGATAAATTGAGTTACTGAGTTATTTACGGGCCATCTTCACTGCACTCCGAACATGTCCATATATGTGCTCAGATCCCCTCCTCAGCAAGTCCCTCATTGTCCAGCGACTGACGACTCCAGTTCTGTGTTGGTTGGTAAGTCCTCATACACGCCCTCTAAGTTTCTCGTTTCTGGCTGTGCCCATCTTAGCTCCCATCTCTTTCATCCGAAGGAGTCACGTGGAGTCATGGTTGTCGAAGTCCTGTGCCCTTCCCAAATCTCGGAAGGCATTCATAATGTCCGGCCGATGCATTGGTTGACCGTCTTCAACGACAGCGCAGCTAGCCAACCTGTCCGCTCTTTCATTTTCCCGTACACCCGCATGTCCAGGGGCGTAGACAAAGGTGACCCAACGTATTTTTGACCTTTGCAATGACTCTACTCATTGTTGAAAAAATACAAGATAGAATTAGTAAGAAAAAAAAGTAAAGTAAAGCCAAGTGGCGTATAGGGAATATGGTGTTAGTGACCATACATTTTACAGACCTTCAGCACATGATTTTTGGGGTAATGTGGTCGAATTACTTTCCCAGCAAAAATTCCGGTACCCATTAAAGGCACAAGATAGAATGGTCTGGTATAAGGTCAACATCAGCCATGGCACTTGATGATGATAAAGAACATCAGAGCTTCAGAGTCCTCGTATCTTACGAGTTTCTCGTTTTATTGGATGACATTCTCAGCATCATGTGCCACGCCAGTTGGCGTTGACGATCATGTCCTTCAACAATTTTCTATCCACAGTGCATGGTATCAGTTCTGTTTCTCGCTGTTTCCATGCCATGACACCAGTCTATCTAGCAACTTCTCTCTTTGTCGTCCGCGATCTCTCTTACTTTGTATTTTACCAGTTGTAACCAAGTATTCCAACTTTCCACTTCTCATGATGTGCCAGAAAAATGTTGATTGTTTCTTTCTGATGTTTTATATTAATAATCCCTTTTTGTGTAGGCTTTTTTGAGAATGTCCTCGTTGATTTTTTCGCTGCTCATTTAACTTTCAACATTCGTCTGAGAGATCCCGTCTCTGTGTCCTCTAATCGTTTTTTTTTTCATTTGTTTGTCTACTGTCCAAGATTCGCTTCCATAGGTCAGAATTGGCTCAATTCAATATAGCACCGATGAACTTTCTTTCTCACTTCTGTTAACATAGATTTGTTGCATAAGACGTTTTGTTTTTTGTTTTCTGAAATGCTTTCTTGGCCTGAGCTATTCTGCTTTTTATTTCTGTGGTGCATCATCCATCTGATGTTATTGTGCCCAAGTATTTGACGCTCTGATGTTGTTTCAGATTTGTCCCGTTTATTTTTTTATTGCTTGACGGTGATGATTGTTTCTTCGATATGCCCATTATTTCTGTTTTCTTACTATTGGAACTGATACCTCTCTTGTTTTTGTTTTTTTTACTATTATTTGTTAAATTTCTTGTAATTCATTCTCTGTCTCTGTTATTAAGACTGTGCCATCCGCATATCGTAATTTGTTTACGTCGTGACTATGGATTTCAATTCTCTTTTTTTGTCTACAATTGATCTCATAATATTCTCGCTGTAAAGTGAAAACCCGCAACAGAACACAGACTTGAACTTTAGTCAATATAAAAATCAATAAAACGCTGCATATAAGGGTCATGAATTTACCAGGTGTTTACCTTATAAATGTAGCCAGAATTTCATTGTCAGGTTCATGGCACTGTTACTGTTAGACCTCGTACTTTTTTACATTGATTCCATTGCCGTATTATGATGAGTAGAAAGGGGTCTGTGTGATCTAGAGGCAAGCCGGGCAGTCCTGTAGAATGTGTTTGCTGTTAAGTCTGCTAGGGTACAGTAGCATAGACTAGTGGTATCTATCTTGAGTTTGGTGTCCAATTGGGACCTGATTCTATCGTCGCCAATGCGTAGTCGGAGATTGATACATCGGTCACTATTTGATGGTTTGTAATGTCCGCACCACCATGTATTTTTGGGTTGTCTTATTTCCACTTTCCACTAAAATAGGTAAATGAATTTAAATATCTATGTTAATCTGAAATGTCAGATATAGAACATAAGTGAGATGCAGAATAGCTCAGGCAAAATTCGAAAAATGATGAAGATACTGTACAATCCATTTTTGATAATAGAAACAAGAAAAAGAGTTCTAAAATAGTATGTAGAGCCAGTCTTCACATATGGATGTGAATCATGGACAAAAGAACAACAAACAAGAAAATCACCGGAGGCAGTAGAATTGTGGTTTTACAGAAGAATGTTGAGAATACCATGGGCAGTCAAGAAGAGAAATAAAACACTTGTGAAAGAGGCCAAAGCAAAAAGAGAGCTACGTTCAATGTTAGGATGAAACTATCATCAGTTTTTGGCCATGTAATGAGAAGGGAACAGCTGGAATATATCGTAACAACTGGAGAAATTGAGGGACGAAGAGATGGAGGGAAGCAAAATGTAAAGATACCAGACAGATTAAGAGAATGGCAAGAAATGATAGATAACTGTCCAGATCGAGAGTTGTAGAGAGACATAATCACCTACGCCAGCAGGCATGACACACGATGTTGATGTCTCCTGTTAAAACCTTGTTACAAGTGAAGTCTCAAAGAATAATCAGACAGAAGATATATCTCAATGAAGACCTGGCTACCGGAACAAGTTGAATCACATTTTCTGGAGTCAAATATTCTACTTTATTCGCCCTTTTTATTTTCTGATCAACACAATTCTTGATAAGTATCTACTTCAGCATCAACATTAGTTCACCTCACATCTACTCTAGCGTCAACATTAGTTCACCACACATCTATTTTAACATCAACATTAGTTCACCTCACATCTATTTTAACATCAACATTAGTTCACCTCACATCTATTTTAACATCAACATTAGTTCACCTCACATCTATTTTAACATCAACATTAGTTCACCTCACATCTATTTTAACATCAACATTAGTTCACCTCACATCTACTCTAGCGTCAACATTAGTTCACCTCACATCTATTTTAACATCAACATTAGTTCACCTCACATCTATTTTAGCATCAACAGTAGTTCACCTCACATCTATTTTAACATCAACAGTAGTTCACCTCACATCTATTTTAACATCAACATTAGTTCACCTCACATCTATTTTAACATCAACAGTAGTTCACCTCACATCTATTTTAACATCAACAGTAGTTCACCTCACATCTACTCTAGCGTCAACATTAGTTCACCACACATCTACTCTAGCGTCAACATTAGTTCACCTCACATCTATTTTAACATCAACATTAGTTCACCTCACATCTATTTTAACATCAACATTAGTTCACCTCACATCTATTTTAACATCAACATTAGTTCACCTCACATCTATTTTAACATCAACATTAGTTCACCTCACATCTACTCTAGCGTCAACATTAGTTCACCTCACATCTATTTTAACATCAACATTAGTTCACCTCACATCTATTTTAGCATCAACAGTAGTTCACCTCACATCTATTTTAACATCAACAGTAGTTCACCTCACATCTACTCTAGCGTCAACATTAGTTCACCTCACATCTATTTTAACATCAACATTAGTTCACCTCACATCTACTCTAGCATCAATATTAGTTCACCCCACATCTATTTTAGCATCAACAGTAGTTCACCTCACATCTACTCTAGCGTCAACATTAGTTCACCACACATCTATTTTAACATCAACATTAGTTCACCTCACATCTACTCTAGCATCAATATTAGTTCACCCCACATCTATTTTAGCATCAACAGTAGTTCACCTCACATCTACTCTAGCGTCAACATTAGTTCACCACACATCTATTTTAACATCAACATTAGTTCACCACACATCTATTTTAACATCAACATTAGTTCACCTCACATCTACTCTAGCGTCAACATTAGTTCACCTCACATCTACTCTAGCGTCAACATTAGTTCACCACACATCTATTTTAACATCAACATTAGTTCACCTCACATCTACTCTAGCATCAACATTAGTTCACCTCACATCTACTCTAGCGTCAACATTAGTTCACCTCACATCTACTCTAGCGTCAACATTAGTTCACCACACATCTACTCTAGCATCAACATTAGTTCACCACACATCTACTCTAGCATCAACATTAGTTCACCTCACATCTACTCTAGCGTCAACATTAGTTCACCACACATCTACTCTAGCGTCAACATTAGTTCACCTCACATCTACTCTAGCATCAACATTAGTTCACCTCACATCTACTCTAGCGTCAACATTAGTTCACCTCACATCTACTCTAGCGTCAACATTAGTTCACCACACATCTATTTTAACATCAACATTAGTTCACCTCACATCTACTCTAGCATCAACATTAGTTCACCACACATCTATTTTAACATCAACAGTAGTTCACCTCACATCTACTCTAGCATCAACATTAGTTCACCACACATCTATTTTAACATCAACATTAGTTCACCTCACATCTACTCTAGCATCAATATTAGTTCACCCCACATCTATTTTAGCAGCAACATTAATTCACCTCACATCTACTTTAGCATCAACATTAGTTCACCTCACATCTACTTAAGCATCAACATTAGTTCACCTCACATCTACTTCAGCATCAACATTAGTTCACCTCACATCATCTTTAACATCAACAATAGTTCACCTCTTAGCATCAACATTAGTTCACCTCACATCTGCTTTAGCATCAACATTAGTTCACTTCACATCTACTTTAGAATCATCATTAATTTACTTCATTCCTCTCATTTACTTCAACATCATCATTAATTTGCAATTCTTCCACTCTTCTCGACTACTTTGAAATGAACATTATTTTGCTACGCTGTTTTCATCAACTTTAGCACAAACATTAATTTGCCTCCCTCCTCTTACCAACTTTAGCACCAACATTAATTTGCCTCCCTCCTCTTACCAACTTTAGCACCAACATTAATTTGCTTCCCTCATCTCAGTAATTTTAACCACCATCATGGATTTGCTTCCCTCCTCCCAGCAATTTTAAATACCAACATTAATCTGCTTCCCTCCTCTCACCAACTTTAACCACCAACATTAATTTCCCTTCCTCCTCCCACCAACTTTAACCTCCAACATTAATTTCCCCTCCCTCCTCCCGCCAACTTTAACCACCAACATTAATTTCCCTCCCTCCTCCCGCCAACTTTAACCACCAACATTAATTTCCCTCCCTCCTCCCGCCAACTTTAACCACCAACATTAATTTCCCTTCCTCCTCCCACCAACTGTAACCACCAACATTAATTCCCCTTCCTCCTCCCACCAACTTTAACCACCAACATTAATTTCCCTTCCTCCTCCCGCCAACTTTAACCACCAACATTAATTTCCCTCCCTCCTCCCACCAACTTTAACCACCAACACTAATTTGCCTCCCTCCAACTGTAACCACCAACATTAACCGCAACACTCCTACCTCTCCCACTTCTCCAAATGTCCGCCCTCCAATCGCTTGTGTCCCGCTCACCGAGGCTGGTCGATCACTACTCGCCTTCCAGGGCTGGAAATGACAACAAGTTCCCACCCAACATTGTGGACCGTCCAAGACAGATCTCGGCTTTTTTATTGACCAACCGAGGCGACAGGTGAGGGCTTTAACTGAGTTCTGTATTATTTGTTGTTTCTGAGTGCAGCTTTAACTGCTGAATTATCCAGGCTTTTTTGGACTAAAGTTATCAAACTTGACTTGTTAACTATATAACCTCATCACATATTATCAGTTTCAATATGGTTGTTGTTCTTAATTAAAACTTGTCAAATATGTAAACACAAGTAAAAAGCGGAAGTTGCGCAAAATTAATTTTATATTAATGACGAATAATCTTCTGTATAAACCTGATGCTAATATTAATTTAAGTCAAAGAAATCACTGGCCATCTTTAGAATGATTATATCGCTGGGCGGGGCTCTACTTGATATTCACAGTGTATTGCTTTCATTTTATTTTGTGACGTCACCATAGTGAGAGTTACTTTGAAATTTTAAGTTAGCTATTCAACCCGGTGCATCCCATTTCAACGTGTTTGTGTCTCGCTATCTCCAACACCGACATCGTCGTCATAGTTAGAGAGGTTGTGTGACACGCTTGCTGATCTATCTATCTATCTATCTATCTATCTATCTATCTATCTATCTATCTATCTATCTATCTATCTATCTATCTATCTATCTATCTATCTATCTATCTATCTATCTATCTATCTATCTATCTGTCTATCTGTCTGTCTGTCTGTCTGTCTGTCTGTCTGTCTGTCTGTCTGTCTGTCTGTCTGTCCGTCCGTCCGTCCGTCCGTCCGTCCGTCCGTCCGTCCGTCCGTCCGTCCGTCCGTCCGTCCGTCCGTCCGTCCGTCCGTCCGTTCATCTGTCTAATCTATCTAACTGTCTGTCTGCCTTCCTGTCTCTCTGTCTGTCTGTCTGTCTATCCATCTATCCATCCAACCACCCTGTCTGCCTGCCTGTCTGTCAATGTCTGTCTGTCCATCCATCCATCCATCCATCCATCCATCCATCCATCCATCCATCCATCCATCCATCCATCCATCCATCCATCCATCCATCCATCCATCCATCCATCCATGTCTATATATCTATTGTCCCTTCGAGCCTCAGACAACAGACACGAAGGGCAGAAATTCGAGACTTCCCATGTCCGACGATCTTTGCTTTCAAGCGCCAAACTTTGCATAGGACTCGCAGCGCATCTCGTCAATTGCCCCTGTTCTGGACAATCCTCTTCATCTCCAAAGGGAGCTGATACCTAATGCTGTTGCTTCTCGTTTCAGTGTTCTCTGGTGTATTACTGTTAAGAAATTGATGCATAGTACCTCACTTTACAGTAAAACATCTCATCATCATGATGTGCCATACCGGTTGGTGTAGTCGATCCTGTCCTTCCACAATCTTATATTCCCAGTGCATCGTATCAGTTCTGTTGTTTACAGTTTTTCCATGTCATGACAACAAACCATCCAGTATCTTCACTCTTTGTCGTCCGCAATCCCTCTTTCCCTGTATTTTGCCAGCTGTAACCAAGTATTCCAATTTTTTTCTTCTCATGATGTGCCCGAAAAATGTTGATTGTTTCTTTCTGATATTTTTAGGATCTCCCCTTTTGTGTTGTGTTGGCCTCTTTGAGAACTTCCTCATTGGTCTTTTTCGCTGTCCAGGGAACTTTCAACATTCTTCTGAGAAATCCCATCTCTGTGGTCTCTAATCATCAATCAATCAATGTTTAGACTGTCCTATTATATGGCTGTGAAACATGGAGAACAACAAAGTTGACAATCATGAAGATACAGGCTTTCATTAATAGATGTTTACACAGAATAAAAGGATGGAAATGGCAGGACAAAATCACTAAAATAGAATTATGGAAATGTACCAGTCAAACACTAGTGGATAAAGAGATACAGCGAAGACGATGGCGCTGGATAGGTCACACACTGCGGAAGCCAACTGAGAGTATTACACAACAGGCCCTTTTTTGGAATCCCCAGGGGAAAAGACGAAGAGGAAAACCAAGAAATTGTTGGAGAAGGCAGATAGAAGCAGAGATGAAGATGATGGGGAAGACATGGAATGATCTTAGAAGAATGGCAAGAAACAGAACGACTTGGAAAGTGTTTGTTGAAGACCTATACTCCACTGTTAGCTGAAAGTGTTTGTTGAAGACCTATGCTCCAATGGGAGCTGAAAGTGTTTGTTGAAGACCTATGCTCCACTGGGATCTTAAAGTGTTTGTTGAAGACCTATGCTCCACTGGGAGCTGAAAGTGTTTGTTGAAGACCTATGCTCCACTGGGATCTGAAAGTGTTTGTTGAAGACCTATGCTCCACTGGGAGCTGAAAGTGTTTGTTGAAGACCTATGCTCCACTGGGATCTGAAAGTGTTTGTTGAAGACCTATGGTCCACTGGGATCTGAAAGTGTTTGTTGAAGACCTATACTCCACTGGGATCTGAAAGTGTTTGTTGAAGACCTATGCTCCACTGGGAGCTGAAAGTGTTTGTTGAAGTCCTATGATCCAATGGGAGCTGAAAGTGTTTGTTGAAGACCTATGCTCCTCTGGGAGCTGAAAGTGTTTGTTGAAGACCTATGATCCAATGGGAGCTGAAAGTGTTTGTTGAAGACCTATGCTCCACTGGGAGCTGAAAGTGTTTGTTGAAGACCTATGCTCCACTGGGAGCTAAAAGGTAGAAGAAGATACATTAACATTCATTAGAGGCTCCAATCCTTAGAATGCTGTACAGATGGTACTGCAATCTGATGTAGATTGTTTGGAGTCTACGAATTGTTACTTGTGTTTTACTGTTAAGCTGGTAGTTGGCATACTTTTCTCTGGTAGCCCTAGTGTTAGGTATCCCATTTGTTCCAGACGCACCGCTTTGATTCATCATCAAATTGTACTTGTATCTGGCTTATTAAACTTACCACCATAAAGTAAAAAGTAAAGTACCCCCGTCACGTCAAGTGGCGTATAGGGAATATGGTGTTAGTGACTATACATTTTACAGACCTTCAACACATGATTTTTGGGGAAAATAATATATGGTAATGTGGTCGGTATTACGCCCGTGCCGCTTTACTTACCCAGAAAAAAATCCGGTACCCATTTAAGGCTGGGTGAACCCGGAAGCCGTTGGTTGGGATCGAACCCTACCCCTTGTCCTTTATAGTCCAGTTCACTAACCATTGAGCTATCGCGGCTCCCTAAATTTACCACCATCCTTTACCAAATTGATTGCCTCGTCGTATCTAGGAATATTGCAGTGAGATGGCATCCAATGACCCACTCATTGTTTTCTGCATTGTTGGCAAAACTTGCAGAGTGTTGCTCTCCCATGACTATTCAGTGCTTAATTAATTACTGACAGTATCTGTGAAGAATATAGTGTCTTCTAATCTGTGAAGAATATCTATCTATCTATTGATCTTTCGAGCCGTAGCCGGCCCATAGGGCGTAGACTAAGATACTCCCTCTCTTATCTGAATTTTTGTTCTAGCAGTTTTCAATTCTTTTAAAGATATTTTATCAAATCTCGCCATTTGTCTCTGTTCTGTGCGAGCAGCTCTATCTTATTGAGGGAACCGATTCCTGCTGCACTTGCCTCTCTCATCAATGTTTTTCTTAGTGTCTCTCTGGGCCTTCCTCTTTTCCTCTTACCTGTTGTTTTCCACATGAGGACTTGCTTTGCTATTCGGTTATTATCTCTCCTCATCACATGTCCAACATATAACCATCGTCTTTTCTTTATTACTGAAGATATTAGTGGTTGATTGGCAATTTCTCTAATTTCCTCGTTTGTTTTGAATTCGTTCCATTCTATACCAAGTATTTTCCTTAAATATTTATTTTCGAATGTGTTCAACTTTGTTTCTATATCTCTTTTTTTTCCAGCTTTCACACGCATACGTAAGGGTTGATAGTACATTTGATTTGAATAGCCAAAGTTTTATGTTTGTGCTGATTAGTTTTGATTTCCACAACTTTTCAAGGCTTCTGAAAGACATTGCTGCTTTAGCTATTCTGATTCTAATTTCTTTACTTGTATCACCTTCTCGATCAATGTGACTTTCAAGATAGATAAAGTGATTGATCTCTTCCACTGGTTTGTTTTCCATGTATATTTTGTCATCTGTTGGAATTAAGCTTTTCATGACTTTAGTCTTTTCATGATTGATCCCAGTTTTGCTGGCTATTGATGATAGTTTATTTGTGTTTTCCTGCATCGTTTTTATCTGACTGCTGATGAGAACTATGTCATCAGCAAACTCGAGGTCCTACAAATGGTCTCCTTGTATCCATTCGATACCTTTATTACCAGTGCAGCATTTCTTCATTATGAAGTCCATAACAACTCCAAATAACAAAGGCTATAAAATACATCCTTGTTTAACCCCAGTGAAGGATATAGTGCCTTCTAATCTGTGAAAAAATATAGTGTTTTCTAATATGTGAAGAATATAGTGTCTTCTAACATCTGAAGAATATAATGCCCTCTAATCTGTGAAGAATATAGTGTCTTCTAATCTGTGAAGAATATAGTGTCTTCTAATCTGTGAAGAATATAGTGTCTTCTAATCTGTGAAGAATATCTGCTAATCTATGAAGAATATAGTATCTTCTAATCTGTGAAGAATATAGTATCTTCTAATCTGTGAAGAATATAGTGCCTTCTAATCTGTGAAGAATATAGTATCTTCTAATCTGTGAAGAATATAGTGCCTTCTAATCTGTGAAGAATATAGTATCTTCTAATCTGTGTAGAATATCTTCTAATCTGTGAAGAATATAGTATCTTCTAATCTGTGAAGAATATCTTCTAATCTGTGAAGAATATAGTGCCCTCTAATCTGTGAAAAAATATAGTGTTTTCTAATATGTGAAGAATATAGTGTCTTCTAATATGTGAAGATTATAGTGCCTTCTAATCTGTGAAGAATATAGTATCTTCTAATCTGTGAAGAATATAGTATCTTCTAATCTGTGATGAATATAGTGTTTTCTAATATGTGAAGAATATAGTGTTTTCTAATATGTGAAGAATATAGTATCTTCTAATCTGTGAAGAATATAGTATCTTCTAATCTGTGAAGAATATAGTATCTTCTAATCTGTGAAGAATATAGTATCTTCTAATCTGTGAAGAATATAATATCTTCTAATCTGTGAAGAATATAGTATCTTCTAATCTGTGAAGAATATAGTTTCTTCTAATCTGTGAAGAATATAGTATCTTCTAATCTGTGAAGAATATAGTTTCTTCTAATATGTGAAGAATATAGTGTCTTCTAATCTGTGAAGAATATAGTATCTTCTAATCTGTGAAGAATATAGTATCTTCCAATATGTGAAGAATATAGTATCTTCTAATCTGTGAAGAATATAGTGTCTTCTAATCTGTGAAGAATATAGTATCTTCTAATCTGTGAAGAATATAGTATCTTCTAATATGTGAAGAATATAGTGTCTTCTAATCTGTGAAGAATATAGTGTCTTCTAATCTGTGAAGAATATAGTATCTTCTAATCTGTGAAGAATATAGTGTCTTCTAATCTGTGAAGAATATAGTGTCTTCTAATCTGTGAAGAATATAGTGTGTGTCTTCTAATATGTGAAAAATATAGTGTCTTCTAATATGTGAAGAATATAGTGTGTGTCTTCTAATATGTGAAAAATATAGTGTGTCTTCTAATATGTGAAGAATATAGTGCGTGTGTTCTAATATGTGAAGATTATAGTGCTTTCTAATGTGTCAAAAAATGTTGTGTTTTCTAATATGTGAAGAATATAGTGTCTTTTAATCTGTGAAGAATATGCTGTCATCTAAACTGTGAAGATTATAGTGCTTTCTAATCTGTGAAAAAATGTCGTGTTTTCTAATATGTGAAGAATATAATGTCTTCTAATCTTCACTGCAGTTTTCAGGGCTTCAAACTCTACCATAAAGTTACTTGAGTACTTTCCTGTAGAGCACTACCGACATCAAGTATAACAACAACCAGAATGAAGAACAACAAGAGAACATGAACGCACAATTCTGCTATAAAACCCCTTCTTCACGTATCCATACACAGATAGATCCTTTATAATTCCTTTAAAAATAGAACACAAGAAGGTCTCTTTTACTGGAGCCTCGGTGGTTGAATGGTTAGTGTGCTCACTTTCAGATCGGAAGGGTTTGGGTTCCATCCCTAAAAGTGGTGGATTTATTTTTTCAGACCGACAAGGCTCCTATGTTTACCCAGCCTCTTAAAATGGGTACGAGAGATGTTTCTGGGAGGTAATGACGGCCTGGCGTGGTACGGACCATATCACCCAAAAAATGTGTCGTGATCATAGAAAAATATGGCAACTAGCACCATGTTCCCCAAACAAATACAAAACGTGTAGGAACCTTTACTTGTTTTTTTTATTCAACTTATGAACACTCACATGAATAACACAGCGTCTTCCTGACAACAAGGGACACGACTAACGACATTCATAGACTCACACATTACTCCATCCTACAGCACGCGACAGTACAAGCAGCTGATAAAAATAAGGAGAAATCTTATGTATTCTAAACATAGGAATGGGATATATAGTTGTAGTGACTCTAAATCCCTGGTATCACTGCAAATTAATGAAAATCCATAATTGGTCAACCGCCCGTGACAGTGGAATCATCCGAATTAACATCTCATCGAATATCCAGACAAATACTGGCAGCTGCAGTCCCCATCATAGCAAAAACAGCACACGTCAAACGACATAAGACATATCAGCACCGAAGGTGAACGCAGCTGTACTGTCCTTGGTCATACGATTTCATCATTCATTGTAAGCAATTTGTAAGTAGTTGCCCCACAGTGTGTTGTCCTATCTTTAGGTTAGTAAGTAGCTGCTTCACAGTTTATTGTCCTATCTTTAGGTTAGTAAGTAGCTGCTTCACAGTTTATTGTCCTATCTTTAGGTTAGTAAGTAGCTGCTTCACAGTTTATTGTCCTATCTTTAGGTTAGTAAGTAGCTGCTTCACAGTTTATTGTCCTATCTTTAGGTTAGTAAGTAGCTGCTTCACAGTTTATTGTCCTATCTTTAGGTTAGTAAGTAGCTGCTTCACAGTTTATTGTCCTATCTTTAGGTTAGTAAGTAGCTGCTTCACAGTTTATTGTCCTATCTTTACGTTAGTAAGTAGCTGCTCCATCGAGTGTTATCCTATCTTTATGTTAGTAAGTAGCTGCTTCACAGTTTATTGTCCTATCTTTACGTTAGTAAGTAGCTGCTTCACAGTTTATTGTCCTATCTTTACGTTAGTAAGTAGCTGCTCCACCGAGTGTTATCCTATCTTTAGGTTAATAAGTAGCTGCTTCACAGTTTATTGTCCTATCTTTAGGTTAATAAGTAGCTGCTTCACAGTTTATTGTCCTATCTTTACGTTAGTAAGTATCTGCTTAACAGTTTATTGTCCTATCTTTACGTTAGTAAGTAGCTGCTCCACCGTGTGTTGTCCTATCTTTAGGTTAGTAAGTAGCTGCTCCACCGTGTGTTGTCCTATCTTTAGGTTAGTAAGTAGCTGCTCCACCGTGTGTTGTCCTATCTTTAGGTTAGTAAGTAGCTGCTCCACCGTGTTTTGTCCTATCTTTAGTTTAGTAAGTAGCTGCTTCACAGTTCATTGTCCTATCTTTAGGTTAGTAAGTAGCTGCTCCACCGTGTGTTGTCCTATCTTCAAGTTAGTAAGTAGCTGCTCCACCGTGTGTTGTCCTATCTTTAGGTTAGTAAGTAGCTGCTCCACCGTGTGTTGTCCTATCTTTAGTTTAGTAAGTAGCTGCTCCACCGTGTGTAATCATATCTTTAGGTTAGTAAGTAGCTGCTTTACATTGTGTTGTCCTATCTTCAAGTTAGTAAGTAGCTGCTTCTCCATTAGCAATTGTTTAATTTATTTAATTTGTTTTTCTTTCTTTCTTTTTTCCCTCCTTTGTTTTATAAAGTTCCCTGTTAAAATATATTCCATCTCGCTTTCTTTTCCAGGTATTGTCTCTCACTATTTAAATCATTATTTGTTTTTGTTTAACATCTCATTATTTTTCCTTGAGATGCTTTAATTTCCACGCCCCGTTATGTTGAAGCTTGTCGTAAACCTCCATACAGCGCACCTACGTCCAATTAACGTCCATTTTAGGGTGACCACTGAAAATATGTAGCAGTCGAGCAAACTAAGAACAAGATTAAGAACAACAAGAAGATACAAGAACATGATGAGGAAAAGAAAGATCAAGAATACAGGAAGAAGAATAACACTGACAAGAAGAGCAAAAACAGGAAGTTCAAGATCAAGAAGAACAAGAACAAGAACACGGATAAAAAGAACTATATCAAGAACAAGAACATGGATAAAAAGAACTATATCAAGAACAAGAACTCGGAATAAAAGAACCATATCAAGAACAAGAACACGGATAAATAGAACTATATCAAGAACAAGAACATGGATAAAAAGAACTATATCAAGAACAAGAACTCGGAATAAAAGAACCATATCAAGAACAAGAACACAGATAAAAAGAACTATATCAAGAACACGGATGAAAAGAACTATCAAGAAGAAAAAACATGGGTAAAAATAAAAACAATATCAAGAAGAACAAGTGTTTTTGCTAAGAACACGAACAATTACAAGAAGAAAATTAATTTGACGAGCCATCTAATCCGTACATCTCTAGAGTCTTACAATATATCGACATTGTTGCTACAGGAAAGCTATTTTCTAGAGGTGCGCATCGTGTGTGTCGACAGCACTTAGTGCCGACATTTTGACGTGCCATCTAATCCATACAGCGCTAAAGTCTTACAATATATCGACATTGTTGCTACAGGAAAGCTATTTTCTAGAGGTGCGCATCGTGTGTGTCGACAGCACTTAGTGCCGACATTTTGACGTGCCATCTAATCCATACAGCGCTAAAGTCTTACAATATATCGACATTGTTGCTACAGGAAAGCTATTTTCTAGAGGTGCGCATCGTGTGTGTCGACAGCACTTAGTGCCGACATTTTGACGTGCCATCTAATCCATACAGCGCTAAAGTCTTACAATATATCGACATTGTTGCTACAGGAAAGCTATTTTCTAGAGGTGCGCATCGTGTGTGTCGACAGCACTTAGTGCCGACATTTTGACGTGCCATCTAATCCATACAGCGCTAAAGTCTTACAATATATCGACATTGTTGCTACAGGAAAGCTATTTTCTAGAGGTGCGCATCGTGTGTGTCGACAGCACTTAGTGCCGACATTTTAACTCTTGGCGTTTTGGGTCAGCGAATAGTCTTCTCCAACCCGCGTGCTGGCTCCGGAACTAGACTGCCGATATTGAACCAAACGAGTACAATGAACTATCCGGTCTAAATATTTGCTGCCACGTATTCGGATGTCCTCACAAGTTTTCGTTGTATGCTCAAAAGCAAGAGAAATAGACTGCTGCTTGCTTGCATTCGCCCGATGACTAAAGTATTCTAGAGTATTCGTAGACTGTAGAATTCCTCTTCATCATCCGTACTTAAAAGAACGTTAAGTGGACGTGTCTGCGTTGTGTTGTGGTTTGCAGTATAACTGTTATATTTGCACCTTTCGGCCCAACACATCCGACATCAGCACAACATTTTTGAGTACCGGTTGTCTTCCCTCTTCGTTCTCTGCTCGCTTAGCCAGACTAGACAGGTTACGCTGTTGCTGGAGGCACCACGGAGAGGTGGAGCAGGGTCTGGAGGGTTTTAGTTCACCAATCCTGGCGCAAGCCATCAGCTGTGGGTCGCTGACAACTTCCAGCTCTGGTGCTAGGAGGCGCGTCAGAAATAGACTCAAGATGCAACAAAGCTTTGTCGGATCATTGGACAACTGTCACCACTATTGTCCAACAAAGAAATAACTCTAGAGGCAAAATGGGCATTCTACAATACAATCTTCATCCCAACGTTGTGCTACCAATGCCAGACCTGGACCCTAGATGCAAGAACAATAAGAAAAATAACCTCTACAGAGATTAAATGTGTTAGACGAATGACAGGAAACAGTCTGAGAGATAAGATCAGA
Organism: Megaustenia siamemsis; assembly: GCA_032433765.1. Classification (NCBI taxonomy): domain Eukaryota; kingdom Metazoa; phylum Mollusca; class Gastropoda; order Stylommatophora; family Ariophantidae; genus Megaustenia; species Megaustenia siamemsis. The sequence goes on from JAVIAB010000091.1 coordinate 54,500,603, forward strand.
AATGAAGAACTGAGAAAAAAAGCTAGGAATAGCCCCCGCCATAGAATATACAAAGAATCAACAGATAAAATGGTTTGCCCACATGATAAGACAGAAAGCTCAAAACAAAACACAACACAACGAGCCTTCAGTAAACATTGCGAGAACATCAAATCCAAGGGTCAACCTCGAAAAAGACGGATTGATGGAATATTAGAAGCAGTAGTAAACATAAGATCAGCAGAGACAAACAGAAGAGCAAAAGACCCCAAATTATATCTCCCCTCGACGCTGAAAAGCAAATGAGGAAGAAAAGAAGAAGATGTAAACGATATCATCATCATCGAGTGCCGTCTCCGCAACGAATGTTGGCTACCATGTAGAGCCATTCTGCTCTCTCTTTTGCTTTGATAGTGCAAGTTATCATAGGCTGATTTGTCCATCTTTTGATGTTACTCGTCCATGTTAGTCTTGGTCTGCCTCTGCCTCTTTTACCTTGTATTTTCCCCTCCATGATTACTTTTAGTAGACTATTGTGTCTTTTAACATGGCCCAAAAATCGCATTTGTTTTGTTTGAATTGTGCTCACTAGTTCACTTTTCATTTTTAGTTCTTTTAAGACTTCATCATTTGTTTTCTTTTCCTTCCATCCAATTCCACCTATTCTTCTATATATCCACATTTCAAAGGCTTCAATTCTCTGTTCTGTTTTCTTGTAAATTGTCCATGTTTCTACACCATATAGGAATATTGAGAAGAAACGATATCACAGAGTAATAAAGTGAACTTTTTACAATGAAACAGGTGTAAGTAAGAAGATGGATAAGTATACTCTGCATAAGATTATGATCAATAATATATCATTTGGTGCATTTCTTTGAACTTGCTCTAAATTACTATATATTCAATTATAAATAGTGTAATTCAAGTTGGAATATTCAAATTAGTTACAATAATTCTAAATTAAGTTGAAATATTGTAATACTTTAAATATCCCATAATTTGTAACAATTTCCAGTGAATATTAGTTCCTAGAATGTGGGGAATATAGCAACTGCAAACGTCTTCACTTAAATGTTATATTTTAAAAAAGTAAAGTACCCTTGTCACGCCAAGTGGCGACGTATAAGGAATATGGTGTTAGTGACCATAAATTTTACAGACCTTCGGCACATGATTTTCGGGGTAATGTGGTCGGTATTACGCCCGCGCCGCTTTACTTTCCCAGAAAAATCCGGTACCCATCTAAGGCTGGGTGAACCCGGAACCGTCGGTTGGGATCGAACCCTACCCCTTACCCTTTGTAGTCCAGTTCACTAACCACTGAGCTATCATGTCTTCGCGTAAATGTTATATAACTAGAGTGTAAATGTAAATTTGGCTGAATGAAGCGATACATCTGTAAAAATCATATAATTGTAACTAATACGTGGAAAATAGAAGACCTGCAAGAACACTTAGATAGAATCGACATCTTCTTCTTTTTCTTCCTCTTTCCTTCCTCACTTGCCGTTCAGCGTCGAGAGCAGATATAATTTGCGGTCTTTTGCTCTTCTGTTCGCCTCTGCTGCTGTTATGTTTCATAGTGCTTCTAATATTCCATCAATCCATCGTTCTCGTGGTCGACCATTGGGTCTGTTGTTCTCACAACGTTTGTTGAAGGCTCGTTGTGTTGTGTTTTGATCTTTCTGCTTTGTCACGTGGCCAAACCATTTTATCTGTTGTTTCCTTATATATTCTATGGCAGGGGCTATTCCTAGCTTTTTTCTCAGTTCTTCATTTCTGATCTTATCTCTCAGGCTGTTTCCTGTCATTCGTCTAACACATTTAATCTCAGTAGAGGTTATTTTTCTTATTGTTCTTGCATCTAGGATCCAGGTCTGGCATTGGTAGCACAACATTGAGATGAAGATTGTATTGTATAGTGCTCGTTTTGCCTCTAGAGTTATTTCCTTATTGGACAATAGTGGTGATAACTGTCCAATGATTTGACAAGCTTTGTTGCCTCTTGATTCTATCTCTGCCGTTTGAGAATTATCGTTTGTCATTAGACTTCCTAGGTATTTGGATTCCTCTACTTGTTTTAGTTGCCTGCCTTCTATAGTTATGTTGATGTTCTGTTTATTGAATCAACATCACAAGCACAAAAGACACCATGAAAATCAACATCAACAAAACAGAAGCCATGAATTTCGCAATAGAGAAACAGAGAATCAACATAACCATAAATGGTAGACAACTAAAAGAAGTAGAGAAATTTAAATGCATAGAAAGTCCAGTGAGAAACAACAATTCACAAACAGCAGAAATCAAAATGCAACAAAGCTTGTCAAATCACTGGACAGTTATCATCACTATTGTCCAACAAGGAAATAACTCTAGAGACAAAACGGACACTACTATACAATCTCCATCCCATCGTTGTGCTACTAATGTCAGTCCTGAACTATAGATGAAAGAACAATAAGAAAAATAAACACCGCCGAGATGAAATGTGTTAGACGAATGGCAGGAAACAGCCTGAGAGATAAGATCAGAAATGAAGAACTGATAAAAAAAAACAAATATAGGAATAACCTTCGCTATAGAATATATAAAGAAATAGATAAAGTGGTTTGGCCACATGATAAAGCAGAACGATCAAAATAAAACACAACGAGCCTTCAATAACCGTTGCGAGAACACCAGACACAAAGGTCGATCACCAAAAAGACGGATTAACGGAATGTTAGAAACACTAGGAAACAGTAGTTGAGGCGAACAGAAGAGCAAAATACCCCCAACTTATATTTCCCCTCAACGGTGAAAGGCAAATGAGGAAGAAACAATTAGAAAAATATGATGTAACTGTAAAGTTTATGTGAAATTAAATTCATTACACAAGCTTATCTGTCTCTCTCTCTCTCTCTCTGTGCTTGCAGGAAAATCTGTCGGCATTGCAAATGTCCGCCTGAAGTGCACGACATGTCACTAGAAGGTAACGGAAGTGGAACTGGTGGGCCAAGAAGTGCGGGAAGAGCGGCGCGTGACCCCAAGCGTAACTCCACTTCTGATGACGACAGCGGTTGTCCACTTGAGGAATTTGCTTGGGCACCCCCTGGTCTACCATCTGAACAGGTAAGTCTATTTATTGTTACCTGGAACAGGACCAAATGGAAGAAGGGTGAACTCTCATCGGTATTGTGTACAGATGGTTTCTGGTTGTACGATTGTACGATGGTTTCTGGTTGTACGATTGTACGATGGTTTCTGGTTGTACGATTGTACGATGGTTTCTGGTTGTACGATTGTACGATGGTTTCTGGTTGTACGATTGTACGATGGTTTCTGGTTGTACGATTGTACGATGGTTTCTGGTTGTGCGATTGTACGATGGTTTCTGGTTGTACGATTGTACGATGGTTTCTGGTTGTACGATTGAACGATGGTTTCTGGTTGTACGATTGTACGATGGTTTCTGGTTGTACGATTGTACGACGGTTTCTGGTTGTACGATTGTACGATGGTTTCTGGTTGTACAGGCAAAGGAAAGCTATTCATTCTCTACAAAGAAGAACATAAACATGGTCTAAAGTTGGTTGTAAAGGTAAAAGTGGTGGTGGTAAAGGCGAAATTGATGCTGGTATAGGTAAAAGTGGTAGTGGTAAAGGTGAAAGTGGTGATGGTGGTAAAGGCGAAAGTGTTGCTGGTATAGGTAAAAGTGCTAGTGGTAAACTTGAAAGTGGTGGTGGTGGTAAAGATAAAAGTGGTGGTTGTAAAGGTGAAAGTGGTGGTGGTAAAGGTAAAAGTGGTGGTGGTAAAGGTAAAAGTGGTGGTTGTAAAGGTGAAAGTGGTGGTGGTAAAGGTAAAAGTGGTGGTGGTAAAGGTAAAAGTGGTGGTTGTAAAGGTGAAAGTGGTGGTGGTAAAGGTAAAAGTGGTGGTTGTAAAGGTGAAAGTGGTGGTGGTAAATGTAAAAGTGGTGGTGGTAAAGGTGAAAATAATGGTGGTATATATAAAGTGGTAGTGGTAAAGGTTAAAGTGATGGTGGTATAGGTAAAAGTGGTGGTGGTAAATGTAAAAATGGTAGTGGTAAAGGTAAAAGTGATGGTGGTATAGGTAAAAGTGGTAGTGGTAAAGGTGAAAGTGGTGATGGTGGTAAAGGCGAAAGTGTTGCTGGTATAGGTAAAAGTGCTAGTGGTAAACTTGAAAGTGGTGGTGGTGGTGAAGATAAAAGTGGTGGTTGTAAAGGTGAAAATGGTGGTGGTAAAGGTAAAAGTGGTGGTTGTAAAGGTGAAAGTAGTGGTTGTAAAGGTGAAAGTGGTGGTGGTAAAAGTAAAAGTGGCGGTTGTAAAGGTGAAAGTTGTGGTGGTAAAGGTAAAAGTGGTGGTGGTAAAGGTGAAAGTGGTGGTTGTAAAGGTGAAAGTGGTGGTTGTAAAAGTAAAAGTGGTGGTGGTAAAGGTAAAAGTGGTGGTTGTAAAGGTGAAAGTGGTGGTTGTAAAGGTAAAAGTGGTGGTGGTAAATGTGAAAGTGATTGTGGTAAATGTAAAAGTGGTGGTGGTAAAGGTGAAAGTGGTGGTGGTAAATGTAAAAGTGGTGGTGGTAAATGTGAAAGTGGTGGTGGTAAATGTAAAAGTGGTGGTGGTAAATGTGAAAGTGATGGTGGTAAATGTGAAAGTGATGGTGGTAAATGTAAAAGCGTTGTTTGTAAAGGTGAAAGTGGTGGTGATAAAGGTAAAAGTGGTGGTGGTAAATGTGAAAGTAATGGTTGTAAGTGTAAAAGCGTTGTTTCTAAAAGTGAATGTGGTGGTCGTAAAGATGATAGTGGTGGTAGTATGGATGAAAGTAGTAGTACTGGTGAAAGTGATGGTTATAAATATGGTAATGGTGGGGGTAAAGATAATAGTGGTGGTGGTAAAAGTGAAAGTGATTGTGGTAAAGATGAAAGTGGTGCTGGTAAAGATGAAAGTGATGGTTCTAAAGGTGAAAGTGGTGGTGATAAAGGTGAAAGTGGTGGTGGTAAACATGAAAGTGATGGTGGTAAAGGTTAAAGTGGTTGTGGTAAAGATGAAAGTGGTGGTGTTATTTTTTTAAAGTGATTGTGGTAAAGGTGAAAGTGATGGTTCTAAAGGTGAAAGTGGTGGTTGTAAAGGTGAAAGTTATTGTGGCAAATTTGAAAGTGATTGTGGTAAAGGTGAAAGTGATGGTTCTAAAGGTGAAAGTGGTGGCTGTAAAGGTGAAAGTGGTGGTGGTATAGGTGAAAGTGGTGGTGATAAAGGTGAAAGTGGTGGTGGTAAAAGTGAAAGTGATTGTGGTAAAGATGAAAGTGGTGGTGGTAAAGGTGAAAGTGGTGGTGGTAAGGGTGAAATTGGTGGTGGTAAATGTGAAAGTGATTGTGGTAAAGATGAAAGTGGTGGTGGTAACAGTGAAAGTGATTGCGGTAAAGATGAAAGTGGTGGTGGTAAAAGTGAAAGTGATTGTGGTAAAGATGAAAGTGGTGGTGGTAAAGGTGAAAATCGTGGTAGTAAAGGTGAAAGTGGTGGTAGTAAAGGTGAAAGTGGAGGTGGTAAATGTGAAAGTGGTGGTGGTAAAGGTGAAAGTGGAGGTGGAAATGTGAAAGTGGTGGTTGATGATGATGATGATGATGGTGGTGGTGGTGGCGATGTTGATGATTATGATGAGGATGGTGGTGATGGTGATGATGATGATGATGATGATGGTGGTGATGATGATGATGATGGTGGTGATGATGATGATGATGGTGATGATGATGATGATGATGAAAGCTGGTAGGCGTGAACATTTGGGAAACGCTTGCCAAGAAAAGATTCATCTGCAAGGAGGATATCCAAACTGGCTTGAGAAATGGTAAAACCAAACTGTGACTGATCGCTAGCTTTAGGCGTGCAATGAGAAAACAGCAACAGCCCTGTACAAAGCTTTAATAAACCCCCTTTATTAGATTGACTCAGTGCCACACCAACAAATCAGAGATATTCAAACTATGAGAAGCGGACTGGTTTGAGTTTTTTTTCATGTTCTCAGCGGTCTCTTAAATTACTACAAAATTAAGTATCTGCAAAATAGAACGGAAACGTTTTCTTTAGGCAGTTAAATGAACTGTGGTCCATTCATTCCAGCATATTGGTATAAACACCAATCACAGCTCTTTGCTCCTGATATTTTAGTAGTCTTGTTCTGAATTGTTTTTTTTTATAAACAATATATGTATATGTATGTATATGTATGTATATATACATATATATATATATATATATATATATATATATATATATATATATATATATATATCATCATCATGTACCATGCCTGCTGGCGTAGGTGATCATGTCTCTCCACAATTTTCGATCTCGGCAGCTATTTATCATTTCTGGTGTTGACGTTCTGCCAAGCCATTCTCTTAAGTTGTCTGGTATCTTTTCTTTCTGCTTCTCTCTATCTCTTCGTCCTTCAATTTTTCCAGTTGTTACAATATATTTCAGTTGTTCTCTTCTCATTACATGGCTAAAAAATGATGATTGGTTTTTCATAATTTTGGAAATTACCTCTCTTTTTACTTTGGCTTCTTTTAGAACGTTTTCATTACTTTTTTTTCACTATCCATAAAACCACATTTCTACAGACTCCTGTGATTTTCTTGTCTTTTGTCCTATTGTCCATGATTCACATCCATGTGTTAAAACTGGCTCTACATAAAATTTAAGAACTATGTTTCTTGTTTATATTGTCAAAAATGGATTGCATAGTATCTTCCTCATTTTTTGGAAAGCTGCTTTTTGCCTGAGCCATTCTGCATCTCATCTCTGCTGTACATCTACCATCTCAAATTAACATTGTTCCCGGATATTTAAATGTATTTACTTTTTTAAATATTGTTCCACTTGTCTTTATTGTGCATTGCGGTGGTGTCTTTTTCTTTATTGCTACCATTACTTCTGTCTTTTTGCTATTAAGGCTGAGTCCTTTATTTTTGTTTTCCTTCGATATAATGTCCAACATTTCTTGTAACTCATTTTCACTCTTAGAGATTAAGACTGTATCATCAGCATACTTTAGATTATTTATATATGACCTCCGAATGCTATATATAGATATATATTGACTTGTGATATTTAATCTTTAGCAATAAAGGTTGTATCATTTATTATCTTCTAATCAGTTTATAATATACCAATGAAGAACCGTACAGAGAGGTTCATCATCATCATATGCCATACCGGTTGGCGTAGGCGAGCATGTCCTTCCACAATCTTCTATCTACAGTGAATCGTATCAGTTCTGTTGTTGACTGTTTTCCATGCCATGACACCAAGCTATCAAGTATTTTCTCTTTTTGTCGACCGCGATCTCTCTTTCCTTGTAATTTGCCTGTTGTAATCAAGTATTCCAACTTTCCTCTTGCCCGATCAATGGTGATTGTTTCTTTCTGATGTTTTTTTAGAGCTTCAGTTTTGTGTTGGCCTCTTTGAGAATTTCCTAATTGGTATTTTTAGCTGTCCAGGGACTTTTCAACATTCCTCTGAGAAATCCCATCTTTGTTGCCTCTAATCGTCCTTTTAATTGTTTATCTACTGTCCATGATTCGCTTCCATAGGTCAGAATTGGTTCTATATAGTACCGATGAACTCTCTTTCTCACTTCTATTGACATAGATTTGTTGCATAAGATATTTTTCATTTTCTGAAATGCTATTTTGGCCTGAGCTATTCTGCTTTTTATTTCTGTGGTGCATCTCCCATCTGATGTTATTATTGTGCCCAAGTATTTGACACGTTGCACTTGTTTCAGATTTATCCTGTTTATTTTCATGCTGCATGATGGTGATGATGTTCTCTTTGATATGACCATTACTTCTGATTGACATGTACAGAGGTTATAATTCAGAAATGAACAAAAAAGAAAAGACAACTCAAGTACAAACAGTTGCATGCATGGCGGTGCTTCCGGCTGTTTCAAGGTCTCTTCAAACTACAGCTCGTAACCATCGTCGTCCTGTTTTCGTTATGTTCATTTCCTTTTGCTGATACCGCTTGAGTAGTTCTTGGTTCCTCATGTCCTTTTGCTGATACCGCTTGAGTAGTTCTTGGTTCCTCATGTCCTTTTGCTGATACCACTTGAGTAGTTCTTGGTTCCTCATGTCCTTTTGCTGATACCACTTGAGTAGTTCTTGGTTCCTCATGTCCTTTTGCTGATACCACTTGAGTAGTTCTTGGTTCCTCATGTCCTTTTGCTGATACCGTTTGAGTAGTTCTTGGTTCCTCATTTCCTTTTGCTGATACCACTTGAGTAGTTCTTGGTTCCTCACTTCCTTTTGCTGATACCACTTGAGTAGTTCTTGGTTCCTCATTTCCTTTTGCTGATACCACTTGAGTAGTTCTTGGTTCCTTATTTCCTTTTGCTGATACCATTTGACTAGTTCTTGGTTCCTTATTTCCTTTTGCTGATACCACTTGAGTAGTTCTTGGTTCCTCATTTCCTTTTGCTGATACCATTTGACTAGTTCTGGGTTCCTTATTTCCTTTTGCTGATACCACCTGAGTAGTTCTTGGTTCCTCATTTCCTGTTGCTGATACCGCTTGAGTAGTTCTTGGTTCCTCATTTCCTTTTGCTGATACCGCTTGAGTAGTTCTTGGTTCCTCATGTCCTTTTGCTGATACCGTTTGAGTAGTTCTTGGTTCCTCATTTCCTTTTGCTGATACCACTTGAGTAGTTCTTGGTTCCTCATTTCCTTTTGCTGATACCACTTGAGTAGTTCTTGGTTCCTCATTTCCTTTTGCTGATACCACTTGAGTAGTTCTTGGTTCCTCATTTCCTTTTGCTGATACCGTTTGAGTAGTTCTTGGTTCCTCATTTCCTTTTGCTGATACCACTTGAGTAGTTCTTGGTTCCTCACTTCCTTTTGCTGATACCACTTGAGTAGTTCTTGGTTCCTCATTTCCTTTTGCTGATACCACTTGAGTAGTTCTTGGTTCCTCATTTCCTTTTGCTGATACCATTTGACTAGTTCTTGGTTCCTTATTTCCTTTTGCTGATACCACTTGAGTAGTTCTTGGTTCCTCATTTCCTTTTGCTGATACCATTTGACTAGTTCTTGGTTCCTTATTTCCTTTTGCTGATACCACTTGAGTAGTTCTTGGTTCCTCATTTCCTGTTGCTGATACCGCTTGAGTAGTTCTTGGTTCCTCATTTCCTTTTGCTGATACCGTTTGAGTAGTTCTTGGTTCCTCATTTCCTTTTGCTGATACCACTTGGCTAGTTCTTGGTTCCTCATTTCCTTTTGCTGATACCACTTGAGTAGTTCTTGGTTCCTCATTTCCTTTTGCTGATACCACTTGAGTAGTTCTTGGTTCCTTATTTCCTTTTGCTGATACCACTTGACTAGTTCTTGGTTCCTCATTTCCTTTTGCTGATACCACTTGACTAGTTCTTGGTTCCTCATTTCCTTTTGCTGATACCACTTGAGTAGTTCTTGGTTCCTCATTTCCTTTTGCTGATACCGCTTGAGTAGTTCTTCATTTCCTATTGCTGATACCACTTGAGTAGTTCTTCATTTCCTTTTGCTGATACCACTTGATTAGTTCATGGTTCCTTATTTCCTTTTGCGGATACCACTTGAGTAGTTCTTGGTTCCTCATTTCTTTTTGCTGAAAACTCTTAAGTAGTTCTTGGATCTCCACTTTCTTTGCCAACAAGTGATTTTTTATGACAGTTCTCAGGCAAGATTACATTAAATGATAACCTTCCTGTGTGCGTCCTTGCATGTTGTTGTTCTCCAGCAAGAAAGAAAAGAAAAGTAAAGAAAATAAAAAAAGAAAAGAAAAGAAAGAAAAGAAAAGAAAAGAAAAGAAAAGAAAAGAAAAGAAAAGAAAAGAAAAGAAAAGAAAAAGCATACCACGTGATAGCGTAAAGAAATATTGTGTTGGCCCATATTGTTGTATAGACCTTCAGCACATTACTTCTGGCGGGGAGGGAGGGGGAGAGAGGGAGGAGGAGAGAGAGGCGGTAGGGATAATGAAACTAGACGAAGCTGCATCAACCGTTTCCTATCCCACAACATCAGAGAGCAAGAGGGAGATCAAGGAAAGGAAGAGATGGATATGCAGAATAAAAGACATGCAAGAGCTTAAACATTTATATCTTAACAGCGTAAAAGTACGCTCAAGAACGACACTACATCTAATGGGGATGCGACCAAAAGAACAAGCAATACAACATTTATAGACACCAGATTATAGTCAACATTCTTCCTTTCTCCCGGAACTCCTCAAGGCAACAGCATACTGCTCAAAGCCGAAAATAGATGTGATATTATGAGTGGTATTACGCCACTGTGGATTTTTTTCTGGTAAAGTAAAGCAGCATGGGCGTAATACCGACCATATTACCCCAAAAATCATGTGCTGAAGGTCTGTAAAATATAGGGTCACTAACACCATATTTCCCTATACGCCACTTGGCGTGACGGGAGTACTTTACTTTTTTTTTAAATTATGCCACTGTCGTTTTTCTCACCCCCAAAAAATCATGTACCCATTTCAGGTTTATTGAACCTCGAAGCCGTTCATCAAAATCGAACCCGTATTCATATCCTTAGTTGTCCAGTTCACTAACCACTGAACTACCGCAGGTCTCGTATTCTGCAGGAAGCAAATCCATGAAAACACACATAAACTGCCTCACTTTTCTACATTCCTTGTTTGGTTTTTTGTGTAAAAATTCTTGTAAGATTCGCAAGCAGTTTTCACACGAATAAATCTGTGCTGCCATTTTTTTTCTTCAAAATTTCGCTGCTCATAAAATATTCAACGTGGGCAGTATGTGTGCAAAAATTGCAATTAAAATATGAAGCGTAAACAAAGTGAATATGAGTGAGTGATTGCCTCCTGCTGCCCTAAATAATTATTATGCTTGTATATCAGGAGTGTGTTGTTTTGTGTTGTTGTTTGTTGTTCCAGTTGAAGGTCTTCTTGCCGAAAAGTCGTTCTACTTTTGTTTTGTTTTTCACCAACGTAAAGCTGTTACCATACCACTTTTTTCCTTTTTTTTTTAAATTGTCGTTGTTGTCATCAGCTTTACAGCATCTCCGCATTTCTATGGATCTGGATGCCTTGAACCCTATTATCAGGAGTGCCTTGGTGGCTGAGTAGTTAGTGTGCTCACTTCCTGGTGGCTGAGTGGTTAGTGTGCTCACTTCCTGGTGGCTGAGTGGTTAGTGTGCTCACTTCCTGGCGGCTGAGTGGTTAGTGTGCTCACTTCCTGGTGGCTGAGTGGTTAGTGTGCTCACTTCCTGGTGGCTGAGTGGTTAGTGTGCTCACTTCCTGGTGGCTGAGTGGTTAGTGTGCTCACTTCCTGGTGGCTGAGTAGTTAGTGTGCTCACTTCCTGGTGGCTGAGTAGTTAGTGTGCTCACTTCCTGGTGGCTGAGTGGTTAGTTAGTGTGCTCACTTCCTGGTGGCTGAGTGGTTAGTGTGCTCACTTCCTGGTGGCTGAGTGGTTAGTGTGCTCACTTCCTGGTGGCTGAGTGGTTAGTGTGCTCACTTCCTGGTGGCTGAGTGGTTAGTGTGCTCACTTCCTGGTGGCTGAGTGGTTAGTGTGCTCACTTCCTGGTGGCTGAGTGGTTAGTTAGTGTGCTCACTTCCTGGTGGCTGAGTGGTTAGTGTGCTCACTTCCTGGTGGCTGAGTGGTTAGTTAGTGTGCTCACTTCCTGGTGGCTGAGTGGTTAGTGTGCTCACTTCCTGGTGGCTGAGTGGTTAGTGTGCTCACTTCCTGGTGGCTGAGTGGTTAGTTAGTGTGCTCACTTCCTGGTGGCTGAGTGGTTAGTGTGCTCACTTCCTGGTGGCTGAGTGGTTAGTTAGTGTGCTCACTTCCTGGTGGCTGAGTGGTTAGTGTGCTCACTTCCTGGTGGCTGAGTGGTTAGTGTGCACGCTTTCTGATCAGCACGGTTCGGGTTCGATCTCCAGAAGTGGCGGATTTTTTTTCGAACTAAAAAAGCTCCGGGGTTCACGCAGCCTCTAAAATTGGGTACCAGGGATTTTTCTGAGATGTAAGGGCGGCCTGGCTCAATACCGACCATGTCATTCAAAAATATGCCTTGGTCATAGAAAAATATGGTTACTGACACTATATTTCCCTTACGCCAAGTAAGGCATGGAGGGAAACTTTACTTATATATCAGGGGAAAACTTTATGGTCTCGATGCAAGGCGCCGGTCACGAGACAGAGAGGTTATGAGATCAAATACTGGTTGCACCAGTTGGCATTTTTATTTATGATTTCTCTCTGTGGCAACCACCCCTGGTCTCAGCAGCGAGGTCCAGCTTGAAACGTCAATTACTCATCGACGGAAAAAGTATGAGTAACTCCGAAGACGGAGTTATCTGCCTGTGCGGCGAGGGACCCCTGTGCACACGACTGCCAGAGGGAAAACGGATTAACACGCAAATTTCAGTTCTCGGTCACTTGGGACTTTGTCAGAGGTGTAAACTGGCGAACGGAAAAAAAGAAAATAATACTAATCATCATCGTGTGCCTTCTCCGCGACGAAGGTTGGCTACCATGGATTGCTATTCTACTCTGTTTCTTGCTTTGATGGTGCAGGCTGACATAGATTGACTTGTCCATCTTTTAATGTTACTCGTCCATGTTAGTCTTGGTCTGCCTCTGCCTCTTTTACCTTGTATTTTTCCTTCCAATATTATTTTTGGTAGGCTGTTGTGTCTTTTAACATGCTATATCAATAATAATTTTAAAAATTTTAAAAATTAAAATATCAGGAAAGTAAGTTTTACTGTCTTATCTTGTTCTTGTACAGAAGATCATATTCTTTGTGTTCAGACATTGATCTTTGTGCTCACGAATTGATCTTTGTGCTCAGACATTGATCTTTGTGTTCAGACATTGATCTTTGTGCTCACGAATTGATCTTTGTGCTCAGACATTGATCTTTGTGTTCAGACATTGATCTTTGTGCTCACGAATTGATCTTTGTGCTCAGACATTGATCTTTGTGCTCAGACATTGATCTTTGTGCTCAGACATTGATCTTTGTGCTCAGACATTGATCTTTGTGCTCAGACATTGATCTTTGTGCTCAGACATTGATCTTTGTGTTCAGACATTGATCTTTGTGTTCAGACATTGATCTTTAGTGCTTCGATTTCTAGTCTCATCAAGGTCACATCACACTGGCGAGGGTTCTTGATGCAAATTGAAATGGTTGTTTAACAAACGTCAAATGATGGTTTCAACGGTTGTTTCTTTACTAACACCAGCTTTCAGCTCTAACCAAGTTCCCGCAGATTGAATTGTTTCATGAATATAACTTTTTTCCTATTTTTCACACCGGCTGCAGTGTGCTTAGGTGTCCCTCACAGGGCAGGCAGACATTCTTCGACTTCAGAGCTACTCATTTGTTATCGTCGGGAGTTGTTGATGTTTTTATATAGATTAGTTCATGTCTATTTGGCTCAGCAGGGGGCCGGGAGAGCAGAAACGCCTGCGACCTACGGTCGCAATAGCAGGGTCGGCGCACCATCAGCTGACCAAGACCAAGCAGTTCTACCTCCTCGTGGTCTGCCCTGGTAACGGTCTGTGTCAAAACAGGCTGGCTGACAGAAGCTAGTAGCGCCGTGTTCCCTGTAGTGGTGGCTGTTACTGATATAGAGGACTCAGTATTGCAGTAGCTCTGGGCTGGACTAGTAATTTCCCAGCATAGCCTGGGATAGACGAATTCCTACCTCTCCAGTAAGAGCCGGAAATGTCAAGAAAGCCATTACGACCCGCCACATCTTATGAGTCAAAGGGCAACCTGCCCGCATCAACTCGTGACAATCCGTCAACAACAACAACTCAGCAGGGGGCCAGTTTTGGTCTATTTAATTTGTGTTCGGTTTAATCTGCCAGGGGATATTTTACCCGCGCAGGGTGCACACTGAACCTTTTTATCGTTACACAAGAGGACTAGACGTCGGATCTATCTGTCCATTGACCGAGGGAGGATAAAGCCACGAAGAAACTACAAGTTCGATGTGAGAAACTCACAATGCCTAAGATCAACGTCTTACCTTTAGACCAGCCAGCTCCACCCCCCCCCCCTACCCTTTTTTTACACACACATACTTTTTGTTTAGATCTCATTATTGGTTTTCTATAATTACTCCCCCCCCCCTTCCTTTCTTAAAGACATCTAAAAGAGGTCATCATAATCTAGAGAACAGTCTTAAGACAGCCGGAATCTGAAAACATTTTGGGTATGATCAGGAATCATATTTTTTTAGCCATGTAATGAGAAGAGAATAACTGGAATATATTGTAACAGCTGGAAAAATTAAGGGACGAAGAGATAGAGGGAAGCAAAGAGAAAAAATACCAGAGAGCTTAAGAGAATGGTTTGGCAGAAGGTCAACAACAGAAATGATAAATAACTGTTGTGATCGAAAATTGTGGAGAAACATGATCACCTACGCCAGCAGGCCCGGTACTTGATGATGATGATGATCAGGAATATGGGTACTTGAGATAGTTAATGGCATAATTCATAAGTAGGGTAATAACAACACAAAACAGTCCCTCAATGGATGGTCGCATTTATGGGCCCTGCTGTGGGGTCTTTTGATTGGACGAAAAGTAAAATGAGAATGGTTTGCCTGTAAAGAGGAGCTAGATGTGTGCCAATTAATGAGCTGATGGAACCAATCGATTAAGAGTACTACGTCGCCTGTTGTAATAAGTAAAGTAAAGAGCGCTCATCACGCCAAGTGGCGTATAGGGAATGTGGTGTTAGTGACCCGTCACGCCAAGTGGCGTTAGTGACCCGTCACGCCAAGTGGCGTATAAGGAATGTGGTGTTAGTGACCCGTCACGCCAAGTGGCGTATAGGGAATGTGGTGTTAGTGATCTATAGGGAATGTGGTGTTAGTGATCTAATTTTCACGGACCTTCGGCACATGATTTTTTGGGTAATGTGGTCAGTAAGTATTACGCCCGTCGTCTGTTATAAGCGACTGTAAATGAATGAATTATTTACATTAATATATTTAAATGAATGAATCATTGCTAAGACATCCAAACATTTCTATGCCAGCTAAACAACAAATAATAAATAGCGTTTTCATACCAACTTTGTGATATGAAAGTCAAACATGGAACCTTTCAAAATCCCATTTAAGAAAGATCAATATATGTGAGATGCGATGCTTGAGAAAAGTAACAAATAACACAAGAAGAGATAGAATACCAAATAAAACCATATGTAAAATGGTAGGAACTAAACCCTACCAAGAATATATAGAACAACAACAACTTAAATGGTTTGGCCACCTGGTCAGAGTGAACCCTTACCAATCACCATCAAGGGCGTTCTTCTCGAGAATGCATGGAAAAAGACCAAGAGGAAGACCCAGAAGAAGATGGATAGATGCAGTGACAGAGACATGTAACAACACTGGAAAATCACTAATTCAGACAATTCGAGCAGCTCAAGAACGACAAATGAAATAAGCCATGACACCTTTTCGGTATCAGTGAAAAGAGAAAAGAAGAATGAATGAATTTATAAAGGAATGCTGGTAATGCCACCTCTAACAATGAATGGGAATAAAGGCCGTATGTTCAACAGATTCGTCACATAGAATATTCATTCATTCATTGGGTGTCGTCTCCACATCGAAGGTTCGCTACCATGAAGCGCAATTTTACTTTGTCTCATGTCTTGATCATGCATACTGTCACAGGTTCACCTGTCCACCTTTTGATGTTATCAGTCCACTTCAGTCTTGGTCTGCCTCTGCCTCGTCTAGCTTGTACCCACCCCTTCCAATATGATTTTTAATAACCTTGATTATGTCTCTTCACATGTCACAAAAATGTCCGTTGTATTTTTCGAAGTGTGTTAAATTGTTCTTTTTTTTATTTTCAACTGATTCAGAACTTCCTCGTTTGTCCTCTTTTCCTTCCACTCAATTCTCCCCATTTTTCTATAGATCCACATTTTAAAGGCTTAAATTTTCTCCTCAGTTTTCCTAATTAATATCCATTTTTCTGCTCCATACAGAAATGTTGAGTAAATATAACATTTAACAATTTGTAATTTTAGTTCTAATGTTATTTGCCTTGATGTGAGTATGTTCTTAATATTACTTTTTGCCATTCCTATTCTTTTGTTTATTTCTGTTTTAAATTAAAAAATTTTTCTTATAAAATGTCAAAGATAGCTATATTCTTGATCTATTTCAAGGTTCTTTCCATTTACGTTAACATCCACTTGTATATTTTGTGTCTTTTTTCTGCTAATAATCATAGTTTGAGTCTTTTTAATACTTATATCCAGACCATATTCTTTGCTTGTCTTGTTTTGTTCACTAGTTGTAGGTCTTCTGAATTTTCTGCCATTAATACGGTACCATCAGTATATATTCATCATCATCATGTGCCATACTAGTTGGCGTAGGCGATCATGTCCGTCCACAATCTTCTATCCACAGTGCATCGTTTGAGTTCTGTTGTTGACTGTTTTCCATGCCATGACACTAAGCTATCCATTATTTTCTCTTTGTCGTCCACGATTTCTCTTTCCTTATAATTTGCTAGTTGTAACCAAATATTCCAACTTTCCTCTTCTCATGATGTGACCATAAAATGTTCATTGTTTCAGTATATCATACATTTTTGATTATAAACGTTGATGTTTAATACATGTATCCACATGATGACTTTCAAGATCTGCTCTATGTATACGCTCACGCTGATAGAATGCAGTCATGTCTTACTCCTCTATGGTCAGGGCCCTTATTTCACACCCTGCACCTTTTTTTTTAAAAAAAGAAATTGTTTAAAATTAATTAAAGAGAAAAATATGCATTTGGTAGCGCAGTAAAAAAAAAACAACTGTAAGCAACCGAATCACATTTGAACCCGTACACTTGCATACAGCTTCGTGTGATGAAACAACCCCAAATAAAACTTCTAGAAAATTACCTGTTTGTGTACGCCAGCTTTGTTTTTAGCTAATCTTTCTTGAATATCACTTTTTCTTGTTCTCCACATTAGCAGCTGTGGGCTCAGGAGTCCCTCGCCGTACAGCCAGATATTGACGAACTTCAGAGGCACTCCCATGGTTTTATCGTCCAGGGTTTTGACGTTTTGGGGTAGATTTCTTCTATTTATTTTGCCTGGATATTGCCCATTTGGGTCTACCTTTTTCGATTTCCAACTGCGGTAACTTTCACGCGTGTACCCGGGAAACATGGTTTGATTGTCTTTCTGTCGATTTCAGAGAGGGTTGGATATCGAATCTCACAACCTAGAGAGGGTTGGATATCGAATCTCACAACCTAGAGAGGGTTGGATATCGAATCTCACAACCTAGAGAGGGTTGGATATCGAATCTCACAACCCAGAGAGGGTTGGATATCGAATCTCACAACCCAGAGAGGGTTGGATATCGAATCTCACAACCTAGAGAGGGTTGGATATCGAATCTCACAACCTAGAGAGGGTTGGATATCGAATCTCACAACCTAGAGAGGGTTGGATATCGAATCTCACAACCCAGAGAGGGTTGGATATCGAATCTCACAACCCAGAGAGGGTTGGATATCGAATCTCACAACCTAGAGAGGGTTGGATATCGAATCTCACAACCCAGAGAGGGTTGGATATCGAATCTCACAACCCAGAGAGGATTGGATATCGAATCTCACAACCCATATAGGGTTGGATATCGAATCTCACAACCTAGAGAGGGTTGGATATCGAATCTCACAACCCATATAGGGTTGGATATCGAATCTCACAACCCAGAGAGGGTTGGATATCGAATCTCACAACCCAGAGAGGGTTGGATATCGAATCTCACAACCCATATAGGGTTGGATATCGAATCTCACAACCTAGAGAGAGTTGGATATCGAATCTCACAACCCATATAGGGTTGGATATCGAATCTCACAACCCAGAGAGGGTTGGATATCGAATCTCACAACCCAGAGAGGGTTGGACATCGAATCTCACAACCCAGAGAGGGTTGGATATCGAATCTCACAACCTAGAGAGGGTTGGATATCGAATCTCACAACCTAGAGAGGGTTGGATATCGAATCTCACAACCTAGAGAGGGTTGGATATCGAATCTCACAACCCAGAGAGGGTTGGATATCGAATCTCACAACCCAGAGAGGGTTGGATATCGAATCTCACAACCTAGAGAGGGTTGGATATCGAATCTCACAACCCAGAGAGGGTTGGATATCGAATCTCACAACCCAGAGAGGATTGGATATCGAATCTCACAACCCATATAGGGTTGGATATCGAATCTCACAACCTAGAGAGGGTTGGATATCGAATCTCACAACCCATATAGGGTTGGATATCGAATCTCACAACCCAGAGAGGGTTGGATATCGAATCTCACAACCCAGAGAGGGTTGGATATCGAATCTCACAACCCATATAGGGTTGGATATCGAATCTCACAACCTAGAGAGGGTTGGATATCGAATCTCACAACCCATATAGGGTTGGATATCGAATCTCACAACCCAGAGAGGGTTGGATATCGAATCTAACAACCCAGAGAGGGTTGGACATCGAATCTCACAACCCAGAGAGGGTTGGATATCGAATCTCACAACCCAGAGAGGGTTGGATATCGAATCTCACAACCCAGAGAGGGTTGTATATCGAATCTCACAACCCAGAGAGGGTTGGATATCGAATCTCACAACCCAGAGAGGGTTGGACATCGAATCTCACAACCCAGAGAGGGTTGTATATCGAATCTCACAACCCAGAGAGGGTTGGATATCGAATCTCACAACCCAGAGAGGGTTGGATATCGAATCTAACAACCCAGAGAGGGTTGGATATCGAATTTCACAACCCATATAGGGTTGGATATCGAATCTCACAACCCAGAGAGGGTTGGATATCGAATCTAACAACCCAGAGAGGGTTGGATATCGAATCTAACAACCCAGAGAGGGTTGGATATCGAATCTAACAACCCAGAGAGGGTTGGATATCGAATCTCACAACCCATATAGGGTTGGATATCGAATCTAACAACCCAGACAGGGTTGGATATCGAATCTCCCAACCTAGAGAGGGTTGGACATCGAATCTCACAACCCATATAGGGTTGGATATCGAATCTCACAACCCAGAGAGGGTTGGATATCGAATCTAACAACCCAGACAGGGTTGGATATCGAATCTAACAACCCAGAGAGGGTTGGATATCGAATCTAACAACCCAGAGAGGGTTGGATATCGAATCTAACAACCCAGAGAGGGTTGGATATCGAATCTCACAACCCAGAGAGGGTTGGATATCGAATCTAACAACCCAGAGAGGGTTGGATATCGAATTTTACTACCCAGAGAGGGTTGGATATCGAATTTCACTACCCAGAGAGGGTTGGATATCGAATCTAACAACCCAGAGATCAGGATAGCGTAAAACCACCAAAAAACCACGGATTTAAAGGGAACAAATTCCACCATCTGTAGTGGGATTGGATCACTAGTTATTTATACCCAGAGGCCCATATCTTACCGTTAGACCGCCCAGATACCACACTACCTATAAAAAATCGGAACCTTTAATCCTACTAGGAAACGACCCATCTCCCTACAGACTGGCAACCGACCCGTGAAGCCACTCGGTTAGACGCGTTTCTCCAGGAGAATTAACAAACAACACTAAGAGGAGGATGTCCTAGAAAACACGATCAACACCCGTCTGCTGGCACAACACCTAATAGAAAAGATGTTCTTATTTTTCTAGCATTGCCAAATCCGTTTCCAAATTCCTACCTGTTCTGATAAGATCTCACCTGTCCTCGCCCTCACCTGTCCTCGCCCTCACCTGTCGTTATCTCATTAGTCCTGTAAGAATCCCGGACTATCTTTTGTCTTTCACTAACGCACCCCACCTACCCGTGTAATGTATTGCTTTTACAGATGCCGTCTACTACTGCAGTTGCAGGCGTTATTCAAACAGCGACCAGTAGGCACCGATGGGGCAATTCATTTTGCAATTATGAGAATCCTAGGGAAAAGACTGCAGAATGGCTCAGGCAAAAGCAGCTTTCCAGAAAATGAGGATTATACTATGCAATCCATTTTTGACAATAGAAATTAGAAAAAGAGTTCTTAAATGTTATGTAGAGCGAGTCTTAATATATGGATGTGAATCACGGACAATAGAACAACAGACAAGAAAATCACTGAAGTCTGTATAAATGTGGTTTTACAGAAGAATGTTGAGAACACCATTGACAGCTAAGCAGAGTAATGAAAACGTACTGAAATAGGTGAAAGTAAAAAGAGAGCTAGTTTCCAATGTTAGGAAGAAACAATCATCATTTTTTGGCCATGTAATGAGAAGAGAACAACTGGAATATATTGTAACAACTGGGAAAACTGAGGGACGAAGAGATAGAATGAAGCAAAGAGAAAAAATACCAGACAGCTTAAGAGAATGGCTTGGCAGAATGTCAACAATAGAAATGATAAATAACTGTCGAGATCGAAAGTTGTGGATAGACATGATCACCTACGCCAGCAGGCCTGGTACTTGATGATGATGATGAGGGAAAAGACTGATCGCCATTTTGTGTCATGCCGTTTCCGGCACGAAGGTACATTACTGTGGAACTCCATTCTCTTGTCTTTATCGTGCACACTTTCACATACTCACCTGTATAGGGGTGTCATTGTTGTCATCTTCTGACGCAGGCGATTTTGTCGCTCAACAATTCTTTGTCCTCGCGCACCGTATACATTGTGTTGTTGATGGTGCCATCACATCAAGTTATCTAGTATTTTCTTTCTTTGTCGTTCGCGATCTCTCTTTCTTCGTATTTTGCAAGTTATAACCCAGTTTTCCAACTTTCCTCTTCTCATGATGTTCACAAAAAATATCGATTGTTTCTTTCTGATGTTTTAGGAGTTCCCTTTTTGTATTGACCTTTCTGAGATTGTCCTCTTTGATCTTTTTGACTGTCCAGCGAACGCTCAACATTCTTTCCGAGAAATCCCAGCTCTGTGGCATCAACTCGTTATTTCATTTGTCTACACTCCATGGTTATCTTCTATTTGTCTGGATGGGCTCTATATAGCCCCGATAAACACTCTTTCTCCCTTCCATTAACATACATTTGTTGCACATATTCCATTATTTATGGTTGCCAGATGAAAATATGAAAATAAAGAAAAACAGGACACGTCCGGCGAGATCCGGACGCCTGATAACCCTTCTCTTGTCCAGCTATTGTTATCATCAGTCCTCTTTAGTCTTCCTTTACCTTGTTTACCGTGTACGTTCCCTTCTACGATGACATTCAGTAAGTTATTGTGTCTCTCTATGAACAAAAATCTATTTGTCTTGTCCGAATTCTGTTAAATCTTTGTTCTTTCTGCATTTTAAAAACTTCATGATTTGTTTCTTCTCTATCCACTCAATTATCTCCATTCTTCAATAAATCCACATTCCGTTGCTTTAATCATTCCTTCCAGTTGACTTAATTAATCTCCTTGTTTCTACGCCATACATGAATAATAATAATAAATGAATAATGTATTACATGTATTACAGTTTTACTATAATCATCATTATCATCAAGTACCATGCCTGCTGGCGTAGGTGATCATGTCTCTCCACAACTTTCGATCTCGACAGTTATTTATCATTTCCGTTGATGACCTTCTGCCAAGCCATTCTCTCAAGTCGTCTGGTGTCTTTTCTCTTTGCTTCCCTCTACCCTTCAACTCTCGATTTTTCCAGTTGTTACAATATATCCAGTTGTTCTCTTCTCATTACATGGCCAAAAAATGATGGTTGATTCTTCTTAATATTGAAAATTAGCTCTTTTTGCTTTGGCCTCTTTTACAACGTTTTCATTACTCTTCTTAGCTGTCCATGGTACAACTCTGTACTACTTATCACATGCATGTTTATCGTAACAATGTTTATTTCATAAATCTATAGTAAAGATGGACAAGTCAACCTATGACAATCTGTACCATTAAAGCAAGAGTGGAATGGCGCTCCATGATAGCCAACCTTCAATGCGGAGACGGCACTCAATGATGATGATGATGATAGTCTTCCAGGTCTATAATTTCACTTGTGATTTTCTTCGAGCTCTATAATTCCAAAATTATCATAGACTACTGTGTCTGTAATTCCATTTGTTATTGTCTTCTAGGTCTGTAATTTCATTTGTCATTGTCCTCAATGTCTGTAATTCCACTTACCAGTATCCTCTAGGTCTGTAATTTCACCTGTCATTGCCTCTGAGGTATGTAATTCTACTTGTTATTGTCTTCTAAGTCTGTAACTCCAAATGTCATTGCCTTCTAGGTCTGTAATTTCAATTGTCATTGTCCTCTAGGTCTGTAATTCCACTTACAAGTGTCCTCTAGGTCTGCAATTCCACTTTCCATTGTCTTCTATGTCTGTAATTCCACTTTTCATAGTCTTCTATGATGGCCATTCCACTTTCCTCGACACTTGCATGGTCTGAAAGAAAACTCCACTGTTTAACCTTCTGAAATGAGAAAGAGAAAAGACTAAAATATTAACAGTAAACAGCAGTGCTCAGTAATTTACTAACTGGCACAACAGTAAAGGGTCAAATTTGACACTGGAATCAATCAGACCAGGAATTTACCGTCATAAACAAACATTAATCACCGATTCCAAATAATTCTCCATTACACCGCTCGACGTTTTTTTTGCAATCGAGTAATTGAACGAATTTGTTCAACAAATGGAGAGCTGTGTTTTACAT
Organism: Megaustenia siamemsis; assembly: GCA_032433765.1. Lineage (NCBI taxonomy): Eukaryota > Metazoa > Mollusca > Gastropoda > Stylommatophora > Ariophantidae > Megaustenia > Megaustenia siamemsis. The sequence continues at coordinate 54,523,373 of JAVIAB010000091.1, forward strand.
TACATCAAAGGTTCTCAACTTTGTGTCTGCTTTAAATCCCATTAATCAAATTTGTGAAGCTTTGGGTCCCACGCTGGGTAGACTTTGACATTTTTGGACCATTTTTGAGGTAAGGCAAGTACCACATAACATGACGTCATAGCGGAGTTAAGGAATTGAACTCTTCTCTTTTTTTTTCCTCAGCGTTAACCTGTTAGGTGGATGTAGGTGAGTTGTGTTGCTAGTTTACGTCAAAGCAGCGATATTTACGCCTTTAGGCCCGGCACATCCGTCTTCATCATGGATAGATTTTCTTAACAATTTGTGCCTGGGCAACGAACATTTCTTCACTACTTTTTTCTATTTTCAACTGCCAAGAGGTTCTTTAACGTTCTCGAGTTTAACGGGACCTCATATTTTTTGACGTATTCACAAAAGACCAGACATCGAATGTCGCTATTTAGAGACCATGGGTAGGGTAAAGATTCGAGAAAACCACGGATTATTGCTTGCTTGCTTGCGTTCGCCCATGACTAAAGGAGTACACCTCTTCATCATCCGCCCTTAAAAGGACGTTGCGTGGGCGTGTCTGCGTTGTGTTGTGGTTTGAGTACAACTGTGATATTTGCGCTTTTCGGCCCAACACATTCGACTTCAGCAAGTAATTTTTGAGTACCGGGTTGTCTTCCCTCTTCAACCCCTACTCACTTGGCCAGACTAGACAGGTTAGTCTGTTACTAGAGGCACCACGGAGAGGTGGAGCAGGGTCTGGATGGTTCTGGTTCACCGATCCTGGCGCAAGCCATCAGCTGTGGGTCGCTGACAACTTCCAGCTCCGGTGCTGTCAGGCGCGCCATCGCCTCCAAAACACAAATTCGAAGTGGAAATTATCCACCGCCTTTGGCGAGATTCGAACTCGGAACTCCGGATCTTCCTGTCCAGCGGCCAAGGTCTTAACTCAATACCACCCAGACCTAACTCTAAATTACAACACTTGCATACGATGAGAGCTGCTATTCTCAATGATGTACCCTTTATAGCCGAGTAATTAAGTTACACAGTTACCTCATTATGAGGGAAGTAAAGAAAAGTGACACTGTGACCTTCCAGTCATGTCGTAAGAGGCGACTAAGGAGGTTGATTGATGGCTTGACAAGCTGTCATTGTAAAAAAGTATTGTTATGGAAACAGAGCCATATATTTTAGAAGCAGCGATCTCTACAATATGTGCCATTTTGGCACGCAAGGTTTCTGTTTTTGAGATTGTGGTTCTGACCTATGTGCCGTCTTCGGCTCGAAGGGACAATAGATAGAATTATGTTACATATTTGAAACAGCTCATATCGATTGTCAACAATGTTCATTATAGAACGAAGCAGAATTACTGGGTTGAAGCGTCAGTGGCAGAAATTATTGGGTTGGGGAGTCAGTGACAGCAATTATCGGGTTGGGTAGTCAGTGACGATAATTATCTGGTTGGCGAGTCAGGGACAATAATTATTGGGTTGGGGAGTCAGGGACAGCAATTATCTGGTTGGGGAGTCAGCGACGATAATTATTGAGTTGGGGAGTCAGCAACTATAATTATCTTGTTGGCGAGTCAGGGACAACAATTATTGGGTTGGGGAGTCAGGGACAGCAATTATCTGGTTGGGGAGTCAGGACAGCAATTATCTGGTTGGGGAGTCAGCGACAATAAATATTGAGTTGTAGTGACAGCGACATTATTTATTAGGTTGGTGAGTCACCGGCAGCAGTTATTGGGTTGGGAAGTCAGGGACAACATTGGATGGGTTGGGAAGTCGGCCACGTTTATTGGGTTAGGGAGTCAGCGACAGCAATTATTTGGTTGGGGAGTCAGCGACAACATGTATTGGGCTGGGGAGTCAGCGGCAGCAATTGTATGTTACTCATGTTTTTTAAATTAAAAGTTGGTCTTCCATTCATTTTTTTTTTTCTGTTAACATCGGCTTAGTCTAGTCTACAAATCATCTCCATAGCGCAAAGGACAGAGTCGACAAATCATCTCCATAGCGCAAAGGACAGAGTCGACAAATCATCTCCATAGCGCAAAGGACAGAGTCGACAAATCATCTCCATAGCGCAAAGGACAGAGTCGACAAATCATCTCCATAGCGCAAAGGACAGAGTCGACAAATCATCTCCATAGCGCAAAGGACAGAGTCGACAAATCATCTCCATAGCGCAAAGGACAGAGTCGACAAATCATCTCCATTGCGCAAAGGACAGCTCTACAGGGCTGAGATCTCACCCTCTGCAAGTTCTTCAGTACGAAATCACACTCTAGCGAGAGCACTGACGACTGCTTTAGTTTAGATGCACGTACTCCGTAACACCAGGGAGCCGCGATAGCTCAGTTGTTAGTGAACTGGACTACAAAAGACAAGGGGTAGGGTTCGATCCCAAACGACGGTTTCCGGGTTCACCCAGCCTTAAATGGGTACCGGATTTTTTGGGGGGAAAGTAAAGCGGCACGGGCGTAATACCGACCACATTACCCCAAAATATCACGTGCCGAAGGTCTGTCACATTTATGGTCACTAACACCATATTCCCTATACGCCGCAACTTGGCGTGACGGGTCACTAACACCATATTCCCTATACGCCGCCACTTGGCGTGACGGGTCACTAACACCATATTCCCTATACGTCGCCACTTGGCGTGACGGGTCACTAACACCATATTCCCTATACGACGCCACTTGGCGTGACGGGTCACTAACACCATATTCCCTATACGTCGCCACTTGGCGTGACGGGTCACTAACACCATATTCCCTATACGCCGCCACTTGGCGTGACGGGTCACTAACACCATATTCCCTATACGCCGCCACTTGGCGTGACGGGTCACTAACACCATATTCCCTATACGTCGCCACTTGGCGTGACGGGTCACTAACACCATATTCCCTATACGCCGCCACTTGGCGTGACGGGTCACTAACACCATATTCCCTATACCTCGCCACTTGGCGTGACGGGTCACTAACACCATATTCCCTATACGCCGCCACTTGGCGTGACGGGTCACTAACACCATATTCCCTATACGCCGCCACTTGGCGTGACGGGTCACTAACACCATATTCCCTATACGCCGCCACTTGGCGTGACGGGTCACTAACACCATATTCCCTATACGCCGCCACTTGGCGTGACTTGGGTACTTTCCTTTTCTTTACTCCGTAACACCGGCGAAGACCACGATCCAAACCTCCTTTGGCGCCTCTTACGACAGTTGTAGCCAGTGACAGTAGTAGCTAGTGACAGATGTAGCCAGTGACAGTAGTAGCTAGTGACAGTAGTAGCTAGTGACAGTAGTAGTTAGTGACAGATGTAGCCAGTGACAGTAGTAGCTAGTGACAGATGTAGCCAGTGACAGTAGTAGCTAGTGATAGTTGTAGCTAGTGACAGATGTAGCCAGTGAAAGTAGTAGCTAGTGACAGTAGTAGCTAGTGACAGATGTAGCCAGTGACAGTAGTAGCTAGTGACAGATGTAGCCAGTGACAGTAGTAGCTAGTGACAGTTGTAGCCAGTGACAGTAGTAGCTAGTGACAGTAGTAGCTAGTGATAGTTGTAGCTAGTGACAGATGTAGCCAGTGACAGTAGTAGCTAGTGACAGCAGTAGCTAGTGACAGTAGTTGCTAGTGACAGATGTAGCCAGTGACAGTAGTAGCTAGTGACAGATGTAGCCAGTGACAGTAGTAGCTAGTGACAGTTGTAGCCAGTGACAGTAGTAGCTAGTGACAGTAGTAGCTAGTGACAGATGTAGCCAGTGACAGTAGTAGCTAGTGACAGTAGTAGCTAGTGACAGTTGTAGCCAGTGACAGTAGTAGCTAGTGACAGTTGTAGCCAGTGACAGTAGTAGCTAGTGATAGTTGTAGCCAGTGACAGTAGTAGCTAGTGATAGTTGTAGCCAGTGACAGTAGTAGCTAGTGACAGTTGTAGCCAGTGACAGTAGTAGCTAGTGACAGATGTAGCCAGTGACAGATGTAGCCAGTGACAGTAGTAGCTAGTGACAGTAGTAGCTAGTGACAGTAGTAGCTAGTGACAGATGTAGCCAGTGACAGTAGTAGCTAGTGACAGATGTAGCCAGTGACAGTAGTAGCTAGTGACAGTTGTAGCCAGTGACAGTAGTAGCTAGTGACAGTAGTAGCTAGTGACAGATGTAGCCAGTGACAGTAGTAGCTAGTGACAGTAGTAGCTAGTGACAGTTGTAGCCAGTGACAGTAGTAGCTAGTGACAGTTGTAGCCAGTGACAGTAGTAGCCAGTGACAGTAGTAGCTAGTGACCAGTGACAGTAGTAGCTAGTGACAGTTGTAGCCAGTGACAGTAGTAGCTAGTGACAGTTGTAGCCAGTGACAGTAGTAGCTAGTGACAGTTGTAGCCAGTGACAGTAGTAGCTAGTGACCAGTGACAGTAGTAGCTAGTGACAGTTGTAGCCAGTGACAGTAGTAGCTAGTGACAGTTGTAGCCAGTGACAGTAGTAGCTAGTGACAGTTGTAGCCAGTGACAGTAGTAGCTAGTGACAGTTGTAGCCAGTGACAGTAGTAGCTAGTGACATTTGTAGCCAGTGACAGTAGTAGCTAGTGACAGTTGTAGCCAGTGACAGTAGTAGCTAGTGACAGTTGTAGCCAGTGACAGTAGTAGCTAGTGACAGTTGTAGCCAGTGACAGTAGTAGCTAGTGACAGTTGTAGCCAGTGACAGTAGTAGCTAGTGACAGTTGTAGCCAGTGACAGTAGTAGCTAGTGATAGTTGTAGCTAGTGACAGTTGTAGCTAGTGACAGTTGTAGCCAGTGACAGTAGTAGCTAGTGACAGTTGTAGCTAGTGATAGTTGTAGCCAGTGACAGTAGTAGCTAGTGACAGTTGTAGACAGTGACAGTAGTAGCTAGTGACAGTTGTAGCCAGTGACAGTAGTAGCTAGTGACAGTTGTAGCCAGTGACAGTAGTAGCTAGTGACAGTTGTAGCCAGTGACAGTAGTAGCTAGTGACAGTTGTAGCCAGTGACAGTAGTAGCTAGTGATAGTTGTAGCCAGTGACAGTAGTAGCTAGTGACAGTTGTAGCCAGTGACAGTAGTAGCTAGTGACAGTTGTAGCCAGTGACAGTAGTAGCTAGTGACAGTTGTAGCCAGTGACAGTAGTAGCTAGTGATAGTTGTAGCTAGTGACAGTTGTAGCCAGTGACAGTAGTAGCTAGTGATAGTTGTAGCTAGTGACAGTTGTAGCCAGTGACAGTAGTAGCTAGTGACAGTTGTAGCTAGTGACAGTAGTAGCTAGTGACAGTAGTAGCTAGTGACAGTTGTAGCCAGTGACAGTAGTAGCTAGTGACAGTTGTAGTTAGTGACAGTTGTAGCTAGTGACAGTTGTAGCCAGTGACAGTAGTAGCTAGTGACAGTTGTAGCTAGTGACAGTAGTAGCTAGTGACAGTTGTAGCCAGTGACAGTAGTAGCTAGTGACAGATGTAGCCAGTGACAGTAGTAGCTAGTGACAGTAGTAGCTAGTGACAGTTGTAGCCAGTGACAGTAGTAGCTAGTGACAGTTGTAGCCAGTGACAGTAGTAGCTAGTGATAGTTGTAGCCAGTGACAGTAGTAGCTAGTGACAGTAGTAGCTAGTGACAGTTGTAGCCAGTGACAGTAGTAGCTAGTGACAGTTGTAGCCAGTGACAGTAGTAGCTAGTGATAGTTGTAGCCAGTGACAGTAGTAGCTAGTGATAGTTGTAGCCAGTGACAGTAGTAGCTAGTGACAGTTGTAGCCAGTGACAGTAGTAGCTAGTGATAGTTGTAGCCAGTGACAGTAGTAGCTAGTGACAGTTGTAGCCAGTTACAGTAGTAGCTAGTGATAGTTGTAGCCAGTGACAGTAGTAGCTAGTGACAGTTGTAGCCAGTGACAGTAGTAGCTAGTGATAGTTGTAGCCAGTGACAGTAGTAGCTAGTGATAGTTGTAGCCAGTGACAGTAGTAGCTAGTGACAGTTGTAGCCAGTGACAGTAGTAGCTAGTGATAGTTGTAGCCAGTGACAGTAGTAGCTAGTGACAGTTGTAGCCAGTGACAGTAGTAGCTAGTGATAGTTGTAGCCAGTGACAGTAGTAGCTAGTGACAGTTGTAGCCAGTGACAGTAGTAGCTAGTGATAGTTGTAGCCAGTGACAGTAGTAGCTAGTGACAGTTGTAGCCAGTGACAGTAGTAGCTAGTGACAGTTGTAGCCAGTGACAGTAGTAGCTAGTGACAGTTGTAGCCAGTGACAGTAGTAGCTAGTTATAGTTGTAGCCAGTGACAGTAGTAGCTAGTGACAGTTGTAGCCAGTGACAGTAGTAGCTAGTGACAGTTGTAGCCAGTGACAGTAGTAGCTAGTGACAGTTGTAGCCAGTGACAGTAGTAGCTAGTGATAGTTGTAGCTAGTGACAGTTGTAGCCAGTGACAGTAGTAGCTAGTGATAGTTGTAGCTAGTGACAGTTGTAGCCAGTGACAGTAGTAGCTAGTGACAGTTGTAGCTAGTGACAGTAGTAGCTAGTGACAGTAGTAGCTAGTGACAGTTGTAGCCAGTGACAGTAGTAGCTAGTGACAGTTGTAGCTAGTGACAGTTGTAGCTAGTGACAGTTGTAGCCAGTGACAGTAGTAGCTAGTGACAGTTGTAGCTAGTGACAGTTGTAGCCAGTGACAGTAGTAGCTAGTGACAGTTGTAGCCAGTGACAGTAGTAGCTAGTGATAGTTGTAGCTAGTGACAATTGTAGCCAGTGACAGTAGTAGCTAGTGACAGTTGTAGCCAGTGACAGTAGTAGCTAGTGACAGTAGTAGCTAGTGACAGTAGTAGCTAGTGACAGTTGTAGCCAGTGACAGTAGTAGCTAGTGACAGTTGTAGCCAGTGACAGTAGTAGCTAGTGACAGTTGTAGCCAGTGACAGTAGTAGCTAGTGACAGTAGTAGCTAGTGACAGTAGTAGCTAGTGACAGTTGTAGCCAGTGACAGTAGTAGCTAGTGACAGTTGTAGCCAGTGACAGTAGTAGCTAGTGACAGTTGTAGCCAGTGACAGTTGTAGCCAGTGACAGTAGTAGCTAGTGACATTAGTAGCTAGTGACAGATGTAGCCAGTGACAGTAGTAGCAAGTGACAGTAGTAGCTAGTGACAGTTGTAGCCAGTGACAGTAGTAGCTAGTGACAGTTGTAGCCAGTGACAGTAGTAGCTAGTGACAGTTGTAGCTAGTGACAGTTGTAGTCAGTGACAGTAGTAGCTAGTGACAGTTACCCTCTTCTTTTCTCCTCTCGCTATGGTCTCACGACCCCGTTAGACTCACTGGCGTATTCGTGCTTAAATTGATTGATTAATTGATTCATTAATTCAATCAATCAAGGTCCGTGCCGGCAGGTTTTGGATACCAATGTTCCTCTATAACCATCGATCCTGCGCGTTGTGTAACAGTTCTACTGTTGATCTATTTCCCGTATGACAACGTCAAACCATCCAGCGAATTCTCTCTCTCTTCATTACTATGGAGGCTCTTACATTCATTATCATCATCAAGTACCGGGCCTGCTGGCGTAGGTGATCATGTCTCTCCACAACTTTCGATCTCGGCAGTTATTTATCATTTCTGTTGTTGACCTTCTGCCAAGCCATTCTCTTAAGCTGTCTGGTATTTTTTTCTCTATGCTTCCCTCTATCTCTTCGTCCCTCAATTTTTTCAGTTGTTACAATATATTCCAGTAGTTCTCTTCTCATTACATGGCCAAAAATGATGATTGTTTCTTCCTAATATTGGAAATGAGCTCTCTTTTTGCTTTGACCTCTCTTAGAACATCTGCATTACTCTTCTTAGCTGTTCATGGTACTCTCAACATTTTTCTGTAAAACCACATTTCTACAGACTCCATTGATTTTCTTGTATGTCGTTCTATTGTCCATGATTCGCATCCATATGTTAAGACTGGCTCTACGTTACGAACTCTTTTACTTGTTTCTATTGTCAAAAATGAATTGCATAGTGTCTTCCTCATTTTTTTGGAAAGCTGCTTTTGCCTGAGCCATTCTGCATCTCACCTCTTTTGTACATCTTCCGTCTGAGGTTAACAAAGTTCCCAAATATTTAAATTCATTTACCTGTTTTAATATTGTTCCACTTGTCTTTGTTTTACACTGAGATTATGTCTTTTTCTTTGTTGTTACCATTACCTCTGTCTTTTTGCTAGTAAGGCTGAGTACTTTATTTTTGCTTTCTTTCACTATAATGTCCAACATTTCTTGTAACACATTTTCACTCTTAGCGATTAAGACTGTATCATCAGCATACCTTAGATTATTTATATTATGACTTCCAATTGTGGCGATTGATGATTGTACAAAGAAGTTAAAACGGTGGTTTTCTGTTGTCTTCCGTCGGTTTGTTTACGGTTGGCTCCGCTAGCCTTTGACTAAAAGATCTCACCCACAAGGCAGTGGGGTTGTTTTACTTCGAGCTACCCTCCCTTAGCCTTTTACTCTCCCGAGCTTACCTGCAAGGCAGCAGGACAGCCACAGGTTGTACTGTTTACTGCATACAGTAGCAGGTAAAATTACCTGACCTGACCAACTCTTACATTCTTCTTCTTCTACCTTTTAGCTCCCAGTGGAGCATAGGTCTTCAACAAACACTTTCCAAGTCGTTCTGTTTTTTGCAATTCTTTTAAGATCATTCCATGTCTTCCCCATCATCTTCATCTCTGCTTCGATCTGTCTTCTCCAAGAATTCATTGGTCTTCCTCTTTGTCTTTTCCCCTGGGGATTCCAAAAAGGGCCTGTTGTGTAATACTCTCAGTTGGCTTCCGTAGTGTGTGTCCTATCCATCACCATCGTCTACGCTGTATCTCTTTATCCACTGGTATTTGACTTGTACATTTCCATAATTCCACGTTAGTGACTTTGTCCTGCCATTCCTATCCCTTTATTCTCTTACATTACTACAGTTTAAATGGAAATAAAATCTTTGTTTGTGGATTTCTTTTCCATCTCCAGTGTGTGCCTATTGGACTGCTAATTAAGACGGCAGACCAAGTGCAGTCTCATAGAAATGTTCGAATCAGTTATTTTATTCCTTAGGTTGCTTAGGTTAAATATCATAATTTTGTGTTCATCATCATGTGCCATACCGGTTGACGTAAGTGATTTTGTCCTTCCACAATCTCCTACCTACAGTGCATCGTATCAGTTCTGTTATTGACTGTTTTCCATGTCATAACACCAAGCTGTACAGTATTTTCTCCCTTTGTCGTCCGCGATCTCTCTTTCCCTGTATTTTGCCAGTTGTAACCAGGTACTCCAACTTTCCGCTTCTCATGATGTGCCTGAAAAATGTTGATTGTTTCTTTCTTATGTTTCTTAGCAGCTGCCTTTTTGTGTTGGCCTCTTTGAGAATGTCCTCATTGGTCTTTTTCCAGGAAGCTTTCAACGTTCTTCAACGTTTGTTTACTGTCCATGATTCGCTTCCATAGATCAGAATTTACTCTATATAGCACTGGTAAAATCTCTTTCTCACTTCTATTGACATAGATTTGTTGCATAAAACGTTTAAAAATGTTTTTTAAAATATTTTGTTTACATCAGCATTTCTGGATTCACTGTTTTTTTTTTAAATAGATTATATTTTATTTAGAAAACCACCGTCGTAACTTCTTTGTACAATCATGCATCGCCACAATAATATAAACATTCTGAAAGAGACCAAAGTAAAAAGAGAGCTAATTTCCAATATTAGGAAGAAACAATCATCATTTTTTGGCCATGTAATGAGAAGAGAACAACTGAAATATATTGTAACAACTGGAAAAATTGAGGGACGAAGAGATAGAGGGAAGCAAAGAGATAAAATACCAGACAATTTAATTAAGAGAATGGCTTGGCAGAAAGTCAACAACAGAAATGATAAATAACTGTCGAGATTGAATGTTGTGGAGAGACATGATCACCTACGCCAGCAGGCCTGGTACTTGATAATGATAATATTTTGTTTATACATTAAGTATAATACATTTATAATATTACGAGCGGATGACAAAGAGGTGTATTCATTTAGTTATCGGCTGAAATCCAGCAAACAGCAAGCAAGCATACCCAACATCAAGACAGCAAGACAGGCACTCGTAAACATGACGGGAAGTGATTCAAAGTTCTCCTCAGACTGGGACCTCACCAGCTACTAATGCGGACCTACTACAACCGACGTTCTGGTTCCAAGGTAGGAGAAAGACTTCGAGTTGGATAGGCTTTATTGCGTTCGCTCGATGACTAAAGGAGTACACCTTTTCATCATCCGTCCTTAAAACGACGAAAGTGGGCGTGTCTGCGCTGTGTTGTGGTTTGTTGTATAGCTGTGACATTTGCGCCTTTCGGCCCAACACTTCCGACTTCAGCATTACATTTTTGAGTACCGGGTTGTCTTCCCTCTTCGATCCCTACTCGCTTGGCCAGACTAGACAGGTTAGTCTGTTACTAGAGGCACCGCTGAGAGGCGGAGCAGGGTCTGGATGGTTCTGGTTCACCGATTCTGGCGCAAGCCGTCAGCTGTGGGTCGCTGACAACTTCCAGCTCTGCTGCTGTCAGCGCGCCTTCCTCTATGAGTTGGATATATAAACAATGTTAAAGAAATTGTATTCTACTCATTTTTCCCTATATTTTCGATCTTTCTTAAAATGACGTTTGCACCCCACAGTTCGTTTAGAACGCTTTCATCGATTCTCTTTCTACCTTTCTATCTACATCGTTAACTCCTCTTTTCAACAAAAGCTCTCCCCGACATTTGTTCTCTTCTTATTTCTATTCTCTCACTCTCTGTATCTTTCTCTCTTCTAAACTCTCTCTCTCTCTCTCTCTCTCTCTCTCTCTCTCTCTCTCTCATCTCTCTCGTGATACTTCTCTCCCACCATTCTCTGCTACTATCAGAACGGGTCATTAAAATGTCAGAAATGACGTAAAACGCGAGGTCTGGCAGCGCGACAAGAACAAACAACATTTACCGAAGTCTCAATCAGAGCGACATTCAGTGCCGTCAAATATTCGCAGACTTTTGCCAAGCCCCGCCCAATCACGTGATTAAGACATCCAGATTTGACTAATGACTGATCGGGAGAGTGAACACCATTGCTTACTAAGGTGAAGGTCATTTCTCAGGAATACAAAACATGGCAGATTGTGCCACTTTAGCACAGTATGTTGGTTTTAGACTGTGTCGTGTTGGTGAGGCATATAGAGGGAGGGTATGCTGCAGAATATGAGTGCAGGATAAGTGGGGGGAAGAAGGTTTGTAATACCCAGTATAGCATGATCTGGTTATGACATCCACTTCCGTGGGTTATCAGTTCTGACACCGTTCTACTGTGTATCTCAGTTGTGGTAATCTGTAAATGAACGATAAACCTTACAAGCATTCATACTAGGGGAGGTCACTAAATAAGTCTTAAAGTGATATGGTTTAGCATGAAGATTTAGTTGACGGTATCTAAATGTGTCATCATCAGGAGGTAGCAAATATACAACTGATATGATTTCGTTAGGTAGAGGGCGCTGGGTGTTGTTGCACGCGCAGCGCAGTAACTAAATCTCTACTGAGCTGGAGGAGTATACAAACCAACAACAGCGTGTTGTTGCGCATATTTTCATGCAAAGGACTTTCTGCAAAGGAAATTCAAAATGTAAAGCTTCCTGTTTATTCTGACAACTGTTTGTCTCGTAAATCGGTGCATTGCTGAATAGAAAAAAAATGTTCTCAAGGACGCTTCAAAATTGTAGATGAAATCCGATCTGGGCTTCCTGCTTAGTTTGCAAAAGCAGCGTCTGTGCGGCGGGTGCAGGAGATGACTAGAGGTGAAAGGCGAGTAACTATTGACAGTGTAGCAACTGCACTAGACTGTTGGCATGGTTGAGCCTACAGTTTAATGCATGATCGACTGATTTACGTAAAGTGTGCTCGCGATGGGTACCCAGAAGGTGAAGTTAAATTCTGACACAGACCAAAGAAAACATCATCATCGTGTGCCCTATCCGCAACGAAAGTTGGCTACCATGGATCGCCATTCTACTCTGTTTTTGTTGTTTTGATGGTGCAGGCTGATATAGATTGACTTGTCCATCTTTTGATGTTACTCGTCCACGTTAGTCTTGGTCTGCCTCTGCCTCTTTTGCCATGTATTTTTCCTTCCAATATTACTTTTAGTAGGCTGTTGTGTCTTTTAACATGCCCCAACAATTTCATTTGTCTTGTCTTAATTGTGTTCAGTAGTTCTCTTTTTATTTTCAGTTGTTTTAAAACTTCATCGTTTGTTATCTTTTGTTTTCATCCAATTCTACCTATTCTTCTATAAATCCACATTTCGAAGGCTTCAATTTTCTGTTCTGTTTTCTTGTCTAATGTCCGTGTTTCTGCACCATACAGGAATATTGAGAAGATGTAACATTTTGCCATTCTTAGTTTCAGCCATGTTGATATTTGTTTTGTTGTTAGTATATTTTTCATGGCATTAAAATTACTTTTTGCCATACCTATTCTTTTGTTTATTTCAGTTTTGCATTTTCCATCATTGGTTATAGTATGTCCTAGGTAGTTGTAACTCTGGACTATCTCCAGATGTGTTCCCTCAACTGTGATATTTAATTGTAGGTCTTGAGAATTATCTTTGTTTATGATCATAGTTTTAGTTTTTTTGATATTCATTTCTAGTCCATATTTTGTGCTTGTTGTGTTTATCACATTAAGCAATTGTTGTAGGTGTTTAGGATTTTCTGCTAGTAGAACAGTATCATCAGCATATCTTAGGTTATTGATTATCTTTCCATTAATGTTTAGACCTGGTATCTCTGAGATGTTTTTAAAGATTTGCTCAGTGCATAGATTGAACAAGCTTGGTGATAGGATGCATCCTTGTCTTACTCCTCTTTTTATGTCCATGGGTGTAGTGTTAAAAAAGAAAACAAACTAAACAAAGAAAATAAACTAAACAAAGAAAACAGACTAAACAAGAAAACAGACTAAAGAATTGTACGACGCATGAGTTGGATCACCAATGAAACGATTGGATAAGTGCATCAATGTTGCTGGAAATTATGTTTAGATATAGACACATAATGTAGGTGCAAACAAATAAAGGGTTAAGGCATAAAAATGCGAAGCTGCAGTAAAGCTGAATATGAGGAAAAATTAAAAAATAAAAAAAGGTATGTAAGAAGCTTTACATGACAAGTGGACGACACAGACTAAACAACGTTTCGGCTCAATAGGCCTTCATCAGGAACAAACAATAAAAACACACACACACAAATTAATAACGAAACAACCAAAACAAAAACAATCGAAATGTGTTAAAGAAAACAACAACAAAAAGTAAAACTATCCTGTCAAATCCAAAATAAAATCGTAACCAAGTGCGGCTGTCGTGAACGTCGAAAATCGTGCGAAAAAGTGCGTAAATGTAAACAGAACCAGATGAGTAAACACAGGGGTCAGTGTGCAAACACAAAGGAGAAAGAATCGAATAGTAGTCTGACAGGTGTAAAAAGACGCTAAGAGTGAGATGTCTGAGAGTGGGGTACAGTAAAAATAAATGAGGGGTAAGAAGCACAGAAAAAAATTTTTTTATAGAGGAGAAAACCGAAGTGTCTCATAAGGGACTAGAGGAGAAGAACTATAAAAAGTATGGCATAGTAAGTAGACCAAAGAACCCAAATATGTGTAGTAGAGAAGGCTATGCAAAAGGGAAGGAGCAAGCAAAAAGAAACTATGCGTATGAGTGTGATACATTCATACCTCTCGGGGTCAAACAAATAACAAGTTTTCAGGTACTTATTGTATTTATTTATTATTTATTTATTTATTCTTTGTTAACATCCATCTGTAACTTATTTATAGACTTTCCTTCGCATGTCCCATGACTGTTACGATACACTTTCAGTGGTTGAGAAGGAACCAAACTGTACTTCACTTTGCTAGAATCGTGATGCTTAAAAAGTAAAGTACCCCCGTCACGTCAAGTGGCGTATAAGGAAATATGGTGTTAGTGACCCTATATTTTACAGACCTTCAGCACATGATTTTTGGGGTAATGTGGTCGGTATTACGCCCGTGCTGCTTTACTTTCCCAGAAAAAAATCCATTACTCATTTAAGGCTGGGTGAACCCGGAAGCCGTCGGTTGGGATTGAACCCTACCTCTTGTCCATTGTAGTCCAGTTCACTAACCACTTAGCTATCGCGGCTCCCAATCGTGGTGCTTAAAGCACTGTTATCTTCTGAGAACAAAATAAAACGAGATAAATTACGCTTTACGGTAAAAAATACGGTCGATACATAAAAACTTTACGACGTTGCGTCCCAATATAACACAGACAGGAACACAGACGGTACAACCAGAAAAAAGGGAACGACTACAACATAGTAAGTACAAAGTAAAGCATCAGTGGTATTAATAATAATAAAAAAACATACCAGGGTATCTTGTGACCGAACCCATCACAAACTGAACACATAGCTTCGAGGGTAGAGGAATACAGGAATACGGAGAAACCAGTAAGAAATGGGAGGCAGACATGGAGCCACGGAACCCTGCATTGGGTACTGTATCTTAGAGTAGAGCACAGTTACCATCTTATATCCAACAAGGATGTTACAGTTCTTTCTCTCTAAGTACCGCAGCTGAAAACAGTCAGCTATGTGTCGTTGACTCATAGCTGACTATTTGCGACAGAATCAGTGAACAAGATTTGATGAAGATCTCATTCCACCTGCCCGCGTTGGGACTGGTATCAAACCGATTTGGTCGATAAGACTCAAAGAGGGATGTTACTGGAAGCCAACAATTCCGTGCAGTTCTCGGATGTTTGGGGTTAAAGAATACAGGTGTCGCAGCTTGTTGTAAAATACGTTACATCGTATCTACGCCTATTTATGATCCGTTTAAAGATGGATCAGGAGTAAAGTAGTCTAGGGACAAAGAAGAAGACCTTTAGCAGTACAGTTTATTGAAGTATTTGGAGGCAAGAAGCTTGACAGTAATAGAGCAGGGAAGCTGTCTGTGACTCATAGCTGATGGCTTACGTGGGAAGCTGTCTGCGACTCATAGTTGATGGCTTGCGTGGGAAGCTGTCTGTGACTCATAGTTGATGGCTTGCATGGGAAGCTTGTCTGCGACTCATAGCTGGTGGCTTGCGTGGGAAGCTGTCTGTGATTCGTAGTTGATGGCTTGCATGGGAAGCTTGTCTGCGACTCATAGCTGGTGGCTTGCGTGGGAAGCTGTCTGCGACTCATAGCTGATGGCTTGCGTGGGAAGCTGTCTGTGACTCATAGCTGATGGCTTGCGTGGGAAGCTGTCTGTGACTCATAGCTGATGGCTTGTGTGGGAAGCTGTCTGCGACTCATAGCTGATGGCTTGCGTGGGAAGCTGTCTGCGACTCATAGCTGGTGGCTTGCGTGGGAAGCTGTCTGCGACTCTTACCTCATGACTGGCCCCGGAATCTGCCTGCTACTCACAGCTTATGGCTTGCCCCAGAAGCTGTCTGCTACTCACAGCTTATGGCTTGCCCCAGAAGCTGTCAGCGACTCATAACTGATGGCTTGCGCCAGAATCAGTGAACCAGAACCATCCATATCCTACTTCATCTTTTTTCGGTGCCTCTAGAAACAAACTAATCAGTCTAGTCTGGCCAAGCGAGTAACGATCGCAGAGAGAAGGCAATCTGGCACTTCAAAATACCGTGCATAAGTCGGATGTACTGGGCCGAAAAGTGCACATATCACAATCAATTTTACTCCAAATATCATCACAGCACATGCACGCCCACTTACTGTACTTTTAAAGGCGGATGACGAAGAGGTCCATCAATTCTGTTAGTTGTCATCGAATGAACGCCAGAAAGAGAAATTCAAGAAGTCTACTGGCGAATTCACTTTGTGAGTCCTGATATAGAAACCAATGTGACTCCCTGTTTGATATTTACCTTACGTTATCAGCGACTACTTGCGAACACGCGAATAACCATACACGCAACGGAAATATCATTCCAGAATGTTCATCTTAAACCCACGAGAAATATTCCAGCATCCACTTGCGGATTATGTCTTTGAGCAGTTGCCAAAAATCCGGGCTGAGGACCCGAGAATGCAGAAACTGGAGTAGTAAATGTAGAACACAACAAAGACTCATTTACATTTATGACACAGGGCGGTGCTGGTTTAAACATCACGTGATTATATCTTGAACAATCGATCATAATTTGTGATGCAGTTTCCATAGATCCGTGTTTAACAGAAGGGGTTGTCTAATCCCAGCGTCTGTTGATGCCAGAGTTGTTAATATTTTACACTAAAAAAAACTCAGAACTGATTTTATTATTTTTTTGTTTTTAATTTAAATCAAATCAAGAATTGATGTACACACAATTCTTCTGTTTCTACATCGTTGTTGTGCCGGCATGGGGAACATTTTCTATTTCCATGTTTAACACATCAATGCCAACCGCGTTATAAAACTCATTGAAGTCTATCTGTGTCTCTATCTTTCTCTCTGTCGCTCTCTCAGTCTCTCTCTGTATCTCTATCACTCTCTCTTTCTCTGTGTGTATGTTTGTGTGTGTCACTCTTTCTTTACTTCATCCTTTACCACTTCGGGTGCCGAGTACAACGTTCTAGTCCTTCCACTTCTGTTAGCCCCACCCATTGTCATTTAATGTTGCGGTAGAGTTTCCCGGATGTTGTCAGTCCATCTTGTTCTTTGTATCTACCACGGAATCTTCTTCCATATATTTTATAAACTACTTTGGTATTCTTTCCAGTTGAAACAAACCTTTCCATTTGTTGTTACTGTTGAAGCTCACAACTGATTCAAAGCCCATTCTCTCCCTTAGCGACACCAATTCTGAGCCTGTCTCCTCTGGTCACTCCAAGCTCCTTTCCTAGTCTACAGCTTCTTAAAACCAATATGAAGACCGTGATTGCTTGGATTCTCCTTTGATATCCAGAATTTAGTTTTCTTTCCTGAATTGTGTGGCTACAATACTGAATAATGTATTTGTATTTTCTAGCGATTTGGCCAAAGGAGTTAAGAGCTCTATATTTGTGAAACATGTTTTTGTCTACATCTATTATGATTACCAAGCTGTTCTCCCCAAATGTGCTGTGATCTCATTGGATCTTCTGTTCGTTGTTTGATGTCTCCGGACCGTGCAAGTTAAGAAGTAATACCTGCACCTCTGAAGAACCATGTTAATAGATTTGTATTTTCTTCGCAGAACCGACTTTAAGAACTTTGGTTCAATTTGTTTTTAATTAATGGAGGTTTTTATAATATCCTTTGAATCTGTTAGAGGTGTCCTGAGTGTTTTTTTTTTAATTAGCTGACAGAAGTTCAAGAGCAAATTATCTGCGTCTTTGATGCCATCATATCCATCACACTTTGACACCGGAGAAATGGAAACCCGTGTGGCTATGGTCGTTTGTGTTGTAATTTAGTTGATGATCAAGTAGTAACGTAAATTGATGAACTATGTAGTTCACTTTGAGTTTATTTTTGTTTTATATTTTAGGAAGTTAATCAAATATCGAAGCAGGTCCGTGCTGGGAGATAGTTTAATCTCAGTCATCCCTGTAGATGTGATCTTGTATAATGTGTTCTACCTTTTCTTATTTCTTTAAATTATTGAACGTGTTCTATTCTTTTTATTATTATTCTTCTTGAGGGTCTTGGTAGCCTAGTTGGGAAAGCCAGCCCACTAGCTACCGACGTTCTGAGAACTTGTGTTCGATTCCCGCTGGAAGCAGTTTGTGAATTAAACTCGTGGGTGGAAAAAGGATTCCAGGGTTCATGCTTTGAGAAAGTGAGGAATGGCGCCTCGCTCGCGAGTTACGATGCTTGAGGAGACACTACAGGAGTCTCCGAACACGTCTGGATAGGCGGCCGAGCACATAGGGATAAAAAAACCAACGTTCTGAAATGCCGATTCGAGTTCTTCTTTCTCTTTGTATTGACCCACAAAATAGTCAGGGTCACTCTGTGGCGCTTAGTAGAACGAATAAAATGTTTCAAACATTTGATCAAACATGGACTAAACAATAACAAAAGCTTCTTACCTCAAAACATCAGAAACGAGAGCAAGATGGAGACCAAGAAAAGGATAGAGTAGAGAGACGGAATAAAAGAAATACGCACGAAACAAAAAATGTCTACTTAAACAGCGTTCAGATATGTTCATGAACGACACTGCATCAAACAGGGGAGTGACCAAAAGAAAAAGCAATACAACATCTACAGACTTCATCATCATCATTTGGTGCCGTCTCCACATCGAAGGCCGGCTACCAAGAACGCTATTTTACTCTCTCTCTTGTCTTGATGGTGCACTTTGTCACAGGTTCACATGTCCATCTTATGATATTATCAGTCTACTTTAGTCTTGGTCTGCCTCTGTCTCTTGTCTTGATGGTGCACTTTGTCACAGGTTCACATGTCCATCTTATGATATTATCAGTCTACTTTAGTCTTGGTCTGCCTCTGTCTCTTGTCTTGATGGTGCACTTTGTCACAGGTTCACATGTCCATCTTATGATATTATCAGTCTACTTTAGTCTTGGTCTGCCTCTGTCTCTTGTCTTGATGGTGCACTTTGTCACAGGTTCACATGTCCATCTTATGATATTATCAGTCTACTTTAGTCTTGGTCTGCCTCTGTCTCTTGTCTTGATGGTGCACTTTGTCACAGGTTCACATGTCCATCTTATGATATTATCAGTCTACTTTAGTCTTGGTCTGCCTCTGTCTCTTGTCTTGATGGTGCACTTTGTCACAGGTTCACATGTCCATCTTATGATATTATCAGTCTACTTTAGTCTTGGTCTGCCTCTGTCTCTTGTCTTGATGGTGCACTTTGTCACAGGTTCACATGTCCATCTTATGATATTATCAGTCTACTTTAGTCTTGGTCTGCCTCTGTCTCTTGTCTTGATGGTGCACTTTGTCACAGGTTCACATGTCCATCTTATGATATTATCAGTCTACTTTAGTCTTGGTCTGCCTCTGTCTCTTGTCTTGATGGTGCACTTTGTCACAGGTTCACATGTCCATCTTATGATATTATCAGTCTACTTTAGTCTTGGTCTGCCTCTGTCTCTTGTCTTGATGGTGCACGTTGTCACAGGTTCACATGTCCATCTTATGATATTATCAGTCTACTTTAGTCTTGGTCTGCCTCTGTCTCTTGTCTTGATGGTGCACGTTGTCATAGGTTCACCTGTCCATCTTTTGATGTTATCAATCTACTTTAGTCTTGGGCTACCTCTGCCTCGTCTACTTGACATCTTCCCTTCCAAAATGACCTTCAGTAGGCATCAGATTATCTTACGCATTCTTTCTTTCTCTTGAAATGCCTCAAAACAACATTAGATGGATAAAAAAATAAGAAAGTAGAACGAGAAAAATATGTTTCTCCATCTTACACAGTCAATAGTGACCATTCCTGAAAAAAAAAATTTCCCTATGTTTGGCCCATACTGTTACTTTTACTCCCAATTTTGTCCAACATGTTTCCACACTATGCCCTACTTTTACCATTTCCCCAAAGTTTAAATCTTGACCGGGGTTTCCGGTCAATATGGCGGATAGGCAGCAGGAAACTTTGAGGCTCAGTCTGAAAAGTGTTCCTTGTTGCAGTTTCCTCATATTCCAAGTCTGGCTTGTTGCAGTTTCCTCATATTCCAAGTCTGGCTTGTTGCAGTTTCCTCATATTCCAAGTCTGGCTTGTTGCAGTTTCCTCATATTCCAAGTCTGGCTTGTTGCAGTTTCCTCATATTCCAAGTCTGGCTTGTTGCAGTTTCCTCATATTCCAAGTCTGTCTTGTTGCAGTTTCCTCATATTCCAAGTCTGGCTTGTTGTAGTTTCCTCATATTCCAAGTCCGGCTTGTTGCAGTTTCCTCATATTCCAAGTCCGGCTTGTTGCAGTTTCCTCATATTCCAAGTCCGGCTTGTTGCAGTTTCCTCATATTCCAAGTCCGGCTTGTTGCAGTTTCCTCATATTCCAAGTCCGGCTTGTTGCAGTTTCCTCATATTCCAAGTCCGGCTTGTTGCAGTTTCCTCATATTCCAAGTCCGGCTTGTTGCAGTTTCCTCATATTCCAAGTCCGGCTTGTTGCAGTTTCCTCATATTCCAAGTCCGGCTTGTTGCAGTTTCCTCATATTCCAAGTCCGGCTTGTTGCAGTTTCCTCATATTCCAAGTCCGGCTTGTTGCAGTTTCCTCATATTCCAAGTCCGGCTTGTTGCAGTTTCCTCATATTCCAAGTCCGGCTTGTTGCAGTTTCCTCATATTCCAAGTCCGGCTTGTTGCAGTTTCCTCATATTCCAAGTCTGGCTTGTTGCAGTTTCCTCATATTCCAAGTCCGGCTTGTTGCAGTTTCCTCATATTCCAAGTCCGGCTTGTTGCAGTTTCCTCATATTCCAAGTCCGGCTTGTTGCAGTTTCCTCATATTCCAAGTCTGGCTTGTTGCAGTTTCCTCATATTCCAAGTCTGGCTTGTTGCAGTTTCCTCATATTCCAAGTCTGGCTTGTTGCAGTTTCCTCATATTCCAAGTCTGGCTTGTTGCAGTTTCCTCATATTCCAAGTCTGGCTTGTTGCAGTTTCCTCATATTCCAAGTCTGGCTTGTTGCAGTTTCCTCATATTCCAAGTCCGGCTTGTTGCAGTTTCCTCATATTCCAAGTCCGGCTTGTTGCAGTTTCCTCATATTCCAAGTCTGGCTTGTTGCAGTTTCCTCATATTCCAAGTCTGGCTTGTTGCAGTTTCCTCATATTCCAAGTCTGGCTTGTTGCAGTTTCCTCATATTCCAAGTCTGGCTTGTTGCAGTTTCCTCATATTCCAAGTCCGGCTTGTTGCAGTTTCCTCATATTCCAAGTCCGGCTTGCTGGTTAAAGCTACTGAGTTTAGTGCTCTTTGCACACCGTGAGCTGCGTTTTTAACCCGGATCGTGTTTCGATATTCCGATTGCTTACAATGAATGATGAAAAATGTATGACGAAGGACAGTTCAGCTGCGTTCACTCTCTGTGCCTCTTAGTCTTATGTCTTTTGGCGTGTGCTGTAGCTGCTATGATGGGGACTGTAGCTGCCTTTATTTGTTTGGATCATTCAACGAGATGAGTTTTAATTCGGATGATTGCACTGGCACGGGCGGTTGAGCAATTATGAATTTTAATTCGTTTGCAGTTATCCCGGGGCCGTCGAATAACAATAACCATAACTTACATCTTGACCGTTTTGATTGTTTCTCTTTTACTTCCTATCTCGTGATCTAGTCAGTCCCACGTCTTCATGTTTTCCCTGTTAAGATTCATGTAGAACTTGTAATCTGACACGTCTTAGGGGGAGAAAGGTGGGCGGAGTGGTCGATCTATTCAAGCTGCCAGGACTCGTCATACGTCAGAGCATGTGTCAGCTCCATTAGTTCTCATTTCGTGACAGCTAAGACAGTTGTGTATACATTGAAGTCTGAAGATTATAATGTGTCCATCAAATTACACTAACAATTACTGAAATAGCCATCAAATTACACTAATACTTACTGATATGTTCAATAAATTACACTAGCAACTACTGATATATCCAACAAATTACACTAATATTTACTGATATGTCCAGAAAATTACACTAGCAACTACTGATATATTCAACAAATTCCACTAATATTTACTGATATGTTCAATAAATTACACTAGCAACTACTGATATATCCAACAAATTACACTAATATTTACTGATATGTCCAGAAAATTACACTAGCAACTTCTGATATATCCAACAAATTACGCTAATATTTACTGATATGTCCAAAAAATTACACTAGCAACTACTGATATATCCAACAAATTACACTAATATTTACTGATATGTTCAATAAATTACACTAACTGATATATCCTACGAATTACATTAACATTTGTTGATATGTCCAGAAAATTACATGAGCAATTACTGATATGTCCAACAAATTACATGAACAATTACTGATATATCCAAATTACATTAACATTTGCTGATATGTCCAGAAAATTACAACAGCAATTACTGATATGTCCAACAAATTACACGAGCAATTACTGATATATCCAACAAATTACATTAGCAATTATTGATCTATCTAACAAAATACACTCAAATTTGCTGATATGTCCAACAAACTGTGCTAATAATTACTGATATATTCACGAAATTGCACATTCAACAACTACTGGTATATCGAACATTTCTTATATACAGATGCAACTACTGATATTTCCACATTTCACAAGCAACTGCTGATATATTCAACAAATCGCACACAACTACTGTATATGCAACAAATTACACATGCAACTACTGATATACTCAACAGATTACGCACCCATATATACACATACAACGAATTACTCATCTAACTTCTAATACACTCATATTCTTCTTCTACCTTTCAGCTCCCAGTGGAGCATAGGTCTTCAACAAACACTTTCCAAGCCGTTATGTTTCTTGCCATTCTTTTAAGATCATTCCATGTCTTCCCCATCATCTTCATCTCTGCTTCTATCTGTCTTCTCCAAAAATGTCTTGGTCTTCCTCTTTGTCTTTTTCCCTGGGGATTCCAATAAACGGCCTGTTGTGTAAAACTATCGGTTGGCTTCCGCAGTGTGTGTCCTATCCAGCGCCATCGTCTTCGCTGTATCTCTTTATCCACTGGTATTTGACTGCTACTTTTCCATAATTCTATGTTAGTGATTTTGTCCTGCCATTTCCATCCTTTTATTCTGCATAAGCATCCATAAATGAAAGTCCGTATCTTTATGATTCTCATTTTTGTTGTTCTCCATGTTTCACAGCCATATAATAGGACTGACATTGGAGTTAAACATTTTTATGTTTGTATTTAACCTAATTTCTTTGGACTTCCATAAGTTTCCCAGTGCAACGAATGCTCCTCTTGCTTTTGATATCCTTATTTTGGTATCATTTTCTGTTCCTCCCTCTCTGTCTATATTACTGCCCAGATATCTGTAACATTGACTCAACTAATTGCGCACCCATATACACATACAACGAATTAAACATGCAATTACTGCTATATTCAACTGATTACGCGCCCATATATACACATACAATAAATTACACATGCAACTACTGTTATACCAATTAATAATCGTGATCATAATACAAACAAATTCAATTCAACAAACAACTACACACAGATACAATTCAACAAATCACACAAACAACCACAAACACATCACTTCAACTCACAGCGATAAACACATCATTCTCTTTTCTAATTATCTCCCCTGTTTAAGATATTTGCCCATTAATTGTTTCCCCTTGATCACCGTTCCCAGCGGTTTAAGATCAAATTACACATTTCTGTCACTACAGTTCTATATCAATTCTGTTGTTAACTTTCTTTCATGCTCTTTTATTGGACTCATTACCATTACTCGGTTGTTGCGTTTCATAATTTGTTTCATCGGTTTAAATAGATTTTTAAAATGTCATTTTAATATCGGTAGTTGTCGTCCTTATTTATAATTACACCCCTTGTATGCAGTTAATCTTGTTGCCATGGTGACGCATTAAAAAAAAAAAAACCTGTTATATTCTTTTCCATTTTCTTCTTCCATTCTCGCCGATTCAGTTAATTAATAATCATGGGCGTAACAACTGTACAAGAGAGGAGGGAAGTGTGCAGCGAGTGTTCGCTGTAAAATAGTATTACAAATTTAATTAGGGGGAGACATTATAATAATGAGTTCTTAAATGTTATGTAGAGCCAGTCTTAACATATGGATGTGAACCATGGATAATAGGACAACAGACATGGAAATCACTGGAGACTGTACAATGTGATTTTACAGAAGAATGTTGAGAATACCATGAATAGCTAAGAAGCATAATAAAAACGTTCTGAAAGAGGCTAAAAAAGAGAGCTAATATCCAATTTTAGAGAGAAACAATCATCATTTGTTGGCCATGTAATGAGAAAGGAACAGCTGGAATATATTATAACAACTGGGAAAATTGTGGTGACAAAGAGATAAAGTGAAGCAAAAAGAAAAAAATACCAGACAGCTTAAGATAATGGCTTGACAGAAGGTCAACAATAGAAATTATAAATAACTGTCGAGATCGAAGGTTATGGAGAGACATGATCACCTACGCCAGCAGACACGGTACTTGATGATGATGGTGGTGATTATAATAATAAACTCTTAAAAAGGTAATTAGAAAAGAGATGAACCGTATCTTCTCCTTTTTAGGGATCAGCCGTTAAATGGGCGCGTATGTGTTGTGTTGCTATTTTATAGTAAAGTAGACAAATCAGCGACTTTTGGCCCGACACTCTCGTCTTCGTCATGTTCTATATCAAATGTAGAACAAATTTGACATAGTGAACAGGAGCGGAGTGTTGCAAAGAAAATTATCGCTCTTACAAGAAACTACAACGACAAATTAATTACAAAATAATTAGAGGTGAAAATATGACAAATTAATGAGTTGTGTAATTAGGAAACGTGAAATGACAAATTAATGAGAGGTCTCAGCAAAGAGGGAAATTACAAATTAATGAAATATTAAAAAGCGTAAAATGAAAAATTAATGAAAAATTATTTAAAAAGCTAATGCATCGCTGTAAAGCCGGCGTATGGTGTTCGAAGCCCGCGGTAAACAGAACGGATTCGATCTATCGGGGTGTACAATACAAATCCTGAATCTCACACATCGTGACGACTGCTTTGACTAAGCGACCATTATTTCTCTGGTCCCGCCGATAGCGCACCCTCCCCCCCCCCCCCCGACATACACCATCAGATATATATGGTAGACGTATCATAGGATAGTTTTTTTGGTGGTATGTGTTTTTTTTTTTATTTAAAAATCTTGGGGCGATAAATTTTTTAATTTAATTTTTTTTTTTTTTTTTTTTTTTGCGTTCGCCAACTTTCCTCTGGCAAAGTCCTTAGAGACCAGATATTGAGTTTTGCGTGTTCATCCTTTTTTCCCTGGCAGCCGCGTGTGCACAGGGGTTAACGCGCCGCCCAGGCAGATATCTACTTCTTCTGAGGTACTCATACTTTTTCCGTCGATGAGTCGAAGTCGGGCTTCTTTGCTGAGACCAAGGGTGGCTGCCGCAGACATAAATCACAAATAAAAATCCCATCGAATACAGCCGGGAATTGAACTTACAACCCCTCTGTCTTAAGACCAGTGCCTTGCCTCGAGACCAACCAGTTCCCCCTATTGGGTAATAGATTAATAAGAGAAAAAATAATTGCTTGGGTTAACAAGGCAAATTAATGGGATATTTCTTTTTAAAAGTCGACAAATTAAGAAATATCCTAAAAATGTCAAGTGACAATTTAATGAAAGATGTCAAATATGTATGAGGTGACAAATTAATCAGAGATATTTAAATTTTTTTAAAACTTGAAGTGAATAATTAATATTAATGGAAGAATTTTTTTTTAATGAAAAATGCTTAGAGTAAAATATTAATGAGAGATACATAAAGTGATTGGTGTGAATAAATTAGTGAGATTAGAAATATGCTTGAGGTGACAAATTGATCAGAGATGTATAAAATGATTGAGGTGATAAATTAATGAGAGATGTATAAAATGATTGAGGTGATAAATTAATGAGATATGTATAAAATGATTGAGGTGACAAATTAATGAAAGATGTATAAAATGATTGAGGTGACAAATTAATGAGAGATGTATAAAATGATTGAGGTGACAAATTAATGAGAGATGTATAAAATGATTGAGGTGACAAATTAATGAGAGATGTATAAAATGATTGAGGTGATAAATTAATGAGAGATGTATAAAATGATTGAGGTGATAAATTAATGAGAGATGTATAAAATGTTTGAGGTGACAAATTAATGAGAGATGTATAAAATGATTGAGGTGACAAATTAATGAGAGATGTATAAAATGATTGAGGTGACAAATTAATGAGAGATGTATAAAATGATTGAGGTGACAAATTAATGAGAGATGTATAAAATGATTGAGGTGATAAATTAATGAGAGATGTATAAAATGATTGAGGTGATAAATTAATGAGAGATGTATAAAATGATTGAGGTGACAAATTAATGAGATATGTATAAAATGATTGAGGTGACAAATTAATGAGAGATGTATAAAATGATTGAGGTGATAAATTAATGAGAGATGTATAAAATTATTGAGGTGACAAATTGATCAGAGATGTTTAAAATGATTGAGGTGATAAATTAATGAGAGATGTATAAAATGATTGAGGTGATAAATTAATGAGAGATGTATAAAATGATTGAGGTGATAAATTAATGAGAGATGTGTAAAATGATTGAGGTGATAAATTAATGAGAGATGTAAAAAATGTTTGAAGTGACAAATTAATGAGAGATGTATAAAATGATTGAGGTGACAAATTAATGAGAGATGTATAAAATGATTGAAGTGACAAATTAATGAGAGATGTAT
The DNA here is from genome assembly GCA_032433765.1 of Megaustenia siamemsis. Taxonomy (NCBI): domain Eukaryota; kingdom Metazoa; phylum Mollusca; class Gastropoda; order Stylommatophora; family Ariophantidae; genus Megaustenia; species Megaustenia siamemsis. Next base: position 54,549,861 of record JAVIAB010000091.1, read on the forward strand.
AAAATGATTGCCAAATTAATGAGAGACGTATAAAATGATTGAGGTGACAAATTAATGAGAGATGTATAAAATGATTGAGGTGATAAATTGATTAGAGATGTATAAAATGATTGAGGTGATAAACTAATGAGAGATGTATAAAATGCTTGAGATGATAAATTAATGAGAGATGTATAAAATCTTTGAGGTGTTAAATTAATGAGAGATGTATACAATGATTGATGCGACAAATAAATGAGAGATGTATAAAATGATTGAAGTGACAGATTTGATCAGAGATGTATAAAATGTTTGAGGTGATAAATTAATGTGAGATGTATAAAATGATTGAGGTGACAAATTAATGAGAGATGTATAAAATGATTGAAGTGACAAATTGATCAGAGATGTATAAAATGTTTGAGGTGATAAATTAATGAGAGATGTATAAAATGATTGAAGTGACAGATTTGATCAGAGATGTATAAAATGTTTGAGGGGATAAATTAATGTGAGATGTATAAAATGATTGAGGTGACAAATTAATTAGAGATGTATAAAATGAATGAAGTGACAAATTGATCAGAGATGTATAAAATGATTGAGGTGACAAATTAATGAGAGATGTATAAAATGATTGAAGTGACAGATTTGATCAGAGATGTATAAAATGTTTGAGGTGATAAATTAATGAGAGATGTATAAAATGATTTAGGTGACAAATTAATGAGAGATGTATAAAATGATAGAAGTGACAAATTAATGAGAGATGTATAAATGATTGAGGTGACAAATTAATAAGAGATTTATAAAATGTTTGAGGTGACACATTAATGAGAGATGAATAAAATGATTGAGGTGGCAAATTAATGAGAGATTTATAAAATGATTGAGGTGACAAATGAATGAGAGACGTATAAAATGATTGAGGTGACAAATTAATGAGAGATGTATACAATGATTGAGGTGACATATTAATGAGAGATGTATAAAATGATTGAAGTGACAAACTAATGAGAGATATTTCAAAGCTTAGGGTGACAAATTAATAAGATATTGAAAAGCGTAAAGTGACATATTAATTAAAGGTACATAAATTAATCAACGTGACATATTAATGAGACATGTATGCAATGATTAAGGTGACAATTTATGAGAGATATAACAAAATTTGGGGTGACAAATTAATGAGAGATGTTAAAAAGCTCATGGTAATAAATTAACGAGGCATGTCAAAAGGAAGTATGAGGTAAAGAAGACAAAATACAACACGAGAGCAGTTAAACGTGAAGTGAACTGTGTGGGCCAGACATAAGACACACTGATTACCCGTGACTGCCAACTATACAAATTGAGATACTTTACTTCACACATAGACCGTTGGCCACCTTGCCAGTCCGCGATCCTGGATACAACAAGAGGAGAGTCTGTAACGTACGACCGTACGGCTGGCAGCTGGATGGTCTAGGTATGATGTCGGCCTCTGGACAAAAAGGTTCCAGGTTCGATTACCATCACAGGCGAGCAAAATCTTGTTTTAAGAATGGAATCCGTGGCTTCTATGTGGCTTTACCCTCCCTCTCCTTGAGTTATTAGCGGGTCAAACTCATTGCACTCCGAACATGTTCATAGGTGCTCAGATTCCCTCCTCAGCAAGTCTCGAAGTGTCCAGCGACTGACGACTCCAGTTCTGTATTGGTTGATTAGTCTTCTTACACGCCCATTAAGTTTCTCGTTTCTGACTGTGCCCATCTTAACTCCCATCTCTTTCATCTGAAGGAGTGTCGTGGACTTATGGTTGTCGAAGTCCTGTGCCCTTCCCACATCTCAGAGGGCAATGATGACGCCCGTCCGATCCATTGGTTGACCGTCCTCAACAATAGCGCAGCTAGCCAACCTGTCCGTTCTTTCATTTCCCCGTACTTCCTCATGTCCAGGGACATAGACAAAGGTGACCTTACGTATTTTTTACTTCTGCAACGACTCTACCCATTGCATGCGTACAGAGCCCGCCTCCACTTTTCGTATCATACTCATCGAATTACTCAGTATACATGCGTGGGTGTAGTCTTGAGACTCTAACCAGATGAATGCCTTGGTCACTGCCACCACCTCCATTGTCATGCTACTCGTGGTCATAACGTATGCACCACTGTCATCCTTGACTATTCTACCCACCGAGCGTGCTGTAAACGGCACTTCTTTGGCGTCGTCTTACAGATCCGTCTGTATAGATGACTGCATCTTTCTCATCGGTGTTATCCCAGATGATACCGTTGACCTCCGCATTGGTCACGACTGAGTTCTGCTGCCTACATTTCCTGTCGAGTGTGACAATACACGAGAATGTCCCCTTGAATGACGTAGGCCCCGGTATCCATCCTCGCCAACAATGATAAGGTAAGCCCACAGCCCTGTTTGATGACATCTACCCTCTCCTTGTCTCTGAGTAGTGAAATCCGAGTTATAGCCCTCGAGGATAACGGTGAACAATAGAAGGCCCCGTGTGCATTCTGCGCACGTTGAAAGACACTTGGCAATTGGAAAGCGAAAAGAGTAGGCTTAGAAATGGTCGCTGTGCGGGCAAAATTGAATAGGAAAAAAAGAAATCGACACAAAACGTTAAAACTCCGGACGATAAAAATATTATAGAGTACCTCTGAAGTTAGAGAATGTCTGCCTTTTGGCAAGGGACACATAAGAACACAGCTGCCGGTGTGAAAAATAGGAAACAGTGATACACAAACTTGAGTCCCTCGGGACCTGGCTAGAGATAAAAAGCTGGCGGACGCAAATAAACAACAACGTACGGGACACTGATGATAGATGTGGCATGAAGTTACCCTCGTTGTCATGGCAACCGCTTTTTATTTCCTCTCATGGTTCAGTTCTTTAATTCTTTACCCCCCCCCTACCCCTTCCTACTTCCCCACCCCCTCTCCATACATGGGTATCCGCGCTGCAGACAATTTATGCGACATGTTCATTTGCATTTATTGTAATGGCTGACGCAAGGTGAACCGTTAATCATAGTGTCTGATCGAGACAGGGGGGGGGGGGGAATCCACGCTTTCTGGGAGTCATGGTCTACAATTCAGTCCAGTTATCGCGAGCCGCCATCTTAAACGATTTGTTTATGGGTTTCAATTGAAAGACTTCCGCACCAGAGGCAAGAACTGAGATCTAGTCAAGACTCAACGACGCTCCATTTCTTGGTTAGCACGCTAGGTTAACTCTCGCCCTCTATGTGGTTCCTCTTCCTAAAATATACTTATTTTTCTTCATCTTTTTTTTAATCATTTAATTTGTATTTTTATCATCTTCTCATTTTACATGTTCTTTTTTTTTTTTTTTTTTTTTTAAAAAAAAAAGTCTGCTTTTCGTGAATTTTTAAAAAAATTGTATTTTAATGTTTCATATTTTCTTATCAAGGTCTTCTAAACATTCTCCTGCTTGTTCTCCTCCCCTCCTTCTCCATCCGACTTTCCTTTTTTCCGTCCTTTCTTATTTTTATCCATCACTCTTTCTTCTTCTCATTCCTTTCTTCCTTATTTCCTTCCATCGTTCCTACCTTCTTTCCTACCTTCCTTCCTTCTTAATCTTCATCATCTACCCATCTTCTTCTCTTCCGTTCTTCCTTCATCTTCTTTCTTACATCTTCTTCTACCCTCCTCTTTCTCCTTCTTCTCCTCCTCTTACCTTCCATCCTCTTTCTTCCTCTCGATGCACATTGAAAGCCTATGGCAGTTCTAATTACTACTACACAACAGAATCTATGCAGACACGGGCCTCTTCAGTGCTAATTACTACTGTCCTTTTTATCTTCACTCAACGCATTCACGCTTAATGGCAAATTCACTTCATTTCAGCTCTAATTTTCTTGAAGTGAAAATGTGGTTTTTTCTTTAATCAAAAAGAACAATATTCCTAGTTATTCTAAATTTAACAAAATAATTATTGACTTTATGTTAAATTAATAACAATAAACTTCCTAGTTGTGGCAGTGTTAAAACGTAGTCATAGAATTAGAGGCAGTAGTGTCAGCTGGAGTAAAAGCAACAATAGGTAGTTGCAGTTGTATAGTGGTGATGGTGGTAGTATGAATAATAGCAGTAGTAGGTGAGCTGCTAGAGGAGGCAACAATAAAAGTAGCTGTAAAAATAGTAGTATTAGTTGAAGTAATGACAGCAATGATAGTAGTTGTAGATGTTATTTACATAGATAGTTTTAGTAGTTGTAGTGATAGTCGAAGCACTAACATTCTTTTGCAGCAGCAGGAGCATTAGTAGTAGTAGTAGTAGTAGCAGCAGCAGTAGTAGTAGTAGTAGCAGCAGCAGTAGTAGTAGTAGTAGTAGTAGCAGCAGTAGTAGTAGTAGTAGCAGCAGCAGCAGTAGTAGTAGTAGTAGTAGCAGCAGCAGCAGTAGTAGTAGCAGCAGCAGCAGTAGTAGTAGTAGCAGCAGCAGTAGCAGTAGTAGTAGCAGCAGCAGCAGTAGTAGCAGCAGCAGTAGTAGTAGTAGTAGTAGCAGCAGCAGTAGTAGTAGCAGCAGCAGCAGTAGTAGTAGTAGCAGCAGCAGTAGTAGTAGCAGCAGCACCAGCATCAGTAGTAGTAGTAGTAGTAGTAGTAGTAGCAGCAGAAGTGGTAATAGTAACTGTAGTAGTAGAAGTAGCAGGAGCAGTAGTAATAGTAATAGTAGTAGTAGCAACAGTAGTAGTAGTAGTAGTAGCAGCAGTAGTAGTAGTAGTAGTAGTAGCAGTAGTAGTAGTAGTAGCAGTAGTAGTAGTAGCAGTAGTAGTAGTAGTAGCAGTAGTAGTAGCAGAAGTGGTAATAGTATCTGTAGTAGTAGAAGTAGCAGGAGCAGTAGTAATAGTAATAGTAGTAGTAGCAACAGTAGTAGTAGTAGTAGTAGTAGTAGCAGCAGTAGTAGTAGTAGTAGTAGTAGCAGTAGTAGTAGTAGTAGCAGTAGTAGTAGTAGTAGTAGCAGCAGTAGCAGTATTAGTAACAGCAGTAGTAGTAGTAGCAGCAGCAGTAGTAGTAGTAGTAGCAGTAGTAGTAGTAGTAGTAGCAGCAGCAGTAGTAGTAGCAGCAGTAGTAGTAGTAGTAGTAGCAGCAGTAGTAGTAGTAGCAGCAGCAGTAGTAGTAGCAGCAGCACCAGCATCAGTAGTAGTAGTAGTAGCAGCAGAAGTGGTAATAGTATCTGTAGTAGTAGAAGTAGCAGGAGCAGTAGTAATAGTAATAGTAGTAGTAGCAACAGTAGTAGTAGTAGTAGTAATAGTAGTAGCAGCAGTAGTAGTAGTATAGTAGTAGTAGCAACAGTAGTAGTATAGTAGTAATAGTAGTAGCAGCAGCAAAAGTATCAGTAGTGCTAGTAGTAACGAAAGTAGTAATGGTAGTAGTAATAGTAGTAACGGTAGTAGTAGTAGCGGTAGCAGTAGTAGCAGTAACGATAGTTGTAGTAGTAGTAACGGCGGTAGCTGTAATAGCAGTAACGACAGTAGTAGTAATAATAACGACAGTGTCAGCAATATCAATAAAGACAGTAGCAGTAGTAGCAGTAACGACAGTAGCGGTAGCAGTAACGACGGGAGCAGTAATGGCAGTAACGACAGTAGCAGTAGTAGTAACGACGGTAGCAGTAGTAATAACGACAGTAGTAATTTTAGTAACGATAGTAGCAGTAGCAGTAACGACGGTACCAGTTTTAGTAAGTGACAGTAACAGTACTAGTAACGACAATAGCAGTAGTAGTAACGACAGTAGCAGTAGTAGTAACGATAGTAGCAGTAGTAGTAACGACGGTAGCAGTAGTAGTAACGACAGTAGCAGTAGTAGTAACGACGGTAGCAGTAGTAGTAACGACGGTAGCAGTAATAGCAGTAACGACAGTAGCAGTAGTAGTAACGACAGTAGCAGTAGTAGTAACGACGGTAGCAGTAGTAGTAACGACAGTAGCAGTAGTAGTAACGACAGTAGCAGTAGTAGTAACGACAGTAGCAGTAGTAGTAACGACGGTAGCAGTAGTAGTAACGACAGTAGCAGTAGTAGTAACGACGGTAGCAGTAGTAGTAACGACAGTAGCAGTAGTAGTAACGACAGTAGCAGTAGTAGTAACGACAGTAGCAGTAGTAGTAACGACAGTAGTAATAGTAGTAACGACAGTAGTAGTACTAGTAACGACAGTAACAGTAGTAGCAACGACAGTAGCAGTAGTAGTAACGACGGTAGCAGTAGTAGTAACGACGGTAGCAGTAGTAGTAACGACGGTAGCAGTAGTAGTAACGACGGTAGCAGTAATAGCAGTAACGACAGTAGCAGTAGTAGCAGTAATGACAGTAGTAGTAGTAGCAGTAGCAACAGTAGTAGTGACAGTTTTAGTAAGCGGTAGTAGTAACGACGGTAGCAGTAATAGCAGTAACGACAATAGCAGTAGTAGCAGTAATGACAGTAGTAGTAGTAGCAGTAGCAACAGTAGTAGTAGTAGTAACGACAGTAGCAGTAACGACGGTAGCAGTACTAGTAACGACAGTAGCAGTAGTAGTAACGACAGTAGCAGTAGTAGTAACGACAGTAGTAGTAATAGTAACGACGGTAGAAGTAGTAGTAACGACAGTAGCAGTAGTAGTAACGACGGTAGTAGTAGTAGTAGTAAAGACGGTAGCAGTAGTAGTGACGACGGTAATAGTAGTAGTAACGACGGTAGTAGTAGTAGTAACGACAGTAGCAGTAGTAGTAACGACGGTAGCTGTAGTAGTAACGACGGTAGCTGTAGTAGTAACGACGGTAGCTGTAGTAGTAACAATAGTAGTAGTAGTAGTAACGACGGTAGCATTAGTAGTAGCGATAGTAGTAGTAGTAGTAACGACGGTAGCAGTGGTAGTAACAATAGTAGTAGTAGTAGTAGTAACGACGGTAGCAGTAGTACTAACGATAGTAGTAGTAGAAGTAACGACAGTAGCAGTAGTAGTAACGACAGAAGTAATGACGGTAGCATTTGTAGTAGTAGTTGTCGTTGTTGTGTTTGTAATTACAAGCATTAGTTGCATGTGAATTGTTGTCCTATTTCTCCTTCCATTAAACAGTTCCCGTTTTAATCCGGTAATCCCCAGAGTCCTTTTGACACAATGAACTTTTCAAAAGCCTCATTAACACTATCCCATCTCGCTGTCAGCCATCTTGCTCATCTTCCGTCTCCCAAGTGTTCTCCCTTGAGTGTAAAGGGCAACAACTGTACTCCACCTGAGCAACAACCGACTGTAGTCAGGTGCATCGTATCCGATGTATATTTGTATGAGACAGCGATAAATAGTCAAGTACACATTAACAATCTCTCACATAGTTCCGATTATTTACGTACGCGTATGGTTGTTTGAGTTTATTTATTTGTATTGATTGTACAGTGCTTGGTATGTTTGCAATTATGGTTCGTGTATATTCACCTCTATAGTGTATCGTTATACTCTTGTGTTGTATAACAGTTTACGTAGGTGTAATGAACATCGTCAATGCATATTTTTGTCGTGCATATTCTTCTATAGTCTTAAATGGGTATCCGATATATTATCTGGGAAGGAAATTCAGCGAGGAAGAGAACTGGCCACCTCACTTCATGAAACTGAAACTTAGTACAATGAAGTCACTAACACTTCATTTATTCATTTATTCATTCATTCATTCATACGTGCATTCATTCACAGCCTCCGGTGATTACTTTGTCTGTTGTCCTTTTGTCTATTAATCACACCCATATGTTAAGACTGGCTCTATATAACATTTAAGAACTATTTTTCTTGTTTCCATTGTCAAAATTGGATTACACAGTATTTTCCTCATTTTTAAAAAATAAAACTGCTTATGCCTTAGCCATTCTGCATCAAGTCAGGTGCCCAATTTTAATAATTAAAAGGTTTCTGGCAGAACGAACAAGCAAATACTTGTTCTTGCCTTTTCAACTGCCCCACGTGAACAACATAGATGCCATCGTCTTCAGAACTGCTAGAACCCCTTACCTCTTCCACATTCTGAATGTCTCCACCCACCTATCCACATCCAATCACTTCCAATCCAATAACTTCCAGCATTTTCTCACCTGTTGTTCATGTTTTCCAGGTAAACAGACAACTCCAGCTCCCCACCTCAACCCTTAGTTACCTGTCGTGACACGCTCCTGAACCAGACTTCATCCGGTTTGAGATTTCAAACGGACCTTTTCAAATCTTGTTGAAACTCTCAATATTTTTTCTTTTGAATATGAAATCAGCAGCCAAACTCAATATTTTCTTTGGCAGAAAACCTTTAAAAAATGCTAATTATAATTTGTTTTCCGAAAATAAAAGAGAGCAACTCGGAATATTTATTTTTCCTGCCAGCATAATCAACAAGCTTAATATTTTCTTTGTATAAACTAGAATTTCCACCACCGTATGCTTTCTTTGTACAAAACTATAAACCGCAAAGCACAATAAAGACAAGTGGAACAACGTCAAAACGGATAAATGAATTTAAATATCAGGGAACAATGTTAACCTCAGATGGTAGATGTACAGCAGAGGTGAGATGGAGAACAGCTCAGGCAAAAACTGCTTTCCAAAAAATGAGGAAAATACTGTGCAATCCATTTTTGACAATAGAAGCAAGTAAAAAAGTTCTTAAATGTTATGCAGGGCCAGTCTTAACATAGAGATGTAAATCATGGACAATAGAACGGCAGACAAGAAAAACACTTGAGGCTGTAGAAATGTGGTTTTACAAAAAAAATGTTGTTATTCAGACATGATGGTTGTAGGTTCGCACCCAGAGTGAAAGAGTTATTCTTCTTCTTCGTCTGCTTGTTATTCCTCTTCTTCATCGTCTTCTTCTTCCTCTTCTTTTTTCGTCATATGTTCTCTTCTTCCTATCTTCCTCTTCTTGTTTTTCTTCGTCATCTTGTTCTTCTTCCTATCTTCCTCTTCTTGTTCTTCTTCTTGTTCTTTTTCTTCCAATATCTTTTGTTCTTCTTCTTTGTCTTTTTTCTCATCATCGTCCTTTTCTCCTCTTTCTTTTCCTCCTCCTCTTCTTTTTGTTCTTCTTCTTGTTCTTTTCATTCGTTTTCTTCCTCTTCTCTTTAAATCCGACTGATAAAGTTTGCAGATTCATTGTGCCTCTAAATATCGATACTATAAACTTTCTCTTAAAAAGAAGGGCGGTCGAGCGTTGTGCTGGCTACATCATCTATAATAAGCTATGAGCACTAAAATCATATTTTCTGTGCGCCTGAGACGAATCCTGTTCCGTTGCTTTAACCTTAGAAGATAAATGTCTTCGCACAAAACAACGGGTTTTTTTTATTTTATGCTAAAGAAGTTACGCAATCAACATTTGACATTCATGTCATGTATGATTCAGATGGTTATAATTTCTTTATCAATGCCAACAAGCCACTGAGGAGTTGCAGGATACAAATAATTTCACGCGTCGATGGATTCAGAAAATGGGCATTTTGATTCAAGGTTAGAGATGCCGGATTCTGGGCGCGCTGCTCACAGACAGAGAGTCGGCATTGCCGATTTATGAGACTCATCATCGTTATCTTATATAATGTCCCTCCACAACTTTCTGTCTATTAATTCTTGTTGTTGGCTTTTTGTCCCGCCGCCAATATTTTCCTCTGGGTCATGTTCCCTTGGTGTTTCTTGTTGCCATTATGTGTTGCAGTAGTTCCTTTCTCATTACTTTTCTGGTAATTTGTCCGTCGTCTGTCTGTACGTCCGTCTGTGAGACCGTCTGTCCGTCCGACTGCTTGCATGGCTGTCTGTCTGCCTCTTTGTCTGTCCGTCTGTCTGTCCTCCTGCCTGTCTGTCTGTCCGTCCGTCTGTCTGTATGTTCGTCCGTCTGTCCGTCTGCCTGTACGTCCGTCCACCAGCCTACCGGCCTGCCTGTCTGTCTGTTCGTCCGTTTGTCTGTCCGCCAGCCTACCAGCTTGCCTGTCTGTCTGTCCGTCCGTCCGTCTATCTGTCTGTCCGTCCGTCTCTCTGTCTGTCTGTCTGTTTGTCTGTCTGTCTGTCCGTCTATCTGTCTGTCTGTCCGTCTGTCTGTCTGTCTGTCTGTTTGTCTGTCTGTCCGTCTGTCCGTCCGTCTGTCCGTCTGTCTGTCTGGCTGTCCGTCTATCTGTCTGTCCGTCCGTCTCTCTGTCTGTCTGTCTGTTTGTCTGTCTGTCTGTCCGTCTATCTGTCTGTCTGTCCGTCTGTCTGTCTGTCTGTCCGTCTGTCTGTCTGTCCGTCTGTCCGTCCGTCTGTCCGTCTGTCTGTCTGGCTGTCCGTCCGTCCGTCTGTCTGTCTGTCTGTCTGTCCGTCCGTCCGTCTGTCTGTCTGTCTGTCTGTCTGTCTGTCTGGCTGTCCGTCTGTCTGTCTCTCTCTCCGTCCGTCTGTCTGTCTGCCCGTCTGTCTGTCCGTCTGTCCGTCTGACTATCTAAAGGTCCCACAATCGTGTTATCAAGTGTCAGATCTTTCACAGGACCGACATTGTGTTTTACCTCGCGTTTCTGTTCTGGGCGAGTCGCACAGTCTCGACTAGGTAGCTGAAGTCTGCTCTTGCTGTCTCTAGTCTCGGTGTTCTCTTTAGTGTTTCTCTCGTCAAACTCTTTTTTTTTCTGTTCCCCTCTGGTTCCCATTTGAGGGCCTGCTTTGGGATTCTTTTGTTATCTCTTCTCATTTTCTCATTCACATGGAAAGCAATGGACCACATTCTCCTCTGAACTGTAGATGCTATTTTTTTGGATGCTTTGTCATTTCTCTTATTTCTGCAATAGTCCTAAATTCATTCGATGGTGTACGATGTATTTTCCCGAGGCATCTGTTACCAAAATCATTCAATTTACTTTCTATTTCTTTACTTGTTTGCCAGCTCTCCCGTGCATAAATGAGGGTAAATAGCGCATTTGATTTGAAAATCCTGGATTTTTTTTTTTTAAGTCGAGATTTCTGTTTCAATAAACATAATGGAAATATATGAGTATAACAATAACAGCAATATAATACAATAACTCGAGAGGGAAAAAAGTGTCACTAAACACTAGTGGACAAAGACGATGACGCGGATAGGACTAAAACTGTACAAGCCAATTGAAAGTATTACACGACAGATTTTATTTTCCATTACCCATTTCTAGAGGCTGGGTGAACCACGGAGCATTGTCAGTCAGAAAAAAATAATCTGCAAATTCTGTAAATTGATCTGAATAACCTAAGAAATGCTGATGATACTGTACTACTAGCAGAAAATCTTAAAGATCTACAACAATTACTTAATGAAATAAACATGACAAGCAAAAAATATGGACTAGATATGAATATCAAAAAGACTAAAACTATGATCATAAACAAAGGGAATACTCAAAACCCACAAATGGATATCAAAATTGAAGGAATAGACCTGGAGACAGTTCAGAACTACAACTACCTTGGACATACTATAACCAGTGATGGAAAATGTACAAATGAAATAAACAAAAAAATAGGAATGGCAAAAAGTAATTTTAATGCCATGAAGGACATACTAACATCAAAACAAATAACACCAGGGCCAAACTAAGAATAGCAAAATGTTACATCTTCTCAATATTCCTATATGGTGCAGAAACATGGACATTAGACAAGAAAACAGAACAGAGAATTGAAGCCTTTGAAATGTGTATATATAGAAGAATAGGTAGAAAGCAAACGATGAAGTCTTAAAACAACTAAAAATGAAAAGAGAACTACTAAACACAATTCAAACAAGACAAATGCGATTTTTGGGCCATGATAAAAGACATAACAGCCTACTAAAAGTAATCCTGGAGGGGAAAATACAAGATAAAAGAGGCAGAGGCAGACCAAGACTAACATGGACGAGTAACATCAAAAGATGAACAAATCAGCCTATGACAACCTGCACCATCAAAGCAAGAGACAGAGCAGAATGGCCATGGTAGCCAACCTTCGTTGCGGAGACGGCACTCGATGATGATGATGGTGATGATCTAAATTGATTCCGATCAGGAACCAGCCGCACTAACCACTCAGCCACTGAGGCTCCGGTATACAGGCCAGAAATATCCGATTTTGGTGTAAAGCTATCGAAATGGAGGATAGAGTATAACATACAATAGACAATAGTATGTTCGCAGCTTGTCGGAGATAACAGACATCATTATGTGCCTCGTCATCAGAGAGAACACACTTCCAACCATTTTTGGAGCGAGTGGGCTTTCTCCTGATGATCCTGGTCTTAAGGTAGATGAGACTGAGTGCCTAGCCCTAACTGAGACAGAATGAAAAAAAAGCTCCGCTTTAAAGTTGTTACCTTGTTTTGTTTGTTTGTTTGTTTGTTTGTTTGTTTGTTTGTTTGTTTGTTTGTTTGTTTGTTTGTTTGTTTGTTTGTTTGTTTGTTTGTTTGTTTGTTTGTTTGTTTGTTTGGCAGTAAAAATGCGAAATCTAACGTTGCAGATCTAACTGTCAGTGTCTGGGTGAAACCATAATCTATCTGAAAAGAAACAAAATGGTGGGGAGAGGGAGCATGGGGGCGCTGGATATTCTCGAGGTACGACGTTGGCCTCAGAACAGGAATGACCTGGTTCAAGGCCACCGGAAGCAGTGGTGATTTTTCAAAAACAGGAAAAATTCATCGGTGCTTATTTAATGGCGTTACCCTCCCCTGATCTCTGGTGTTGTGAGATCGAATGTCTAGTTCTCTTGGATAACTGAAATAAATAAGAGGCCCAGTGTGCACTCGCACACGTTAAAGAACTATTGGCAGTTAAAACAATAAAAGAGTAGGCCATAATTATGGCCGCTGCCAGGGCAAAATTGTCAGCAACAAACTACTTATACAACAGATCGTAGACCGTGCTGCGGAGCTCGTACACGTGGGGCAGGATTATCCTCCATTTTTCTCCAAATTCTCGAGGGGGGAAGGGGGGGGGAGATATTCGGGGTACGTGTACATTCGTCCGGTGTGCAGTGATGATAATCCTGACAACCAACAAACAAAATGGATACATGTATTTATAGAAACGGAAACGGGTTTTTAGCCAATCAACGACCGCGGTTTAGTGTGTGCTGATAATATTAAATCCATGATGTTATAATCATCATCATCATCAAGTACCGGGCCTGCTGGCGTAGGTGATCATGTCTCTCTACAACGTTCGATCTCGACATTTATTTATCATTTCTGTTGTTGACCTTCTGCCAAGCCATTCTCTTAAGCTGTCTGGTATCTTTTCTCTTTGCTTCCCTCTATCTCTTCGTCCCTCAATTTTACCTGTTGTTACAATATATTACAGCTTTTCTCTTCTCGTTACATGGTCAAAAAATGATGATTGTTTCTTCCTAATATTGGAAATTAGCTCTCTTTTTGCTTTGACCTCTTTCAGAACGTTTTCATTACTCTTCTTAGCTGTCCATTGTATTCTCAACATTCTTCTGTAAAATCACATTTCTACAGACGAGAGTGATTTTCTTGTCTGTTGTCCCTTTGTTCATGATTAACATCCATATGATAAGATTGGCTCTACATAACATTTAAGAACTTTTTTTTCTAATTTCTATTATCAAAAATGGATTACACAGTATCTTCCTAACATTTTGGACAGCTGCTTAAACAAAACAACAACAACAACTAACTACTGCTTCAACCAAATTTCTTCAAACTATGAGTTCAAATTCGTACCAAAAGAAAGGAAATAGAACATCACAGGTGAACATATGTTCCGGCTTTTCACGGTCCTGTGAGATAAGAATGAAATGATCATATCTTGTGTCAGAATCTAAATTCTTGTTCGGGTGAACAAACTCGGTAATGAATGACTTCAGAAGCTTCTTAAAAAATGTTCCATGAACTATTAGTAAAGATGTCATCATCAGGGCAGGGAGAAAAATGTTCCAGGAACTGTTAGTAAGAATGTCATCATCTGGGCAGGGAGATGGAATCTTTCAATTTTTACTTTTTGTTTTTTATTTTGTGTTTGGGGTGGGAGAGAATAAGAAGAGAGAGGAAGGGAAGGATCGAGGAAATATGAATTGGAAAAAGAAAGAGATGGAGGATGGAAAGAGAGAAGGAAGGAAGGAAGAAAGGAATTAAGGGTGAAGGAGGATTGAAGGAATAGAGTGAGGGAGAGAAGGAAGGAAGGAAGGAAGGAAGGAAGGAATGAATGAATGGAAGGAAGGAATGGAAGGAAGGAAGGAAGGAAGGAAGGAAGGAAGGAAGGAAGGAAGGAAGGAAGGAAGGAAGGAAGGAAGGAAGGAAGGAAGGAAGGAGGAAGGAAGAAGGAAGGAAGGAAGGAGAAAGAAGAAAGGAAGGGAGGAGAGAGGGAGGGAGGGAGGAGATGGATTGGTGCATGGATGGATGGATGGATGGATGAATGGGAGGAATGAGGATGGAGGATGGATGGATGGGAGGATGGAAGGAAGGAAGATGGATGGATGGATTGATGGGAGGGAGGAAGGAAGGAAGGAAGATGGATGTATGGATGAGAGGAAGGAAGGAAGGAAGGAAGGAAGGAAGGAAGGAAGGAAGGAAGGAAGGAAGGAAGGAAGGAAGGAAGGAAGGAAGGAAGGAGGAAGGAAGGAAGGAAAGGAAGGAAGGAAGGAAGGAAGGAAGGAAGGAAGGAAGGAAGGAAGGAAGGAAGGAAGGAAGGAAGGAAGGGAGGGCGGGACGGACGAATGGACGGATGGACGGACGGACGGCATTTTCTTCAAATTAGCCCTTACCTTTCCCATCTTCTTCATCCCTATTTCGTTCTATATTTTTTCTTCCTCTTCCCCCGCGTGTATATATATCTATATATGACATTTGAAAAAGGGTGATATAGATTGATAGGTTTAAATTATCTTAAACCAATAACATAAATAGGAAATGCCGATCTCCAGGTGTGAATATGATGATTTTTTGCCCCTCGTTCTCGCCTCCTCTTCTCTAGTAATTTACGACCCAAATAAATTAGCCAGAACCACTCGCGTTTCTTGCACGTGATAGCTCTCTATTGTGCCTGATCATCATCCTCTTTCTATTACCGTTGAGTGTTTCTCGTCACCTCCCTCTCTAGAGTCCGTTTAAAGACCTCCACATGTGATCAAACCCTCGCCTGCGGCTCGTGCATTACACACCACTTTTAGTGCCGTTTGAATTTGGTACGAAACTGTTGTTTACAAATGTCAGCTGGATTGTTGACCTTTATTTTTGGCAGAGGTTAAACATCCGGGTTGTCTGTAAGAAATTAAAGAAACAGCCTGGCACAAATGACAACTCCACTTCTCACTTCTCTTTTAACCTCTCTAAAGCAAGGCTGCTAGTTTCATACTTAAAGTTACAAGTTAGTTCCAGTCTCAGAAAGACGTGAGCTTATATATGAAGTTGTCTTGATAAACGTCATTCTCTTTATTGTCAAGATTGACATTATTTTGGGACGTGTGTGCATGTTGTTTGCTTGTTCCTGCCGAAGGCGTATTAAGCCGAAACATCGTTCAAATATGTGTCGTCTACTAATCACGTAAAACTTTTACCATACCATTTTTTTCTATTTTTTTTCAATTCTCCCCCATTATTTTGGGAGAGAGTTGTTCCTACTATTGTTATTTTTTTTATTTTCTCTCTTATTTGTTACATAGTTGTGATTTTTCTTTTCTCCTTTTCTGATAATGTCCATGTTTGACACTGATAACATAACGTGGGGAGATATATCATCATGATGTGTTATGCCGATTGGCATATGTGATCATCTCTCTCCACATCACTCGGTCCTTCATGCATGTCATAATTTCAGTCAGTGATCTTTTATTACGCCATTTTGATAAGCTGTTCAATATTTGTTTCTTCGTTTTCCTCTGCTTTTCTTTCCATTCATTCTGCCCGGTTTTTATATATTCTTAATGTTTTCTTTTCGCATGACAATCACTATAAATATAGATTTTCTACTTCTTTGTATTCTTATGATATGACTGGTTTCTCCAGCTCTTTGTAAATATGCTTCATTAGTAATCTTAGCTATCCATGGAACTCGTAGCATTTGTCTGATAAACCACATCATAGCTGTCTTTTGTGTTAATTGTATTGTCTTACTTATCGTCATTGGCTCACTTCCATGTTGCAGAACAGGTTTTATGTGGCACTTTAGGACACGTTTTCCAACAAACATCTGTTAGCAATGGTTTACTACCTGGGACGTCGTTTTTCATTCCATCCAATTCTTGTCTTTGCGTGTCCCATTCTATTTCTAATTCTGCGTCTGCCATCTTATGTCATTATTGATCCCAGATATTCGAATGTATGCATTTGTTTCAGGAATGTTCCATTTATATATATATATAAAGTAAAGTAAAGTAAAGAGCCCCGTCGCTTCAAGTGACGTATAGGGAATATGATGTTAGTGACCAAAATTTTTACAGACCCTCGGCACATGATTTTTGGTGGTAATGTGGTCGGTATTACCCCCGTGCCGCTTTAATTTCCCAGAAAAATTCGGGAACCCATTAAGGCTGGGTGTACCTGGAAGCCGTCGATCAGGATCGAACCCGACATCTTGTCCTTTGCAGTCCAGGTCACTAACCACTGAGCCATCGCGGCTCCCTATATCTATAATATATAAGTAGACCTAGGATATTACTGCCTGTAATAAGATAAGTTGACATATTTTCCTCTATCTATTTTCCCTTTCAGCGTTGAGGAATGATGTAATGTTCGGTCCAGTGCTCTCTATTGTCGCTCCTATTTTATTCTCATTAATCCGTCTGCTGTTTTAGTAATTTATCTTCTTGTATGTCTACCTTTTCCCCTCTTGCCATTGCTTTTTAGTTTGTTTGTTTGTTTGTTTGTTTGTTTGTTTACGTCAACTTTATATCTTTAGCGAAGTCCCGAGGGAATGAATTTTTTAAAATAAATATCACCTTTTCCTAATTTTCATACCGGCAGTGGTGTTTTCATGCGTCTCTCGCCATACAAGCAGATATTCTCCAGGCAGACTACAGAAGAACTCTCATATTTTTTTTTAATCGTCTTAAGTTTTTAATTTTTTTTTTTTTTTTTTTTTTGGTGGAGGAGGGTAGCTTTATTTTCCTATTAATTGTGTCAAGCAGGGCCATTACTGGGGTCAGTTTTCTACTTCCAACTGCCAAGGGTTCTTTAACGTGCGCATAATGCACACGGGATCTCCTATTTTTTTCATTTTCCGCGAGGCACAAACATCTGATCTCACTATCCGGAGACAGAGAGTGGGTTAAGCTATAAAGAAACTAGGGATTACAAATTGAAAACAATGTCCACCGCTGATGGTTTGATATCGAACCGGAGATTTTTTTGTCCAGTGGCCGGTATCTCACCTTTAGACCACCCATCGCCCCACCCCCTTCCAACCACACACACACATACTCACATTTGTGCATTAATGCATGTTTATGTATTTCGTCTGGTTAAATACAGTTTCTGTCACAAATAATTTTTTTCCCCATTTTATGGCCAATTTTTTTTTCCGTGCACGCTAAATTTAAACATGAACTTAATCTAATTAACTTGGATTGATCATGCACGAATCGTAAACAAATTATCATATCTGTGAAATATGAAACAAAACACGGCGATTATCATGTTGGCGAAAGGCAGCTGTGTACCGTATATCTCATGCCGGCTTCTTTCATATTATCTCAGTGAACCGGACTTCGCTCTGTCGTTGAATCGCAATGTCAGTGAAACATGACAAGTTAGGGTAATGAAGCTGTTGCGTCGAATTTAGAAATAATTTTAGAGGAAGTTGGAATCAGATTTGGAGAAAGAATAATTAGGTTAAAGGTTTAGTATGCAGACTTTGCGTCTACGATGTTGGATGTGTTTTTTTTCCGCGCCATGAATTATATTTATACTGGTGCCGTGTTGTGACATTCATAGCCCGGTGGTTATCACTGCATGACTCGCGTTGAGAGAATTTTAAAGTCAGACTCAAATTTCTGGGGAAAATTGTATATGATTATATCACCTCGTACCGAATGTTCATAAGAATGGATACTTGATGGTGTCTGTTGAGAAGAAATAATCATATATAATATATGATTATTTATCTTATATATGTATATATATCTTCTTCTTCTTCTTTCCTTCTTCATCTGCCTCGTCGAGGGGAGATATAATTTGCGGTCTTTTGCTCTTCTATTCGCCTCTGCTGCTGTTATGTTTCCTAGTGCTTCTAATATTCCATCGACCCATCTTTTTCGTGGTCGACCCTTGGGTCTGGTGTTCTCACAACGCTTGTTGAAAGCTCGTTGTGTAGTGTTTTGTTCTTTCTGCCTTGTCACGTGGCCAAACCATTTTATCTGTTGTTTCCTTATATATTCTATGGCGGGGGGCTATTCCTAGCTTTTTTTCGCAGTTCTTCATTTGTGATCTTATCTCTCAGACTGTGATATATATATATATATAAAGGACTCGGCCTTAATAGCAAAAAGACATAAGTAATGGTAGCAATAAAGAAAAAAAAACAATACCACAATGCACAATAAAGACAAGTGGAACAATATTAAAACAGGTAAATGAATTTAAATATCTGTGAACAATGTTAACACCAGATAGCAGATATACAACTGAGGTGAGATGCAGAATAGTTCAGGCAAAAGTAGATTTCCAAAAAATTAGAAAGGTACTGTGCATTCCATTTTTGACAATAGAAACAAGAAAAGGAGTTCTTAAATGTTATGTAGAGCCAGTCTTGACATATGGATGTGAATCATGGACAATAGGACAACAGACAAGAAAATCACTCGAGGCTGTAGAAATGTGGTGTTACATAAGAATATTGAGAATACTGTGGACAGCTAAGATGAGTAATGAAAACGTTCTGAAAGAGGCCAAAGCAAAAAGAGACCTAATTTCCAAAATAAGGAAAAAGTAATCATCATTTTGTTGGCCATGTAATGAGAAGGGAACAGCTGGAATATATTGTAACAACTGGGACAACTGAGATAAGAAGAGATAGAGGGAACAAAAGGTAAAAGATACTAGACAGCTTAAGAGAATGGCTTGACAGAAGGTCAACAACAGAAATGATAAATAACTGTCGAGATCGTAAATTGTGGAGAGACATGATCACCTACGCCAGCAGTTGATGATCATGATAATTTTTTAAAAATGAAACAAAATAACAAAACATGTTAGTTATAGAGACTTTACCATTGACAGACACATAGGATTCATAGATACAAGCATGAGATATATAACTCAGCAGTGGAAACATTCTTCGAAACAGAGGTACAGACCCGGAAAGCAGAAATACCCTAAAGGGTCAACCTCGTTGACCTTCCCCCCTCCAAACCCACACAACTGGTCACATGACATAATTAGTGGCGCATTCCACTCAACATGTTTTTTAATGGAATTGGACGACGGGGAAATAGTTTAGATCTAACAAAGTTAAAGGAGACACGACAGAGACAAATGAAGACGAGAGACTCGAAACATGCACACTGTTATTATCGAAAAGGATTCAATGAATCGATCCCTCTCGGGTTTATAGAACCCAATTGGGCAATGAGCCAGTTTCAAAGGCAAACCGGCTACGGTTTACCTGGTAGCAAGTGAAGATTACAATTACATTGATTTTGTAAGGATCTTTGTTGGCAGGAGAGATGATGTGCGTCGCTACTGGAGCATTAGCATCTCGAGAACTGTCGTAGAGATGCTCTTGAAACCAATTACACCAGTCGCCTGTCTGTTCCGCCAAAATATATTTTGTGACAGCACACCCAGATAACGACGTGTATAAAGTTCCAGGAAACACAGCTGAAGCTTTCATTTCTCTCGAAAACGCTATTAGAGAATGCAATCCAGTTAGTCTCAAGTACAATACAACAGGTCTTGCAAATCGCGGTCACATGGATCTGTCCCGCTGCGGTCCAGGCTTAGCTTTGAGGCTCCTGCCACATGAGTAGTATACAATGTTGTATTTTACCTGAATTTCTCCGTAAATTAACAAAGATATATAGTAGGCGCATTTCGCGCCTAATGTACACGAGAGACAAGGGGAGTTAACCATGACTGCTCGTGTCGGGATGTTGACCTCTAGTCCCGGTGACCCCGGAAGTGACCTGTTTATGTCTGATGTGTGCTGACTTTGGAGCGCTTGGTGTACTTGAGCGATAGTGATAGGTTAGTAGATTATACATGACATCGGGGCGGATCGCGGGTGACCCCTCGGGGATTATCTCGAGTGTTTTCGGACAGCGTGCTATCGGATCGGGGATTAGTTCGATTCGGTGTGACGCTATCGCGCCAGGTAGACGTTAGAAAATATTTATAGCTATGTAGTTGGGTGTCTGCTTAACGTTGTACCATAAATGAAGCATAAGAGTAAAACAGTTAGAGATTACTGGTTAGTCTAAGCTGGTAGTGTAAATATGTTCCTCGGTGTTAGTGGTTCGCTATCTCTCTCTCTCTCTTTCTCTCTTTCTCTCTCTCTCTCTCTCTTCTCTCTCTCTCTCTCTCTCTCTCTCTACTATTCCAGTCTAGATTTCCAGCCATTGAAACACTTACTCATTCTCTCCATTTATCCCTATCATCGCGCCTTCCTTCTCTCTCTCTCTCTCTCTCTCTCTCTCGCTTTCTCCCCTATCCTCTCTTAGACTTCTAACCTATCACTCCACCCTCCGCCTCTCCCTTTAGCTCCCCCGCCCTCCCTCATATTTTTAGCGTCCCTCCTATTGTAACACTTGATTATTCTCACCATTAATACATAGCATCTCGCCTTCTTTCTCATAGGCTTCTCTCGCTCTCTCTCTCTCTCTCGCTCTCTCTCTCTCTCTCTCTCTCTCGCTCTTCTAACCCCTACTAGACTTCTCTCCTACCATTCCACCTTTCTTCCTCTCTCTCTCTCTCTCTCTCTCTCTCTCTCTCTCTCTCTCTTTACCTCGCCTAGCGTTCCGTCTTCATTCGTATTTTTACCTTACCACCAGTGTAACACATTAATAACATTGAATATCAATTACAAAAAGACTTGAAATATCTACTTTTTAAAGAACCAATAAGATAAACATATGAAAAACGAAGGAATAATACACTCGACAAGGCTTAACAGACGTACTTTATACACATCACCATTAATACAACTGAAATTCCTTTAATGATAACCTATCACATCGTTATGAGCTAAGAGAAAAACAGAAAAAAATTCAACTTACACCGTAAAATATTCCACTACAACACAGACCGCTAGACTGAACAGTACTATGAAAATAAACGTCCGTGAATCAAGCGCGCTTATAACACGAAGTCTCTCATCCGACTAGTTTAAATATAATCTGGTAAATAAAATTTGGACGACACTATTCCACCCTCGACTAACATCTAGGTTAACCAATCAGAGAAGAAGATTTCTATCGGACACCCATCAACGAAATGACTGACCTCTGGATTAACTAATCAGAGAAGAGGATTACTGTTATCGTGATAACTGACCTCATTTTCGTTTTGAAGTGCTGTCGAGTCTGATGCATGGGTTACTTTAAATCGATTCGGCCCCTGATACAATCCACCTAGCGGGTCAATGGTGAGGGAAATAATACAAGTGGCGGGTTACTTGAACGCGTTTTGACCCCTGCTGCAATACCAGGAGCTCCATGACAGTTATAAATAGTTGGATACAACAATGTTTGCGATTTGGCGGGACTTTGGATGTAACTATCTGTTCGATGTGTCTAACTAGTATCAGTATGGAAGTAGATTTTTTAGGAATACAACTAGAGTGACAATTGAGCCTGAAGAAACACGTAGAGAATCTCACTAAGAAGGCAACACAAAGACTCCAACTAATGAAAATGTTAGAGAACGAGCAAGGGCATGTTAGAGAACGCTGGAGGCAATGTTAAAGAACGATGGTTCGTTAAGTCCGTGGTTCGTAGGGGTTGTGGTTTATTAAGTTTGTAGTTCGTTAAGTCCGTGGTTCGTTAAGTCCATGGTTCGTAGGGGTTGTGGTTCGCGGTTCGTGAGTTGAGGGTTTGTTAAGTTCGTTGTTCGTGAGTTTGTGGTTCGTTAGTTGATGGTTCGTTAAGTCCGTGGTTCGTGGGGTTGTGGTTCGTGGTTCGTTAGTTGATGGTTCGTTAAGTCCATGGTTCGTAGGGGTTGTGGTTCGCGGTTCGTGAGTTGAGGGTTCGTTAAGTCCGTGGTTCGTGGGGTTGTGGTTCGTGGTTCGTTAGTTGATGGTTCGTTAAGTCCGTGGTTCGTGGGTTGTGGTTCGTGGTTCGTTAGTTGACGGTTCGTTAAGTCCGTGGTTCGTAGGGGTTGTGGTTCGCGGTTCGTGAGTTGAGGGTTCGTTAAGTCCGTGGTTCGTGGGGTTGTGGTTCGTGGTTCGTTAGTTGATGGTTCGTTAAGTCCATGGTTCGTGGGGTTGTGGTTCGCGGTTCGTGAGTTGAGGGTTCGGTAAGTCCGTGGTTCGTGATTTGTTAAGTTCGTTGTTCGTGAGTTTGTGGTTTATTAAGTTTGTAGTTTGTTAAGTCCGTGGTTCGAGAGGTCATGGGCAAGGGCAGAAACCTAAGAGGCAAGGGCAGAAACCTAGGAGGCAAGGTCAGAAACCTAGGAGGCATGAGCAGAAACCTACTGACTAAGGCTTCCAAGGTGTATTTGATTGTCGCCCTATTTTTGTCTGTATAACCTAATATATCACTTTCATTTAATCTATCGATAAACGTTTCAAAGTCATTTCTGTTGTTAACTAACAAGGATTTGTCTAATCCTGTCGCGTTATTTGAGCTTGGGTGTGAAAGTAACGCAGCCAAATAGAACTGACCTCTGATGCAATACCGGATGTGTTACTAAAAAGATTTTGACGTATGATGGCAATTTTATGAGTTTACCCCCTGATCATTTTTAGGGATACGCCCATGAAATCGGTAAAAATCGTAAATTTTCACTCTAGGCATACCCCAAACTCTATTTTAGACATCCCCATTGCAAAAATTTACATTAAAAACCACTTTTAGGATTTTACCCTCTTATCATTTTTTGAGGGTTACGCCCATGGAATTGATAAAAAGCGTTAATTTAGCACGCAGGCTTACCTAAAACTTTATTTTAGACATCCCCACACCAAAAATTTACTTAAAAATCACTTTTGAAATTGTTACCCCCTTACCATTTTTTTAGGGTTACGCCCATGGAATTGATAAAAAATTGAAATATAACCTCAAGGCATACCCCAAACTTTATTTTAGACATCCCCATAACAAAGATTTACATTAAAAACCACTTTTAGGATTTTACCCCCTTACCATTTTTTTAGGGCTACGGCACTGAAATCGATAAAAATCGTAAATTTAGCACGTAGACTTACCTAAAACTTTATTTTAGACATCCCCACACCAAAAATTAACTTAAAAATCACTTTTGAAAATGTAACCCCCCTTACCATTTTTGAGGGTTACGCCCCTGAAATCAATAAAAATCGTAAATTTAGCACGTAGGCTTACCTAAAACTTTATTTTACACATCCCCACACCAAAAATTAACTTAAAAATCAATTTTGAAAATGTAACCCCCCTTACCATTGTTGAGGGTTACGCCCCTGAAATCGATAAAAAATTGAAATATAACCTCAAGGCATACCCCAAACATATTTTTTGACACCCCTACATATCAAATTCCAACAAAAAAAAACAACAAAAACTAGTAGTGGTATAGTGGTTTTTGAGCCGTTCATACTACGCAGATGCACGGTGCAGCACGTGCAATCGATAAAAAAATTGAAATATAACTGCAAGGCATACCCCAAACATGTTTTTTGACACCCCTACATATCAAATTTCAGCAAAAAAAACAACAAAAAAATTAGTAGTGGTAAGGGTTTTTGAGCCGTGCATACTACGCAGATGTACGGTGCAGCACGCGGTGCAGCACGTGCAATCGATTTAAAAAAATGAAATATAACCTCAAGGCATACCCCAAACATATTTTTTGACACCCCTACATATCAAATTTCAACAAAAAAACAACAAAAAAATAGTAGTAAGGAAGGGTGTTTTGAGCAAGGATTTTAACATTTCGTGCAAGTATCGTACAGCACAATCTCGTTGTGCAGCACGATACATCTGCGTAGTATGCACGGCTCAAAAACACCTCTCCTTACTACCATTTTTTTGTTGTTTTTTTGTTGAAATTTGATATGTAGGGGTGTCAAAAAATATGTTTGGGGTATGCCTTGAGGTTATATTTCATTTTTTTTTATCGATTGCACGTGCTGCACCGCGTGCTGCACCGTACATCTGCGTAGCATGCACGGCTCAAAAACCCTTACCACTACTAATTTTTTTGTTGTTTTTTGTTGAAATTTGATATGTAGGGGTGTCAAAAAATATGTTTGGGGTATGCCTTGCAGTTATATTTCAATTTTTTTATCGATTGCACGTGCTGCACCGTGCATCTGCGTAGTATGAACGGCTCAAAAACCACTATACCACTACTAGTTTTTGTTGTTTTTTTTGTTGGAATTTGATATGTAGGGGTGTCAAAAAATATGTTTGGGGTATGCCTTGAGGTTATATTTCAATTTTTTATCGATTTCAGGGGCGTAACCCTCAAAAATGGTAAGGGGGGTTACATTTTCAAAATTGATTTTTAAGTTAATTTTTGGTGTGGGGATGTGTAAAATAAAGTTTTAGGTAAGCCTACGTGCTAAATTTACGATTTTTATTGATTTCAGGGGCGTAACCCTCAAAAATGGTAAGGGGGGTTACATTTTCAAAAGTGATTTTTAAGTTAATTTTTGGTGTGGGGATGTCTAAAATAAAGTTTTAGGTAAGTCTACGTGCTAAATTTACGATTTTTATCGATTTCAGTGCCGTAGCCCTAAAAAAATGGTAAGGGGGTAAAATCCTAAAAGTGGTTTTTAATGTAAATCTTTGTTATGGGGATGTCTAAAATAAAGTTTGGGGTATGCCTTGAGGTTATATTTCAATTTTTTATCAATTCCATGGGCGTAACCCTAAAAAAATGGTAAGGGGGTAACAATTTCAAAAGTGATTTTTAAGTAAATTTTGGTGTGGGGATGTCTAAAATAAAGTTTTAGGTAAGCCTGCGTGCTAAATTAACGCTTTTATATCAATTCCATGGGCGTAACCCTCAAAAAATGATAAGGGGGTAAAATCCTAAAAGTGGTTTTTAATGTAAATTTTTGCAATGGGGATGTCTAAAATAGAGTTTGGGGTATGCCTAGAGTGAAAATTTACGATTTTTACCGATTTCATGGGCGTATCCCTAAAAAATGATCAGGGGGTAAACTCATAAAATTGCCATCATACGTCAAAATCTTTTTAGTAACACATCCGGTATTGCCTCAGAGGTCAGTTCTATTTGGCTGCGTTACTTTCACACCCAAGCTCAAATAACGCGACAGGATTAGACAAATCCTTGTTAGTTAACAACAGAAATGACTTTGAAACGTTTATCGATAGATTAAATGAAAGTGATATATTAGGTTATACAGACAAAAATAGGGCGACAATCAAATACACCTTGGAAGCCTTAGTCAGTAGGTTTCTGCCCATGCCTCCTAGGTTTCTGACCTTGCCTCCTAGGTTTCTGCCCTTGCCTCTTAGGTTTCTGCCCTTGCCCATGACCTCTCGAACCACGGACTTAACAAACTACAAACTTAATAAACCACAAACTCACGAACAACGAACTTAACAAATCACGAACCACGGACTTACCGAACCCTCAACTCACGAACCGCGAACCACAACCCCTACGAACCATGGACTTAACGAACCATCAACTAACGAACCACGAACCACAACCCCACGAACCACGGACTTAACGAACCCTCAACTCACGAACCGCGAACCACAACCCCTACGAACCACGGACTTAACGAACCGTCAACTAACGAACCACGAACCACAACCCACGAACCACGGACTTAACGAACCATCAACTAACGAACCACGAACCACAACCCCACGAACCACGGACTTAACGAACCCTCAACTCACGAACCGCGAACCACAACCCCTACGAACCATGGACTTAACGAACCATCAACTAACGAACCACGAACCACAACCCCACGAACCACGGACTTAACGAACCATCAACTAACGAACCACAAACTCACGAACAACGAACTTAACAAACCCTCAACTCACGAACCGCGAACCACAACCCCTACGAACCATGGACTTAACGAACCACGGACTTAACGAACTATAAACTTAATAAACCACAACCCCTACGAACCACGGACTTAACGAACCATCGTTCTTTAACATTGCCTCCAGCGTTCTCTAACATGCCCTTGCTCGTTCTCTAACATTTTCATTAGTTGGAGTCTTTGTGTTGCCTTCTTAGTGAGATTCTCTACGTGTTTCTTCAGGCTCAATTGTCACTCTAGTTGTATTCCTAAAAAATCTACTTCCATACTGATACTAGTTAGACACATCGAACAGATAGTTACATCCAAAGTCCCGCCAAATCGCAAACATTGTTGTATCCAACTATTTATAACTGTCATGGAGCTCCTGGTATTGCAGCAGGGGTCAAAACGCGTTCAAGTAACCCGCCACTTGTATTATTTCCCTCACCATTGACCCGCTAGGTGGATTGTATCAGGGGCCGAATCGATTTAAAGTAACCCATGCATCAGACTCGACAGCACTTCAAAACGAAAATGAGGTCAGTTATCACGATAACAGTAATCCTCTTCTCTGATTAGTTAATCCAGAGGTCAGTCATTTCGTTGATGGGTGTCCGATAGAAATCTTCTTCTCTGATTGGTTAACCTAGATGTTAGTCGAGGGTGGAATAGTGTCGTCCAAATTTTATTTACCAGATTATATTTAAACTAGTCGGATGAGAGACTTCGTGTTATAAGCGCGCTTGATTCACGGACGTTTATTTTCATAGTACTGTTCAGTCTAGCGGTCTGTGTTGTAGTGGAATATTTTACGGTGTAAGTTGAATTTTTTTCTGTTTTTCTCTTAGCTCATAACGATGTGATAGGTTATCATTAAAGGAATTTCAGTTGTATTAATGGTGATGTGTATAAAGTACGTCTGTTAAGCCTTGTCGAGTGTATTATTCCTTCGTTTTTCATATGTTTATCTTATTGGTTCTTTAAAAAGTAGATATTTCAAGTCTTTTTGTAATTGATATTCAATGTTATTAATGTGTTACACTGGTGGTAAGGTAAAAATACGAATGAAGACGGAACGCTAGGCGAGGTAAAGAGAGAGAAAGAGAGAGAGAGAGAGAGAGAGAGAGAGAGAGGAAGAAAGGTGGAATGGTAGGAGAGAAGTCTAGTAGGGGTTAGAAGAGCGAGAGAGAGAGAGAGAGAGAGCGAGAGAGAGAGAGAGAGCGAGAGAAGCCTATGAGAAAGAAGGCGAGATGCTATGTATTAATGGTGAGAATAATCAAGTGTTACAATAGGAGGGACGCTAAAAATATGAGGGAGGGCGGGGGAGCTAAAGGGAGAGGCGGAGGGTGGAGTGATAGGTTAGAAGTCTAAGAGAGGATAGGGGAGAAAGCGAGAGAGAGAGAGAGAGAGAGAGAGAGAGGAAGGCGCGATGATAGGGATAAATGGAGAGAATGAGTAAGTGTTTCAATGGCTGGAAATCTAGACTGGAATAGTAGAGAGAGAGAGAGAGAGAGAGAGAGAGAGAGAAGAGAGAGAGAGAGAGAAAAGAGAGAAAGAGAGAGAGAGAGATAGCGAACCACTAACACCGAGGAACATATTTACACTACCAGCTTAGACTAACCAGTAATCTCTAACTGTTTTACTCTTATGCTTCATTTATGGTACAACGTTAAGCAGACACCCAACTACATAGCTATAAATATTTTCTAACGTCTACCTGGCGCGATAGCGTCACACCGAATCGAACTAATCCCCGATCCGATAGCACGCTGTCCGAAAACACTCGAGATAATCCCCGAGGGGTCACCCGCGATCCGCCCCGATGTCATGTATAATCTACTAACCTATCACTATCGCTCAAGTACACCAAGCGCTCCAAAGTCAGCACACATCAGACATAAACAGGTCACTTCCGGGGTCACCGGGACTAGAGGTCAACATCCCGACACGAGCAGTCATGGTTAACTCCCCTTGTCTCTCGTGTACATTAGGCGCGAAATGCGCCTACTATATATCTTTGTTAATTTACGGAGAAATTCAGGTAAAATACAACATTGTATACTACTCACATGTTCCGGTAGTTGCCATAACATGACAACGTTATAAAGGTGGATCGAAGAACAGAAAGCAAATGGTCGGATTGGAGTAGAGGATCGGTATGTAGCCTTTTAG
This sequence comes from Megaustenia siamemsis, assembly GCA_032433765.1. NCBI lineage: Eukaryota > Metazoa > Mollusca > Gastropoda > Stylommatophora > Ariophantidae > Megaustenia > Megaustenia siamemsis. Next base: position 54,578,120 of record JAVIAB010000091.1, read on the forward strand.
GATAATGAGAGCAACGAAGTTTTGCGAGTGGTAGATGAGGACAAGGATAATTATATCGGAAGGTGATGGAACTTTGGGATCACAGCCTCCACACAGGATGCATCCCCTGAAGGGCGGAGTGAAGGGTCGATTCTGGAAGTTGGCAGCGATAAAAGAAATCCAAGCTGAGGTTATTTGTCAAGGTCGCAGAGTCATCGTTGGCGTAGGATTGAGAGAAGGGGACATAGTAGCAATAAAGTGATCGTGGGTGGCAGTAGGATTTAAGGAGATAAGAGTGGACATCGGAATATGTGAAGTTGATGGAGTAGGCATCGGAATATGTGAAGTTGATGGAGTAGGCATCGGAATATGTGAAGTTGATGGAGTGGACATCGGAATATGTGAAGTTGATGAAATGGACATCGGAATATGTGAAGTTGATGGAGTAGGCATCGGAATATGTGAAGTTGATGGAGTGGACATCGGAATACGTGAAGTTGATGGAGTAGGCATCGGAATATGTGAAGTTGATGGAGTGGACATCGGAATATGTGAAGTTGATGGAGTAGGCATCGGAATATGTGAAGTTGATGGAGTAGGCATCGGAATATGTGAAGTTGATGGAGTAGGCATCAGAATATGTGAAGTTGATGGAGTAGGCATCGGAATATGTGAAGTTGATGGAGTGGACATCGGAATATGTGAAGTTGATGGAGTAGGCATCGGAATATGTGAAGTTGATGGAGTAGGCATCGGGATATGTGAAGTTGATGGAGTGGACATCGGAATATGTGAAGTTGATGAAGTGGACATCGGAATATGTGAAGTTGATGGAGTAGGCATCGGAATATGTGAAGTTGATGGAGTGGGCATCGGACTTTGTGGGGTTGATGGATGGGCATCGGACTTTGTGGGGTTGATGGATGGGCATCGGACTTTGTGAAACTGATGGAGTGGGCGTCGGACTTTGTGAAACTGATGGAGTGGGCATCAGACTTTGTGAAACTGTTGGAGTGGGCATCGGACTTTGTGAAGTTGATGGAGTGGGCATCGTCCTTTGTGAAGTTGATGGAGTGGGCATCGTCCTTTGTGAAGTTGATGGAGTGGGCATCGTCCTTTGTGAAGTTCGTGTATGTGTTGGTCAAAACAGACAACGATGTCCAAGACGTTAAGAGAGGCGGAGATAGAGCAAGTGATCTGAAGATTACCCCCAAAGTTACAGAGACCCCCTCCCCATTACCTTTGCAGAGAACCAATCCCACCCCCACCCCCACCCTTCCCCCTCCATCTTTTTTCCCATGAAAGTTGCAGATAACCCCCCCCCCCCCCACACACACACACACACACACACACACACACACACACTCCTGTTATCGCAATTTTTCACTATCCTTCTCTCTTCACATCTTTCATTCACTCTACACTTTCTCATTCCTTCCCCTATTTCCTACACCAACTACCCCCCTCCCCTCTTCTCCATAACTCTTTGTTAACCCATAACTGCGTGTAGAGAGAGCCCCCCCCCCCCCCCCCCCCCCCCAATGTGTAATTGAGATGGGCCGCCAGTTAAACAAAAGAAACGGATAAAACTGGGAGTTAACTCGTCCTGACAAGAAGGGAACTAACTAGCCCAAACAGATTGATTTAATTCATTCGGACGTGGCAAACTGACAGCTCCCCCTACTGGAGACTCGATCACGTGTGTGAGCCATCTAACCGTGAAGTTTTAAGGCTAGTGCGCCAATATATATATTTTTTTTAATTCGTGAAAGGGGTTGGCTTGTGTTGGCGTGTGTCTTGTGAAGATGAAATATTAGAAGAGAGAAAGAGAGAGAGAAATACATTCTCGGACTCTCAAAATACAAACGAAAACTGTGGTTGAACGAATGATGGTCCGTGTCGCCAAGTGTAGTCACTTTTTGAAATTGAGAACGTAGAGACAGGTTCTTCACTGTTACGCTATGTCGATCTTGAGATATGGAAGTGAATCATGGATTCACAATCGGTGAGCAGCCACGAAAAGCGTTGGAAGCCATAGAAATATGGTTTAATAGAAGGATCTGAGTGGCAGTGTTCCCTAGCGTTTGTCTTTGCGTGGCAAGGCGCTGTGCCACTGAGTACGGGTTCGATCCTGCTTTGATCCATTCTTTTTTCTGTAGTTGATTATTTGTCAGTTTATCCGAGTGCTGTAAACATACCTCTTCCTCTGAATTGATTCGCTGATTTTGGAATATCACGACAGCTTAATAGATGAACGATGACCGGATTACAGCTTGAGCTAAGAATGCTACAGCTTAGGTCACAGAATCCAAGGAACCTCAAGCAATTTTCTGAATTTGTTTTTTTTTTTTTGGCTACAGTTATCAACTGAATTTGTTTTTTTTTTTTTTGGCTAAAGTTATCAACTGAATTAGTTTTTTTGGCTACAGTTATCAACTGAATTTGTTTTTTTGGGCTACAATTATCAACTGAATTTGTTTTTTTGGCTACAGTTATCAACTGGATTAGATTTCCCGTTTCAAATTCTCCGCCATTGATCCACCTGGTCGATAATTATTTAGAAGAAATTGTGTTGCAAAAAAAAGTAAATTAGGGAATCAGCATAATCGTGTACCATGCCTGCTGGTGTATGTGATCATGTCTCTCCACAACTTTCGATCACGACAGTTATCTATCATTTCTGTTGTTGTCCTTCTACCAAGCCATTCTCTTAAGCTGTCTGGTATCTTTTCTCTTTGCTTCCCTCTATCTCTTCGTCTCTCAATTTTCTCAGTTGTCACAATATATTCTAGCAGTTCCCTTCTCATCACATGGGGAACAAAATGATGATTGTTTCTTCCTAATATTGGATTTTAGTTCTCTTTTTGTTTTGACCTCTTTCAGGATGTTTTCATTACTCTTCTTAGCTGTCCATGGTATTCTCAACCACATTTCTACAGCCTCGAGTGATTTTCTTGTCTGTTGTCCTATTGTCCATAATTCACATCCATATGTTCACAGTGGCTCTACATAACATTTAATAACTCTGTTTCTTATTCGTTTGTCAAAAATAGATTGCACTGGTAATAATGAGTCAAAACATGGATAGGGAATCGGTATCCCTTCAATGTTGACGAGAACCCACAGGGTACCAGGTGTTTTATATAACTCGATAACAAACTGGCAACTTCTTTATCACAGTTGTTTCTCGCTGATGTTTTTGTTTTTTTCATAGTTTGTCTCTTTCCTTGAAAATAAAGACACTTGCTTTTTCTGTTATACCTTTAAAGTAAATAAAGAAGCTGTGTCTTAAAATGTAAAACATTTTGTGGTTAAAAATGTAATATTGCATTCTCTGAAACTCTCAGATTTGCTCATTTTTATCTCTATTTATTACGGGCATTATCAACTAAAATATCAGATCAGGGTAAAGTACGAGACTTGAATCGGTGTCTTAGCACGCGAGTTTCCACCCATATGTGCTCGATCGCCTATCCAGAAGTGTTCGGAGACTTCTGGATAGTGTCGCTTAAAGCATCGAAAGTCACGATGCGAGGCGGCATTCCTCATTTTCCCAGAGCACTACCCTGGTACCCATTACTGCCAGCGGCTGCGTCCACCACGGGGATATTTTTTTTTTCCCAACCACGAGTACAACTCTCACTGCTTCCTGCAGGAATCGAACACGGGTTGTCCGGACGTTCTTAGCCCAGTCGGCTGGGTTCCCAGCTAAAATATAATTCCTACATAAATAACTATTTTCGCTAAAAGTTTTACATTTTGTACGTTGTCTAACAATTCGAACCACTTCCATAAAATATCAATTTTAAGAATAAGTGGATTATACCAGGCTCGAGATATCTTCATCATTTGGTGAAATTTTCAAAGATTAGAACTAAACTGCCACTTTGAGACATAAACAAATATCTGTGATATATAATAATTTGAAAATGAAATGATATATTTGTTATTTTACAGTTTTTGCTATTAAATAGTTAAAAAGTCAACCTGGTTTATATTTTCGTGTGTTATGAGACCTTTCTGGTGTTGATTCTATTATGTGGGGGGGGGGGGGGGTGAACGAGGAGGATGGATACACATTTAATGAGGCTTAGCGCCTCAGCAAGTCTAAGTGTGGACCTGACGATGACATTATAAAAGAGGCTAAATCATCAAGCAAAAATAAAAAGTGTTGCCACCACAGAAGGAAGCAATCATCATTTTGGGGGTTTTTAATGAGAACATCTCCCAGAACGGTCACTCGGGGTCAGTGTCCGTCACCAGCTTATGCAGTGAGGACTGTGCATTTAGCATGCAGATCATTTTTTTTTAAATTTGTATTTTCTTCCTCATTCAACTAGTTTTAATTATCTTCTTTAATGAAGTAGATTACATTTCTCTTGTGTGGCCGTTTGTTTTTGTTGTTCTTGTTTTCTGAGGAAAGTAATATGTAGGCCGAAATGTCATGATTTTGTTGTGTTGCCCTATGTAAAGTTGTTACAGTACATTGTGTCCAACTCGTTCCCTGCTTGCCAGCTTTACCGCAGCTCAGTAATTATTTGTTTATTCCATCACTTAATTGTAACAAGTTGAGGTATGTAGACAATACGGTATTGAAATCCAAGAGGGAAGAAAAAACTTGAAATCATTTATAGATATTTATTTAAGAAAGTGAGAAAAAAAGTGGTTCTGTTTAAATCTGGTTAATTAGGTTGATTATTCGTCGGACTGTCCTCATCAAACAACCGTCTATTTTCGGTCAAATCTCCCAGCAAATCCCGCGGTGTGAAACGATAAACTCGTTCACAAGTCTTCGAATCATTTCAGGCAAAGAGGTATGTTTACAATACACGGAGAAAAAAAATATAAAAAATCATCATCATCATTGAGTGTCGTCTCCGCATCGAAGGTTGGCTATCATGGAGCGCCATTGCACTCTGTCTCTTGCATTGATGGTGCAGGTTGTCATAGACTGACTTGTCCATCTTTTGATGTTGCTCGTCCATGTTAGTCTTGGAAAAAAATAATCAATAACAGAAAAAAAAACAAAGAACAATAGATGGTCGGTCCGAAGCAGGATCAAACCCCTACCCCTCGGCTAAGATGAGTTGGCCGTCCCGACTGGACTACCGACATTCGGACAATCGGTGTTCGATTCCTGCTGGGAGCAGTGTGAGTTGTACTCGTGGTTGGAAAAAAAAAATACCCCGACGGTCGACCCAGCCGTTGGCAGAAATGGGTACCAGGATATTACCCTGGGAAGGTGATGAATGTCGCCTCGCATCGTGAGTTTCGATGCTTGAGGCAACACTATACAGAAAGCTCCGAACATTTCTGGATAGGTGGCCGAGCACATATGGGTGGAAACTCGCGTGCCAAGACGCCGGTTCAAGTCTCGTACTTGACCTTTACCTTTACCAAGGCTCCGTGCTGAGGAATACGAGTTCGATCTTGCTTCGGACCATCTATTGTTCTTTTTCTTGTGTTGATTATTTGTCATTTTGTCCAAGTGCTGTACAGATACCTCTTCCCCAGAATTGATTCGCTGATCTGTCGCCTCAGAAGTTTTCCTCCATAAAAATATTCAATGATTATTATTTCTCTTGAGAAATATTCCCTCGTTCTCCGTGTAGCTCTCCCGAATTTAGGCAACATCGGTCTTGACTAACGTGAAGATCTGGGTATACCATTACGGCTGCAGATTCACGTGCAGCAGAGAAATCTCTATTATCTCACCCTTCGAGCGTACGGCCGGGTCAGGGATTCACGATCGTCCATCATGATGACGTACTACACACAACAATGGAAACACCCAAAAAACACTTGATTTTAATTAAATCTGAATGATCAAAGAGAAACATTCTACAAGCACTGCCAGAGATGCAGAACTGTGATTCGATGGATGCCATCTCACTGTGATTCGATGGATGCCATCTCACTGTGATTCGATGGATGCCATCTCACTGTGATTCAATGGATGCCATCTCACTGTGATTCAATGGATACCATCTCACTGTGATTCGATGGATGCCATCTCACTGTGATTCAATGGATGCCATCTCACTGTGATTCAATGGATACCATCTCACTGTGATTCGATGGATGCCATCTCACTGTGATTCGATGGATGCCATCTCACTGTGATTCGATGGATGCCATCTCACTGTGATATTCCTGGAAACGCTGGGGCAGACAAGTTGGCAAAGGAAGCGGGTAAATTACACCAGCCAGGTACAAGTACAACTTAAGAGAAATCAAAGAGGTTTATCAGGAACAAATACATGAACAAATAGAATTGAGTTATTGAGCTATTAGCGGGTCATTATCACTGCACTTCGAACATGTCCATAGGTGCTCAGATCCCCTCCTAAACAAGTCTCGAAGTGTCCAGCGACTGACGACTCCAGTTCTGTGTTGATTGATAAGTCTTCTTACACGCCCACTAAGTTTCTCGTTTCTGGATGTGCCCATCTTAACTCCCATCTCGTTCATCCGAAGGAGTGACGTGGACACATGGTTATCGAAGTCCTGTGTCCTTCCAACTTCCCGGAGGGCATTGATGATGTCCGCCCGATCCATTGGTTCTTCTTCTACCTTTTAGCTCCCAGTGGAGCATAGGTCTTCAACAAACACTTTCCAAGTCGTTCTGTTTTTTTGCAATTCTTTTAAGATCATTCCATGTCTTCCCCATCATCTTCATCACTGCTTCGATCTGATTCATTGGTTAACCGTCCTAAAAAAAAAGCGCAGCTAGCCAACCTGTCCGCTCTTTCATTTCCCCATACACCAGCATGTCCAGGTACGTAGACAAATGTGTGCGTACGTATTTTTGACTTCTGCAATGACTCTACCTATTGCCATCGTACAGATTCCGCCTCCACTTTTTTAATCATGCTCATCGAATCACTCCTTATACAGGCGTGGGTGTAGTCGTGCGACTCTAGCCAGATGAATGCCCTGGTCACTGTCATCACCTCCATCGTCATGCTACTCGTGGTCATGACGCATGCACCACTGTCTTCCTTGACTATTCTGCCCGCCGAGTGTGCTAAAAAAATAGAATACAGAACACCAGGGCTACGAGAAAGATGTTGCCTACCACCAGCTCAACAGAAAAGAACAATTTTTAGACTCCGAACAGGCCACAACAGATTGAAGTACCACCTTTTCAGCACACTAAGAATATGAGCCTCTGATGTGACTGTGGCACAGGCAAAACGGCTGCTGAACATCTGCTACAGCCATGCCCAACACATGATGCACAGAGAAGGTTCTTGTGGCCATCACCGGTACCATACCGGGACAACCTGCAGGGTCATGTCACCAGTCACGAGGTAACGAATGCTGCCCGAACTTATTAATGTTGACCTCTAGGAGTGTACGCAGGAGATGAAGGTGAAGACGTCGGGGGGGAGGGGGGGGGAGGAGGAAGAGAAGAAGATGGAGAATGAGAAGAAGGAGGAGAAGAAGTAGAACAAGATGATAAAAAAGAAGAAATAAAGATTAAGAAAATGGAGCAAGTGGAGGAGGAGGTGAAGAAGTAGAACAAGATGATAAAAAAGAAGAAATAAAGATTAAGAAAATGGAGCAAGTGGAGGAGGAGGTGAAGAAGAAGAAAAGAAGAAGTGAAGGAGAAGAATAAGATAAAGGAAGATGAGGAAAGAAGAGGAGAAGAAGAAGAAGAAGAATAGAAGAAGAGGAGGAGTAGACGGAAAAAGAATAAATGGTGATCTTAAAAAAAAGATTTACCAAAGTGCAATGTATATATATACACATGATTTTTTTAAACAACTCAGGCAGTCAAACAGGTAGAAAGAAAGAAATTAAGAATTAATTAGAAAGAGACAGATTAAGAAAGGAAGAATACATTAGGCAGCGACGGGTGAATACAGGAAGAATAAATTAGAAAGGGTCAGATGAAGAAAGGAAGAATAAATTAGAAAGAGTCAGATGAAGAAAAGAAGAATAAATTAGAAGGAGTCAGATGAAGAAAAGAAGAATAAATTAGAAAGAGTCAGTCAAGATATGAGTGGCATTTGTGTAGAAGAGGCCGGCTGGTATATTTAGTAACAACAGGAAAAATAGAAGGTCGGAGAGATAGGGGTAGACAGAGGAAAAAGCTGCTTAATTGTTTGGCTGTAGATCACGAGAGAGATCAACAGTGGAACCGTTAGACAGTGCACAAGGTCGAGGGTTGTGGAGGAACATCATATCCGACGCCTCTCGTTATGGACCATGAGTGAATAATTAATATCCCTTAAATTGAAGTTACTGCATTAAACTGAAATTACCGATAATATTCATCAGAATTATGAATGAAATTATCTCCTATAATCATCAGAATTATTCTCAAATTTACATACAATATTCATAAATTATTTTTGAATTTACATAAAATGTTCATCCGAATTATTATTGAATTTACATACAATATTCATCAGGATTATTGTTGAATTTACATACAATATTCATCAGAATTATTTTTGAAATTACAAACAATATTCATCAGGATTAATTGTTGTCTGTAAATACAATATTCATCCGAATTATTATTGAATTTAGAAACAATATTCGTCAAACTATTATTGAAATTACCGACAAAATACCACGTTCTCTAGTAACTCTAGAATTCTAAATTGTAACTCTAATTTAAGCAAAGTCAAGTACATATTTTCAGCTAGGTAAATAAACAAGCGTCACACATATCCTGTATAAATAGATTGAGAACCTTGAATTCCAGTGTTTAGCCAAACTGTGGGAAAGCTAAAAGCGATGGCTCACCACCTGCAGCATCAGGTTCTTTGTCGCCAAATACAGAGCCTTCGGTGTTTCCTCGTCTGATATGAGCAGCTCAGTTACGATTAGGCCAGCAGCTATACTTTCGTGATAAAGAATGTCTCTGACTATTTCTTTGGTTTGAAATTGTAAATAGATCTGAGTGCTTCTCTCTTACATTACTGCCGGCTATGACAGCGATACAGACATATCTGTGTGTTTCTCGTGTGTGGGTGTGTGTTGCTTTTTTTTCTTCTGAATATCGTCTGTCTGCCTGACTGTGAATTTGTCTGACTGTGTATTTGTCTGACTGGTTGTTTGTGTAGCCAGTTGTTCGTCTGTTCATCTCGCTATTTTTCTCAGACAGCTGTTCGCCATTGATACTTAGTGAGTTTTGCTCTTTTGTGTCATTGCATGTAGACACATACTTCTACTATTTGTGTCCTTCCATGTAGACACATACTTCTACTATTTGTGTCCTTCCATGTAGACACATACTTCTACTATTTGTGTCCTTCCATGTAGACACATACTTCTACTATTTGTGTCCTTCCATGTAGACACATACTTCTACTATTTGTGTCCTTCCATGTAGACACATACTTCTACTATCTGTGTCCTTCCATGTAGACACATACTTCTACTATCTGTGTCCTTCCATGTAGACACACACTTCTACTATTTGTGTCCTTCCATGTAGACACATACTTCTACTATTTGTGTCCTTCCATGTAGACACATACTTCTACTATTTGTGTCCTTCCATGTAGACACATACTTCTACTATTTGTGTCCTTCCATGTAGACACATACTTCTACTATTTGTGTCCTTCCATGTAGACACATACTTCTACTATTTGTGTCCTTCCATGTAGACACATACTTCTACTATTTGTGTCCTTCCATGTAGACACATACTTCTACTATTTGTGTCCTTCCATGTAGACACATACTTCTACTATTTGTGTCCTTCCATGTAGACACATACTTCTACTATTTGTATCCTTCCATGTAGACACATACTTCTACTATTTGTGTCCTTCCATGTAGACACATACTTCTACTATTTGTGTCCTTCCATGTAGACACATACTTCTACTATTTGTGTCCTTGCATGTAGACACATACTTCTACTATTTGTGTCCTTCCATGTTGACACATACTTCTACTATTTGTGTCCTTCCATGTAGACACATACTTCTACTATTTGTGTCCTTCCATGTAGACACATACTTCTACTATTTGTGTCCTTGCATGTAGACACATACTTCTACTATTTGTGTCCTTCCATGTAGACACATACTTCTACTATTTGTGTCCTTCCATGTAGACACATACTTCTACTATTTGTGTCCTTCCATGTAGACACATACTTCTACTATTTGTGTCCTTCCATGTAGACACATACTTCTACTATTTGTGTCCTTTCATGTAGACACATACTTCTACTATTTGTGTCCTTCCATGTAGACACATACTTCTACTATTTGTGTCCTTCCATGTAGACACATACTTCTACTATTTGTGTCCTTCCATGTAGACACATACTTCTACTATTTGTGTCTTTCCATGTAGACACATACTTCTACTATTTGTGTCCTTCCATGTAGACACATACTTCTACTATTTGTATCCTTCCATGTAGACACATACTTCTACTATTTGTGTCCTTCCATGTAGACACATACTTCTACTATTTGTGTCCTTCCATGTAGACACATACTTCTACTATTTGTGTCCTTGCATGTAGACACATACTTCTACTATTTGTGTCCTTCCATGTTGACACATACTTCTACTATTTGTGTCCTTCCATGTAGACACATACTTCTACTATTTGTGTCCTTCCATGTAGACACATACTTCTACTATTTGTGTCCTTGCATGTAGACACATACTTCTACTATTTGTGTCCTTCCATGTAGACACATACTTCTACTATTTGTGTCCTTCCATGTAGACACATACTTCTACTATTTGTGTCCTTCCATGTAGACACATACTTCTACTATTTGTGTCCTTCCATGTAGACACATACTTCTACTATTTGTGTCCTTCCATGTAGACACATACTTCTACTATTTGTGTCCTTCCATGTAGACACATACTTCTACTATTTGTGTCCTTCCATGTAGACACATACTTCTACTATTTGTGTCCTTCCATGTAGACACATACTTCTACTATTTGTGTCCTTCCATGTAGACACATACTTCTACTATTTGTGTCCTTCCATGTAGACACATACTTCTACTATTTGTGTCCTTCCATGTAGACACATACTTCTACTATTTGTGTCCTTCCATGTAGACACATACTTCTACTATTTGTGTCCTTCCATGTAGACACATACTTCTACTATTTGTGTCCTTCCATGTAGACACATACTTCTACTATTTGTGTCCTTCCATGTAGACACATACTTCTACTATTTGTGTCCTTCCATGTAGACACATACTTCTACTATTTGTGTCCTTCCATGTAGTCACATACTTCTACTATTTGTGTCCTTGCATGTAGTCACATACTTCTACTATTTGTGTCCATGCATGTAGACACATACTTCTACTATTTGTGTCCTTGCATGTAGACACATACTTCTACTATTTGTGTCCTTCCATGTAGACACATACTTCTACTATATGTGTCCTTCCATGTAGACACATACTTCTACTATTTGTGTCCTTCCATGTAGACATATACTTCTACTATTTGTGTCCTTCCATGTAGACACATACTTCTACTATTTGTGTCCTTTTACATAGACACATACTTCTACTATTTGTGTCCTTCCATGTAGTCACATACTTCTACTATTTGTGTCCTTCTACATAGACACACACTTCTACTATTTGTATCCTTCTACATAGACACACACTTCTACTATTTGTGTCCTTCTACATAGACACACACTTCTACTATTTGTATCCTTCTACATAGACACACACTTCTACTATTTGTGTCCTTCTACATAGACACACTCTTCTACTATTTGTATCCTTCTACATAGACACACACTTCTACTATTTGTGTCCTTCTACATAGACACACACTTCTACTATTTGTATCCTTCTACATAGACACACACTTCTACTATTTGTATCCTTCTACATAGACACACACTTCTACTATTTGTATCCTTCTACATAGACACACACTTCTACTATTTGTATCCTTCTACATAGACACACACTTCTACTATTTGTATCCTTCTACATAGACACACACTTCTACTATTTGTGTCCTTCTACATAGACACACACTTCTACTATTTGTATCCTTCTACATAGTCACATACTTCTACTATTTGTGTCCTTCTACATAGACACATACTTCTACTATTTGTATCCTTCTACATAGACACACACTTCTACTATTTGTATCCTTCTACAATTTGTGTCCTTCTACATAGACACACACTTCTACTATTTGTATCCTTCTACATAGACACACACTTCTACTATTTGTGTCCTTCTACATAGACACCATACTTCTACTATTTGTATCCTTCTACATAGACACACACTTCTACTATTTGTATCCTTCTACATAGACACACACTTCTACTATTTGTGTCCTTCTACATAGACACATACTTCTACTATTTGTGTCCTTCTACATAGTTACATACTTCTACTATTTGTGTCATTCCACGTAGACACATCAAATCAAGTCAAGTACCCCCGTCACGCTAAGTGGCGTATAGGGCATATGGTGTTAGTGACCATACATTTTACAAACTTTCGGCACATGATTTTTGGGTTAACTTGGTCGGTATTACGTGCCGATTTACTTTCCCAGAAAATATCCGGTACCCATTAAAGGCTGGGTGAACCCGGACGCCGTCGGTCGAAATCGAACTCTACCTCTTGTCCTTTGTAGTCCAGTTCACTAACCACTGAGCTATCGCGGCTCCCCACGTAGACACATAATTCTACTATTTGTGTCATTCCACGTAGACACATACTATCTTATCATCATCATCGAGTGCCTTCTCCGCAGCGAAGGTTGGCTACCATGTATCGCCATTCTACTCTGTTTCTTGCTTTGATGTTGCAGGCTGTCATAGATTGACTTGTCCATCTTTTGATGTTACTCGTCCATGTTAGTCTTGCTCTACCTCAGCCTCTTTTACCTTGTATTTTTCCTTCCAATATTACTTTTAGTAGGCTGTTGTGTCTTTTAACATGCCCCAAAAATTTCATTTGTCTTGTCTTAATTGTATTTAGTAGTTCTCTTTTTATTTTCAGTTGTTTTAAAACTTCATCGTTTATTTTCTTTTCTTTCCATCCAATTCTACCTATTCTCCTATAAATCCACATTTCAAAGGCTTCAATTTTCTGTTCTGTTTTCTGGTCTAATGTCCATGTTTTTGCACCATACTGGAATACTGAGAAGATGTAACATTTTGCCATTCTTAGTTTCAGCCCTGCTGATATTTGTTTGGTTGTTAGTAAATTTTTCATGGCATTAAAATTACTTTTTGCTTCTCATACTTCTACTATCAAACATTCAAAGTATTTAGAAGAATCTATATCTTAAAATAAAAAAAATGTTTGTGGTTAAGGAACTAAACATTACATCACCTGATACTCTCAAATCTGCTACACTCTAATCTTTTTATTAAAAGTATTAAATACTAAAATAAGATCCATTCATAAACATTCACCGTCTTCTTCTACCTTTCAGCTCCCTGTGGAGCATAGGTCTTCAACAAATACTTTCAACTCCCTGTGGAGCATTGGTCTTCAACAAACACTTTCAACTCCCTGTGGAGCATAGGTCTGCAACAAACACTTTCAGCTCCCTGTGGAGCATAAGTCTTCAACGAACACTTTCAGTTCTCAGGTGAAGCATAGGTCTTCAACAAACACTTTCAGCTCCCTGTGGAGCATAGGTCTTCAACAAACACTTTCAGCTCCCTGTGGAGCATAGGTCGTCAACACACACTTTCAGCTCCCCGTGGAGCATTGGTCTTCAACAAACACTTTCAGCTCCCTGTGGAGCATAGGTCTTCAACAACACACTTTCAGCTCCCTGTGAAGCATAGGTCGTCAACACACACTTTCAGCTCCCTGTGGAGCATAAGTCTTCAACAAACACTTTCAGCTCCCTGTGGAGCATAGGTCTTCAACAAACACTTTCAGCTCCCTGTGAAGCATAAGTCTTCAACAAACACTTTCAGCTCCCTGTGCAGCATAGGTCTTCAGCAATTACTTTCAGCTCCCTGTGCAGCATAGGTCTTCAACAAACATTTTCAGCTCCCTTTGGAGCATAGGTCTTCAACAAACACTGTCAACTCCCTGTGGAGCATCAGTCTTTAACAAACAATTTCAACTCCCTGTGGAGCATAGGTCTTCAACAAACACTTTCAGCTCCCTGTGGAGCAGAGGTCTTCAACAAACACTTTCAGCTCCCTGTGGAGTTTAGGTCTTCAACAAACACTTTCAGCTCCCTGTGGAGCATAGGTCTTCAACAAACACTTTCAACTCTCTGTGGAGCATGAGTCTTTAACAAACACTTTCAACTCCCTGTGGAGCGTGGGTCTTCAACAAACACTTTCAGCTCCCTGTGGAGCATAGGTCTACAACAAACACTTTCAACTCCATGTGGAGCATACGTCTACAACAAACACTTTCAAGTCCATGTGGAGCATACATCTTCAACAAACACTTTCAACTCCCTGTGGAGCATACATCTTCAACAAATACTTTCAACTCCCTGTGGAGCATGGGTCTAGGTCTTTAACGAACACTTTCAACTCTCTATGGAGCATAGGTCTTCAACAAACACTTTCAACTCCATGTGGAGCATACATCTTCAACAAATACTTTCAACTCCCTGTGGAGCATGGGTCTAGGTCTTCAACAAATACTTTCAACTCTCTATGGAGAATAGGTCTTCAACAAACACTTTCCAAGCCGTTCTATTTCTTGCCATTCTTTTAAGATCATGTCTTCATGCCCCATCATCTTCATCTCTGCTTCCATCTGTCTTCTCCATGAATATCTTGGTCTTCCTCTTTGCCTTTTTCCCTGTGGATTCCAAAAAAAAGCCTGCTGTGTAATACTATCAGTTGGCTTCCGCAGCGTGTGAAAATATTACAAAATATTGACCTTAGCTAAACATATTTTACATTTGGTGTGTGATACCACAAATTGAAACCACTCCCATAAAATATATATTTTAAGAATAAAGGGAATGTACTAGACTCATATCTTCATCCATAAACGATCCAACATTTTCAAGATTGGAACTAGAACGTCACCTTGAGATGGAAACAAACAACCGTGTCCATTGCATGTTAAACCTGTTTACTAGACTTTTTACATGTCTAATCATGCTATCACAATTCGCTGCTTGTAACGCAAGTTTCTAAAATGCTCCATTTCAGTGGTTTAGCGCAGTCATATTATTTGGCCGAATGTAGTGCAATTTGGTGCATACAATTGACATATGCTATATTTAAAGTGTGAAAAATGTCATGCTTCTATATTTGTTATTACCTGAGAAAACCGATGCGGTGCATTACCTTTTGAACGCCCCTCGACATTGGAAGTGATTAGAAGATGTATCTTAAAATATATAATTTTTTCTCGTTAAAAGTTGAATACTGCACTCACTAAAGCCTCTCAAATTTGCCAATATTTTGTAATGAGCGTTAACTGCTATATTGCCCCAAAAATGATATGCTGAAGGTCTGTAAAATGTATGGTCACTAACACCATATTCCCTACACGCCACTTGGCGTGACGGGTGTACTTTACTTTTTTTTTTTTTACTTAACTGCTACAATATCATTGAAAACAATCAGCTCAGTTGTTGACTTCCTACTAAGATATTCTCACGATATATATTCTCTTTCTTTCCTCGCATATCTCTCAATCTTCTTTTTTTCCTCTGTTTTCAGTTTTTACAACATATCACATGAGTTGTCCCTTATCTTTTATCATATCATACCTTATTATTCCCATGCACCACCATAACATAACATACGTTTCTATATAACCACGAGGCATATAAAAGAATAGAAATAATGTGCAGTACTCCAAGGCGGAATGTTGAAAGTTTCCTGGACAGCTAAAAAGACCAACGAGGAAAAAACTTCCCAAAAAGGCCAAATCAAAAAAAGGGAGCTCCTAAAAAAACAACAACAAAAATCAACATTTTTCGGGCACATCATGAGAAGAAGGAAGTTAGAATACTTGGTTACAACAGTCAAAATACAAGGATAGAGAGATCGCGGACGACAAAAAGAGAAAATACTAGATAGTTTGGTGTCATAGCATGGCAAAGAGTCAACAACAGAACTGATACGATGCACCGTGGATAGAAGTTTGTGAAAGAGCATGATCGCCTACGCCAACCGGTATGGCACATGATGATAATGATGAGAACTCGAGGCCGACCGATAGTTAAGATGGAGTAATAACATCAAGGAAATTGAACAACAGCATCACATGACAATAGTTGAGGCGGCCAGAAGTACGATAACTGGAATGTTGTACCTACCTCGTCACTCCAAATGTTGAAAAGAAGGCGTTGACGGTGAGAAATTGTTTTGTCTACACGCTGACACGAACATATGTACCTCAATGCATGTACCTGTATTTTTATGCCCTCGTTTGCCTCAAATTCATTAAGTCTGTCTATTTCTACGAACAGACAACATCTCAACCTACAATATGATAATCATGAACGAGTATTTAATTATCACTTCACCTGCACAGAGCTCTCATTATATCTCCATGACCATAAAACATGACACGTCATCAGGTAATGTGTTGCACAAGACAGCTGGGATACATCACGCCGTTAAATCCATTTTGCACTCTCCTTCAATGAATTGAGGCAAGCTTTTAATGGCTTCGCTTTGTTTTTTCAACTTGCCGGTAGGGAATTTACATTTGTAGACTTGATTAGCAAGAACAGAGTACAGTTAATCAAGGTTGGTATAAGAATGGGTATCATACCTGGCAGCAATAAAACTGTGACCTTGGCAGTGGCGTAACAATAGGAAGTACAATCATCATCATCAGGCGCCCATGCCGGTTGACGTAGGTGATCATCTCTCTCCACATCGTTCAATCCTTCATCATCTTCTTCTTCTTTTTTCCTTTCTCATCTGCCTTTCAACGTCGAGGGGCAGATATAATTTGCGGTTTTTGCTCTTCTGTTCGCCTCTGCTGCTGTTATGTTTCTTAGTGCTTCTAATATTCCACCGATCCATCTTTTTCGTGGTCGGCCCTTTGGTCTGGTGATCTCACAACGTTTGTTGAAGGCTCGTTGTGTTGTGTTTTGATATTTCTGCCTTGTTACGTGGCCAAACTATTTTATCTGTTGTTTCCTTCATGCATGTCATAATTTTAGTTGGTGATCTTTTATTATGCCATTTGGATAAGCTGTTCGATATTTTTTTTCTTTTTGTTTTCCTCTGCTCTTTTTACCATTCATGCTGCCAGTTGGTATTGAATTCGTAATTAATATACATTTAATGTACGTTATACATCATAACGTACATAAACTGCGAGATAAATGAGGCACTTCATAAATGCAAACCACATGAAAACACCATAGTTCTAGGGGGATTTTAACGCAAAAGTAGGAAAGGAAAGAGTTGAGGAAGTAGTTGGTCATTATGGCTTAGGCGAGTGAAATGAAAGAGGTGAGAAACTTATTGACTGGACAAGAACACATAACATGATGATAGGTGAAACACCTGGTTTAAGCAACATCCATGACGTCTGTGGACATGGAAAAGCCCAGGGGACAACGCACGTAATCTAATTGATTATATAATGATAATCAATAGATTTAGAAACAGTCTTGTGTGTGTGAAAACTAGACCAGGGGCAAATTGCAATAGTGATCATGGTACCAGTTGTGGGAAAGCTTAGAATAAAATTTAAAACAACAAAACGAGCCTCAGTTAACATCAAGTTAAATTTAGATTTACTAAAATCAGACAAGAAGTTGCAAGACAAATATTAAATCACAATTCAGAACCGGTACAATGCAATAGAGAAGATACAAAGCATTGATGAACAGTGGGAAATGCTAAAAGAATCAATGCAACAAACATCAAAAGAGGTCATACCACCAGTGAGGACAAATTCAAGAAAGAAATGGATGACATATGACATTTTGCAGCTAATGGATACAAGAAGAAGAAATAAAGAAAATAAATATCAGTATAATAGATTAAATAAAGAAATTGTAGTAAAATGCAATGAAGCAAAAGAAGCTTGGCTAAAAGAGATGCAAAGAGATTGAAATGCAACAAAAAGGAGATGCTAAAGCTATATACAAACAAATTGAGGAATTAACAGGAAGAAAAACGCAATCAAAAACTGGATGTCTAAGATCAAAAAGAAGGTGTAATGTTGATTGATCAAGAAAACATAGGGGAACGATGGACAGAATACATTAAAGATCTTTATAATGATGAACGAACGGAAGTAAATATTAAGGATAATGGAGAAGGACCAGAAATACTCAGAGAAGAAGTGGAAGACGCCTCGCGCAATATGAAAGCAGGCAAAGCTCCTGGACCAGATCATATAACTAAAGTAGAGATTGAAGCCATGTGTGATTTTGGAATAGAAATAATAACAAAAATATTGAATGATATCTACAACATCGGATATATACCAGACGACATGCTCAAATCAATATTCATAGCCCTACCAAAGAAATCGGGTGCGATTGAATGCGATGATCATCGCACAATAAGCCTTATGAGTCATATGACTAAGATATTACTAAGAATCATCATGCGAAGAGTGCGAAACAAAACCAGTCCAGAAATTAGCGATGAACAGTGTGGTTTTGTTAGAGATAAAGGAACAAGCAATGCTATTTATATCATAAGATCTTTAGTAGAAAGAGCCATAGAGGTGAAAACAGATCTATACCTATATTTCATAGATTACACCAAGGCATTTGACAAAGTAAAGCACCAAGAAATAATCAACATTTTAGAAAGCATAAACGTAGACAGCAAAGATCTAAGAATAATAAAGAACATGTACTGGCAACAAACAGCGGCCATAAGAACTGGAAACCAATTGGGAATGTTTCAACAAATAAAACAGGGTGTTAGACAAGATTGTGTGCTGTCACCAGATTTGTTTAGTATTTATAGTGAGATTATTTTAAGATCCATAAGGGGCATGTCTGTAATAGCAATTGGAGGTCATAATATAAATAATCTAAGGTATGCTGATGATGCAGTCTTAATCGCTAAGAGTGAAAATGAGTTACAAGAAATGTTGGACATTATAGTGAAAGAAAGCAAAAATAAAGTACTCAGCCTTAATAGCAAAAAGACAGAGGTAATGATAACAACAAAGAAAAAGACCTCACCTCTGTGCAAAATAAAGACAAGTGGAACAATATTAAAGCAGGTAAATGAATTTAAATATTTGGGAACTTTTTTAACCTCAGACGGAAGATGTACAAATGAGGTGAGATGCAGAATGGCTCACGCAAAAGCAGCTTTCCAAAAAATGAGCAAGATACTATGCAATCCATTTTTGACAATAGAAAGAAGAAAAAGAGTTCTTAAATGTTACGTAGAACCAGTCTTAACATATAGATGCGAATCATGGACAATAGGACAACAGACAAGCAAATCACTAGAGTCTGTAGAAATGTGGTTTTACAGAAGAATGTTGAGAGTACCATGGACAGCTAAGAAGAGTAATGAAGATGTTATGAGAGAGGTCAAAGCAAAAAGAGAGCTAATTTCCAATATTATGAAGAAACAATCATCATTTTTTTGGGCCATGTAATGAGAAGAGAACAACTGGAATATATTGTAACAACTGGAAAAATTGAGGGACGAAGAGATAGAGGGAAGCAAAAAGAAAAAAATAACAGACAGCTTAAGAGAATGGCTTGACAGAAGGTCAACAACAGAAATGATAAATAACTGTCGTGATCGAAAGTTATGGAGAGACATGGCCACCTACACCAGCAAGCGTGGTATTTGATGATGTCACAAATAGAAACCACTCGCATACAATATTTATTTTAATAATGACAGAAATGTAATAAGCTCAGGACATCGTCATCCGTAAATGCTGCAACATTTCCAAGACTGCATCTAAAATATGTGATGAAAACAAACAACCGCGCTTGAGACGAAACAAGCACTCTGGGAAGACTCATAGTGATGAAGACTTTTTTGTTTAACTATGTTTTTCCATCACTATGTTTTTCCATCACTATGTTTTTCCATCACTATGTATTTCCATCACTATGTTTTTCCATCACTATGTTTTTCATCACTATGTTTTTCCATCACTATGTTTTCCATCACTATGTTTTTCCATCACTATGTTTTCCATCACTATGTATTTCCATCACTATGTATTACCATCACTATGTTTTTCCATCACTATGTATTTCCATCACTATGTTTTTCCATCACTATGTTTTTCCATCACTATGTATTTCCATCACTATGTTTTCCATCACTATGTTTTCCATCACTATGTTTTTCCATCACTATGTTTTTCCATCACTATGTATTTCCATCACTATGTTTTCCATCACTATGTTTTTTCCATCACTATGTTTTTCCATCACTATGTTTTCCATCACTATGTTTTTCCATCACTATGTTTTTCCATCACTATGTTTTTCCATCACTATGTTTTCCATCACTATGTTTTTCCATCACTATGTTCTCCATCACTATGTATTTCCACCACTATGTATTTCCATCACTATGTATTTCCATCACTATGTTTTTCCATCACTATGTTTTTCCATCACTATGTTTTTCCATCACTATGTTTTCCATCACTATGTTTTTCCATCACTATGTTTTTCCATCACTATGTTTTCCATCACTATGTTTTCCATGTTTTTAGAACCAATTCTGACCTATGGAAGCGAATCATGGACCGTAGACAAACAAATGAAAAGACGATTAGAGGCCACAGAGATGGGATTTCTCAGAAGAATGTTGAAAGTTTTCTGGACAGCTAAAAAGACCAATAAGGAAATTCTCAAAGAGGCCATCATAAAACATCAGAAAGAAACAATCAATATTTTTCGAACACAAGAGAAGAGGAAAGTCGGAATACTTGGTTACAACTGGCAAAATAGAAGGAAAGAGAGATCGTGGACGACAAAGAGAGAAAGTATTGGATATCTTGGTGTCATGGTAAACAGTCAACAACAGAACTGATGCGATGCACTGTAGATAGAAGATTGTGGAAGGACATGATCGCCTACGCCAGTCGGTATGGCACATGATGATGATGTTTTTCGTTACATAAACATAGTGTCGAAACTACGCTCATTGTTATATGTTAATGACTCTCGTTTTCTTTTCTTTTTTGATTTTTTGATTTTTAATGAAGTTAGGAATGTGGTGGCTGTGTATGGGCCTCCATAATCATAATCGAGTGCCTTCTCCGGAACGAATGTTGGCTACCATGGATCGCCATTCTACTCTGTTTCTTGCTTTGATGGTGCAGGCTGTCATAGATTGACTAGTCCATCTTTTGATGTTACTCGTCCATGTTAGCAATGCCTCCATAATAACACACCGAATGACGACAATTAGATTTTCTATCACAATTTGTAGAGCTCTTTCCAAGCATGCCAGTTTGTTATATCTGGTCGACCACAATTTAAATAACAGAAATTATGTTTTGGCTCGTGGTTTCTCGCGCTGTTATTAAAATACCATGAACATGCCACATTGGGAGTAAATAAATAAAATGGTAATTGAAAATAATAAATTTTGGCCTTTTAAGAGCGTCTGACTCAAGTAATAACAAATCAGACCTTGATGTTGATTCATACACTGCTACCAACGAGATTTCGTTGACTATGGTTCTTATCTATAAAGTTGTTATCCTCATTATTGTCATTGATTTTAACAGCTCCTGTAATGAACCGTAGAGTTGTGGCTTTCTGAAAGTCCAATTTGATCACTTGGCATATTTCTTCAATGTGTCGTACAGTTTGTTTGTTGTGAGGATCATCATCATTGCACAACAGACAAACCGATAACTGCTCCTATACCCCCTCGAGATAGTCAGAGGAGAATCCTTGCCCGTGTGCACGAACTCCGTAGCACGGACGTGGATCCACGGCGTAGATAGATTGTTGCTGACAATTTTTTGCGGACAAATCTTTTCGATTTGTAAATACCAAGGGATCTTTAACGTGGGGATTCCTGTTTATTGCCGTTATCCGAGAGGGACAGACATCGGATCTTGCTACACAAAGGATCAGAGGAGGACAACGCAATAAAGAAGCCACGGATTAATTTGTCCTATAGATGAAAAATCAGCACCGTTTCTGGTGGGCTGCAAACCCGGGTCCGTCCTGTCCTAGGGCCGACTACGTACCTCTAGACTACCCTGTCCCCATTGACGTCATACAGTGAATCGCTTTAAAGAATGCTTGTTTCAGTGTGTGAAGTCTGTCCGTGTGCTCCTGTTTGTGACACCAGTAGTGAAATCTGAGCACGTGGGAAATAGAGGTAGATTATGTTTCTGTTATCATCTATTCCATCCTATCATCATCATCATCATCATCATCGAGTGCCATCTCCGCAACGAAGGTTGGCTACCATGGAGCGCCATTCTGCTCTGTCTCTTGCTTTGATGGTGCAGGTTGTCATAAGCTGATTTGTCCATCTTTTGATGTTACTCGTCCATGTTAGTTTGGTCTGCCTCTGCCTCTTTTACCATGTATTTTCCCCTCCAGGATTACTTTTAGTAAGTAGGCTGTTGCATCTTTTAACATGGCCCAAAAATCGCATTTGTCTTGTTTGAATTGTGCTTAGTAGTTCTCTTTTTATTTTTAGCTGTTTTAAGACTTCATCGTTTGTTTTCTTTTTTTCCATACAATTCTACCTATTCTTCTATATATCCACATTTCAAAGGCATCAATTCTCTGTTCTGTTGTCTTATCTAATGTCCATGTTTCTGCACCATATAGGAATGTTGAGAAGACAAAAACATTTTGCTATTCCTATTCTTAGTTTAAGGGAACCGCGATAGCTCAGTGGTTAGTGAACTGGACTACAAAGGACAAGAGGTAGGGTTCGATCCCAACCTTCGGCTTCCAGGTTCACCCATCCTTTAATGGGTACCTGATTTTTTTCTGGGAAAATAAAGCGGCACGGGCGTAATACCGACCACATTACCCCAAAAATCATGTACCGAAGGTCTGTAAAATTTATGGTCACTAACACCATATTCCCTATACGCCACTTGGCGTGACGGGGGTACTTTTTACTTTTTTAAATTCTTAGTTTAACCCTGGTGTTATTTGTTTTTATGTTAGTATGTTCTTCTTGACATTAAAATTACTTTTTGCCACTCCTATTCTTTTGTTTATTTCTGTGTTACATTTTAATATATTAAAATTAAATATAATAATAGAAAAATACAGATACACAATGTATTTCCGAGCTGTGATCGCAGCCTTATGCTATAGTCATGAGAACCCCTGCGCGAAAGACATTGTTCATGATAGCTAATTTTTTAGTGAGTGGCAGTGTTCCCTAGCGTTTGGCTTTTCGTGGCAAGGCGCTGTGCCAAGGAGTACGTGTTCGATCCTGCTTCGGTCCATATATTGTTCTTTGATTGTTTTTTCTGTTGTTGATTATTTGTCATTTTTTTCCGAGTGCTGTAAACATACCTCTTCCTCTGAATTGATTCGCTCATTATCACCTCGGTTATTTCCCTCTATATTAATATTCATTTATTATTATTTGTCTCCTCTCTATCGACACCGTTGCTGGGTCTATCTCCATTCCTGTGCTTGACACCGCAATGCCACACTTGCCAGATTCCCCAGCCACCTCTTTGCCATGTTAATCCCCTTCTACCTGGTAAACGACAGCCGGAACGGTCAGGGGTTTACGCGTTTGTAACATCTTGAAAGGCAGCGACAAAATGCGTACTTTTTGTTTGACCTAAGGTCAACCTTTAAAGATACCCAAAGTCTGGTCTAAACTGTGCTGTGGCATTATAATAAAGAAATGATAAACCATACAGTCACAGAGCTGCAGGCGATAATTATCAAGCTACCAATTCTGTACATCATAGAACATTAGACTTAGAATATTAGACAGAATATTATACATAGAATATTTGACTTAGAATATTAGACTTAGAATTTTAGACTTAGAATATTAGACTTAGAATATTAGACTTAGAATATTAGACATAGAATATTAGACTTAGAATATTAGACATAGAATATTAGACTTAGAATATTAGACATAGAATATTAGACTTAGAATATTAGACTTAGAATTTTAGACTTAGAATATTAGACTTAGAATATTAGACATAGAATATTAGACTTAGAATATTAGACTTAGAATTTTAGACTTAGAATATTAGACTTAGAATATTAGACTTAGAATTTTAGACTTAGAATATTAGACTTAGAATATTCTATCTATTGACCTTTCGAGCCGTAACCGGCCCATAGGGCGTAGACCAAGATACACCTTCTCCTATATGAATTTTTGTTCTAGCAGTTTTCTTTTAAAGATATTTTATCAAATCTCGCCATCTGTTTCTGTTCTGTGCAAGCAGTTCTATCTCATTGAGGGAGCCGATTCCTGCTGCTCTTGCCTCTCTCATCAATGTTCTTCTCAGTGTCTCCCTGGGTCTTCCTCTTTTTCTTTTACCTGTTGTTTCCCATATGAGGGCTTGCTTTGCTATTCGATTATTATCTCTTCTCATCACATGTCCAACGTATGACCATCGTCTTTTCTTTATTACTGAAGATATTAGTGGTTGATTGGCGATTTCTCTAATTTCCTCGTTTGTTTTGAATTCGTTCCATTCTATACCAAGTATTTTCCTTAGACATTTATTTTCGAATGCGTTCAACTTTGTTTCTATATCTCTTGTTGTTTTCCAGCTTTCACACGCATACGTAAGGGTTGATAGTACATTTGATTTGAATAGCCTAAGTTTTGTGTTTGTGCTAATGAGTTTTGATTTCCACAACTTTTCAAGGCTTCTGAAAGACATTGCTGCTTTAGCCAGTCTGATTCTAATTTCTTTGCTCGTATCCCCTTCTCGATCAATGTGACTTCCAAGATAGATAAAGTGATCGATCTCTTCTACTGGTTTGTTTTCCATGTATATTTTGTCACTTGTTGGAATTAAACTTTTCATGACTTTAGTCTTTTCATGATTGACCTCAAGCCCAATTTTGCTGGCTATTGATGATAGTTCATTTGTGTTTTCCTGCATCGTTTTTATCTGACTGCTGATGAGAACTATGTCATCAGCAAAGTCGAGGTCCTCCAAATGGTCTCCTTGTATCCATTCGATGCCTTTATTACCAGTGCAGCATTTCTTCATTATGAAGTCCATAACAATTCCAAATAACAAGGGCGATAAAATACATCCTTGTTTAACCCCAGTTTCTATTGGGAAACATTCGCTCAGTCCTTCCTCTGTTCGAACTGCACATGTGTAACCATCATACATGTCTTTGATAATATTTATGATTTTTGATGGTAAGCCATATTGCTTCAGAATTTTCCACAAAGAATCTCTATGAATACTATCAAATGCTTTTTTGAAGTCGATGAAATTAAGTACAAAAGGTTTTTGCTTTTCAATATAATTGAAAGTCTTCCATGTTTTGTTTTGTATCGTGTTCGTATCAGACGGCTATTTACCGGTTCCCATTCTAATAAACTTCTTGCAGCTTTGTCTGTCATCATTATGCCTACTCCTTCACTGTGTTTTCCATCTTCCCTTCCAGAAAAAAACTACTATTTTATTATCAATAGATCTCCTACCTGTTCCAGGCCAGCGCATTTCGCTTAATCCTAAAATATCTAGATCGTATCTGTCCATCTCGCTCGCGACCTGTGCATGTTTCGTCGGAGCGGCCATTGTTCGCACATTCCAGAATCCTATTTTTGTTGTTGTTTTAGGGCCGAAAAAAACTATCACTACTATCTACTGCTAATTTACACATTCTGTATCAGGTCTACGTTTCATTAACAACATCGTTTTTACGATAGCGGCTTGTTAAACCTCTGATCAACGGTTCTATACCAAGCCGGAGAAAAATAATTCCTCCATTTTGGAAACAACCGGAAACGGATCTACCGTTAGAATATTAGACATAGAATATTAGAATTAGAATATTAGACTTAGAATATTAGACATAGAATATTAGACTTAGAATATTAGACTTAGAATTTTAGACTTAGAATATTAGACATAGAATATTAGACTTAGAATATTAGACTTAGAACATTAGACTTAGAATATTAGACTTAGAATATTAGACTTAGAATATTAGACTTAGAATATTAGACTTAGAATATTAGACATAGAATATTAGACTTAGAATATTAGACATAGAATATTAGACATAGAATATTAGACTTAGAATATTAGACATAGAATAATAGACATAGAATATTAGACTTAGAATATTAGACATAGAATATTAGACTTAGAATATTAGACTTAGAATATTAGACATAGAATATTAGACTTAGAATATTAGACATAGAATATTAGACTTAGAATATTAGACACAGAATATTATTAGACTTAGAATATTAGACATAGAATATTAGACTTAGAATATTAGACTTAGAATATTAGACTTAGAATATTAGACATAGAATATTAGACTTAGAATATTAGACATAGAATATTAGACTTAGAATATTAGACACAGAATATTATTAGACTTAGAATATTAGACATAGAATATTAGACTTAGAATATTAGACTTAGAATATTAGACATAGAACATTAGACTTAGAATATTAGACTTAGAATATTAGACTTAGAATATTAGACATAGAATATTAGACTTAGATTATTAGACTTAGAATATTAGACATAGAATATTAGACTTAGAATATTAGACTTAGAATATTAGACATAGAATATTAGACTTAGAATATTAGACTTAGAATATTAGACATAGAATATTAGACTTAGAATATTAGACTTAGAATATTAGACATAGAATATTAGACATAGAACATTAGACTTAGAATATTAGACTTAGAATATTAGACATAGAATATTAGACTTAGAATATTAGACTTAGAATATTAGACATAGAATATTAGACTTAGAATATTAGACTTAGAATTTTAGACTTAGAATATTAGAATTAGAATACTAGACATAGAATATTAGACTTAGAATATTAGACATAGAATATTAGAGTTTTAGCGGAATATTAGACTTAGAATTTTAGCGGAATATTAGACTTAGAATATTAGACTTGGAATATTAGACTTAGAACATCAGACATAGAATATTAGACAGAATATTAGACTTAGAATATCAGTCTTAGAATATTAGGCTTAGAATATTAGACTTAGAATTTTAGTGGAATATTAGACTTAGAATATTAGACTTAGAATATCAGACATAGAATATTAGACAGAATATTAGACTTAGAATATTAGACATAGAATATTAGACTTAGAATATTAGACATAGAATATTAGACTTAGAATATTAGACTTAGAATATTAGACTTAGAATATTAGACATAGAACATTAGACTTAGAATATTAGACTTAGAATATTAGACTTAGAATATTAGACATAGAATATTAGACTTAGAATATTAGACATAGAATATTAGACTTAGAATATTAGACTTAGAATATTCGACATAGAATATTAGACTTAGAATATTAGACTTAGAATATTAGACATAGAGTATTAGACTTAGAATATTAGACTTAGAATATTAGACATAGAATATTAGACTTAGAATATTAGACTTAGAATATTAGACATAGAATATTAGACATAGAACATTAGACTTAGAATATTACACTTAGAATATTAGACATAGAATATTAGACTTAGAATTTTAGACTTAGAATATTAGACTTAGAATATTAGACATAGAATATTAGACTTAGAATTTTAGACTTAGAATATTAGACTTAGAATATTAGACTTAGAATTTTAGACTTAGAATATTAGACTTAGAATATTAGACTTAGAATATTAGACTTAGAATATTAGACATAGAATATTAGACTTAGAATATTAGACATAGAATATTAGACTTAGAATATTAGACTTAGAATATTCGACATAGAATATTAGACTTAGAATATTAGACTTAGAATATTAGACATAGAGTATTAGACTTAGAATATTAGACTTAGAATATTAGACATAGAATATTAGACATAGAATATTAGACTTAGAATATTAGACATAGAATATTAGAGTTTTAGCGGAATATTAGACTTAGAATTTTAGCGGAATATTAGACTTAGAATATTAGACTTGGAATATTAGACTTAGAATATCAGACATAGAATATTAGACAGAATATTAGACTTAGAATATCAGACTTAGAATATTAGGCTTAGAATATTAGACTTAGAATATTAGACTTAGAATTTTAGACTTAGAATATTAGACATGGAATTTTAGACTTAGAATATTAGACTTAGAATATTAGACATAGAATATTAGACATAGAACATTAGACTTAGAATATTAGATTTATAATATTAGACATAGAATATTAGACTTAGAATATTAGACTTAGAATTTTAGACTTAGAATATTAGACTTAGAATATTAGACTTAGAATTTTAGATTTAGAATATTAGACTTAGAATATTAGACATAGAATATTAGACTTAGAATATTAGACTTAGAATTTTAGGCTTAGAATATTAGAATTAGAATATTAGACATAGAATTTTAGACTTAGAATATTAGACTTAGAATTTTAGACTTAGAATATTAGACTTAGAATATTAGACATAGAATATTAGACTTAGAATATTAGACATAGAATATTAGAGTTTTAGCGGAATATTAGACTTAGAATTTTAGCGGAATATTAGACTTAGAATATTAGACTTGGAATATTAGACTTAGAATATCAGACATAGTATATTAGACAGAATATTAGACTTAGAATATCAGACTTAGAATATTAGGCTTAGAATATTAGACTTAGAATATCAGACATAGAATATTAGACAGAATATTAGACTTAGAATATTAGACTTAGAATATTAGACTTAGAATATTAGACTTAGAATATTAGACTTAGAATTTTAGATTTAGAATATTAGACTTAGAATATTAGACATAGAATATTAGACTTAGAATTTTAGACTTAGAATATTAGACTTAGAATATTAGACTTAGAATTTTAGACTTAGAATATTAGACTTAGAATATTAGACTTAGAATATTAGACTTAGAATATTAGACATAGAATATTAGACATAGAATATTAGACTTAGAATATTAGACATAGAATATTAGAGTTTTAGCGGAATATTAGACTTAGAATTTTAGCGGAATATTAGACTTAGAATATTAGACTTGGAATATTAGACTTAGAATATCAGACATAGAATATTAGACAGAATATTAGACTTAGAATATCAGACTTAGAATATTAGGCTTAGAATATTAGACTTAGAATATTAGACTTAGAATTTTAGACTTAGAATATTAGACATGGAATTTTAGACTTAGAATATTAGACTTAGAATATTAGACATAGAATATTAGACATAGAACATTAGACTTAGAATATTAGATTTATAATATTAGACATAGAATATTAGACTTAGAATATTAGACTTAGAATTTTAGACTTAGAATATTAGACTTAGAATATTAGACTTAGAATTTTAGATTTAGAATATTAGACTTAGAATATTAGACATAGAATATTAGACTTAGAATATTAGACTTAGAATTTTAGGCTTAGAATATTAGAATTAGAATATTAGACATAGAATTTTAGACTTAGAATATTAGACTTAGAATTTTAGACTTAGAATATTAGACTTAGAATATTAGACATAGAATATTAGACTTAGAATATTAGACATAGAATATTAGAGTTTTAGCGGAATATTAGACTTAGAATTTTAGCGGAATATTAGACTTAGAATATTAGACTTGGAATATTAGACTTAGAATATCAGACATAGTATATTAGACAGAATATTAGACTTAGAATATCAGACTTAGAATATTAGGCTTAGAATATTAGACTTAGAATATCAGACATAGAATATTAGACAGAATATTAGACTTAGAATATCAGACTTAGAATATTAGACTTAGAATATTAGACTTAGAACATTAGACTTAGAATATTAGACATAGAACATTAGACTTAGAATATTAGACTTAGAATATTAGACATAGAACATTAGACTTAGAATATTAGACTTAGAATATAAGACATAGTATATTAGACTTAGAATATTAGACATAGTATACTAGACTTAGAATATTAGACTTAGAATATTAGACTTAGAACATTAGACTTAGAATATTAGACTTAGAATATTAGACATAGAATATTAGACTTAGAATTTTAGACTTAGAATATTAGACTTAGAATATTAGACATAGAATATTAGACTTAGAATATTAGACTTAGAATTTTAGACTTAGAATATTAGACTTAGAATATTAGAATTATAATTTTAGGCTTAGAACATTAGACTTAGAATATTAGACTTAGAATATTAGACATAGAATATTAGACTTAGAATATTAGACTTAGAATTTTAGACTTATAATATTAGACTTAGAATATTAGACATAGAATATTAGACTTAGAATATTAGACTTAGAATTTTAGACTTAGAATATTAGACTTAGAATATTAGACTTAGAATTTTAGACTTAGAATATTAGACTTAGAATATTAGACATAGAATATTAGACTTAGAATATTAGACTTAGAATTTTAGACTTAGAATATTAGAATATTAGACATAGAACATTAGACTTAGAATATTAGACTTAGAATATTAGACTTAGAATATTAGACAGAATATTAGACTTAGAATATTAGACATAGAATATTAGACTTAGAATCTAAGACTTAGAACATTAGACTTAGAATATTAGACTTAGAATATTAGACTTAGAATATTAGATTTAGAATATTAGACTTAGAATATTAGACATAGAATATTAGACATAGAATATTAGACTTAGAATATTAGACTTAGAATATTAGACATAGAATATTAGACTTAGAATATTAGACATAGAATATTAGACTTAGAATATTAGACTTAGAATATTCTATCTATTGACCTTTCGAGCCGTAACCGGCCCATAGGGCGTAGACCAAGATACACCTTCTCCTATATGAATTTTTGTTCTAGCAGTTTTCTTTTAAAGATATTTTATCAAATCTCGCCATCTGTCTCTGTTCTGTGCAAGCAGTTCTATCTCATTGAGGGAGCCGATTCCTGCTGCTCTTGCCTCTCTCATCAATGTTCTTCTCAGTGTCTCCCTGGGTCTTCCTCTTTTTCTTTTACCTGTTGTTTCCCATATGAGGGCTTGCTTTGCTATTCGATTATTATCTCTTCTCATCACATGTCCAACGTATGACCATCGTCTTTTCTTTATTACTGAAGATATTAGTGGTTGATTGGCGATTTCTCTAATTTCCTCGTTTGTTTTGAATTCGTTCCATTCTATACCAAGTATTTTCCTTAGACATTTATTTTCGAATGCGTTCAACTTTGTTTCTATATCTCTTGTTGTTTTCCAGCTTTCACACGCATACGTAAGGGTTGATAGTACATTTGATTTGAATAGCCTAAGTTTTGTGTTTGTGCTAATGAGTTTTGATTTCCACAACTTTTCAAGGCTTCTGAAAGACATTGCTGCTTTAGCCAGTCTGATTCTAATTTCTTTGCTCGTATCCCCTTCTCGATCAATGTGACTTCCAAGATAGATAAAGTGATCGATCTCTTCTACTGGTTTGTTTTCCATGTATATTTTGTCACTTGTTGGAATTAAACTTTTCATGACTTTAGTCTTTTCATGATTGACCTCAAGCCCAATTTTGCTGGCTATTGATGATAGTTCATTTGTGTTTTCCTGCATCGTTTTTATCTGACTGCTGATGAGAACTATGTCATCAGCAAAGTCGAGGTCCTCTAAATGGTCTCCTTGCATCCATTCGATGCCTTTATTACCAGTGCAGCATTTCTTCATTATGAAGTCCATAACAATTCCAAATAACAAGGGCGATAAAATACATCCTTGTTTAACCCCAGTTTCTATTGGGAAACATTCGCTCAGTCCTTCCTCTGTTCGAACTGCACATGTGTAACCATCATACATGTCTTTGATAATATTTATGATTTTTGATGGTAAGCCATATTGCTTCAGAATTTTCCACAAAGAATCTCTATGAATACTATCAAATGCTTTTTTGAAGTCGATGAAGTTAAGTACAAAAGGTTTTTGCTTTTCAATATAATTGAAAGTCTTCCATGTTTTGTTTTGTATCGTGTTCGTATCAGACGGCTATTTACCGGTTTCCATTCTAATAAACTTCTTGCAGCTTTGTCTGTCATCATTATGCCTACTCCTTCACTGTGTTTTCCATCTTCCCTTCCAGAAAAAAACTACTATTTTATTATCAATAGATCTCCTACCTGTTCCAGGCCAGCGCATTTCGCTTAATCCTAAAATATCTAGATCGTATCTGTCCATCTCGCTCGCGACCTGTGCATGTTTCGTCGGAGCGGCCATTGTTCGCACATTCCAGAATCCTATTTTTGTTGTTGTTTTAGGGCCGAAAAAAACTATCACTACTATCTACTGCTAATTTACACATTCTGTATCAGGTCTACGTTTCATTAACAACATCGTTTTTACGATAGCGGCTTGTTAAACCTCTGATCAACGGTTCTATACCAAGCCGGAGAAAAATAATTCCTCCATTTTGGAAACAACCGGAAACGGATCTACCGTTAGAATATTAGACATAGAATATTAGAATTAGAATATTAGACTTAGAATATTAGACATAGAATATTAGACTTAGAATATTAGACTTAGAATTTTAGACTTAGAATATTAGACTTAGAATATTAGACATAGAATATTAGACTTAGAATATTAGACTTAGAACATTAGACTTAGAATATTAGACTTAGAATATTAGACTTAGAATATTAGACTTAGAATATTAGACATAGAATATTAGACTTAGAATATTAGACATAGAATATTAGACATAGAATATTAGACTTAGAATATCAGACATAGAATATTAGACTTAGAATATTAGACATAGAATATTAGACTTAGAATATTAGACTTAGAATATTAGACATAGAATATTAGACTTAGAATATTAGACATAGAATATTAGACTTAGAATATTAGACACAGAATATTATTAGACTTAGAATATTAGACATAGAATATTAGACTTAGAATATTAGACTTAGAATATTAGACATAGAACATTAGACTTAGAATATTAGACTTAGAATATTAGACATAGAATATTAGACTTAGAATATTAGACATAGAATATTAGACTTAGAATATTAGACACAGAATATTATTAGACTTAGAATATTAGACATAGAATATTAGACTTAGAATATTAGACTTAGAATATTAGACATAGAACATTAGACTTAGAATATTAGACTTAGAATATTAGACTTAGAATATTAGACATAGAATATTAGACTTAGATTATTAGACTTAGAATATTAGACATAGAATATTAGACTTAGAATATTAGACTTAGAATATTAGACATAGAATATTAGACTTAGAATATTAGACTTAGAATATTAGACATAGAATATTAGACTTAGAATATTAGACTTAGAATATTCTATCTATTGACCTTTCGAGCCGTAACCGGCCCATAGGGCGTAGACCAAGATACACCTTCTCCTATATGAATTTTTGTTCTAGCAGTTTTCTTTAAAGATATTTTATCAAATCTCGCCATCTGTCTCTGTTCTGTGCAAGCAGTTCTATCTCATTGAGGGAGCCGATTCCTGCTGCTCTTGCCTCTCTCATCAATGTTCTTCTCAGTGTCTCCCTGGGTCTTCCTCTTTTTCTTTTACCTGTTGTTTCCCATATGAGGGCTTGCTTTGCTATTCGATTATTATCTCTTCTCATCACATGTCCAACGTATGACCATCGTCTTTTCTTTATTACTGAAGATATTAGTGGTTGATTGGCGATTTCTCTAATTTCCTCGTTTGTTTTGAATTCGTTCCATTCTATACCAAGTATTTTCCTTAGACATTTATTTTCGAATGCGTTCAACTTTGTTTCTATATCTCTTGTTGTTTTCCAGCTTTCACACGCATACGTAAGGGTTGATAGTACATTTGATTTGAATAGCCTAAGTTTTGTGTTTGTGCTAATGAGTTTTGATTTCCACAACTTTTCAAGGCTTCTGAAAGACATTGCTGCTTTAGCCAGTCTGATTCTAATTTCTTTGCTCGTATCCCCTTCTCGATCAATGTGACTTCCAAGATAGATAAAGTGATCGATCTCTTCTACTGGTTTGTTTTCCATGTATATTTTGTCACTTGTTGGAATTAAACTTTTCATGACTTTAGTCTTTTCATGATTGACCTCAAGCCCAATTTTGCTGGCTATTGATGATAGTTCATTTGTGTTTTCCTGCATCGTTTTTATCTGACTGCTGATGAGAACTATGTCATCAGCAAAGTCGAGGTCCTCCAAATGGTCTCCTTGCATCCATTCGATGCCTTTATTACCAGTGCAGCATTTCTTCATTATGAAGTCCATAACAATTCCAAATAACAAGGGCGATAAAATACATCCTTGTTTAACCCCAGTTTCTATTGGGAAACATTCGCTCAGTCCTTCCTCTGTTCGAACTGCACATGTGTAACCATCATACATGTCTTTGATAATATTTATGATTTTTGATGGTAAGCCATATTGCTTCAGAATTTTCCACAAAGAATCTCTATGAATACTATCAAATGCTTTTTTGAAGTCGATGAAGTTAAGTACAAAAGGTTTTTGCTTTTCAATATAATTGAAAGTCTTCTATGTTTTGTTTTGTATCGTGTTCGTATCAGACGGCTATTTACCGGTTTCCATTCTAATAAACTTCTTGCAGCTTTGTCTGTCATCATTATGCCTGCTCCTTCACTGTGTTTTCCATCTTCCCTTCCAGAAAAAAACTACTATTTTATTATCAATAGATCTCCTACCTGTTCCAGGCCAGCGCATTTCGCTTAATCCTAAAATATCTAGATCGTATCTGTCCATCTCGCTCGCGACCTGTGCATGTTTCGTCGGAGCGGCCATTGTTCGCACATTCCAGAATCCTATTTTTGTTGTTGTTTTAGGGCCGAAAAAAACTATCACTACTATCTACTGCTAATTTACACATTCTGTATCAGGTCTACGTTTCATTAACAACATCGTTTTTACGATAGCGGCTTGTTAAACCTCTGATCAACGGTTCTATACCAAGCCGGAGAAAAATAATTCCTCCATTTTGGAAACAACCGGAAACGGATCTACCGTTAGAATATTAGACATAGAATATTAGAATTAGAATATTAGACTTAGAATATTAGACATAGAATATTAGACTTAGAATATTAGACTTAGAATTTTAGACTTAGAATATTAGACTTAGAATATTAGACATAGAATATTAGACTTAGAATATTAGACTTAGAACATTAGACTTAGAATATTAGACTTAGAATATTAGACTTAGAATATTAGACTTAGAATATTAGACATAGAATATTAGACTTAGAATATTAGACATAGAATATTAGACATAGAATATTAGACTTAGAATATTAGACATAGAATATCAGACATAGAATATTAGACTTAGAATATTAGACATAGAATATTAGACTTAGAATATTAGACTTAGAATATTAGACATAGAATATTAGACTTAGAATATTAGACATAGAATATTAGACTTAGAATATTAGACACAGAATATTATTAGACTTAGAATATTAGACATAGAATATTAGACTTAGAATATTAGACTTAGAATATTAGACATAGAACATTAGACTTAGAATATTAGACTTAGAATATTAGACATAGAATATTAGACTTAGAATATTAGACATAGAATATTAGACTTAGAATATTAGACACAGAATATTATTAGACTTAGAATATTAGACATAGAATATTAGACTTAGAATATTAGACTTAGAATATTAGACATAGAACATTAGACTTAGAATATTAGACTTAGAATATTAGACTTAGAATATTAGACATAGAATATTAGACTTAGATTATTAGACTTAGAATATTAGACATAGAATATTAGACTTAGAATATTAGACTTAGAATATTAGACATAGAATATTAGACTTAGAATATTAGACTTAGAATATTAGACATAGAATATTAGACTTAGAATATTAGACTTAGAATATTAGACATAGAATATTAGACTTAGAATATTAGACTTAGAATATTAGACATAGAATATTAGACTTAGAATATTAGACTTAGAATATTAGACATAAAGTATTAGACTTAGAATATTAGACTTAGAATATTAGACATAGAATATTAGACTTAGAATATTAGACTTAGAATATTAGACATAGAATATTAGACATAGAACATTAGACTTAGAATATTACACTTAGAATATTAGACATAGAATATTAGACTTAGAATTTTAGACTTAGAATATTAGACTTAGAATATTAGACATAGAATATTAGACTTAGAATATTAGACTTAGAATTTTAGACTTAGAATATTAGACTTAGAATATTAGACTTAGAATTTTAGACTTAGAATATTAGACTTAGAATATTAGACTTAGAATATTAGACATAGAATATTAGACATAGAATATTAGACTTAGAATATTAGACATAGAATATTAGAGTTTTAGCGGAATATTAGACTTAGAATTTTAGCGGAATATTAGACTTAGAATATTAGACTTGGAATATTAGACTTAGAATATCAGACATAGAATATTAGACAGAATATTAGACTTAGAATATCAGACTTAGAATATTAGGCTTAGAATATTAGACTTAGAATATTAGACTTAGAATTTTAGACTTAGAATATTAGACATGGAATTTTAGACTTAGAATATTAGACTTAGAATATTAGACATAGAATATTAGACATAGAACATTAGACTTAGAATATTAGATTTATAATATTAGACATAGAATATTAGACTTAGAATATTAGACTTAGAATTTTAGGCTTAGAATATTAGAATTAGAATATTAGACTTAGAATTTTAGACTTAGAATATTAGACTTAGAATTTTAGACTTAGAATATTAGACTTAGAATATTAGACATAGAATATTAGACTTAGAATATTAGACATAGAATATTAGAGTTTTAGCGGAATATTAGACTTAGAATTTTAGCGGAATATTAGACTTTGAATATTAGACTTGGAATATTAGACTTAGAATATCAGACATAGTATATTAGACAGAATATTAGACTTAGAATATCAGACTTAGAATATTAGGCTTAGAATATTAGACTTAGAATATCAGACATAGAATATTAGACAGAATATTAGACTTAGAATATCAGACTTAGAATATTAGACTTAGAATATTAGATTTAGAACATTAGACTTAGAATATTAGACATAGAACATTAGACTTAGAATATTAGACTTAGAATATTAGACATTGAACATTAGACTTAGAATATTAGACTTAGAATATAAGACATAGTATATTAGACTTAGAATATTAGACATAGTATACTAGACTTAGAATATTAGACTTAGAATATTAGACTTAGAACATTAGACTTAGAATATTAGACTTAGAATATTAGACATAGAATATTAGACTTAGAATTTTAGACTTAGAATATTAGACTTAGAATATTAGACATAGAATATTAGACTTAGAATATTAGACTTAGAATTTTAGACTTAGAATATTAGACTTAGAATATTAGAATTATAATTTTAGGCTTAGAACATTAGACTTAGAATATTAGACTTAGAATTTTAGACATAGAATATTAGACTTAGAATTTTAGACTTAGAATATTAGACTTAGAATATTAGACTTAGAATATTAGAATATTAGACATAGAACATTAGACTTAGAATATTAGACTTAGAATATTAGACTTAGAATATTAGACATAGAATATTAGACTTAGAATATTAGACATAGAATATTAGACTTAGAATATTAGACTTAGAACATTAGACTTAGAATATTAGACTTAGAATATTAGACTTAGAATATTAGATTTAGAATATTAGACTTAGAATATTAGACATAGAATATTAGACATAGAATATTAGACTTAGAATATTAGACTTAGAATATTAGACATAGAATATTAGACTTAGAATATTAGACATAGAATATTAGACTTAGAATATTAGACTTAGAATATTAGACATAGAATATTAGACTTAGAATATTAGACATAGAATATTAGACTTAGAATATTAGACATAGAATATTAGACATAAAATATTAGACTTAGAAAATTAGACATAGAATATTAGACTTAGAATTTTAGACATAGAATATTAGACTTAGAATATTAGACATAGAATATTAGACTTAGAACATTAGACTTAGAATATTAGACTTAGAATATTAGACTTAGAATATTAGACATAGAATATTAGACTTAGAATATTAGACATAGAATATTAGACTTTGAATATTAGACTTAGAATATTAGACATAGAATATTAGACTTAGAATATTAGACTTAGAATTTTAGGCTTAGAATTTTAGACTTAGAATATTAGACTTAGAATATTAGACTTAGAATATTAGACATAGAATATTAGACATAGAATATTAGACTTAGAATATTAGACATAGAATATTAGAGTTTTAGCGGAATATTAGACTTAGAATTTTAGCGGAATATTAGACTTAGAATATTAGACTTGGAATATTAGACTTAGAATATCAGACATAGAATATTAGACAGAATATTAGACTTAGAATATCAGACTTAGAATATTAGGCTTAGAATATTAGACTTAGAATATTAGACTTAGAATTTTAGACTTAGAATATTAGACATGGAATTTTAGACTTAGAATATTAGACTTAGAATATTAGACATAGAATATTAGACATAGAACATTAGACTTAGAATATTAGATTTATAATATTAGACATAGAATATTAGACTTAGAATATTAGACTTAGAATTTTAGGCTTAGAATATTAGAATTAGAATATTAGACTTAGAATTTTAGACTTAGAATATTAGACTTAGAATTTTAGACTTAGAATATTAGACTTAGAATATTAGACATAGAATATTAGACTTAGAATATTAGACATAGAATATTAGAGTTTTAGCGGAATATTAGACTTAGAATTTTAGCGGAATATTAGACTTAGAATATTAGACTTGGAATATTAGACTTAGAATATCAGACATAGTATATTAGACAGAATATTAGACTTAGAATATCAGACTTAGAATATTAGGCTTAGAATATTAGACTTAGAATATCAGACATAGAATATTAGACAGAATATTAGACTTAGAATATCAGACTTAGAATATTAGACTTAGAATATTAGATTTAGAACATTAGACTTAGAATATTAGACATAGAACATTAGACTTAGAATATTAGACTTAGAATATTAGACATTGAACATTAGACTTAGAATATTAGACTTAGAATATAAGACATAGTATATTAGACTTAGAATATTAGACATAG
The DNA here is from genome assembly GCA_032433765.1 of Megaustenia siamemsis. Classification (NCBI taxonomy): domain Eukaryota; kingdom Metazoa; phylum Mollusca; class Gastropoda; order Stylommatophora; family Ariophantidae; genus Megaustenia; species Megaustenia siamemsis. Next base: position 54,617,392 of record JAVIAB010000091.1, read on the forward strand.
TATACTAGACTTAGAATATTAGACTTAGAATATTAGACTTAGAACATTAGACTTAGAATATTAGACTTAGAATATTAGACATAGAATATTAGACTTAGAATTTTAGACTTAGAATATTAGACTTAGAATATTAGACATAGAATATTAGACTTAGAATATTAGACTTAGAATTTTAGACTTAGAATATTAGACTTAGAATATTAGAATTATAATTTTAGGCTTAGAACATTAGACTTAGAATATTAGACTTAGAATTTTAGACATAGAATATTAGACTTAGAATTTTAGACTTAGAATATTAGACTTAGAATATTAGACTTAGAATATTAGAATATTAGACATAGAACATTAGACTTAGAATATTAGACTTAGAATATTAGACTTAGAATATTAGACATAGAATATTAGACTTAGAATATTAGACATAGAATATTAGACTTAGAATATTAGACTTAGAACATTAGACTTAGAATATTAGACTTAGAATATTAGACTTAGAATATTAGATTTAGAATATTAGACTTAGAATATTAGACATAGAATATTAGACATAGAATATTAGACTTAGAATATTAGACTTAGAATATTAGACATAGAATATTAGACTTAGAATATTAGACATAGAATATTAGACTTAGAATATTAGACTTAGAATATTAGACATAGAATATTAGACTTAGAATATTAGACATAGAATATTAGACTTAGAATATTAGACATAGAATATTAGACATAAAATATTAGACTTAGAAAATTAGACATAGAATATTAGACTTAGAATTTTAGACATAGAATATTAGACTTAGAATATTAGACATAGAATATTAGACTTAGAACATTAGACTTAGAATATTAGACTTAGAATATTAGACTTAGAATATTAGACATAGAATATTAGACTTAGAATATTAGACATAGAATATTAGACTTTGAATATTAGACTTAGAATATTAGACATAGAATATTAGACTTAGAATATTAGACTTAGAATTTTAGGCTTAGAATATTAGACTTAGAATATTAGACTTAGAATTTTAGACTTAGAATATTAGACTTAGAATTTTAGATATAGAATATTAGACTTAGAATATTAGACTTAGAATTTTAGACTTAGAATATTAGACTTAGAATATTAGACATAGAATATTAGAGTTTTAGCGGAATATTAGACTTAGAATTTTAGCGGAATATTAGACTTAGAATATTAGACTTGGAATTTTAGACTTAGAATATCAGACATAGAATATTAGACAGAATATTAGACTTAGAATATCAGACTTAGAATATTAGGCTTAGAATATTAGACTTAGAATTTTAGTGGAATATTAGACTTAGAATATTAGACTTAGAATATCAGACATAGAATATTAGACAGAATATTAGACTTAGAATATCAGACTTAGAATATTAGACTTAGAATATTAGACTTAGAACATTAGACTTAGAATATTAGACATAGAACATTAGACTTAGAATATTAGACTTAGAATATTAGACATAGAACATTAGACTTAGAATATTAGACTTAGAATATTAGACATAGAATATTAGACTTAGAATATTAGACTTAGAATATTAGACTTAGAATATTAGACTTAGAATATTAGACTTATAATTTTAGGCTTAGAACATTAGACTTAGAATATTAGACTTAGAATATTAGACATAGAATATTAGACATAGAATAATTGACTTAGAATATTAGACTTAGAATATTAGACATAGAGTATTAGACTTAGAATATTAGACATAGTATACTAGACTTAGAATATTAGACTTAGAATATTAGACTTAGAACATTAGACTTAGAATATTAGACTTAGAATATTAGACATAGAATATTAGACTTAGAATTTTAGACTTAGAATATTAGACTTAGAATATTAGACATAGAATATTAGACTTAGAATATTAGACTTAGAATTTTAGACTTAGAATATTAGACTTAGAATATTAGAATTATAATTTTAGGCTTAGAACATTAGACTTAGAATATTAGACTTAGAATTTTAGACATAGAATATTAGACTTAGAATTTTAGACTTAGAATATTAGACTTAGAATATTAGACTTAGAATATTAGAATATTAGACATAGAACATTAGACTTAGAATATTAGACTTAGAATATTAGACTTAGAATATTAGACATAGAATATTAGACTTAGAATATTAGACATAGAATATTAGACTTAGAATATTAGACTTAGAACATTAGACTTAGAATATTAGACTTAGAATATTAGACTTAGAATATTAGATTTAGAATATTAGACTTAGAATATTAGACATAGAATATTAGACATAGAATATTAGACTTAGAATATTAGACTTAGAATATTAGACATAGAATATTAGACTTAGAATATTAGACATAGAATATTAGACTTAGAATATTAGACTTAAATATTAGACATAGAATATTAGACTTAGAATATTAGACATAGAATATTAGACTTAGAATATTAGACATAGAATATTAGACATAAAATATTAGACTTAGAAAATTAGACATAGAATATTAGACTTAGAATTTTAGACATAGAATATTAGACTTAGAATATTAGACATAGAATATTAGACTTAGAACATTAGACTTAGAATATTAGACTTAGAATATTAGACTTAGAATATTAGACATAGAATATTAGACTTAGAATATTAGACATAGAATATTAGACTTAGAATATTAGACTTAGAATATTAGACATAGAATATTAGACTTAGAATATTAGACTTAGAATTTTAGGCTTAGAATATTAGACTTAGAATATTAGACTTAGAATTTTAGACTTAGAATATTAGACTTAGAATTTTAGATATAGAATATTAGACTAAGAATATTAGACTTAGAATTTTAGACTTAGAATATTAGACTTAGAATATTAGACATAGAATATTAGAGTTTTAGCGGAATATTAGACTTAGAATTTTAGCGGAATATTAGACTTAGAATATTAGACTTGGAATTTTAGACTTAGAATATCAGACATAGAATATTAGACAGAATATTAGACTTAGAATATCAGACTTAGAATATTAGACTTAGAATATTAGACTTAGAACATTAGACTTAGAATATTAGACATAGAACATTAGACTTAGAATATTAGACTTAGAATATTAGACATAGAACATTAGACTTAGAATATTAGACTTAGAATATTAGACATAGAATATTAGACTTAGAATATTAGACTTAGAATATTAGACTTAGAATATTAGACTTAGAATATTAGACTTATAATTTTAGGCTTAGAACATTAGACTTAGAATATTAGACTTAGAATATTAGACATAGAATATTAGACATAGAATATTAGACTTAGAATATTAGACTTAGAATATTAGACATAGAGTATTAGACTTAGAATATTAGACTTAGAATATTAGACATAGAATATTAGACTTAGAATATTAGACTTAGAATATTAGACATAGAATATTAGACATAGAACATTAGACTTAGAATATTACACTTAGAATATTAGACATAGAATATTAGACATAGAACATTAGACTTAGAATATTAGACTTAGAATGTTAGACTTAGAATATTAGACTTAGAATATTAGACTTAGAATTTTAGACTTAGAATATTAGACTTAGAATATTAGACTTAGAATATTAGACTTAGAATATTAGACATAGAATATTAGACTTAGAATATTAGACATAGAATATTAGAGTTTTAGCGGAATATTAGACTTAGAATATTAGACTTGGAATATTAGACTTAGAATATCAGACATAGAATATTAGACAGAATATTAGACTTAGAATATCAGACTTAGAATATTAGGCTTAGAATATTAGACTTAGAATATTAGACTTAGAATTTTAGACTTAGAATATTAGACATGGAATTTTAGACTTAGAATATTAGACTTAGAATATTAGACATAGAATATTAGACATAGAACATTAGACTTAGAATATTAGATTTATAATATTAGACATAGAATATTAGACTTAGAATATTAGACTTACAATTTTAGACTTAGAATATTAGACTTAGAATATTAGACTTAGAATTTTAGATTTAGAATATTAGACTTAGAATATTAGACACAGAATATTAGACTGAGAATATTAGACTTAGAATTTTAGGCTTAGAATATTAGAATTAGAATATTAGACTTAGAATTTTAGACTTAGAATATTAGACTTAGAATTTTAGACTTAGAATATTAGACTTAGAATATTAGACATAGAATATTAGACTTAGAATATTTTACATAGAATATTAGAGTTTTAGCGGAATATTAGACTTAGAATTTTAGCGGAATATTAGACTTAGAATATTAGACTTGGAATATTAGACTTAGAATATCAGACATAGTATATTAGACAGAATATTAGACTTAGAATATCAGACTTAGAATATTAGGCTTAGAATATTAGACTTAGAATATCAGACATAGAATATTAGACAGAATATTAGACTTAGAATATCAGACTTAGAATATTAGACTTAGAATATTAGACTTAGAACATTAGACTTAGAATATTAGACATAGAACATTAGACTTAGAATATTAGACTTAGAATATTAGACATAAAACATTAGACTTTAATATTAGACTTAGAATATAAGACATAGTATATTAGACTTAGAATATTAGACATAGTATACTAGACTTAGAATATTAGACTTAGAATATTAGACTTAGAACATTAGACTTAGAATATTAGACTTAGAATATTAGACATAGAATATTAGACTTAGAATTTTAGACTTAGAATATTAGACTTAGAATATTAGACATAGAATATTAGACTTAGAATATTAGACTTAGAATTTTAGACTTAGAATATTAGACTTAGAATATTAGAATTATAATTTTAGGCTTAGAACATTAGACTTAGAATATTAGACTTAGAATATTAGACATAGAATTTTAGACTTAGAATATTAGACTTAGAATTTTAGACTTAGAATATTAGACTTAGAATATTAGACATAGAATATTAGACTTAGAATATTAGACTTAGAATTTTAGACTTAGAATATTAGACTTAGAATATTAGACTTAGAATTTTAGACTTAGAATATTAGACTTAGAATATTAGACATAGAATATTAGACTTAGAATATTAGACTTAGAATTTTAGACTTAGAATATTAGAATATTAGACATAGAACATTAGACTTAGAATATTAGACTTAGAATATTAGACTTAGAATATTAGACATAGAATATTAGACTTAGAATATTAGACTTAGAACATTAGACTTAGAATATTAGACTTAGAATATTAGACTTAGAATATTAGATTTAGAATATTAGACTTAGAATATTAGACATAGAATATTAGACTTAGAACATTAGACTTAGAATATTAGACTTAGAATATTAGACTTAGAATATTAGATTTAGAATATTAGACTTAGAATATTAGACTTAGAATTTTAGACTTAGAATATTAGAATATTAGACATAGAACATTAGACTTAGAATATTAGACTTAGAATATTAGACTTAGAATATTAGACATAGAATATTAGACATAGAATATTAGACTTAGAATATTAGACTTAGAACATTAGACTTAGAATATTAGACTTAGAATATTAGACTTAGAATATTAGATTTAGAATATTAGACTTAGAATATTAGACATAGAATATTAGACTTAGAATATTAGACATAGAATATTAGACTTAGAATATTAGACTTAGAATATTAGACATAGAATATTAGACTTAGAATATTAGACATAGAATATTAGACTTAGAATATTAGACTTAGAATATTAGACATAGAATATTAGACTTAGAATATTAGACATAGAATATTAGACTTAGAATATTAGACATAGAATATTAGACATAAAATATTAGACTTAGAATATTAGACATAGAATATTAGACTTAGAATTTTAGACATAGAATATTAGACTTAGAATATTAGACATAGAATATTAGACTTAGAATATTAGACTTAGAATATTAGACTTAGAATATTAGACATAGAACATTAGACTTAGAATATTAGACTTAGAATATTAGACATAGAATATTAGACTTAGAATATTAGACTTAGAATATTAGACATAGAATATTAGACTTAGAATATTAGACTTAGAATTTTAGGCTTAGAATATTAGACTTAGAATATTAGACTTAGAATTTTAGACTTAGAATATTAGACTTAGAATTTTAGATATAGAATATTAGACTTAGAATATTAGACTTAGAATTTTAGACTTACAATATTAGACTTAGAATATTAGACATAGAATATTAGAGTTTTAGCGGAATATTAGACTTAGAATTTTAGCGGAATATTAGACTTAGAATATTAGACTTGGAATTTTAGACTTAGAATATCAGACATAGAATATTAGACAGAATATTAGACTTAGAATATCAGACTTAGAATATTAGGCTTAGAATATTAGACTTAGAATTTTAGTGGAATATTAGACTTAGAATATTAGACTTAGAATATCAGACATAGAATATTAGACAGAATATTAGACTTAGAATATCAGACTTAGAATATTAGACTTAGAATATTAGACTTAGAATATCAGACTTAGAATATTAGACTTAGAATATTAGACTTAGAACATTAGACTTACAATATTAGACATAGAACATTAGACATAGAATATTAGACTTAGAATATTAGACTTAGAATATTAGACTTAGAATATTAGACTTAGAATATTAGACATAGAATATTAGACTTAGAATATTAGACTTAGAATATTAGACATAGAATATTAGACTTAGAATATTAGACATAGAATATTAGACTTAGAATATTAGACATAGAATATTAGACATAAAATATTAGACTTAGAATATTAGACATAGAATATTAGACTTAGAATTTTAGACATAGAATATTAGTCTTAGAATATTAGACATAGAATATTAGACTTAGAATATTAGACTTAGAATATTAGACTTAGAATATTAGACATAGAATATTAGACTTAGAATATTAGACATAGAATATTAGACTTAGAATATTAGACTTAGAATATTAGACTTAGAATATTAGACATAGAATATTAGACTTAGAATATTAGACTTAGAATTTTAGGCTTAGAATATTAGACTTAGAATATTAGACTTAGAATTTTAGACTTAGAATATTAGACTTAGAATTTTAGATATAGAATATTAGACTTAGAATATTAGACTTAGAATTTTAGACTTAGAATATTAGACTTAGAATATTAGACATAGAATATTAGAGTTTTAGCGGAATATTAGACTTAGAATTTTAGCGGAATATTAGACTTAGAATATTAGACTTGGAATTTTAGACTTAGAATATCAGACATAGAATATTAGACAGAATATTAGACTTAGAATATCAGACTTAGAATATTAGGCTTAGAATATTAGACTTAGAATTTTAGTGGAATATTAGACTTAGAATATTAGACTTAGAATATCAGACATAGAATATTAGACAGAATATTAGACTTAGAATATCAGACTTAGAATATTAGACTTAGAATATTAGACTTAGAACATTAGACTTAGAATATTAGACATAGAACATTAGACTTAGAATATTAGACTTAGAATATTAGACATAGAACATTAGACTTAGAATATTAGAATTAGAATATTAGACATAGAATATTAGACATAGAATATTAGACATAGCATATTAGACTTAGAATATTAGACTTAGAATATTAGACATAGAGTATTAGACTTAGAATATTAGACTTAGAATATTAGACATAGAATATTAGACTTAGAATATTAGACTTAGAATATTCTTCTATTGACCTTTCGAGCCGTAACCGGCCCATAGGGCGTAGACCAAGGTACACCTTCTCCTATATGAATTTTTGTTCTAGCAGTTTTCTTTTAAAGATATTTTATCAAATCTCGCCATCTGTCTCTGTTCTGTGCAAGCAGTTCTATCTCATTGAGGGAGCCGATTCCTGCTGCTCTTGCCTCTCTCATCAATGTTCTTCTCAGTGTCTCCCTGGGTCTTCCTCTTTTTCTTTTACCTGTTGTTTCCCATATGAGGGCTTGCTTTGCTATTCGATTATTATCTCTTCTCATCACATGTCCAACGTATGACCATCGTCTTTTCTTTATTACTGAAGATATTAGTGGTTGATTGGCGATTTCTCTAATTTCCTCGTTTGTTTTGAATTCGTTCCATTCTATACCAAGTATTTTCCTTAGACATTTATTTTCGAATGCGTTCAACTTTGTTTCTATATCTCTTGTTGTTTTCCAGCTTTCACACGCATACGTAAGGGTTGATAGTACATTTGATTTGAATAGCCTAAGTTTTGTGTTTGTGCTAATGAGTTTTGATTTCCACAACTTTTCAAGGCTTCTGAAAGACATTGCTGCTTTAGCCAGTCTGATTCTAATTTCTTTGCTCGTATCCCCTTCTCGATCAATGTGACTTCCAAGATAGATGAAGTGATCGATCTCTTCTACTGGTTTGTTTTCCATGTATATTTTGTCACTTGTTGGAATTAAACTTTTCATGACTTTAGTCTTTTCATGATTGACCTCAAGCCCAATTTTGCTGGCTATTGATGATAGTTCATTTGTGTTTTCCTGCATCGTTTTTATCTGATTGCTGATGAGAACTATGTCATCAGCAAAGTCCAGGTCCTCCAAATGGTCTCCTTGTATCCATTCGATGCCTTTATTACCAGTGCAGCATTTCTTCATTATGAAGTCCATAACAATTCCAAATAACAAGGGCGATAAAATACATCCTTGTTTAACCCCAGTTTCTATTGGGAAACATTCGCTCAGTCCTTCCTCTGTTCGAACTGCACATGTGTAACCATCATACATGTCTTTGATAATATTTATGATTTTTGATGGTAAGCCATATTGCTTCAGAATTTTCCACAAAGAATCTCTATGAATACTATCAAATGCTTTTTTGAAGTCGATGAAGTTAAGTACAAAAGGTTTTTGTTTTTCAATGTGTTCCTCCAATATAAGTCGTAGAGTGAAAATGTGGTCAAGACAGCTTCTCCCTTTTCTAAACCCAGCCTGTTCTTCACGCATTACTGTATCTATTGAATCCTTTATTCTATTTAGGATGATTTTACAGAATAATTTTGAGGCAACTGACAAAAGTGTCACGCCTCTCCAATTGTTACAATCTCTAAGATTGCCCTTTTTTGGGATCTTAACAATGATTCCTTTTTTCCATTTATGAGGCGTCTTCTCTGTTTTCCAAATGATGTTGAACATTTTTTGGAGATGTATTAAATTATGGCTATCAATTGCCTTGAGGATCTCAGCTGTTAACTTATCCTCTCCAGCAGCCTTGTTATTGGTCATTAGCTTTAAGGTGGTTTCTATTTCACTCAAGGTGAAGTCATCTAAATTTACATCTAATTCTGCTGCTGGTGTTTCAGCTTCAAAATCTATTAAACTGTGAGGTAGTGGACGGTTAAGAATTTCTTTGAAGTGTTCCGCCCAACGGGCTTTTATGTCTGCGCTTGTTGTTAGCATTAATCCAGATTTGTCTAGAATTGGTGTTCCACTGGATGTATAGGTGTTTGTCAGCATCTTTTGTACAGTATAAAGAGTTCTGCTGTCTCCTGTAATTGCAGCTGTCTCTGCTTTCTCTGCCAAGTTGTCTATATAAGCTCTTGTATCTCTTCTTGCCGAACTTTTCACTTTGTTGTCTAATTCTTTGTATGTTGCTTTTGCCAGAACCTTTCCAAGATCTGTCTTTACATTAGTCATGGCTCTCTTCGCTTCTCTTCTTTCTTTGATGTATTTCCATGTGGTGTCTGAGATCCAAGCTCGTTTTTCCATTTTCTTCAGTCCAGCACTTGCTTCTGCTGCTGTCATTAGTATTTTGCTCTGTGAGTCCCACATTTCATTGATATCTAAGTCTATTTCACCAAGTGCTGAATAACAATTACTTAGCTCTATGTTAAACTTTTCCTTTATTGCTTCATCTTTCAGTTTATGACTATCAATTTTATGTGTAATTGACCTCTTCTGTTGGTTTCTAAATTTTAATCTTATTTTCCCAATGCACAGGTTGTGGTCACTATTAACATCAGCACCTCTGTATGCTCTTACATCTATTAATGATGATCTGAATTGTTGTTTAATACATAGGTGGTCAATTTGATTTGATGTTCTATCATCAGGAGATATCCATGTTGTTTTGTGGATATTTTTATGTGGAAATAATGTCCCACCTATAACTAAATTTTCTATTAAACATAATTCTATTAATCTTTCTCCATTCTGACTTGTTGTATTACAGCCTTCTCTCCCCATCACATGTTCCACTCCTGCGTTATCTTGTCCTACTTTGGCGTTGAAGTCTCCCATTACAATTAAAAGATCGTGTTTTGGTATTTTGTTTATAAGTTGTTGCAGTTGGTTATAAAAATCATCCTTAACTTCATCATCAGCTTCGTTAGTAGGCGCATAACATTGAATAATTGAAAGTCTTCCATGTTTTGTTTTGTATCGTGTTCGTATCAGACGGCTATTTACCGGTTCCCATTCTAATAAACTTCTTGCAGCTTTGTCTGTCATCATTATGCCTACTCCTTCACGGTGTTTTCCATCTTCCCTTCCAGAAAAAACTACTATTTTATTATCAATAGATCTCCTACCTGTTCCAGGCCAGCGCATTTCGCTTAATCCTAAAATATCTAGATCGTATCTGTCCATCTCGCTCGCGACCTGTGCATGTTTCGTCGGAGCGGCCATTGTTCGCACATTCCAGAATCCTATTTTTGTTGTTGTTTTAGGGCCGAAAAAACTATCACTACTATCTACTGCTAATTTACACATTCTGTATCAGGTCTACGTTTCATTAACAACATCGTTTTTACGATAGCGGCTTGTTAAACCTCTGATCAACGGTTCTATACCAAGCCGGAGAAAAATAATTCCTCCATTTGGAAACAACCGGAAACTATAATAATAACCTTAGAATATTAGACATAGAATATTAAACATAGAACATTAGACTTAGAATATTACACTTAGAATATTAGACATAGAATATTAGACATAGAACATTAGACTTAGAATATTAGACTTAGAATTTTAGACTTAGAATATTAGACTTAGAATATTAGACTTAGAACATTAGACTTAGAATATTAGACATAGAACATTAGACTTAGAATATTAGACTTAGAATATTAGACATAGAACATTAGACTTAGAATATTAGACTTAGAATATTAGACATAGAATATTAGACATAGAATATTAGACATAGAATATTAGACTTAGAATATTAGACTTAGAATATTAGACATAGAGTATTAGACTTAGAATATTAGACTTAGAATATTAGACATAGAATATTAGACTTAGAATATTAGACTTAGAATATTAGACATAGAATATTAGACATAGAACATTAGACTTAGAATATTACACTTAGAATATTAGACATAGAATATTAGACATAGAACATTAGACTTAGAATATTAGACTTAGAATTTTAGACTTAGAATATTAGACTTAGAATATTAGACTTAGAATTTTAGACTTAGAATATTAGACTTAGAATATTAGACTTAGAATATTAGACTTAGAATATTAGACATAGAATATTAGACATAGAATATTAGACTTCGAATATTAGACATAGAATATTAGAGTTTTAGCGGAATATTAGACTTAGAATTTTAGCGGAATATTAGACTTAGAATATTAGACTTGGAATATTAGACTTAGAATATCAGACATAGAATATTAGACAGAATATTAGACTTAGAATATCAGACTTAGAATATTAGGCTTAGAATATTAGACTTAGAATATTAGACTTAGAATTTTAGACTTAGAATATTAGACATGGAATTTTAGACTTAGAATATTAGACTTAGAATATTAGACATAGAATATTAGACATAGAACATTAGACTTAGAATATTAGATTTATAATATTAGACATAGAATATTAGACTTAGAATATTAGACTTAGAATTTTAGACTTAGAATATTAGACTTAGAATATTAGACTTAGAATTTTAGATTTAGAATATTAGACTTAGAATATTAGACATAGAATATTAGACTTAGAATATTAGACTTAGAATTTTAGGCTTAGAATATTAGAATGAGAATATTAGACTTAGAATTTTAGACTTAGAATATTAGACTTAGAATTTTAGACTTAGAATATTAGACTTAGAATATTAGACATAGAATATTAGAATATTTTACATAGAATATTAGAGTTTTAGCGGAATATTAGACTTAGAATTTTAGCGGAATATTAGACTTAGAATATTAGACTTGGAATATTAGACTTAGAATATCAGACATAGTATATTAGACAGAATATTAGACTTAGAATATCAGACTTAGAATATTAGGCTTAGAATATTAGACTTAGAATATCAGACATAGAATATTAGACAGAATATTAGACTTAGAATATCAGACTTAGAATATTAGACTTAGAATATTAGACTTAGAACATTAGACTTAGAATATTAGACATAGAACATTAGACTTAGAATATTAGACTTAGAATATTAGACATAAAACATTAGACTTTAATATTAGACTTAGAATATAAGACATAGTATATTAGACTTAGAATATTAGACATAGTATACTAGACTTAGAATATTAGACTTAGAATATTAGACTTAGAACATTAGACTTAGAATATTAGACTTAGAATATTAGACATAGAATATTAGACTTAGAATTTTAGACTTAGAATATTAGACTTAGAATATTAGACATAGAATATTAGACTTAGAATATTAGACTTAGAATTTTAGACTTAGAATATTAGACTTAGAATATTAGAATTATAATTTTAGGCTTAGAACATTAGACTTAGAATATTAGACTTAGAATATTAGACATAGAATATTAGACTTAGAATATTAGACTTAGAATTTTAGACTTATAATATTAGACTTAGAATATTAGACATAGAATATTAGACTTAGAATATTAGACTTAGAATTTTAGACTTAGAATATTAGACTTAGAATATTAGACTTAGAATTTTAGACTTAGAATATTAGACTTAGAATATTAGACATAGAATATTAGACTTAGAATATTAGACTTAGAATTTTAGACTTAGAATATTAGAATATTAGACATAGAACATTAGACTTAGAATATTAGACTTAGAATATTAGACTTAGAATATTAGACATAGAATATTAGACTTAGAATATTAGACTTAGAATATTAGACTTAGAACATTAGACTTAGAATATTAGACTTAGAATATTAGACTTAGAATATTAGATTTAGAATATTAGACTTAGAATATTAGACATAGAATATTAGACTTAGAACATTAGACTTAGAATATTAGACTTAGAATATTAGACTTAGAATATTAGATTTAGAATATTAGACTTAGAATATTAGACTTAGAATTTTAGACTTAGAATATTAGAATATTAGACATAGAACATTAGACTTAGAATATTAGACTTAGAATATTAGACTTAGAATATTAGACATAGAATATTAGACATAGAATATTAGACTTAGAATATTAGACTTAGAACATTAGACTTAGAATATTAGACTTAGAATATTAGACTTAGAATATTAGATTTAGAATATTAGACTTAGAATATTAGACATAGAATATTAGACTTAGAATATTAGACATAGAATATTAGACTTAGAATATTAGACTTAGAATATTAGACATAGAATATTAGACTTAGAATATTAGACATAGAATATTAGACTTAGAATATTAGACTTAGAATATTAGACATAGAATATTAGACTTAGAATATTAGACATAGAATATTAGACTTAGAATATTAGACATAGAATATTAGACATAAAATATTAGACTTAGAATATTAGACATAGAATATTAGACTTAGAATTTTAGACATAGAATATTAGACTTAGAATATTAGACATAGAATATTAGACTTAGAATATTAGACTTAGAATATTAGACTTAGAATATTAGACATAGAACATTAGACTTAGAATATTAGACTTAGAATATTAGACATAGAATATTAGACTTAGAATATTAGACTTAGAATTTTAGACTTAGAATATTAGACTTAGAATATTAGACATAGAATATTAGAGTTTTAGCGGAATATTAGACTTAGAATTTTAGCGGAATATTAGACTTAGAATATTAGACTTGGAATTTTAGACTTAGAATATCAGACATAGAATATTAGACAGAATATTAGACTTAGAATATCAGACTTAGAATATTAGGCTTAGAATATTAGACTTAGAATTTTAGTGGAATATTAGACTTAGAATATTAGACTTAGAATATCAGACATAGAATATTAGACAGAATATTAGACTTAGAATATCAGACTTAGAATATTAGACTTAGAATATTAGACTTAGAATATCAGACTTAGAATATTAGACTTAGAATATTAGACTTAGAACATTAGACTTACAATATTAGACATAGAACATTAGACATAGAATATTAGACTTAGAATATTAGACTTAGAATATTAGACTTAGAATATTAGACTTAGAATATTAGACATAGAATATTAGACTTAGAATATTAGACATAGAATATTAGACTTAGAATATTAGACTTAGAATATTAGACATAGAATATTAGACTTAGAATATTAGACATAGAATATTAGACTTAGAATTTTAGACATAGAATATTAGACTTAGAATTTTAGACATAGAATATTAGTCTTAGAATATTAGACATAGAATATTAGACTTAGAATATTAGACATAGAATATTAGACTTAGAATTTTAGACATAGAATATTAGTCTTAGAATATTAGACATAGAATATTAGACTTAGAATATTAGACTTAGAATATTAGACTTAGAATATTAGACATAGAATATTAGACTTAGAATATTAGACATAGAATATTAGACTTAGAATATTAGACATAGAATATTAGACTTAGAATATTAGACTTAGAATTTTAGGCTTAGAATATTAGACTTAGAATATTAGACTTAGAATTTTAGACTTAGAATATTAGACTTAGAATTTTAGATATAGAATATTAGACTTAGAATATTAGACTTAGAATTTTAGACTTAGAATATTAGACTTAGAATATTAGACATAGAATATTAGAGTTTTAGCGGAATATTAGACTTAGAATTTTAGCGGAATATTAGACTTAGAATATTAGACTTGGAATATTAGACTTAGAATATCAGACATAGAATATTAGACAGAATATTAGACTTAGAATATCAGACTTAGAATATTAGGCTTAGAATATTAGACTTAGAATTTTAGTGGAATATTAGACTTAGAATATTAGACTTAGAATATCAGACATAGAATATTAGACAGAATATTAGACTTAGAATATCAGACTTAGAATATTAGACTTAGAATATTAGACTTAGAACATTAGACTTAGAATATTAGACATAGAACATTAGACTTAGAATATTAGACTTAGAATATTAGACATAGAACATTAGACTTAGAATATTAGACTTAGAATATTAGACATAGAATATTAGACTTAGAATATTAGACTTAGAATATTAGACTTAGAATATTAGACTTAGAATATTAGACTTATAATTTTAGGCTTAGAACATTAGACTTAGAATATTAGACTTAGAATATTAGACATAGAATATTAGACTTAGAATATTAGACTTAGAATTTTAGACTTAGAATATTAGACTTATAATTTTAGGCTTAGAACATTAGACTTAGAATATTAGACTTAGAATATTAGACTTAGAATTTTAGACTTAGAATATTAGACTTAGAATATTAGACTTAGAATATTAGACATAGAATATTAGACTTAGAATATTAGACTTAGAATATTAGACATAGAATATTAGACTTAGAATATTAGACTTAGAATATTACACATAGAATATTAGACTTAGAATATTAGACTTAGAATATTAGACATAGAATATTAGACTTAGAATATTAGACATAGAATATTAGACATAGAACATTAGACTTAGAATATTAGATATGAATATTAGACATAGAATATTAGACTTAGAATATTAGACTTAGAATTTTAGACTTAGAATATTAGACTTAGAATTTTAGACTTAGAATATTAGACTTAGAATATTAGACATAGAATATTAGACTTAGAATATTAGACATAGAATATTAGAGTTTTAGCGGAATATTAGACTTAGAATTTTAGCGGAATATTAGACTTAGAATATCAGACATAGAATATTAGACAGAATATTAGACTTAGAATATCAGACTTAGAATATTAGGCTTAGAATATTAGACTTAGAATTTTAGTGGAATATTAGACTTAGAATATTAGACTTAGAATATCAGACATAGAATATTAGACAGAATATTAGACTTAGAATATCAGACTTAGAATATTAGACTTAGAATATTAGACTTAGAATATTAGACTTAGAATATTAGACTTGAAATATCAGACTTAGAATATTAGACTTAGAATATCAGACATAGAATATTAGACATAGAATATTAGACATAGAATATTAGACATAGAATATTAGACTTAGAATATTAGACTTAGAATTTTAGAGGAATATTAGACTTAGAATATCAGACTTAGAATATTACTTAGAATATTAGACTTAGAATATTAGACATAGAATATTAGACTTAGAATATTAGACTTAGAATTTTAGGCTTAGAATATTAGACTTAGAATATTAGACTTAGAACATTAGACTTAGAATTTTAGACTTAGAACATTAGACTTAGAATATTAGACTTAGAATATTAGACTTAGAATATTAGACTTAGAATTTTAGGCTTAGAATATTAGACTTAGAATATCAGACTTAGAATATGAGACAGAATATTAGCGGAATATTCTCCATCTTATTGAGAGTTTTGTTTAATTTCGATAAATGGAAAAGTTTTATATTTTATTATTGTTTATATTTTTAATTGCATGACAAATGGGAGGGGGTCCACCAAAATCTGTTAAGTTCGTAAGGCCAAGGGTCTTAATTCGGACCTGCCCATACCTTAAAGCTTTAAGAACATCATTTATTGTTTTTTTTTTTTTTTTTTTTTTTGTTTTAACAGTTACTACATGAGTAACAATCTGGATTTGTCAAAATTCCAGTCCATGTTTTTCTTTGCCCCCTCACACCACAGGCACGTGATGCGGTATGGTATTTACACGGATCCGGATAGCTGGAGAAATATAATGTGGAAACAAATGTAAAAACATGTCGAACTGCGTGTAATGATTTATACTGGTGTTCTAGGCTGGGGTACAAGAGCGCCGTTTACTGAAGTGAATACGGTTAAGTGGAACGTCAGAATCCTTCTTATCAAAACAAGGAGATTCCTGCCTTGTAAGACGCAGGCAGTGAAAGATATTTATTTCATGGAATCTGCGAAAAAATATTTCTTAATCTTCTGAGCGTTCTGTTTTCCGCCCGTATTTTATGTTCGCTATTTCAATCTTCTTGCTCATCATTCTTTTTCTTCTTTCATCTATTTTCATTAACTTCTTTTCTCTTTATTTTTCTTCGCTTCCCTTTTCTTTCTCCGAATTCCATAGCAATAACTGTTTCGCTTTGAACACCGCGTGTTATGTATCTTCTTCTGATTTTTTTTTCTTCTTCTTCTTGTTTCTATTATCTTCTTCGTTTACCTTCCAGCGTCGAGGAGAGATTTGCTATAGTTTGCAGATTTTGCGCTTTTGCTGGCTTCTTCTGCCGTTATGCTCCCCAGTGTTTCTCCATCACTCCATCTTGTCATGTTTGGTACTTGGGTCTACTTTCGATCCCAACGACGGCTTCTGGGTTCACCCAGCCTTTAATGGGTACCGGATTTTTTTCTGGGAAAGTAAAGCGGCACGGGTGTAATACCGACCACATTACCCCAAAAATCATGTACTGAAGGTCTGTAAAATTTATGGTTACTAACACCATATTCCCTATACGCCACTTGGCGAGACGGGGATACTTCACTTTTTTTTTTTTTTTTTTTTTACTTGGGTCTGCTGGTGTTCTCTCAACGTTTATCGGAGGCCCGCCGTGTTGTGTTTTGGTATTTCTGTCGTATCACGTGGCCAAACTATTTTCTATATGTTGTCCCTTTACGTATTAAATGGCGGGAATAATTCCTAGTTTTATTTTCTCAGTTCATCATTTCTGATCTTATCTCTCAGACTATTTCCTGCCATGCGTCTAACACATTCTGATATATTAGAATTAAATGTATGTCCAAATATTATTTTATATATATCACATTGTTACCATGCTGTAGCGATCTATCTCATTACATTTAATACAATTGCAGCACAAAAATGCTAGAAATCGTAACAAACATCAGAAAGAGACAATCGACACTTTTCGGGCACATCAAGGGAAGAGAAAAGCTGGAATACTTGGTTGCAACTGGCAAAATAGAGGGAAAGAGTGATCGCAGACGACAAAAAGAAAATATGGTGTCATGGCATGGAAAACAACGACATAATTGATACGATGTATTGTGGATAGATAATTGTGGAAGGACATGATATCTTACGTCAACCTGTATGGCACATGATGATGATGAAAATAAGTACACGTTTTAAATGTAGTCAAAGTGTAAAGAGAAGTGTCGTTCTGTGTCTCACGATCATGAGACTACTGCCCTCCATCTTCATTGTCGGCCCTAGATAGGACGATAAGTGGGCGTAAATGCGTTGTGTTGTGGTTTGGATATCTAGGACAGTGGAGTGTTGGGACTTTTAGGATAGTGCAGTGTTGGGACTTTTAGGGTAGTGGAGTGTTGGGACTTTTAGGATAGTGGAGTGTTGGGACTTTTAGGTTAGTGGAGTGTTGGGACTTTTAGGACAGTGGAGTGTTGGGACTTTTAGGATAGTGGAGTGTTGGGACTTTTAGGTTAGTGGAGTGTTGGGACTTTTAGGATAGTGGAGTGTTGGGACTTTTAGGATAGTGGAGTGTTGGGAATTTTAGGATAGTGGGTTGTTGGGACTTTTAGGATAGTGGGTTGTTGGGACTTTTAGGATAGTGGAGTGTTGGGACATTTAGGATAGTTGAGTGTTGGGACTTTTAGGATAGTGGAGTGTTGGGACTTTTAGGATAGTGGAGTGTTGGGACTTTTAGGATAGTGGAGTGTTTGGACTTTTAGGACAGTGGAGTGTTAGGACTTTTAGGATAGTGGAGTGTTGGGACTTTTAGGATAGTGGAGTGTTGGGACTTTTAGGATAGTGGAGTGTTGGGACTTTTAGGATAGTGGAGTGTTGGGACATCTGGGACTGTGGCGTGTTGGGACTTCTAGGATAGTGGAGTGTTGGGACTTCTGGGACTGTGGAGTGTTGGGACTTCTAGATTAGTGGAGTGTTGGGACTTCTGGGACTGTGTAGTGTTGACACTTCTGGGACTGTGGAGTGTTGAGACTTTTAGGATAGTGGAGTGTTGAGACTTCTGGGACTGTGGAGTGTTGGGACTTCTGGGACTGTGGAGTGTTGGGACTTCTGGGACTGTGGAGTGTTGGGACTTCTAGGATAGTGGAGTTTTAGGACTTCTTGGGTAGTGTCGTTTTGGGACTTCTTGGATAGTGGGGTGTTAGGACCTCCAATGTAGTTGAGTGTTTAGGGTTCCTAGAGCACTTCTGAACACAATTAGTACAAGACAAATGCGATTCTTGGGACATGTTAAAAGACACAACAGCCTACTGAAAGTAATCCTGGAGGGGAAAATACAAGGTAAAAGAGGCAGAGGCAGACCAAGATTAACATGGACGAGTAACATCAAAAGATGGACAAATCAACCGATGACAACCTGCACCATCAAAGCAAGAGATAGAGCAGAATGGCGCTCCATGGTAGCCAACCTTTGTTGCGGAGACGGCACTCAATGATGATGATGAGAGCACTAGGAAATGTAACTACAGCAGAGGCAAACATAGGAGCAAAAGACCCCAAATTATATCTCCCCTCGACGCTGACAGACAAATGAAGAAGGAAAGAAGAAGAAGAAAAAAAGACTGCAATAATATAAAACATGTCTTCAGCAGCTGGGGTTCGATCCTCCTCAGGACCATATATTTTTTTGTTTTCTGTTGTTGATTATTTGTAATTTTTTCCGAGTGCTGTAAACATACCTCTTCCTCTGAATTGATTCGCTGATTATCGCCTCGGAAGTTTCCCTTTATAATAAAATTCATTTATTATTATTTGTCGTCAGCAGCTTAAGCTTGTACTTCATAATGTGAACTGTCAGACGACTTCGAAATGCCAGATGTAACGATGTACCTTGTCAGCAGTTTCTTTTTTTCATCGTTCGCCAGCTTTTACCTCTGACGAAGTCCCTAGAGACTAGGAACTGGATTTTGCGTGTTAATCCATTTGTCCCTGGCAGCCGTGTGCATAGGGGTCCCTCGCCGCAGAGGAAGATAACTCCGACTTCGGAGGTACTCATATTTTTTCCGTCGATGAGTAATTGATATTTCAAACCGGGACTCGCTGCTGAGACCAGGGGTGGTTGTCGCAGAGAGAAATCATAAATAAAAATCATAACCCGGTATAGCCGGGATTTGAACGCACAACCTCTCTGTCAACCAACCAGTCCCCTCCCCCTTCCCGTCAGCAGTTGAAAATGAACAGTGAATCTTCTCTTTTTCTTACTTAGGTTCACATGTACTTCAGCAACATGCCCGATGATAGGGTTCCTTACTTGAACAGCATCGGAGAGAAGGCTCGTATTCGACAGCTTCTGCATCAACTACCTCCTCACGATAACGAGGTTCGGTACTGCCATTCGCTGTCCGAGGAAGAAAGGTACGAGCTGCGCATGTTCAGTGCTCAGCGTAAGAGAGACGCTCTGGGTCGTGGAATCGTGCGCATGTTGCAGCCGGACTCCAAGACTCTCAAGTGTTACCAGGTAGATAGTGTCAACGTTAACTAGTCAATTTGTTATTTAATCTGTTAGTTAATCTGTTAGTTGATCTGTTAGTTAATTGTTTGTTCTCCGCCAAGGACGGAACATAAGATCATAACTCTCCATTTTTAGTGTCAACGTTAGCTAGTCAATTTGTTATTTAATCTGTTAGTTAATTGTTTGTTCTCCGCCAAGGACGGAACATAAGGTCATAACTCTCCATTTCTAGTGTCAACGTTAGCTAGTCAATTTGTTATTTAATCTGTTAGTTAATTGTTTGTTCTCCGCCAAGGACGGAACATAAGATCATAACTCTCCATTTCTAGTGTCAACGTTAGCTAGTCAATTTGTTATTTAATCTGTTAGTTAATTGTTTGTTCTCCGCCAAGGACGGAACATAAGGTCATAACTCTCCATTTCTAGTGTCAACGTTAGCTAGTCAATTTGTTATTTAATCTGTTAGTTAATTGTTTGTTCTCCGCCAAGGACGGAACATAAGGTCATAACTCTCCATTTCTAGTGTCAACGTTAGCTAGTCAATTTGTTATTTAATCTGTTAGTTAATTGTTTGTTCTCCGCCAAGGACGGAACATAAGGTCATAACTCTCCATTTCTAGTGTCAACGTTAGCTAGTCAATTTGTTATTTAATCTGTTAGTTAATTGTTTGTTCCCCGCCAAGAACGGAACATAAGGTCATAACTCTCCATTTCTTATGATTCTCTGCTAGAAACGTGTAGGTTTTATTTTGTTCTTAGACCCACAGCTGTACATTTATCTTTTGTTCTTAGACCCACAGCTGTACATTTATCTTTTGTTCTTAGACCCACAGCTGTACATTTATCTTTTGTTCTTAGACCCACAGCTGTACATTTATCTTTTGTTCTTAGACCCACAGCTGTACATTTATCTTTTGTTCTTAGACCCACAGCTGTACATTTATCTTTTGTTCTTAGACCCACAGCTGTACATTTATCTTTTGTTCTTAGACCCACAGCTGTACATTTATATTTTGTTCTTAGACCCACAGCTGTACATTTATCTTTTGTTCTTAGACCCACAGCTGTACATTTATCTTTTGTTCTTAGACCCACAGCTGTACATTTATCTTTTGTTCTTAGACCCACAGCTGTACATTTATCTTTTGTTCTTAGACCCACAGCTGTACATTTATCTTTTGTTCTTAGACCCACAGCTGTACATTTATCTTTTGTTCTTAGACCCACAGCTGTACATTTATCTTTTGTTCTTAGACCCACAGCTGTACATTTATCTTTTGTTCTTAGACCCACAGCTGTACATTTATCTTTTGTTCTTAGACCCACAGCTGTACATTTATCTTTTGCTATTCTACACCAGTAACCAATCTTCTTCTTCTTCTTCTACCTTTCAGCACCCTGTGGAGCATAGGTCTTCAACAAACACTTTCAAAGTCGTTCTGTTTCTTGCCATTCTTTTAAGATCATTCCATGCCTTCCCCATCATCTTCATCTCTGCTTCCATCTGTCTTCTCCAATAATTCTTTGGTCTTCCTCTTTGTCTTTTCCCCTGGGGATTCCAAAAAAGGGCATGTTGTGTAATACTGTCAGTTGGCTTCCGCAGTGTGTGGCCTATCCAGCGTATCATCTCCGCTGCATCTCTTTATCCACTGCTATTTGACTGGTACATTTCCATAATTCTATGTTAGTGATTTTGTCTTGCCATTTCCATCCTTTTATTCTGCGTAAGCATCCATTAATGAAAGTACCAGTAACAAATACCGTTTGGTTATTTCTTTACTCCTTTCCTGTGTGGCTAAAATCAACAATCTCCTGGACTTGTTTGTTTACGTTCACCCGACGACTAAAGGAATGCACTTCTTCGTCATCCGCCCTTAAAAGGACGTTAGGTGGACGTTAATGGAAGTGTTAGAGTAAAACTGGCATTTACGTAAAACCTTTCTATCCAACACATCTGACTTTCAGCACGACCTTTTTTTGAGTATCGGTTTGCCTTCTATCTTTATCCCTACTCGCTTGGCCAGACCAGACCATTTTTTTTTTATTTTTATAGAGAAACCACGAAGAAGTAAAGTCTTATCTGGATAATTTTGGCACACCGTTCTTGTCACAAACCATCAGCGATGATTCGCTAACCACTTTCAGCCATGATCGGCACCTTGCCCGCTATGCCAGTCTTTAATTTCTCCAGTTCTAGTTCAACCGTCCTGGGTCACAGTTTCATTTTTGTATCTCGCAAGCTGGGTCGTTTACAGACTTTCATTAATGGATGCTTACGTAGAATAAAAGGATGGAAATGGCAGGACAAAATCACTAACATAGAATTATGGAAATGTACCAGTCAAATACCAGTGGATAAAGAGATACGGCGAAGACGATGGCGCTGGATAGGACACACACTACGGAAGCCAACTGAGAGTATTACACAACGGACCCTTTTTTGGAATCCCCAGAAAAAAAGACAAAGAGGAAGACCAAGGAATTCTTGGAGAAGACAGACGGAAGCAGAGATGAAGATGATGGGGAAGACATGGAATGATCTTAAAAGAATGGCAAAAAACAGAACAGCTTGGAATGTGTTTGTTGAAGACCTATGCTCCACTGGGAGCTAAAAGGAAGAAGAAGAAGAAGCTGGATGGTTTAGCGTGGCCGCTGATAGAAGGGTCCCTATACAGTTTCCAGAAGTGGCAGATTTTTTCGAACCAGCAAGATGCTCCGGGGTTCACCCAGCCTCTAGACATGGGTACCAGCGATTTATATGTTAAGTAGAAGAGGCCTAGTGTGGTACTAACCGTGTCACCCAAAAATGTGCTTGGTCATGGAAAAGATATGCTCGCTAGCAACATATTCCCCATACGTCTAGCATGACTACTGTTACTTTTACCGCCAAATTTTTCCTGCTCTATTTCTCTTTCACTTTCTACCCTGGCTTTACTACATAGCAGTTTTTTGTGGTTGTTTCTGGATCACTCCTGATCATATAATCTATCCTACTTTATTGTTTACCTGTTATTACTTTACTTATTGACTACAACTCAATCCTAATTGCCAAAAATGTGAGGCTACGTGTATAATATTCTGAGAGCATCCATCAGATTGTATAATATGATGACAGTCTTAACTTTCTTCCTTCTTCTTCGTCCTCCTGTTCCTTCTTTTTCTTCTACCTTCTCCCTCTTATTTTATTTCTTCCTCTTCTTTTTCTGCTTAGTCTTCTTCCACCCCCTCCTCTTCTTCATCATTTTCTTCTTCATTTTCTTCGTCTTTCTTTTCTTTCTCTTTTTCTTTTCTTCTTTTTCTTCCTCTACTTATTCTACTACTTCTGCTTCTTTTCTTCTGCAGCTTACATCCATTAAGTGAAAGTTAATTAAATCGGTTCTGTCAACTTGTGGACTAAAGTCCAGATTAAAATCTATACAATATGTTCTGCCAATTTATAAACTATCAACATAGCAAATGTGACAATATTAATTTTGTATGTCTTCATCAGTGCCAGCAGGATGTCTGCGCTGGTGACATGGCAGTTTTTGCCTCTCGCATGACAGTCGAGGCCTTATGGCATCCCCAGTGTTTCTCATGTTTTTCATGCCGGGACATGCTGGTCGACCTCATCTACTTCTATCACGAGGGTCAGCTGTACTGCGGTCGCCACCACGCGGAGCTCTTCAAGCCCAGATGTGCTGCATGTGATGAGGTAAGAGTCCTAAAGGGTTAACATTGTGTGTGAGTGCCCTCGCCAGGGGGTTCGTATTTTGTACATTGCTTTGAAGGGTTCATGAATTATCGTGAAAGAAATAAGACTTTTAATCGACTTTGATGGTCCTAATGTGTCATGAATTTAATGGACAATGGTTGTTAAGATCGTGGTGGACCTGACTGTATTTAAAGGTTTGGAATAGATGTAAAAGGCAGTCATTTTAGAGATTCATCACCATCATTTTAGAGATTATAGTAGAAATAAGAGACTGTGATTTGTGGGTTAGTCCAGACATCATGGACAGCAGTTTTAGGAATTGTAGTGGGCACAGGGGGCAAACTTGTGTGATTGTAGTAGACTTAAGGGTTGCATTTCTGTGATTGTAGTACAGATAAGGGACATAGATCTGTGATTGTAGTAAATATAAGAGATATACGGGTGTGATTGACTAGATATAAGAGATATACGGGTGTGATTGTAGTAGATATAAGAGATATACGGGTGTGATTGTAGTAGATATACGGGTGTGATTGTAGTAGATATAAGAGATATACGGGTGTGATTGTAGTGGATATAAGAGATATACGGGTGTGATTGTAGAAGATATAAGAGATATACGGGCGTGATTGACTAGATATAAGAGATATAAGGGTGTGATTGACTAGATATAAGAGATATACGGGTGTGATTGACTAGATATAAGAGATATAAGGGTGTGATTGTAGTAGATATAAGAGATATACAGGTGCGATTGTAGTAGATATAAGAGATATACGGGTGTGATTGACTAGATATAAGAGATATAAGGGTGTGATTGACTAGATATAAGAGATATACGGGTGTGATTGTAGTAGATATAAGAGATATACGGGTGTGATTGTAGTAGATATAAGAGATATACGGGTGTGATTGTAGTAGATATAAGAGATATACGGGTGTGATTGTAGTAGATATAAGAGATATACGGGTGTGATTGTATTAGATATAAGAGATATACGGGTGTGATTGTAGTAGATATAAGAGATATACAGGTGCGATTGTAGTAGATATAAGAGATATACGGGTGTGATTGTAGTAGTTATAAGAGATATACGGGTGTGATTGTAGTAGATATAAGAGATATACGGGTGTGATTGACTAGATACATGTATAAGAGATATACGGGTGTGATTGTAGTAGATATAAGAGATATACAGGTGCAATTGTAGTAGATATACGGGTGTGATTGTAGTAGATATACGGGGGTGATTGTAGTAGATATAAGAGTCATACGGGTGTGATTGTAGTAGATATAAGAGATATACGGGTGTGATTGTAGTAGGTATACGGGTGTGATTGTACTAGATATAAAAGATATAAGGGTGTGACTGTAGTAGATATAAGAGATATAAGGGTGTGATTGTAGTAGATATAAGAGATATACGGGTGTGATTGTAGTAGATATACGGGTGTGATTGTAGTAGATATAAGAGATATACGGGTGTGATTGTAGTAGATATACGGGTGTGATTGTAGTAGATATAAGAGATATACTGGTATAATTTTTGTAGACATAAGGGATATACAGGTGTGATTGTAGAGACATAATGGATACACATTTGTGACTGTAGTAGAAATAATGAATGCACATTTGTGACTGTAGTAGACTTAAAGAATGCACATTTGTGACTGTAGTAGACTTAATGAATGCACATTTGTGACTGTAGTAGACTTAATGAATGCACATTTGTGATAGTATTAGGCTTAAGTGATACACATTTGTTATTTGTAGTAAATTTAAGTGATACACATTTGTTATCGTAATCAATTTAAGTGATACACATTTGTCATAGTAGTTAATTTAAGTGATACACATTTGTTATCGTAATCAATTTAAGTGATACACATTTATGATAGTAGTTAGACCTACGCGATAAACATTTGTAATTGTAGTCGTCGTAATTGATATAATCTTCATCCCAACGTTGTGCTACCAATGCCAGACCTGGACCATAGATGCAAGAACAATATAAAAAAAAATAACCTCTACAGAGATGAAATGTGTTGGACGAATGAGAGGAAACAGTCTGAGAGATAAGATCAGAAATGAAGAACTGAGGAAAAAGCTAGGAATAGCCCCCGCTGTACAATATATAAAGAAACAACAGATAAAATAGTTTGGCCACGTGACAATAAAGAAAGATTAAAACACAACACAACGAGCCTTCAGCAAACGTTGTGAGAATACCAGACCAAATGGTCGACCACAAAAAAGATGGATCGATGGAATATTAGAAGCACTAGGAAACATAACAGCAGCAGAGGCGAACAGAAGAACAGAAGACCGCAAATTATATCTCTTCTCGACGCTGAAAGGCAGTTGAGGAAGGAAAGAAGAAGAAGAAGATAAGTGATATACAGGTATGATTGTTGTTGACATAGGAATACATATTTGTGATTATATTAGAGATAATTGATACACATTTGTGATCGTTGTTGACATTAAGAATAATGGGTTTACATGTAGTATTAGACTTAATGGACAGAATAGCCAGGATTGAAATGAACCTAGAGAAAATAATTCGGGAGCCGCGATATCTCAGTGGTTAGTGAACTGTACTACAAAGGACAAAAGGTAGGGTTCGATCCCAACCGACTGCTTCCGAGTTCTCCTAGCCTTAAATGGGTACGGGATTTTTTCTGGGAAAGTAAAACGGCAAGGGCGTAATGCCGACCACATTACCCCAAAAATCATGTGCTGAAGGTCTGTAAAATTTATGGTCACTAACACCATATTCCCTAAACGCCACTTGGCGTGACGGGGGTACTTTACTTTACTTTCTAGAGACACTAATTATTTAGGGATTAGGTAAGAAAGCAACATAATCATGCAAAGTTGGTGTGGATAACTAACTACAAATATGATTTCTTCTTTCTGGCGTTCATCCGATAAGCACTAAATTTATTGATAGGCCTCTTCATCAACCGTCCTTAAACGTACGTTAAGTGGGCGTAGATGTGTTATATTGTGGTTTTTTTTTACCTTTCGTCCCAACACATCTGATTTCAGCATGGCATTTTTTAGTACCGGGTTGCCTTCCCTCTTTGATCCCGTCTCGCTTGACCAGACTAGGCTGCTTAGTCTGTTACTAAAAATTAAAAATTAAAAAGTAATGTGCCCCCGTCACGCCAAGTGGCGTATAGGGAATATGGTGTTAGTGACCATAAATTTTCCCTTTTTTTGGAATCCCCAGGGGAAAAGACAAAGAGGAAGACCAAGGAATTATTCGAGAAGACAGATCGAAGCAGAGATGAAGATGATGGGGAAGACATGGAATGATCTTAAAAGAATTGCAAAAAACAGAACGACTTGGAAAGTGTTTGTTGAAGGCATATGCTCCACTGGGAGCTAAAAGGTAGAAGAGAAGAGAGACCATAAATTTTACAGACCCTCGGCACATGATTTTTGGAGTAATGTGGTCGGCATTACGCCCGTACCGCTTTACTTTCTCAGAAAAAAAATCCGGTACCCATTAAAGGCTGGGTGAACCGGAAGCTGTCGGTCGGGATCGAACCCTACCTCTTGTCCTTTGTAGTCCAGTTCACTAACCACTGAGCTATCGCGGCTCCCTAGTCTGTTACTAGAGCCACCGCAAAGAGGCGGATTAAGGTTTGGATGATTTTGGTTCAATAATCCTGGCGCAAGTCATCCGCTATGCGTCGCTGATACTCCCGATAACCCATAGGTGCTCCGGTCTTCTCCTTGAAGTACTCAGAACCTCCGACGAGAACCGTGACCCACGAGTACAAACTCAATTGCCCGAACCAGGATCCATATTAGGCCAAAGAAAGAGAAGTTGTATTGAGCTTAGCGCAATAGTGGGACAAAAGAAGCCATATTCTACATGAGAACATTAATCGAAAAAAATACACAGAAGTAAACAAACCAATATATGCCTGCTTCATAGACTACACCAAAGCTTTTGATAGAGTAAACCACAAACAAATTATAGAACGCCTAAAAGAGATACATCTAGATGACATGGACATACGACTATTTTTTATAATATGTAATCTATATTGGGAGCAAACAGTAATAATAAAATATAACAAAGAGAACTCTAATCACTAACCTAAGATATGCTGACAATACTGTACTACTAGCAGAAAATCCTAAAGATCTACAACAATTACTTAATGAAATAAACATGATAAGCAAAAAACATGGACTAGATATGAATGTCAAAAAGACTAAAACTATGATCATAAACAAAGGAAATACTCAAAACCCACAAATGGATATCAAAATTGAAAGACTAGACCTGGAGACAGCTCAGAACTACAACTACCTTTGACATACTATAACCAGTGATGGAAAATGTACAACTGAAAAAAACAAAAGAATAGGAATGGCAAAAAGTAATTTTAATGT
Organism: Megaustenia siamemsis; assembly: GCA_032433765.1. Lineage (NCBI taxonomy): Eukaryota > Metazoa > Mollusca > Gastropoda > Stylommatophora > Ariophantidae > Megaustenia > Megaustenia siamemsis. Next base: position 54,646,309 of record JAVIAB010000091.1, read on the forward strand.
CATAAAGAACATACTAACATCAAAACAAATAACACCAGGGCTAAAACTAAGAATAGCAAAATGTTACATCTTCTCAATATTCCTATATGGTGCAGAAACATGGACATTAGACAAGAAAATAGAGCAGAGAATGTGGATATATAGAATGTGGCCTTTGAAATGTAGATATATAGAAGAATAGGTAGAATTGGATAGAAGGAAAAGAAAACAAACGATGAAGTTTTAAAACAACTAAAAATGCAAAGAGAACTACTAAGCACAATTCAAACAAGACAAATTTGATTTTTGGGCCATGTTAAAAGATGCAACAGCCTACTAAAAGTAATACTGGAGGGGAAAATACAAGGTAAAAGAGGCAGAGGCAGACCAAGACTAACATGGACGAGTAACATCAAAAGATGGACAAATCAGTATGACAACCTGCACCATCAAAGCAAGAGACAAAGCAGAATGGCGCTCCATGGTAGCCAACCTTCGTTGCGGAGACGGCACTCGATGAAGATGATGATTGAGCATAGCCGGCAACAGCTGTAACCGTTATATTTGTTTTAATAAATGGCCAGATTTTGTTATTACCTTGTAGAAGCCAAATTCCTCCCGAACGTTACGCGGCAGCCAACAATGTCGGTGAAGTCCGTATCGACGCTGCTTGTTGTCATCTTGCACCATTCTCAATTTAATTCGTATCATCATATTCCTACTTTTACATTTGGTTATTGTATATAGTTTAATGTAAACATTCCTTGCTGCAGAGTTCCTTCCTCCTGCTGGTGTTTACCAAAATATCGTGCCAAAGAGTGGGATTTTCCAATAAGATTAGCACTGTTTATCGCTGACAAAAATCAGCTGATCGAAATATCATTGTTTAGTATTGATTAATTTTAATGCTAGAATTTAATTGATGACGGCTGAAAAAGCAAGTAAATTAACTGTTTTTTAATGTTTCGAGTAATGGTAATATCTAGGCAACAACGGGGTGCAGTTATTTGAGTTATTCGATCGGGATTTAGACAGAAAAAAATAGTCTCATGTTGGATATTTCTAATTAATAAATCAATAAGATAACAGTGAAAAGGAAATCAATACATCGTGAATGTTGATGGCAACAGATACGTTATTTTTATAGCACATCAATAACACTTTCAATGCTGCTTGAAGACATATTGCTAATTTTTTTGTTTTCGTAAAATAATTTAAATTTAAATTGGATTACTTTGACTCGATATTTATGATGGTAGTTTGGTAATTATGGTCTCAATATTACGTTTGCATTTGTTCCCGTCATTTATCCACTTTTTTATTCTCGTTATATCTTCTGTTTTGGTGACATCTAACTTCTTATTCAGTTATCTAAAGACGTATATGGGAAATGTTATGTGTTAGATAATTATAAAGAGTGTAACTAAAGACGTATATGGGAAATGTTTTGTGTTAGATAAATATAAAGAGTGTAACTAAAGACGTATATGGGAAATGTTTTGTGTTAGATAAATATAAAGAGTGTAACTAAAGACGTATATGGGAAATGTTATGTGTTAGATAAATATAAAGAGTGTAACTAAAGACGTATATGGGAAATGTTTTGTGTTAGATAAATATAAAGAGTGTAACTAAAGACGTATATGGGAAATGTTATGTGTTAGATAAATATAAAGAGTGTAGATTGATTTTTAAAACCATCATCATCATGTGCCATACTGGTTGGCGCAGGCGATCGTGTCCCTCCACAATCTTCTATCTACAGTGCCTCGTATCAGTTCTGTTGTTGACTGTTTTCCTTGCCACGACACCAAGCTATCTAGTATTTTGTCTCTTTCTCGTCCACGAACTCTCTTTCCCAGTATTTTGCCAGTTGTAACCAAGTATTCCAACTTTCCTCTTCTCACGATGTGCCCAAAAAATATTGATTGTTTCTTTCTGATGTTTCTTAAGAGCTTCCTTTTTTGTGTTGGCCTCTTTGGGAATTCCTTCGTTGGTCTTTTTAGCTGTCCAGGGAACCTTAAACATTCTTCTAAAAAATCCCATTTCTGATCCCTCTAATCATCTTTTCATTTGTTTGTTTATTGTCCATGATTCGCTTTCATAGATCAGAATTGGCTCTACAAAGCACAAGATGAACTCTTTTTAAAAACTCTTTTTAAAACCATAAAAAAGTGTCTCCGAAATCTCTTTCGTTGCATTGACAGAGACCTTTCGTACTGAAAGAGGTGACAGAGACCTTGTGTACTGAAAAGGGTAACAGAGACCTTGTGTACTGAAAGAGGTGACAGAGACCTTGTTTACTGAAAGAGGTAACAGAGACCTTACGTACTGAAAGAGGTGATAGAGACCTTACGTACTGAAAGAGGTAACAGAGACCTTACGTACTGAAAGAGGTGATAGAGACCTTACGTACTGAAAGAGGTGATAGAGACCTTACGTACTGAAAGAGGTGATAGAGACCTTACGTACTGAAAGAGGTGATAGAGACCTTACGTACTGAAAGAGGTGATAGAGACCTTACGTACTGAAAGAGGTGATAGAGACCTTACGTACTGAAAGAGGTGATAGAGACCTTACGTACTGAAAGAGGTGACAGTGACCTTACGTACTGAAAGAGGTGACAGTGACCTTACGTACTGAAAGAGGTGACAGTGACCTTACGTACTGAAAGAGGTGATAGAGACCTTACGTACTGAAAGAGGTGACAGTGACCTTACGTACTGAAAGAGGTGACAGTGACCTTACGTACTGAAAGAGGTGATAGAGACCTTACGTACTGAAAGAGGTGATAGAGACCTTACGTACTGAAAGAGGTGATAGAGACCTTACGTACTGAAAGAGGTGATAGAGACCTTACGTACTGAAAGAGGTGACAGTGACCTTACGTACTGAAAGAGGTGACAGAGACCTTACGTACTGAAAGAGGTGACAGTGACCTTACGTACTGAAAGAGGTGATAGAGACCTTACGTACTGAAAGAGGTGACAGTGACCTTACGTACTGAAAGAGGTGATAGAGACCTTACGTACTGAAAGAGGTGATAGAGACCTTACGTACTGAAAGAGGACAAGCGTACAGGTATATTCATTTCAAGCTAGACAGGCGATTGTAACTGGGTTAATGGTTGTAAGGGGCTTACAAACTTCACGTTTAATTAATTATTACAATTAAATTATTTGATAGTGGGTGATTAGTGGTCTTGAGGTAAGACATCAGGCCTATAGACAAAGAGTTCGAATCCCGCCTCAGGTGGTGGTAGTTTTTCTCTGTGTATCCTGGTTTCTTCGTGTCTTCGTGTCCCCTCCTCGGTCTCTGGTTAGTGAGATCTGATGTCTAGCCCTCTCTGGTTAGTGAGATCTGATGTCTAGCCCTCTCTGGTTAGTGAGATCTGATGTCTAGCCCTCTCTGGTTAGTGAGATCTGATGTCTAGCCCTCTCTGGTTAGTGAGATCTGATGTCTAGCCCTCTCTGGTTAGTGAGATCTGATGTCTAGCCCTCTCTGGTTAGTGAGATCTGATGTCTAGCCCTCTCTGGTTAGTGAGATCTGATGTCTAGCCCTCTCTGGTTAGTGTGATCTGATGTCTAGCCCTCTCTGGTTAGTGAGATCTGATGTCTAGCCCTCTCTGGTTAGTGAGATCTGATGTCTAGCCCTCTCTGGTTAGTGAGATCTGATGTCTAGCCCTCTCTGGTTAGTGAGATCTGATGTCTAGCCCTCTCTGGTTAGTGAGATCTGATGTCTAGCCCTCTCTGGTTAGTGAGATCTGATGTCTAGCCCTCTCTGGTTAGTGAGATCTGATGTCTAGCCCTCTCTGGTTAGTGAGATCTGATGACTAGCCCTCTCTGGTTAGTGAGATCTGATGTCTAGCCCTCTCAGAAAAAGACCAAAAACAAGAGGTTCTGTGCGCACTTTAAAGAACCCTTGGCGTTTAAAAGTCGAAAAACTAAGCCAAAATGGCTGCTTTCCCTGGCAAAATTATATTTGTAAAATGTAAATTTACCTATCCAAAGACGTATACGTCCGGACGAACCCCAAAGATGCGGCGGTTTTGTCGTAAATTAGCGACACGATATATCCACTCTGACTTAACGAGGGAACGTTGTAGAAGATGAAGATGGTACCTGGTTGCTTTCTTACTTCAATCACTAGATAATGTTCGCTTGGGCAGACTCCAGGCTCACCGTGGGCAGGTAGAATATGATCTTGATCAGCTTGGGTTCATGGGTTTTGCTGCAAGTCGTCAACTATGATATTTTCAGTCCTGGTCTGTTGGACTTTTTGAGTCACATCGAAAGCGTGAACATTAAGAACGCATTGTTTGTTGTTGTTGTTATTGTTGTTGTTGTTGTTATTGTTGTTGTTGTTGTTGTTATTGTTGTTGTTGTTGTTGTTGTGGTTCCGGTGGGACCCACGATGGTGGTATTTTTTCACCGGTTCGTCGACAAGAAAGTGTGATTCTATTGCTGTGTGATTCTATTGCTGTCTGATTCTATTGCTGTGTGATTCTATTGCTGTGTGATTCTATTGCTGTGTGATTCTATTGCTGTCTGGTTCTATTGCTGTCTGGTTCTATTGCTGTCTGATTCTGAATGAAGAAAATAAAAAGCTCACGGTGTATCCATGTGCCGAAGAGCGGTATGACTGGAGTTTTGCCAGTCTATAGCTTGAAAAACGGGTTCTGGACCGTGCGACCGAGTGAGTGCACGTGAGTCTAGACGCAGCCATCGACTTTCAGCGACAAAATCAACGACGACGACAAGAAGTATTCAGATGAAGCCTAAACGACAAAATCAACGACAAAATCAACGACGACCACAAGAAGTATTCAGATGAAGCCTAAACGACAAAATCAACGACAAAATCAACGACGACCACAAGAAGTATTCAGATGAAGCCTAAACGACAAAATCAACGACAAAATCAACGACGACCACAAGAAGTATTCAGATGAAGCCTAAACGACAAAATCAACGACAAAATCAACGACGACCACAAGAAGTATTCAGATGAAGCCTAAACGACAAAATCGAAGAAAGAAAACAAACGGTAAACATGCCGGCATGTGTAAGGAACGGTCGACGTTCGATAGGGCAGGCCTAAAGTATGTGCGCGTTACATACTGGAACTGTGCTTCTATAAATCAACGACGGTCTAGGTTTCATAAGCTACAGTGCGGCACCGATATCATGATTTTTCCAGAAACACATTTTGATGATAGGACAGTTAGTAACCCAGGATTTCACTGTTTCTACAATAGACGACACCATGGACAGGCCAACCTGTTGTGTGAAACAATATGGTGGCAGCTGAGGTTGATATGTCTGCGTGGGACAGTAAAGAAATGCAAGTACATGCTGTTAGAGCGCAGACCCCAGTTTTCTTCGTGGTTGTAAATGTGTATGCCTGTAATGGGAAAGTGGACACACAACAATGGCAGAATCTCTTCGAGTTCGAGAAGGAGAACAACATTTTCTGCGGAGCATTTAGTGCTAGCGGCAACCAGTGGGGTAACGTTATAACCAACAACCAGGGGGAAGATCTAGAGAACTCACTGGTGTCGGTCGATTTTGTGTGCTTGAATGATGAAAAGGCAACCAGAATTACCACTCGAAGAGGTGACTCTAATAGAGTCATAGATCTGACACTGGTGTCTTCCACATTCGCACCGGTTTGCAGATGGGGTGCACTGGGATTTCACGAATGTGATCACTATCCATGTGTCCTCCTAACTGAGAAAGGCAGAAATAGAAGCCAGAAAAGCAAGCTTAACACATTCCACTACAAGAACACAGACCAAGACATCATTTCCAAAATCAAACATAGGAAATAGAGCGCCCCTCGCAGGAGACAGGAGAGATGGACGCATCCGCTCTGGTGGAACGTAGAAGTCGAGGAAGCTTGGTGGAACAAGAGACAAACGGCCAAGACATGGCAGAAAGCCAGAAAGAATGGAAGAACACAACCTGAGCTCTTGAAGCGTCTGAAAGTAGAGGTCCACCAAAAAATGATGCACTTTAAACTATGTGCTAAGCAAGCTAATGAGATGATTTCTATTTTAAAAAAAAAAAGTATGCTCTGAAAAGTTGCTAGTCACATTCTGGCGCCTTCACCAGAGCATGAATGACACAGAGGCATGCCAGACTTTCAGAGCACAGGCCAGATATGGCACAAATCTGATGAGGGCAAAGCGAAGGTCCTTCTTGCCCGCTACATTGAGCAGACGGACCAAAGAAATGAGGCTGTAAGAATGAGGCAACGGCGGTCACTCTCAGAATTGTGTGAGGATGTAGTGCTGGGGGAAGATCTCACAATCACAAGCGATATCATTCACACAACACTTAAAAGGTCACACAACACTGCTCCTAGTCCAGATGGTGTTCGGTACGATGACATAGGCAATTTAGCTGACGACGACATGACAAAACTGGCCAATGAGTTTAATGCCAGCATTCAGAGTGGTCAGATTAAGGAGGACTGGCTACACAGCTACTTACTACCGCTACCGAAGCCAAACAAGGACCATTCTCAGATCAGTGCCTACAGAATCATCACGATGCAGTACACTGCGGGCAAGCTACTGAAGAAAATAGATGCCCGTGTACTCACCTATCACCTAGAACAAACACACGCATTCCCACCCACACACGGGGGCTATAGATCTGGAGAATGCACACAACAGAGTACCATTTGAATATCTCATGCATATGAGATGCAGATGACATTCTCCTGAAACTGGCGATGCACCTCTTTCTCATTAGATGGATCGCTGCATCACTGTTTCAGAGGGAGGTGATACTCAGATGTTGATTATCCGAGCCAACATCCATTTGTCCAGGGCTGCCACAAGGCTCACATTGTCACCTGTTCTATTTAACGTGTACACAATAACGATCACGGCACAACAGCTGAATGGGAGGGGAAGAACTATGACTTTTGCTGTTGACATATTGCATTTGATATTGGTTCTCCCTTAACAATCATATCGTTAACACGGAAACACCGGTGGTACGAATGGGAGCTGATGAGGTGACCAGGGACAGGTTTATGACGTACCTCTGAGTTAAGTTTTATCACAGCCTGTGTTTTAGGGACCACGTCGACCATGGGATATCAAAATCCCGCAAAAGATTAGCCGCCTATTAAGCAGAGGCTACTTACCCTTCAATTCAAGGGACTAGTCCTTGCACCAATCGAGTACGCCCTAGCAATTCTTACAGTCAGTACGACTCAAATTGACAGGCTGGAGAAACTATTGAATGAAGCTATGCGCATTATCTTGGGGTGTACGAGGGATACTCCTTGTGTAGACATGAGGTATCGTCTTGACTTTCCAACCATGGATGAAAGAATCAAGATCTGGAGGGCACAGTCATACATGGAGATAAGTGCAGATAAAGAGCATCCATTGCACCACGAGCTCAACACAGGGATAGGTGTCAGGCTAGAAAGAGGTACATCTTGGGTGGGTCGAGCAGAAGATGTCATCAAATAGGTCTGTTGGTTGACCAATATCAACGCTGGCGAGGAGTGGATACAGATGCCCTTGTCATTCCGGAGCAAATTCTCGTCCAATTTCACACTCGACAGGAAATGTAGGAACAGAACTCAGTCGTGGTCAATGGGGAGGTCAACGGTCTCATGTGCGATAACACCGGTGAGAAAGATGCAGTCATCTATACAGACGGATCTGTAATACGATACCAAAGGAGTGCATGGGCATTTACAGCACGCTCGGCAGGCAGAATAGTCAAAGAAGACAGTGGTGCATACGTCATGACCACGAGTAGCATGACGATGGAGATGATGGGAGTGACCAGGACATTCAACTGGTTAGAGTCACAAGATTTCACCCACACCTGTATACTGAGTGATTTGATAAGCATGATAAGAAATGTAGAGGCGGTCTCAGCCCACAGCCAATGGGTAGAGTCATTGCAGAAGTCAAAAATACGTAGGGTCACCTTTGTCTACGTCCCAGGACATGCAGGAGTACAGGAGAATGAAAGAGCGGACAGGTTGGCTAATACACTGTCGTTGAAGACGGTCAACCAATGGATCGGACGGCGTCATCATTGCCCTCTGAGATGTGGGAAGGGCACAGGACTTCGACAACCATGAGTCCACGTCACTCCTTCGGATGAAAGAGATGGGAGTTAAGATGGGCACAGCCAGAAACGAGAAACTTTGTAGCGGTATAAGAAGACTAATCAACCAACACAGAACTGGAGTCATCAGTCGCTGGACACTGCGGGAATTGCTGAGGAGAGGATCTGAGCACCTATGGACATGTTCGGAGTGCAATGATGATGATCCGCAAATAACTCAGTAACCTAATATTATTGTTATTATTAATATTATTAATTTATTATTATTACTTTATATTATTAATTTATTATTATTATTTAATCTTCAGATTATTTTTGCGGACGAGTGCACAGAGGCAGAGGATCGCAGTTGGCATATGAAACATTTTTGCTGCCTTGAGTGCGACCGTCAGCTCGGAGGTCAACGGTATATTATGCGAGACGGACGCCCATATTGCTGTTCGTGTTTTGAGAACATGTTTGCCGAGTACTGTGATACTTGTGGTGAGCACATCGGAGTGGACCATGGACAGATGACCTACGATGGTCAACACTGGCATGCATCTGAGATGTGCTTTCGGTGTCATACGTGCCAAACCACGCTTCTTGGTCGGCCATTTCTCCCGAGACATGGGGTTATATATTGTTCGGCTGCTTGTAGTAGAGCAGGTTCGATGACGACACAGACTCCCAGAAGGCCGGAAGATTATTTGGTGAATATGCAAGAGGCTAGAATTAGCTCCCCTGTTAGCCACGTCATGCAGGAAGGCCGTGCGGAGATACAGGAGGTTCTAAGGCAGCAGTACACGCTGCCTGGCAGTCTGCCAACCTCAGAACGAGACCAGGGATACGCTACTAGTAGCAACAGTGAGGTCTATGCACCAGGCGTTCTTGATAAACATGTCGACGATTACAACAGAGAGGATGATGGGGTTACGTTCACATTGAACGTGGATGGGCTGGTCAGTGCCCTACCTCTTCAGGAAGCCAAATGCAGAAACCGCCTGTCCCAATTCTCTATGCCTGATCTCATCGACGATGCACAATGGTCAACTCACGATGGAGCTTTTTCAGAAAACCAAAATAAAATTCTCTCATCCGACAGTGACAATCAAAGTCATGGCTCTAAAAGAAATATCAGTGTTCATTATGCTTCAGTCAGTGTACCTCATAATCACTCTTCTGAACCAATGTCACCTGCTGGCATTATGGTACCCCAGAGAAGCAGTCGACACGGCAATCAACATCATCAGTACAACTATTGCCATATGGTTGATCCCCATTTTGGTAGCTACCCCCTACCAAATAATTCCCTATCTGCTCATGTTTTCCCCAGAAATAACCAAGCTGGGGCCCCTTCTGCCCACGTATACAGTGAACTCTCCCACAATTCGGACTCAATCTTCCGGGATCCTGTAAGCACGCGCAAGTCACCGACACATCCGGGTAACATATCGGCCTCACCTGGACAAGATTACAGGAAGGTGAACCCCCCATCGCATCAGTCTTGTGATCAACCTACCCAAGCAGTTAACCACGCCCGCAATAACAATCAATCAACTCGTTCACAGATTGAAACCTGTGATTGTGTACCCGCATCCCAACTTTCTAGCAATCCGCCGCATCTTAACCAGTGCCAGACGACAAACAACAACAATAACACCAACCCACGTCAGCAAGCATCAGTGACAAGCCACAACCCGTCTCGTCAACCAGCGCAAGATTCTACCCTCGCCGACAGGTTCATGTACGGGAACTTCCACGATGACAGATGTAGCACGTGTTCCAGCTCGAGCAGCTCTGAAGACTTCGACTACTACTACTCCCCCCGGAACATGAACAAGATCTCTTACGTTGACGACATGGGAATCGGTGGCACCATCAACAGTTCACTCATTCGCGGTAGGGACCATCGACATCGGCAAAAAAACAAGCATTGCACTTTGCAGTAAAGATAAGAACAACTTTTGAACATCTTTTGTTGATGCAATTTACCGCGATTGATTGTTTTTATTTTTTTCTGATCGCTGATTCCAAGTAGGAGAGATCGAATACCTAGTCCTGTCGGAAACTGATGACATAAATGATACTCGATTTTCAAGCTGTTCATGGAAAAACGAAACTTTTGAGGATTGAAATTCGAAAGGAGAAATAAACTTTGACAGTTGAAAACAGAAATGAATAAAAACTTGTGACTGTTAGAGTAGGCTGCATACCGCTGCCAGGGTGGAAAATTAAATACAAATAAGTAAAATTCCTGCCATCTTTACAATAATTGACCAGCTTTCCTGAATGTTCCAAGGTGTGTGTGTGTATGTGTGTGTGTGTGGGGGGGGCAGTGTGCTTTAATCTTATCTTGTCACCAGAAAAGTAATTTATTTATATTGTTGTGACATCGTTCAATGACATCGTTCAATGACATCGTTCAATGACATCGTTCAATGGCATCGTTCAATGACATCGTTCAGTGACATCGTTCAATGACATCGTTCAATGGCATCGTTCAATGACATCGTTCAATGGCATCGTTCAATGACATCGTTCAATGACATCGTTCAGTGACATTGTTTGGCTACATTATTCAGTGACATTGTTCAGTGACATTATTCAGGGACTTTGTTCAGCGACATTATTCAGTGACATTGTTCAGTGACATTATTCAGTGACATTGTTCAGCGACATTATTCAGTGACATTGTTCAGTGACATTATTCAGTGACATTGTTCGGTGACATTGTTTCACTACATTATTCAGTGACATTGTTCAGTGACATTGTTTATAGACATTGTTCAGTGACATTATTCAGGGACATTGTTCACGGACATTATTCAGTGACATTGTTCACGGACATTATTCAGTGACATTATTCAGTGACATTGTTCAGTGACATTGTTTACGGACATTGTTCAGTGACATTGTTCAGTGACATTGTTCACGGACATTATTCAGTAACATTCTTCGGTGGCATTATTCAGTGACTTTGTTAAGTGACATTGTTCAGTGACATTGTTTACGGACATTATTCAGTAACATTGTTCAGTGACATTGTTCAGTAACATTCTTCGGTGACATTATTAAGTGACATTATTAAGTGACATTGTTCAGTGACATTGTTCAGATACATTATTCTGTGACTTTGTCCAGGGACATTGTTCAGATACATTATTCGGTGACTTTGTCCAGGGACATTGTTCAGATACATTATTCTGTGACTTTGTTCAGATACATTATTCTGTGACTTTGTCCAGGGACATTGTTCAGATACATTATTCTGTAACTTTGTCCAGGGACGTTGTTCAGATACATTATTATGTGACTTTGTCCAGGGACATTGTTCAGATACATTATTCTGTGACTTTGTCCAGGGACATTGTTCAGATACATTATTCTGTGACTTTGTTCAGGGACATTGTTCAGATACATTATTCTGTGACTTTGTCCAGGGACATTGATCAGATATATTATTATGTGACTTTGTTCAGGGACATTGCTCAGATACATTATTCTGTAACTTTGTTCAGGGACATTGTTCAGATACATTATTATGTGACTTTGTATAGGGACATTGTTCAGATACATTATTCTGTAACTTTGTCCAGGGACATTGTTCAGATACATTATTGTGTGACTTTGTATAGGGACATTGTTCAGATACATTATTCTGTGACTTTGTCCAGGGACATTGTTCAGATACATTATTCTGTGACTTTGTCCAGGGACATTGTTCAGATACATTATTCTGTGACTTTGTCCAGGGACATTGTTCAGATACATTATTATGTGACTTTGTCCAGTGACATTGTTCAGATACATTATTCTGTAACTTTGTTCAGGGACATTGTTCAGATACATTATTCTGTGACTTTGTCCAGGGACATTGTTCAGATACATTATTATGTGACTTTGTATAGGGACATTGTTCAGATACATTATTCTGTGACTTTGTCCAGGGACATTGTTCAGATACATCATTCTGTGACTTTGTTCAGTAACATTGCTCAGTGACGTTGTTCATGTACATTGTTTTGTGACTTTGTTCAAGGGACATTGCTCAGGTACATTTTTCAGTGACATTGTTGAGGTACATTATTCAGTGACATCGTTCAGTGACATTGTTCAGTGACATTATTCAGTGACATTGTTGAGGTACATTATTCTGTGACATCGTTCAGTGACATTGTTCAGTGATATTATTCAGTGACATTGTTGAGGTACATTATTCTGTGACTTTGTTCGGTGACATTGTTCAGTGACATTGTTCAGGTACATTATTCAGTAACATCGATCAGTGACATCGTTCAGTGACATTGTTCGGTGACATTATTCTGTGACATTGTTCAGTGACATTGTTTAGGTACATTATTCAGTGACATTGTTCAGTGACATTGTTCAGGGACATTGTTTAGGTAAATTATTCAGGTACATTAATCAGTGACATTGTTTAGGGACATTGTTCAGGGACATTTTCCAGATACATTGTTGACGGCCCTAAGGTGAAGACAACAGCCAGACTTCACTGGAGACGTGATGTTTCCGTCACAGGATCCGAGGCAGGACCCGGCTGACCTCTCACATAACCTCTCTGATGTGAAACATCGTTATCTCAGTTTTTTTTTTTTAAATGCTTGTCATAAAGTCATACCAGTTTCGCATTGATGAAAAATAACGTATGCCTTAAAGCCATACCAGTTGCACATATGTAAAAATAATAATTGATGTGGTTAGACCACTTACGCATCTCTAAACAGAAATGTACGTTCAATTATAATTTATAATGAAGCGTCAGTAGTGGAATGTTTAGTGTGTTCGTTTTCTGTTTAGAAGGGTTTCGTTTCCCAGATGTGGCTGATTTTGATTTGTTTTTTTGTTGTTTTTTTTGGACCAACAAGGCTCCGGGGCTCATACAACCTGTAAAAATTGGTACGAGAGTTGTTTCTTTGAATTAAAGGCGGCCTGGTATTTTACCGACCACATCACCCAAAAATGTTGTCATGGAAAAATATGATCACTAACGCCATATTCTCTATCCTTGAGGCGCAGTCTGAAAAGTGCTCCTTGTTGCAGTTTCCTCATAGTCCATGCCCGGCTTGCTACCGGAGCTACTGAGTTTTGTGCTCTGTGCACACCGTGAGCTGTGTGTTTCATCCGGATCATGTTTCAATATTCTGATTGCTTACGATGAATGACGATATCATATGACGAAGAACAGTTCAGCTGAGTTCACTTTTGGTACCGCTTGGCTTTATGTCTTTTGGCGTGTGCTGTAGATGCTATGAGGGGGACTGCAGCTGCCTCTCTTTGTTTGGATCCTTCAATGAGATGAGTTATACATTCGGATGATGTAGGCTTACATAGAACAGCCTACTAAAAGTAATCTTGGAGGGGAAAATACAAGGTAAAAGAGGCAGAGGCAGGCTAAGACTAACATGGACGAGTAACATCAAAAGATGGATAAATCAGCCTATGACAACCTGCACCATTAAAGCAAGAGACAGAGGAGAATGGCGCTCCATGGTAGCCAACCTTCGTTGCGAAGATGGCACTCGATGATGATGAAACACAATACAATGCAACTCAATAAACGCTACGAAAACAACAGACCGAGAGAACTTTCTAAAAACAAACAAACAACAACAATAGATAGAGTAGTAGAAACACTGGGGAAACCTGGCAGTAGATGTGACTGGCTAAGATAAAAACCGCAAATTATCTCTCCCCCACGACATTGAGAAACAAATAGGAAGTGAAGAGTAACAAGATAAATTATACGAAAATTAGAAAAATGGAACAATCCGTCAATATATGGGAGGTAATTGTTTATTTGTCTTTGCTCCACCGTTGATTTACTCCCCTTTGTCGTCGGCATGTACAAGAGTGTTGTTAATTTAGCGGTATTTGCGTTGTGCCGTCGTTTTCCCATTAATGTAGTGGTATTTGCGTTGTGCCGTCGTTTTGCCATTAATGTACCGGTATTTGCGTTGTGCCGTCGTTTTGCCATTAATGTACCGGTATTTGCGTTGTGCCGTCGTTTTCCCCACAAGCTTTAATATCAACGTCGTTCGGCTCCACACATTCGAGATCAGCGTTAGAATTCTGGGTCGGCTGTCCTCATTGTTCCCAAGTCGCTAAGTCAGGTTGGTTTTTACTTTTGCAGGTTCATCTTCTGTAGGTGAAGCAGGAACTTCGGTAGGTGAAGCAGGAACTTCGGTAGGTGAAGCAGGATCTTCGGTAGGTGTAGCAAGATCTTCGGTATGTGAAGCAGGATCTTCGGTAGGTGTAGCAAGATCTTCGGTATGTGAAGCAGGATCTTCGGTAGGTGTAGCAAGATCTTCATCATATCACTGGTCCTGACGCTATCAATCAGCTGTGAGCTGCTAATCCTGTTCAGTGTCTTAACGTTATATGAAAAATACGATTATATCATTATCATCATCGAGTGCCATCTCCGCAACGAAAGTTAGCTACCATTGAGCGTCATTCAATGCGATTTTTGGGCCATGTTAAAAGATACAAAAGCCTACTAAAAGTAATCCTGGAGGGGGAAATACAAGGTAAAAAAGGCAGAGACAGCCAAGACTAACATGGACGAGTAACATCAAAAGATGGACAAACCAGCCTATGACAACCTGCACCATCAAAGCAAGAGACAGAGCAGAATGGCGATCCATGGTAGCCAACCTTCGTTGCGGTGATGGCACTCGATGATGATGATGAAAATATACACACAAGCCCAGATTTGAAAATCTCAGTTCTGTATGTTTCGTGACTAGAAACTTCCTGTAATATTAATTATAATTATCTCCGTGTCCATTAATGTTATAATTCTCACAATCGTACAACCATAGATGTTATTGTTTTATAAAAAAAAAAAAGTAAAGTACCCCCGTCACACCAAGTGGCGTATAGGGAATATGATGTTAGTGACCATAAATTTTACAGACCTTCGGCACATGATTTTTGGGGTCATGTGGTCAGTAATACGCCCGTGCCGCTTCACTTTCCCAGAAAAAAATCCGGTACCCATTAAAGGCTGGGTGAACCCGGAAGCCGTCGATTGGGATCGAACCCTACCCTTTGTCCTTTGTAGTCCAGTTCACTAACCACTGAGCTATCGCGGCTCCCTATTGTTTTATAACGAGTAATAAAATTTAATTATTAGATTTTGTATAATTTTTTTTTGGGGGGGGGAGTAAGTTGGAGGCACCGCCGTGCTGGCATTTCATTGTCAGCAAATTTTCCAACGAGGACCTCCCAAACATTTGGATTGGCCGTGCAGAACAAAATGATAATTTGTTCTATAAGTGGCTTTCGAGACCGTCGGACATGTTTGTGGCTTTATCTTCTCCTTGTTGGAGTGTGTGAGGACCACAGCGTCTGTACCTCCACTACTGGCAACCCTCGATAATCCGCAGGAAAACAAAACTAAAATTCTAAATACGATTACACTGAATATGCAAGAAAGAGTCTGGTCCGAGCTAGAGTAACTCATCGATGTTTGCTGAGTAACGGATGGGGCGTACATCAAGGATGTATATTTTGTTAGCGTTTGCCAGCTTTCACCTCTGGAAAAGTCCCTAGAGACTACTGCGTGTTAATCCGTTTTTAACTAGCAGCCGTGTGCACATGGGTCCCTCGCCGCACAGGCATGTAACTCCGTGTTCTGAGTACTCATTTTTCTTTTCTGTCAATGAGTAATTGATGTTTCAAACCGGGGCTCGCTAGTGATACCAGGGGCGGTTGCCGCAGAGAGAAATCACAAATAAAAATCCTAACTGGTGGAGCCGGAATTTGAACTCATAACCTATCTGTCTCGAGACTGGAGTCTTGACTAGAGACCAACCAGCCCCACTGTCAAGAGTGTATGAGAACAACCAGTACCCGCGTCAAGAGTGTATGAGAACAACCAGTACCCGCGTCAAGAGTGTATGAGAACAACCAGTACCCGCGTCAAGAGTGTATGAGAACAACCAGTCCCTCCGACAAAAGTGTATGAGAACAACCAGTACCCACGTCAAGAGTGTATGAGACCAACCAGTTCCTCCGTCAAGAGTGTATGAGACCAACCAGTACCCGCGTCAAGAGTGTATGAGACCAACCAGTCCCTCCGTCAAGAGTGTATGAGACCAACCAGTCCCTCCGTCAAGAGTGTATGAGACCAACCAGTTCCCTTGTCAAGAGTGTATGAGACTAACCAGTCCCTCCGTCAAGAGTGTATGAGACCAACCAGTCCCTCCGTCAAGAGTGTATGAGACCAACCAGTCCCTCCGTCAAGAGTGTATGAGACCAACCAGTCCCTCCGTCAAGAGTGTATGAGAACAACCAGTACCTCCGTCAAGAGTGTATGAGACCAACCAGTCCCTCCGTCAAGAGTGTATGAGACCAACCAGTATCCGCGTCAAGAGTGTATGAGACCAACCAGTCCCTCCGTCAAGAGTGTATGAGACTAACCAGTTCCCCCGCCAAGAGTGTATGAGACCAACCAGTCCCTCCGTCAAGAGTGTATGAGACCAAACAGTTCCTCCGTCAAGAGTGTATGAGACCAACCAGTACACGCGTCAAGAGTGTATGAGACTAACCAGTTCCCCCGTCAAGAGTGTATTAGACCAACCAGTTCCCCCGTCAAGAGTGTATGAGACCAAATAGTTCCCCCGCCAAGAGTGTATGAAGCCAACCAGTTCCCCCGTCTAGAGTGTATGAGACCAACCAGTTCCCCCACCAAGAGTGTATGAAACCAACCAGTTCCTTTGTCAAGAGTGTATGAGACCAACCAGTTCCCCCGTCAAGAGTGTATGAGACCAACCAGTTCCCCCGTCAAGAGTGTATGAGACCAACCAGCTCCCCCATCAAGAGTGTATGAGACCAACCAGTTCCCTTGTCAAGAGTGTATGAGACCAACCAGTACCCACATCAAGAGTGTATGAGACTAACCAGTTCCCTTGTCAAGAGTGTATGAGACCAACCAGTTCCCTTGTCAAGAGTGTATGAGACCAACCAGTACCCACATGAAGAGTGTATGAGACCAACCAGTTCCCTTGTCAAGAGTGTATGAGACCAACCAGTTCCCTTGTCAAGAGTGTATGAGACCAACCAGTACCCACATCAAGAGTGTATGAGACCAACCAGTTCCCTTGTCAAGAGTGTATGAGACCAACCAGTTCCCTTGTCAAGAGTGTATGAGACCAACCAGTACCCACATCAAGAGTGTATGAGACCAACCAGTTCCCTCGTCAAGAGTGTATGAGACCAACCAGTTCCCTTGTCAAGAGTGTATGAGACCAACCAGTACCCACATCAATAGTGTATGAGACCAACCAGTTCCCCCGTCAAGAGTGTATGAGACCAACCAGTTCCCTTGTCAAGAGTGTATGAGACCAACCAGTACCCACATCAAGAGTGTATGAGACCAACCAGTTCCCTTGTCAAGAGTGTATGAGACCAACCAGTTCCCTTGTCAAGAGTGAATGAGACCAACCAGTTCCTCCGTCAAGAGTGTATGAGACCAACCAGTACCCACATCAAGAGTGTATGAGAACAACCAGTTCCCCCGCCAAGAGTGTATGAGACCAACCAGTCCCTCCGTCAAGAGTGTATGAGACCAACCAGTCCCTCCGTCAAGAGTGTATGAGAACAACCAGTACCTCCGTCAAGAGTGTATGAGACCAACCAGTCCCTCCGTCAAGAGTGTATGAGACCAACCAGTACCCACATCAAAAGTGTATGAGACCAACCAGTTCCCCCGCCAATAGTGTATGAGACTAACCAGTTCCCTTGTCAAGAGTGTATGAGACCAACCAGTTCCCTTGTCAAGAGTGTATGAGACTAACCAGTTCCCTTCTCAAGAGTGTATGAGACCAACCAGTTCCCTCGCCAAGAGTGTATGAGACCAACCTGTTCCCTTGTCAAGAGTGTATGAGACCAACCAGTACCCACATCAAGAGTGTATGAGACTAACCAGTTCCCCCGTCAAGAGTGTTGAGACCAACCAGTTCCCCCGTCAAGAGTGTAGAAACCAACCAGTTCCCCCGCCAAGAGTGTTGAAACCAACCAGTTCCCCCGCCAAGAGTGTATGAGACCAACCAGTTCCCCCGCCAAGAGTGTATGAGACCAATCAGTTCCTTTGTCAAGAGTATATGAGACCAACCAGTTCCCCCGTCAAGAGTGTATGAGACCAACCAGTTCCCCCGTCAAGAGTCTATGAGACCAACCAGTTCCCCCGTCAAGAGTGTATGAGAGCAACCAGTTCCCCCGCCAAGAGTGTATGAAACCAACCAGTTCCTTTGTCAAGAGTGTATGAGACCAACCAGTTCCCCCGTCAAGAATGTATGAGACCAACCAGTTCCTTTGTCAAGAGTGTATGAGACCAACCAGCTCCCCCATCAAGAGTGTATGAGACCAACCAGTTCCCTTGTCAAGAGTGTATGAGACCAACCAGTTCCCTTGTCAAGAGTGTATGAGACCAACCAGTACCCGCGTCAAGAGTGTATGAGACCAACCAGTACCCACATCAAGAGTGTATGAGACCAACCAGTACCCGCGTCAAGAGTGTATGAGACCAACCAGTACCCGCGTCAAGAGTGTATGAGAACAACCAGTACCCGCATCAAGAGTGTATGAGACCAACCAGTACCCGTGTCAAGAGTGTATGAGAACAACCAGTACCCGCGTCAAGAGTGTATGAGACCAACCAGTACCCGCGTCAAAAGTGTATGAGACTAACCAGTTCCTCCGTTAAGAGTGTATGAGACTAACCAGTGTATGTGTCATACCAGTTGGCGTAGGCGATCATGTCCTTCCACAATCTATCTACAGTGCATCGTATAAGTTCTGTTATTGACAGTTTTCCATGCCATGGCACCAAGCTATTCAGTATTTTCTCTCTTTGTCGTCCGCAATCTCTCTTTCCTTTTATTTTGCCAGTTGTAACCAAATATTCCAACTTTCCTCTTCTCATAATGTGCCCGAAAAATGTTGATTGTTTCTTTATGATGTTTTTAGGAGCTCACTTTTTGTGTTGGCCTCTTTGAGACTTTCCTTATGGTCTTTTTAGCTGTCCATGGAACTTTCCACATTCTTCTGAGAAATCTCATCTCTGTGGCTTCTAATCGTCTTTTCATTTGTTTGTCTACTGTCCATGATTAGCTTTCATAGGTCAGAATTGGTTCTATATAGCACAATGAACTCTCTTTCTCCCTTCTATTGACATAGATTTGTTGCATAATATATTTTTCATTTTCTGAAATGCTATTTTGGCCTGATCTATTCTGCTTTTTATTTCTGTGTTGCATCTTCCATCTGATGTTATTATTGTGCCCAAGTATATGAAACGTTGCAATTGTTTCAGATTTGTCGTGTTTATTTTTATGCTGCATGATGGTGATGATTGTTTCTTCGATATGACCATTACTTATGTTTTCTTACTATTCAGACTGAAAACATGAGATGCAATTATAGCGATTAAATTTATAAGAATTTTCCAATAAAATTACATTCTTTAGCTGTTTGAAACCAAGAAATCTGTTTGTGCTCATCTGTATATGAAAAATCTGTGCGGTTATCCCAGAAACTATTTTTAAAAAGACCGTCAATTTTATGAAATAAGTTTATATGAAGCTAAAAAAAAATTCGCTCATAAATTTGTTTGTGTTTCCCATCGTGTTTTTTTTCTTCCCATATTTACAGTTCATCAGTTCACGTTTTACGTCATTTTTGACACATAAAAATGAACTTCTTTCCTGCTTTAAAAACTTGAGTTTCACTTTGAAAAAAAAGACAGCCAGATTGCATTACCGTGCTTATCCAAATAAACTGTCTCAGTTTGTCAATGAAAATTGTGCTAAACTTCGCTTTATAATTTTTCTGTATATGTATTTGTGAATATGTATGTCCTTAGAGACGACTATCTAGGCCACGGAAAAGGTCAACGACTTGTCATTTGTAAAAAAAAAAAAAAAAATGTCATGCAACATATCTTCCATATTACAAGGGTTTTCCTTAATTTTTAGGAATCTTTCTACAAATTGGACTTCTAAGTCTTACATGGTAATTTGAAAAGGGAAACAATTTCTACGATTTTCTGCATTTTTTCATTTTTAATTTGAATTACAGAAGCGGAAGAATAGATCTGCTTATACAAGTTGTAGACATTTGTCTTTTGTGTCCATGTAATGAGAAGGGATCAGCTGGAATATATTGTAACATCTGGGAAAATTGAGGGACGAAGAGACAGAGGGGAGCAAAGAGAAAAGATACCAGTCAGCTTAAGAGAATGGCTTGTCAGAAGGTCAACAACAAAAATGATAAATAACTGTCGAGATGGAAAGTTGTGGAGAGACATGATCGCCTACGCCAGCAGGCCCGGTACTTGAGCATGAAACGATCATATCATCACAAACCTGCAATTTAAAAGGACAATAGATATGAAGGTCAACGCATCGAGCAACAGGCATACACACAACCAGTCAAAGTGTTGGTTTAACTAACGTTTGTTAATGACAAATGTCGTTTTAATATAACCTACAAGACGTAGTAACGAGACAATAGAAACCAGAAAAAAAGTTCTTTAATGTTATGTAGAGCCAGTCTTAACATATGAATGTGAATCTTGGACAAAATGACAACAGGCAAGAAAATTACTGGAGTCTGTAGAAATGTGGTTTTACAGAAGAGTGTTGAGAATACCATGGACAGCTAAGAAGAGTATTGAAAATGTTCTGAAAGAGGTTAAAGCAAAAAGAGAACTAATTTCCTATATTAGGAAGAAACAATCATCATTTTTTAGACATGTAATGAGAAGAGAACAACTGGAATATATTGTAACAACTGGGAAAATTGAGCGACGAAGAAATAGAGAGAAGCAAAGAGAAAAAATAACAGACAGCTTAAGAGAATGGCTTGGCAGAAGGTCAACAACAGAAATGATAAATAACTATCGAGATCGAAAGTTGTGGAGAGACATGATCATCCACTCCAGCAGGCCCGGTACTTGATGATGATGACAAGACATAGTAGTCAGAAGTTAAATTAATTTTGGCTTGCCAAAAAGAAGGCAATGTTCAACCAAACACGCTGTTGGGATCTGAAAGGGGAGATATGTAAGGTTATTTTCTTCATGTGTAAGACTTGTTGTTCTAGTGCGCAATTTTGCTTTTAAGAAGAAAAAAAAAGTATGATCAATGTTAACATAAAACAAGGAAACTAAATAACTAATTCTTAGAAAAGAGAGAGAGAGAGATTCTTGGAATATGAAGTATGAAATCATGCAGTGCTTGCTTGCGTTCGCCTGATGACTAAAGGAATAGACCTCTTCGTCATCCGCCCTTAAAAGGACACTTTAAGAGAGCGTGTCTGCGTTGTGTTGTGGTTTGCAGTATAAATATTTAAAATATTTTATATAAATTATATTTATATTTATATAAATGGAATAAATAATAGAACCACTGTTATTTGGTATGCCAGCGTGGCTATCGGCTCGACCATGGAAGAAAAGAATAGAACCACTGTCACTTGCTATGCCAGTGTGACGACTGGGACCCTGACTAGGGAATAAAGAATAGAACCACTGTCACTTGCTATGCCAGGTGGCCACTGGGACCCTGACTAGGGAATAAAGAATAGAACCACTGTCACTTGCTATGCCAGTGTGGCCACTGGGACCCTGACTAGGGAATAAAGAATAGAACCACTGTCACTTGCTATGCCAGTGTGGCCACTGGGACCCTGACTAGGGAATAAAGAATAGAACCACTGTCACTTGCTATGCCAGTGTGGCCACTGGGACCCGACTAGGGAATAAAGAATAGAACCACTGTCACTTGCTATGCCAGAGTGGCCACTGGGACCCGACTAGGGAATAAAGAATAGAACCACTGTCACTTGCTATGCCAGTGTGGCCACTGGGACCCTGACTAGGGAATAAAGAATAGAACCACTGTCACTTGCTATGCCAGTGTGGCCACTGGGACCCGACTAGGGAATAAAGAATAGAACCACTGTCACTTGCTATGCCAGTGTGGCCACTGGGACCCGACTAGGGAATAAAGAATAGAACCACTGTCACTTGCTATGCCAGTGTGGCCACTGGGACCCTGACTAGGGAATAAAGAATAGAACCACTGTCACCTGCCACGCATGTCGTAAGAGACAACTAAGAGAGTTGTGGTCAAGATCTTTCTCCGGTGCTACTGAGTTCGTGCGTATGGGCTGAAGCCATCTTCAGTGTTTTCGCTATTGTGTGGCAGACATGCTTCATACTGCAGAACGTGCAGAGGAGGGCATCTGAGCACTATGGAGTTGTCCGTTGTGCAATGAAGATGATCTATCAATTAAATTAAACTTACAATTAATTTTTTTTTAGAAAGGACATGGAATCTTTGTTAGTGAATGACTGCATGAAATGATGTGATTTGTTAGATATACATATGTGAAAACAAACCTAGAAAACCATATTATCATCATGTGTCATACCGGTTGTCGTAGGTGATCATGTCCCTCCACAATCTTCTATCTATAGTGCATCGTATCATTTGTGTTGTTGACTGTTTTCCATGCCATGCCACCAAGCTATCCAGCATTTTCTCTCTTTGTCGTCCGCGATCTCTCTTTCTTTTTATTTTGCCAGTTGTAACCAAGTATTCCAACTTTCCTCTTCTCATGATGTGCCCGAAAAATGTTGATTGCTTCTTTCTGATGTTTTTTGAGCGTTTTAGTGTTGGCCTCTTAGAAAACCATATGGATTACCGTAAAAGGTGATGTGATATAGATATACATCTGTGGAAATTGACGTGGAAACCTACGTATATATATATATATATATATATATATATATATATATATATATATATATATATATATGCGTGCGTGCGTGTTTGTGATATATATATATATGTGTGTGTGTGTGTGTGTGTGTGTGTGTGTGTGTGTATATGTATATATAAATCTTCATCCCAACGTTGTGCTACCAATGCCAGTCCTTGACCCTAGATACAAGAACAATAAGAAGATATATAACCTCTACTGAGATTAAATGTGTTAGACGAATGACATGAAACAGTCTGAGAGATAAGATCAGAAATTAAGAACTGAGAAAAAAGCTAGGAATAGCCCCAGCCATGGAATATATAAAGAAACAACAGATAAAGTGGTTCGGCCACCTGACAAGGCAGAAAGAACAAAACTCAACGAGACCTCAACAAACGTTGCGAGAACACCAGACCAAACGGTCGACCACGAAAAAGATGGATCGACGGAATACTAGAAGCACTAGGAAACATAACAGCAGCAGATGCGAACAGAAGAGCAAAAGACCGCAAATTATATCTCCCCTCGACCCTGAAAGGCAGATGAGGAAGGAAAGGAGAAGAAGATACATATTAATATATCATATGTGAGAACCATATGTGAAAATACATATAGAAACCTTGTGGATAAATACATGAAATGATGCGATATACATATTTCAAATTAGGCGTTGAAAGCGGTGACTGTATAAAGTGACGTGGTGTGTGAACATAGACATGGAGACTTTGTTGGTGACTGCATGAAATGAAGTTATTCACTCAATCAATCAAAGCTCTTTAGAACTCTTATTGGAGCACAGGCCTTGGATTTAATCCATTCCTATTTTCGAACATTTTCTCTACTTCTTTCCAATCTAGGCCATTGTTCTTGAGGGTTTCCATTACTTCTCTTCTCTGTGTTTTCGTGAACCTTCTTGGTGTTATCTTTAAAATAAAATGATTGATATACGATAAACATGTAAAATAATTGACGTGGAAACTGTAAATGATTGCAAGAAATGACATGATATGTAATAAATATATATGGGAAAAAAACATGAAAGCTGTAAATGATTGCAAGAAATGACATGATATGTAATAAATATATATGGGAAAAAAAACATGAAAGCTGTAAATGATTCAAGGAATTATTTGATATGTGATAAATATTTGTGCAAATAGCTTTGAAACTGTAAATGATTGCAAGAAATGACGTGATATGTAATAAATATATATGAATAAAAACATGAAAGCTGTAAATGATTGCAAGAAATTACATGATATGTGATAAATATTTGTGCAAATAAGCTTGGAAACTGTAAATGATTGCACGAAATGATGTGATATGTGATAAATATGTGTATAAGTAGACATGGTAACCAGTGAAGTTATGACAACGTTGGTATGGATACAATAAAAAAACAGAATAGTATTTCATATTATTGTGGAAAAGACATGACAACAAAGACGATTTGGATGCAACTAAAGAACAGGCAGTAGTACTATACAATATGTTGGGAACAACATGACAACAAAGACGGTTTCAATGCAACTATAAAACAGGCAGTAGTACTATACAATATGTTGGGAACAACATGACAACAAAGACGGTTTCAATGCAACTATAAAACAGACAATAGTACTATACAATATGTTGGGAACAACATGACAACAAAGACGGTTTCAATGCAACTATAAAACAGGCAGTAGTACTATACAATATGTTGGGAACAACATGACAACAAAGACGGTTTCAATGCAACTATAAAACAGACAATAGTATTATACAATATGTTGGGAACAACATTACAACAAAGACGGTTTCAATGCAACTATAAAACAGGCAGTAGTACTATACACTATTCTGGGGGTATAACATGACAACAAAGACGGTTTGAATGCAACTATAAAACAGACAATAGTACTATACAATATGTTGGGAACAACATGACAACAAAGACGGTTTCAATGCAACTATAAAACAGGCAGTAGTACTATACACTATTCTGGGGGTATAACATGACAACAAAGACGATTTGAATGCAACTATAAAATAGGCAGTAGTACTATACAATATGTTGGGGGTATAACATGACAACAAAGACGATTTGAATGCAACTATAAAATAGGCAGTAGTACAATATAATATTTTGGGGGTAAAACATGACAACAAAGATGGTTTAGATGCAACTAAAGAGCACACAATAGTACTAAACAATATTTTGGAAAACAAAACAGGACGTTCGTGGCATTGAGATGGCCGTCAGGTTGGCGGGGTCTGCCATTGCACAGGAAACCTTAAAATCGGAAACGTATGGCATTGTGGGGGCTTGAAAAGTACACATCTCACAAGATGGCGACAAGGAAGCTGAAGATAACCCACACGTCAATAAGAATGGTGGAACACGGTGCCGCGAGGAGCGAAAACAGGAAAAGCATCCTCGGTGGCAAAAAACGCAACATGTTCTCTCAATGCAGGACAGGAACAATCAGTAGACGAACACTTCGATGGTTGCTGGAACGAGCGACAGAGCGGTTACGGGAATCCCCCAACTGCGATGACGTCAATCCGAACTAACGACTAAGGACTAAGACTGTACCCTAGCAAACAAACGTTTCAACTCATTTTTTTTTTAACAAGGACTAACTAGAGACACAACAAAACAGATCACTAATCTTAATAGCCCATTGAAAAAGGTGGTCATTATCAGGCCGCATATAATCTTCTCTGTCCCTTCTCCGTGTTCTAATGTTAATCCACTGGTCACCATTAAGATTTTTATAGTTATATCTATTTTTGTTTATTGAATGAAGTCAGATTGTGTTCATTTCTGCTTACTCTTTTCTAATCTTATTTCCATTTTCACATCTTACTATGCTCGAGGTGCGTCACAGCATTGATGTTTTCCTGTGGTGACCAAATGCGAGTTTGTCATCGATTCATCTTGCCAGTGATGGCAACAGTGTCCAGATATGTTCTGAAGAAATATCCAAACTAACTGTATTGCCTGATCTCCGTTTCATCTTGCCTTCTCAGATTTAATCATAATTGTACGTGTAACCTATTCGTGACGTTCTTCTTCATCTTCAACTTCATCTTCCTTAACCCCCTGTGCAGCATGGGTCTTCAACAAACCCTTTCCAAGTTGTCCTGTTTGATGTCAAGCTCTTAAAATCACTCCCTGCCTTCCCCATCTTCTTCATGTCGGCGTCCACCTCTCTTTCCCCAAGTATATTTTGGCTTTCCCTATTGTTTCCTCCTCCGGGGATTCCAAAAAAGAGCTTATTGTGTAATACCCTCAATTGGCTTCCGCATTGCAAGCTATTGTTTAAAGCTGAAATGTATATTTCTTTGTTTTATCGTTGCGTATAGCACTAATATTCTATCAATTATGCATTTTAATTAGCAAAAGTCAACGGTCAATAAAAGCTACATCTTGCAACCTACATGGTTTTTGTGTGGTTTTATGTATTTGTATTCGTTCGCCAGCTTTCGCCTCTGACGGAGTCGCTAGAGATTAGGAACTTAATATTGCACGCTAATCTGGTTTTTTTCTCCTGGCAGCCGTGTGCACAGGGGTCCCTCGCCGTACAGGTAGATAACTCCGACTTCGGAGGTACTCATATTTTCTTTCAGTCGAAGAGTAATTGCCGTTACAAGCCTGGCCTCGCTGCTGAGACGGGGACGCAGACAGATTCCGTAAATAAAATTGCCAACTGGTGCAGCCGGGATGTAAACTCGCAACCTCTCTGACTCGAGACCAACAAGTCCCCCAATGATTTAATTAATTTACCTCCCATGAAAGTTTTGCACTTCGGTAGCCCACCGATTAATCTTATTTGTCGTTCCCACATAAAGGGGCGTAATATTTGTAATATTTTTACCAGTAGAAGAGATCGATCACTTTATCTATCTTGGAAGTCACATTGATCGAGAAGGGGATACGAGCAAAGAAATTAGAATCAGACTGGCTAAAGCAGCAATGTCTTTCAGAAGCCTTGAAAAGTTGTGGAAATCAAAACTCATTAGCACAAACACAAAACTTAGGCTATTCAAATCAAATGTACTATCAACCCTTACGTATGCGTCTGAAAGCTGGAAAACAACAAGAGATATAGAAACAAAGTTGAACGCATTCGAAAATAAATGTCTAAGGAAAATACTTGGTATAGAATGGAACGAATTCAAAACAAACGAGGAAATTAGAGAAATCGCCAATCAACCACTAATATCTTCAGTAATAAAGAAAAGACGATGGTCATACGTTGGACATGTGATGAGAAGAGATAATAATCGAATAGCAAAGCAAGCCCTCATATGGGAAACAACAGGTAAAAGAAAAAGAGGAAGACCCAGGGAGACACTGAGAAGAACATTGATGAGAGAGGCAAGAGCAGCAGGAATCGGCTCCCTCAATGAGATAGAACTGCTTGCACAGAACAGAGACAGATGGCGAGATTTAATAAAATATCTTTAAAAGAAAACTGCTAGAACAAAAATTCATATAGGAGAAGGTGTATCTTGGTCTACGCCCTATGGGCCGGTTACGGCTCGAAAGGTCAATAGATAGATAGATAGAATATTTGCGGCAGCTACTTTGTGGCGTGGTTTACAATTATAACTGCGTTTTTCAGCACCTTTCGGTACAATACATGTGACTTCATAATAAGAGCTGAATGTACCGGGCTCACTTCTCTATTCTATCTGTAATCGTTGGACCAGACTTCATAGTCTTTCTCTTACATGGTGGGGAAAAACAATCTTGATCCTTTTTTATTTACTAATCCGGACATGAAATAAACTATGGTCGGCTGGTCACTTTCAGCCCAAGCCTCGTGTAGCTTGGTAGTCTGGTTATTGATTTCTGCTTTGTTCTCGTTGTAAAATTATTAGTAATTTACGAGTTTAGGTATCTAAATTATTTCTACTAAAAAGTGATCTCCCCTGATTAACAGCAGCTACGCCAGCAGGTCCGGTACTTGATGATGATGATGATTATTATTATACGCCCAGGTTGATCAGTAGAAGTTAGTTCTGACATGTGTCAAACATGGGTGGTTAAAACGTGAATACTGCACACCAGAAAGTCTACAAAATGTGTCCCTCTTTGAGAAACTGTTTCATGTACAAGGTGCGAGTATTTATTCTAGTAAAATATCATTTACATACAAATACGTAACAATGTATGCTTCTTGATCAACATGAGACTACCTATCCTGCATTTGATTTGTATTTTTCTTCCCAATTAATTTCCCTGTAAACAACAACCGCAATGGCTCAGCGGTTAAAGAACTTGGCTTCTGAAGACAAAAGGCTTGGTTCTATCCTATTTGTATTTCGGGACAAAACAATACCGATATATATATTTTTTATTTTATTGTTTTTTTTGGGGGGGAGGGGGAGGGGGGCCTCGGTAGCCTAGTTGGGAAAATCACCCGACTGGACTACCGACGTATCGGACGACCCGTGTTCGATTCCCGCTGGGAGTAGTGTGAGTTGTACTTACTCGTGGTTGAAAAAAAAAAATGCCCCCACGGTCGATCCAGCCGTTGGCAGAAATGGGTACCAGGGTATTACCCTGGGAAGGTGAGGAATGTTCCCTCGCATCGTGAGTTTCGATGCTTGAAGCGACACTATCCAGAAATCTCTGAACATTTCTGGATAGGTGGCAGAGCACATATAGGTGGAAACTCGAGTGCTAATACGCAGGTTCAAGTCTCGTACTTGACCTTTACCTTCTCTGTAAAGCAATTCTTTGTAGTCAAAGTTGTCTCTCCCATGAAAATAGTCATATTCCTACCCCTTCACCTTTTCTTCCCTCCTTCCTCTTTCCCGTTCTCTTTTTCATTTGCGTTTCGGTGAAGGGAGATAATTTAGTTCTAAGAAACGTAAGGGACAGTACCCACGAATTAGACTTTAAACATTAGTTGTTATTTAGTTATCGCCCATTATATTCAATTTTAGCAAAAATAAAACGAAAAAAAAAAACTATAGAATGTAGGTCACGCTATAAAAGCTTACAATCTGAATGGAAAAAAACTATTACAAACAATGAAAATGGGAAAAGTTACAGGATCCGACAACATACAGATACAGATGATAAATGAACTAGACGATTTTGGCATTGAAGTTATCACAGACATGTGCAACGACATATACAAATACAGGATACATACCGTTCGAATTGAAAACATTTACTTTCATTGCATTGTCTACAAAGAATGGCGCAGTTGAATGCAGCGATTTTTGAACAATAAGACTAATGAACCATGTCACAAGAATCTTGCTAAAGTTATGCAAGGAAGGATTCAGAATAAAATCAATATGGAATTAGAAGAACAATATTTTGAATTTAGGAAAAACAGTGGGACAAAAGAAGCCATATTCTGCACGAACTATAGCTCGTTTCAAATCACGTGCCCAACTTCAAAACGCTATTACTCAGTAACCGTTTGTTAAAAACTGTTGAAATTTTCCAAATGTTATTAGAATGCAAAAGACCCTTTAAATGTATATTTAACAAATATCTTGCAGCTGCAGTTTTCTTAAAGCGGCGAATTTCTTTGATGTTTGTCAAAATGGTAAATTGTGAACCCCTAAATAATAGAAATTACCGTAGTTGCTGTCTATGATTAATTTTCACTAGGTAAAGGCGTGGCCGTAATGGGGAAATAACTGAATGAGACAAAACACCAGGAGAATTATTGTCTCCTCAGTTCGAGGACGAACGATAATATCAAGGTATACCTGTATGTCCAATTTTCATAGTTGTGTGGTCCTGAAAAGGACCGTTTGTTGAACTAATTTAAGGTAATATAGGGGCCAACATTGTGGGGACTATATACTTTCATTCTGAATCAGACGAGTCTAAAAGATTAATAACTGTTTGGGGTTGAACATTCCACAAACCATCATTTTTCCAATATTCCTCTTCCTGTTTTAAGACGTGGTCTTCACATTTAGCCCAATAATCTTTGTCTATATTTAATAAAGCGAGATTAGCAAGAGTCTTTACATCGCATATTTTGAATGTTGTATTTTCATCTGCCACTTGTCCTTTTAATTTTGCCCAGATTAGTGCTATTGGATTTAAATGAGCATGGTAAGGTGGCAGCCTCAAACTTATATGACCGTGCTCTTGGATAATCTTATCTATTTGAAAAATCTTTGTCCTTTGTTTTTGCTTTACTAGAGATAGTAATTCAGGTTTTAAGTACATGTTATTAAATTGTATGTGCTCCTTTGTGAGCCATATCTTAATAGCATCTTTTGTACTGGATGACGTCGGGACTTTATCTTCAAGTGCAACAATGTTGTGGTACGCTGCATTGTCCATTATTAGGCAAGATGGTCGATCTAGTGATGGGAGAACAGAATTTTCAATCCAATGTCTAAATATGTGACCATTCATCTCAGAGTGATAATCCCGATTGTCTATGGATTTTGAAAGAAAAATGAGCTCTGCATTATGTATTAGTCCATGTTGTCGACTACCTGCATGAGCAATTATCAAGCGCTGTCCTTTGCTGCTAGGTATTAATCTCTTAATCTTTCCATCTGATGACTGCCATTCCCTTTGGTTAGTGTGGTGAGCATTGATCCATGTTTCATCCAAGTACACAATATCATAACCTTGCTTGCGCACCTCTTTTACTTCACGTAAGTACTTGCTTCTCATGACTACTATATGTGGCTTCTCACAGATGATGTTTCGTCCATTGGAATACTTTCTGAATGTAAAGCCTGCAGCTCTCACATTCCTCCATAATGTAGACTTTGATATTTCAATACTGTTGTTCTTTTTCAGCGATACTTTTAAATTTCTTATTGTAACAGTTTCATTCATACCCAACATTTTGCGAATTACACTTCTAATAAGTTCACTGTCGAAATTATCCAACATTTTGCTCTTCCTTGTGATTTTGTATATTTTGAACATTGACGGTCACGTGCTTGAATCCAGCGATTAAATGACCGTTTAGATCAATCCAAAATGTGTCCTGTCCTATTCTCAGTGTTTTCTAAAGAATGAAATAATCTTCCTCGTTTAGCCTCTTTGCAAAAATAGTCATACATTTTTATTGCGATGTTTTGTAAACTGCAGAATTCCATTTTAAGACTCATGATAAATGTTATCGTTCCACGTCTACACCTATGAATGAACGGAAATGGAACACACAATTTCTCGTGTTTTTTACAAGTGACTAATTGTGTCAAAAAACCACGGTAAAAGCGTGCAAACACGCCAATTTTACCGTGTATGGATTTTTACTCGCTATTTTTAACTTAAAATACTGTAAACATTAAGTTTTGACTACATCAATGGGTCGTTATAAATTTATATAAATCAAATAAGCAACAATAATAACCAAATGTTTTTTTTAATGAAATTAATTCCCTGTTGGGTTCTAATCATTATAACTTTACATGCACATTTTGAACAACTTACAACAGGCGGTTAAAAAGCTATCGATTTTAAAAGTTGGGCACGAGTTATGAAACAAGCTATAGATATCTTGGTGTCATGGCATGGAAAACAGTCAACAACAGAATTGATAGAATGCACAGTAGATAGAAGATTGTGGAGGGACATGATCGCCAACGCCAACCGGTATGGCACATAATGATGATGGTGTAGTCAGTTTTACGCCTTTGTCGCTTTTCTTTCCCAGAAAAACTCCGGTACCCATTTCAGGCTCTTTGGAAACCATCGATGGCGTGTCATTAATAGTCCAGTTCACTAACCACGGAACTATGGCGGCTCTCAGTGACAGCACATAATGGTCATAGATACCCTTATGAGACACTTCGGTGTTCTCCTCTATACCTTTTTTCTGCGCTCCTTACCCCTCATTTGTTTTTATTGTACCCCACTCTCAGACATCTCACTCTTACCGCCTTTTGAACACCTGTTAGTTTACTATTCCATTATTTCTCCTTTGTGTTTGCATACTGACCCCTGTGTGAACTCCTCTAGTTCTGTGTGCATTTGCGCACATTTCTACACGTTTCTCTACGTTCACGACAGCCGCACTTGGTTGCTATTTCATTTTGTTTTGACAGGATAGTTAATTTTGTTTTCTTTAACACATTTCGATTGTTTTTGTTTTGGTTGTTTCGTTATTAGTTTTGTGTGTGTTTTTTGTTTGTTGGTTCCTGATGAAGGCCTATTGGGCCGAAACGTTGTTTAGTCTGTGTCGTCCACTCATCACGAAAAGCTTCTTACATACCATTTTTTTTCTATTTTTTTCTTTGTCCTCATAAATACCCACACACATGCATAGTCGTGATTGTTGTGTGCTATTTGTGAGTGCTGCTTTGGTTTAATTCTGTCCAATGTTCAGAACATTTCACTCTTTGATGTTTTATTGCCATGGATTTTAATCAATTGTTGGAAGGAAAGGGGAGTGGGGCATTTTTATGAGAAGCAGAATAAAGGCCACACAACCAGTGCAGTCGCCACAAGGTATTCGAATCATAGTTTTTATCTCAACCGTGATAGCACCCAAAAAAAAAAAATTGTCGATTTTCGATTTCATCATTTAGTGGAAATGTCTCCATAGTTTTTCACAGAATTCCGTTTCCTTAACGTGGGCCTCATTAGCTTAGTTGGGAAAACCACCCGACTTGGCTACCGACGTTAGGACAGCCCTTGTTTGATTCCCGCTAGAAGCATTGGGAACTGTACTCGTGTTGGAAAAAATACTCCTGCGGTCCACCTAGTCGCTGGCAGAAATGAGTACCAGTTATTACTCTGGGAAAGTGAGGAATGGCGCCTCGATCGTGAGTTTCGATGCTTGAAGCGACACTGTCCAGAAGTCTCCGAACACTTCTGAATAGGCGGCCGAGCACATCTGGGCAAAAATCCGCGTGCTAAGAGGGCGATTCAAAACTCGTAGTAAAAAAAGGTCACGCCAAGTGGCGTATAGGGAATATGGTGTTAGTGACATGATTTTTGGGGTAATGTGGTCGGCATTACGCCCGTGCCGCTTTACTTTCCCAGAAAAAATCCGGTACCCTTTTAAGGCTGGGTGAACCCGGAGGCCGTCGGTTGGGATCGAACCCTACCTCTTGTCCTTTGTAGTCCAGTTCATTAACCACTGAGCTATCGCGGCTCCCTATTTAAGTCTCGTACTTTACTCTAATTCCATTTCCTCCTCTTCGTCTCCTCTTGTTTTGTTTACAGCATTTATTAGGCATCTCATTTCGCCTGTTATTTTTGTGCTTAAGTCTTTCGGAGACTTTTCTTCTTAATCGTGTGATAATAAATAAAAGTAAAGTAAAGAGCTCCGTCACGCCAAGTGGCGTATAGTGAATATTGTGTTAGTGACTATAATTTGTACAGACCTTCGGCACTTGATTTTTGGGGTAATGTGGTCGGTATTACGCCCGTGCCGCTTTACTTTCCCCCAAAAATAATCCGGTACCCGTTTAAGGCTGGGTAAACCCGGAAACCGCCGATCAAGATCGAACCGAACCTCTTGTCCTTTTTAGATCAGTTGTGCTCATAACTATCTGAAGTTATTTTGTATTTGTGACTTATATTACCCACTGTTCTGATATATACAACAGAACAACATAACATTTGTTGTTGATCAATTTCAGTTTAGATTCTTAAGTCATAAAGTATGACAACAACTAAGATTTTACACCATCTCTGGATATTCTTCACACGGTGTCCTATTTATAACTTAAACTATTCAACCCTGTCTCCAATGTTATATCCAATGTGAGGTACGCAATAAGGCTTTCAGAGATTACAAGAAATTATTGCATGCGTCATCGACACGACTTCTGAATATTTAATGGCAATTAATCAATAATAGATAACAACTAGTGAAGAGCATGCAGTTGAAAACCGACCGAGAGTGAAAGACAAAGAGGTCATCGCGAGAACATATTTAGATTAAAAGAACGAAATAGTAGCCATTACAAAGGATGGGAGTGGGGAGAAAATATAGGGTATATTATTATTGGGATTTTAAAAAATAACGACAAAGGAAGGAAATATAATAATGGGACAGTAGAAGATAATGGAAAGATGGACAGAATATACCAATCAACTCTATGATGATGAAAAACCAGAGCTAAATAATTCAAACAAAGGCACAGGACCACCAATAATGTAGAATGAAGTGGAGGGGGCAATTCAACACATGAAAAGAGGCAAAGCTCCAGGTCCCGACAACATAACAATCGAAGAGATCAATGCTTTAGGAGAGCTGGGAGTACACGTCATAACACATCTACTCAATGTTACACTGGACACATAAACAAAGATCTACTAAAATCTATCTTTACAGCCATACCGAAGGAGTCAGGTGCCAATGATTATGAAGGCAATCGCAATATTAACTGCATGAGCCATGTGACGAAAATATTACTAAGAATCATCATGAGACGTGTAAGGCACCAAATAAAATCAGAAATAACTGATAAACAATGTGGATTTGTGGAACGAAAGGGCACCAATAATGAAATATAAATTCTGAGAACATTGATAGATAGAGCTATAGAGGTAAAGAAAGATCTATATATGTGCTTTATAGACTACACAAAAACATATGACAAAGTAAAACTTGTGGAAATAATCAATATGCTGGAGAAATTAAACATTGATGGTAAGGATCTGAGAATCATAAAAAACATGTACTGGCAACAAACAGCAGCAGTAAGAATTACCAACCAAACAGGACAATTCCAATATATAAAACAAGAAGTCAGACAAGGTGTTCTGTCGACGGATTTTTTTTCACTTTGCAGTGAACATATTATGAGATCAATAGTAGACAAAAAAAGGAATTGAAGTCAACGGTCACAACATAAACAATTTGCGATGTGTGGGTGAAACAGTCTTAATAGCAGAGACAGAGAATGGACTACAAGAAATGAAAGACATAATAGTAAAAGAAAGCAACAAGAAAGGTCTCAGTCTGATTAGTAAGAAAATAGAAGTAATGGTCATATCGAAGAAACAATCATCACCATCATGCAGCATAAAAATAAACAGGACAAATCTAAAACATGTACAGAGCGTCAAATATTTGGGCACAATAATAACATCAGATGGAAGATGCGCCACAGAAATAAAAAGCATAATAGCTCAGGTCACAATAGCATTTCAGAAAATGAAAAATGTTTTTATGCAACAAAAATATGTCATTAGAAGTGAGAAAGAGAGTTCATTGGTACTATATAAAGCCAATATTGACCTACGGAAGCGAATCATGGACAGTAAACAAACAAATGAAAAGACGATTAGAGGCCACAGTGCTGGGATTTCTCAGAAGAATATTGAAAGTTCCCTGGACATCTAAAAAGACCAATGAGAACATTCTCAAAGACGCCAAGACAAAAATGGAGCTCCTAAGCAACATCAGAAAGACACAATCAACATTTTTCGGGCATATCATGAGAAGGGGAAAGTTGGAATAGTTTCAGTTTTGTTTATATTATAATCTACGATATAGAACTTCTTCTATTAACTTTTTTTTTTTTTTTAGGCAAGGGGCCTCAAAGTTTCGTTTAGTTTAGCCGGTTCAGGGTCTCAACTCAGAGCCTCGCCATGCCTGGCCTTTAGTAGTTGTAAAGCTTCATTGTTCACCATTAACATTTTAGTCTTCTTGTTAGTTTCCCATTTTAGAAGCTGTATTTGATTTTTCTAGGGGGGTTGTTTCCAAAAGTGTGCACCGCGAGCGTCTTCAGGAGCCGCCAAACTTTGGCAGGGTCGTTGCGCCGAGGATATTGTCGAACGTGTACTCAATGGTTAGAAATAACAACATGACAGCATCCACGTAAGCTTAATATGTTTTAACACATATACGAGTTTCTACATGATAGCGTTAATTTTGTTGCCATTAATATCATATATATCTTATAAAGGAATCAGAGTTTGCCCGACTTATAAGACTGTAAATGTCATAAGGATGCCACTGGTATATTATCAGTTGGACTTCCGGTCAATATGGCGGATAGGCGGCAGGAAACATTGAGGCTCGGTCTGAAAACTGTTCCTTGTTACAGTTTTCTCTTATTCCAAGTCCGGCTTGTTGCCGGAGCTGCTGAGTTTAGTGCTCTTTGTACACCGGGAACTGTGTATTTTATCAGGAACGTGTTTCGATATACTGAATGTTTACACTGAACGATGATATCGTATGATAAAGGACAGTTCAGCTGCATTTACTTTCGATGTCGCTTGACCTTATGTCACTTGGCGTGTGTTATAGCTGCCATGATGAGAACTGCAGCTGCCTTCCTTTGATTGGATCATTCAATTAGATGAATTTTAACTCGGATGATTCCACTAGTACGGGCGGTTAAGCAATTATGAATTTTAATTCGTTTGCAGTGATACTAAGACCTTCGACTAACCATATGATTAGCTGGGATAGAAGAACCACGACTGTCAAAGGTTTGGAAACCTCTGTTCTAGGGTGCACTTAAGATAGCTGTTGTAGATGAAATTTAAATGTTAATATTTTCATGGAAATGAGACATCAAACTTAAATTTAAAATGTTGAAATTATAGTCTCTTTTTTATAATAATTCGTATTTTAGCGATCACCTGTTAAGTGGGGCGCTGAAGCGTTGTGTTGCTAATTTACAACAAAGCCGCGTAGTTTGCGTCTCTCCAACACATCCGTCCTCGTCATTGGTGGAGTTGTTCTACAATATTTGCCCCACCAGCGGCCATTTTTTGGCCTAATCATCTCGACTTTAACATGCACAAAGTGATCATGGTACCTCCTGTTTTTTCGGCGTTTTCTAGGAGGGTTAGACATCGGATCTCCCTACCAAGAGAGCGTTAGACACCTTATCTCACTACCCAGAGAGGGATAGATATCGGATCTCACTGCAGTAGTAGGAACATGTTGCGTTAATTACAAACTTTTAGAGAAAGAGGGAAAGAAGAACTGCGGCACCTGCCGCTAACAATAGTTATCTAACAGAGGTTTGGCTCCCGCCAGATTTGAAAGTGTTTATAGTCGCGACTATTATTTTCCCGCCCGAGGAAGTAATATAGCCCTGCCCACAACCGGAAATGATTTGCATAAAATTACCCGCGTTAGTACATTTCCACCGTAAAAAAATCTATATATAAATTATCATTAATCAT
The DNA here is from genome assembly GCA_032433765.1 of Megaustenia siamemsis. Lineage (NCBI taxonomy): Eukaryota > Metazoa > Mollusca > Gastropoda > Stylommatophora > Ariophantidae > Megaustenia > Megaustenia siamemsis. The sequence continues at coordinate 54,683,263 of JAVIAB010000091.1, forward strand.
TTTTTATCAATTAAATAAATTATCAATAATTATTTTTTTAAAAATATATATATATATATAAATTATCTTCGAGTGTCATCTCCGCAACGAAGGTTGGCTGCCATGGAGCGCCATTCTCCTCTGTCTCTTGCTTTGATATTGCAGGTTATCATAGGTCGATTTGTCCATCTTTTGATGTTATTCGTCCATGTTACTCTTTGTCTGCCTCTGCTTCCTTTACACTGTATTTTCCACTCCAGGATTATTTTCAGTAGGCTGTTGTGTCTTTTAACATGGCCCAAAAATCGCATTTATCTTGTTTGAAATGTATTTAGCAGTTCTCTTTTCATTTTTAGTTGTTTTAAGACTTCATCGTTTATTTTATTTTCTTTCCATCCAATTCTACCTATTCTTCTAAATATCCACATTTCAAAGACTTCAATTTTCTGTTCTGTTTTGTTTGTCTAATGTTTCTGCACTCTATGGGAATGTTTAGAAGTTATAACATTTTGTTATTTACACATTAACAATTCTTAGTTTTATCCCTGGTGTAATTTGCTTTGATGTTAATATAATTTTCATAACATTAAAATTACTTTTTGCCATTTCTAATCTTTTGTTTATTTCGTTTAAAGAAAAACAGCGTGATACTCTCAGGATAATCATTAGCTCTATCTCTTTCTTTCTCTCTCTATCAAGCTTCTTGTGCGATAAATGTTCTCACCTATATATTTATCCTTATTTTGAGTTTTATGTTCACTGTCTTTTACTTGTATTATGAATATGTCTATGGCTCAATCGTTCTCTCTTTCGCTCTAGTGCGTTCTAACTCTTATAGTCTGACAAATACAACCTCTCTCTTCCCTGTCTTTCCCTCCTCTTGATCTATTTCTCACACTCTCTTCTGAAGCGTCTTTCATCGGTTCTATAAACTCCTTAACACCTTCTTCTGACAATATCCCCCTTTTTTCCTCCTCCCTCTCATACTACTTTCCATGTTTCTCTTTAACTTTTCTGTATTTCCACACATTCATTTTCTCTTTCATCTCGCTCTCTCTCTCTCTCTCTCTCAACTCAAAACTCGCATAAAGAATGTAGTGTGAATTATCCAGCGAACGCTACTGATGATAAATGTCAAATTTTGTGATAAATTATGCTGCAACATGAGTCTCTGTCGGCTACCGATAAGATCTCATATCTTACTAGACATCCTAAGTTATATATATATATATATATATATATATATATATATATATATATATATATATATATATATATATATAATTATAGTTCTTTTTTTTTGCTTCTTCCTTTTTTATGTGTATGTATGTTTGTAAAAGTTAGGCCATCCTCACAGACATAATGACTCCTAAATTTATTAGACCAGAACACAGCAGTTTCTGGCTACTTGTAATATTTTTCTCTATATGTCCTATACAATCAGATGATATATTTGTGTCCCTTTGCGGACCCTGTCTCCACTACAGTGCATACCATTATATGTTTTTTTCATCGACCAGCATTGTGTCACTTTCTATTTTTATCACCCACTTAAATCACTCCCACCCAATAAAATTATCCAAAATCCATTTTAAATCCAGCCGAAAAATCAGCCAACTCCCGCCGAAGTTCATTAACATACAATAAATCTTTCAACTTTGTTTCTTACATGTATCGACCAGTTTTGATTCACTAGTATTATATCTTTATCACGCCTCACTATCAGCTCTGAAATAACTAAGAATTCATTTTAAACAGACACAAAAATACAATTTGTAAAAAGTATATCCGTCAGCTATGAGTCGACACTATTATTTTTCTTGTTTATTTACTGTTCACTCTTTATCACCCCGCTTCCGTAACACACATACCGTTCCGCGCACTTCAAAATTCGTAAATAAAACCATTAAAATGCAATCAAATACAATTAATCGGTATGAGTTGGCATTCGCTGCGCTCTAGAATGAGCGAAATAGGTAAACCAAGCAGAAATAAAAAGAGGGATATATATATGAAATGATAGAACGAAAGGCAAAGTGTGCCACAAATGGGATGGTAAAAATTGGTAATATGTAAAAGTTAGTAAGCTAAAATGTATATAAAATTATAGCGAGACTTAACTTAAGAACGATCCAAAAGCTTCCATAGAGTAGATGGGTGTGAGTCAAATGTGATGAGCCGTGAGAGGGACAATGGGGAATCAGTCACGTGATTAGGCGAGAATTCGGATGAGATTTGAAAGAATTTTGAGAAGATTATAGAATTATGATTGAGAGGCAGTCAAGAATGGCACCGGTAGCAGCAGAAGGTAGAGTAGAGAAGTGGGAATTATGGAGTGAAAAAGTGAAAACAAAGCAAGGCGTGACTCAATTAACAGTGGGATAAAGAAGGCGTAATAGGGAGATTATTGAGACCTGGAGAAAACATGAAGGCACGATAAGCGAGTAGGTACAGGATGTAGAGTGTCTGACAGGAAAGGTATGAAAGCAACTACATGTATATGGAAGTTGAACAAAAAGAGGAGAGTAAGGTAGAACTGGAAAATAAAGTGGCAGAATATTTATTGATGAAGATAATAAATATTAGTAGAAAACAGGCAAACATTAACGGTGTTGATGTAATTATAAATATAGGTTGGTAAATAGAAATCATGATTCCTGTAAAAAGGTACCAACGTACTTACATATATGTAAAAAAAAGACCCTGAATATCGCCTGTGGAGATCACCTCAGGGTATAAGAGACCAAAACAGAAGCATGTGAGGAAAGAATGGAAAAAAGAAAAAAAGGGGTGGGGATCGGAATGGAGATGGGATTTTTAAAAAACGAAATAGGGGAGAGAAAGGGGTAATAGATTACCCATGAGAAAGGTGATGGTGTCCCGTGTGGTCAGACAACCTATACAAGCGATCAGACGATTCTCGAACGTGAATTGGCTACATCTATCAGAAGAACATTACAACAGGCCATTGAATTTGACAGCGCCTTACGCTGATGGTACTTAGAGTTGAAGCGGGATGCTTTTTTGGTGTCTACATCTCGAGTGATGTCAGACAGACGTTCCCGATATCATACTTAGAGTCGGCACCTGATTCCCCCTATGTAGGTCATCCTACATCGCTTACATGTGCTGGCATAGATAATGTTAGGCGATGTACAAGTGAATCCTTCTCATATCTCAAAAGGACCATTAGGGAAGAGAACCGTACCTGTCCTTACGACTTGGTTGCAAGCCTTACATTGATTGCGATTGCAACGGATAGTGCCCCGATGGCTATGGAGGGAAACAGGCAGGCGGCTGTGAGAATGTCACGGAGGTTGCGATCCGGCTAGAAAGCAACAAATGGAGGGTCGTGAAAGCGTAGACGGGTAGTGGAGTCCGATTGGAGAATTGGGAGAATGTTTCTGATCATCGCGTAGTAGTGAGGGTGATCGCGTAGTAGTGAGGGTGATCGCGTAGTAGTGAGGGTGATGGCGTAGTAGTGAGGGTGATCACGTAGTAGTGAGGGTGATCGCGCAGTAGTGAGGGTGATCGCGTAGTAGTGAGGGTGATCACGTAGTAGTGAGGGTGATCACGTCGTAGTGAGGGTGATGGCGTAGTAGTGAGGGTGATCGCGTAGTAGTGAGGGTGATCGCGCAGTAGTGAGGGTGATCGCGCAGTAGTGAGGGTGATCACGTAGTAGTGAGGGTGATCACGTAGTAGTGAGGGTGATCGCGCAGTAGTGAGGGTGATCACGTAGTAGTGAGGGTGATCACGTAGTAGTGAGGGTGATCACGTAGTAGTGAGGGTGATCACGTAGTAGTGAGGGTGATCACGTAGTAGTGAGGGTGATCACGTAGTAGTGAGGGTGATCACGTAGTAGTGAGGGTGATCGCGCAGTAGTGAGGGTGATCACGTAGTAGTGAGGGTGATCACGTAGTAGTGAGGGTGATCGCGCAGTAGTGAGGGTGAAGGGTGAGAGCATGACTACCCTGTCAGAGGGGGGCGGATAGAGGGGGTGAGGGCAGCCTGGCGTGATGTGAGGAGAACCCGTTGGACATCAAGCTGGAGAGCTGATTCAAGATGTAAGCGTCGGCGGAAGTATTCAAGAATCAGGTGGAAATATGCAGGAAATATTCATCATCATGACAAAGACGACGAAGCCTGAGTAATTGAGAATAGGGAAGAGAGTCTTGCAAGATGGCGGGGAGAAGAGTCGCTGCGAAGGAAACAATGGGAGTCTGTAGAAAACCGAGGTAAGTAGACCAGAGACACCTAAAGAAATTGTAATATTTAGGAAGGAGAGGGAGGAGTTGGAAATGTAGGAAGTGATGCGGATCGAGGAGTGAATATGTCCGACATGCTCGATGAATAGGGAGATTTCCTCCTCGAACAGGTCAGTCAGACGATGTAGTCGTCGGTGTACCTTCGGTACATTATGGGAAACGGGCCCTGGTAGGTATGGATGATCGGTGCTCCAGGTAACCCATGAAAAGACAAGCGTAGTTAGGGCCCATTTTGCTTCCCATCGCCACATCACTGACCTGGGTGAAGAAGTTGCCATCGAACTCGAAGAGTTAAGGTTAAGAACTAGTTCAGCTAAACGGAAGTGAACGTCAGTAGCGATAGAAGGTTGGCTTCTCTTATCAAGGAAAAATGTGAGAGCTTGAAGGCCATCGGTGTGGGGAAATGGAGGTGTACAGGGAGCAGACATCCATGACAAAGAGGCGGTAGTTGCGGTCAAGAGAAAGGGTGATGGAGGCAAAGATTTGAATAGCGTCTTTGGTGTATTTAACATATAAGGGGAGGGTCATGACTATGGGTTGAAAAGCACTGTTGAGGAAGTCAGAAATGTGAACTTTGGGACAGGAAATAGAAGAAACAATAGGTCGTCCGGGCTAGTCGTGTTTGTGTACTTTTCATGTAGAAAGAGGGTCGACCTAAGCCACTATCAGGGAGGATCATACGGGGCCAGCAATCAGGGAGTTGTCCTTCGTGAGTGTACTTCAGAATCGTCTTCTGTACCAATACATTATGTTAGTGACATCGCCAGAAACGTCTTGATAGAAGGTTAGGTCCGGTAATTGTCTCTACCGTTCACAAATATAGAGGCATGTAGGCCGAAATGTTAGCATTTTGTTGTGTTCCTTATTTGTAAAACTGGCACCATCCCTTATAGTGGAGTATACTCCACTACTTGCACATTCAGGTCATTAACTGTTTGCGGATTATTTAGATACAATTTCCTTTCATCACACCCCACAATCACAGATAATAGCAAGGCGGAGCTAGGACTTGTGAGTCTGGAGATTTCAGCACAAATTGTCCAATTATTTCTTCAGTATATTTGCCACCATTGCGGAAGACATGTTCAACCAAAGATACCCTATTTTCATTATTAACACTATTTCCTTTAACCAACAAAACCGTGAATATCTCTCTCTCTCTCTCTCTCTCTCTCTCTCTCTCTCTCTGCGCTCAGGACTCAATCAGAGTAGGATTCCAGACTCTCACATGAAGTCAGCTGTCAGGTTAAGTGTGTTGATCACCCCCACAGACAGAACATCACAATTAGAGTCTGCCAGATCCACTTTGATTGAACACCCATTAAAACGTTGCACTGTGTTCTGCGCCAGTGGCCCAGTGCATCCTATTTCAGCCAGCATTTTATTCAGGTTTGCATTCCTTAGCCTTTGTTTGTCCCCAATCTCCCTGCAAGGCAGCAGATTGTCTTTTCTGTAGGGGGATTCTGCCCTTAGATGGTCGGCCCTATCAGGTTTACGAGCACCATCTGCCCGAGTCACTAGAGGTGACTAACACAGACATGCACACAGCGATACGAGGCATGACTAACACTGACACACATCAAGATATGAGATATGACTAACACAGACATACACGCAAAGATATGACACATGACTACCATAGACATGCACACAAAGATATGAGATATGACTAACATAGATATGCAATGAGTTTGACTAACATGACACACACCAAGATATGAGCCATGGCTAGCACACACACACACACACAAGCTAATATATTAGCCATGGCCAGCACAGAAACACACTAAGATATGAGCCATGGCTTCACGGAAACACACCAAGATATGAACCATGTCTAGCACAGAAACACATTAATATATGAGCCATGGCTAGCACGGAAATACACTATGATATGAACCATGGCCAGCACAGACACACACTAAGACATGAACCCTGGCCAGCACAGACACCCACAAAGATATGAGCCATGGCTAGCACGAATATACACTAAGATATGAACCATGGGCAGCACAGACACACACTAAGATATGAATCATGGCCAGCCCAGACACACACTAAGATATGAGCCATGGCCAGCACATACACCCACTAAGATATCAAACATGGTTATCGCAGACACCACTAAGATATGAGCTACGACTAGCACGGATATACACTGAGAATATAACAACGGCTATTCGTTATGCTGCGTTTATATCGTTATGCTGCAAACGGGATTGTGAACACAGAATATCGTGACGTAAATTTCATCAATCGGTGACGTAATTTAAAATAGATTTTCAGGTCATTGCACAGTGACTTTATAATAGTAAAGGGTTAAGGCATAAAAATGCGAAGCTGCAGTAAAGCTGAATGTGAGGAAAAATTAAAAAATAGAAAAAAATGGTATGTAATGACTTTATAATATATGGTCCAGGACCGGTTTAATTCCGATCTCAATGGGATACCGAAATGACGCACAATAAACAATAAATAAGTAATTAGAATTGATAAACAAGAAGTGGTGACGCTTAATAGATGTATTCGTCAGTTGACACGACACCTGACGACAAAGAATAGCCAATAGAAACAGCTAGTCATGGTTGAGAGATATGCGCAACTCAATATTCACAAACAAAGAAGTTCGTGTCAATCTTTCATGTAATGGGTAGAAATGATTAAGAAAAATGACCAGCTTATTGATATAATGACATGAAATACGTTCATGTGGAAAAGTGAAAGACATAGAAAGAAAAATCGTGTTCATAATCATCTTCATCAGTCGACACAACAATTAAAGACTATGAACCAATGAAGGCGGCAGCAATAGGAATGTTGAACTGTGTATTACAATATGGAACAAAGAAGTATGTGTTAGCACTCGGAAAAATTGACAGACAAACAACAATAGAAAAAAACGAAGAACAATATATGGTCCGAAGTGGGATCGAACCCGTACTATATATGATCCCACTTCGGACCATATATTGTTCTTCGTTTTTTTCTATTGTTGTTTGTCTGTCAATTTTTCCGAGTGCTAACACATACTTCTTTGTTCTATTATTCCCTATTATCGCCTCGGAAGTTCCCCATATAATAATATTTATGTATTATTATTTGTACCCAGTATTACAATATGGACAAGGAGCGCAAAGGGATTGGTCCAAATCAGGAGAGAGGACCAATCAGTGTCGTCCATAGGTTTGTGACGTCACATAACCACAAAGAGGAAGTATTACAAGGGACACAACCAAGGCTAGCACGCGCAACTGGATGCAGAAATTAGTGTGTTATCGCGCCTTAGATAAATGTCTTCGCGTTGGCTCACAATTTCTCGGCGAATCATTTACGTAAAGCATGAAACTAATAAAGAAATGACACAAAACGTAACTAGAATTCTGGTAAGTTTTATCCGTTCTTTATTTCAAAAAAGCAAAATCGACTATCCGGGTTGAGCTCAGGTCTGTGGGTGTTGTGGAGACTGTAGTCAATGGCGCCCTCGCTTCGATTTCATTAAGTTTCAGAAGACAGGGACCTGTCATTGTTTACCTCCTGTGACGCAATTAATAAAGTCTATCCTCTATTGAACGTCAACTTCTGATTCCCTTTAAAATCTAAACTAATATGTTTCTTATTTAATGTAGACTGATATGTCGAATGGTGTTTACAATAAATCTTAATTCGATATTTTTAAAAAGTGAACATCAACAACGAAATCATCGGAAACGAGGGGAAATATAAATTGACACTGGCGCCTAGGTCGTGGTCGCCAGGGCCATTGGTCAAAGTAGGTTATTTTATTTTAACCTTGACATACTTTTAGTGAGGTTATTTTTAGGGTATTAAAAAAAATTATAGACATATAAGTACACCTACTACCACCCAAGCATTTACACTGTCTTTATTATTGTCATATAACTCAGTGTTGTTGTTATCATCATACTCTGTGAAGCAAGTAAATGAGTCAGGTCTTAAGGTCACTTAGCACTGACTGGGGCTGACTCTTTTAGTGACCATGACCATGAGACTGAGGTCATTTATTTCTTTATAATATTTTACCAGTTTCAATCAGTGATTTTCATTACTATAAGTTCTCACATATTTGTGCCTCATATTCTTATTAACTTAGTATTCCAAATAATTACAGTGTAGTTTTAAAAATAAACTAGTTTCATTATCTTACCACCACTACTTTTGTCATCTGCCAGCCACTTTTTCCCAGCAGTTTTGTCTGTTGTTACAATATCATATATGCACTAATTATTAATAATCATTACTCTTACATTACACTTAACATTTATTATCTTCATTTGAAATATAAATAATAACTTTCCCATCAAATTGTATTCATCCACTCAAGTTATTTATTACATTATTGAGGATTTTCAATCAATATTCTTTTGTTAAATTATTACATCTATAGAAGGGAGAAATAAATGGAACAAGTTATCTCACTACAAAACTTACCAATAGCTGTAAGAAATTTAATTTGATAACAATTATTTTGGATCTGAAAGTGAATTTGTGTAAATATTTATTTTTTATAACTAGTACACAACAAATATTTTGTGAAAAACACATTAACAGCAACGTCAGACATAGATAAGTTTCTTTGTTGATTGTATGGCGATATGAGGATATTTGATTTTGCTTACAGTGAGTCTAAAATAAAGGTATTTTTGATACTGTAATAAGTCATATGGAAGACTGTGTTAGTGACAATATTTTTCCATGACCATAGCAACATAGTTGGGTGATGTGGTTGATATCACGCCATGCCGCCTTAGAAAAATCTCTGGTACCCATTTTTAGAGGGTGGGTGAACCTTGGCGGAGCCTTGTTGGTCTAAAAAAAAATATCTGCCACTTTTGAGAATCAAACCCGGACCCTTCTGATCTCTTTGAATCGAACCCAAACCCTTCTGATCAGGAAGTGAACACACTAACCACTCAGCAACCAAGGCTCTTCATAGTCAGTGTAGATTAATTTTATTAACTATTGTTCTCTATATGCGCTGCACATTCTTTTTCATAATTAATTTTCATTTAGTACAGTTGACAGATTCAATTTGATATCCCATGAGCCTTGTGGGCAGGCATTATTGTTGTGTAATAATTTATGTTCACTAGAAGATTATAATTGTTCCAACTCACCTGTTATATTTGTGAGGCTCTGGTTGCTTTAACTTTTCTTTTTAAAACTATTTTTGCCATATATATATATATATATATATATATATATATATATATATGGTTGGTTATGGAAGGCCCCGGTATCACTGCAAACAAATTAAAATCCATAATTGCTCAACCGCCCATGCCAGCGTAATCATCCGAATTAATATCTCATCACTCAAACAAAGAAAGGTACTATATAATATATATATATTCACAATCTCATTCTCCTTTTTCTTTGTTGGTTCTGGTTAAATACAAAACAATTCTTGTTAGTTTCAAGTTGTGATCTATCCATCTCCAGTTTCACTTTTTTTTCTTTTATTTGTTATTGTTTTTATTTGTGCCAAACTTATTTGCTACATTATGTTTATTGTATATGTTAATGTCGTATATAACAAGCTATAGAGAAATCTGTTGGTGAGAGGCTGTAGATTTGATGTCAAGTGCCATGATTCCGGGCATGGAAGGACAGACGATCATGCCTCTTCACAACTTTCTATCTCTATATTCTCTGTTTATTTTAAAAACTGTTATTTGGGAATTTCCACTTTGTATAAATGAAAAAGTGTCATTTGATTTGTGAGCTCACAAAATATATGATATAAATATATAATGTAATTTACTGTGTTATTAAATCAGTATAAATATAAAGTGTAATATATTGTTATTGCATTAGTATAAATATATAGTGTTATTCACTGTGTTATTACATTAATATAAATATATAGTGTAATTCAATGTATTATTCTATCTATCTATCTATTGACCTTTCGAGCCGTAACCGGCCCATAGGGCGTAGACCAAGATACACCTTCTCCTATATGAATTTTTGTTCTAGCAGTTTTCTTTTAAAGATATTTTATCAAATCTCGCCATCTGTCTCTGTTCTGTGCAAGCAGTTCTATCTCATTGAGGGAGCCGATTCCTGCTGCTCTTGCCTCTCTCATCAATGTTCTTCTCAGTGTCTCCCTGGGTCTTCCTCTTTTTCTTTTACCTGTTGTTTCCCATATGAGGGCTTGCTTTGCTATTCGATTATTATCTCTTCTCATCACATGTCCAACGTATGACCATCGTCTTTTCTTTATTACTGAAGATATTAGTGGTTGATTGGCGATTTCTCTAATTTCCTCGTTTGTTTTGAATTCGTTCCATTCTATACCAAGTATTTTCCTTAGACATTTATTTTCGAATGCGTTCAACTTTGTTTCTATATCTCTTGTTGTTTTCCAGCTTTCACACGCATACGTAAGGGTTGATAGTACATTTGATTTGAATAGCCTAAGTTTTGTGTTTGTGCTAATGAGTTTTGATTTCCACAACTTTTCAAGGCTTCTGAAAGACATTGCTGCTTTAGCCAGTCTGATTCTAATTTCTTTGCTCGTATCCCCTTCTCGATCAATGTGACTTCCAAGATAGATGAAGTGATCGATCTCTTCTACTGGTTTGTTTTCCATGTATATTTTGTCACTTGTTGGAATTAAACTTTTCATGACTTTAGTCTTTTCATGATTGACCTCAAGCCCAATTTTGCTGGCTATTGATGATAGTTCATTTGTGTTTTCCTGCATCGTTTTTATCTGATTGCTGATGAGAACTATGTCATCAGCAAAGTCCAGGTCCTCCAAATGGTCTCCTTGTATCCATTCGATGCCTTTATTACCAGTGCAGCATTTCTTCATTATGAAGTCCATAACAATTCCAAATAACAAGGGTGATAAAATACATCCTTGTTTAACCCCAGTTTCTATTGGGAAACATTCGCTCAGTCCTTCCTCTGTTCGAACTGTGTTAATGTATTATTACATTAATATAAATATATAGTCTAATTCACTGTATTATTACATTAATATAAATATATAGTGTAATTCACTGTATTATTACATTAATATAAATATATAATGTGATTCACTGTATTGTTACATTAGTATAAATATATCATCATCATCAAGTACCGGGCCTGCTGGTATTGTAGGTGATAATGTCTCTCCACAACTTTCGATCTCGACAGTTATTTCTCATTTCTGTTGTTGACCTTCTGCCAAGCCATTCTCTTAAGCTGTCTGGTATCTTTTCTCTTTGCTTACCTCTATCTCTTCATCCTTCAATTTTCCCAGTTATAAATATATAGTGTAATATACCGTGTTATTATATTAATATAAATATATAGTGTAATATACTGTGTTATTACATTAATATAAATATATAGTGTAATATACTGTGTTATTATATTAATACAAATATATAGTGTAATATACTGTGTTATTACATTAATATAAATATATAGTGTAATATACTGTGTTATTACATTAATATAAATATATAGTGTAATATACTGTGTTATTATATTAATACAAATATATAGTGTAATATACTGTGTTATTACATTAATATAAATATATAGTGTAATATACTGTGTTATTACATTAATATAAATATATAGTGTAATTCACTGCGTTATTACATTAATATAAATATATAGTGTAATATACTGTGTTATTATATTAATATAAATATATAGTGTAATATACTGTGTTATTACATTAATATAAATATATATTGTAATATACTGTGTTATTACATTAATATAAATATATAGTGTAATATACTGCGTTATTACGTTAATATAAATATATAGTGTAATATACTGTGTTATTACATTAATATAAATATATAGTGTAATATACTGTGTTATTACATTAATATAAGTATATAGTGTAATCTATCTATCTATTGACCTTTCGAGCCGTAACCGGCCCATAGGGCGTAGACCAAGATACACCTTCTCCTATATGAATTTTTGTTCTAGCAGTTTTCTTTTAAAGATATTTTATTAAATCTCGCCATCTGTCTCTGTTCTGTGCAAGCAGTTCTATCTCATTGAGGGAGCCGATTCCTGCTGCTCTTGCCTCTCTCATCAATGTTCTTCTCAGTGTCTCCCTGGGTCTTCCTCTTTTTCTTTTACCTGTTGTTTCCCATATGAGGGCTTGCTTCGCTATTCGATTATTATCTCTTCTCATCACATGTCCAACGTATGACCATCGTCTTTTCTTTATTACTGAAGATATTAGTGGTTGATTGGCGATTTCTCTAATTTCCTCGTTTGTTTTGAATTCGTTCCATTCTATACCAAGTATTTTCCTTAGACATTTATTTTCGAATGCATTCAACTTTGTTTCTATATCTCTTGTTGCTTTCCAGCTTTCACACGCATACGTAAGGGTTGATAGTACATTTGATTTGAATAGCCTAAGTTTTGTGTTTGTGCTAATGAGTTTTGATTTCCACAACTTTTCAAGGCTTCTGAAAGACATTGCTGCTTTAGCCAGTCTGATTCTAATTTCTTTGCTCGTATCCCCTTCTCGATCAATGTGACTTCCAAGATAGATAAAGTGATCGATCTCTTCTACTGGTTTGTTTTCCATGTATATTTTGTCACTTGTTGGAATTAAACTTTTCATGACTTTAGTCTTTTCATGATTGACCTCAAGCCCAATTTTGCTGGCTATTGATGATAGTTCATTTGTGTTTTCCTGCATCGTTTTTATCTGACTGCTGATGAGAACTATGTCATCAGCAAAGTCGAGGTCCTCCAAATGGTCTCCTTGTATCCATTCGATGCCTTTATTACCAGTGCAGCATTTCTTCATTATGAAGTCCATAACAATTCCAAATAACAAGGGCGATAAAATACATCCTTGTTTAACCCCAGTTTCTATTGGGAAACATTCGCTCAGTCCTTCCTCTGTTCGAACTGCACATGTGTAACCATCATTATCAGTATAGTGTAATATACTGTGTTATTACGTTAATATAAATATATGGTGTAGTTCACTGTGTTATTCTTCTTCTACTTTTTTAGCTCCATGTGGAGCATAGGTCTTCAACAAACACTTTCCAAGTCGTTCTGTTTTTTGCCATTCTTTTAAGATCATTCTATGTCTTCCCCGTCAACTTCTTTTCTGCTTCTATCTGTCTTATCCAGGAATTCCTGTGTTATTACATTAATCATCATCACCATCATCAAGTACCGGGCCTACTGGCGTAGGTGATCATGTCTCTCCACAACTTTCAATCTCGGCAGCTATTTATCATTTCTGTTGTTGGCCTTCTGCCAAGCCATTCTCTTAAGCTGTCTGTTATTTTTTCTCTTTGCTTCCCTCTATCTCTTCGTCCCTCAATTTTTCCAGTTGTTACAATATATTCCAGTTGTTCTCTTCTCATTACATGTCCAAAAAATGATGATTGTTTCTTATTGTTAATATTGGAAATTAGCTCTCTTTTTTTTTTGACCTCTCTCAGAACATCTTCACTACTCTTCTTAGCTGTCCATGGTACTCTCAACATTCTTCTGTAAAACCACATTTCTACAGACTCCAGTGATTTTCTTGTCTGTTGTCCTATTGTCCATGATTCGCTTCCATATGTTAAGACTGGCTCTACATAACATTTAAGAACTCTTTTTCTTGTTTCTATTGTCAAAAATGGATTGCAAAGTATCTTCCTCATTTTTTGGAAAGCTGCTTTTCCTGAGCCATTCTGCATCTCACCTCTTTTGTACATCTTCCGTCTGAGGTTAACAAAGTTCCCAAATATTTAAATTCATTTACCTGTTTTAATATTGTTCCACTTGTCTTTATTTTGCACTGAGGTGATGTCTTTTTCTTTGTTGTTACCATTACCTCTGTCTTTTTGCTATTAAGGCTGAGTCCTTTATTTTTGCTTTCTTTCACCATAATGTCCAACATTTCTTGTAACTCATTTTCACTCTTAGCGATTAAAACTGTATAATCAGCATACCTTAGATTATTTATGTTATGACCTCCAATTGTTATTCCAGGCATGTCCCTTATGGATCTTAAATAATCTCACTATAAATATTAAACAAATCTAGTGACAGCACACAACCTTGCCTAACAACCTGTTTTATTTGTTGAAACATTCCCAATTGGTTTCCAGTTCTTATGGCCGCTGTTTGTTGCCATTAAATGTTCTTTATTATTATTAGATCTTTGCTGTCTACGTTTATGCTTTCTAAAATTGTGATTATTTCTTGGTACTTTACTTTGTCAAATGCCTTGGTGTAATCTATGAAACATAGGTATAGATCTGTTTTCACCTCTATGGCTCTTTCTACTAAAGATCTTATGATATAAATGGCATTGCTTGTTCCTTTATAATATTCCTTAATATAAATATATAATGTAATTTACCGTGTTATTACAATAATCACCAATGACATTTGTTGTTATTCTCTATTTTTGTGTGCATGGTTAGGGTTAGATATTTCTGAACTGGAGAATTCAACAAAACTAGTTGTGAGTTACTTATAGCCACATCTTTCTAAGAATGATACATCTTATATTGTTCTTTCTTATATTGTTTTACCACCTTTATAGATTGCTGCTTTCACAGCAGGCATTACTGTTTGCTTCATAAGTGATATTACAGTGAAATGATAGTGACAGGAAACTCTTATAAAGCTTTGCAACAGGAGGTAGTCTGATAATTAGAAGGGCCTACACCCTTTCTTTCTCCTCCCCCTGCCATGCATTTCAGCCCTTTGGTTTTTGGGAACTGAGGATGACCTCCTACTGCATTCAAGACCTGAAAGCTCCTGATGTGTTTCTGTTTAGTTCTTTTTTTTTAAATTTGTCCACAGTGATATGTAGTCCTGGATTCTTCTACCTTTCAACTCCTTGTGGAGCATAGGTCTTCAACAAATCACTTTCCGAGCCGTTCTTTGTCTTGCCATTCATTTAAGATCATTCCATGTCTTCCCCATCATCTTCATCTCTGCTTCTCCAAGAATATTTTGGTTTTCCTCTTTGTCTTTTTCCTTGAGGATTAAAAAAAAAGCCTGTTGTGTAATACTCTCAGTTGGCTTCCACAATGTATGTCCTCTATCCAGCGCCATCGTCTTCGCTGTATCTCTTTATCCACTGGTATCTGACAGGTACTCTTCCGTAATTCTATGTTTGTGATTTTATCCTGCCATTTCCATCCTTTGATTCTGCGGAAGCATCCATTAATGAAGGTCTGTATCTTCATAAATGTCATTTTTGTCGTACTCCATGTTCCACAGCCATATAATAGGACTGATTTAACATTTAAGTTGACAATTTTTATTTTTGTATGTAACCTAGTCTCTTTGGATTTCCATGTTTCCCGGTGCAACGAATGCTCCTCTTGCTGTTGATATAAAGTGGGCACTAGTTCTAAGCTTTGTTCAACTATTATATATAAGTTAGTTATTTGATCATCTGTTCTTCCTAAAACCTGCTTCTTCATCTCTCAAATGTTTCTTTATGGCCTCTTTTAGTCTCTCCAGAATGATTCTGCTTAGTATTTTTCCTGGCCTCGGTAGCCTAGTTGGGAAAACCACCTGACTGGATTACCGACGTTCGGACAACCTGTGTTCAATTCCCGCTGGGAGCAGTGTGAATTGTACTCGTGGTTGGAAAAAAAAAAATACCCCCATGGTCGACCCAGCCGTTGGCAGAAATGGGTACTAGGGTATTACCCCGGGAAGGTGAGGAATGTCACCTCGCATCGTGAGTTTCGATGCTTGAAGCGACACTATCCAGAAATCTCTGAACATTTCTGGATAGGCAGCCGAGCACATATGGTGGAAACTCGCATGCTAAGACGCCGGTTCAAGTCTCGTACTTTATTTTTCCTGGCACTGATAGTAACATAATTTCCCTATAATTTCTGCACTCCTGTGAACTTCCTTTCTTTGGTAGTTTGACCTTCTTTTCAATCTTTAGGTATTTCTTCCCTTTCCCATATTTTATCCAGCAACATTTTGGTAGAGGTGTTAATATCTGCTTTGATTGCTTCTGAAGGAATTTCATCTGGTCCTGTGGCCTTACCATTTTTTAATAGCTTGATGGCTTTCATTATTTCTTCCTTGCCTGGCTTTCAACGGTTAACGTGTAACTTTTTCGTCTGCTGGTAGTATATCTGGAGGGTTATTAAGACCGGGTCTATTCAGTAGTTCTTGAAAGTGCTCCTTCTATCTCTTCATTTGTTCCTTTATATTACTAAGCAGATTTCCTTTCTTATCATTCATAAAAGGCATTGATCTGTTTGTATGTTCTGCTTAATTTCTTTGTGTTGTTGTACAGTTCTTTTATATTTCCTTTATTTACTGCTTCCTCTGCCTCTTTAGCTAGTTCATCTATATATTTCCTCTTATCCCTTTTAATGCATCTTCTCATTTCTTTGTTCACCTCGGTGTAAGTTTCTTGTGTCTTGGCTTTTATACTCTTGTTTTGCTTTTATTTGTCTGCTTTCTTATTCTTTATTTCTTTCTTTAATTTTTCCCACACAGACATATGCAATGACATATACCATACAGGATACATACCAAACGATCTAAAAACATCAACTTTCATTGCATTGCCTAAAAAGAATGGTGCAGTTGAATGCAGTGATTTCAGAACAAAAAGCCTAATGAGCCAGGTAACAACAATTTTACTAAAAGTTATACAGGGAAGGATTCAGAATAAAATCAATACTGAATTAGATGAGCAACAATTTGGATTCAGGAAAAACAGTGGGACAAAAGAAGCCATATTCAGCATGAGAACATTGATTGAAAAGTACACAGAAGTAAACAAACCAATATATGCCTGCTTTATAGACTACACCAAAGCTTTCGATAGAATACACAATAACCAACTCATAGACTGCCTAAAGGATATAAATCTAGACGACACAGACATACGACTAATATGTAATTTGTACTGGGAACAAACAGCAATAATAAGATATAGCAAGGAGAACTCTACACACATGGACATAAAAAGAGGAGTAAGACAAGGATGCATCCTATCACCAAGCTTGTTCAATCTATACACTGAGCAAATCTTTAAAAACATCTCAGAGATACCAGGTCTAAACATTAATGGAAAGATAATCAATAACCTAAGATATGCTGATGATACTGTTTTACTAGCAGAAAATCCTAAAGACCTACAACAATTGCTTAATGTGATAAACATAACAAGCAAAAATATGGACTAGAAATGAATATCAAAAAGACTAAAACTATGATCATAAACAAAGAAAATTCTCAAGACCTACAATTAAATATCACAGTTGAGGGAATACATCTGGAGACAGTACAGAGCTACAACTACCTGGGACATACTATAACCAATGATGGAAAATGCAAAATTGAAATAAACAAAAGAATAGGTATGGCAAAAAGTAATTTTAATGCCATGAAAAATATACTAACAACAAAACAAATATCAACAGGGCTGAAACTAAGAATGGCAAAATGTTACATCTTCTCAATATTCCTGTATGGTGCAGAAACATGGACATTAGACAAGAAAACAGAACAGAAAATTGAAGCCTTTGAAATGTGGATTTATAGAAGAATAGGTAGAATTGGATGGAAACAAAAGATAACAAACGATGAAGTTTTAAAACAACTGAAAAAAAAGAGAACTACTAAATACAATTAAGACAAGACAAATTAAATTTTTGGGGCATGTTAAAAGACACAACAGCCTACTAAAAGTAATATTGGAAGGAAAAATACAAGGTAAAGGAGGCAGAGGCAGACCACGACTAACATGAACGAGTAACATCAAAAGATAGACAAGTCAATCTATGACAGCCTGCACCATCAAAGCAAGAAACAGAGTAGAATGGCGATCCATGGTAGCCAACCTTTGTTGCGGAGAAGGCAATCGATGATGATGATGAATTTTCTCCAGGGTCTCTGTTGTCATCCATACCTTATTCTGGCGTTTTCTTTTGCCCAGGGTTTCTTCACATCTCCTTCCATATATCCTTTACCCGCTTCCAATGATCTTCTATATTTCTTGTATTTTCTAGTTGTTGGACTTGGTAATTGTTTGATATGTGACTGCATATTTATCTTTAATTCCTTGCTATTTAAGAAACCCTACATTGAAATACTTTCTGCCCTCATGTGTTGTAGTATATCTTTTAAGTTTGGCTAGCAGAAGATAATGATCTGAAGCCACACGTGATCCTCTTTATACTTATACATCATGGAAAGTAAAAAATTGTAAAGGTTCCCTCCATGCCTTGCTGGGCGTATGGGGAATATGGTATTAGTGCCATATTTTTCTATGACCACGGCACATTTTTGGGTGATATGGTCGGTATCACGCCAGGTCGCCTTTACTTCCCAGAAAAATCTCTGGTACCCATTTTTAGATGCTGGATGAACCCTGGAGCTTTGTTAGTCCGAAAAAAAATCTGCCAGTGCTGGGATCGAACCCAGACCCTTACATCATGTAAGGGTGACTTACATTTTTAAAATTAATACATATGTGATCAATTTGATTCTCCGTTCTATGATCTGGTGACACCTGTATAGCTTTATGCATTCTTTTATGTTGGAATATTGTTCTAAGTCCTGGATTAGCTACTTCATATGTTGGTTACGGGTGTTCAATCAGAGTGGATCTGGCAGACTCTAATTGTGATGTTCTGTTTGTAACACACCTAACCTGACAGATGAGTTCATGTGAGGAGCTGGAATCCTACTCTGATTGGGTCCTGATCGCAGAGAGAGAGAGAGAGAGATATGTTGGTTGATATATTCCAGCATGTTTAGTTGTTTGTGTGACAATAGATACGATTCATTTACAATATCTAGAACTTCAAATGTTTATAAATTGACAGTTTTATTCCTGTATTCTGTTGCTTGTTACAAGATGCAATTTAATTTTTTTTTTTAAAGTGTAAGAACACTTTTTTTTAAACTAAAGAACATTTTATGTTCTCATATTTTCTGTTCTTTGCCTAGAAGAAGAGTTTTTGTGTGTGTACTATGTTCTAAACATCTTCCAGGATTGGTTTGCGGCACATAAAAGTTTGTGCTCCTTAAGTTTATGTTGCTGGTATGTAGCCACAGCTGTTCTCTAAACCTCAGGGTTTTTCTTGTTGTTTGTGCTCACATGCTTTATTTCTCTAACAAAGTCCCAAGAACTTAACTTTGCTTGAATATCACTTTTTCTTATTTTCACACCTGTGGCCATGTGCTTAGGTGTCCCTCGCCATACAGGCAGATATTCTCTGATTTCAGATGTACTCTCAGTTGTAATCAAGAGCTTTAACATTTTGGGCAGATTGTTGTCCTGTTAATTTTTATGGGCAACTGTGATTCTTGGCCTACTCTTTTAGACTTCCAACTGACAAGGATTCTTTAATGTACTCAGAATGCACATGGGACTTTCTGGGGTTTTTTTTACCGTTATCTGAGAGGATTTGATATTGGATCTCACTACCCAGAGACCAGGGGAAGGTGAAACCATGAAGAAACCACAAATTGAATTTTTTTTGTTTTTAGTTTTTTAATTCCTGTGGTGGGAAAACCATAGACCTTTTTGTCCATAGGCTGACATCTTACTTCTAGACCACCTTATACCTCTGGATGATTTTGATGGTACTTTTCTGCCTTTTCATACTATGTCGCACTGAATGAACGTAAACATTTTCTTTCTACCTCCTGTAACTACTTCTTCCTTGCAGTGTCCTTCTTCAGGACAGAGATGACAGAAAGATGTGAACCAGATTCTAGCTCTGGGACTGATGTTATGGTGCATAAATCAGGTCCATGGATCCTGTGTTAACTTGGGTGATAAATCTATTTAAATATAAAATGAAACAAAATCCTTGATTTACAGAACACTATTTCATGGGAATTAAACTTTATTGTAGCACAATGCACTCATTCTGATGACATGCATTTCTTATTATATGCTATGAATGTGAATTTAAAAAGACATCCAGTTAGAAGAACAAGATTTGAAATTTACTGAAACAATTCTGAAATAGTTTTTGAAAAATGAAAAAAAAGAAACAACTGTGAATGGAAAAATCATAAAATAACATAATTTTTGTATGACACAATAAAGTAATTAATTTGTGTGAAATAATTCTAAAATCAGTTAAGGAAAAGAAAACAATTCTGTGTTTAAAAAAATAGTTACAGCAATAGGGAAACTATGGGAAGAAATGGAATATATTATAATTTAAGGAACTCAAGTTGTCTTTGGTAAGAAAGAAAGTAAATAGTATTAATTTCATATTACATGGCAAAGTATTAATTTTTTTATTATATAATAATAAAATTGATTGAGAAAGAGAAAGAAAACCAATAACACCACAATTTATACAAAAGGAAACAATCAAAGCGATCACATAAGGGAAATAACAAATAATATAACAAAACAGCATATAGTTTTATATAGAGGCCCATGTGGTACTAAGCTTCACTCCTTTAGTGTTCATTTCATCTTTGTGCTGCTAATGACAAATCTGAATTGTTCCTACTAAGAACAATCAGAAAAATACTACTGCAATGAAATGTATTAGGTATATAGCAGAAAGCCAGAGAGATCAGATCAGAAGTGAAGAACTAAGAAAAAATAAATTAAGAATAATATTGCCTTTGAAAACAATAGCTGATCCATACAATTGTTTGTTTATTTAACATATAAAATGGTTTGGCTATGTGTTAAGACAAAAGGATCAAAATACAACACAATGAAGAGCAAAAGACTGTAAACTACATCTCCATTCAATACTGAAAGATAAATGAGGAAGAAGCATTTGAATTAAAATAATCCATTCCTAGCTGAAACCAATTTAATCGAAGAAAGAATTTATATGCAATATGTCATGCATCTCTGACAGTGTATAGGGCTTGGTGCATAAATGTGATTGCAACATTTATATATTAATCATTGCATTATTAATGTCTTGTTATTTCCATTTGTCTAAAATGCTTATTTATCAATGCCTTCAAGTGATTTCGATATACTATCTCAAATAAGAATATTGAATATGCACTGTTAAATTAACACACAATTGTATGGATCAGCTATTGTTTTCAAAATGTAAAATAATGGTGTTTGCAATATTTTATCTTTTAAAGTGTACTGTAAATATTATAGAGAAATCTTACATTCTTGAAATATTTTTATAAGTAGTACTAAGTCAGAGATGTGTGATAATTTATGTCTCCTTCTTCCCCTTCCTATTTTTTTTTGTTCCTAAACATTTTTATTTGCTAAATGTTGTCTTGGTGGTTTTGCCTACTTCTTGGAGAGGCACAACTTGTTTAACCGCAGACTAAGTCTTTTAGGATATATTAGACATCAATTGCCATCCAAAAATGAAAGTGAAAATCACTTTTAATTTATGTATATATTTGCACATACATTATGTAGAGCCAGTTTTAACATATGGATGTGAATCATGCACAATAGGACAACAGACAAGAAAATAACTGGAGGCTGTAGCAATATGGTTTTACAGAAGAATGTTGAGAATATACCATGGACAGCTAAGAAGTGAATGAAAACGCTCTGAAAGAGGCCGAATCAAAAAGAGAGCTAATTTCCAAAATTAGGAAGAAACAATCATAATTTTTTGGACATGTAATGAGAAGAGAACAGCTGGAATATATTGTGACAACTGGGAAAGTTGAGGGATGAAGAGATAGAGGGAAGCAAAGAGAAAAGATACCAGACAGCTTAAGAAAATGGCTTGGCCACAGGTGAACAACAGAAATGATAAATAACTGTCTAGATCAAATGTTGTGGAAAGACATGATCACCTACACCAGCAGGCATGGTGCTTGATGATGATGATATAGTTGTATACTGACCAAACTCTAGATTTTGCATTTAGATATATATATACACATACATATATATTGTGGTATTGGAAAAGTTATATTTTACTTATTTACCAAAGAGAAAAGTCTTTATGTTGTAAAAGATAAATAAAAGTGCATTAAATGGAACTTCAAGCCAATGAAATACATGAAAGATCTAGAGAAACAGGTGTTTGAACAGTGTTAAGGCATAAAAATGCAAAGCTGCAGTAAAGCTGAATATGAGGAAAAATAAAAAAATTAAAAAAATGGTATGTAAGAAGCTTTACGTGATAAGTGGACGACACAGACTAAACAACGTTTCGGCTCAATAGGCCTTCATCAGGAACAAACAAAAAAAAAACACACACACAAAACTAATAACGAAACAACCAAAACAAAAACAATCAAAATGTGTTAAAGAAAACAAAATAAATTAAACTATCCTGTCAAAACCAAAAGGAAATCATAACCAAGTGCGGCTGTCGTGAACGTCGAGAAACATGCAAAAATGTGCGTAAATGTATACAGAACCAGAGGAGTTCACACAGGGGTCAGTGTGCAAACACAAAGGAGAAAGAATCGAATAGTAGACTAACAGGTATTCAAAAGGCGGTAAGAGTGAGATGTCTGAGAGTGGGGTACAATAAAAACAAATGAGGGGTAAGGAGCACAGAAAAAAAAGGTATAGAGGAGAAAACCGAAGTGTCTCATAAGGGACTAGAGGAGAACTATAAAAAGCATGGCATAGTAAGTAGACCAAAGAACCCAAATATGTGTAGTAGAGAAGGCTATGCAAAAGGGAAGGAGCAAGCAAAATGAAACTATGCGTATGAGTGTGATACATTCATACCTCTCGGGGTCAGCGAACCATACTGGACTATAAGGCGATTTTCCAAAGTATAGCGGCTGCGGTCGCCAGAGTGACAAAGGACAATACCAGTGACACGGATGTCGTCTTTGCCCTTGTGATCAGGGGAGTTGAAGTGGGAAGACACCGGAGTACCAGTATTTTGTTGGGCATCAAGTAGATGTTCACAAAATCTTTCCGCTAATCTTCTCCCAGACTCACCAATATAGGTCATTTGGCATATGATGGCATAAATGATGTTGCGGGACACACATGTGAAGCTTGTTTGAACAGTGATCTGACAGATCCAGAAATAGCTGAAGGAAGTGTTCAGCTCTGTCTTTAATTATGTGCCCTTTTAATACCAGTATGCCATGTAGAGACTATCCATCCATGAAGTCATTTTTATTTCTGCCGAGGTATTCCCATAACTGCTGTATCATCCATCCATGAAGTTATTTTTATTTCTGCCGAGGTATTCCCATAACTGCTGTATCATCCATCCATGAAGTTATTTTTATTTCTGCCGAGGTATTCCCATAACTGCTGTATCATCCATCCATGAAGTTATTTTTATTTCCACCAAGGTATTCCCCGATCTGCTCTTTTGTCCAACCCAGCATTTCTGGAAGCATGTTCTCACTTTTTGTCCTTGTTAGATAGATGTTGACTATAATGGCATCATCTTCTCCCTCGAAGCACACAGGATCAATGTGATCCTTTTTTTTCCATCCCTAATCTCATCAGGAGACAGCAGAACTCTCTATACTGTACAAAAGATGCTGACAAACGCCTATACATCCAGTGGAACACCAATTCTAGACAAATCTGGATTAATGCAAACAACAAGCACAGACATAAAAGCCCGTTGGGTGGAACACTTCAAAGAAATTCTTAACCATCCACTACCCCACAGTTTAATAGATTTTGAAGCTGAAACACCAGCAGCAGAATTAGATGTAAATTTAGATGACTTCACCTTGAGCGAAATAGAAACCACCTTAAAACATATGACCAATAACAAGGCTGTTGGAGAGCTTAAGTTAACAACTGAAATTCTCAAGGCAATTGATAGCCATAATTTAATACATCTCCAGAAAATACTCAACATCATTTGGAAAGCAGAGAAGACGCCTCATAATTTGAAAAAAAGGAATCATTGTTAAGATTTAAAAAAAGGGCAATCTTAGAGATTTAACAACTGGAGAGGCGTGACAGTTTTGTCAGTTTTAATGAGTATCTTGGTCTACGCCCTATGGGCTGGCTATGGCTCGAAAGGCCAATAGATAGAATCTCATCAGTCTCTCTATGTGTATATCCTATTCTACTCATTTTCTTCTTCCTTCCTTTAAGGAATTGAGAACAAACTCGGTTCAGAGACACTGAAACAAATATGCTAATTTCAATAAAAAGACATAATTTTGCTTCATTATTATTCACAAGGAGGCCTATAAAGCATTATTTTATAAATCTTCGGTTCTTTAAAGAGTGTTGAAGCTAGAGCATCTGGACTACTGAGAGCACAGCAGTTGATGACAGGAAAAAAAAATAACAATCATCAGTAGCATAGTGGTAACGCACTGCCTTGGCAGTAAAGTGAATGTGGGTTCAAACGCAGCTTGATGCTCTTGAGTTTACCCTGCTGTAAAAGAAATGGGTACCTGGCTTAATCAGTTGAGAGGGAAATTACAACAGAGAAGTGCACTGGCCTTCTCACCTCCAAGTGCTATGACTTAGTTAAGTGAAATGTTATATTTCACTTCCCTTTGACTTATTTCATGGGACATAACTTCATGGATAAGCTCAGAAACCATTGCCTCACAACTCACACCTCCTAGTGCTTTATCATCTCCCTTGACATTCGGACTTCTCACAATGTGCCCATTGCAGCAAACATTTCAGTGGCTCATTGGCTTCAACTACCTCCAAACACAGATAATGATGACAGCATAGGGCCTTCATTATTACCAACGATCAAACAGCTGCAGCAATAATTTGGCACAAATAAATGTTATTGGTTGAAGCTATTTACTGTATGAAACTTCTGATCAGATGTGGACTTATGTTCGATCAGGAAGTTTAGTGCAGGTGATAAGTTTTAACAAATATAGACTTGCAGTTTTAACAAAAATAGACTTGCAGTTTTAACAAAAATAGACTTGCAGTTTTAACGAATATAGAGAAAGCACAGATATTAAATATCATTTAAGGCCATGAGTAAAGCTGTAATGAAGTGAACATAAAATGGTATCAAGCTGGCTTTGGCTAAAATGTTGTAGTTTGTCTTGACTATATAGATTTAGCTGCTTAATACCATTTTAGGTTTATTTTTCATTTCAACTAATATAGGCTGTTAGTACAGTCTATACAGTACAGTAGTAAGAGTTCCTTGTTGCAGTTTCCTCATATTACAAGTCGCATGTCTGTGTTAGTCACCTCTAGTGACTCGGGCAGATGGTGCTTGTAAACCTGGGAAGGCCGACCATCTAAGGGCAGAATCCCCCTACAGAAAAGATCATCTGCTGCCTTGCAGGAAGATTGGGGACAATCAAAGACTAAGGAAAGCAAACCTGGACAAAATTCTGGCTGAAATCGGATGCACTGGGCCTCTGGCGCAGAACACAGTGCAACGTTTTAACAGGTATTCAATCGGACTGGATCTAACAGGCTTAAACAGACAGCTGTCTTCGTGCGAGAGTCTGGAGTCCCACTCTGATTGAGTCCTGATCGCAGAGAGAGAGAGTACAGTCTGATAATATATTCAGTCAGGACATTTCATAAGCTTTCAGACACAGAAAACAGCAGGAGTTTGAATAAACCTAACAGATAGTCATGACCCAGACTAGCCCATCCCCTGTGACTGTCAAAACACTAGTTTAATTTAGTTTAGTCAACAGATTATTTTCTTTGCACCACAGTGCTCAGGTCCCCCTCTTTAGCATGTTCCCCAGTATGAACCATGCCTCCCATACTCTAGTAAAAGCACTGAAGATGGCTTCAGCTCAGATGCACAAACTCTGTAGCACCAACAAAGACCTAAACCCCAGTGAATCATTTCAGGGTCTATTCACATGTCAGCCATCAATCTAGCTAGTATGTTCAGCATCCTCTTGGCATTGTTCATTGCCTGTCCCGAGTTACAAATGTTTTGTGATTAATTTCTCATTAACAGCCAAAGAGATTCCTCCCGTCATCGGGGGGGGGGGGGGGGGGGGGGGGCAAATTTGTTGAAAATTGGCAGAATTTTGTCAAATTGTCACATTCTTATGATATGTTTCTTACATTTTACTAAGAAATATGTTTTGTTTGAAAAAAAATCCAACACCAAAGGAAACAAATTGGAAACTCAGGGGTCACCAACGGCAATAATTAGGAGAAAAGGGGGGGGGGGTGTTTGTTTGCTTGTGGCAAACTGTTGAATTCCAAAATTAAAAAAAAAACTTGTAAATTTTATGACAGAATTGTAATCTAGGGTTAATGTCAATGGTGTCCCATATTGTAAATTTTATGACAGAATTGTCATCTAGGGTTAATGTCAATGGTGTCCCATATTGTAAATTTTATGACAGAATTGTCATCTAGGGTTAATGTCAATGGTGTCCCATATTGTAAATTTTATGACAGAATTGTCATCTAGGGTTAATGTCAATGGTGTCCCATATTGTAAATTTTATGACAGAATTGTCATCTAGGGTTAATGTCAATGGTGTCCCATATTGTAAATTTTATGACAGAATTGTAATCTAGGGTTAATGTCAATGGTGTCCCATATTGTAAATTTTATGACAGAATTGTAATCTAGGGTTAATGTCAATGGTGTCCCATATTGTAAATTTTATGACAGAATTGTAATCTAGGGTTAATGTCAATGGTGTCCCATATTGTAAATTTTATGACAGAATTGTAATCTAGGGTTAATGTCAATGGTGTCCCATTTTGTAAATTTTATGACATAATTGTAATCTAGGGTTAATGTTAATGGTGTCCCATTTTGTAAATTTTATGACAGAACAGTCATCTAGTCTTAATGGTGTCCCATTCTAGTCATCAGATTACTTCCTGTTGTAGAATTTTTCAATTTTGTGTCATAAATCTTGTGCTCTACCAGTTTTCTTGAATATGTTTTTGTGACAGCATTTTCTAGTTTTCTCTTTTGCCTTTAAGGTGCCCTTATGACAGACACCTTGCCTGTTTGTGTCTTCAATACCAAATCCTCCTTGTCCACAGTTTGCATTGAGCTCTCAGAAAAAACCTGTGAAAACTAAATTTTGTTCTGGATTATGGATCATGGCAAGGAATTGCCTCCCCTGACTTTAAACAATACTTCAGTGGTAAGTAATTATGCTCATGATATGTGTTGTTGTTTATTTGTTATTGTTGTATCTATCTATCTATCTATCTATCTATTGAACTTTGGAGCCGTAGACGACCCATAGGGCAAAGACCCAGATACTCTTTCTCTTATCTAAATTTTTATTCTAGCATTTTTCAATCCTTGTAAAGATCTTTTATCAAATCTCACCATTTGTCTCTGTTCTGTGCAAGCAACTCTATCTCATTGAGGGAGCTGATTCCTGCTGCTCTTGCCTCTCTGATCAGTGTTCTTCTCCTCAGTGTTGCTCTGGGTCTTCCTCTTTTCCTCTTACCTGTTGTTTCCCTCATGAGGGCTTGCTTTGTTATTCGGTTATTATCTCTTCTCATCATATGTCCAACATATAACCATCATCTTTTCTTGATTACTGAAGATATTAGTGGTTGATTGGCGATTTGTCTAATTTCCTCGTTTGTTTTGAATTCATTCCATGCTTTACAAAGTATTTTCCTTAGACATTTATTTTCGAATGCATTCAACTTTGTTTCTATGTCTCTTGCTGTTTTCCAGCTATCACATGCATATGTAAGGGTTGATAGTATGTTTGATTTGAATAAGTTTTGTGTTTGTGCTGATGAGTTTTGATTTCCACAACTTTTCAAGGCTTCTGAAAGACATTGCTGCTTTAGCTATTCTGATTCTAATTTCTTTACTTGTATCCCCTTCCCGATCAATTTGACTTCCAAGATAGATAAAGTGATCGATCTCTTCCACTGGTTTGTTTTCCATGTATGTTCTGTCATCTGTTGGAATTAAGCTTTTCATGACTTTAGTCTTTTTATGATTGATCTCAAGCCCAATTTTGCTTTCTATTGCTGATAGTTCATTTGTAGTTTCTTGCATCGTTCTTATCTGACTGCTGATGAGGACTATGTCATCAGCAAAGTCGAGGTCCCCCAAATGGTCTCCTTGTATACAATCAATGCCTTTGTTACCTGTAATTGTTGTATACATTATTGTTATTATTGTGTTATTTCATTGTCTTCCATTCCAAGGTCAACACAAAGGGCAAAAATTGTAACTTTCCATGCCTAACAATTCACTGCTGGACCTTGTTTTGTATTTATGTTCATAGTTTATTCCTCTCTATTGTTCTATGCATAGTTTATTCCTCTCTATTGTTCTATGCATAGTTTATTCCTCTCTATTGTTCTATGCATAGTTTATTCCTCTCTATTGTTCTATGCTTAGTTTATTCCTCTCTATTGTTCTATGCATAGTTTATTCCTCTCTATTGTTCTATGCATAGTTTATTCCTCTCTATTGTTCTATGCAGAGTTTATTCCTCTCTATTGTTCTATGCATAGTTTATTTTGGCATCATTATTTTCTTTTGCTACCTGGTGTCCACGTGAAGGCCTAGCACTGGAGTCTTTAATCTTTTAAGCACATTACCGATGTACTGTAAAAGTCAGAATGATAGTTGTAAATCAAAAATAAACTAAATAATATGAATGACAACTTAAAAAAGTCAGAATAATAGTTGTGAGGGTCTCTGACATCTTACCTGTACAGCACATTGTTGAGCTACTGAAGTGGAAAGCACATACTTCTGCCATCTAGCAATCTGTAATATTAAAATAACATTATTAGTAGCACATACTTCTGCCATCTAGCAATCTAATATTAAAATAACATTATTAGTAGCACATCATATGCACACACACACACATGATAAAACTTTACAGCCCTGTTTAGTGAATCATGGACAACAGATTTAGCTTTCATGCAGGACTACACTCCGCAAAGTCCAGAAAGAGAATGCAATACTGACAACTGGCAATCTCTTTCTAGTGTTCATCCATTGATTGGCTAAAAACTAAAATGCCAAGCGATTATGATATATACACAATAGAAAGAAGAGAAGTGAAGAAATTAATCAAAGAAGAAAAACAAAGCATGGATACAATTTGGCGAAATGATTAGTAACAACCACAAATCAGCAACCAGAGATTTCTATAGAACAATTAAAGCCATAAGACAAAAGAAAGACAATTATGACCCAACTGAAATCATCAATGATAAACGAGGCCAAGCAATAACAAACAAAGCGCAAATCTTAACGAGATGGAAAGAATATTTCGAAGAGCTTTTGAATGTAGAAACAAGTCCAAAAACTCACAAAAAACAACTAACAGTTGGCGATAAAGAACCAAATATACTAATGGAAGTAATAGAATAAACATTACGACTAGCACCAAGAAACAAAGCCCCAGGAATCGATAACATCCCAGTAGAAATGCTAGCAGCAGCGGGAGAGGCAGGATGTAAATGGCTACACAGAATATTCAACGCTGCATGGATACAACAGCAAGTCCCAGACGATTGGAAACAGTCCATTATATTACCAATATGGAAAAAGAAGGACAGCAGAAGAGACTGCAACCAATATAGAGGAATATCACTATTAAGCCACACAGGGAAGTTATATGCCAAGATAGTTGAAAAAAGATTGAGACCAATTATAGACCCGCAACTAAGCGATGCTCAGATGGGCTTCAGGAGGAACAGAGGTTGCACAGATGCCCTATTTATCATAAAACAACTAGCAGAGAAAACAATAGAGCATAATAAAACACTATATACAGCTTTTATTGACCAAGAAAAGGTGTTCGATAGGGTGGACAGGGAACAACTATGGTCCGTATTGCCCTTGTACGGAGTGAGTCACCACCTAGTAGAGATATGCAAGAGCCTCTATGAAAGTAGTCGCACTACAGTAAGATCTTCAGCAGGTTACTCTAAACATTTCACCATTAACTCCGGAGTAAGACACGGCTGCATGCTTTCCCCCTTACTTTTCATCACATATATGGACAATATATGCAAATTAGCATGCCCAATCAGAGGAAACATACCAACACGGATGACAACAAACGATAACACAGAAGAGAACGAAATATGCGTACCGGAAAACAACATAAGAGAGGAAGAAATAAATGAAATACTATTTGCAGACGACCAAGTTCTGATACATGAAACAACTGAGGACCTACAAGAACATATCAACAGGCTAAACAACACTTGTAAACAATACAACATGAAGATCAACATAAGCAAAACCGAAGTAATGGCAATAGCGAGAAAGAAAGAAAAACTAAACATCATTATAGATAATACATCTTTGAAGCAAGTTGACAATTTTAAATATCTGGGTAGCACGCTAACACAAGACAATAACCAAGAAACAGAGATAGATATAAGGTGTAACAAAGCATGCCAAGTTATAGGCCAAGTATCAACACTATTGAAAAACAAAGCAATAACTATGGAAGCAAAAAGGGCAATATACAAATCAATTTTTCTACCAACTCTGTGCTATCAGTGCCAGAATTGGACGCTGGACTCTAGAACAATAAGAAAGATAACGACCACCGAAATGAAATGTGTCAGAAGAATGACAGGAAACAGCTTAAGGGACAGAGTAAGAAACACTGACCTGAGGAAGAAACTCGAAATTGAACCAGCCATCGAATACATAAAGAAACAACAGATAAATTGGTTCGGCCACATAACAAGACAGAAAGAACTAACAATGAATCAAAGAGCCATAAACAAACGCTACGAAAACGTCAGATTAAGAGGAAGACCGAGAAAGAGATGGATAAAGGGAATACTAGAGTCACTAGGAGGAATAACATCAGAAGAGGCCAACAGAAGAGCAAAGAATCGCAGATTGTTTCCCCCTCGACGCCAACGGCAACAGAGGAAGGATAGAAGAAGAAGAAGATCCATTGATTCCTTATGAAATTGATTGACCTCTTCGTTATCTGTCCTTAGAAGAACATTAAGTGGGAATAGATGCATTGTGTTGAGGTTATGGTTATGGAAAGCCCCTGTATCACTGCAAATGAATTAAAATCCATAATTGCTCAACCGCCCGTGCCAGTGAAATCATCCAAATTAATATCTCATCTCCCAAATAAAGAAAGGTAGCTGCAGTCCCCATCGTAGCA
This sequence comes from Megaustenia siamemsis, assembly GCA_032433765.1. Lineage (NCBI taxonomy): Eukaryota > Metazoa > Mollusca > Gastropoda > Stylommatophora > Ariophantidae > Megaustenia > Megaustenia siamemsis. The sequence continues at coordinate 54,714,495 of JAVIAB010000091.1, forward strand.
GTTGCAGCACACGCCAAATGACATAGGATGAAAATGCGCAGAAAGTGAACACAATCATCTGTTCCCCGTCACACGATATCATCATTCATCGTAAGCAATTGGAATATCGAAACACGATCAAAATGGATTAAATGCACAGAGCACTAAACTCAGTAGCTCCAGCAGCAAGCCAGACTTGGAATATGAGGAAAATGCAACAAGGAACACTTTTCAGACACAGCCTTTAACAGTTCCTGTCGCCTATCTGCCATATTGACCGGTATTCCAATGATGACATATACTGCAATCAACACAGAACACACTTGCGCACACTGTAGAGGATTTCAGAACTTTGAAAATGTGTTGAGGTTTGTTCTGTAACTGTAGCATGTACTATGTTTGTTGGTTAAGTTTCTTTCTGATCATATGTCCAAACTGTTTGATTCTATGTTCAGTATGGTCAATAGCTGATGTTATTGTTATACTCAAAATTAACTATGTGGGTTAATGGTGCATACATTATTTGAAATGCACCGTCTTGTCCGTGACCCGTGCTGTCTAAATATCTAATCAAATAGCTAAAGCTGATCACTGAAAAAGAAAAATGGTACATAACCTTATTTTGACATAGTAATTTTGAAATTTTGGGAATGCAGGTTTGGAGCTAATGAGTTAATCCGTGACTTTTATGAGTTTGAAGACATGATCATCTCTCATAGTGGATTATATAAAGCCAAGTTCTGTCATGCATTCATCGGTTGAATAACTCATTTTTTTCCCTTGTGATTCCCAGTCCTGCTTGGTGACCTTGATCCCTGTGCTGGTGTCTATGACCTCCCATGGTGACATTCCAAGGTATGAAGATGAGACAGACAAGCCTGCTTGGTGGCCCTCAGATATACAATGGAGAAACCCAAAGTTCTATGTCCAAGATGCAGACAAAAAGGTGACTGTTGATGGAATATGTTTCACATTGAAATTTGATGGGTAGACACACATACACAAAATAGTGAATCACCACATATGGATTAACTACCTGTCCTGTTTAATTGAAGATACAGTTAGAACTTGGCTCATTGAGATGGGGAATAATGACTGTGTGAAAAGCACTGCCTCCTAAACCTGCAGATCAATAGGTTGGTTTTAGAAGGGGTAGATCCTGCACAGACCAGATTGCAAAACAGCATTGAATTATGGAACAGACAATCAAATGGAACTCCTCACTAGATGTCAACCTCATTGACTTCAAAAAGGTTTTTGACAACACAGACTGATAGAATACAACAAGGTCACTAACACCATATTCCCTATACGCCACTTGGCGTAACGGGGGCTTTTTACTACGCAAGATAATTCCCGTTCTTGTCATTCCTTCTTCCCATGTGAGACAACTCTTACTGTATCATTGCTTATTTACAACCAGACTGCTTAAGAGAATGACATGGTAGGAAATCAACAGCTGAATTGATAAGCAACTGTAGGCACAAAGAGTTGTGAGTAGATACAATCGACTTATGGCAGCAGGCAAGGTACTTGAAAAATAAAGAACAAGGAGAGTCAACTGTAATATTTGCTGTAGCAAATTGTCAGCAGACACCTTTGTTGTAATTATTTGTCAGTTGTAATATTTGCTTGAAATTAACACCAAAAGATGAGAGGAGTTACAGTGGACATCGTAATGAGGCAAATCCAGAAATAAAAGAGCCTTCTTCCTCTGCATACACCTCTAGACGTCAGCATTTGTAAGTTTGAAGAAAGTATTTGTTAGCTCAAGCCTAGTAACATCATCAATAGTTTCTTCCTGTATGGTACCAGTGTTGGCCACAAGAGTTTTCTCTTTTCATCATATGTTGGACATGCTTGTAGTGGATGTTCAGCAGTCTCTCTCTCTCTCTCTCTCTCACACACACACACACTCACACAAGACCAGAAGGAGCAAATAATTTGAAAGATTTTGGGGGACTGTGTGGTCTAGAGGTAAGACGTCGGTCTCTAGACAGGAAGGTCCTGGTTCAATTCCCACCTCAGGTGGTGGGCATTTTTTTTCAAAAATCGAACCCACTGATTCTTTGTGTTTTTTCCCTTTCCCTGTCTCTTGGTAGTGAGGTCCATTGTCTATCCCTCTTGAAAAAAGGGTGAAAAACAGGTCCAGTGTGCACTTGAGAACATTAAAGAACTCTGCACAGTTTAAAGTTGAAATGTGCAGGCCAAAATGGTCACTGTCTGGGCAAAATTGTTAGACAAATCTACCCTTTTATGCTGAAGACGATGTGTCAGGCCGAAAGGCACAGATATCGCAATGTGCAGTAAATTAGCAACACAACGCATCCACGCCTGCTTAATGGGTGATTGCTATGAAGAAGAAAGACCTATCAACCAGAAGACATCACTATTTCAAGTGAGCAGAACAGATTATCCTTTCTGCCATAGAGCAAAGCACAATAGACTGAAAAACCATTTTTACAATCTAAGGATGATTTCAAATTTATTTGTGTACTCTCAATGATAAAAATATGAGAGTACCTCTGAAGTTGGAGAATGTCTGCCTGTATGGTGAGGGACACCTGTGCACATGGCTCCTGGTATGAAAACTAGGGAAAGTGATATCCTGTTCCTTGGAACTTCGCTAGAAATATACAGCTGGTGAATGCAAACAAACCCTTGCATATGTGGACAGGTTGAGCTAAGTATGCAGCAGGATTTCCACACATTTAGTCAATTAGATTTTGATCCTCAGAGACAATGCAGCAATGTATATTTCATAGAATTGGACTTCTTGTGTAGATATTACAAAACAGACAGCAAGCAAGAAGCAAACTTGTAATTTGTCTGCCTAATATTTTTTTTAATGCAGTAATTTGTTGTCATTAATTGTTACTATAGTTTATATGCAACAACCTTGCTACTCCTGTTGTATACTCTCTCTCTCTCTCTCTCTGCGATCAGGACTCAATCAGAGTAAGGATTCCAGACTCCCACATGAAGTCAGCTGTCAGGCTAAGTGTGTTGATCACCCCTACAGACAGAACATCATAGGTAGAGCTCGCCAGATCCACTCTGATTGAACACCCGTTAAAAACGTTGCACTGTGTTCTGCGCCAGTGGCCCAGTGCATCCGATTTCAGCCAGCATTTTATTTGGGTTTGCTTTCCCTAGCCTTTGATTGTCCCCAATCTTCCTGCAAGGCAGCAGATTGTCTTTTCTGTAGGGGGATTCTGCCCGTAGATGGTCGGCCCTCCCAGGTTTACGAGCACCATCTGCCCGAGTCACTAGAGGTGACTAACACAGACATACACACACTAAGATGTGAGATGTGACTAACACAGACATGGACACAAAGATGTGAGATGTGACTAACACAGACATGCACACACAAAGATATGAGATGTGACTAACACAGACATGCACACACAAAGATGTGTGATGAGACCAACACAGACATGCACACAGCGATACGAGGCATGACTAACACTGACACACATCAAGATATATGACACATGACCAACACAAACATGCACATAAAGATATGCGATATAACTGTCATAGACATGTCCACACAAAGACATGACACATGCCAAACATAGACATGCACAAAAAGATAAGAGATATGACCAACACAGATATGCACACACAAAGACATGAGATGGGACTAACATAGACATGCACACACAAGGATATGAGATATGGCTAACATAAACATGCACACAAAGATATGAGATATCACTAACCCAGACATGCACACACAAAGATATGACTAACACTGGTACACACCAAGATATGAGATATGACTAAACACAGACATAAAGATATGAGACATGATTAACACGGACACACCAAGATATGAGATATGACTAACATGACACACACCAAGATATGAGCCATGGCCAGCACACACAGGCCAAGATATGAGCCATGGCTAGCACCAAAACACATCAAGATATGATCCATGACTAGCACAGAAACACATCAAGATATGAGCCATGGCTTCACGAAAAAAAAACACCAAGAAATGTACCATGTCCAGCACAGAAACACACTAAAATGTCCATATGCTTGGGCCTGTTGCAGTCGGCAGACTCCTCCGAACGTGGGAATCACATGTTTCGCTCACACAGTCGTCCGGAGATTTGAGAGTGCAGCCTGACCCATAGAACGCTCTCTTGCATGTACAGATTCCCGATTGACTGTCCACAGGTGCCGCCGAAACAGTTGTCCGGAGATTTGAGAGTGCAGTCTGACCCGTAGAACGTTTCCTTGCACGTACAGTCTGCACTTTCCGGGTCACATATGATGCCACAGCCATCAGAACACGTCTGCTCGCACTGTAGCCCAAAATCAACATCGGAACAAGTGTCATTACAGGTATAGCCAAGATGTTTACATTGTAGGCACTTTCCGGATTTTTCCTCAAATAAAGGACAGACACTGAGACAAGATCCGGAACAGTCGTGTCCATAGATCCCATGTGAACAGTTGCCGTGACACGCACCGATGATGTATACAATACTGTTGTATACAATAGCAATGTTGGTTGCAGTAACAATTGTTTTCTCTTTCTTCTCTACCAGGATGATGGTCTGAAAGTCCTGCGTAAACTTGTGTATAGTTGCTACTCTTATCATGGTGTAGAGGACCTCCTGTGTAGACTTGAGGAAACACCAGTTTCAGATAGTGAGGCTGAGGTGAGATGATTGATCTTTGTGCTGTATTGCTACATTATTTAAACATCTCTGTAAAGATGTTTGCTAGGCATCCATGAATGATAAAAACAGGGAACAGCTTAAAGATGATCGTAGCACTTGGAGAAGATATAAATAAAAAGATGGTTTGGTAGCATTTGAAATTTAGCATGAATTAAAGTCAGAAGAAAAAATGCAAAAATATGAGGCTAGACCCCTCAACTTAAAACTGCTTTGCTCAGTCTGCAGCTGGACCTATCATTCCAATGTTGTCCAATATCAGCCAATAGATATATATTGCAGACCCCTCTGAATAAAGCTAATCTTTTAATCTATGCATAATCAATAATGATCTTACTATAGTTCGTTCAGAAATTCACGCCTACAGAGTTTATTAATTATCTCAGAAACTATTTGATGAATTTCTGTAATTCTTTTTTGTGAAATTTTATTTTTTTCACTGACCTTCAGTCTGATTTTTTTGACCTACTGACATGCATTTAGAAAAGATTTTTGCTTATTTGAGGTAAATAGAAATATTATTTTCTTGCTTGTCCTAAATTTTAGGATTTTACAATACCCACATTTGTTGTAATCAACTCAGCAATTGAAAAGGCAAATTTCACGTGCACACCACACAATCTTAGCACCATTTCACACTCTTAACTTGTAAGACGCACGCCACTCCGAGTTTTTGTTTTGGTAATATTCCTATAATATTTGGTAGAATTTCCTTTCCGGTTTCTTGTTAAATTGGCCCAGAGGCATATTTTGACAAAATATTTACTATTAATGAATATTTTTCCGTGAAGCCATGGCTCATATCTTGATGTGTTTCTGTGCTAGCCATGGCTCATATCTTAGCGTGTGTATGCTGGCCATGGCTCATATCTTGGTGTGTGTCATGTTAGTCATATCTCATATCTTGGTGTGTCCGTGTTAATCATGTCTCATATCTTTATGTGTGTATGTGTTTAGTCATATCTCATATCTTAGTGTGTATCTGTGTTAGTCATGTGTCATATCTTTGTGTGTGTGTCTGGGTTAGTGATATCTCATATCTTTGTGTGCATGTTTATGTTAGTCATATCTCATATCTTTGTGTGTGCATGTTTATGTTAGTCATATCTCATATCTTTGTGTGTGCATGTCTGTGTTAGTCATCTCTAGTGACTCGGGCAGATGGTGCTTGTAAACCTGGGAGGGCCGACCGTCAAAGGGCAGAATCCCCCTACAGAAAAGATCATCTGCTGCCTTGCAGGGAGATTGGGGACAATCAAAGGCTAAGGAATGCAAACCTGAATAAAATGCTGGCTGAAATCGGATGCACTGGTCCACTGGCACAGAACACAATGCAACATTTTAACGGGTGTTCAATCAGAGTGGATCTGGCAGACTCTAATTGTGATGTTCTATCTGTGGGGCCGATCAACACACTTAACCTGACAGCTGAGTTCATGTGAGAGTCTGGAATCCTACTCTGATTGAGTCCTGATCGCAGAGAGAGAGAGAGATTAATGAATATTCCTGTATGTGTGATAATTTGTAAACTGTTGTGAAGTGACTACTTGATTTTTAAAACCATGAAGAGTTTAAAGTGTAAATTCATCACTATGCAAAAGGTAATTGTGTTATTGTACATGCATTTTTGCAAGGAATCTAAATGGGGTCGGTTATATTACTATTCAATGTAATACGGATACACCTTTGGCTTGCATTGTTAGAAAATTAACATAATTTACAGTAAAATGTAATGTTTAGAGCACGCGGTTTGATATTTTCCTAAAATTATATAACAAAAAACTATTTGTTCAAAACTCAGACTACCTTTATACTTAAATGTTATAAAATCTGAAGGTCGGTGAAAAAATAGGATTTCATGAAAAAGAATTACAGAAATTCATCAAACAGTTTCCGAAATAATTGATCAACTCTGTGGGCACGAATTTGTGAACGAACTATAGAATCACTCCTCCCTTTTTGTCATATGTTGCTAATGTGTCCTGAACAAGATCAGGTAAGAAAAGAATAGAGCCACTCTCACCTGCCACACATGTTGTAAGGGATGACTTAGGAAGGTGGGTTTAAAATCTTTACTGGTGCTACAGAGTTCATGTATCTGAGCTGAAACCATCTTAAGTACTTAGCTAATGTGTGGCAGATGTGTTTCATACTAGGGAGCATGCTGTGGAGGGAATCTGAGCACTATGGGTGCTTGAGTCCATTGTACAATGAGGATAATTTGTCAACTAAACTAACCTCCTTTCCAGGTTAAAGCAGATTAGAATGTTAGCAGTTTTGTGCCTGCCTAGCTTCCTAATGAATTCTCTTATTCATACAGGTAAATATATTAATGTCGACCTCTCACTCTTCACAAATGAAGGGACATTGATAAGTTCATACCAACTATTACAATGTTAGCAGCATCGTGTCTGCCGAACTTCTTAATGAAACTCTCCTTTTCATATAGTTGCTGTAATAATGTCGACCTCTCACTCTTCACAAATGAAAGGACATTGATAAGTTCATACCAACTATTACAATGTTAGCAGCATCGTGTCTGCCGTGCCTCTCAATGAAACTCTCCTTTTCATACTACCATGAATTGACGTTGCCAGTTCACACAAAAGAACTGCAATAGGGTAGAGAGCACATTGCTCATAACTCAAGAAATCAACATGTTTCTTGCTCCATTGCCTTCGTCCCTGGCTGAGTCAAATAGCCTTATGGGAACCGTGGTAACTGTTTCACCATGAATTATTTCACAACGAGCCCACTGCTCACACACTGAAATTGACACTAAAACTAACCTGTTCTAGTGTGGGTACTTCGCTGGCACACACCAATAACTGAACACTATTGGTTATTGGTTATGGAAGGCCTCGGTATCACAGCAAACGAATTAAAATCCATAATTGCTCAACCGCCCGTGCCAGTGGAATCATCCGAATTGCCAACACATCTCCCAAACAAAGAAAGGTAACTGTAGTCCCCATCGTAGCAGTCTCAGCACACGCCAAAAGACATAAGGCGAAACCGCGCAGAAAGTGAACACAGCCAACTGTTCCCTGTCATACGATATCATCATTCATCGTAAACAAGCGGGATATCGAAGCAGGATCAAAACGGATGAGACACACAGCTCACGGTGTGCACAGAGCACTTAACTCAGTAGCTCCTGCAACAAGCCGGACTTGGAATATGAGGAAAATGCAAGAAGGAACACTTTTCAGACATAGCCTTCAATGGTTCCTGCCGCCTATCCACCATATACCATGGGAGTTCACGTCCTCCCGAAAATGATGATCGTCATAGCACTTGATGATGTTAGGCCGTCATTGATGACTCCAATTCCAAATATATAGACACACAGTGGTGGTAAGTTATCATTTCCAATCCAACAGAAGCCACATGACCTGTAGTTAGTAAAACCACAGAGAGGATATGATTTTGTGACCTTCACTGATTCACTCTTGGATGTGAATGTGTAGTTTACACAAGAGGAGAAGTTTTCAACTACAGTGATCCCATTTAAGGCAATTCTGGGATAGCAAGGCAAGTCTCCTTTATAGCAGCAGAACTTGATGTTCTCCGCTCCCTTCTTGTAGCTGCCGCCACACGATTCTGATGTCTCATTAACTTGGACATCATTCAAGAACAATGTCAGATTAACATTCCATAGATATGGCTCTGCTGATGAAATGCTTGGTGCAACAGTTGTATCAATCATACAGGAGGCTCCTGGTTTGTGGTCATTAATATCACAGACGGCACATGGTGTTGTTATATTCAGTATTTCTTTCTGGGGTGTAAATATGTGGCACACACATGGCGAGTGGTTTGTGGTCACAGTAATCCCATTAAAGGCAATTCTAGGGTAGCATGGCATAGCTGTTTCAGAACAGCACAATCCTATGATGTTTTCTGTGTTTGCTATAAAGCTGCTGCTGCTACACAAGCCTGACCAATTATAGGTGTGGACATTATTCACTTGCAATGACAAAACTGCTTTGTTTACATCATAAACCTCTGGAAGCGAACCATTTATGGGACTAATAGTACAATTTATTCTTCCATCGGGGATATCTTCATTGAGTCCCCAAAAAAAAGGTCTTTGGTTAAAAAGCACATTTGCTTTTGAATTAAACACACAATGAGCCCACTTCATAGATTTAAAATGATCATTGCCAATGCCATCCGTTTGCACAAGTTAGGTCCTTAGATACCAACGTCAAAAATGTCTGAAACGAAGCCATCGAATTAACGACTTTATCTACAGCGAAGGTTAACGAACTGTGAACAAACATTTATGTTCAAACCCTTGAAAACGTTTTCAAAAATCTGCCAACTCGCAGCAATAACATATATCAAGTTGTTCAAATGTAAACATTGCTTAGTCCATAGCTCGAATATAAATAAGCTGCCATTTTGGTGCGTCCCATGACGTCCAGGTGAATATCAACTGAACACTAACTGTTCGAACTTGATAGCCAAGGGGCTCACACACTTAACTAACAACTCTAACTGTGCACAGGTTTGTGGCCAACTGGCTCACCCAACTGACAAATAATAACTATAAACTAATACTAACTGAAACTTGGTAGCCAACTGGCTCACCCAACTGACAAATAATAACTATAAACTAATACTAACTGAAACTTGGTAGCCAACTGGCTCACCCAACTGACAAATAATAACTATAAACTAATACTAACTGAAACTTGGTAGCCAACTGGCTCACCCAACTGACAAATAATAACTATAAACTAATACTAACTGAAACTTGGTAGCCAACTGGCTCACATAACTGACATTTACAACCCTGCTGTTCAAGGGTTTGCAGCCAACTGGCTCGCACAACTGACATTTACAACCCTGCTGTTCAAGGGTTTGCAGCCAACTGGCTCACACAACTGACATTTACAACCCTGCTGTTCAAGGGTTTGCAGCCAACTGGCTCACACAATCAACCAACTAACCAGTTGGCTACCACCTTTTGGCGGGACCTCCTCACAGGCCCACCGCTTGATCAAATCTGCTTATTCAAACTATATTTTCCCCACTCTTTCCCATCAGCCAATCGTTCCTCGTGAACTTTCCCACAATTCTCGAGAATCACGAGAAACAGTCCTTTGTGCTGATTTCGTGTTCACCGTCCCCTGACCTTCACATCTTTCTCTAACTGTTTTGTTCTCTACCTGTCTCTCTATCTCTCTCTCCTTATTTCCCCCACTCCTTCCCTCTATTCTCTTTGTCTTCTAGATGTATCTCTTTTAGACATTCTATAAGTTGTTTGTGGTGTACTCTACCAAAAGCTTTGGTGTAGTCTATGAAGCAGGCATATATTGGTTTGTTTACTTCTGTGTACTTTTCAATTAATGTTTTCATGCAGAATATGACTTCTTTTGTCACGCTATTTTTCCTAAATCCAAATTCTATCTATCTATCTATTGTCCTTTCGAGCCGAAGATGGCACATAGGGCAGAACCACAATCTCAAAAACAGAAACCTTGCATGCCAAAATGGCACATATTGCAGAGATCACTGCTTCTAAAATCTATGGTTCTGTTTCCATAACAATGCTTTTTACAATGACAGCTTGTCAAGCCATCGATCAACCTCCTTAGTCGCCTCTTATGACATGCCTGGAAGGTCACATTGTCACTATTCTTTACTTCCTACATAATGAGGCCCCGGTAACACACGGGAGAAATCCAAATTGCTGCTCATCTAATTCAGTATTGATTTGATTCTAAATCCTTCCTTGTATAACTTTGAGCAAGATTTTTGTAACATGGCTCATTAGGCTTATTGTTCTAAAGTCACTGCATTCAACTGCACCATTCTTTTTAGGCAATGCAATGAAAGTTGATGTTTATAGTTCCTTTGGTATGTATCCTGTGTGGTATATGTCATATGTCTGTAATCACTTCAATGCCACACTCTTCTAGTGCCTGTATCATCTCTATCTGTACGCTGTCAGGTTGATGAATTAGACTTTTGCTTGTTTCTCTTTAGTTTGATTTTCATTTTAATCATTACAGGATTGTGGTCTGAATTAATATCTGCTCCTGGGAAGGTTTTGGCTTTCTTTACGCTGTTACGGAACCTTTCTTTTATCATTATGTAATCTATTTGATTCCTCTTCTTATTTCCAGGGCTTTTCCATGTGTATAGTTTCCTTTTCTCTTGCTCAAAGTAGGTGTTACATATTATCAGCCTGTTTTCTTCACAGAATTGTATTAATCATTCTCCTCTGTCATTTCTTTTTCCTAAACCATGATTTCCTATAATGGTCTTATATCTACCTTTTCCTACTTTAGCTTTCATGTCACCCATTACAATCAAGATGTCTGAAGATTTCACTTGCTTTATAACTTTATTTAGGTCTTCATAGTATGCCTGTATTTGTTCATCTGTGTAGTCTTGAGTAGGTGCATATGTCTGTATTATTGCTATGTCGAATGGTTTTGCTTTCAACTTAAGTAGTATAATCCTATCACTGTATGTCCAGTGGATACTTATATATTTTTGTAGCTCTCTTTTTATCAGTATTCCTACCCCTCTTTGATGTTCTGTTGTGTTTCCTGAGTATATAAATGTATATTTTTCATCCTCTATGTACCCACATTCTATCTTGTCTCTGATATGCCTAAAATATCTATATTTATTCATTCTGCTTCTTGGATCAGATTTTCCAATTTCCCTTCTTGATATAGAGTCCTAACATTCCATGTACTTATTTTAAGATCTTTCCTCCGACATAAGTTTGAATTCCTCTCCATGGCTTCCTCTGAACTAGTACATGATGAGACTCCAATCTCTTTCACGGTGGTCAGCCACATTCATCTTTCGTGTCCTGATTATGCCTCTTGTGTACCACACACTTTGCTGTTTTCGCTTTCTGGGCCGTTGGTCATTGCTGACTCTTCCGTCCCATCCACCTTTGCAGACTTTGTACAATTCGGAATGGACATTTCCATCAGCCTGGCGCGACAGTGAAAAACAATGACCTATCACCGATAGGTCAATCTCGAATGAAAAGAAGATAAATACCCACTTAATAACGAGAATTTCCACCATCCACCAGCCTGTCGGAAGTTTAACAACCACAACAGGCATGATCAGACTATTAAATCCAAGAAGCACACTGCGTGTAACCGGCGTAGTTAGAAACAACACACGCGCATATATATATATAATGTTCTTATGTTTTCACTGCTGCAATATCTGTTTTAATGAAATATATGGCCCTTTTCGTCTTGTCAGACGGTCTAGTGGAGGCTATTGTGTATTTTTTTTTACGTTTTGTTTTTATCAAACAGCTTCTCTTGTGGTTAATTCTACCAATGTTTGACAAACACACACAGCCACAGAATGAACAAGTCAGGCCCACCGATCCACAGGGTTTTCCATCCTTTTTCATTAGTCTTTTCTCTTCTAAGTTTTGCCTTAGCACAGTCTCAAATGATGTTATACCATTCTTTATACATGCTCTCCATGATGTGTGATCACTTGCCAGATGTTCCCAGTCATTTTCACAGATGGAGAAATCATTCAGAGATGATTTACAGATATCTCTATATCGTAGTTTAGGTCTGCCGATTTGTCTTTTTCCGTGTATTAATTCACCATATAGTATTTGATTGGGGGTGCATTTTTCTTCCATTCGCTGGACATGCCCCAGCCATCTTAGTCTTCGACTTCTGAGCATTGACATGATTTAATGAAATGGGCAGTCATTTAGCTTCCATATCTCAGTGTCAGTCCTTGATGCTAGTACTCTGATAAAGGGCCTCACTTATACTCTTACCCACTATGGGTCCACATGATGAGTTACTGAAATAATTTTTTGCTCCTACTTTGGTGAACCACCTTACAGCATACATGGGGTTTCTCTTACCACGAGGTGTCAATTTGTAGCACTCCTCTGCTTTCTATGTTATATTTCTTCTTGTGGTGTGTGGGAATATGTTCCTGCTTCCCAATTGTCCAACTATAAATAGGCAGCTTCCAAAATAAATAGAAACATAATGTTCCATACCTTTAATGTTATTTATTTATGTATGTAATTTTACAAGTATAGAGAGTGATATTATGGAAAATATTCTGCACGCTTATGCTTAATATCTTAGACAGGACTATTTTTTTCTACATCTAAAACAACTTTTAATAGCAAGACCCATAACCTGGAAATCTGGTGTACCTAAAGCTAGAAGTGCTGTATGCAACAAAACTTATTGCAGCCAGTAATAAATGTCTTGTATGTTTATGTACTTCACCTTTCCTCTTTCAGTCGGGTGATAACATGGAGATCATTCAGCTGGCAGAGGAGGGGGATGAACCATTGGATGATTCCTCAGAAGGTTAGATATAAGTTGTTGATGTTGTTTGAGCATCACTGTCAGATTTTTATGGTGGACTGTGACAATTTGTAACAGTATTAATTTATGGAAACATTCGACATGTTCACATTGTTAATAAAAGGTATGGGAGTGTGACATGTGAATTAGCACCATGACAATGGTAACAGTGTTTGTAGTGCCAGTCATATTGGTTAAACTGTTGATTAGGAGAGACCAGTTTAAAATGTTTACTCATATTCAACCCATTGGTATTGACATAACACATTGATGCTGATTACAGAAAGAGCTGTGTGAACATGTTTGTGGTTTCAGCCATGAGGTACCATGATTACAGACAGAGCTGTGTGAAAATGTTTGTGGTTTCAGCCATGAGGTACCATGATTACAGACAGAGCTGTGTGAACATGTTTGTGGTTTCAGCCATGAGGTACCATGATTACAGACAGATCTGTGTGAACATGTTTGTGGTTTCAGCCATGAGGTACCATGATTACAGACAGATCTGCGTGAACATGTTTGTGGTTTCAGCCATGAGGTACCATGATTACAGACAGAGCTGCGTGAACATGTTTGTGGTTTCAGCCATGAGGTACCATGATTACAGACAGAGCTGTGTGAACATGTTTGTGGTTTCAGCCATGAGGTACCATGATTACAGACAGATCTGTGTGAACATGTTTGTGGTTTCAGCCATGAGGTACCATGATTACAGACAGATCTGTGTGAACATGTTTGTGGTTTCAGCCATGAGGTACCATGATTACAGACAGATCTGTGTGAACATGTTTGTGGTTTCAGCCATGAGGTACCATGATTACAGACAGATCTGTGTGAACATGTTTGTGGTTTCAGCCATGAGGTACCATGATTACAGGGATAGAACAAAGGACACTAGTCAATATTGTTAAGTTGGGCTGGCTATTTAAGAAAGCTGTGAGAAGCTTTAGGGGATCATTCAGAAAGATTTTTAACCCATTGTAAAAATTACCGCATCAAAACACAAATTCTTCACAATTTGACATTTCTCCCCTCAGTGTACCTTCCTAATTATCACTTCCTGTGACTCCTGAGTGTGTGATTTGTTTCCATTTGTTGTTGAATTGTCATGTGCGCAGGATAGATTTTGCTAAGGCAGCTGTAATTTTTGGCCTACTCTTTTAGACTTTTAATTTCCAAGGGTTCTTTAACATACTTGGATGTGCATTCGGCCTCTTGGTGTTTTTCTGTGCCGTTATTCAAGAGGGCTGGGCATTGGTCTCACTTACCCAGAGACCAGAAAGGGGTAAAGCCACAAAGAAACCATGGATTTGAAGTGAACATTTCCACCACCTGTTATGTGATTTGGACTTGGGATCTTCCTGTCCAGACAGGCCGACATGTTACCTCTAGACCACCTAGTCCCCTTTAATGTTGTTCAATTTCTTTATTTTTCAGGGACTTACCGATATCGTCATGCATTCTGATATTGTGTCCTTCAAGGTGTTAAGTTCTCTGTTTCTTGGTATTCTAAGTATTTCTTACTAACTTATCTTTTTCCATTCTGATAATCTCTGTTTAGGTGTTTTGTTCCCTGTTTTGGGGCATTCTAAGCCATTTCTTACTAACTAATCTTCTGTCCTAGAACATAGAATTATGGAAATGTACCGGTCACAGATACCTGTGGATAAAGAGATAACAGCGAAGACAATGGTGCTGGATAGGGGGCACACACTGCAGACGCCAACTGAGAGTATTACACAACAGGCACTTTTTTGGAACCTCCAAGGAAAAAGACAAGGAGGAAGACCAAGATATTCTTGGAGAAGACAGACGGAAGCAGAGATGAAGATGATGGGAAAGACATGGAATTGTCTTAAAAGAATGGCAAGAAACAGGACAGCTTGGAAAGTGTTTGTTGAAGACCTATGCTCCATAGGGAGCTGAAAAGGTAGAAAAATCTTCTGTTCTGCAGGCATTGGCAGAAAGTAAAGGTAAAGGACAAGACTTGAACCAACGTCTTAGCACACGAGTTTACACCCATATGTGCTCGGCCACCTATCCAGAAATGTTAGATTTCTGTATAGTGTCGCCTCAAGCATCGAAACTCAGATGCGAGGCGACATTCCTCACCTTCCCATGGTGATGCCCTGGTACCCATTTCTGCCAACGGCTGGGTCGGCCGTGGGGGTATTTTTTTTTCCCGACCACGAGTACAATTCACACTGCTGCTCCCTGCGGGAATCGAACACGGGTTGCCCGAGCATCGGTAGTCCAGTTGGGTGGTTTTCCCAACTAGGCTACCGAGGCCCCCAAAGTAAGTGACAGAAAGTAAATAACAGGGTAACTTCTAAGTCTAGTAAACATTAATTAATAACCTATTCTATTGTATATTGTTCTAACATTTTTTCACCTTCCATTGAGTTGTATATTATCTTATAATTTCTGTTCATTGCTGTCTTCTCCGGGTTTCTTTCATCATTGTGGTCCTTGATATAACTCTGAAAAATACATATCTTGTTTCATCAGCCTATGTTGTGAACACTTGTCTTATCCACCTATGTTGTGAACACTTGTCTTGTCAACTTATGTTATGAACTCTTATCCACTTGTGAATCATTGTGGTAGGCTGCAGATAGAGACTGTGGGCCAAGTGTTTTACATTTGCCGTTGTTGACCTGTGCATATTAATAGGAAAGTCTTCATGGCATCTGGTCTGTCATCTCTTGTTTTTTTCTGTCAGTGTTAGTAAGTGGTGTTTTTTTTATAGTGGCTTTAGTGAGTGTTTAGTAATGATAGAGGTTGTGAGTGTTTAGTAATGTTAAACATAGTGAGTGTTTAGGACTAATAAAGGCTGTGAGTGTTTAGTAATGTTAAACAAAGTGAGTGTTTAGGACTAATAAAGGCTGTGAGTGTCTAGTAATGTTAAAGGTAGTGAATGTTTAGTAATTGTAAAGGTAGTGAGTGTTTAGGAATATTAAAGGCTGTGAGTGTTTAGGAATGATAAAGGTTGTGAGTGTTTAGTAATAATAAAGGTAGTGAGTGTTTAGTAATGTTAAAGGTAGTGAGTGTTTAGTAATGATAAAGGTAGTGTGTGTTTGGTAATTATTAAGGTAGTGAGTGTTTAGTAATGATAAAAGTAGTGAGTGTTTAGTAATTGTAAAGGCTGTGAGTGTTTAGTGTTGATGAAGGTAGTGAGTGTTTGGTAATGATAAAGGTAGCGAGTGTTTAGTAATGTTAAAGGTAGTGAGTGTTTAGTAATTATAAAGGCTGTGAGTGTTTAGTAATATTAAAGGAAGGTAGTGAGTGTTTAGTAATTGTAATGGTAGTGAGTGTTTAGGAATATTAAATGCTGTGAGTGTTCAGGAATGATAAAGGTTGTGAGTGTTTAGGAATGATAAAGGCTGTGAATGTTTAGTAATAATAAAGGTAGTAAGTGTTTAGGAATGATAAAGGCTGTGAGTGTTTAGTAATAATAAAAGTAGTGAATGTTTAGGAATGATAAAGGCTGTGAATGTTTAGTAATGTTAAAGGTAGTGAGCGTTTGGTAATAATTAAGGTAGTGAGTGTTTAGTAATGATAAAGGTAGTGAGTGTTTAGTAATTGTAAAGGCTGTGAGTGTTTAGTATTGATGAAGGTAGTGAGTGTTTGATAATGATAAAGGCTGTGAGTGTTTAGAATGATAAAGGTAGCGAGTATTTAGTAATGATAAAGGTAGTTAGTGTTTAAGAATAATAAAGGCTGTGAATGTTTAGTAATGTTAAAGGTAGTGAGTGTTTGGTAATAATTAAGGTAGTGAGTGTTTAGTATTGATGAAGGTAGTGAGTGTTTGGTAATGATAAAGGCTGTGAGTGTTTAGTAATGATAAAGGTAGTGAGTAGGAAAAGGTGATATTCAACACAAAATTCAGTCCCCGTGGACTTTGCTAAAGATAAGAATTTGACGATTGTAAACAATATCAGCAAGATCTGATACCTTTGTGACAGGAATGATACAGATATAAGAAAATCCTAGGAAGATAGATACAGATTGAATGTAGCAAAGAAAGATTGTTAACAATTGATTGTCACTGGGCATGACATTGTAGAAATGAGGCAGCACATTTTTTATTATTATTTAAACAAAAGTAATGTATCAATTTTTTGTTTGTTTCAGAGAGTGAAGGACCTGTGTTTGTTTGCTGCTTTTGTCTTGATCAGTTCAACAGTCATGAGCTTGTAAATGCACATCAGAGTGATTGTTCAAAGAGGCTGAGTGAATCCAGTAATGCTGGTCGAAATATCACATACTCTAACAAATCACAAACATACTCTGTAGCAAAAGACATAGATACCAAAGATTGTCTTGTGGAGTCCTTCCTTGGTCCAACAAAATGTCCAGCTTCTTCGGCAGATATTGTATCTGAATTCCTTGATAATGTGATAAGTTCTTCGTCAGTGCCGTACATTCCTCCATCAAAGACATCTGCTGGCTATTGTGGAGCAACTTCCATGCCACAGACCTCAACATCAAATCATCATGCTCGGCTGTCACACACTTCAACGCAAATGTCCTCGACAACAACCACCACATCGCAGAAGCGACCTGCAACAAGTACCACTGTTCCATTTGTTCCTACGCTGAAAACTCGAAGTCAGAGAAAGTTAGATCAGATTATGGAGAAGCACAATTCGCGACGGCTGATGCTCCAAGAATGTAGCGAGATGAAGGAAGTACCAAAGACTGGAGCGTGGTGGAATCGTAAGAAGAGAAGAAAAATAGTGCTGCAGATCAATTCCCATGCACTGCTATGTCTCAAAATACTTACATGTCAGTTCTAGGTCTAGTACAGGCAACAGACGTAGCAGCAATGGCCAAGAAAAATCAAAAGCATGAACAAGAGGTGGACTTAGAATGTGAGATTACTTCAGTTGAAGGTCCCCTTAGTTTGGTCCCGGTGGTACTATCACCAAAAGTTGAGAAATTATCAACAACATCACCTCGCTCAACGAGATCACTGATGTCTCAGCTCAGTCGAGACAGTGAAATCAGCACTCGTAGAAAACTGAGTTTCTGTTTTGTAGAAGATGAGTGGGCTGACAAGCAGGCAATAAATGAGGGAAGGGACCCACTGCAGATTTCTCTTTTAACTCTAGAATTTTCTTCTCCTTTGGGACAACGAGTTAAGAAATATGTTAGAGGTGAAGGCCATTTAAATATTATTAAAGATATGGAGAGCTACTGTAAAACAGAACTTGATGAGGATGGGTATAGTAAACTGAGATATCGTGGTTGTGATTTCCGTATCACGTACAGAAAGAAAAGAAGAGCATCCCACCATGTTCACATGTATAAGTTTAATAAATTTGATCGGATGGAGTTTAAAAAACTGTTAAAAACGGGTCTGAGTGCCTACAGCCGGCACTTAATGCAGTGTCTTCCTGTGTGTAAAATTGTCTTAAACAGGTTGGGTAAGTCTGAGATTAAACTGTGGACTCAAGAAAAGAAAATCACAATTTCTGAGCAGATTGTCTATGATGATGATATCTGTATCACTCAAATTGACATTCCAGAATCCAAGATGGCTCAGGGATTTGCCCCAGATGTTCAATCACAATCACAGCATCATTTATACAAACAGACTCCGCAGTTTAGTCCATCATCTCCTTTATCTGCTGGCCGTCTGAATGTAACTTCAGACTGTAAATCATTGTTTTCACCTCGCATGTCGGCATCTCCACCACATGTTCCCAATATATTTCGTAATCGCACATCCCACACATCATCTCCACCTCGGCCAGGCCATGTCAATAGACCACACAATGTTTCTTCTGCCTGGAGACCTCAGCCGTTACCAAACAAAGTCAGAAATATCACCGGAGAACAAGACTGTTCCAGACTTGATAGTTCTTACAAAATAAGGGAGAACAACCCTCAGCACAAGACAGTTGATAGAACTCAGGCACCAACACACCTAAGTGGTCATATGACTTTACCTCCATCGACATACACCTTTACAAGCAAGTCTGTAGCTGAGCCAAAGAGTAATGGAGAAATAAGTAATGCCAGCAACAGAAGAAAACAGCAACTGACTCATGTAAGAAATGACGATGGATTTGCAGGTGGGACTCATAATAACACAATCCCTAACAGAAACAGCATATCCCTGAACCATGCCTCTTCAGATCCCCATAGAAGAGGTCTTATAGAGAATCAACATAGTGGCACTATGCAAAAGAAAAATGGACCAGCCTCTCCAGTATGTGCTGGCCAGGCACTAGGACCTTCTATGCGTAGACTGTCAAACTTTGACTACTTTAGCATACGGGCTGGCAAGATCCAACCTTCGTACCCTCAACATAGCCATGCTGTAGTCAGTCAACATCAAACATACCCACCCTCAGCGTCAGCTGCTCGTTCACATAACCATCAAAACCTTGGACCACCTCTACAGCTAAGATCTCATCCACTTCAACACAATCACCACTATCATCAGCCACCATCTTCAGTAAGCTCACAACCTCAACAACATAAACATCATCATTATCCCCAGTTTAGCAATTCTTCACAATCCTCTGATCAAATCAGACCTAATGCAGTACTTAACATAAACAGCTCATCTCAGCAGCACAGCTCAATATCCAGCAATGGAAGCATAGAAAGATTATCCTTATCCAGAAACCATCTCGGGGCCAGCAGACCCCTCCAGACAGTGAGGAAAATTAAACCCACAACTGCACCTCGAAACCAGAATAGATTCAGTGAAGATGATGATGTCATGGAGATCATATGTATAGATGATGACTGATCTTGTGGTTGATATTCAAAGTCGTTACATTGTTTTATTTGAGATTTTGACATTTTTCCTTGTATTTTTGTGTATGTACTTAACAGTTGCAAGACTGCAGGAGGAGAATCTGATTTAACCCTAGAATACCACTTCTTCTTTCCTTCTTCGTTTGCCTTTCAGTGTCAAGGGGAGATATCATTTGCGGTCTTTTGCTCTTCTGTTCATTTCAGCAGCTCTTATGATTCCTATTGCATCTAATATTCCATCGATCCACCTTTTTCATGGTCGACCCTTGGGTCTGGTATTCTTGCAGCATTTATTGAAGGCTTGTTGTGTTGTGTTTTGATCACCTCTGCCTTCTCACGTGGCCGAACCATTTTATCTGTTGTTTCTTTATATATTCAATGGTGGGGGCTATTCCTAGCTTTTTTCTCAGTTCTTCATTTCTGATCTTGTCTTTCAAGCTGTTTCCATGTCATTCGTCTAACACATTTATCTCAGTAGAGGTTATTTTTCTTATTGTTCTTGTATCTAGGGTCCAGGTCTGGCATTGGTAGCACAACGAATACTACTACTTTGTAAAAATGACTGCTTCAGAGCGCTTTTTTTTTTTAAATTTTCCCCCACTTTTTACCTTCCTAATTGTCACCCCCGCGACCCGTGAACAGTCATTGTGTCCAGATTTTTTCACTTTGTTCAAAAACACAGTGAAACATAAACGTTACGAAGATGTTGTAAATTGTGTGATTATTTTAACTGATGATAAGTGTGGAAAAAATATATATTTTTTATTTGTGACTGAAGTTCTTGTGGGCTGTCAGCAAGACATCAATCGAGTTTCGAAGTCGCAGAATAGACAGTGAAACTACTGAAAAGACACAAGTACATATTCCAGAAGGATTAACAAAGCTGCACACAGGGATGTAGAGAAAAATAGTGCTATGCAATCATGTGTCTATATAACAGCGCTAGCACTTGTCAAAGATTAAAATAAAATAGTGCTATGCAATCATGTGTCTATATAACAGCGCTAGCACTTGTCAAAGATTAAAATAAAATAGTGCTATGCAATCATGTGTCTATATAACAGCGCTAGCACTTGTCAAAGATTAAAATAAAATAGTGCTATGCAATCATGTGTCTATATAACAGCGCTAGCACTTGTCAAAGATTAAAATAAAATAGTGCTATGCAATCATGTGTCTATATAACAGCGCTAGCACTTGTCAAAGATTAAAATCGTGTTTACTGTGCCCTACAAAGGTTAATGCAACAATCTGAAGCCAAAGTTGATTACTTCTCCAATTTAAAAGGTTTTTTTTTTTTATTAAGCAGTAAAACTGCACATTTTGACAAAGTAGTAGTAACAATGTGATTTAAAATTGAGGTCGTATTTTAGGATTTAGTTCAGCTAAAAACTGCTGTTGTGGCATGTTTTGTTGATGTTCAAGTATTTGAGACCTCATAGTCCTGAAGAGAAACAAAAACAGTTTATTACAACATTATCCCTTTTCTGTGGTCTATCTATCTAGATAGATCTAATAGACACAGTCTTAATAGCAGAGACAGAGAATGAGCTACAAGAAATGATAGATATAATAGTAAAACAAAGCAACAAGAAAGGTCAAAGTCTGAATAGTAAGAAAACAGAAGTAATGGTTAAATCGAAGAAACAATCATCACCATCATGCAGCAGAAAAATAAACAAGACAAATCTGAAACAAGTACGTTTGAAATACTTGGGCACAATGATAACATCAGATGGAAGATGCAACACAGAAATAAAAAGCAGAATAGCTCAGGCCAAATTAACATTTCAGAAAATGAAAAATATCTTATGCAACAAATCTATGTCAGTAGAAATGAGAAAGAGAGTTCATCGATGCTGTATAGAACCAATTCTAACCTATGGAAGCAAATCATGGACAATAGACAAACAAATGAAAAGACGATTAGAGGCCACAGAGATGGGATTTCTCAGAAGAATGTTGAAAGTTCCCTGGACAGCTAAAAAGACCAATGAGAAAGTTCTCAAAGAGGCCAACACAAAAAGGGAGCTCTTAAAAAACATCAGAAAGAAGCATCAACATTTTTGGGCACATCATGAGAAGAGGAAAGTTGGAATACTTGGTTACAACTGTCAAAATAAAAGGAAAGAGAGATCGCGGGCGACAAAGAGAGAAAATACTGGATAGCTTGATGTCACGGCATGGAAAACAGTCAACAACAGAACTCGTATGATGCACTGTGAATAGAAGATTGTGGAAGGACATGATCGCCAACCGGTACAGCACATCATGATGATCTATCTATTGTCCCTTTATGCCAAAGACGGCAACGAGGGCAGAAATTCTAGACTTTTATGTGTCTGATGATCTTTGTTATCAAGCATCACCCCTTGCACAGGACCTGGTTTCATCTTGCCACACAACTTTGTTCTGGACGAGTTGTTCAATCTTGGCGACAGAGCTGACGCCTGCTGTTGTTTCCTCTCACCACAGTGTTCATTTTAGTGTTTCTATAGTTAAGCCTCTTTCTCTCACTTTCTGGGGTTTGTTGGAAAGTTTTTATAGTCAGGTAGGAAATAAAGTATTTCCCATATTTTTTTTTTTTTAAATTTCGCCCAAGATTTTAAAAAACTAAAAAACACTGTTGACTCTGCCTAGATTCAGTCCACTTGATGTGCAGACAGTTGCTTTGATCCAAAACTAAATATCAGCACTTTGTGATGATGTGCAGATAAGTGGGTTTTCCTACATATTTTTTTTTTTTGGTCTCCCCTAGCTATGTGTGCCCATTAATAAGATTAGGCATGTCCATGCCATTCCAGATATTGAAGAAAAATCGTACACAACCTATTTTTTGACAATAGTAAGATAAAGAGTTCTTCATTGTTATGTAGTCATGACATGTGAATGGACAGTCTCTGTTTGACCTGTGATTACTCTTTTTTTTTTTTTCAAAATTTATATTACCTTCTTAAAAAAGACAAGACAACAATTTTCAAATGCAAGTCCTAAAATGACAAAAGGCAACAAATCCCTGGAGGTTGTAGCACTTGCTTATTTGTTGAAGACCAATTTTGCAGAAGAATGTTGAGAATATAATGAACAGTTGGATAGATTGATGAGGAGTCTCCTTTCTTCTTTTGCAATCACAGCTTACTCAGACCAGGATTTCGGACTCTCTTGTGAAGGCTGCTGTCTGGTTCAGCACTTCTGGTGCCCTGTATAGTTTCTCTTCCAGAGTGGCAAGATTGGGCCACATTGACCTCCTCTGGTCTGTGTGCTGGGGGCAATCCTTGAAGATGGTGTTTTGTTCTCGTGTTATTTAGAGTACAGTGGCATTGACTGGTGGTTCCCATTTTGAGTTTGATGATTTCTTATTCTGTTGTGGCCAGTGCGTAGTTGAAGTATGATGACTTCATCTCTCCCGGTTAGTTGGTAGTATCCATCCCTCTCATTATCCTCTGAGTGGTCTTGTTTCCATTTTTTTGTGATACTGGACTTTGATGATGGATTTAGTTTTTTTGTAGCTGATCAGATGGTTCTCTTGTGGTAATCTCCTACCAGCCTTTAGCTAGTTGGTCTATACATTTGTTTCCTTATATAATGCAATTGAGAACATCTGAGAGCAAAAGAAAGATTATTGTCAATAAAATCAATCAACACAACACATTAGAAAAGAGACAAAAGTCGAGAAAACAGTAGTCATATTATAGCCAAATAATAAGAAGGGAACAACTGAAATAAATTGTGATGAATTAAGAGAATTGAGGGACGGAGATATAGAGTAGAACAAATAAAAGAAGATACCAAAGAATTTAAGGGAATAGCAAGTTCGGCTTGCTGCTGGAGCTACTGAGTTTAGTGTTCTGTGCACACCATGAGCTGTGTGTTTCATCCGGGTCATTTTTCGATAATCCTATTGCTTGCGGTGAATGATGATATTGTGTGACGGACAGATAGCCACGTTCACTTTCGGTATGGATTCGCCGTATATCTTTTGGCATGTGCTGAGACTGCAATGGTGGAGACTGCAGCTGCCTTTCTTTGTTTGGATCCTTCAATGAAATGCATTTTAATTTGGATGATTCCTCTGGCACAGGCGGTTAAACAATTATGGATTTTAATTCGTTTGCATTGATATCGGGGCCTTCAACTAACCATAACCATTAGGAGTTCTAAAAATAGAATTTTCTTTGAACTTTTTGACACACAGCTGTGTGCTCACACGAGAAGAGACATGGGGAACTCGGACTTCCAATCTCAGGTTGATTTATGACCTGAATATGATCTCATGGGTTGGATGTGTTACAATATCTGCGTCGCAAGTCCGTCAGTATGTTCGGCTACCCTGTGTTGGATATTACAACATTATCCCTTTTCTGTGGTCTATCTATCTAGATAGATCTAATAGACACAGTCTTAATAGCAGAGACAGAGAATGAGCTACAAGAAATGATAGATATAATAGTAAAACAAAGCAACAAGAAAGGTCAAAGTCTGAATAGTAAGAAAACAGAAGTAATGGTTAAATCGAAGAAACAATCATCACCATCATGCAGCAGAAAAATAAACAAGACAAATCTGAAACAAGTACGTTTGAAATACTTGGGCACAATGATAACATCAGATGGAAGATGCAACACAGAAATAAAAAGCAGAATAGCTCAGGCCAAATTAACATTTCAGAAAATGAAAAATATCTTATGCAACAAATCTATGTCAGTAGAAATGAGAAAGAGAGTTCATCGATGCTGTATAGAACCAATTCTAACCTATGGAAGCAAATCATGGACAATAGACAAACAAATGAAAAGACGATTAGAGGCCACAGAGATGGGATTTCTCAGAAGAATGTTGAAAGTTCCCTGGACAGCTAAAAAGACCAATGAGAAAGTTCTCAAAGAGGCCAACACAAAAAGGGAGCTCTTAAAAAACATCAGAAAGAAGCATCAACATTTTTGGGCACATCATGAGAAGAGGAAAGTTGGAATACTTGGTTACAACTGTCAAAATAAAAGGAAAGAGAGATCGCGGGCGACAAAAAGAGAAAATACTGGATAGCTTGATGTCACGGCATGGAAAACAGTCAACAACAGAACTCGTATGATGCACTGTGAATAGAAGATTGTGGAAGGACATGATCGCCAACCGGTACAGCACATCATGATGATCTATCTATTGTCCCTTTATGCCAAAGACGGCAACGAGGGCAGAAATTCTAGACTTTTATGTGTCTGATGATCTTTGTTATCAAGCATCACCCCTTGCACAGGACCTGGTTTCATCTTGCCACACAACTTTGTTCTGGACGAGTTGTTCAATCTTGGCGACAGAGCTGACGCCTGCTGTTGTTTCCTCTCACCACAGTGTTCATTTTAGTGTTTCTATAGTTAAGCCTCTTTCTCTCACTTTCTGGGGTTTGTTGGAAAGTTTTTATAGTCAGGTAGGAAATAAAGTATTTCCCATATTTTTTTTTTTTTTAAATTTCGCCCAAGATTTTAAAAAACTAAAAAACACACTGTTGACTCTGCCTAGATTCAGTCCACTTGATGTGCAGACAGTTGCTTTGATCCAAAACTAAATATCAGCACTTTGTGATGATGTGCAGATAAGTGGGTTTTCCTACATATTTTTTTTTTTTGTCTCCCTAGCTATGTGTGCCCATTAATAAGATTAGGCATGTCCATGCCATTCCAGATATTGAAGAAAAATCGTACACAACCTATTTTTTGACAATAGTAAGATAAAGAGTTCTTCATTGTTATGTAGTCATGACATGTGAATGGACAGTCTCTGTTTGACCTGTGATTACTCTTTTTTTTTTTTTTCAAAATTTATATTACCTTCTTAAAAAAGACAAGACAACAATTTTCAAATGCAAGTCCTAAAATGACAAAAGGCAACAAATCCCTGGAGGTTGTAGCACTTGCTTATTTGTTGAAGACCAATTTTGCAGAAGAATGTTGAGAATATAATGAACAGTTGGATAGATTGATGAGGAGTCTCCTTTCTTCTTTTGCAATCACAGCTTACTCGGATTTCGGACTCTCTTGTGAAGGCTGCTGTCTGGTTCAGCACTTCTGGTGCCCTGTATAGTTTCTCTTCCAGAGTGGCAAGATTGGGCCACATTGACCTCCTCTGGTCTGTGTGCTGGGGGCAATCCTTGAAGATGGTGTTTTGTTCTCGTGTTATTTAGAGTACAGTGGCATTGACTGGTGGTTCCCATTTTGAGTTTGATGATTTCTTATTCTGTTGTGGCCAGTGCGTAGTTGAAGTATGATGACTTCATCTCTCCCGGTTAGTTGGTAGTATCCATCCCTCTCATCATCCTCTGAGTGGTCTTGTTTCCATTTTTTTGTGATACTGGACTTTGATGATGGATTTAGTTTTTTTGTAGCTGATCAGATGGTTCTCTTGTGGTAATCTCCTACCAGCCTTTAGCTAGTTGGTCTATACATTTGTTTCCTTATATAATGCAATTGAGAACATCTGAGAGCAAAAGAAAGATTATTGTCAATAAAATCAATCAACACAACACATTAGAAAAGAGACAAAAGTCGAGAAAACAGTAGTCATATTATAGCCAAATAATAAGAAGGGAACAACTGAAATAAATTGTGATGAATTAAGAGAATTGAGGGACGGAGATATAGAGTAGAACAAATAAAAGAAGATACCAAAGAATTTAAGGGAATAGCAAGTTCGGCTTGCTGCTGGAGCTACTGAGTTTAGTGTTCTGTGCACACCATGAGCTGTGTGTTTCATCCGGGTCATTTTTCGATAATCCTATTGCTTGCGGTGAATGATGATATTGTGTGACGGACAGATAGCCACGTTCACTTTCGGTATGGATTCGCCGTATATCTTTTGGCATGTGCTGAGACTGCAATGGTGGAGACTGCAGCTGCCTTTCTTTGTTTGGATCCTTCAATGAAATGCATTTTAATTTGGATGATTCCTCTGGCACAGGCGGTTAAACAATTATGGATTTTAATTCGTTTGCATTGATATCGGGGCCTTCAACTAACCATAACCATTAGGAGTTCTAAAAATAGAATTTTCTTTGAACTTTTTGACACACAGCTGTGTGCTCACACGAGAAGAGACATGGGGAACTCGGACTTCCAATCTCAGGTTGATTTATGACCTGAATATGATCTCATGGGTTGGATGTGTTACAATATCTGCGTCGCAAGTCCGTCAGTATGTTCGGCTACCTCAAAGTGTTGTTCACTGCGTTTCTCTGAGTTACAAAGGGCTGTTTGATGTCTGACAAAGAGTTGAGGAAATTTACCTGGTCACATTAGAAAAAGGTGGGGGTGGGATAGACTAATTTCTTGAAAATTGGCTACTAATTTTTACAGTATATGAGATCGCATCTCATGAAATAAAAAAAAAAATCCAACAGTAATGGAAACAAATCCAACACTCAGGGGTCACCAGAAGTAGCAAATAGGAAGGTTCATGAGGGAAGGTGGTAATGTTTGAACGTGGCTAAATATCAAATTGTGTTTTGTTGCTGTAATTTTTACTATGGTTTCACAATCTAGGGTTAAAGACATAGTCTTGGGTTGAGTAAATTGTGTCAATAATGGAATACTCAGAAGAGGCTGTTACAGATTGAATGCACACTTCTATAATTGACTAACCCATCACACAAGTCTCCAGAATACAACCTGCAAAATTGTAATCTTAAAAAAATATAAGATTAACTTGCTATCAATGAGATTTATGAGGGAAAGGGGGTGACACACCTCACTATGTAGCTTTCTGAGCGTTAAAAAAAAGAATGTGCCATCTTTGCAGAATGCAACATGTTCAGTAGAACAGTATGAGTGATCGAGTTGAACACTTTGTTTCGTTGCTTGAATGGAGACTGAGTGGATATGGGAAGGTGATGGTAAAGTACAAGACTTGAATTGGTGTCTTAGCATGCAAGTTTTCACCCATATGTGCTGAATTGGTGTCTTAGCATGCAAGTTTTCACCCATATGTGCTGAATTGGTGTCTTAGCATGCAAGTTTCCACCCATATGTGCTGAATTGGTGTCTTAGCATGCAAGTTTTCACCCATATGTGCTCGGATGCCTATCCAGAAGTGTTCAGAGACTTTTGGATAGTGTCACTTCAAGCATCGAAACTCACAATGCAAGGCATTTCTCACCTTCCCAGAGTACTATATACCCTGGTACCCATTTCTGCCAACGGCTGGGTTGACCACGAGGGTATTTTTTTCCTGTTCTTGTGTGGGATAGAGGTGATGATCAAAACCTCTGAACTGGAAGGTCTCTAGTTTAAATCCAACAACAGGGGCAACACAATTAAATCTGTGGTTTCCTTGTTATCCTCCTGTGGTACTCTGGATAGTAAGATCCAATGTCTAGCCCTTTCATATAACGGCAAACAAAGGGAATGAGAGGTCCTGTATGAACATGTGTACGTTAAAAAATCCTTGGCAGTTGGAGATAAAAGAGTAGACCAAAAATTTGCCACCACCAGGGAAAATGCTGTCAGCAAAAAACCTGTCCACACTGATGTTTCCCAAGAATCGGAGATGCTGTATAATGGTTAGGGTTCTACTCTGAGTTTCTCGATAATTGAAGGGGAAAATCAGAGCATCTAGGAATTTGTCTGGACTGTAGTGATGACGATCCTAAAGAAATATAAAAAAAACAAATGACAAATTTTTTTTGTTAAAGTGGTATGGTAAACAGCTTTACGTGGTAATTAACAAAACACAAAAGTCAACATTTCAGCCAAGTAAGCCAACAAACAACAGCACAAAAATAGATATGAATTTATATATATGTTTTATGTTGTTGTTTCCTGTTCCAGCTGAAGGCCTACTTATCCGAAACATCGACTATTGTTTTGTTAATTACCACGTATAGCTGCTGCCATACCACTTTCTTCTTCTTTTTTTAAAATTGTAATTATCATCAGCTTTACAGTAGCTTTGCATCTTGATGCCTTTACTCCTTTATAGAAAAAACTAACTTGGCTTTTAGAGAAACCACTGGTCAGGCAGAGATGTCCTCCCACATACCATCCACCATGGAACAAATGATATTAATCGCAGCTGTTTGTTCGTTGTTTAAAACACAAAATTACACTTTAGATATATAATCTAGGTACTTTGCAGCCTATATGGGTGAAGATGTCCAACAGTCCTCTTACTCTTTTATTTATAATTTTTGGAAGTGGTTCCAATTTGTGATCCCCCACAAAAAAATGTGAACTTTCAAGATTCATTAATTTTGTGTGTTTGTGATATACTATTAGATGAATGTTCATGAGGAGTGTTTCAAATGTTAAATACTTGATGGTGTGAAATGTTCATGAGGAGTGTTTCAAATGTTAAATACTTGATGGTGTGAATTGTTCATGAGGAGTGTTTCAAATGTTAAATACTTGATGGTGTGAAATGTTCAGGTTTCTACCACAAGTCACCTTGTTATCATGAATGTACCATAGAAGAAACATATGCAGGTTTTTTTTTATTAGACAACTAAAATATCAGTGACAAAACACTGTGATAAGTATTATTGGCACATCTCTGAGGTCTTATTGTTCTTGTACAGTCGCTGGAATTTTTCCTCAGAATTGATTTAGTTTAGTTTTGACAGGTCATCTTCATTGCTCAACTAACAACTTTATAGTGTTCACAACCCCTCCTCAGCACATTGCTTATAATGAAGTATCACTGCCACACATTAGCGAAAGCACCAAAAATAGTTTCAGTTCAGATACACAAACTCTGTGGCATCTGTAAAGAAGACTGTCACACACCCCCATCCCTTCATCATCTCTTACAACACATGCACTGTAGTGACTGTTCTTTTATCTCCTGGCTGTGATCAGAGCCACACCAGCAGGAATTGGGTGGTAAAGTGTCATTTGTTTTAACATTCCTTACCAAAGCGTTTAACACTGTGGAAGGCCGTTTACCAAAGAAAAAAATTGTGTTTGAAATAATGAGAAAATAAATTAAAATTGATCTATAGCATGCGTTTCGTGGACAATTTGCTCAGGTACCCTGAAAATAGTTTCAATAGAGAATTATGAAGTTTTATAATGGTGATAACTGCAGAAACATCAATTTATCATCATAAATTAAACGCCTGAAAACTAGCTCCACGGTTCAATAAGCTGGTAACTAAAACTTTTTTTTTTTTTTTTTTTTTTTTTTTTTTTTTTTTTTTTTTTTTTGCTGCTTGCCTTACAGAAGCAGCAATTTCAGCATCATTTGAGTTCAGCAGTCATTAGTATTTGGTGTTATTTCCCTAGTTTTGTATGTTCTTAGTTTGCCCTCATGATAACTGATTGTTGTTGAAGTTTCTAACTTTCCCTTCATTGATCAGTCCAAAACTATGTGGTTATAGAAGACAGACAGGGAATTTAGTGTAGCCCATTTTTGCATTTCAAAAATAATGTGTATGAGAAGACCTGGAGAAAAACAATTTCTGGCAGAAACAACTATTGTCCTACAGCACTAGACTGTAGGATGTAAAACAGTATGTACATAACATAGGAAAAAACTGACACATGTAAGGTGGTTTTTAAGTTGGATTTCTTAGTCTCACTTGGAATAATAACGATAAACAAAACATGGACGTTGATGATAAGAATCCTGAGTCCATAACAACATGATAGTAATATCTCTTTATGATATTCACTCGGTGGCTACAAAAAAGAAGTCTTCAGTTTTGTGCCCTTAAATGGATGTTAAGTGGGCATAGATGCATATAGTTTATGCCTACCGACCCAACGTTCAACTTAACATGACATTTTGGAGTTCCTGGTTGCCTTCCCTCTTCAATCCCAAATCACTTGTTCAGACTGTCATTATTTATGGTTATGGGAAACTCTATACAGAGTAGGAGGTGATCTGATCATCAGAGGTAGATCCTGCCATGAAAGAAAGTGTTTATCTTTTTTAGCTATTTGGCAACAGGGGAGGGTAACTTGGTCATGACTCCGGGGCATCAACCTAACATTGCATTTGAACCAGAAGTCACACAATGTGTTAGGTACACCATAGAAAAGACTCTGGTCTACATAAACCTTCAGATCGAAATCTACTGCCCCCATGCCCTGTTGCAAATTGCTGTCACAGCCTTAACTTAGAACAAGTCCTCTTCATGGTGACGGCTCTTAAATCACTTGTTTCTGCATGCCGCTCTTCAATAATTTTAACTGTCTAACCCTGGAGAAAATTAATCTGCTTATCTGGGCTTAACTCAACACATTGAGGTATGTGTGTGCTACTGCTGATATGAATTGATAATATGTCTGGCTGGATGCCACTTTTAATTGTAGGTATCCTACAATTTGGAGAGTGATCCAGGGTGTTTACAATGTTGTAATATCATACATTAAAATTTGAAGGGAAAATTGTGTCCAGGCTGTCTACTTGAAGAAGAGAATTTTGATTTGACTTTTTCTCACACTTAAAGAGCAACAAAAGGTTCATAACAGAAACAGTCAAACAGTGGATTGCATCTCTAAAAATAAACAGAAACAGGTGAACTTGGAAGCCAGGAAGGAAGCTTGTGCAACTCTATCTGCTGAGATTCAGAGTAGTAAAGACACTCATGAAACAAGCACAGATCCAGAGTAGTAAAGACACTCATGAAACAAGCACAGATCCAGAGTAGTAAAGACACTCATGAAACAAGCACAGATTCAGAGTAGTAAAGACACTCATGAAACAAGCACAGATCCAGAGTAGTAAAGACACTCATGAAACAAGCACAGATCCAGAGTAGTAAAGACACTCATGAAACAAGCACAGATCCAGAGTAGTAAAGACACTCATGAAACAAGCACAGATCCAGAGTAGTAAAGACACTCATGAAACAAGCACAGATCCAGAGTAGTAAAGACACTCATGAAACAAGCACAGATCCAGAGTAGTAAAGACACTCATGAAACAAGCACACATTCAGAGTAGTAAAGACACTCATGAAACAAGCACAGATCCAGAGTAGTAAAGACATTCATGAAACAAGCACAGATCCAGAGTAGTAAAGACACTCATGAAACAAGCACAGATCCAGAGTAGTAAAGACACTCATGAAACAAGCACAGATCCAGAGTAGTAAAGACACTCATTCGTTCGTTCGTTCGCTTTCGTCAGCTTTGACCTCTGACGAAGTCCCACCCACTCAATTTTGTGGGACTGAATTTTGCGTGTAAAGTCTGTTTTATCCCATTACAGGATGCCCCTCGCCATGCAGGCAGATTTACTCCGACTTCAGAGGTACTAATTTTTAGGGAATTAGTAAAACCCAGGTGTCCTCGCCAGGGTACGAACCCTGGCTGTTGCCGTGGTAAGCCAACCGCCTATCGATTGCGCTAACCGGACACCCAAAGACACTCATGAAACAAGCACAGATCCAGAGTAGTAAAGACATTCATGAAACAAGCACAGATTCAGAGTAGTAAAGACACTCATGAAACAAGCACAGATCCAGAGTAATAAAGACACTCATGAAACAAGCACAGATTCAGAGTAGTAAAGACACTCATGAAACAAGCACAGATCCAGAGTAGTAAAGACACTCATGAAACAAGCACAGATTCAGAGTAGTAAAGACACTCATCAAACAAGCACAGATTCAGAGTAGTAAAGACACTCATGAAACAAGCACAGATCCAGAGTAGTAAAGACACTCATGAAACAAGCACAGATCCAGAGTAGTAAAGACACTCATGAAACAAGCACAGATCCAGAGTAATAAAGACACTCATGAAACAAGCACAGATCCAGAGTAGTAAAGACACTCATGTCACAAGCCTTGAAAGTGGAATAGAGAGTAGTGAATGGAAAATACGAACCAGAGCAAAACACTATTTCTGAGCAGATCTGTATCTTCATTCTTAAGCAAAGCAATTTGACTTCAGAGAACACCTTTACAAATGGGTCTTGGAGACCATATGACTGTGCAGCACAATGGACTTCTGAACATATTCTACAAGACTATACTATTGCCAAAAAAAATGTTTAATCTGTAATGATTGTGCACAAGCTATAAGGAACCAATGAAGATCTCTAGCACATCGTCTAGTTTATGAGACTTGCTGGTGTTGATGTATTTACAAAGGTTGATGACTGCCTGATGAAGATTCACCTGACAAGTCAATGTCAACGCTTGAGAGAAACTGCATACTATGAGGACAATCAACATGAGTATTTAATAACAGACAAATAAGAAACAATTTATTTATTTTAGTCAGAGGTTCTGTCATTATCTATGTAGTTCAATGTTAACCATCGGCTGCAATCTATTTGGCTAGATTGAAAGGCATTTTCGCATCTTGATGCAGGTTTCAGTTATATATTCTACCTCTATAGTTCAGGCTTGATGCAGAAGCAACTGAGTTAAGTGCTCTGTGCACACCACGAGCTGTTCGTTTCTTCCATTTTTATTGTGTTATGATACTCCGATTGCTTACGTTGAATGATGATGCCGTACGACGGAGAACAGATTGCTGTGTTTACTTTCTGTGCGGTTTTGCCTTATGTCTTTTGGCGTGTGCTGAGACTGCTATGATGGGCACTGCAGCTATCTTTCTTTGTTTGGAAGATGAGATATTAATTTGGATGATTCCACTGGCACGGGTGGTTGAGCAATTATGAATTTTAATTCGCTTGCAGTGATACCGGGGCCTTCCATAACCTCTATAGTACAATGTTCAGCCATACATAAGCTGCAGTCTATTTGGTTATCTATCTAATCTAATCTTTGTTCACCTGATGTATTGTCTATATCTGCAAGGTCGTTTCTTATATAAATATTACTGTTTTTATGTAGTTCTAGCAGAGAGCCATACAATTTTGCTTGTAGTGTTGTATCTATGAGCCTATGGACTTTCCCCAGTCTGCTATATTTAACGGGGTCTCAGTAGCCTAGTTTGAAAAACCACGCAACTGGTCTATCGACGTTCAGACACCCTGTGTTCGAATCCTGCTCGAAGGTGTGAATTGTACTTGTGGTTAGAAAAAAAATACCCTTGCGGTCGACCCAGCCGCTGAAAGAAATGAGTACCAGAGTAGTACTCTGGGAAGGTGAGGAATGCTTGAAGCGACACTATCCAGAAGTCTCCGAACACTTCTGGACAGGTGACCGAGCACATATGGGTGAAAACTCATGCGAAGATTCTGATTTTAGTCTCGTACTTTACCTTTACTATATCCAACATAGTCTTAAAATATATGTTCAGCAGTCCACATGTACATGTGGATGAGGTGCCAATTTTGAATACGTGTGACATGGAGTCTATTGTGTCCTGCTCTGAGACACATAGTAATAATTTGTTCCCACCAACTCATGTGGTAGGCACCTTGCTTTGGCATATATGGTCTTTTGAATAATTTGATTATGCCTCTTCTGATTGTATGTAAATCTATGTCAATAGAAATGAGAAAGAGAGTTCATCGATGCTATATAGAACCAATTCTGACCTGTGGAAGCGAATCATGAACAGTAGACAAACAAATGAAAAGACTTTAGAGGCCACAGAGATGGGATTTCTCAGAAGAATGTTGAAAGTTCCCCGGACAGCTAAAAAGACCAATGAGGAAATTCTCAAAGAGGCCAACACAAAAAGGGAGCTCTTAAAAAACATCAGAAAGAAGCAATCAACATTTTTCGGGCACATCATGAGAAGATGACAGTTGGAATACTTGGTTACAACTGGCAAAATAAAAGGAAAGAGAGATCGCGGACAACAAAGAGAGAAAATACTGGATAGCTTGGTGTCATGGCATGGAAAGCAGTCAACAACAGAACTGATACGATGCACTGTAGATAGAAGATTGTGGAAGGACATGATCGCCTATGCCAACCGGTATGGCACATGATGGTATTTATGTAACTGGTTGTTTGCCTGCTGTGCCTTCCTTTGCCAGCTGGCCTGTTTTCTCGTTTCTTGGTGTTCCTCAGTGGGATGAGATCCACTCCAGGATGACCATGTGATACTTGCAGAGTTCAATAAATAAGGTCTGCAGATGTGGCAATTTTCTGGAGTGCTACAGGCTGTGGCGCAAAACTACTGTTCAGCAGTTTTAATATCGCCAACTTTATTGCTTGGATTTCTGCATAATAATTGTGATAGTATTTCCTTGTTGCTGTTCCATATTTGGTTATAATAGAAGGCATTGTTGCATGTAGACTTGAATGCACAGATATGGGAATAAAAATAGCATGGTTCAATGCTTGCTTTTCCTTTTAACTTAGATGCAAACCAAAAAAATGGGTACCTGATTCACTAATTTGGGGAAACAATGAGGTAGAGATCACTGACACACTTCCCCTTCCAATGTCACCTTTGAAAGTTGTGGTCTAGAACTGAGAAGTATGTTGCTTCGCTTCTCCGTCATTTTGTTACAGGACAACTTTGACCTCCTTATACTACATACAATATGTGTGATGATGAAGCACTTTACCTTCATTCTCCCCAGATATCACTTTTAGGTCTCATCATATATTTTTATAATTTGTTAAAAAACGGTTTTATTTCACTGACCATCATAGTAAATTGCGAGCTCTGTCATGCCAAGTGGTGTATAGGGAATATGGTGTTAGTGACCATAATTTTTACAGACCTTCAGCACATGATTTTTGGGGTAATGTGTTCAGTATTATGCCTGTGCCGCTTTACTTTCTCAGAAAAAAATCTGGTAACCATTTAAGGATGGGTGAACCAGAAGCTGTCATTCAGGATCAAACCCGACATCTTCTGACCAATATAGCCATCTATTTTTCCTCTTTCAAATAGTTCATGTTAACAAGAGTGTTCAGTTTTCAATATAATTTTGTTTCATTCTTTTTTAGGACATGTTTTCAGATGCATTACAAACATATCCTTTCGAATGTGCACATAAATGATTTGTCAACATCTACTCCTGTTATTGGTGTACATAAAAAGACTAGCAGAGTACTTGAAGTTATCAGTAATTATAATTTAATTTATGTGTTAAAATATGCATTTCTTTGGTGTTCATTTCTTCATTTGTATCAGTCACTGTCAAGAGATTTATCAGTTACTGGTCAATATTAGTACCTCTATGTATTTACCTCAACGTGTATGAGGAATATTGTGTTGGTGCCCATATTTTGTAATGACCAATGGCATATTAAATGGATGATATGGTTTGATATCTCACCAGGTTGCCCTATATTCCCAGAAGAAAGAAAACCCCAGTGCCCATTTACATAGGCAGGTGAACCCAACATTCGTGTGTCCAGAAAAAAGATTCACTGAAGTTGGACCCTGGTCTCCTTTTGTCAGTGATGACACTCTAAGTGACACTAATTACTTTGCTGCGGCAGTTTGTGGTTATTATAATTATCAGCTTTGGTCAAGAAAATTGTCAGTTATTTTTCAATAAAGTATATCCAATTACTGTTAGTCGTTGGATTATCTGCGTCGAACAGACCATAAGCACTCAGATCTCTTCCCCAGCAAGACCCACAATGAGAAATGATAAACTGGTTCACAAGTTCTCCTCATGACTTTCCTGAAACTAGGCAACATCCCTCCTAACATGAAACTTCTGGAGTCACTATGTATATAACCCATTCATGTATGCCCAGTCTCTTTCACCTGTGGTGAAGACAGGAACGTGATGTATTAGATCACAATAACAAAACAGTTCTAAACCTTGTTCTCAATGCTTTTTGAGTCTTTCCTACTTGTGTCATATATGATTCCCTGTAGAGAAATCTACATATTATATCTTTATCAGCTGTGATTTCTTTGTCTGAAAATGTATTCTTTAAAGTGTTCACAGTCTTTCCTTTTTGTTCTACTTTATCTCTCTTTGCTCTTAGTATTTTGTATAAATCACCTCTTCCAACATGATAAGAAATGTCCTAGCCATATATGTGGTTAAAGGACCAAACTGATGAACAAAGAAGTTATAACACTGACAGTATTTTCCTGTAGAAAGATTAAATAACCCTGTCATACAGTGAGCATATGAGGTTTAGGGGTAAGACATCAGTCCTTGGACAAGAAGGTATCAGGTTTGAATCACTCCGCAATTGGTAGGAAGTTTTTCTTCTACTTCCAGCAACATAATTCATAGGTTTTCCTTAAAGGTTCTCGGTCTACATGGATTTGGCGTGGGCACATGGATGTTCGTGCTGCCTCCAACAGCCATTACAGCAACCCAGAAGTGTGCATCATGAGATGCGTACCTTTTCTTAAAATGCAGCATGTTCACTAGAAAAGTATCAGGATGGGGCTACTCTGTTGATTGCTAGAACATGGGCTGAGCAAATCTGGGAATGTATTAAAACATTTCCTGTCAAGCTCTACCTATCAGTTTTATTGTTATTTATCCCTGCATTTTCTATACAATAGTCATTTGTCTTTACAATCACTTACCTTTGGTATACTCTATCTGCTCCGATCAACCCACCATGTTTGAAACAGCCAAAAGCTGATGCTTCAATTATCAATATGGACACATAAAGAAGTGAAGTGAAAGATTCAATCGTCATTATTATCTTGGACACAGAAAAGAGGTGAAGTGAAAATTTCAACTGTCAATATTATCTTGGACATACAAAGAGGTGAAGAGAAGTTTTTAACTGTCAATATTATCTTGGACATACAAAGAGGTGAAGAGAAATTTTCAACTGTCAATATTATCTTGGACATACAAAGAGGTGAAGAGAAGGTTTCAACTGTCAATATTATCTTGGACAAACAAAGAGGTGAAGAGAAGTTTTCAACTGTCAACATTATCTTGGACATACAAAGAGAAGTTTTCAACTGTCAACATTATCTTGGACATACAAAGAGGTGAAGAGAAGTTTTCAACTGTCAATATTATCTTGGACATACAAAGAGGTGAAGAGAAGGTTTCAACTGTCAATATTATCTTGGACAAACAAAGAGGTGAAGAGAAGTTTTCAACTGTCAACATTATCTTGGACATACAAAGAGAAGTTTTCAACTGTCAACATTATCTTGGACATACAAAGAGGTGAAGAGAAGTTTTCAACTGTCAATATTATCTTGGACATACAAAGAGGTGAAGAGAAGGTTTCAACTGTCAATATTATCTTGGACATACAAAGAGGTGAAGAGAAGGTTTCAACTGTCAATATTATCTTGGACATACAAAGAGGTGAAGAGAAGGTTTCAACTGTCAATATTATCTTGGACATACAAAGAGGTGAAGAGAAGGTTTCAACTGTCAATATTGCTTGGACATACAAAGAGGTGAAGAGAAGGTTTCAACTGTCAATATTGCTTGGAACACACACAGAGGTGAAGAGAAGGTTTCAACTGTCAATATTGCTTGGACATGCAAAGAGGTGAAGAGAAGGTTTTAACTGTCAATATTGCTTGGACATACAAAGAGGTGAAGAGAAGGTTTCAACTGTCAATATTGTTTGGAACACATAAAGAGGTGAAGAGAAGGTTTCAACTGTCAATATTGCTTGGACATACAAAGAGGTGAAGAGAAGGTTTCAACTGTCAATATTATCTTGGACATACAAAGAGGTGAAGAGAAGGTTTCAACTGTCAATATTGCTTGGAACACACACAGAGGTGAAGAGAAGGTTTCAACTGTCAATATTGCTTGGAACACACACAGAGGTGAAGAGAATGTTTCAACTGTCAATATTGTTTGGAACACACACAGAGGTGAAGAGAAGGTTTCAACTGTCAATATTGCTTGGAACACACACAGAGGTGAAGAGAATGTTTCAACTGTCAATATTGCTTGGAACACACACAGAGGTGACATAAATCTACAGTTAAAAGAACATTCTGTGGGCGTAGATGTGTTGTTTCTATTTGCACTTTTTAGCCCAAGATTTCCAATTTCAGCACAGCATTTTTAGGTATCGGGTTGCCTTCCCTCTTGTAGCCCAGTTTGCTTAGTCTGTTTCCGGGAGAACTGCTGTGAGGTGGAGCATGGTCTTGATCAACTCTGTTATTCTCTTACCCTGACACAGTCAGATGTGGGTTGCTGACTGCACTCAGCTCAATCGCTGAACGGGGGCACCTTGGCCCCATCAATTTATTTAGCAACTACAAATTCCAGCATTAAATGTTATATTTTTCTATTGACAGACAGGCTCCAGACAATGCCACTTGTAATGGAAACACTGCTTCCATCACCTCCAACTTGCTGAGTTTGTTTGTCTATCAGGTATAATTTTGTTCAAAAGAAATGTGATTTGGTGAAAATTTAACTCCTTGTTTTAACCATACGCTGATTAATTTGAATGTCATATTTATTTTGTTCTTCATTTTCTGATGCAAAAATGAGTGCATTATACACTCCTATTATGTTATTAATAGCATTTTACATTGTTTTATTATTTTAGTATTATGACCCTCATTCCCTGTCCTATTGTGCTATTTATTTTGCTTTTGTTATACATGTTTGTTCTAAACGGTTAATTTGTTTTGTCATTTATTTAGATTGTGCTTATCTAATGTTATATGATGTTGATATTTGTCACATTTTATTGATGAAGGCAGACACGCTCGCCAAATTGAAGAAAATTAAAAACGAAATTGAAGAAAATATTCATATATATGCGCTTATATGTGAATGTTGTCATGCATATAGATTTTCGTGCCATATACTTATTTGTATATCTATCTATCTATATATATTGTTATGGAAACAGCGCCATATATTTTAGAGCAGTGATCTCTGCAATATGTGTCACTTTGGCACGCAAGGTCTCTGTTTCTGAGATTGTGGTTCTGCCCTATGTGCCTTCTTTGGCTCGAAAGGACAATAGATAGATATCTATCTATTGACCTTTTGAGCCGTAGCCGGCCCAGAGGGCGTCGACCAAGATACTCCTTCTCTTATCTGAATTTTTGTTCTAGCAGTTTTCAATTCTTTTAAAGATATTTTATCAAATATTTGTATATACATACATATTAGCTTGCTTACATTCATCTGATGACTAAAGGAATACACTTCATCATCCACCCTTAAAAAGACGTTAAGTAGGCATGTAAGCATTGTGATGTGGTTAGCAGTAGAACTTTGATATTTGCCCCTTTTGACCCAACACCTCAGACTTCAGTACAGCATTGTTGAGTACCAGGTTGCCTTCCCTCTTGATCCCTAGTCACTTGGCCAGATCAGACTGGTTAGTTTGTTACTAGAGGCACTACAAATTGGTGGAGTAGAGGTCTGGATGGTTCTGCGATCCTAGTGCAAGTCATCAGCTATGATTTGCTGGCAACTTCAGCTCACCTGCTGTCTTGGAACTCCATACATATTAGCATTGCTTGTAGATATTTAGTTTGAAGGAACTAGTACCCACCTTTACATATTTTTAGAACCCTTCCTAGATTTTAAACTGTCAGCCCATGTGTCTGCCTTTCCTAGTTTTAAGTCCAGCTGCTTGTCAATCTTGTTTTGGACAAGAGCACTCAGGGAAGTCACTTGCATATATTTTTTTTCCTCATGTGATGCTATGTGACTTCATTTGTAATTTATATTTGTGTTGTGTCCTTTGTTCCAACTGAATGAGCCACAATGTTGTCTTTATCACCCTCCCCAGTTCTGGTAATAATCTATCCAGTCTGACCAAAGAGTAGGGGTCAAGAGGGAAAGTGATCCTTTGCCCAAAAATGCTGTATTGTGGGCTCAAAGGTACAGATATCACAGCACAATGCACCTATGTCTCATTTCATGCAATCTAAAATAAAGATAGTCAAATGGCAAACACTATTGGGTAATGAAGTGTTTCAACGAACTGCTAAGAAACGAATCTAAACAAAAATGTGTCAAGATTTATAAGAAAGTGGTGTTGGAAATACATCTGTCTTGTGAAGAGAATAAATGAAGACAAGACTTCCCCCATCAGGTTTTCATGTGGAAACAATCAGG
Source organism: Megaustenia siamemsis (assembly GCA_032433765.1). NCBI lineage: Eukaryota > Metazoa > Mollusca > Gastropoda > Stylommatophora > Ariophantidae > Megaustenia > Megaustenia siamemsis. Next base: position 54,755,161 of record JAVIAB010000091.1, read on the forward strand.
TAAAAGAGTAGAAGGCAGACCAAGATAATTGTTATGTAGAGCAATAAATAGAGAAGGTTAAACCATTGGACTAAGAAACAACCAAGAACTAAAATCAAATCATCAATCATGGAGAACTACAGTTCCCGCCCTACGCGACATCTTCGGCCCAAGAGGAAAATGAATGAAATATGATTGAAGTATTGGTGACTTTATTATACCATACCTCAGCTGCATAAGGTGGAGTGGTCACTTACATTTCTCGCTGCCGCTCCTTCCAAAAGAATATCTCTGGTATCCATTTAAAAAAAGTTAGGTGGACCCCAAGTGCATCCTTAGATCAGAAAAAAAATTGGTCTCATCTGGCATTTAAACCCTGAACCTTCATGTAGGTATGTGGGTGCACTAACCACCATGTCACTGAACTCCTCATACAATCTTTCTAAGTAAATTTACATAATTTTTCAGCAACCAAACAAAGTTAGCAGCAAACTGACCTATGTGTTCAGTCAAAGAAACAAAAAACTGACAGGCTGAGGAGATCAGGCTCTCAGAGAAGATACAAAGAAACTACCAATAACCCACCTGTAATTGAGTTGAAAGTGTTATCAACTCATAGTTGACAGCTTTGATCAGGATCAATGCACTATAGTTGATCAACAACCTTCTTCACCTCCCTGAAGTGGGCATGGAAACAGACTAATCAATCTGGCCAAAGAAGTACAGATCAAAGATAGAGGCAGACCCAGCACACAAAATGGCATGCTGAAGCAAGTTGTTTAGGGCCAAAAGATACACATATTTGCTGTAAACCACAATGCGTCCACATCATTTAACATTCTTTTAAGACCTGACTATGGAAAGGAGTAGTCATGAGATAAACACAGCAGAAGAAGAAACACTGATACAGACAGTATGGAAAGTATAATAGCTTAGGTTCTTAGGATACAAAAACTGTCAGGCAGTGACTCTGGAAACAAAGTGAAAGAGAGACAGATCAAGATAACCTGACAACAGCAGCACAAATGCAGGGGTTGCTTATGTAAAACTATTTTCAGTTACTTAGAAACTAATATCAGGACTAAAACTGAAACTTTGAAACTAATATCAGGACTAAAACTGAAACTTTGAAACTAATATCAGGACTAACCATGAAACTTAGAAACTAATATCAGGACTAAAACTAATATCAGGACTGAAACTAATATCAGGACTAAAACTGAAACTAATAATATCAGGACTGAAACTAATATCAGGACTAAAACTGAAACTAATAACATCAGGACTGAAACTAATATCAAGACTAAAACTGAAACTAATATCAGGACTGAAACTAATATCAGGACTAAAACTGAAACTAATAATATCAGGACTGAAACTAATATCAGGACTAAAACTAACATCAGGCTGTGTAGCAATGGGGTATCTTCTTGACTTTCCAACCATGGATGACAGAATCAAGATCTGGAGGGCACGAGCATACCTGAAGATTAAAAAATAAAAGTAAAGTGCCCCCGTCACGTCAAGTGGCGAATAGGGTGTTAGTGACCATAAATTTTACAGACCTTCGTCACATGATTTTTGGGGTACTGTGATTGGTATTACGCCCGTGCCGCTTTACTTTCCCAGAAAAAAATCCATACCTGAAGCTAAGTGCAGATAATATGCATACATTGCACCATGAGCTTAACACAGGAAAAGGTGTCAGGCTCAAAAGAGACAAATCATTGGTGGGCTGAGCAGCAGATGTCATCAAACAGGACTGTCGGCTTACCAATATCAAAGCTGGCGAGGAGTAGATACTGGTGCCTACGTAATTCAGAAGAACATTCTCGGGTATTGTCACACTCAACAGGAAATGTAGGGAACAGGACTCAGTCGTTGTCAATGCAGAAGTCAACAATCTCATATGGGATAAAGCCGATGAGAAAGATGCAGTCATCTATACAGACGGATCTGTAAGACGACATCAAAGGAGTGCATGGGCATTTACAGCACACTCTGCAGGTAGAATAGTCAAGGAAGATAGTGGTGCATACGTTATGACCATGAGTAGCATGATGATTGTGAACAGGGCATTCATCTGGTTAGAGTCACAAGACTACACCCACGCCTTCAGAGTGATTCAATAAGTATGATTTTAAAAAAGTGGAGGGCGCTCTGTACGCATGCAATGGGTAGTCATTGCAGAAGTAAAAAAATACGCATGGTCACCTTTGTCTACGCCCCAGGACATGTGGGAGTACTGGGAAATGATAGAGCAGACAGGTTGTCTAGCTGCGCTATTGTTGAGGACAGTCAACCAATGGATCAGGCGGACATCTTAAATGCCCTCTGAGATGTGGGAAGGGCACATGACTTCAACAACCATGAGTCCACGTCACTCCTTTGGATGAAATAGATGGGAGTTAAATGACACAGCCAGAAACAAGAAACTTAGTGGGCACGTAAGAAGACTTATCAACCAACACAGAACCGAAGTCATCAGTCGCTGGACACTGTTAGACTTGCTGAGGAGGAGATCTGAGATATGGACAAGTTTGGAGTGTAATTGTGATGACCCACAAATAACTAACATCAGGACCAAAACTGAAACTTTAAAACTAACATTAAGACTAAAACCGAAACTAATAGAACTAAAACTGAATAATAAAGTATTATTATCTACTCTACATTTTTGTGTAGTTCAGAAGTTTGACATAATGCAAAGAATTTGTACAATAAAGAAAACAAATAATTAAGTTTATTTAAACAAGACATTAGCTTACTGAGACACTAACTTACTGAAGTCATCTTGGAGAGAGGTGGACTGGGTAGTCTAGAGGTAAGATGTAGGCCTGTGAACAGGAAAGTGCCAGGTTTGATCCCCATCACAGGTGGTGGGAATTTTTTTTTAAATCAAACCCTTCATGGCCTTACCCTCCCCTGTTCTCTGGATGGTAAGATCCAATGTGTAGCTCTTTCAGAAAAAGGCCAAGAATAGGATGTCCTGTGTCTTGTACATGTTAAAGAACCCTTGGCAGTTTAAAGTCAAAAAGAGTAGGCAAAAAAATGGCTACTGTCCAGGAGTAAATTGTTTGTTTAGCAAATCTACTCATTCATGCCAAACACGGATGTGTTGAGCCAAAAGGCGCAGATATCGCAGCTTTGCCTTAAACTAGTGACAATACATCCATGCCCACTTAACGGGTGAATGCTGAGAAGAAGATCTTCGAGGGAAAAACACAAGGCAAATGAGGTAGAGGCAAACAAAGATGAAATTGTAGTGAAACATCAAGAGATGGAAAGGAGAACCTATGGTGGTGTATTGTGAAACATCAAGAGATGGGCAGGAGCACATATGATTGTGTATTGTGAAACATCAAGAGATGGGCAGGAGAACATATGATGGTGTATTGTGAAACATCAAGAGATGGGCAGGAGAACATATGATTGTGTACTGTGAAACATCAAGAGATGGGCAGGAGAACATATGATTGTGTATTGTGAAACATCAAGAGTTGGACAGGAGAACATATGATGGTGTATTATGAAACATCACGAGATGGACAGAACATATGATAGTGTACTGTGAAACATCAAGAGATGGGCAGGAGAACATATGATGGTGTATTGTAAAAATAAGGAATGAAATTGTGATCCTTGGTAGCCACACATGGTGATATTGAACTAGAGTAATCTATAAGTGATCTAAAATTGACTAAATTTGTTCTCATTTTAACAAACCTTGAAAACCATAGTCACCAGTACACATTGTCCATTAGCCATATGATAGTGGTTAAATTTCCAATTGCGAAAAATCGTGTTTCACAGATACAGAATTGGGCATTCACCAATCATTGAAAATTTGTACTTGAGGTGTTTGTCTGGGAAAATATGGTCAAGAGACATGATACTGACCACATTACCCATATATGTGATAATTAATGGCCATGAAACAAATACTGGAAACTAACACCATATTTCACATGTACCACAATGTATGACAGGTATGTTTCAATAAGAAAGCATAACACAAAGTTACAAGCATAAATGGTGACATATCACAATTTATAATAATGAAACATTTATAAATACAATTTTGACATGATCATTGTTTACATTAAATGCACACATACACATCCACAATGTTCACATAAAATGGTCATGATAAATGTATAGATTATGTATTTACATATTCATTTTCATAGAAGATGCCAGATGTTTATGTGCAAGTATGTTTACAATTTAAATAATCATACTTATTTTTACACATAGTGAAAATCTATGCAAAATTACTATAAAAGTGCATTTACACACGATAAAATTACTTAAGTACAAGCACAATGATCTACTCTTTGCTCCTTTTCTTCTTTCACACTAAAAAATACCCTTTATTTCTGCTGCCTTGCCAGTAGGTTCAGAATTATCAAATGACTGAGGTAATCAAACTTGAATATACATACTTGGTTAATGAAGAGGGAGATTTTTGCCTTCTATGAAAGATGGCCTGATGTAGCGGTGAACACATTACTCAAAATGCTCATTACTTTAGTCTCTTATGGCTTTTATCTCATTTCTGAGAGTAATAAGAAACTATTTACACATGGCTTCATTGGTCATCAGAAGGTGGTCAAATAGAAGAGAATAAAGGCCATGTGATTAGTACAGCTATGGAAGTGAATCATGGACAGTAAACAAACAAATGAAAAGTTTATTATAGGCCACAGAGATGGGATTTCTCTGAAGAATTTTCAAAGTTCTCTGGACAGCTAAAAAGACCAACGAGGAAATTCTCAAAGAGGTCAACATAAAAGGGGAGCTCCTAAGAATCACCAGAAAGAAACAATCAACATTTTTTGGGCACATCATGAGAAGAGGAAAGTTGGAATACTTGGTTACAATTGGAAAATTACAGGGAAAGAGATATGCGGACGACAGAGAAAATACTAGATAGCTTGGTGGCACAGCATGGAAAACAGTCAACAATAGAACTGATATGATGCACTGTGGATAGAAGATTGTGGAAGGACATAATCGCCTACACCAACCGGTAAGACACATGATGATGATTAGTGCAGTCACCATGAGATATTTGGGTCAGTTTAATTCATCACACACCCTCCCTCCCCCAACAAGAGAAATCTGTTTGCACCCTACCATGATTTGTAGCTGTGACGACCTGTTTGAAGAGCGACAAGTTATCCATTTAGCAACTGAATTTGTCACCAGCCAACAAAATATTGGCACAAACACATTTTTTCTGATCCACCGCACTCAAAGCTCAACAAGGTTTATGCTTTCTTTCTTGGCCAAAGGAAAAAATGTTGAATATGGTAAACTAGTGGCACAACGCATCCAAACCCGTTTAGTGGGTCAATACTAATAAGAAGTATGACCATAAACTGAACTTTAAAACTGGGTTGGCCCTATTGTCGGCGTGACACTCCCATATACGCCACACCCCCATTCCAGTAATCAACAAAATGTTCATACTGTTCTAGTGAATGTGTTGCATTTTGAAAAAAGGTGCACAGCTCATGATGCACACTTCTGGGTTGACTGCATAACCTTAACTATAACGTGAAGTGACACTCAAACAAAGGAGACAGAATAGATATGAATGCACCAAAACCTTAAACATATTATCAAGACAATTATGAAATGACAGAATCTCCAGGTTTACTCATAGCCACATCAACTTCACTCTGAAAACTTACAATTATCTCAGACTTTTCATATCAAGAAATGGGTAATGATTATCTTGTAATAAGGGGAGTGAAGTACTAAACTTCACAGTAGTAGGCCACAGCATCTAGAGGTAAGAAGGCCAGTGATTATCATTGCTTGTATTACCTTCCCCAACTCGAGCGAGTTCAACATATATTTTCCAGGCATCACTTTCTCATACATAACTGATAGTAGTCTCAGACTTTTACATAAAGCTATCAATTTCTCATACATAACTGATAGTAGTCTCAGACTTTTACATAAAGCTATCAATATCTCAAACATAACTAACAGTAGTCTCAGACTTTTCCTATATAAAGCTATCAATATCTCAAACATAACTAACAGTAGTCTCAGACTTTTCCTATATAAAGCTATCAATATCTCAAACATAACTAACAGTAGTCTCAGACTTTTCCTATATAAAGCTATCAATATCTCAAACATAACTAACAGTAGTCTCAGACTTTTCCTAAATTAAGCTATCAATATCTCAAACATAACTAACAGTAATTTCAGAATGTTCTTATATAAAGCTATCAATTTCTCCATTAAAACTGCAGTTTGAGCATAGTTTAGTGAGCCAGTCTATTGAGGACATAAGTCCAGCCTTATAAACATCCTAAAACAGCTAAGAATTACTAATACAAAAATAACAAGCATACCTCCTCAGTTGGGTAAGGATGTACAAATACTGCTAGAAAACAACGTCAACATGATGGATAGGAAAGAAGTTAAATAAAAAAAATATTCGGTATTAATAGTTACAGGTTAAACAACTCTTTTATCTTTAACACCAGTGCCAGCAAGTGAAATTTTCAATAATATCGTCCCCTTATCTTTAAGTAAAGTAAAGGTTCCCTCCATGCCTTGCTAGTCATATGGGGAATATGGTGTTAGTGACCATATTTTTCTATGACCACAGCACATTTTTGGGTGATGTGGTCGGTATCATGCCAGGCAGCCTTTACTTCCCAGAAAAATCTCTGGTACCCATTTTTAGAGGCTGGGTAAACCCCGGAGCCTTGTCAGTCCGAAAAAAAATTCGCCACTGCTGGGGATCAAACCCGGACCCTTCTGGTCAGGAAGCGAGCACACTAACCACTCAGCCACCGAGGTTTCCCCTTATCTAGTGTCAAAAGATTATTCTCTTGCATCAGCAATGTTCCTGTAACAATAAGAAAATATTAAACTCTTACATCACTATTGTCCCTGTAAAAATAGGAACAAATAAATTCATGCATCATTAATGTTCCTTTATCAGAAGGAAAGTTGAAACTTCCATCACTAATGTTCCCGTGTGAAAATAGTTCATCATTGTCCCATTTTCAATATAACATGTAAAACTCTCATCAATAATTTCCCTTTATCAGTACCGACAGGGAGCCGTGATAGCTCAGTGGTTAGTGAACTGGACTACAAAGGACAGGAGGTAGGGTTCGATCCCAACCGATGGCTTCCAGGTTCACCCAGCCTTAAATGGTTACTGGATTTTTTTCTAGGAAAGTAAAGCGGCACGGGCGTAATACCGACCATATTACCCAAAAATCATGTGAAGGTCTGTAAAATTTATGGTCACTAACACCATATTCCCTATACGCCACTTGGCGTGACAGGGGCTCTTTACTTTACTTAACTTATCAGTACCGATGGGTCATGAATAAAGCTCCATATGTATCAGTGCCAAAAAGTGATACTCTTCCATCAATAATGTTCCTTTATCATGTACAAACATGTGAAACCCACTCATCAGTAATTTTTGTGTATATAATCAAGCTCTAAACCTCCATAAGTCTTTCTAGGTCAGGTACCAAAGAACAACTCCATCAGATCAGGAGACTAAACTGACATTTGACAGAAAGAGTTTATAAATGTGTTTTTTTGTCTTTTTCTTATCCTGCCTCCTCTTTCTCACTGGCCATATTAAGAAACCTCTAAGGAACTCAAATTCCAACCAATATACATGTAATTTACTTACTTCATTTTAAAAAAAAGTAATGAAAAATAAATTAATGTATTCATTCATTTTCCTCTCTGGTCGAAGATGGCACATGGGGCGGAAGTCATAATTCTCCACACTTGACAATTTTCTACTAGTTCTTGTTGTTCCTTAATCCCATGGTTGAGTCTTCCGTAGTTCTGCATGGCGACGCTCTTGGTCTACTTTGTTTTCTTTTACCAAATTGTTTCCACATGAATGCCTAAATGGGAAGTCTTTCTTCATGCATTCTGAGGACATGGCCGATGTATTTCCAATGCCTTCTTATAAAGCTCGGCGCATATTCTTGTTTAGATTTGTCTCTTGTATGCTCGTTTGAAATTTAATCTTTAATGTAATGTATAGTTCACCAAAAAATAAGTGGCTACGTATACGCACACAAAATATATGACAAATGCATCAGCTAAAACTGAGTAATGCAATATAAATCAGAAGTTTACTAGAGTAAGTTATATGCTACAAAAAATATATATAAATAAATATAAAAAAAGAGTAGACAATTATGGCAAGCTGTGGTGATTGTTAGATATAACATGTGAAACATAAGCAAGACTAGTAGATATATGGGGAAATACAATTATTACAAAATGGAGAAATTAAATATTGAATATATGGTAAATTGGGTTGAATAAGAAAAATAATTATAACAACTGGATGGATAAAATAGCAAGAAAAAATAACACTGGCTTGATTTTATAGGTGGGGATTAAAAGAACTGTTCAATTTACAAAAATGTTGGAAAAAAAACAGCTATAAAACATAAGACCAATTATATAAAAGAGACATGTACAAGCAAAATAATACAAATTGTTTAATGATGCATGCTGTTTATCAAAACAAAGTGTTGTGTGAGTGCATGCATGTCAGTTTAAGTGTGTTTGTGTGTTAAAAGTGATAGACTAGATATATTTTTCAAGATTGTTTACTAACAAAATCATTTTTATGACAAATGGATAGATTTACACACATAAAAATACATCCTTAACACTATCATCAAGTACAATGCCTGCTGGCAGAGGTGATCATGTCTCTCCACAACTCTCGATCTTGACAGTTATTTATCACTTCTGTCATTGACCTCCTGCCAAGCCATTCTCTTAAGCTGTCTGGTATTGTTTCTCTTTGCTTCCCTCTATCTCTTCTTCCCTCAATTTTCTCAGTTGTTACAATATATTCCAGCTGTTCCCTTCTCATTACATGGCCAAAAAAATAATGATTGTTTCTTCCTTACATTAGATATTAGCTCTCTTTTCGCTCTGGCCTCTTTCAGAACATTTTCATTACTCTTCTTAACTGTCTATGGTATTCTCAACATTCTTCTGTAAAACCACATTTCTACAGCCTCCAGTGGTTTTCTTGTCTGTTGTCCTATTGTCCATGACTCACATTCATATGTTAAGACTGGTTCTACATAACATTTAAGAACTCTTTTTCTTGTTTCCATTGTCAAAAATGGATTGCGCAATCATTTTTTTTAGAAAGCTGCTTTTGTCTGAGTTATTCTGCATCTCACCTGTGTTGTACATCCAACAATTGAGGTTAACATTGTTACCAGGTATTTAAATTCATTTACTTGTTTTAATATTGTTCCACTTGTCTTTATTGTGCATTGCAGAGATGTCTTTTTCTTTGTTGCTACCATTACTTCTGCCTTTGTGCAGCAGAGTCCTATATTTTTGCTCGCCTTCACTACAATGTCTAACATTTCATGTAACTCATTTTCACTCTCAGCGATTAAGACTAAATAGATTCTAGCTGCATGATAATAATTACATGAACATGTCTTTCAAAGATAACATATTCTATATACATAAACAACATAATTACAATATATATTTTTTTTAAATAGAATAACTGCACCTTGAAGGTCTCTCTCACTCCCTTTCGCTTCTGACTAGATAAGTATAAACATAACTCATATATATACGGGGTGAGGCAAAAGTCATACACCTTAGGGATTTAGGATGAACTGTTATAATTATATTATATTAATGTGGCTGCCCTGCCGCCTTACAGGTAAGCTCGGGAGAGTAAAAGGCTAAGGGAGGGTACCCCGAAGTAAAACAACCCCACTGCCTTGTAGGTGAGACTTTTTAGTCAAAGGCTAGCGGAGCCAACCGTAAACAAACCGACGGAAAGCAACAGAAAACCACCGTTGTGACTTCTTTGTACAATCATGAATCGCCACAACAAAAGATCATGACAACAACATTAAGGGGGATTCCAATGGAAAACTCTCATTCGGTAGGGGTATCATGTGCTAAAGGTGATACCCGATCGTCATCAAGAGCTACGAAGAGTAATGAAAATGTTCTGAAAGAGGTCAAAGGAAAAAGAGAGCTAATTTCCAATATTAGGAAGAAACAATCATAATTTTTTGGCCATGTAATGAGAAGTGAACAACTGGAATATATTGTAACAACTGGAAAAATTGAGGGACAAAGATATGGAGGGAAGCAAAGAGAAAAATACCAGACAGCTTAAGAGAATGGCTTGGCAGAAGGTCAACAACAGAAATGATAACTGTCGAGATCAAAAGTTGTGGAGAGACATGATCACCTATGCCAGCAGACCCGGTACTTGATGATGATGATGTGTATTTTCACATGGCCATATTTACTGTTTCCCGTATGTTACCGGGGCCCCATTATGAGGGAAGTAAAGAATAGTGACTCTGTGACCTTCGAGGCATATTGTAAGAGGCAACTAAGGAGATTGATCAATGGCTTGACAAGCTGTCATTGTAAAAAACAATATTGCTAAGGAAACAGAGCCATAGATTTTAGAAACAGAGCCATTTTGACATGCAAGGTTTCTGTTTTTGAGATTGAGGTTCTGCCCTATGTGCCATCTTCGGCTCGAAAGGACGATAGACAGACAGGCAGATATTTACTGTACCTAACTAATTACGATCCTTCATACTGACTTCTTTCTTTTATTGGTTGCATATATGGCAGTATTATGGCAAGAAAGTCACAAATTAACAAAGGATGAATGAGTTAGCATTGTGTTCAAGTATGAGCTACCAGATGCAATGCAGCCAAAGAACAAAAAAGTGTTTACAAGTAGAAGGCAAGCAGTTTCAATAAACCATCTGAGATATTAACAACTTATCATGCTTTGAATAAGACATGCTCTACATATTATCTGGACCACTAATAACTTATATCACTACGGGGGGCAACTCTTGCCTCACCTTATAGAAAAGCATTCCACTGATGGCCAGGATTAAATTCCCAACGGCTGCCAATTTATTTTTCTGACCAAAATTATATTTTGGTTCACCCAGCTTATATTGAAAAAAAAAAGTAAATTATATTTCTTTGGGGAAGGGGTGGATGGGGGGGGGGGGGAGAGAGAAAGGGAGGTATGATGCCAACAACATCAGTCATAAATGCCCCAATGGTCATCGGAATATGCACACTACACAAAGCGTGATGGGTACCCTTTACCCATATAAGGGTTGGTCAAAAAGTTTGCCACTTCACTGAGAAATTGTTAGGGCACATAGGAATGTTGTGTTTCATTATAAAGACACTCTATTAGTTGAAATTTCATATAAAGAATTATTATTATTATAAGTTATATATTAACATTCGTCATGTTATGAAAGCAGCTTATAATTGTGAAGGTTGAAACCAAAAATTGTGAAAAACATCAAGTGTGTTCCAACAACTGCAAAGGTTACTGGACTAATGGATTGTGAGGGGCTTTACAACCAGAAAGAAAATAATGTGTACAGCAGGCTACACACAAATAATTTATTATAACTGTCACAATATACAGTTCAGGTGGTAAAAAAATCATAACATCTGAAGACAAATTATACGAGGAATACCCAAGAAATATATATTTTGAATTTGATGGAAACATTGAAAACATTAGATACAAAATAAAAAAGCCTGAATGAAATCATTAATAGCATCAATGTCACATTTTAAGAACTCAAAATAACAGTACTTGAAGGCAATCTATGAGGAATGCCTAAGAATTAATTGTGAATTTGATAAAGACATCTAAACATTTCATGCAAAATTAAAAGAATTTGCTGACAGTGTTGCAGTGATGAACACAATGTGAACTATATTAACAGCACAGAAATTGTTGAACCAAAGTCCACAATAACATTTGTCCCTCAACAGTTCATGTGATGACTCAAGGAAGCAGCTTTGATCACTTACCAAAAATGTATTAACACAGCTCTAGTTACAATTCAAACACCTCTGATTAAATATCTTGCTAACATCTAAAAAGTCTCTCACTACAAATTAAATTAATTGTTATGGAATTTGTAAAACACTATACAGTAAGTGGTCAATTTATAGTGTCTAAGGCAAATACAGGTAGTATGAAACTCTTCAGGTTCTGTAAGAAAATCAGCACAAACTCTTTTGATTATCACAAAATCACTTACACGACAATCTATCTTCTGCTCTCTTCGGATGTATCCCTTAAATACATGCAAAAAAACTAATGTATCATCTTGGAAGCAATCTCGACTCAAACTCTTGAAGAATATCTTTTCTTGAACTTGACACTACTCTGTGCAACATAATTTTCTACATACTGCAGGAAGAGATTCTTCAATTAAGATTCAACATATCAAACTCATGATGTAGAATAACCTTTTATAAGCAACAGTTTTCTTTCTCCTATGAACTATTTATACTGGCCTGACTTCTAAAATTCACCCTCAAGCTCAACACATCCTATTTAAATTATGAGTCCAGCTTAACCTAAGGAAAATTAGCTATTCTCCATTGGTTAGTTCCTGTTATTATGGTATCCACTTGGCTGAAGATGTGCCAGTATTTGCATACACGTTGGCTCTCATCCAATCAACCGCCAAGGTGTGTATTGTTAATATCATATTAGTGCAGCATTAAAGGTAAAGTACAAGTTTTTCACCTATACGTGCTCAACCGCCTATCCAGAAGTGTTTGGAGACTTCTGAATAGTGTCGCTTCAAGCATCAATGATGTGAGTTGGCATTCCTCACCTCCCCAGAGTAATAACCTGGTACCCACTTCTACCAGTGGCTGGGTGGTCCGCTGGGGTATTTTTTTTCTCTAACCACGAGTACAACTCACACTACTTCCAGCAGGAATCGGGTGGTTTTTCCAACAAGGCTACCGAGGCCCCCACCAAAAAGAGAATGTGAATTCAGGTATATATATATATATATATATATATATATATATATATATATATATATATATATATATATATATATATATATATATATATATATATATATACAGTCGAACCTGTCTAAGGCGACCATTCACGGGACTTTCAAAAACTGGTCCCATAGGACAGGTGGTCCTGCCTCACAGGTTTCACCTAATAAATAGAGCGATAAAAAAAATTGTATCCTAAGCACTATGAAAACTAACCTGCAAATCAGCGTAATCCATGAGTTGAACATAGTGCACATGTCGGTCTACAATAGCCACTGGTTGGACACTTTTCATAAAACACGATAAACACACAAAAATAAAACACACACACACAGATTCCACTTATACTGTACATGTATCACTTTTGACTTGAAAAAAAATCCAATATGGTAGTCTGTTGTTTGACAGATGAAATAAACGATAAGTTCAATTTTTCTCTCAAGTCCATGATAACGTCTAGTATGTCAGATCTCCCGTTTGTTATTGAATAGGTGCGCAGAAGCTCCACAGCATTATGTGCATCTGCGATAGTGTATGTTTTCTCAATGTCAGTAGAATCTTGTTCGTTGTCTGATTCACTATTCACATCCTCAGCAGCTAAAATTGCAGTGGCAGGAAGATCCCAGTTTGTTTCTATTGTGTTGCAAGTTTGGAGCCCTGAATCAATCATGGAGATGTCTGTCAATTGGTATCCAAACAATTCTTTTGAAAGGTTATCCAAAGCAGTAGAAATTGCAGTAGAAACAATTTGCACGTCGGTCTTTGATGCAGATTCCATGTGCGTCAGAGAATATGCGTGTGTTTCAGCAGGACAATGAAAACCTGCTTTACAGAAACACTTAAGGATGGTTGAGTTGTCCACTTCTTTCCATGCTGCAGCAATCCAGTAGACTACGTCCAGTAAATTGACCTGTTTCATGAGTTCGGTTCCGGAAGCATCCTTGTTTGATTCCATGACTGTGATAAGATGTAGAAGCTGTTTTTGTCTAAACTTTAATTTAAATGTCTGAATGACACCCTGGTCTAGGGGTTGAACTAATGCAGTTGTGTTGGGTGGCAGAAACTGCAGCTTAACATTCTGTAGTTCGATCTTGGGATGACAGGTAGCGTTGTCAACAAATAAAATAATGTGGCGCTTTTTTTTCTGCATCTTACGGTCAAAACTTTTCAGCCAATCTTCAAATATAGCTGCAGTCATCCATGCCTTTTTGTTGTTTCTGTAAATCACTGGCAGTGTGTTTATGTTGATGTTTTTAAAAATCCTAGGGTTAGCTGCTTTCCCAATCACTAAAGCCGGTTCTCGTTCCCCCAACATGTTAGTGCATAGCATCACTGTTATTCGCTCTTTGCTTTTTTTACCCCCAGCGCATTTTTCTCCTTTGACAAAAAATGTTTTGTCCGTAGTCGCTTTGAAAAATAACCCGGTTTCATCTAAATTAAAAATGTCTTGAGCAGCGTAACCATAGCATATCTCGGATAATTTAGAAGTCCAGTCAGCCGCAGCACTCATATCTGAATCACCGACTTCGCCACATTGCTTACCAAACACAAGATTGTGTCTTTTAATGAAGGCCTCTAACCAGCCGTTCGATGCTTTAAAGACTGAGTTTTCCAATTCTTTTGCAAACTGTAAAGCTCGTTCTTTGATCATCGGCCCAGATAACGGAATTTTTCGTGCAAGTGCTGATTTACACCATTTCCAACAAAGTGTATTTATGTCTTCATTTCCCGTTTTCCTGCTATTCCTTCTTTTCATACTTGGTGCATTATTTTCAAAGTCATTCATATACTCGGCTTTTCTCTTTAACGTACGTAAAATCTGTGTCTTTCCCACTCCAAACTGTTCTGCCAATAATCGCGAACTTTTTCCTTGCTGATTTTGTCGAATCACTGATATTCGTTCTTCCAGCGTTAATGCTTTTGGTTTTACACTTTTGACACTGGCCATTTCCTATATTGTGTGTAAAACTTTTAAAATCCACAAAAATAATTCACTGAGATACTGTACATGTACGTGAATACACTCTAAGCGGGCAATGACTAATTCTTTAGTTAATTCCTGTAATTTATACGGGCCACGCAATGGTCTACTCTGGTCTAGACGGAACCGCGAAGTGATGTCACTTCACGAATCATAGATCTGTGTCTGCACCAGTATTGACTGATAAACGTAACACGTCCCACTGTAATCTGGGACTCACTAAATACGGGAAAACATCAACACCTGTAGACACCTGTGTCGATCGTTTATGGCTCCTAGCGAGACGAAGGACTGGCTGGTCGTCGTAAACGGGATAAATAACATTGGCGGCGGTTAATTAGCCTGGTCTCTGGTCGCGTCATACGGTGAGCGCCGTAATCAGTGTTAGCATATAGTAAAAAACTCGGGGAAATTGTAGACCCGGTCCTATAACCAGGTAAACGCTTTAAACAGGTGGTCCTAAGACCAGGTTCGACTGTATATATATATATATATATAATTTAATGCTTTACCAAACTATCTATCTATCTATTGTCCTTTCGAGCCGAAGACGGCACATAGGGCAGAACCACAATTTCAAAAACAGAAACATTGCGTGCCAAAGCGGCACATATTGCAGAGATCACTACTCTAAAATATATGGCGCTGTTTCCATAACAATACTTTTTACAATGACAGCTTGTCAAGCCATCGATCAACCTCCTTAGTCGCCTCTTACGACATGCCTGGAAGGTCACAGTGTCACTATTCTTTACTTCCCTCATAATGAGGCCCCGGTAACACACAGGAAAGCAGCTTTGATCAAACTACTGACTTATAATGATTGCTTGCTACCAACCGTCTGTCAAGACGTCAAAGGCCATATATATATATATATAAAACCAGTTCCATGGCATATTTAACTTTTTAAATCTTTCAGGTGATTTCTTCCTATTTGTTCATACAAATGTTTGTCACTGATATTTTAGGTGTCTTGCTTGACCCAAGACACCCAACAGTATTTGGGATGAAAGCAATCAATGACTCATTGCTGATTGCTTTTGTTAGTGAACCAAAACCGATCAAGATACTACTACACCTCCATGGAGTGGATTGGGAAATAGACTAACTGATCTGACCAAGTGAGTAGGGACCAAAGTGGGAAGGTAACTCTAAAAAAAAAAAAAAAAAAAAAATCCACATTCAGATCAGATTTGTATTTGGGTTCAGATATCTGAACTTTCTGTTAGCCATACCACAATGCATCAGTGCCCCCATTTTAACAAACAATGAACAAGAGTAGTTACTCTGTGAACACAAATAAACATTATTTACTAAAACATTATTAACACCAACATGAATCATTTTCTTGTGTAGTGTTACAAATTTGAACAACTCTCATAAAAAAAAAAGCCATCACTTTCAAAGATGAGTGGAATGTAACAAACTTAGCAATTCTCCACCCAAAACAAAAATGCTGCAAAATTTCTAGGACTTTAACTAGAAATGAACTTCATTAAAAATGTGATGAAGAAGCACAACCAAAAGGTTGGTATAAATAAATGAAAAATCATTGTGTGTATTTGCAACACATGTCAAAGAAAAAATATACTCAAGGTCTGCATCTAAACACAATTTATGTTATGATTATCATTACTGTACTCTGGATGAATCCGTAGCTGCTCAGATTTTCCCCTCATATTATCGAGAACCCCGACACACGTCAACAAACTCAGTGGCACATTCACTGGCATGGGCAAGTTTTTGCTGACAATTTTGCTAGGGAAGCAGATTTTTTTTTTAAACCTGCTCTTTTCAATGGTTCTTTAACAAATGCACACAGTACCGCCCCTTTTTTTTTTACTGTTATCCGAGAGGGACAGACATTGGGTCTCCTATCACATGGGATCAGGGGCGGGTAACATCATGAAGAAACCACAGATTTAATTTTGAAAAATTCTCACTGCCTGTGGTGGGATTTGAACCAGGGACATTACAGTCCAGAAGCCAATATCTTACCTCTAGACCACACAGCCACCTGAAAACCTGTGCACCATATAAGTAGGAGATAACAAAGAGATTGATCCAAGTCTTTCAATTAAACAGAAAAGAAAATTAATTTACATAAATGTGGCTTTGATGTATGTACTCACATACAAATAGCATGTTTGCTATTCCTTTTAAACATAGATACACACAAGAATAACACTTTTGTACCCAGAAGTGGTCATTTTTTTTTTTTCGGAACTGACAAGGCTACGGGGTTCACCAAACTTCCAAAGTGGGTATCAGAGGTTTTTGTGGGAAGTAAAGGCAACCTGGCATGATACCAATCACATCGCCAAAAAATGTGCCACCATGGTCAAAGAAAAATATGGTCCCTAATACATATTCCCCATACGTCTAACAAGGCAGGGGTGGGAACATATACTTCTACTTACACAACGGAACTAAGAGATCAAGCAGGGTAACACATATTAAGGGATTTCACTTCTTTTTATTTTTCTTGACCACAGACCAATATATCAGTCAACGGCTGGAATTGCTTCGTGAAATCTTGTAGGGGCAACAACAAAGTCCCTCTACCTTCCTTCAAAGTGTATCCCATATCTGGCTCATATTATTCATGTCTACACTGTCCTCCACTACATTTGTCTCTCCTTTTGTTTTCCCTCCTGAGTTCAATTAAGAACAGTCTATGTGCCTGTTTCTGGATCTCTTCTCCAAATAGACTAAATAATGAGAGAGAAGTATGACAGTGACCAGACAAGGTCACGGCTGAGGCGAGCGTCCAGTTAGCCCGGACACGTGTTGGCCTGGGTGTAAACATGAGCAGCAGCATTCCAGTGGAGGTCACGCTAACAGAGATCGACAGGGGATCGAAGGCATGTGTTGTCCCGAGAGAACAGCTGTGATACTGATATACAACACAGACCGCATCTGCACCATCCATCTGCGCAAGTAAACAACAAAATAATAAACCTTTCCCCAGATACAACAAAACAAAAACCAGCTAAAAAGAATGCATTAGTCCAAAGTCAGCATCTTTACAACCAGAGTTAAAAGGAGCTAAAGAGGAGCCAGATATCAATCAAATTGTTCACAAGACTACGTCTAATGCAAAATATCAAAGGTAATTCAAAGAAGAAAATGGTCATATGTTAGCCATGTGATGAGAAGAAACAACAAGAGAGTTTCAAAGTAGGCCCTCAAGTGGAAACCAGAGGGTAAAAGAAAAAGAGACTGACCTAGAGAAACACTAAAAAGAACACTGAGACGAGAGGCAAAAACAGCAGGCATCAGCGCACTCACAGAGACTGAGTAACTCGCCCTGAACAGACTTGTCTGGCGAGATATAATGCAGGTCCTGTGCAAGGTCTGATGATTGAAAGTTGGACACAAGAGTCTATAATTTCTGCCATATGTGCCATCTTCGTGTAATATCGACCACATTACCCCAAAAATCATGTCTGTAAAATATAGGGTAACTAACACCATATTTCCCTATACGCCACTTGGCGTGACGAGGGTACTTTACTATTTTACTTACTATGTGCCGTCTTCGGCTCATAGATACAATATATAAAATAAACAGATAACATAGATGTGCCTGATGCTACAAACACAAACATATATACGAGATGAAAGAAATCAAATATCTTTAAGAAGTGTATTCTAAAGATGGATAATTTATATTTGGCATTCTCAACTCTCAATTACTAAGTTATTCTTGAGTGGAGTACTCTTTCTTCATTTGTATTCACCTTTCAATAGACTTCTGACAATAGATTTGATGATATCTGCAGGTATTTCTGAGTTCCCTTGTAGTTAAGTACAGGTATTCTAATTATCAGGTCTTTGAGGAAGTAAATTTGCTCTGACAAATCAAACAGGTGATTTTCTACTGTTTCATGTGGATGTTCACAGAGCAGACATGTTAGAGTATGGTTTCGTTATGTAAAAATTGACAGAATTCTTGTATTATGTGTATATGCTGCCATGGATTAAAAAAATTCTATTCTCATGGTTTTTCTTTTTATATTTCATTTTACTCTAATGTTAGATTGTATTCTTCATAAAAAGAAATCTTTTTTTATTTTTAAGTGGGTTCTAATTACAATTGTTTCTACAGTCTTGATAAACCACTTGAATAGTTTATGTTTATTTCAGAACTTTAAGTAGATGTTCCATCATGTGGTTTGTTGTCTCTATCTGCTCCCCCAACAACTGGTTCATCATTGTCCTCATTAAAATAATCCAACTCTAATCTGCCTCCAGCAGCAATGTCAAGGCCATCTTCATCCATATCTTTCTCGACCTCATTAGCTAATGGCATGCCAAGAGCTTCTTCATAAGAAGGGGGAATATCAAAACCTTCCAAAGAAACTGAATCCCCAAGATAGGCTCCAACGCAGGGAGACATGCCTGACTCCAAGCCTAAGCTAGGCTGTTGAAATGGCATCAGGGGTCCTTGATCTCCCTTAAGATGATGTTTCTGAGGCTCATGAAAGTTTGATCCTGCTTGTGAATTTAGCACAGCCAGGTTCCTGTTTATTGAGTCTCTATTGTCAGAGATCAGACCATCAAGTGTGGGAAGTCTCTCAACACGGCCATTTGAGTGGATAGGTTCGGCTGCATGACTTTTTGTGGCCCACTGAGCCCCTGAAAATATACAAAAACAGTAAGGTTTTTGGACCATTTTTTTTCATAACTTAAATGTAAAGAAATGCAAAAGCAATCTTTGACAAAACATCAATCAGAGATACAAAGCTAGTCTGAACTATCAAATTAGTCACAAAAATTAAATAATCTGAAAATGCTGTATCACTCTGTATCATCATCATCGAGTACCAGGCCTGCTGGCATAGGTGATCATGACTCTCTTCGTCCCTCAATTTTCCGAGTTGTTACAATATATTCCAGCTGTTCTCTTCTCATTTCATAGTCAAAAAATGATTACTGTTTCTTCATAATATTGGAAATTAGCTCTCTATTTGCTTTGGCCTCTTTCAGAATGATTTCATTACTTTTCTTAGTTGTCCATGGTATTCTCAACATTCTTCTGTAAAACCACATTTCTATTATTTATATCACTCTATATATATCAATATAAGATAATGCCATCTTATTCATTAACTTATACTGGGAGCGAACAGCAATAATAAAATATAACAAAGAGAACTAAACACATATTGATATAAAAAAAAGAAGTAAGACAGGGATACATTCTATCACCAAGCTTTTTCAATCTATACGCTGAGCTACAATTTTTTTTTTAATTCACTGAGATGCCAGGTCTAAACATTAATGGAAAGATAATCAATAACCTTAGATATCTATATGATACTGTATTACTAGCAGAAAGTCCTAAGATCTACAACAATTACTTAAAGAAATAAACATGGCAAGCCAAAAATATGGACTAGATATGAATATCAAAAAGACCAAAATTATGATCATAAACAAAGATCATCATCATCATCGTGTGCCTTCTCCACAACGAAGGTTGGCTACCATGGATCGCCATTCTACTCTGTTTCTTGATTTGATGGTGCAGGCTGTCATAGATTGACTTGACCATCTTTTGATGTTACTCATCCATGTTAGTCTTGGTCTGCCTCTTTTACCTTGTATTTTTCCTTCCAATATTACTTTTAGTATGCTGTTGTGTCTTTTAACATGCCCCAAAAATTTCATTTGTCTTGTCTTAATTGTATTTAGTAGTTCTCTTTTTATTTTCAGTTGTTTTAAAACTTTATCGTTTGTTAAAAAACAAAGATAACATTCAAAAACCTATAAGTGGATATCAAAGTTGAAGGAAAAGACTTGGAGACAGTTCAGAACTACAACTACCTTAGACATACTATAACCAGTGATAGAAAATGTAAAACTTAAATAAACAAAAGAATAGGAATGGCAAAAAGTAATTTTAGTGCCATGAAAAATATACTAAGATCAAAACAAATAACACCAGGGCTGAAACTAAGAATAGCAAAATGTTAACTTCTCACTATTCCTGTATGGTGCAGAAATATGGACATTAGACAAGAAAACTGAATAGAAAACTGAAGTAATTGAAATGAGGATTTATAAAAGAATAGGAAGAAGTAGTCTTCTTCTTCTACTTTTCAGCTCTCTGTGGAGCATAGGTCTTCAACAAACACTTTCCAAGTCGTTCTGTTTCTTGCCATTCTTTTAAGATCATTCCATGTCTTCCCCATCATCTTCATCTCTGCTTCTATTTGTCTTTTCCCCTGGGGATTCCAAAAAAGGGCCTGTTGTGTAATACTCTCAGTTGGCTTCTGCAGTGTGTGCCCTATCCAGTGCCATCGTCTTCGCTGTATCTCTTTATCCACTGGTGTTTGACTGGTACATTTCCATAATTCTATGTTAGTGATTTTGTCCTGACATTTCCATCCTTTTATTCTGCATAAGCATCCATTAATGAAAGTCTGTATCTTCATGATTGTCAATTATGTTGTTCTCCATGTTTCACATCCATAATAATAGGACTGACTTAACACTGGAGTTGAAAATTTTTATTTTTGTATTTAACCTAATTTCTTTGGATTTCCATATGTTTCCCAGTGAACAAAAGCTCCTCTTGCTTTTGATATCCTTATTTTGGTATCATTTTCTGTTCCTCCCTCTTTATTTATATTACTGCCCAGATATATGTGAGATTGTACATCTAGTAGAGGTATTTCTCCTAATTTTATTGGATTATTGCCAACTGCATTAATTCTCATAATGTTGGTCTTATCTCTAAAAATTGTATGTCCTAGCTATTGTGAACTTTCATCAAGTATGTTCATTTTATCCTGCATCTGTTTATGGCTGTGTGATAGGAGAGCTATGTCATCAGCAAAGTCTAAATCATCAAGTTACTTGGTCAGTGACCACTGGATTCCATTTCTTTTGTTTTGAGTTATTTTCATAATCCAATCTATGGCCAGTAGAAAGAGAAATGGAGACAGAAGGCATCCTTGCCTTACTCCTGTTATATTTCAAATGCTTCTGTAAGCTGTCCTTCATGCACCACACTACATTTCATTCCTTCATACATTGTTTTTATCAGATTAATAAACTTTATGGGGATTCCGTAATGACTCAGCAACTTCGAAATCATTCCTCAATAGGAAGAATTGGATGGAAAGAAAAGAAAAAAAAATGATGAAGTCTTACAAAACTAAAAATGAAAAGAGAACTACTAAACACAATTCAAACAAGACAAATACGATTTTTGGGGTATTTTAAAAGATACAGCCTACTAAAAGTAAGTTTGGCAGGGAAAATACAAGGTAAAAGAGGTAGATGCAGAGCGAGACTAACATGGACAAGTAACATCAAAAGATGGGCAAGTCAGTCTATAACAACTTAAACCATCAAAGCAAGAAAGCAAGCGGAATAGTGCTCCAAGGTAACCAACCTTCGATGCAGAGATAGCACTCGATGATGATGATATGTTTCTGTGTGTAAAATTGAAAGTCCAAATTTTTGTGAGCGCTTCAAAATTTTGTTAAAATTGTACTTAAGTACATCTATGCTTTTGTGCTCACTGCGTCGATGATCATAAGTGATATAATAATATATTTGGATCTGCATAATTCACAACTTTTAATCAATCTCTCATATTACCAGAGTGCAACTATATTTGTTTATGCAACAATACAATTGAATCATTTCTGTAATAACTTCTGTGGGTAATGGTAGTTTTTATTAATTCATTTGAGTGATATTCATATTTTATGTGGGTATGTATACATCTTCTTCTTCATTCCTTCCTCAGATGTCTTTCAGCGTCAAGGGGAAATATAATTTGTGGTCTTTAGCTCTTCTATTGGCCTCTGCTGCTGTTATCATGTTTCCTAGTGTCTCTATTATTCCTTCAATATTTTTGTTGTTGTTGACCTTTGAGTCTAGTGTTCTCGTAACGTTTAGTGTTGGGAGAGAGGATATATTGTCAAGTATAAAGCAGCATTTTTGGTTTAGAGTACATGAATTATAGGGTTCTCATCATCATCATCATCGGTGCCTTCTCCGCAATGAAGGTTGGCTACCATGGATCGCCATTCCATTCTGTTTCTTGCTTTGATGGTACAGGTTGTCATAGATTGACTTGTCCATCTTTTGATGTTACTTGTCCATGTCAGTCTTGGTCTGCCTCTTTTACCTTGTATTTTCCTTCCAATATTACTTTTAGTAGGCTGTTGTGTCTTTTAACATGACCCAAAAATTTCATTTGTCTTGTTCTAATTGTGTTTAGTAGTTCTCTTTTTATTTTTAGTTTGTTATAAAACTTCATCGTTTGTTTTCTTTTCATCCAATTCTACCTATTCTTCTATAAATCCACATTTCAAAGGCTTCAATTTTCTGTACTGTTTTCTTGTCTAATGTCCATGTTTCTGCACCATACAGGAATATTGAAAAGATATAACATTTTGCTATTCTTAGCTTCAGCCCTGCTGATATTTGTTTTGTTCTTAGTATATTTTTCAGGATAGGGTTCTAAAATGTATAATACTAGACTGGCTGGCCGTGCATGTTATTCATTGTTTATTTTAATAAAGATGTGCAATGAATTAACTAAAGCAACAGTGTCACAAACACAACACTAGATTGGAGCCAAATATAAATGAAGCACTTATCTGTTGATTAAGATTATCCCACCCGAAAAACAGTAACTGTTTAGTTTAATAACAACAAAAATCCTCTAAACGATAAAACCCAGGGAAAAGTTAATGAAAGCATGTATTGGTAGAAGACAGTCGTAAATGCATGCAGGTCTAAAACATCATGTCCTGGGGGAATTTTTCTAGCCCACTGTCCTAGGTTAGCTGTGGCTAAATATAACTTAAGTGCCTCAATTGTGTTGCCGTGAGGTGTGAGCAGTGGAATAGTTTTAAGTTGTGTACCCAATATTTTCAAACTGTTACCTGTTGTTCTGACATAAGTGCGGTCAGGCTGGTGCAAATGTTCTTGTGAGTTGTAAATATTGATAGCTCTTGTCATTCCTTCATCTGCCCACTGATCATGCCAGCGGTAGGAAAGATTTGCGATGTATTTGTACAGCAATATGGCTGCCAATGCCACCACAGTAAACAAAACAAAGCCCACGATGATAACAATGTGCAGCTCTGGACCTCTGGAGGGCAAGTGTTCTGGAGAAACAAGATACACGTTCACATACAGACAATTGACTTTCACATACAGACAACAGACTTCCACACACAGACAATAGACTTCCACACACAGACAATAGACTTCCACATAGAGACAATAGACTTTCACATACAGACAATAGACTTCCACATACAGACAATTAACTTCCACATACAGACAATAGACTTTCACATACATCTATCTATCTTTCGTTCGCTCGAAGTATTGTCTATATCAGCAATGTCGTTTCCTGTATGAATTTTACTATCTTTTGTAATTCTTGCAGTGGCCCATATAGTTTTGTCTGTAGTGTTGTATCTATGGGCCAATGGATTTTCCTCAGTCTACTATATTCAGTGCAGTCTTGAAGTATGTGTTCAGCAGTCTGGGGTGCCTGTCCACATGTACAAGTAGTTGATGTGCCGATCTTTTGTATACATGTGACTATGGAGTCTATTGTGTCCTGTTATTAGGCGTATAATGATAACTTGTTCATATCTATTCATATTATGAAAGGCATCCTGATTTGGGGCTTGTGGTCCTCTGATTGATTTGATTATCTGTTTCTTATGATGGTATGTAACTGGTGTATCTAGTTGTGTGCCTGTTGAACCTTCCTTTGCCAACTGATCTGCTTTCTTATTTCCTGGTATTCCACAGTGAGATGGGATCCACTGCAGGGCAACCCTGTGGTGCTTACAGAGTTCAGTCAATAAAGTCTGCAGATGTGGTAATTTTCTGGATTGTAGTGCCTGGAGTACTGATCTTGCATCTGTCACTACAGGCTGTGGGCTAAGATTACTGTTCAGCAGTTTTTCTATTGCCAACTTTATTGCTTGTATTTCTGCATCATAATTGTGACAATATTTCCCTGTTGCTATTTTATTCATATACCTAGTGTTATTTGGGTACTCTATATATGCACCAGCTCCCCCATTCTTTACTGCATTCTGTGCTGATCCATCTGTGTACACACGGATCCATAGGTCCTGTGGGTATTCTTCATCCAGGAAATTGAGAGTTATTGTTTTTCGCTGTAGACTATTCTGTTCCTCTTTGTCAACTATCCCTTTCACTTCTGTCCGTATTTGAACTGATAATCCTGATTCATCTGTCCAGGGAGTCTGTTCAGGTATGGGCAGTAGGGGGTTAACAACTCTTGGCATGTCTGGTGGTTGTCTACTAATACACTTGGCTTTGTGGATAAAACTGCTTCTCTTAAGTCGTCCCAATGCAAGATTTTGGAATCGGTCCTTCATTGGATGTCTCGGCATGCATACAAATTTTTCTGCCTGTATCAGCACCTTTGTGTCTCTCCGTTATCTCAGTGCTGGTATCCTCCACAATTTCTCCATCTCCAATATTGGTGTTGATTTCATTGCTCCTGTGATGACCCTAAGTGCCTGGTTTTGTACTTTATCCAGTTCTTGCAATGTGGTGTTTGATGCTGAGCACCATGCGGATGATCCATATTCTAAATGTGGGCGTATACTCTGTTGGTAAACTTTACTGAGTATTTTCCCACTCGCACCCCATGTGGTTCCACACAACTTTCTTAGAATAGCCAATTTCCTCCTTGCTTTTTGAGTTGCCTTATTTATCTGCTGTTTCAAAGTTATTTTTTTATCAAATGTAACTCCAAGATATATAGCTTGTATGTCTTCTTTCACAGGCTCATTGTTTATGTAGATGGCTCCTGCTTTTTGTTTTTGGGAGAGTGTGAAAAGTGTAGTACTGCATTTGTCTGTATTGATGCTGATACACCATCTATTTGTCCATGAATTCAGTGCATTCATAGCTCTTTGTAGCAATTTGGAGGCCACTGTTGCATACTCCTCTGTGCACCACATTACCAAGTCATCTGCATACATTGCCACTTTGATGCCATGTGGTAGTTCAGTAACTAGGTCATTGATGTAGATCAGAAAAAGTGTTGGAGATAGTACCCCTCCCTGTGGAATGCCCTGGCGCAATAAGACCTTTTTACTCTTAAGACCATTCAGTTGCACTCTGGCTCTCCTATTATGCAGGTATGCTTTGACCCATTTATACATCCTGCCATTTACTCCATAATTTATCAGTTTCTTCAAAAGCCCTTCCTTCCATACCTTATCAAATGCTTCTCTTTAGGTCTATCCATGCTGCTAGTACCAGTTTCTTTTCTTGAAACGCATCCTCAATTTCCTGGGAAAGATAGGTTGCCTGATCTTCGGTAGAGTAACACTGTCTAAAGCCTGCTTGTTGTGGGACAAGGAGATTTTCACTTTCCAGGTACCACTGCAGTCTGAGATTGATTATACGTTCCATTGTTTTACACAAACAGCTTGTAAGGCTGATTGGTCTATAGCTGGATGTCGTTGAACCATCTTTTCCTGGCTTTAGTAATGGTATCATAATTGCTTCTCTCCATGCCTGTGGCACTCTACCTGTGATCCAGCAAATGTTGTAGATCTGCAGTAGTTTTGCTTTAGCTGCAGTTCCCAAGTTCTTAATCATTTCATTGGACACTCCATCACTGCCTGGTGACTTTTTCATTTTTAATTTGGATATTGCCAGCTCTAGCTCTCTTTGTGTAATGGGTATTTCCATGACTTCATGTGTGGTCTCTTCTTGTCTTGCATTTTGTTGTTTTAAACAGGTCTCTTGTCGTTTCTCTAGGCTAATTTCAATATTATTGTCATTTGCAAAGGAGTCTGCAAAGTAATTTGCTGCATGTTTACCTGTTAGAATGTTTCCATCCTTCTTCAGTGTAATTTTGGTGTTCCTTTCTGTACCCTCATCATTCAGCTGTTTTACAAGCTTCCACACTTTTCTTGTGTCTCGTTCAAGATTCAAAGACTCTGTTTTCTCTTTCCAACTTCTCCGTCTGGCTTGTAGTTTAGCCCGTTGAAATTTGGCTTTAGCATGTTAGTAGTTATTGTGGTGTTCTTGGCACGGGTTATTTTCTGCTTGCTTTCAAGATGTTTCCATGTCATTGTGCAGTTGATCTAATTCACTACTCCAGTATGGTTTGTAGTGTTTCCGTGCCCCTCTAGGTATTGTTTCACTGGCAGCTTGTATTATTAGTCTACTGAATTCATCAACTATTTTGTTGATGTCTCTATCTGTATTTATATCTTTAGTCAGTACACTGGTGTAGTGTTGATACATTTTCCAGTCTGCCTTTTTGTAATTCCATCTGGAGAGAGTGCTGCTCTCCCTGATGGCCTTATTTTGTACCACTAAAAAGACTGGTCGGTGGTCGCTGCCTCCAAGTTGTTTCCCAACAATACGTGTGATATTCCAATCCAGGTCTGGTGAATGGAAAGCAAGGTCTGGTATAGATGTGGTATGCCATGATCTGGAGTAGAATGTTGGTGGATCTGTTGCCTGGTTTAATAGTATAAGCCCATTGTCATCCTGCCAATTTTCAAGCTCTTCACCTCTCTTGTCCATATATTCATAGCCCCAGCTCTGTGAATGGCTGTTAAAGTCTCCACATACAATTATTCTTTCTTTTAATGTAATTGTGTCTAGTGCTAATGGGCAGTCACTCTGACAGTAGTAGTTAAGTAGATGGAAGTCTGTATTTCCTGTCCTGAGGTGCAGTATTTGATATTCCGCCCCATCCATATACACTTCAATCTGACATGCATTAATGTTGTTCCTTACAAGTGTCAGTATTCCGCCCTTTTGTCTGTTTTTTCTGTCAGATCGGCAGCACTGGTATCCCCTAATCTTCAAGGCTATGTCGTTGTTTAGATAGGTTTCCTGCAAACAGCATATGCTTATTTGTTCTTCATGCAGGATATTTTCTAATTCTATCTTTTTACTGTACCCATCTCTTTTGCTGTTGATGCCTTCAGCATTCCAGTGCATTATTTTGAGTGGGGTTATTTTGGATTGGCCAGTAACTCTATTCTCTCGCCCCCTGACTCCACAGAGCGGTTGAGAAGGACATCCAGTAATAGAGGTTGGGCCCTTTTGAGGCCGAGGGCCCGGCGCTGCACCTGCCTGAGTGTCCATCACAGGGCGAGTGCCATATTGATTTGCTGTTATAGACATACTTCCATTTGCGTTGAGTGCGTTGTTGTCCTGATTGTTGTGCGCCTTTTGGCTGGTTGCCTCCGACTTCAGCACTTGAACTTGCTAGAGCAGGCTGTGGTCTTGCTCGGTTGTAGGAAGGCCTGGCCAGTCTTAGTTTTCAGTCCCTGGTGACTGTTAAGCCCCATCCCCACGACAAGGAGCTGGCCTTGATGAGGACTTTCACATACAGACAATAGACTTCCACATACAGACAATAGACTTCCACATACAGACAATAGACTTTCACATACAGACAATAGACTTCCACATACAGACAATAGACTTCCACATACAGACAATAGACTTCCACATACAGACAATAGACTTCCACATACAGACAATAGACTTCCACATACAGACAATAGACTTCCACATACAGACAATAGACTTCCACATACACACAATAGAAATTCCCATAAAACATAAGAGGCTCACATTCAGATCTTAGAGGTTCCCATAAAATAAAAAAAAGTTCACATATAGACAAAAGAAGAAAACAGGCAAACAAAAGAAGTTCACAATTAAAAGAAAACAGGGAAATATATGAAGCCCGCAAACAAAAACTGTGGTAAACAAGATGGAAAATAATCTGTTAAT
This sequence comes from Megaustenia siamemsis, assembly GCA_032433765.1. Classification (NCBI taxonomy): domain Eukaryota; kingdom Metazoa; phylum Mollusca; class Gastropoda; order Stylommatophora; family Ariophantidae; genus Megaustenia; species Megaustenia siamemsis. Next base: position 54,783,812 of record JAVIAB010000091.1, read on the forward strand.
TAATATATAAGGTATCCAGCAGTGTATTGCTGCCACATAAGAAATGCAGTGTAGGACCTCCATTTCTCGTGAATTAATTTTTGGGGGAGTGTTATATATTTCCCCAGCTTTTACTCTGGAACCATGAAGAGCTCAAGAGGTGAAACAAAGATGTAATGTACATATTAAAACACTGACATTCAGAACAAATAAAGAAGCAATAACTGCATGTACCGGAGGGTATATGGACCAGAAAAGACTAAAAACAATCTGACAGGAAACAATGGAGACCAAAAAAAAAAAGCACTGAATATAAAAAAAAAAGTACAGGAGACCAAAAAAAAAACCACTAAGAAAAAAAATGTGTGGTGCATTACTTTCTGATCATTGCTTGTATTTATCTTTTAAATCCATGCCAAGCAAATAAAATAATAATAAATGGTGCTCAAATGTTCTGTGAGGTTAGATAGAATGAAGTAAGATACACAAATATTGCAACCTCAATATAAATCATGACACATTGCAACTTTAATGAGGACAAGACTAAATTGAGCAGCAATTATTAAACAGGAAGCATGTGATTATTTCTTAAACTCTTCCCCGCTGTTTGTTTTAAACTGAAAATGGTATTTTAGTTATGATTCTGGAGGACGAAGTGGTCTAGAGATAAGATATCAGCCATGGGACAGGAAGGTCCTGGTTTAAAATTCCGCCACAGGCAGAGAGAACTTTTCCCTTCGAACCAGTGGCTTTACTCTCCTGGTCTCTGGGTAATTTTTTTTTTTTTTCGTTCGCCAGCTTTCCCCTCTGGCGAAGTCCCTAGAGACTAGGAACTATATTTTGCATGTTAGTCCATTTTTCCCTGGCAGCCATGTGCACAGGGGTCCCTCGCCATACAGGCAGACAACTCTGTCTTCGGAGGTACTCATATTTTTTTCGTCGATGAGTAATTGACGTTTCAAGCCCTGCTGAGACAAGGGGTGGTTACCGCAAGAGAGAAATTATAAATAAAAACCCCAACTGGTCTAGCCGGGATTTGAACCCACAACCTCTCTGTCTCGAGGCCGGAGTCTTGCCTCGAGACTAACCAGTCTCCCCATCTCTGGGTAATGAGACCTAATGTCTAGGCACTCTCACACAACAGCCAAATATAGGAGGTCTTATGTGGATGCATGTGTTTAAGAAAATTTGGCAGATAAAAATCAAAAAGAGGAGACCAAAAATGGCTCCTGCCTGGGCAATATTGATAGAAAAATCTACCTAAATACATCAAAATTGAGAGAGAAAATAAAATTCTGAGAATATCTGCCTGTATGGAGAGGGACACCTGAGCACACAGCTGCTGGTGTGAAACTTGGCAAAAGTGATATTAACACAAAATTCAGTCCCTCTGGACTTTGCTAGTGATATAAAACTGGTGAACGCAAAAAAACGACAATAGGATACACCAAATGTTATTCTATCTTTATTTTAATGCTCTCATTACAAATGATGTGAAACCATGGTAGAGCAAAGTTAGTGAACTGCTTTACTGAAAGTAAAACATGGATAAATCCCATCAATTGTCCTAGGTTTACCCAACCATAAATGGGTACTAGACTTTCTTTCCGGGGAAGCAAGATAGCTCTGGCTTAATACTGACCCCATTACTCAAAAAGATAGGTCCTATAAATCCCCCCAGCAGACACCTGTAATGGGATAATGCTGTAAAGATAGTTTTTTAAATTCAAAAATGTGCCATTGGTAAAAAATAAATATATATATATATATATATATATATATATATATATATATATATATATATATATATATATATATATATATATATATATATATATATGCGAACTAATGCTAAATTCTCTATAAGCTACAGGGTTTTTTATACTTTCTTTACAAAAGTAAATACTGATTAACTCTTTCTGTACATTTTGTTGCACTGTGCGCACACCGATTTCAGCAGCGTACGTTTCATCACATAGTGCGCCACTCTCATTTTGATTATTGTGAACCGTCATCAAACCATATTCTTTTTACAAGTCTTGAATCATCTTGGTATTGGTGAAATCTAATACCTTGTTCAATTATCTAAAAAATCATATATAATATGTTATGTGTTAGATAAATATAATTATGTAGATTGATTCATAATAACATGAATGATATTGTCTCTGAAATCTCTTCCATTGCATCGATAAAAAGCTTCCGTATGAAAAGAGTTAAACTGAAAATAAACTTAAATACAACCAACCTATCTATCTATTGTCCTTTTGAGCCGAAGATGGCACATAGGGCAGAACTACAATCTCAAAAACAGAAAACTTGCGTGCCAAAATGGCACATATTGCAGAGATCACTGCTTCTAAAATATAAGATTCAGCTTCCATAACAATGCTTTTTACAATGACAGCTTGTCAAGCCATCGATCAACCTCCTTAGTCGCCTCTTACGACATGCCTGGAAGGTCACAGTGTCACTATTCTTTACTTCCCACATAATGAGGCCCAAGACAACCAACCTGCCATAGAAATATTCAGCCGGAAGTTATAAGCCTCCAGTCGTTCATTCTCCTTCACCAAGCTGATCAGGACGAAATTCTTGGGCTTGGCAAAAAGTGGCCCTGGATCATTTGTGTTGCAGCCTGACATAAACTGTTACCAGAACACAAGAAAGACATGCATTATACCATGGATCACTCTAAGGTTGTAAACAAATTGTACAGCACAAAGAAATTGATCACTTAAAGTAAATTAATTGAAATAAAGTATTTCAACTCTATGTAAGCACAATAACAAAACAAGTGGGCTGGGTGATCTAGAGGTACAATCTTTTGTCTCTTGCCAGGAAGTAAGATTTTTACCATTTATAAGGTTTTTCTTCCCATTTGTAAGATTTGTTTCCCCATTTGTAAGATTTGTTTCACCATTTATAAGATTTTTTCATCATATACAAGATTTTTTCTCCATTTGTAATATTTGTTTCACAATTTGTAATATTTTTTTCCCCATTTGTAAGATTTTTACCATTTATAAGGTTTTTCTTCCCATTTGTAAGATTTGTTTCCCCATTTGTAAGATTTGTTTCCCCATTTATAAGATTTATTTCCTCAAATATAAGATTGTTTTCTCCATTTGTAATATTTGTTTCACAATTTGTAATATTTTTCCCCATTTGTAAGATTTTCCCCCCAATAAATTTATAAGATTTGTTTCCCCGTTTACAAGATGTTTTTTGTCTTGTGTAGCTGATTTGCCTTTAGAACTTTAACATATATGGAAGGAAACTACGGGTTTGGTCGAATGAAGCTCCATACTTAGCCTTACGATTTTCAGTCAGCTCAGCTGATAAAGAATTGAGTACCAGGCTCACTGAGTTAGGGAAAAAGGAGTGAATAAAGAACTGGTATCCTCGCTTGTGATATTAGTGATGTTATAATGTGACTTAGTGTGATGAAATTTTACATTTTACACCACCGTTCCACAACATAATACATGTTACACCAGTTAATGAAGACTTAACCCTTAATCATGATACCTATCTGTGACCAATGTGTTTATGATACCATAGTAAAAATTACTACCACTTAAGTGCAATATTAGGAGCTCTAAAAATAGTATTTTCTTAGAACTTTTGACACACAGCTGTGTGTTTACACTAGGTGAGACACAGGGACTCAAATTTTCTGGTTCAGGTTGATTTATGACCAATATTTATCTATTCACACTAATGTCAGTTTTTATATCTGTTTATCAGTTGCAAAGATTTTAATTTTTGTTGCATTGAGATAGAGGTGCTGTTTTTCACTGTTACACACTATTATTTTCACTAGTACTGATGTTATCAATTTGTCAGTGCCACTTATTGAGGTGGTCCAAAGTGGTGTAACACCAAAATAGATCATATTTCAGAAAGTGTGTGACCTCAAACATAAGAACATTAAAATGTTCTTTACTTTTCACTAAATAATATTTAGCAAAACTATCTTGTATCAAATAATTAGCAGTGATAAATTAAATTAATGTTACCAAGTAATAAATTAATGTTACCAAGTAATAAATTAATGTTACCATTTCTTTGTTAGTTGTGGAACTAAGAAAGTCACTCGTAGTAGACTCGTTAATCTGAAGATACACCCCACAGGCATGGTTGTAAATAAAATCAAAACTAAGCCGCACCCTGGCATCTGAGATGTCTGTAGCCAATCCAAATTTCAGCCGACAAATTCTCACTGAATCTTCACTTTTGCCGATTACCAGTGCACTTGTTTTATCAGAAATCCAGTGAATTTTCTCAGGATTCTGTTCACATTTATGTTTGTAACCCATATGCTCTGAAAAAAAAAAGCCTTAAATAAATTCTGGAAAACACATTATGCATATGAAAGTTTCATCTCCTTTACTTTCCTATAATGTTATTTTTACTTTCCTATAATTCATCTTTACTTTCTTAAAATGTCATCTTTACTTTCCCTTAATGTTATTTTTACTTTCCTATAGTGTCATCTTTACTTTCCTATAATGACTTCAGTTTCCCTCATAAGATTTATGGTAAGTCTTAAACTTGCTTAGTTACCATTTATTTTATGCCATATATTTGCTACTTTCTTGCCTGCTTTCTTGTCACGTTTTTAGAATAGTTAGACCTATTCATCATATACTCTTAAAAGGATGTTAAGTGGGTGTTGCATTCTGGTTTGCAGTAGAACTGGACATTCCGACAATTCAGCATGGAATTTTTTTAGTACTGGGTTGCCTTCCTTCTTGGTCCCTACTTACTTTGCCAGGCTTCGCTGGATAGTGTGTTTCTAGGAGCACCATGAAGAGGTAGAGTAGGATCTAGATAGTTCTGGTTCACCGTTCCTGGTGCAAACCATCAGCTATGATTTGTGACAGCTTTCATCTCTTTCTTTGAGCAGCACTTTAGTAGCCCCCCCCCCCCTTTCCGTGCTACAATCAGGACAAAAAAGTCAGCAGCAGCTCATGGCTGACTGCTCGGTGACAGAATCAGTGGACTAGAATTAATCAGATTCTGCGACACATCATGTGGTCACCGCTGAATAGTCTGGTCAATTGAGTAGGATTCGAAGATATTTAAAAAAAAAAAAACCCACAGAAGATGTGTTGAGTAAAATCCTGTTGGGTCACACAGTTCTCACAGCTTGTCATAAACCATGATGCAATCTTATCTCATATCTTCTTCTTCTTTCCTTCCTCATTTGCCTTTCAGCATCGAGGGGAGATATAATTTGCGGTCTTTTGCTCTTCTGTTCGCCTCTGCTGCTGTTATGTTTCCTAGTGCTTCTAATATTCCATCAACCCATCTTTTTCGTGGTCGACCCTTGGGCCTGGTGTTCTCACAACGTTTGTTGAAAGCTCGTTGTGTTATGTTTTGTTCTTTCTGCCTTGTCATGTGGCCAAACCATTTTATCTGTTGTTTCCTTATATATTCTATGGCGGGGGTTATTCCTAGCTTTTTTCTCAGTTCTTCATTTCTGATCTTATCTCTCAGACTGTTTCCTGTCATTCGTCTAACACATTTCATCTCTGTAGAGGTTATTTTTCTTATTGTTCTTGCATCTAGGGTCCAGGTTTGGCATTGGTAGCACAACGTTGGGATGAAGATTGTATTGTGCTCGTTTTGCCTCCAGAGTTATTTCCTTGTTGGACAATCTCATATAATACCCTTTTATTGACAAACAAAGAAAATTTGTTATCATTTGGCAATCACTGGAAAATGAAGTGAAAATTTGTTGTTTGCATAAGCTGGGTTTACATCTCTAATAAGGGACTGAATTTTGTGTGCATATCACTTTTCTCATTATTTTTATATATTTCTTTTTCTTTTCAATTTTACCCAGGCAGCAGCCATGTTTGACCTACTTTTTCAAATTTCCAAATGCCAGGGGTTCTTTAGTGTATGCAGAATGCACTTGGGACCTCCTCTTTTTTGGTGTTATCCAAGAGGGCTAGACATCGAATCTCACCACCCAGAGACCGTGGAAGGGTAAAAACATGAAGAAACTACGGATTAGATTTCTTAAAGATTCAAACCCAAGACCATCTTGCCCAATGGCTGATGTGTTACCTTTAGACCACCCCACCCACCTATAAAAATGTTAATCCAAGTGTGTAAATATTTGTATTCAAAATTCTTGTTTTAAAAACTTTATTGGCAAAAGTAAACTATGCAGAAAAACACTGCTGTTTTTATCTTTGTTTATTGCCCTAACAAGGCCTCATGGGGCTAGATTGTGAGTTATGTTTCTTGCATGACCTTTCCAATATAAAATTAACACATTTTTTTTTTAATTACTCTAGTTTCTATCACTAAAATTTCCAGTCTTCTACTAAACTAAAAAAAAAACTATTAAAGAATATACAATTATCTTTAAATTAAGTGGCAAAATAAAACAACCAATAGTTAAGTGGGGGGGGGGGGGGGAGAAAGTGATGATAAATTTCTTATGATAATGGTAAACTTACCAACAATTGCAGGAGTATCAGAAGCAAGACCAGGACTTAATATCAACCATGAGAGCAAAGCTGATACAGTTAAGTACCATTTGATATACATCCTATAAATAGACAAATGGTATAAATATTTGTCACAAAATAATAGACGTCAAGTACCACGCCTGGTGGCGTAGGTGATCATGTCTCTCTAGAACTTTTAATCTCTACAGTAATTTATCATTTCTATTGTTGGCCTTCTGCCAAGCCATTCTCTTATGATGTCTGGTACCTTTTCTCTTTGCTTCCCTCTATCTCTTCGGCGCTCAATTTTCCCAGTTGTTACAATATATTCCAGCTGTTCACTTCTCATTACGTGGCCAAAAAATGATGATTGTTTCTTCCTAATATTGGAAATTGACTCTCTTTTTTATTTGGCCTCTTTCAGAAAGTTTTCATTACTCTTCTTAGCTGTCTATGGTATTCTTATCACTATTCTGTAAAAACACATTTCTACAGCCTCCAGTTATTTTCTTGTATGTTGCCATATTGCCCATCATTCACATCCATATGTTAAGACTGGCTTTACATAACATTCAAGAACTCTTTTTCTTATTTCTATTGTCAAAAATGGACTGCACAGTATCTTCCTCATTTTTTGAAAAGCTGCTTTTGCCTGAGCCATTCTGCATCTCACCTCTGTTGTCCTATTGTCCATAATTCACATCCATATGTTAAGACTAGCTCTAGATAACATTCAAGAACTCTTTTTCTTATTTCTATTGTCAAAAATGGATTGCATAGTATCTTCCTCATTTTTTGGAAAGCTGCTTTTGCCTGAGCCATTCTGCATCTTACCTCTGTTGTCCTATTGTCCATGATTCACATCCATATGTTAAGACTAGCTCTAGATAACAATCAAGAACTCTTTTTCTTATTTCTATTGTCAAAAATGGATTGCATAGTATCTTCCTCATTTTTTGGAAAGCTGCCTTTGCCTGAGCCATTCTGCATCTCACCTCTATAACAGAAGTATCATTATTAGGGAGGATCCACTAAAGGCTAGAACCAAGCCCATGAGAAAGGGTGTATTGTGATATATGTTACAGGTAGCTCAATTGTATATGGGTTCCACTTTTTAATCATTGTAGGTATTGTCGTTATTATCAGGTCAAATGTCCTCTGTAGAAAACTGCATTCACCACAGTCATCTGAAAGAATCTCAGTCTCTAGCCTGATATCACTTTTGTTGTCATGTTCAACGTCTCTTTGATGTCATGAAACCACCTTCCACTTGGTCTGCCCCTGATGCATCATCCTAGAACCATGCCTTCCTTTATTTTCTTTCTAGCCCACTGTGCTTTTATGACGTGGCTATAGTATTTTAAACTCCCTCTGTACAATTGTGTTTGTAAGTAAGTTACTTTAAATGTTTAAGTAGTTTTTCATAAAGGGATTGAAAACATTGTTTAGGAAATCAGGTTAGGCACAACCTTATAATGAACATGTACCATGTACAAGTAGTTGAGGTGCTGATATTGAATTTTTTATATATATGACTATGGAGTCAATTGTGTCCTGTTCTGAGGCGTATAATCATAACTTGTTCACATCTATTCATATTATGAAAGGCATCCTGATTTGGGGCTTGTGGTCCTCTGATTGATTTGATTATCTGTTTCTTATGCATTTTTTTAGTGATATGGACAGTATCATACCATGCCACCTTTATTTCTGAGAAAAATCTCTGGTACCCATTTTTAAAGGCTGGATGAACCTAGAAGCATTGATGGTTAAAAAAAAAATACACTTCCTGGAACTGAACCAGAACCGAAACCCTTTTGATCAGGAAGAAAGTACACAACCATTCAGCCACCAAGACTCCATAAGATATGGTTATGGTTATGGAAGGCCCCGGTATCACTGCAAACGAATTAAAATCCATAATTGCTCAACCGCCCGTGCCAGTGGAATCATCCAAATTACTATCTCATCTCCCAAGCAAAGAAAGGTAGCAGTAGTCCCCATCATAGCAGTCTCAGCACACGCCAAAAGACATAAGGCGAAACCACATAGAAAGTGAACACAACTGTCTGCTCCAAGTCATATGACATCATAATTCATTGTAAACAATCGGAATATATTCACGACTAAAACGCACAGCTCACGGTGTGCACAGAGCACTTAACTCAGTAGCTCCTGCAACAAGCCGGTATATATCCATAGGATATATAGCTGGTCTACAAAATAAGTAGGTAAAGTACGAGACTTGAAACGGCATTTAGCACTTTAGTTTTTCCATGTTCTAAGCTCTTTTTATGACAGTATTTTGTTTGTGCCTTTTCTGTAACTTCATTTTTTTTGGTTAATACCTCTTTATTGCTCAGAAAGTGGCGCATCTTCAATAAAGAACATTACAGCTAGATAACTTTATGTAAAAGGTGAGATCTTGTACTATTGCACACTACAGTACCGCTAGGAAGACAAGGTTTCAACCAATGACAGCAAGACAAATAATTTAATAAGAAGCTTAAACTTGCATTTCATTTTGAATTGGTATTTATTATATCATATTTAACATAGGCTATATATTGAACTAGTGGTTAGTGAACTGGACTACAAAGGACCAGGGGTAGGGTTCGATCCAAACCAACGGCTTCCGGGTTCACCCAGCCTTTAATAGGTACCGGATTTTTTCTGGGAAAGTGAAGCAGCATGGGCGTAATACTGACATTACCCCAAAAATCATGTGCCGAGGTCTGTTAAATTTATGGTCACTAACACCATATTCCCTAAAAACCACTTGGCGTGATGGGTGTACTTTACTTTTTTTAATATATTGAACTCTTTCTGAACGCTTCGCCGCAGCCTCTGTCATGCTCTCTTCAAGTCTGAAACAACATGGTCTGTATCACCCTGTACCATTCTCAATTTCATTCATAAAGACATATAACTACTTTCACATTTAGTTATTTTATAGTTTCTTGTAAACATTCTTTACTGGAGAGTTTCTTCCTCCTTCTATACATGGTGTTTACAATGAAATTCTGTAAGAGTGTGATTTTCTGTTTGGATTAGAAACATCACCAACAAAAATCAATTGATTAAAATGGCATTGATTAGTATTGATTTCAATGCTTGATTTAAATTGATGACGGCTGAATAAGCCAGTAAATTAACTTTTTTAAATTATTGATTCAAAAAATTATAATATCTAAACAACAAAGTGAACAGTTATTTCAGCGATTGTGATCGATTTCGACAAACAAAAATTTATCGTGTTGCATACTCTTGTAATCAATAAATCGATGAGATTACAGTGAAGAGGAAATCAATATGCCGAGATTGTTGATGACATGACAAAAGATAAGTTATTTTTATGCCACATCAATAACACTTTCAAGACAGCTTGATGTCATATTGCTAATTGTTTTTTTTTATCACAAAATAATTCAAATTGGATTACTTTGACCCGATATATATATGATGGTAAATTGCCAATTATGTATGGTCTCAATGTTATGTTTTAATTTGTCTTTTTTTCTTGGTCATTTATCCCCGCATTTTTCTTTCTACATGTCTCGATGCATCTTTTTATTGGTGAAATCTAATTCCACTCCTTGTTCACTTATGATTATCTAAAACTGTATATACAATATGTTATGTGTTTGATAAAGATAAAGAATGTAGACTGATATTTAAAACCACAAGGTCCATGAACAATTTTGTTTCTGAAATCTATTCTCGATGCATTAACGTACTAATAAAGTTAGGAAACTAAATCAAGTGACTTTAAATAACAAATTGTTTAAAAAATAAAACTACATACAAATAAACAACTCAGTCAACTAAACATTTTGGAGCACTGCGAGAATAGTTATAATAGAGATAGTATAGTCAGTGACGTTTCTAATACACTTTTTACAATTTATTCCAGCAACCAAAACAACCTGGACTGGTGTTGTCCCAATCAAAATCATAAACTTAACTGTAGCTATACCATTCAGGAGTGTCCATTGACTCAATGACTGGAACAGTTATTTCACAAAATCATGACAATAATTATAATAAATAATAACAATTATTGAATTATAATAATATTATATCATTTCTGGTTCATTTCTATCACCATTCACTTCTTTGATCAATATCAATTGAAAATATTATATTCAATATAATTTATAATAATATTAATATTGTCAATATCAATTCAATATTTAATCAAATGAAGTTATAAACAACCTCAAATTTAAATATTTCAATAAAGTTTTTTTAAAGTAACAAGCATTCAAGCATCATTTGCCATTTGCACACCACACACTCACAGACACAAAGAAAGAAAAAGAAACACTAACTGGACAATATTTCGACATTTTTCTTGTATTCTATTGTTCAGAAATCTTTCAAATAAACGAATCTACTTCATTTTCTTGAGCTTGAAAATGAATTGAATTGAACTTTTTTCTTTTTTTTTTTTTATGGACTCGATCGCTCCAACTACTCAAGACCAGAGCTGAGAGACCAACCCAACTCAATTCACAAAAATTTGTATTTTTTTTAATAGGTGAGTGCAACCACCTCAATTTTAATTTAATATGTAAAGTAAGCATTGTAATACTAATGAATTTTACTTTTCATGATAAGATGGTTCATGTATGTGGACAAAACACGTATCAAACAGTAGCTGCAGTGTAAAGCAGATCCAATAATAGTGTGCCTCTACCGTTCCTCTTCAATCTTCGTCTGTTGTTTGTCTGGACTCTTATCAGCGGAAATCAGCTGCAGTAGGTCGTCGTACTACCGTCGATTTAATTTCGCAATTTATTAATTCAATAACGATGTATTGACACAACACTCTAATCAGATGAAAATAAGTTAAAGTAAAAGAGAAGCATAGTAGAAGGTGGATTAATGATACATTTGACACCATGGGAGATACTTCTTCTACGCTGTCTGTTTAGTAGTGTCCACACAAGAAGAAAAGTTATCTAAACATTTGTTTCTGTGCTGGACAGTTCTTCAGGGTCTCAGTTTAGCTCTGACAAGTTTTTGAGAACCATTGTTAAGTCCATAATTGGCTAAATATTTGGCGATCCTGCATATGTGATTGGCCTGTTCACATACACAACCATGGGTGATAAGACGAGTATGATATTTACAAGTGATTGTTCAATATATATATATATATATATATATATATATATATATATATATATATATATATAATCAAATGTACTATCAACCCTTACGTATGCGTGTGAAAGCTGGAAAACAACAAGAGATATAGAAACAAAGTTGAACGCATTCGAAAATAAATGTCTAAGGAAAATACTTGGTATAGCGTGGAACGAATTCAAAACAAACGAGGAAATTAGAGAAATCGCCAATCAACCACTAATATCTTCAGTAATAAAGAAAAGACGATGGCCATATGTTGGACATGTGATGAGAAGAGATAATAACCGAATAGCAAAGCAAGCCCTCATGTGGGAAACAACAGGTAAGAGAAAAAGAGGAAGACCCAGGGAGACACTGAGAAGAACATTGATGAGAGAGGCAAGAGCGGCAGGATTCGGCTCCCTCAATGAGATAGAACTGCTTGCACAGAACAGAGACAAATGGCGAGAGTTGATAAAATATCTTTAAAAGAAAACTGCTAGAACAAAAATTCAGATAGAAGTTGCATCTTGGTCTACGCCCTATAGGCCTGCTACGGCTCGAAAGGTCAATATATATATATATATATATATATATATATATATATATATTTTTTTTTTTTTTTTTTTTTTTTGCAAAACCATAAACGCCAATCTTAAAAATTCAAAGAATGGTTATGGTTAGTCGAAGGCCTATGTAACACTACAAACGAATAAAAATCCATAATTGCTGAACCGCCCGTGCCAGTGGAATCATTCGAATTAAAACACATCTCATTGAAGGATCCACACAAAAAAAGGCAGCTGTAATCCCCATCATAGCAGCTACAGCACACGCCAAAAAAATAAGGCCAAATGGCATCGAAAGTGAACGCAGCTGAACTGTCCTTCGTCATACGATATCATCATTCATCCGGATGAAAAACACAACTCACGGTGGAGGTGAAGGCGCGCCTACCAGCACCAGAGCTGGAAATTGTCAGCGACCCACAGCTGATGGCTTGCGCCATCATTTGCTTCTTTACTGTTCATGATTAGCTTCCATAGGTCCGAATTGGTTCTTTAGAGCACCGATGAACTCTCTTTCTCACTTCTATTGACATAGATTTGTTGCATAAGATATTTTTCATTTTCTGAAATGCTATTTTGGCCTGAGCTATTCTGCTTTTTTTTTCTGTGGTGCATCGTCCATCTCTCTCTCTCTCTCTCTCTCTCTCTCTCTCTCTCTCTCTCTCTCTGCGATCAAGACTCAATCGGAGTAGAATTCCAGACTCTCCCATGAAGTCAGCTGTCTGTTTAAGCGAATCGATTGCCCCATATAGTTTTTCTTCCAGGGAGGTGGGCGTAGACCACATTGCTCTTCTCAGGTCTGTGTACTGGGGGCAATCCTGTAGAACATGTTTTGTAGTCATATTGTACAGTGACATAGGCTGGTTGTACCTATTTTGAATTTGGTGAACGTGATTTCTCATTCTATTGTGGCCAGCGCGTAGGCGAAGTATGATGACTTGATCCCTCCTTGGTAGTTGGTGGTATCCGTCACTCTCGTTATGCTTTGGGTGTTCTCGTTTCCATTTTTCATGGAACTGACCCTTGAGGGTGGATTTGGCTTCATCATAACTGAGCGGATGGTTCTCTTGTGGTAATCTCCCTCCCTCTTTAGCTAATTTATCTGCGCATTCGTTCCCGTGTATATTACAGTGTGATGGTATCCACTGAATGACTACTCTCTGGGAGTTATTGCATCGTTGGTCCAGGGTTGTTGCAAAATCTCTGATGGCACACCTCCTCCTCCATTTCTGGTGGCATTTGTAGCAGAGCCATCTGTGTATATGTGGGACCAAGAGTCATGTGGGTAGGTATCGTGTATGTGTTTTTCTGCTACGTGTTTTCTTTCTGTGTCTGATTGGGTGCCTTTTTTCATGATTCCTGTTATATTTTCCTTAAGTTCTGGTATTTTATGCTTTCCATGAGGAGACATATCAGATGGGCCCAAGGGTTTCGATATTGTTTGGGAAAGTACTGGGTCTCCAGTAGTTAGTTCATTGTCAATTGCAGCGAAGTTGCTCCTCTTTAGTCGTACAATTCCGGAACCAGTTATTCTTTGGTGCATGGGGTGGCTAAGGAGCCTTCTATATTTCTTCGCTTGTTGCAATACTTTAGTGACCCGTCTGTCATCTAAGGGTTGTAAACCTGTTACTGTTTCCAGAGTCTTGATAGGTGTAGATTTCATAGCACCAGTGATGATACGGGCAGCTTGGTTCTGTGTTTTGTTAATTTTGCTAAGGTGTGATTTGGAAGCCATAGCCCAGGCTGTGACTCCATACTCTAGAACTGGTCTGACTCTTCCTACGTATGGTCTTTTCAAAATATTGCTCTCGCCCCCCCCCCCCCCCCCCGTTCCTGCCAAGTTCTTCATAATATTTGTTCGTTTTCTGGCTTTTTTCCTTGCTCTGTCTATCTGATTTTTCCAAGTCATTCTGCGATTCATGGTGACGCCAAGATATGTTGGGTTTTGATCAATATGGAGTGTATGGTTTTTTATCTTCAAGTTTGCAGAGAGTGTGTTTCTTGATAGGCTGAAAATTTTATATGTAGTTTTTTTTTCGTTGATTGGTAAGAACCAGGTGTTCGTCCATTTTTCAAGTTCACCTAGGGCATCTTGCATCCTAGGTCCAGCCACCGACATACTTTCCTCGCGAGCCCATAACGCCAGATCATCTGCGTATATTGCTGAGTGTATTATGAGTGGAATGTCCATTACGATGTCATTTATGAAATTTAAAAAGAGTGTTGGGGACACCTTGTTCGATAGAGACCTTCTTACTTAGTTGACCTTGAACTTATACTCCGGCCGTTCTATCCTGAAGGTATTGAGAGACCAAATTGAATAAACGACCCTGGATGCCAAGTCTAAAAAGCTTGTTCTTTAAACCCTCTCGCCAAACCCTATCAAAAGCCTTCTCCGTGTCGACCCACACTGCGAATGTGTGTTTCTTTTCTTGTAGAGCATCCTCTATTCCCTGTGCAATGTAGGTGACCAGGTCTTCAGTTGATCTATGCTAACGGAAGCCACTTTGTTGTGGTACGATTTGTTGTTTTTTTTTCTCCAAATGCCACATAAGTCTTCTGTTAACCAGCCTTTCCATGAGTTTACTCAGGCAGCTCAGTAGGCTAATTGATCTATAGCTATTTGGGTCTAGTGGGTCTTTTCCACGCTTAAGAATGGGCACCATAATAGCTTCTTTCCAGATTGCCGGCACATGACCTCTCTTCCAGCTAGCATTTATTATCCTTAGAAGCTGGCTCTTGGCTTTCTGTCCTAGATTTAGGAGCATTTCGTTGGAGATTCCATCTTTACCAGGGGAATTTTTGAGCTTCAATCCTTTGAGGGCAACATCTAATTCAGTTGGGGTAAAGATGGTCGTCTGATGCTCTTCTGGTGCTAAAGCATGTGTTTTGCATCTTGGTTTTCACGTCTTGCAGCTTTCTGTTTGTCTATTGGAATGTTTATTCTACTAATGTTTTTGCAAGTCTCTATCAGTAGATTTGCTGCCCTTTTGCCTATGAGAATGTTCTGATTATGTGTTAATGATATTGGAGGTTGGTAGTTGTTTTCGTCGCTCAGAGCTTTCGCAAGTTACCATAGTTTATGACCATTTTTGTCTAGATTAAGGCTCTCTGTTTTGCCTATCCAGCTCTGTCTTGCTGATATCATGACCTCACGTCTGTATTTGGCCGAATCGTCCATCTGATGTTATTATTGTGACCAAGTATTTGACGCGTTGCACTTGCTTCAGATTTGTCCTGTTTATTTTTATGTTGCATGGTGGTGATGATTGTTTCTTCGATATGACCATTACTTCTGTTTTCTTACTATTCAGATTGAGACCTTTCTTATTGCTTTCTTTTACTATTATGTCTATCATTTCTTGTAGTTCATTCTGTCTCTGCTATTGAGACTATGTCATCCGCATATTGCAAATTGTCTATATTGTGACCGCTGACTTCAATTCCTTTTATATCTACTATTGATCTCATAATATTTTCGCTGTAAAGTGAAAACAAATCCGGCCACAGGACACAACCTTGTCTGATTCCTTGTTTTATATAATGGAACTGTCCTGGTTGGTTGCTAATTCTTATGGCTGCTGTTTTATGCCAGTGCATGTTTATTATGATTCGCAGATCCTTGCCATCAATGTTTAATTTCTTCAGTATATATAGCCCAAAAATTACCATCGGGTCAAGTGTCATTACAGGTATAGCCAGGATGTTTACATTGTAGACATTTCCCGGATTTTTCCTACATAAAGGACAGACACTGAGACAAGACCTGGTATTTTCACATGTTTTACTTATAGAAGAAAAGGATGGAAAGAACAGAAAACAAATGATGAAGTCTTCAAACAACTAAACATTAAAAGAGACTACTAAACGCAATTGGAGCCGCGATAGCTTAGTGGTTATTGAACTGGACAACAAAGGACAAGAGGTAGGGTTCGATCCCAACCGACGGCTTCCGCGTTCACCCAGTCTTAAATGGGTAACGGATTTTTTTCTGGGAAAGTAAAGCGGCAAGGGCGTAATACTGACCACATTACCCCAAAAATCATGTGCTGAAGGTCTGTAAAATTTATAGTCACTAACACCATATTCTTTATACGCCACTTGGAGTGACGGGGGTACTTTACTTTTTTTTTTTTTTACTAAACACAATTCAAACAAAGGGAGCCGCGATAGCTCAGTGGTTAGTGAAATGGACTACCACGGACAAGGGGTAGGGTTCGATCCCAACCGACGGCTTCCGGGTTCACCCAGCCTTAAATGGGTACCGAATTTTTTTCTGGGAAAGTAAAGCAGCACGGTCGTAATACTGACCACATTACCCCAAAAATCATGTGCTGAAGGTCTGTAAAATAGAGGGTCACTAACACCATATTTCCCTATACGCCACCTGGCGTGACGGGGGTACTTTACTTACTCTACAATTCAAACAAGTCAAATTAGATTTTTGGGGCATGTTAAAAGACACAACAGTGTACTAAATGTAATCTTGGAAGGGAAAATACAAGGTTAAAGAGGCAGAGGAAGTCCAAGACTAACATGGATGAGTAAACCAAAAGATGGACAGGTCAACCTATGACAACCTGTACAATCGATGCATGAGACAGAGTGGAATAGCGCTCCATGGTAGTCAACCTTCGATGCGGAGGCGGCACTCAATGATGATGATAATCCTCAGCAAGACAACAACAACAAAAACACTGAACTAATAGTAACAACAAAGAAATTACACCCCCTAAACACACATTTCATGCATATTAAACAAAGTTAAAAGATCAATATATTTAAACATGTTGGAAAGAAGTTAACATGCAAAATATATTAAGTTTGGATGGGAAATATATTAATTTTGGATGGGAAATATATTAAGTTTGGATGGGAAATAGGGAAATATATTAAGTTTGGATGAGAAATATATTAAGTTTGGATGGGAAATATATTAACTTTGGATGGGAAATATATTAACTTTGGATGGGAAATATATTAATTTTGGATGGGAAATATATTAAGTTTGGATGGGAAATATATTAAGTTTGGATGGGAAATATATTAACTTTGGATGGGAAATATATTAAGTTTGGATGGGAAATATATTAAGTTTGGATGGGAAATATATTAACTTTGGATGGGAAATATATTAAGTTTGGATGGGAAATATATTAAGTTTGGATGGGAAATATATTAAGTTTGGATGGGAAATATATTAACTTTGGATGGGAAATATATTAAGTTTGGATGGGAAATATATTAAGTTTGGATGGGAAATATATTAAGTTTGGATGGCAGACGTACAACGCTTCAGCAAATGTGGCATTCTAAAGAATGACAAATATACGCAACCCGTCTTTGTCAATTTAATAATAAAATTAGTTCTCCAGTGTTATGTGAGTCTAATATTGACATATGGATGGATATCCTGGGCGAGCGGACACAAATACACAATGAAAATTGTTAAGGGCTACAGTGAGAAATGTGGTTTCACAGAGGGATGTCAACAACTGTTTTTTTTCTTCTTCCTTTCGGGGGTGAAATAAAAACCCAGACTCGATTCCGAGTCACTCGAATATCTCGTGCCAACTGCACAGGATAAGCGGCATTTATTCTCTACTCGCGCAACTATTCAAAAACAGCTAGCAGAAAAGACGACTGAACATAATCAAAATGTGTACATAGCGTTCATTGACCGGGAAAAAGCATTCGACCGAGTAAACAAAGAACAACTATAGGAGATACTAACAACGTACGGAGTAAGCCAACATCTAACCAACAATTAAAAGTCTCTACACCAACAGCAGCAGGTTACACAGACCACTTCGAAGTTAGATCCGGTGTAAGACATGGGTGCGTGCTATCCATCATATTGTTTATTACACACATGGACTATATATTAAAGTTAGCCAACCCATCAGAGATAGAGGTAATTAACGAGCTTCTATTTGCAGACGATCAGGCACTAACACATGGAATAATAGAAGACCCACAAGAACATTTAAATAGACTAAACAGCACATGCACAAAATACAACATGAATATCAACATAAACAAAAGAGAAATCTTGAATATAACAAAAGAGAAACATAACTATAGACAGCAGACAACTAAAACACGTAGGGGGATTTAAATACCCAGGAAGTCTATTGACAAATGACAATTCACAAACAACAGAAACAGACTCAAGATGCAACAAAGCCTGTCAAACAATTGGACTGCTTTCACCGTTATTGTCCAACAAGGAAATAACTCCAGAAACAAAACGGACACTACAATACAATCTTCACCCGAACATTGTGCTACCAATGCCAGTCCTGGACCTCAGATGAAGAACAATAAGAAAAATAACTACTACCTCGATGAAATGTGTTGAACGAATGACAGGAAACAGTCTGAGAGATAACATGAGAAATGAAGAACTGAGAAATAGCCCCCGCCATAGCATATACAAAGAAACAACAGATAAAATGGTTTGGCCACATGACAAGGCTGAGTGATCAAAACACAAGACAACGAGCCTTCTATAAAAATTGCGAGAACATCAGACACCAGGGCCGACCACGAAAGAGATAGATTAATGGAATATTAGAAATACTAGGAAATATAACAGTAGCAAATGCAAACAGAAGAGCAGAAGACCTCACATTATATCGACGTTGAAAGGCAAATGAAGAAGAAAAGAGGAAGAAGAAATTATCCAGTCAGACCCCGATTATGTGATAATGCCATCTATCTATCTTTCGTTCACCCGAAGTATTGTCTATATCTGTAATGTCGTTTCCTGTATAAATTGTACTGTCTTTTGTCATTCTTGCAGTGGCCCATATAGTTTTGTCTGTAGTGTTGTATCTATGGGCCAATGGATTTTCCTCAGTCTACTATATTCAGTGCAGTCTTGAAGTATGTGTTCAGCAGTCTGGGGCGCCTGTTCACATGTACAAGTAGTTGATGTGCCGATCTTGAATTTTGTATACATGTGACTATGGAGTCGATTGTGTCCTGTTCTGAGGTGTATAATGATAACTTGTTCATATCTATTCATATTATGAAAGGCATCCTGATTTGGGGCTTGTGGTCTTCTGATTGATTTGATTATCTGTTTCTTATGATGGCATGTAACCGGTGTATCTAGTTGTGGTGCCTGTTGAACCTTTCTTTGCCAACTGATCTGCTTTCTCATTTCCTGGTATTCTACAGTGAGATTGGATCCACTGCAGGGCAACCCTGTGGTGCTTGCAGAGTTCAGTCAATAAGGTCTGAAGATGTGGTAATTTTGAAAATCAAATTGATCACATATGTATTAATAATAAGTTTAAGTCATCCTTACAGGATGTGAAAGTATATAGAGGGGCAGATGTAGCTTCTGATCATCATCTTCTGATAGCCAAACTTAAAATTAAACTAAAAAGGTTTTAGACTTTTAGGTAATTAAACTACAACGAATAAGGGTAGAAAGTATTTCAATGTAAGGTTTCTTAAAGAACAAGGAATTAAAGATAAATTCGCAATCACAATATCAAACAAATACCAAGTCCTCCAACAACTAGAAAATACAATAAATATAGAAGATAATTGGAAACAGGTAAAAGATATATGGAAAGAGACATGCGAAGAAACACTAGGGAAAAGAGAACGCCAGAATAAGGCATGGATGACAGCAGAGACCCTGGACAAAATTAAAGAAAGAAAGAACAAGAAAGCAGACATAAATAAAAGCAAAACGAGAAGTAATAAAGCCAAGACACAGGAAGCTTTCATAGAGGTGAACAAAAAAGTGAGAAGATGCATTAAAAGGGATAAGAGGAAATATATAGATGCACTAGCTAAAGAGGCAGAAGAAGCAGCAAATAAAGGGAATATGAAAGAACTGTACAACAGCACAAAGAAATTAAGTGGAAAATATAAACAGATCAATGCCTTTATTAAAGATAAGAAAGGAAATCTGCTTAGTAATATAAGGGAACAAATGGTGAGATGGAAAGAGCACTTTGAAGAACTTTTGAATAGATCCGGCTCAAATAATCCTCCAGATATACTACCAGCAGAAGAAGAGTTAAAAGTTAACTGTGGAAAACCAAGCAAGGAAGAAATAATGAAAGCCATCAAACTATTAAAAAATGGTAAAGCCACAGGACCAGATGAAATTCCTTCGGCAGCCATCAAAGTAGATATTAACACCTCTAACCTCTACCAAGATGTTACATAATCTATTAGATAAAATTTGGGAGAGGGAAGAAATACCTAAAGACTGGAAAGAAGGTTATATGATCAAACTACCAAAGAAAGGAAGTTTACAGGAGTGCACAAATTATAGGGGAATTATGCTACTATCAGTGCCAGGAAAAATAGTAAGCAGAATCATTCTGGAGAGACTAAAAGAGGCCATAGAGAAACATTTGAGAGATGAACAAGCAGGTTTTAGGAAGAACAGATCATGTGCTGATCAAATAACTACTCTACGTATAATAGTTGAACAAAGTTTAGAACTAAAATCCCCACTTTATATCGGATTCATAGATTACGAAAAGGCATTTGATAGTTTAGACAGAAGAATGCTTTGGAAGTTGCTGAGTCATTATCTATCTATCTGTATGTCTGTATGTCTGCATGTCTGCATGTCTGCCTGCCTGCCTGCCTGTCTGCCTGCCTGCCTGCCTGCCTGCCTGCCTGTCTGTCTGCCTGCCTGCCTGCCTGTCCTGTCTGTCTGTCTGTCTGTCTGTCTGTCTGTCTGTCTGTCTGTCTGTCTGTCTGTCTGTCTGTCTGTCTGTCTGTCTGTCTGTCTGTCTGTCTGTCTGTCTGTCTGTCTGTCTGTCTGTCTGTCTGTCTGTCTGTCTGTCTGTCTGTCTGTCTGTCTATTGTCCTTTCGAGCCGAAGATGGCACATAGGGCAGGACCACAATCTCAAAAACAGAAACCTTGCGTGCCAAAGTGGCACATATTGCAGAGATCACTGCTCTAAAATATATGGCGCTGTTTCCATAACAATACTTTTTACAATGACAGCTTGTCAAGCCATCGATCAACCTCCTTAGTCGCCTCTTACGACATGCCTGGAAGGTCACAGTGTCACTATTCGTTATTTCCCTCATAATGAGGCCCCGGTAACACACTGAGTCATTATGGAATCCCCATAAAGTTTATTAACCTGATAAAAACAATGTATGAAGGAACGAAATGTAGTGTGGTGCATGAAGGACAGCTTACAGAAGCATTTGAAATCAGAACAGGAGTAAGGCAGGGATGCCTTCTGTCTGCATTTCTCTTTCTACTGGCCATAAATTGGATTATGAAAATAACTCAAATCAACAGAAATGGAATCCAGTCGTCACTGACCAAACAACTTCATGATTTAGACTTTGCTGATGACATAGCTCTCCTATCACACAGCCATCAACAGATGCAGGATAAAATGAACATACTTGATGAAAGTTCACAACAGCTAGGACTGAAGATTAATAGAGATAAGACCAACATTATGAGAATTAATACAGTTGGCAGTAACCAAATAAAACTAGGAGAAATGCCTCTATTAGATGTACAATCTTACATATATCTGGGCAGTAATATAGATAAAGAGGGAGGAACATAAAATGAAACCAAAATAAGGATATCAAAAGCAAGAGGAGCTTTCATTGCACTGGGAAACATATGGAAATCCAAAGAAATTAGGTTAAATACAAAAATAAAAATGTTCAACTGAAATGTTAAAGCGGTCCTATTATATGGCTGTGAAACACGGAGAACAACAAAATTGACAATCACGAAGATACAGACTTTCATTAGTGGATGCTTACGCAGAATAAAAGGATGGAAATGGCAGAACAAAATCACTAACATAGAATTATGGAAATGTACCAGTCAAACACCAGTGGATAAAGAGATACAGTGAAGACGATGGCGCTGGATACGACAAACACTACGGAAGCCAACTGAGAGTATTACACAACGGGCCCTTTTTTGGAATCCCCAGGGGAAAACACAAAGAGGAAGACCAAGGAATTCATGGAGAAGACAGATAGAAGCAGAGATGAAGATGGTGGGGAAGACATGGAATGATCTTAATAGAATGGCAAAAAACAGAACGACTTGGAAAGTGTTTGTTGAAGACCTATGCTCCATAGGGAGCTGAAAGGTAGAAGAGAAGAAGAAGAAGAATATGTGGTAATTTTCTGGATTGTAGTGCCTGGAGTACTGATCTTGCATCTGTCACTACAGGCTGTGGGCTAAGATTACTGTTCAGCAGTTTTTCTATTGCCAACTTTATTGCTTGTATTTCTGCATCATAATTGTGACAATATTTCCCTGTTGCTATTTTATCCATATCCCTAGTGTTATTTGGGTACTCTATAAATGCACCTGCTCCCCCATTCTTTACTGCATTCTGTGCTGATCCATCTGTGTACACACGAATCCATAGGTCTTGTGGGTATTCTTCATTCAGGAAACTGAGAGTTATTGTTTTTCGCTGTAGACTATTCTGTCCTTCTTTGTCAACTATTCCTTTCACTTATGTCCGTATTTGTATTGATAATCCTGATTCCTCTGTCCAGGGAGTATATTCTGGTATGGGCAGTAGGGGGTTAACAACTCTTGGCATGTCTGGTGTCTGTCTACTAATACGCTTGGCTTGGTGGATACAACTGCTTCTCTTAAGTCGTCCCAATGCAAGATTTTGGAATCGGTCCTTCATTGGATGTCTCGGCATGCATGCACATTTTTCTGCCTGTATCAGCACCTTTGTGTCTCTCCGTTATCTCAGTGCTAGTATCCTCCACAACTTCTCCATCAACCATTATGGGTGTTGATTTCATTGCTCCTGTGATGACCCTAACTGCCTGGTTTTGTACTTTATCCAGCTCTTGCAGTGTGGTGTTTGATGCTGAGCACCATGCGGATGATCCATATTCTAAATGTGGGCGTATACTCTGGTGGTAAGCTTTACTGAGTATTTTCCCACTCGCACCCCATGTGGTTCCACACAGCTTTCTTAGAATAGCCAATTTCAGTCCTTGCTTTTTGGGTTGCCTTATTTATCTGCTGTTTCCAAGATAGTTTGTTATCAAATGTAACTCCGAGATATGTAGCTTGTATGTCTTCTTTCACAGGCTCATTGTTTATGTAGATGGCTCCTGTTTTTTGTTTTGGGGAGAGAGTGAAAAGTGTAGTACTGCATTTGTCTGTATTGATGCTGATACACCATCTATTTGTCCATGAATTTAGTGCATTCATAGCTCTTTGTAGCAATTTGGAGGCCACTGTTGCATACTCCTCTGTGCACCACATTACCAAGTTATCTGTATACATTGCCACTTTGATGCCATGTGGTAGTTCAGTAACTAG
Organism: Megaustenia siamemsis; assembly: GCA_032433765.1. Classification (NCBI taxonomy): domain Eukaryota; kingdom Metazoa; phylum Mollusca; class Gastropoda; order Stylommatophora; family Ariophantidae; genus Megaustenia; species Megaustenia siamemsis. The sequence continues at coordinate 54,807,290 of JAVIAB010000091.1, forward strand.
GTCATTGATGTAGATCAGAAAAAGTATTGGAGATAATACCCCTCCCTGTGAAACACCCTGGCGCAGTAAGACCTTCTTACTCTTAAGACCATCCAGTTGCACTCTGGCTCTCCCGTTATGCAGGTATGCTTTGACCCATTTGTACATCCTGCCATTCACTCCATAGTTTCTCAGTTTCTTCAAAAGCCCTTCCTTCCATACCTCATCAAATGCTTTCTTTAGGTCTATCCATGCTGCTAGTACCAGTTTCTTTTCTTGAAATGCGTCCTCAATTTCCTGGGAAAGATAGGTTGCCCGATCTTCGGTAGAGTAACACTGTCTAAAGCCTGCTTGTTGTGGGACAAGGAGATTTTCACTTTCCAGGTACCACTGTAGTCTGAGATTGATTATAAGTTCCATTGTTTTACACAAACAGCTTGTAAGGCTGATTGGTCTATAGCTGGATGTCGTTGAACCATCTTTTCCTGGCTTTAGTAATGGTATCATAATTGCTTCTCTCCATGCCTGTGGCACTCTACCTGTGATCCAGCAAATGCTGTAGATCTGCAGTAGTTTTGATTTAACTGCAGTTCCCAAGTTCTTAATCATTTCATTGGACACTCCATCACTGCCCGGTGACTTTTTCATTTTTAATTTGGATATTGCCAGCTCTAGCTCTCTTTGTGTAATGGAAATTTCATTGACTTCATGTGCGGTCTCTTCTTGTCTTGCATTTTGTTGTTTTAAACGGGTCTCTTGTCGTTTCTCTAGACTAATTTCAATATTATTGCCATTTGCAAAGGAGTCTGCAAAGTGATTTGCTGCATGCTTACCTGTTAGGATGTCTCCATCCTTCTTCAGTGTAATTTTGGTGTCCTTTTCTGTACCCTCATCATTCAGCTGTTTTACAAGCTTCCACACTTTTCTTGTGTCTCGTTCAAGATTCAAGGACTCTGTTTTTTCTTTCCAGCTTCTCCGTCTGGCTTGTAGTTTAGTCCATTGAAATTTGGCTTTAGCATGCTGGTAGTTATTGTGGTGTTCCTGGCAAGGGTTATTTTCTGCTTGCTTTTGAGATGTTTCCATGTCATTGTGCAGTTGCTCTAGTTCACTACTCCAGTATGGTTTGTAGTGTTTCCGTGCCCCTCTAGGTATTGTTTCACTGGCAGCTTGTATTATTAGTCTGCTGAATTCATCAACTATTTTGTTTCGTTGAAAGCATAAACAAAGACAGCGAAGATCTAAGAATAATAAAGAACATGTATTGGCAACAAACAGCGGCCATAAGAACTGGAAACCAATTGGGAATGTTTCAACAAATAAAACAGGGTGTTAGACAAGGTTGTGTGCTGTCACCAGATTTGTTTAATATTTATAGTGAGATTATTTTAAGATCCATAAGGGGCATGCCTGGAATAGCAATTGGAGGTCATAATATAAATAATCTAAGGTATGCTGTTGATACAGTATTAATCGCTAAGAATGAAAATGAGTTACAGTTACAAGAAATGTTGGACATTATAGTGAAAGAAAGCAAAAATAAAGGACTCAGCCTTAATAGCAAAAAGACAGAGGTAATGGTAACAACAAAGAAAAAGACATCACCTCAGTGCAAAATAAAGACAAGTGGAACAATATTAAAACAGGTAAATGAATTTAAATATTTGGGAACTTTGTTAACCTCAGACGGACGATGTACGAAAGAGGTGAGATGCAGAATGGCTCATGCAAAAGCAGCGTTCCACAAAATGAGGAAAATACTATGCAATCCATTTTTGACAATAGAAACAAGAAAAAGAGTTCTGAAATGTTACGTAGAGCCAGTCTTAACATATGGATGCGAGTCACGGACAATAGGACAACAGAGAAGAAAATCACTGGAGTCTGTAGAAATGCGGTTTTACAGAAGAATGTTGAGAATACCATGGACAGCTAAGAAGAGTAATGAAGAGGTTCTGAGAGAGGTCAACGTAAAAAGAGAGCTAATTTCCAATATTAGGAAGAAACAATCATCATTTTTGGCCATGTAATGAGAAGAGAACAACTGGAATATATTGTAACAACTGGAAAAATTGAGGGACAAAGAGATAGAGGGAAGCAAAGAGAAAAAATACCAGACAGCTTAAGAGAATGGCTTGGCAGAAGGTCAACAACAGAAATGATAAATAGCTGCCGAGATCGAAAGTTGTGGAGAGACATGATCACCTACGCCAGCAGGCATGATATTCGATGATGATCACCAACAACTAAAATGGGTGTCGAGGTCACGAGGACACTATAAAAGAGGTCAAAACCAAAGAAGTTTATTTTCAGCACTCGGAACAATCGTCATTGTGTGAGAGTGTGCGTGTGTACTGTTATGTTATGAGAATCAGAAGGGAACATTTGCAATACATTGTGACATCTGAAAGCAAAAACTAAGCAATGAGAAATATAGGCAAAACTTCATCGTTTGATAGGAAATCAACAACAGAATTAGCAAACAAGTGAAGATAGAAACTTATGGAGAGACATGATCGTCTTCGCCAGCAGGTGCTTGTTGATGATATGTACAGTCAAAAAGCCCCCCAAATTTCCTACATTTTTCTTGCCCTCGCTAATTTAGCAGTTATGTACCCTGTTCTTAAATCGTAAAAATTGTCACCTGTCCGCTTGGTGGCGCTCCAGCCAATTAAATTTGATCTCTTAAGTCAACTCTCCTGTTGTCACCGTAGAATCTGTGTCACCATATTTATCCACATATTTGTTGGTCACCTTGTCGGATTCAATACATCCACAATACTGTGTGCCCATATGCTCAAGTTTGGATCTATTTTTGCAGGTTAATATATGTTTATCTTTGTACTACTCTGTATAGTGTATAGTATCACGTGTGTGTCTGTAAGGTAAACACTACTTGAAGGTAGATCTTCAAGTTGAAGATAGTAGATAGTTTGTTATAAGGGCCCACTCGTCCACAAAGCTTAAATAGGAAAAACGAAAGGTACCTTAGATAAAATGTATACCCACTTCCGGCTTCTTATAGTTCCCTCAGTTTGTGGTCACATTTGTGTATGTCTTTGTTGTGTTGTTTTGTGAGGATAATTCAATCTTAAATTTTTTTCTTAGTATATTTTTGAATGGTAATAAAATAATAGATTATAATCGAAATATTTTGTATTTGATTGACCCGCTGATAAAAAAGAAAATAATATTATTTTTAACATACCATACACACTGTCACACTCAGCTGTCACTGAGTGTGTGTGTGTGCACAGCTAGGCAGATGTATTGTGTGTGTGGTTTAGTTATGTTTAATGTATGGCTTTAAATGGTAAGACAATAATTACTTGGGAGATCTAGATTTTGCCTATGATAATGATATACTATGATATAGTGCTTCTAAGATTTTATCAACAAGATGTAAAATATCACATGTACTATCATGTACTATTACTTATTACTATACTACTATACTATTACTATAACTATGCATTCATTATCATCTGTGGCAGAAAAAAATAGGACTTGAAGTTGAAATCATCAACAGGGATAAAACAAAAAAAAATAATGAAAAATAACAATACACCTTTTTCTTCTTTTCTCTTTCTCACTGATACCGAAAAGGTGTCTTATCATTTGTCGTTCTTGCACTGCTCGAACTGTCTGAATTAGTGATTTTCCTTTATTGTTACATGTCATTGCATCTATCTATCCATCTTCTTCTGGGTCTTCCTCTTGGTCTTTTTCTCGAGAAGAACGCCCTTGATGGTGATTGGTAAGGATTCATTCTGACCAGGTGGCCAAACCATTTAAGTTGTTGTTCTATATTCTTGGCAGGGAATATATAGAACAACTAAACAACAATACACCAGAGGGCAATATTAATATCTCAATCGTCAGGCATTAGAAAGAGTGGACAACTATATATATCCTGGTAGTAATATAGATCTAGAAGGTGGAACGAAGAAAGAAATCTGCAGCAGGATAGCAAAAGCAGCAACTAATTTTAAAAACTTGGACAAAATATGAAAATAAAAAATACTAAGGAAGAAAACTAAACTTAGGATAATCAACTCAAATATATTATCAACTCTTACCAACGCGTGTGAAAGCTGGAAAACATCAAAGGAGGTTGGTTGGTTGCGTTCGCCCGATGACTAAAGTATTCTAGAGTATCATAGTCGACTAGAATATTCCTCTTCATCATCCGTCCTTACAAGGACGTAGTGGACGTGTCGCGTTGTGTTGTGGTTTGCAGTATAACTGTTATATTTGCGTCTTTCGGCCCAACACATTCGACTTCAGCACAACATTTTTGAGTACTGGGTTGTCTTCCCTCTTTGATCCCTGCACGCTTGGCCAGACTAGACAGGTTAGTCTGTTACTGGAGGCACCGCGGAGAGGTGGAGCAGGGTCTGGATGGTTTTGGTTCACTGATCCTGGCGCAAGCCATCAGCTGTGCGTCGCTGACAACTTCCAGCTCTGGTGCTGGAAGGCGCGCTTTTGCCTCCCAAAGGAGATTGAGAAAAAACTAAATGCTTTTGAAGGCAAATGTATAAGAAAAACGCTGTGTACAATAGAATAAATTAATGCTATTAATTTTCTCTAATTAAATTTAATAAAACTTATATTTAAAAATGAATTAAAACCCATCAGATTTTTTTTCGGACTAACAATGCTCAGGGTTTCACCCATCTTCTAAAATTGGGTACCAAAGATTTTTCTAGCGTCATACCGACCACATCACCCAAAAGTGTGCTGTGGTCATAGAAAAATATGATCACCAACATCGTATTCCCCATAACGCCTAGCAAAGCATGGAGGGAACCTTTACTTTTACTTTAATATTCAAATAAGAAAAATGACCATGTATCCAAAGATCTCATCTACAATTAAGGAAAGAGGATGGACATGTGTGGTGAGAAGGGACAAGAGAATTTCAAAATAGGCTCTTCATATGGGAAATATCAGGATACAGAAAAAGAGGAAGACCTAAAGAGACACTAAAAAAAAGTATACTCATAGGAGAAGCAAAGTTGGCAGGCATAGACTCTTTAGATAAGATCCAGCATCTCACCTAGAATAGAGATGGATGGCGAAAAACACTATAAACCCTATGTGATGTTTAAGAAGGATCAAGTGTTTAGTTACTCTGAAAGTGAGATAAGTGGTACTGTTATTGTAACCAGTGACTCAGTTGACAATCTGGTCAATTTTATAATATTGTTTAATGCAGATTTAATTTATAATTTAAGACAATTGCTTATCCTTTTTATTATTAATTATATATTAGAATATTATAATACCAAAGCATTTGACAAAGTAAGTAAGTAAAGTAAAGTTCCCCCGTCACGCCAAGTGGCGTATAGGGAATATGGTGTTAGTGACCATAAATTTTACAGACCTTCGGCACATGATTTTTGGGGTAATGTGGTCGGTATTACGCCCGTGCCGCTTCACTTTCCCAGAAAAAATCCGGTACCCATTTAAGGCTGGGTGAACCCGGAAGCCGTCAGTTGGGATCGAACCCTACCCCTTGTCCTTTGTAGTCCAGTTCACTAACCACTGAGCTATCGCGGTTCCCTTGACAGAGTAAAGCACCAAGAAATAATCAAAATTTTAGAAAGCATAAACTTAGACTGCAAAAGATCTAAAAAAAATAGAGAACATGTACCGGCAACAAACAGCGGCCATAAGAACTGGATATCAATTGGGAATGTTTCAACAAATAAAACAGGGTGTTAGGCAAAGGTTGTGTGCTGTCACCAGATTTATTTAATATGTCTAGTGAGATTATTTTAAAATCCATAAAAGTAAAATTTATCATAGAGGTGATAGACCCCAACATTTTTACATTGAAAGTGAACATACTGTACCTGCTGATGCTGATGATCATGTCTCTTCACAGCTATCTTTACAGTTTATCTAATTTACTACTGCCTCTTATTAAGCCATTCTCATATCCTATGCAGTGTTTTTTTGTCCCTGTTTCCATTTCTCTTCTCTCAATTAGTCTACTTGTCACAGTATGATGAAGCTGTTCCTTACTAATTCTTCTTAATCCCTCCACGCCTTGCTAGGTGTATGGGGAATATGGTGTTTGTGACCACATTCTTTTATGACTGTGGCCCATTTTGGGTGATGTGGTCGGTATCACACCAGACCACCTTTACTTCCCAGAAAAATCTCTGGTACCCATTTTTAAAAGCTGGGTGAACCCTGGAGCCTTGTCAGTGCAAAAAAAAATCTGCCACTTCAGGTGATCGAACTTGGACCCTTCTGAACAGGCAAAAATATGACAATTGTCACCACCTAATATTGGTCTTTTTCTTGTTCAATATTCACCCGTTAAGTGGGCATGGACGCACTAGTTAATGCAAGTTGCTAAAACTACATATTTTGACCTAGAACATCCATTTTTGGCATTAGTGGATTTTTAATTGCTTAATAATATTGCCATGATAGTGAGTGTATTTGGTCAACTTTTTAATATTTTTAACTGCCAAGGGTTCTTTAGCACAGAGTACACATGAGACCTGGGGGCCTCGGTAGCCTAGTTGGAAAAACTACCCGTCTGGGCTACCGATGTTTAGACAACCTGTGTTTGATTCCAGCTGGAAGCAGTGTGAATTGTACTCGTGGTTGGATAACAAAAATATCCCCGTGGTCGGCCCAGCCACTGACAAAAATAGGTATCACTGTAGCACTCGGGGAAGGGGAGGAATGCCGCCTCGCATCGTGAGTTCTGATGCATGAAGTGACACTATCCAGAAGTCTCTGAACACTTCTGGATAGGTGGCCAAGCACATATGGGTGAAAACCTGCGTGCTGCTAAGATGCAGATTCAAGTCTCGTACTTTACCTTTACTTTACACATGAGACCTCCTGTTTTCATAGATGCCCAAAAGGGTATTAGACATTAAATCTCCCTACCAGATTCTAAAAATGTCATGCTGAAGTGCCATGTATTGGGCCAAAATATGGAAAATATCTTAGCCTGCTGTAAACCAAAAAACAGCATATATTACTCTTACCTACTACACTCAGAAGGGTAGATGATGAAGTTAGTAATCTGTTAAACACAGAAGAGGTGATTCTGGATACAAGCCAATATTTTTTTCCCTCATTCTATTTCCTCATTGAAGTATTGCATATGAAGAATGTCTCTATTCCATGCTTAAATTACAGGAGATATACCACACCTTCTTAGTTAGATGTGAACAGGATATGAATGAGCATAATAAGAATTGTCACATGAGATCCTTTTATTACTCTGTGGTACTTTAAAGCCCATTTACCTATTGTAGTGAAATTTTAATTAATTAATTTTTTGTTCACTTTATTCTTTAAAGGTGAGTGTTGGCTGATTTTTCTCTTTAATTATTTACATATTTTGATAAGTGATGTGATCATAAATAACATATATATAACCTATATCCACAAGATTCTAAGAAACTCAGATATCATTACATTTTTAACATTTTCTTTGTTATTTTAGTTAACCCCCACCCCATTTTCAAAGTATTAATGACAGACAGTTGTATTTTACACCACATCATTTATTTGTGACTGAAAGCCTTTTTGACTTCTACAACCCTTTTTTTTTTTAAATATGGAGATTCATCATCATCAAGTACCGGGCCTGCTGGCGTAGGTGATCATGTCTCTCCACAATTTTCAATCTCGGCAGCTATTTATCATTTCTGTTGTTGACCTTCTGCCAAGCCATTCTCTTAAGCTGTCTGTTATTTTTTCTCTTTGCTTCCCTCTATCTCTTCATCCCTCAATTTTTCCAGTTGTTCTCTTCTCATTACATGTCCAAAAAATGATGATTGTTTTTTCCTAACATTGGAAATTAGCTCTCTTTTTGCTTTGACCTTTCTCAGAACATCTTCATTACTCTTCATAGCTGTCCATGGTACTCTCAACATTCTTCTGTAAAACCGCATTTCTACAGACTCCAGTGATTTTCTTGTCTGTTGTCCTATTGTCCATGATTTGCATCCATATGTTAAGACTGGCTCTACGTAACATTTAAGAATTCTTTTTCTTGTTTCTATTGTCAAAAATGGATTGCATAGTATCTTCCTCATTTTTTGGAAAGCTGCTTTTGCCTGAGCCATTCTGCATCTCACCTCTTTTGTACATCTTCCGTCTGAGGTTAACAAAGTTCCCAAATATCTAAATTCATTTACCTGTTTTAATATTGTTCCACTTGTCTTTATTTTGCACTGAGGTGATGTCTTTTTCTTTGTTGTTACCATTACCTCTGTCTTTTTGCTATTAAGGCCGAGTCCCTTATTTTTGCTTTCTTTCACTATAATGTCCAACATTTCCTGTGACTCATTTTCGCTCTTAGCGATTAAGGCTGTATCATCAGCATACCTTAGATTATTTATATTATGATCTCCAATTGTTATATGGAGATTATAAACAATAAAATTGTTACATGTGTTTCAAACAAATTATTCATTCGTGTAATGAGCCACAATGACCCATCAGATGGTTCACTTTTCATCCTTCCCCCAATTATCTGACATTTACTTAATTTACACGAGTATGAGCCAGTCTTAACATATGGATGTGAATTATAGACAATAGGACAACAGACAAGGAAATCACTGGAGTCTGTAGAAATGCGGTTTTACAGAAGAATGTTGAGAATGCCATTGACAGCTAAGAAGAGTAATGAAAATGTTCTGAAAGTAGCCAAAGCAAAAAGAGAGTTAATTTCCAATATTAGGAAGAAACAATCATCATTGTTGGGCCATGTAATGAGAAGAGAACAGCCGGAATACAAAACTGGGAAAATTGAGGGACGAAGAGATAAAGGGAAGCAAAGAGAAAAGATGCCAGACAGCTTAAGAGAGTGGCTTGGCAGAAAATCAAAAACAGAAATGATAAATAACTGTCAAGATGTTGAGAATGCCATTACATTTGTCTCTTTCTTTGATAAATAACTAACTGTCATAATAATATCATTTGATGAAAAATAGAAATAGAAGCCAGAAAAGAAAGCTCCACACATTCCACTATGAGAAAACAGACCAGGACGTCATTAGCAAAATCAGACATAGGAAACAGAGCGCCCCTCATAGGAGGCAGGAGAGATGGACACAGCCTCCCTGGTGGAACGTAGAATTCTAGGAAGCTTGGCGGAGCAAGAGACAAACGGCCAAGACATGGCAGAAAGCCAGAAAGAATGGAAGAACACAACCTGAGCTCTTGAAGTGTCTGAAAGTAGATGTCGACCAAAAATGATGCACTTTAAACTATGTGCTAAGCAGGCTAAGGATGCCAAATGGGATGACTTCTGTAAAAAAGTGTGCTCAGAAAAATTGCTAGCCACATTCTGGCACCTTCATCAGAGCATGCATGAATTGCACAATTTGACACAGAGGCATACCAGACTTTCAGAGCACAGGCCGGATATGGCACAAATCTGATGAGAGCAAAGGGAAGGCCTGCTTGCCCGCTACATTGAGCAGACGGACCAAAGAAATGAGGCTGTAAGAATGAGGATACGGGATCGCTGTCAAAATTCTGTAAGGATGTAGTGCTGGAAGATCTCACAATCACAACCGATACCATTCGCACGACACTTAAAAGGTAAATCAATACTGCTCCTGGTCCAGATGGTGTTCGGTACGATGACATAGGCGATTTAGCTGACGACGGCTTAACAAAACTTGCCAATGAGTTTAATGCCAGCATTCGGAGTGGTCAGATTAAGGAGGAGTGGCTACACAGCTACTTACTACCGCTACCGAAGCCAAACAAGGACCGTTCTCAGATCAGTGCCTACAGAATCATCACAATGCAGAACACTACGGGCAAGCTGCTGGAGAAAATAGTTGCCCGTGTTCTCACCTGTCACCTTGAACAGAAACACGTATTCCCACCCACAGTCGGAGGTTATAGATATAACAAAGAGACATGGCTCAATGCTGCAGTCTTTGCCTATGACGTCTTCGAGGGCTTCCACAGACGAGAGGAGACATGTGCTGCTGCTATAGATCTGGAGGATGCATACAACAGGGTACCATTTGAATATCTCATGCATATGCTCCTCTAACTGGCGGTGCACCCCTTCCTCATTAGATGGATCACCGCAGCACTGTTTCAAAGGAAGGTGATACTCAGATGTGGAAGTTGGTTTTCCGAGCCAACATCCATTTGTCCAGGGCTGCCACAAGGCTCACCATTGTCACCAGTTCTATTTAACGTGTACACAATAACGATCACGGAACAACAGCTGGATGGGAGTGGAAGAACTATGACTTTTGTTTGCTGATGATATTCTGGTATATGGACAGGGAAGAGATAGATGGGGAATCGCCTCCACAATGCAAGACGAACTCGATCGCATTTTTTCCTGGTGTGGGGTTTCAGGTGCCTTGGTTAATCCTAATAAAGTATCAGTTTCATGGTTCTCCCTTAACAATCATATCGTTAATACGACCACACCGGTAGTACAAATGGGAGCTGATGAGGTGACCAGGGACAAGTTGATGACATACCTCGGAGTTAAGTTTGATTGCAGCCTGTGTTTTCGGGACCACGTCGACCATGTGATAACAAAATCCCGCAAAGGATTAGCCGCCTTGAAGGTCATGGCAACTGCCAACATCGAGCAGAGACTACTTACTCTTCTGTTCCAGGGATTAGTCCTCGCACCAATCGAATATGCCCTGGCAATTCTTACTGCCAGTACAACTCAAATTGATAGACTGGAGAAAATACAAAATGAAGCCATGCGCATTATCTTGGGATGTACAAGGGACACTCCCTGTGTAGCAATGAGGTATCTTATTGACGTTCCAACCATGGATGACAGAATCAAGATCTGGAGAGCACGAGCATACCTGAAGATTAGTACAGATAAAGAGCATCCATTGCACCACGTGCTCACCACAGGGAAAGGTGCCAGGCTAAAAAGAGGCAAATCATGGGAGGGCCGAGCAGAAGATGTCATCAAATAGGTCTGTGGGCTTACCAATATCAGCGTTGGTGAGGAGTGGATACCGGTGCCTATGTCATTCAAGGGGACTTTCTCGTGTATTGCCACACTCGACAGGAAAAGTAGGCAATAGAAGCCGGTCGTGGTTAATGCTGAGGTCAACGGTTTCATCTGCGATAACACCGATGAGAAAGATGCAGTCATCTATACAGACGGATCTGTAAGACGACACCAAAGAAGTGCATGGGCATTTACAGCACGCTCGTCAGGCAGAATAGTCTACGAAGACAGTTGTGCATACATCATGACCACGAGTAGCATGACAATGGAGGTGATGGCAGTGACAAAGGCATTCAAATGGTTAGAGTCACAAGACTACACCCACGCATGTATACTGAGTGATTCGATGAGCATGATAAAAAAAATTGGTGACGGGCTCTGTACGCACGCAATGGGTAGAGTCGTTGCAGAAATCCAAAATACGTAAGGTCACCTTTGTCTATGTCCCTGGACATGCGGGAGTATGGGGAAATGAAAGAGCTGACAGGTTGGCTAGCTGCGCTGTCGTTGAGGACGGGCAACCAATGGATCGGGCAGATATCATCAATGCTCTTCGAGGTGTGGGAAGAGCACAGGACTTCGACAAACACAGATCCACATCACTTCTTCAGATGATGGAAATGGGAGTTAAGGTGAGCACAGCCAGAAATGAGAAACTTAGTGGTCATGTAAGAAGACTTATCAACCAACACAGAACTGGAGTCGTCAGTCGCTGGACACTGCGGGAATTGCTGAGGAGGGGATCTGAGCACCTATGGACATGTTCGGAGTGCAATGATGATGACCCGCAAATAACTCAATAACTGTCAAGATTGAAAGTTGTGGAGAGACATGATCACCTACGCCAGCAGGCCTGGTACTTGATGATGATACGAGTATACGTCTATTGTACAAGTTTTATTTTTTAAAATGTGTTGTAGAATGTTCATTTCTCATTTTCTTTGACTCCTTTCAATTCATTCTGCTGTTCAATATTCCAGGCATTTCCAAAAAAAGATTTAAAGTTTGAAGATTTTCAGTACGACTTGGAAAACCTATTATATTGATGTAATCAGTTTCATTGCAGTTGGGGCATCCCAATAACCCCCTTCACCACCCATCCCAGCATTTCTCGAAGCATATACAAACTGATTGTTCCTGTAAGGTGTTGAATGTAGATATATTTGCTTTTCCTAACTTAGCACTCCGAATCGATCAGACCCCCTTTTCCACATTTATGCTAATTACTTTGGTGGTAATAAAAAATAATACTTTAGTACATAATATAATGTGGGTGTGCTGGTTAAATTTGTTTGCCCCTTAAAGATATGACTCACATTTTATTTATAGTTTTTATTCTCCATTGGCATGCACAAGACAGATCAGGTTGGAATAATATCAGGTCTTTCTTTTGTAGCAGTATAACTAACCTTGATTGTCTTGTGATAACATCTGTCTATTGACCTTTCGAGCCGTAGCCGACCCATAGGGCATAGACCCAGATACTCTTTCTCTTATCTAAATTTTTATTATAGCAGTTTTCAATCCTTGTAAAGATCTTTTATCAAATCTCACCATTTGTCTCTGTTCTGTCCAAGCAACTCTTATCTCATTGAGGGAGCCAATTCCTGCTGCTCTTGCCTCTCTGATCGATGTTCTTCTCAATGTTTCTCTGGGTCAGCCTCTTTTTGTGATAATATGGAGATACAAAAATTACTTAATTAATAGTAGGAGGTATTTTTAGGGCCGCCCAGAGTACAGTGGTGGTGTATTAGACAGTAACACGAAAGATAAAGAAACAGAAGAGTTTCTTGCAAACAGAACAGAAAAATCGCTAGCCACATTCTGGCGCCTTCATCAGTGCATGAATGGCACACCACGACACAGAGGTATACCAGACTTTCAGAGCACAGACCAGATATGGCACAAATCTGATGAGAGCAAAGGGAAGGCCCTGCTTGCCCGCTACATTGAGCAGACGGACCAAAGAAATGAGGCTGTAAGAATGAGGATACGGGGATCTTTGTCAAATTTGTGTGAGGATGTAGGGCTGGAAGAAGATCTCACAATCACAACCGATACCATTCGCGCGACACTTAAAAGGTCACACAACACTGCTCCTGGTCCAGATGGTGTTCGGTATGATGACATAGGCGATTTAGATGATGACGACTTGACAACACTGGCCAATGAGTTTAATGCCAGTATTCGGAGTGGCCAGATTAAGGAGGAGTGGCTACACAGCTATTTACTACCGCTACCGAAGCCAAACAAGGACCATTCTCAGATCAGTGCCTACAGAATCATCACAATGCAGAACACTGCGGGCAAGCTGCTGGAGAAAATAGTCCTCACGTGTCGCCTTGAACAGAAACGCGTATTCCCATCCACACTCGGAGGTTATAGATATAACAAAGAGACATGGCTCAATGCGGCAGTATTTGCCTATGACGTCTTCGAAGGCTTCCACAGACGAGAGGAGACATGTGCTGCTGCTATAGATCTGGAGGATGCATACAACAGGGTACCATTTGAATATCTCATGCATATGCTTCTCAAACTGGCGGTGAACCCCTTCCTCATAAGATGGATCGCCGCGGCACTGTTTCAGAGGAAGGTGATACTCAGATGTGGAAGTTGGTCTTCCGAGCCAACATCCATTTGTCCTGGGCTGCCACAAGGCTCACCATTGTCACCAGTTCTATTTAATGTGTACACAATAACGATCACGTCCCAACAGCTGGATGGGAGGGGAAGAACTATGACTTTTGCTGATGATATTCTGGTATATCGACAGGGAAGAGACAGACGGGGAATCGCCTCCACAATGCAAGACGAACTCGATCGCATTTCTTCCTGGTGTGGGGTTTCAGGTGCCTTGGTTAATCCTAATAAAGCATCAGTTTCATGGTTCTCCCTTAACAATCATATCGTTAATACGACCACACCGGTAGTACGAATGGGAGCTGATGAGGTGACCAGGGACAAGTTGATGACATACCTCGGAGTTAAGTTTGATCGCAGCCTGTGTTTTCGGGACCACGTTGACCATGTGATAACAAAATCCCGCAAAGGATTAGCCGCCTTGAAGGTCATGGCAGCTGCCAACATCGAGCAGAGGCTACTTACTCTTCTGTTCCAGGGATTAGTCCTCGCACCAATCGAGTATGCCCTGGCCATTCTTACTGTCAGTACGACTCAAATTGATAGGCTGGAGAAAATACAAAATGAAGCCATGCGCATTATCCTGGGATGTACGAGGGACACTCCCTGTGTAGCAATGAGGTATCTTCTTGACTTTCCAACCATGGATGACAGAATCAAGATCTGGAGAGCACGAGCATACCTGAAGATTAGTACAGATACAGAGCATCCATTGCACCACGTGCTCAACACAGAGAAAAGTACCAGGCTAAAAAGAGGCAAATCATGGGTGGGCCGAGCAGAAGATGTCATCAAACAGGTATGTGGGCTTACCAATCTCAGCGTTGGTGAGGAGTGGATACCGGTGCCTACGTCATTCAAGGGGACTTTCTCATGTATTGTCACACTCGACAGGAAAAGTAGGGAACAGAACCCAGTCGTGGTTAATGCTGAGGTCAACGGTCTCATCTGCGATAACACCGATGAGAAAGATGCAGTCATCTATACAGACGGATCTGTAAGACGACACGAAAAAAGTGCATGGGCATTTACAGCACGTTCGGCAGGCAGAATAGCCAAGGAAGACAGTGGTGCATACGCCATGACCACGAGTAGCATGACAATGGAGGTGATGGCAGTGACCAAGGCATTCAAATGGTTAGAGTCACAAGACTACATCCACGCATGTATACTGAGTGATTCGATGAGCATGATAAAAAAAGTGGAGGCGGGCTTTGTACGCATGCAATGGGTAGAGTCGTTGCAGAAATCCAAAATACGTAAGGTCACCTTTGTCTATGTCCCTGGACATGCGGGAGTACGGGGAAATGAGAGAGCGGACAGGTTGGCTAGCTGCGCTGTCGTTGAGGACGGGCAACCGATGGATCGGGCGGACGTCATCAATGCACTCCGAGATGTGGGAAGAGCACAGGACTTCGACAAACATAGATCAACGTCGCTTCCTCGGATGATGGAAATGGGAGTTAAGATGGGCACAGCCAGAAATGAGATACTTGGTGGCCGTGTAAGAAGACTTATCAACCAACATAGAACTGGAGTCGTCAGTCGCTGGACACTGAGGGAATTGCTGAGGAGGGGATCTGAGCACCTATGGACATGTTCGGAGTGCAATGATGATGACCCGCAAATAACT
This sequence comes from Megaustenia siamemsis, assembly GCA_032433765.1. Taxonomy (NCBI): domain Eukaryota; kingdom Metazoa; phylum Mollusca; class Gastropoda; order Stylommatophora; family Ariophantidae; genus Megaustenia; species Megaustenia siamemsis. The sequence continues at coordinate 54,822,544 of JAVIAB010000091.1, forward strand.
CAATAACGAAAGATAAAAATGTGTGATAGAAGAAAGAGAATGTAAAGTATAGAGATATGTTTATAGTAACAAAAAAATAAAAGTATGATAGAAATGTGTGACTAAAATAAAATAAGAAAGGAAAAAAAAACAATAATGCAGATATAAATCAGTGTTTGACAAGGAGCATAAAAAAAACCCTCAAAGCATTTCAAATGTCCTCTTATTTAATGTCCATAAATATGCATTAAGCAGCTAAGTTTTGCAGCATTTAGTATTCCTGTTGTAATTAATGACAGTGTTTATATTGTATTTATTTAATCATGGTTTGATTCCTATGAATCTCATATTCTCTGACCTATATTAAATATGTGCTTGTTTCTGTGACCTAAATTAATATCTGGTGGTTGTTTGTGACAAGATTATCAGAAAATAAATTAAGTTAATTCTTAATGTATGCACTGGTGGGTTTTTTTTTTTAAAAAAAAAGCATTTTCAACTTCTGGTGTGGGTTAACAGACACAACCAATGGGTGAAGGGTAGAATTCCTGGATAGAATGTTCAGGAATGTCTGTTAGCCAAATGGAAAGCTAAGAATGCTATGTACCTGTGTCTGTGTTGTCATGCATGAATGATAACTGTTGAAGGACATCTTAAGTGCACAGGACACATGTTGATTTTGCTTGGGGTTTGACCTGATATTCGTAGCCTAGCTAGAGTTATTATAAACTGGTCTTTTTAGATAGTGTTTGTGTGTGTGCATCATGTTTGTATGTGTGCATTGTCCTGTTTATTTTCAGATGACAAAATTAATGCAGTTTATAATTAATTTTGTTTATTCTTAAGATTTTTAATAATTAAATATTTTTTAAAGCTGTAATGTCATTGAAAAGATAGGCCAGAGTACTTACTGATTACAAGTCGTGAATTAAAAACAAGTATTTATGGAATTTGCATTAATGTGCAGCTAGTTGATTTGGATTTCAACTTTGAGTACTAACCTCTAAGCTAAGATCATCTGTATATTTCTGTAGCTACAATATTAATATATTTTGAAATTATATGCTTTATTATTTGTTATTTTTGCCACTAATCCTGACTTACACAAGTTGTCCACTGTTTTCGCCACAAAATTACAGACAATTTACTCTGCTGATTAGTTTATATCTTATGTGTTTTAAATTGTGTTGTTTTGTTTTTCCAAGAAAAAGATTTTTGTTTGATTTATGAGAATTGTCTTTTATACCATCAGGCAGCTACATTACCGGTTTTTTGTGTGTTAATTTTGTTTCTCTTACTTCTGGCTTTACAGCAGTGCCACATACATTTATGTTCATCCCAATTTATATCCGTCTTGAAGTGCTATAAAAATAAATGCCTGGGTAGATTCAGATTTACTTGTGACAATAATACTCTAGACATTTAATGAAAGACTGAGAACGAAAATCTAACCCAGCAAAAAGACTTTTGATTTCTGAAGCTTTTATTATCTCTCGTATCTCAGGTTCAATTAAAAATTAGAAACCAAAGTAAATTAAGTAGATGTGAAAATACACAATAAATTGTGCAACTTTGTTATTGTTCTGTATCATTTTTTTACTTTATGTATTATTATCTTGAAGATAGTATGATAAATATTTTTGATAAATTTAATGTTTTTTTTTTAAAATAAATATTTGATGTTCCTCTATTTATGTTAATTAATTTATTTTATTAAAAATTTTTTTCAGTTTGAAATGAAATCAAAATGTGGCAGAGAGTATGGTTAAAGGAGAACGGAATTCTGGCATGTGAATCACAAATTGCATGATGCTGAACTGAACATCCAAAACTTTATTTCTCATGTGTTGATGAGGACACATTTCTCCATTGATAGAACATAAACATATTGTTCTCAGACATGCATGATCTCTACAGTACTGTTTACAATTAATATTTAAGTTTATTAAGCATGTTCAAAATGTTGTACGTCATCATGTTTTCCAGCCCAGTATGCATTGCTGTTTTGTGTGCACTTTTGGATACCGCATATGCTGATGTTACTGGAGGTATTTAATTACCTATAATAATGTTTTAACATGTTACATGTTTTCTTGTGATTAATATATAAAAGTAAGTAAAGTAAAGAGCCCCGTCATGCCAAGTGGCGTATAGGGAATAAGGGTGTTGATCATCATCATCAAGTGCCGTCTCTGCAACGAAGGTTGGCTACCATGGAGCACCATTCCACTCTGTCTCTTGCTTTGATGGTGCAGGTTGTCATAGGCTGATTTGTCCATCTTTTGATGTTACTCGTCCATGTTAGTCTTGGTCTGCCTCTTTCACCTTGTATTTTCCCTTCCAGGATTACTTTTAGTAGGCTGTTTTGTCTTTTAACATGGCCCAAAAATCGCATTTGTCTTGTTTGAATTGTGTTTAGTAGTTCTCTTTTCATTTTTAGTTGTTTTAAGACTTCATCGTTTGTTTTCTTTTCCTTCCATCCAATTCTACCTATTAATGTATGAAGGAACGAAATGTAGTGTGGTGCATGAAGGACAACTTACAGAAGCATTTGAAATAAGAACAGGAGTAAGGCAGGGATGCCTTCTGTCTCCATTTCTCTTTATACTGGCCATAGATTGGATTATGAAAATAACTCAAAACAACAGAAATGGAATCCAGTGGTCACTGACCAAACAACTTGATGATTTAGACTTTGCTGATGACATAGCTCTCCTATCACACAGCCATCAACAGATGCAGGATAAAATGAGCATACTTGAGGAGAGATCATAACTGCTAGGACTAAAGATTAATAGTGATAAGACCAACATTATGAGAATTAATACAGTTGGCAATAACCAAATAAAACTAGGAGAAATACCTCTATTAGATGTACAATCTTACATATATCTGGGCAGTAATATAGATAAAGAGGGAGGAACAGAAAATGAAACCAAGATAAGGATATCAAAAGCAAGAGGAGCTTTCATTGCACTGGGAAACATATGGAAATCCAAAGAAATTAGGTTAAATACAAAAATAAAAATTTTCAACTCAAATGTTAAGGCGGTCCTATTATATCACTGTGAAACATAGAGAACAACAAAATTGTCAATCACGAAGATACAGACTTTCATTAATGGATGCTTACGCAGAATAAAAGGATGGAAATGGCAGGTCAAAATCACTAACATAGAATTATGGAAATGTACCAGTCAAATACCAGTGGATAAAGAGATACAGCGAAGACGATGATGCTGGATAGGACACACACTATGGAAGCCATCTGAGAGTATTACACAACAGACCCTTTTTTGGAATCCCCAGGGGAAAAGACAAAGAGGAAGACCAAGGAATTCTTGGAGAAGACAGATAGAAGCAGAGATGAAGATGATGGGGAAGACATGGAATGATCTTAAAAGAATGGCAAAAAACAGAACGACATGGAAAGTGTTCGTTGAAGACTATGCTCCACTGGGAGCTACCTATTCTTCTATATATCCACATTTAAAAGGCTTTAATTCTCTGTTTTGTTTTCTTGTCTAATGTCCATGTTTCTGCACCATATAGGAATGTTGAGAAGCCATAACATTGGTTTAGAAGTGGCCCAAGACACTGGATGAACAGATTGCAAAGTATATTTATTTATTCTTTAGCTCTTTCAGTATGGAAGGTTTTTATCAAAGCAATGGAAAAGATTTCTGAGACAACATTTTTCTTGGTTTTAGATATCAATCTACATGACTTATATTTATCTGACACATAACATTTGATATATGAATTTTTAGATAATTTAATATTCTTCTTTTCTCTTTTCACTGATACCTAAAAGGTGTCGTGGTTTATATCATTTGTCGTTCTTGTGCTGCTCAGATTGTCTGAATTAGTGATTTTCCTTTGTTGTTACATGTCTCTGTCACTGCATCTATCCATCTTCTTCTGGGTCTTCCTCTTGGTCTTTTTCCATGCATTCTCGAGAAGAAAGCCCTTGATGGTGATTGGTGAGGATTCATTAATAATTTAATATAATTGAACAAGGAATTAAATTTCACCAATACTAAGATGTTACAAGACGATTAAAAGAAATACAGTTTGATGACGTTTTTTTTACACAAATCAGATTGAGAGTGACGCACTTTGTAGCTAAACGTACATGACCGAAATCAGCATGACATACAGTCTGTCAAGACGTACAGCAAGAGTTAATGCTTTCTAAAAATTGACTATTCTTCTTGCCTTCCTCATTTGCCTTTCAGCATTTAGGGGATATATAATTGGCTGATTATACATTATAAAAAGAATTGAAGCCAACGGGCCTCAAAATAAATAATTTGCGATATGTGGATAACACAGTCTTAATAGCAGAGACAGAGAATGTATTACAAGAAATGATAGACATGATAGTAAAAGAAAGCAACAAAAAAGGTCTCAGTCTGAATAGTAAGAAAACAGAAGTAATGGTCATATAAAAGAAACAATCATGCAGCATAAAAATAAACGAGACAAATCTGAAACAAGTGCAACGTTTCACATACTTGGACACAATAATAACATCAGATGGAAGATGCACCACATAAATAAAAAGCAGAATAGCTCAGGCATAAAAAGCATTTCAAAAAATGAAAAATATCTTATGCAACAAATCTGTCAATAGAAGTGAGAAAGAGAGTTCATCGGTGCTATATAGAACCAATTCTAACCTATGGATGCGAATCATGGACAGTAGACAAACAAATAAAAAGACGATTAGAGGCCACAGAGATAGGATTTCTCAGAAGAATGTTGAAAGTTTCCTGTACAGCTAAAAAGACCAACTAGGAAATTCTCACTAGAGGCCAACACAAAAAGGGAACTCCTAAAAAACATCAGAAAGAAACAATCAATATTTTTCGGACACATCATGAGAAGAGGAAAGTTGGAATACATGGCTACAACTGGCAAAATAAAAGGAAAAAGAGATTGCAGATGGCAAAGACGGAAAATACTGGATAGCTTGGTGTCATGACATGGAAAACAGTCAACAACAGAACTAATATGATGCCCTGTAGATAGAAGATTGTGGAAGGACATGATTGCTTACGCCAACTGGTATGGCAAATGATGATGATAATTGGCTGTCTTTGCTCTTCTGTTGGCTTCTCCTGCTGTTATATTTTCTAGTGCTGCTAATATTTCATCAATCTTTTTTGTGGTTGACACTTGAATCTAGTGTTCTCATGTTTATTAAAGGCTCATTTGATGTGATGTGTTTTGGTCTTTCTGTTTTATCACGTGGCCAAACCATTTTATGTTATTTTATTTATTTCTTTTTTCAGTATTTTAAGGCAGTAACTACTCTAAACTTTTTGTCTCAGTTCATCTCGTTGGTGGATATTGTTTTTGATTTTAGAGTCCATGTCTCTGGCATTGGTAGCACAAAGTTGGGATAAAAATTGTGTTATAGAGTTCCCATTTGCTTCTGCTATTATTTCCTTGTTGAACATTAGTGGTGATAGTTGTCCAATGATTTGGGAAGCTTTGATCATCTAGTCTATTTCTGCTGCATATGTCTTGTCGTTTGTCACTAGACTTATATTTAAATTTGACTAAAAGTGTTAAATATATATATATAATGTTATTTAAAAATGTTTTCAAAATCATTTGTAAATTTATTTAAATCTATTTTCTTGTAATACTATTAATAATTATACACTGGTATTGAATTAGTTGAGCTACTCTTCGCAGATGACCAATGCCTAATATACGAGGATGAAAACCTGCTACAACAGCATTTAACATCTCTAGATAAAAGCTGCACAAACTACAGTATGAAAATTAACACAGCAAAAACAGAGGCTATAAGAATAAGCAAATTAAGACACCCATTAAACATCAAGATCAAAGACAAAGAAATAAAACAAGTAGAGGAATTTAAGTATTTAGGCACAATGTTCACAGAAGATGGAAAACTAGACAGAGAAATTGACATGAGAATACAAAAAGCAAATGCTGTCACATACCAGCTTTCACCATTGTTAAGACATCCAAACATTTCTATGCCAGCTAAACAAATGATAAATAGCATCTTCATACCAACTTTGTGCTATGAAAGTCAAACATGGACCCTTTCTAAATCACATTTAAGAAAGATCAATACATGTGAGATGCGATGCTTGAGAAAAGTAACAAACAACACAAGAAGAGATAGAATACCAAATGAAACCATAAGAAAAATGGTAGGAACAAAACCCTGCCAAGAATATATAGAACAACAACAACTTAAATGGTTTGGCCACCTGGTCAGAATGAATCCTCACCTATCACCATCAAGGGCGTTCTTCTCGAGAATGCATGGAAAAAGACCAAGAGGAAGACCCAGAAGAAGATGGATAGATGCAGTGACAGAGACATGTAACAACAAAGGAAAATCACTAATTCAGACAATTCGAGCAGCACAAGAACGACAAATGATATAAACCACGACACCTTTTAGGTATCAGTGAAAGAGAAAAGAAAGAAGAAAAAGAAGATTGAATTAGTACTTATTTGTTATTGATCAAAAGAGAATGAGACCACATATATTCTATAGTTAGAATAGGTATCACCAGCATTGTCTAACTGAAATATAACAACTAATGGAGTTTTATCAGCATGTGAATGTGACTTGCACCGTAAACAGGAAAATAGATAAAACATTCCAGTGTAACTGACCGATGATGATTATGAAGAAGAATGAGGAAAACTTAGTACATGAAATAAATCTACCTCTCTCTCTCTCAGCTACATGAAGTATTGTTTATATCTACAGTGTTGCTTCTTGTATACATTTTACTGTGTTTGAATAGTTTTTGCAGAGGCCTATATAATTTTAATCGAATAGCAAAGCAAGCCCTCATATGGGAAACAACAGGTAAAAGAAAAAGAGGAAGACCCAGGGAGACACTGAGAAGAACATTGATGAGAGAGGCAAGAGCAGCAGGAATCGGCTCCCTCAATGAGATAGAACTGCTTGAACAGAACAGAGACAGATGGCGAGATTTGATAAAATATCTTTAAAAGAAAACTGCTAGAACAAAAAATTCATGTAGGAGAAGGTGTATCTTGGTCTACGCCCCCTACGGCTCGAAAAGTCAATAGATAGATAGATAGATATAATTTTGCCTGTAGGGTTGCATCTATGGACCAATGTATCTTCTTCAGTGTCCTATATTCAGTACAACAATCTTGAAGTAAGTGTTCAGCAGTCTCAGGCATCTGTCCACATGTACTTGTGGCTCAGCTACCAATCTTGAATTTTGTAGACATGTCACTATGCAGTCAATCGTGTCCTGTTCTGAAGAGGAAATGAATAGTTAAGGTACAATAATACCAGGCAGTAATACAAAAGAAATGAAGAACTCCATCACACCCCATGGTGTATAGTAACTATGGAGTCAGTGCCTATTTTTCCTCTTTCGCACATTTTTCGGCAATGTCAGAATTTTACCAGTGACATCTTTTGTTCCCATAATCCATTTAATTTGTTTGCCCACACTGTGAGCCATGCCGAGTTCGGCAGCATATGTTTAGCGTGTCACTCTCAATTTGATTAGTGTGAACCGTCATCAAACCATATTCTTTTTACATGTCTTGTATCATATTAGTATTGGTGAAAACTAATACCTTGTTGAATTATTTAAAAATTCATATATATATTATGTGTTAGAAAAATATAAACATGTAGATTGATTCTTAAAACCTTGAAAAATGTTGTCACTGAAATCTTTTCCGTTGCATTGATAAAAAGCTTCCATACGGAAAAAGTTAAAACTGGATAAACATAGAAGCCATCGGTCATATACAAATATGACCTTTTCAATCATGCCACTAACTATTGCTTTATAATGGCTACTGAAGTATGGTTATGGTTATTTCAATATTAAATACTTCAGTGGCCCCCACCTTTAATTACACATAGACCCCACAAATAATGATGTACATAAATTATATTTACCTTTTATAGCATTTATATTCCATGTTCTCACCAGGTCCCACTTCTGACTCTGGGGATGTTGTGCCCAAGAATGTTGGTGATGGGATGGACCCAGGTGTGATAGCAGGTGTTGGTGTTGGAGGTGGCATTGTCATAATTTGTTTGATCCTACTAGCAGTCTACTGTTGCGTCCGCGCTAGAAAAAATGAATCAAAGGATCAAGATTATGCTGATAGAAATGCTTACAATGGGAATAGTGTGTATACTTCAGGTATTCAATATATAATCATTCAATATATAATGTTTAGTTAATTATTACCTATTAAATCAAATTGGACTGGGGTAGAAGTCAAGTGGGGTTTCAGGTTGAATCCAAGATGGAGGAATTATTTTTCTCCGGCTTGGTATAGAACCATTGATCAGAGATTTAACAAGCCACTATCGTAAAAACGATTTTGTTAATGAAACGTAGACCTGATACAAAATGTGTAAATTAACAGTAGATAATAGTGATAGTTTTTTCGGCCCTAAAACAACAACAAAAATAGGATTCTGGAATGTGCGAACAATGGCCACGCCGACAAAACAAGCACAAGTCACAAGCAAGATGGATAGATATGATGTAGATATTTTAGGATTAAGTGAAATGCACTGGCTTGAACAGGTAGGAAATCTGTTGATAATAAAATAGTAGTTTTTTCTGGAAGGGAAGATGGAAAACACCGTGAAGGAGTAGGCATAATGATGACAGAGATAGCAGCTGCAAGAAGTTTATTAGAATGGGAACCGGTAAATAGCCCTCTGATACGAACACACTACACTACAAAACAAAATATGGAAGACTTTCAATTGTTCAGTGTTATGCGCCTACAAACGAAACTGATGATGAAGTTAAGGATGATTTTTATAACCAACTACAACAACCTATAAACAAAATACCAAAACACGATCTTTTAATTGTAATGGGAGATTTCAACGCCAAAGTGGGAAAAGACAACGCAGGAGTGGAACATGTAATGGGGAGAGAAGGCTGTGATACTACAAGTCAGAATGGAGAAAGATTAATAGAATTATGTCTAATAGAAAATTTATATATATGTGGGACATTATTTCCACACAAAAATATTCACGAAACAACATGGATATCTCCTGATGATAGAACTTCAAATCAAATTGACCACCTATGTATTAAACAACAATTCAGATCATTATTAATAGATGTTATAGCATACAGAGGTGCTGATGTTAATAGTGACCACAACCTGTGCATTGGGAAAATAAGGTTAAAAGACTATTCAAATCAAATGTACTATCAACCCTTACGTATGCATGTGAAAGCTGGAAAACAACAAGAGATACAGAAACAAAGTTGAACACATTCGAAAATAAATGTCTAAGGAAAATACTTGGTATAGCTTGGAACGAATTCAAAACAAATGAGGAAATTAGAGAAATCACCAATCAACCACTAATATCTTCAGTAATAAAGAAAATACGATGGTCATATGTTGGACATGTGATGAGAAGAGATAATAACCGAATAGCAAAGCAAGCCCTCATGTGGGAAACAACAGGTAAGAGAAAAAGAGGAAGACCCAGAGAGACACTGAGAAGAACGTTGCTGAGAGAGCCAAAAGCAGCAGGAATCGGCTCCCTCAATGAGATAGAGCTGCTTGCACAGAACAGAGACAAATGGCGAGATTAGATAAAATATCTTTAAAAGAATTGAAAACTGCTAGAACAAAAATTCAGATAAGAGGTGTATCTTGGTCTACGCCCTATGGGCCAGCTACGGCTCGAAAGGTCACTAGATAGATAGAGATGTGAAGATTGAAGTAACAGTCATATCAGTACTACAGGGAACTGGTTAATCTCAAGGCCAAGACGCTGGCCTAGAGACAGAGAGGTTGTGGGTTCAAATCTTGACTGCACCAGTTGGGATTTTTTATTTATGATTTCTTTCTGTATTGGAAAGCCCGGACTAAAGGATGTACTGGCATCAAACAGCGGCCATAAGAACTGGAAACCAATTGGGAATGTTTCAAAAAATAAAACACGGTTTAGACAAGGTTGTGTGCTGTCACCAGATTTATTTAATATTTATAGTGAGATTATTTTAAGATTCATAAGGGGCATGCCGGGAATAACAATCAGATGTCATAATATAAATAATCTAAGGTGTGCTGATGTCTTAATCGCTAAGAGTGAAAATGAGTTACAAGAAATGTTAGACATTATAGTGAAAGAAAGCAAAAATAAAGGACTCTTAATAGCAAAAAGACAGAAGTAATGGTAACAACAAAGAAAAAGACATCACGTCAGTGCAAATTAAAGACAAGTGGAACAATATTAAAACAGGTAAATGGATTTAAATATTTGGGAACTTTGTTAACCTCAGACGGAAGATGTACAAAAGAGGTGAGATGCAGAATGGCTGAGGCAAAGGTAGCTTTCCAAAAAATTAGGAAGATAGTATGCAATCCATTTTTGACAAAAGAAACAAGAAAAAGAGTTCTTAAATGTTATGTATAACCAGTCTTAACATATGGATGTGAATCATAGACAATAGGACAACAGACAAGAAAATCACTGGAGTCTGTAGAAATGTGGTTTTACAGAAGAATGTTGAGGATACCATGGACAGCTTAGAAAAGAGTAATGAAAACGTTCTGAAAGAGGCCAAATAAAAAAGAGAGCTAATTTCCAATATTAGGAAGAAACAATCATCATTTTTTGGCCATGTAATGATAATAGAACAGCTGGAATATATTGTAACAACTTGGAAAATTGAGGGACAAAGAGCTAGAGGGAAGCAAAGAGAAAAGATACCAGACAGCTTAAGAGAATGGCTTGGCAGAAGGTCAACAACAGAAATTATAAATAACTGTCGTGATCGAAACTTGTGGAGAGACATGATCACCTATGCCAGCAGGCTTGGTACATGATGATAATGATATTTTTTTAGCTTTTCTTAATCTTATTGGTCAGGTGGAACAATCTTGATCAAATCTGTCAGTGGATGATGCATTTGACAAATTATAAATTGAATATTATCTGTTATCAAAGTAATAGCAGAGACAGAATGAACTACAAGAAATGATAGACATAATAGTAAAAGAAAGCAACAAGAAAGGTTGAAGTCTGAATAGTAAGAAAACAGAAGTAATGGTCATATCAAAGCAACAATTATCACCATCATGCAGCATAAAAATAAACAGGACAAATCTGAAACAAGTGCAACGTTTTAAATACTTGAGCACAATAATAACATCAGATGGAAGATGCACCACATAAATAAAAAGCAGAATAGCTCAGGCCAAAATAACATTTCAGAAAATGAAAAATATCTTATGCAACAAAACTGTGTCAAAAGAAATGAGAAAGAGAGTTCATTGGTGCTATATAGAACCAATTCTGACCTATGGAAGCGAATCATGGACAATAGACAAACAAATGAAAAGATGATTAGAGGCCACAGAGATAGGATTTCTCAGAAGAATGTTGAAAGTAACCTGGACTGATAAAAAGACCAATGAGGACATTCTCAAAGAGGCCAACACAAAAAGGGAGCTCCTAAAAAACATCAGAAAGAAAAATCAACATTTTTCAGGCACATCATGAGAAGATGACAGTTGGAATACTTGGTTATAACTGGCAAAATAAAAGGAAAGAGAGATCGCAGACGACAAAGAGAGAAAATACTGAATAGCTTGGTGTCATGGCATGGAAAACAGTCAACAACATAACTGATATGATGCACTGTAGATAGAAGATTGTGGAAGGACACGATGATGATGATGATCAATGTGAATCATACTCCATAACTTAGGTGCAGGTGAGGGGATTGGGTAATCTAGAGGTAAGACATCGGCTTTAGACAGGAAGGTCCAAACCTTGGTGTTCAAACCACTATGGGCAGTGTGAATTTTTCACTTCAAATCCATGGTTTCTTTGTGCCCCTCACATCATCTCTGGATAGTAAGATCCAATACCAAGCCACCTCTCAGATAACAGTGAAAAAGGGGAGGTCTTGTGTGTACACGTTATAGAACCCTTGGCATTTAAAGTCTACAAGTATAATCCAAAATGGCTGTTGGCCAGGAAATCTGTCCATGCTGAAAACGGGTGTGTTAGGTCAAAAGGTTCAGATGTATGGCGGCTTAGCTGTAAACTAAGGGACACAACTCATACATGCCCACTATATAAGTGAATGCAAAGAGGAAGAAGAAACATATAAAGGGACTATTCTATTCTAAACTATTCATGGAATCAGTTTCACTACAGTCAAAGCATCCCCATATCCGCTCCACTGCACATCCCAGCAATCCTCAAAGCATATGCTGACTGATTGTTCATGTAAGTTGTTGATTATAGATACATCTGCTTTTCCCACTGGATCAACCAGATCCTAAGTTTCTCAATATATAAATCATTGTCCCACCTTTAGACTCCTCAGTCTCCCTATATATACATCATTGTCCCATCCATTCTCCTTCTCTTCTTTTAAGAAATGAAGAACCAACTTGGCAATGTCCTCTTTGTCAGAGTAAGGCCACACTCACTGCCAGTGAGCTTTTTGAACTTAATATTGGCTATTTCATTGCCATATTCCCTGGATCCAGGTTAACGTGCTTTCTGTAGAGCCATCCAATTCTGCTGCAGACGCTGTCTGTCAATCTTCTGTAGCATACTTTGCAAGTCAGTTACCAAGACTGAGTGATCCAAGTTCTGTTTAACCAACCATGTTATCGCCGCCATTGCTGCTTCTATCTCCATTCTCTTGCTGGACAGCGTAATACTACACTTGCCAGATTCCTTAGCCGCTTCTCTGCGATCTTGGTATGCCACAAAACTTCAACCAATACGCTGTTTGTGTGATACAGAACCATCCGTAGGTGATTGGGACCTTAAGTGACAACACTTTTTCCATGAATTCCCTGATTACGACGTCGGCAGCTCCATAGGCCCAATTGCGACACTCCTTGCAGTGCTGAATGATAACTTTGGTTAGCTTCTTTTTCTCTTCTGTTGCTTCTATCCAGTCCTTCCCAACCCTAATGTCATTCAGATTATATAGTCTCCTTATGGACTCTCCGCCTCGGCCATCCAGAATTTTCCACACTTGAGGCACCTCCCCTTGGTCGCACCAAATACTGAATGCAATGGATGATTTGCAAGAAGAGGTGTCTGTGCGATCAAGATCATGGCCAGGGTGAACCTCCAGTGATCATTACTATTCTCGCTGATGTAGACTGTTGTGCTCTCAGTACTGGATTATAGTTTGCGTATGCTCACTCTCTCAGTACTGGATTATAGTTTGCGTATGCTCACTCTCTCAGTACTGGATTATAGTTTGGGTATGCTCACTCTCTCATCAACCAAGATCACAAGGTTGGAAAGGGTTCAGAATGAGGGCATGCGGGGCAGTTCACGGATGCACCAGAGACACACCTATGCACTCAATAAGGTATTTACTTGAATTACCAAGTATTAGAGTGTGACATAGATCTGCTCAGGTCTGCGCTTATTTCAACGTGGTAAGGGACATAAATCATCTTTTATATATAGAGACAATAAAAGCAAATGCTGTCACATACCAGCTTTCACCATTGTTAAGACATCCAAACATTTCTATGCCAGCTAAACAAATGATAAATAGCATATTTATACCAACTTTGTGTTATGAAAGTCAAATATGGACCCTTTCTAAATCACATTTAAGAAAGATCAATACATGTGAGATGTGATGCTTAGGAATAAGTGTACTCAATCACAAGGAGATTTAATTGAATACATATATTGTGTGCAAATGTAGCAATAAATTGTGTTGTTGTGTGTGTTAACGCTGTAAAATTATTTCCTAGGTTATAATATGCTGGTTTTTTTCTCTATTGTTTGCTATTGAAAATGGGATGATTTTGGCGAACAAATATAATCCTTTTCGATCACTATCAGTAGTAGTGTCATATCTTTATATCAAATAACAGTTATGTAATCCTACATTATGATACCACAGTGAAAATTACCACCTTAAAATACATGTTCTTGTTTCTTGAAATTTGACAGTTTGCCACATGTAAACATCCATTCTCCCCATCCCCTCCATCCCTCCTACTTCCAATGACCCCTGAGTGTTAGATTTGTTTCCTTTGATGTTGGATCAGACACAAAAGTACCAACGAGAATTCCCTAATCAAGCCCACTCTTATGACTTATTCTTGGGACTTATTGACTCACTGAGTGCTGCCAGGTCAGTGTAAATGCCCTGCAAATCTTGGACTCTACATTGTGTGAATGGCAGTGAAATTAGGCAATTAGAAATATGTATTTGAGCAACCTGAATTATCAAAAGTGTAACAATTTGCTAGTGGTTTCTAAAGCTTTATATATCCCTGGTTCCAAAACATAATGGGTTAATGGAGCAGCTCTAGTAGCCTCCGTCAGTCATAGTTGGCTATGGATTTTGCAGTGCACCTAGAAATATAACTTTTTCTTTCGTTGTGAATTCTCTTATTCTATGAATCTTTCTGCTTCTTGTTTTAGTTGGAGCTTTAGGTTGTTTTTCCAAAGATTGCGGCCTGCAGCTATTTCTTCCCAGGCTTCAGGGTTTATGTTCAGAGTCTTCATGTCACGTTTACACACGTCTACAAAATGAAGTCTTGGGTGCCTCCTAATTCTTTTGCCATCTGCTAGTTGTCCACAGAGTAGATCTTTTGGTATTAGCTGTCTTTCATACATAGTACATGGCCAAGTCAGCATAACCTGTGTTGTTTGAGCAGGATGTAGATGACTCCATGTGAGTCATGATCTCCACGTTTGTCATTTTATACTTCCAGGTGATATCAAGCAACTCTAAGTGGCACAATAAAAGAATTATTTTATTTATTATTTAAAGTTACATTAATTTTCTATGTTTGGTGCATAGGGGATTTTTAAAGAAGAAAGTTAATTATCTAATTCCTTTTGGCAGGAACCTCGCAAGCTATATTTCCTTCTGGGAGCACCCGACAACCAAAGGGCAAGTATGGGTCAATGGAAGATATCAAAAGTTCAGCCTCTTCGCAGGAAAGAAATGGTGCATACACTAACCCTGCATACACTAGGGAACCTGGTGAAAAACAGACAGACAAACAGGCATCTGTTGGGAGAATGCGTGGCAAAACTAGTTTCGCAAATGATGGATATGATGGTGATGATAGTGGGCGCATGGAACAAAGTGAAAATTCCTGGGATGAACGAGAAACATCAGATGCCAACGGAAACAAAAGACTTTCACGGAGAGATGCTAATGAGCGTGGTAACCAAAAACCATTTAAGTCCGCCATGAAGAAGAACACTGAAATAGAAATGGGCCAAGTGAACACACCAGCGGTTAATGGGATTCTGAAGACTAGAACCCATTCTCCAAACCGTTCCCAGACTTCATCAACTGATGCCTCCCAGGATCCAAATGTATTGATCTATGGCTACAGTCATGTCGGCAAGGACCAACCAAATATTAAACATAAACCTGTAATAGAACGCAGACGCTCTCGGTCAGGAACACGCTCTCACCGATCAGGGTCATCTGGAGGTCATAGCAGAAGATCAAAATCACCAGATAAGAAGCAAGTAAAGAACAGCCGAATGTATGGGGAGGTGTTTATTGATGACAGAAAAAGCAGGAGCAGAAGCAGTGGTAGGCGGGCACGTTCTGACAGCTCACGAAGAAGCCGCAGTGATCGGACAAGTGACTCGGTTGATAGTGGATCATCCACAGCTTCACAGTCCCGAAAGGTTAGCATGAACCCAGGAGGAAAACGTGTCCACATCAAAGGCGAAGAGACAGACATCTAACTCTAAGTTTATCTGCAGCATATTTAAGTGACTGTGATTATTTAACTTTTCAAGTGTACTTACTTGTTAGCAGAATTGACTTCCTGGACGCTCTGGAAAACACCAAAGGTGCTTGCTACTTTTCAGCATTGGCAGTGAATATGCATGATCTTTATTTCTATCATTTTCTATTCAGCATGTAATTCGAAACTGATGTCCTTGTGACAAAATTTAAAAATTATATTTACTTCCTTTGTTGCTCAGTAATACTAATGAACAAAAGCAACATATTGAGATAGAGTTAACGTTGAAGTCATTAAAATTAGCTGACGAACATTGTAAATGTGCGGTATTATGTTAAATCATTGATTGATTGTCATCAAACTGAATTTTGTACAAAATTATATTGATCCCTGTTTTTGTTGATTTCCTAATGTATATTTTGCAAAATGTATTACACATTGCTTTTGTGGAGCTAACCAGAAAATTCAATTGAGAATGCTCAAACATGTTTATTAACTGTTGTTTAAAATGTTGTGTATAAATTTAATTAATAACTGTGCCCTATGTGTGCCAGGAATGTTTATCTGTGTTATATGATCTGCTCTATCTGCACAATGTCTAAAGCTCAGAATATTATAACGGTAGATGGGGGATACTGGTTGGTCTCGGGGTAAGACGCCGACCTCGAGACAGAGAGGTTGTGGGTTAAAATCCCAGCTTCACCGGTTGGGATTTTTATTTATGATTTCTCTCTGTGACAACCACCCCTGGTCTCAGCAGCGAGGCCCAGCTTGAAACGTCAATTACTCATTGATGGGAAAAAAATATGAGTGCCTCCGAAGATAGATTTATCTGCCTGTGCTGCGAGGAACCCCTGTGCACATGGCTGCCAGGGAAAAACAGACTAACACGCAAAATTCAGTTCCCAATTTCTCAGGACTTCATCAGAGGTAAAAGCTGGCGAAAGCAAAAAAAAAAAAAAATAGTAAAGAAGTTCATCAAGAGTGTCGTCCTTAAATATGTACAGAAGTGGTATGTTAAAAGCATACCTTGCCAAGAATGTTTTTTTTTTTAAATAGATGGTGCAAACTAGCATGCATCTTTGTATCGCTGGGTCTTTAAGATCTTATAGATCAATTGTGAAGTCTCTGTTTTTTTATCTGCACACTGAAAAAAAAGCACAATAAGGCTTTTTCTTTTATGTCTTCAACATGTGGCTTATTCTTTCCTTCCCCATTTGACTTTCTGCATCGAGGGGAGATATAATTTGCGGTTTTTCTCTTCAGTTCACTTCAGCTGCTGTTATGTTTCCTAGTGCCTCTGATACTCCGTGAATCCATCTTTTTCATGGTCGACCCTTGGGTCTGGTGTTCTTGCAACGTTTATTCAGGGCTTGCGTTTGTTGTTTTATCACTCTGCCTTGTCACGTGGCCAAACCATTGTATCTGTTGTTTCTTTATATATTCTATGGCGGGGTTATTCCTAGTAACTGTTGTAAGTAGAAGAAGTCATTGACAGTTGAAGTCATAGTTTAAACAAATGTTGCCGAAAATTATTTAAACACTGAATTAGTAAAGTGACAAAACATTCCTACATTAGGATGGAGAGTAAATGTAAGATGGTCATTAGACGTGATCCTGAAGGAGTCAGTTTAGATGATCTTCAGGCGTATCGTTCGAATTTGTTAATTAGAAGACACCACAGCTTTGCCGATTTTAAGATTCCCACCATTAACTTAAATATCAACAAGTCGGATGTACTAGTTTTGATTCACATCCAGAAAACTGGGGGACGTATTTGGAGGACAACTTGACTCTGAACATCAACATTCATCCACCTATTGAGTGCAAGGAAATGCCTGGCGTCCCTGACAGAATGATGTGCTCATGTCTAAACTCCCATGGCCAAGATTGGATGTTGAACAGACACTGCACAGGATGGGCGTGTGGGCTTCACCCGAGCTTCATGGAGTTAGATTCGTGTGTTGACCACTGGTTCTCCAGTCAAGTTAACGAGGACAGGAAAAGGATCTACTATTACATCACAATGATCAGAGACCCAGTGACCCGATTCATGAGCGAGTGGCTTCACGTCAGACGAGGAACCACCTGGAAAGAATCCAGACTTTACTGTGATGGAAGAGATGCCACTCTAGAAGAGATTCCCTTCTGCTTTAATTGTGGATTATGGAAAAACGTGAGCTTTGATGAGTTCTTGAACTGCTCAAGCAACATGGCCTTCAATAGGCAGACGCGAATGATAGCCAACCTTAGCCTTTCTGATTGCTACAGACTACAGTCTAATTTCACACAAGAAGAAGGGACGAGATAATGCTGCAAAGTGCTAAAGACAACCTGGCAAGGCTCATAACCTTCTTTGGAATTCTGGAAAATATTGAAGAAAGCCAAAAATTATTTGAAAAAACATTTATTAGTTTAAAATTTAAGAAAAATCTATTCAGGAAAAAATCGTATTCATCTAACTATGCTGTTGTGTCGGAGTCCCATTAGAGTCTCTGGGGAGGTTTAGTCTGATAAAAGTCCGCTTTTCTGGCAGGGCATCATCATCATTCAGTGCCGTCTCCGCATCGATGGTTGGCTACCATGGAGCAGCGTCATTCTACTCTGTCTCTTGCTTTGATGGTGCAGGTTGTCATAGGCTGTGGTGTCCATCTTTTGATGTTACTCGTCCATGTTAGTCTTGGTCTGCCTCTTTTACCCTGTATTTTCCCTTCCAATATTACTTTTAGTATGCAGTTGTGTCTTTTAACATGCCCCAACAATTTCATTTGTCTTGTTCTAATTGTGTTTAGTAGTTCTATTTTTGTATTTCATTTTTGTTGTTTTAAACTTCATCGTTTGTTTTCTTTTCTTTCCATCCAATTCTACCTATTCTTTTATAAATCTACATTTCAAAGGCTTCAATTTTCTGTTCTGTTTTCTTGTCTAATGTCCATGTTTCTGCACCATACGGGAATATTGAGAAGATATAACATTTTGCTATTCTTAGTTTTAGCCCAGGTTTTTTTGTTTTGACGTTAGTATATTTTCATAGGATTAAAATTACTTGTTGCCATTCTTATTCTTTTGTTTATTTCAGTTGCACATTTTCCATCACTGGTTATAGTATGTCCAAGGTAGCTGTAGCTCTGAACTGTCTCCAGGTCTATTCCTTCAACTTTGATATTTATTTGTAGGTCTTGAGTATTATCTTTCCTCTATATGATCATATTTTAGTTGTTTTTTTTTATATTCAGATCTAATCTGTATTTTTTCTTATCATGTTTATTTCATTAAGTAATTGTTGTAGATCTTTAGGACTGTCAGGGCACGGGTGTAAAAGGTTACAGTAATCAGGCACACAACTAGATGCACCGGTTACATACCATCTTAAGAAACAGATAATCAAATTAATCAGAGGACCACAAGCTTCAAATCAGAATGCCTTTCATAATATGAATAGATGTGAACAAGTGATCATTATACGCCTCAGAACAGGACACGATCGACTCCATAGTCACATGTATACATGGATGACGTCATGGGACGCACCAAAATGGCAGCTTATTTATATTCGAGCCATGGACTAAGCAAGGTTTACTTTGAAAACCACGATATCTGTTATTGCAGCGAGTTGGCAGATTTTTTAAAATGTATTCAAGGGTTTGAACATAAATGTTTGTTCACAGTTCGTTAACCTTCGCTGTAGATAAAGTCTTTAATTTGATGGCTTAGTTTGTGACCTTGGTAGCTAAGGACCTAACTTGTGCAAACGGATGGCATTGGCATGGATTATTTTGAATCTATGAAGTGGGCTCATTTTGTGTTTAACTCAAAAGCATATGTGCTTTTTAACCAAAGACCTTTTTTGGGGGGACTTAAGGAAGATATCCCCAATGGAAGAATAATTTGTGTTATTAGTCCCATAAATGATTCGCTTCCAGAGGTTTATGATGTAAACAAAGCAGTTTTGTCATTGCAAGTGCATAATGTCCACACCTATAATTGGTCAAGATTGTGTAGCAGCAGCAGCTTTATAGCGAACACAGAAAACATCATAGGATTGTGCTGTTCTGAAACAGCTATGCCTTCATGCCTAATGAATTAAAGGCAATTCATTAAAGAATTGCCTTTAATGGGATTACTGTGACCACAAACTACTCTCCATGTGTGTGCCACATATCTACACCCCAGAAAGAAATACTGAATATAACAACATCATATGCCGTCTGTGATATTAATGACCACAAACCAGGAGCCTCCTGTATGATTGATACAACTTTTGCACCAAGCACTTCATCAGCAGAGCCAGATCTATGGAATGTTAATCTGACATTGTTCTTGAATGATGTCCAAGTTAATGAGACATCAGAATCGTGTGGCAGCAGCTACAAGAAGGGAGCAGAGAACATCAAGTTCTGCTGCTATAAAGGAGACTTGCCTTGCTATCCCAGAATTGCCTTAAATGGGATCACTGTAGTTGAAAACTTCTCTTGTGTAAACTACACATTCACATCCAAGTGAATCAGTGAAGGTCACAAAATCATATTCTCTCTGTGGTTTTACTAACTACAGGTCAGCGTTGGCCTTTATCCCTCTGGTCCTGTTGTGAGAGGCCCCCCAACATATACTAGCAATGGTAATGTGTGTCATAAAGATAATTTTCCCCTTAACGCTGAAAGTCAAAGGAGGAAGGAAAGAAGGTTAAAAACGATAAGTAATTTTCATTTCAAAGAGTGGCAATCTAACCAAACTGTTAGAGAAACATTTCTGACAAACAGTTTCATTATATATTAATATGATCTTGCTGATTTTAGACCATTATTTATTATATGTTTCCTTTATATCACTATTTTATATCTATCATTTTGGTGGGAAAAGATCTGGTTAACTATGTTACAAAATACTGACAATGAAATTTAGCCTATAGTATTGAGCATACACTTTACCAATATCATTTTTTTTTTTCTGGGCAAGAGCCCAATAGCTAAAAATGTGTTAATTTTAAGAAAAAATGTTTCTTTTTAATATGGACACTAATGTCATCATATTAAATCTCCTATATGCCACTGTGCATAATAGGCCACTTTGTTCTTTTTTTCCTACTTATTTTCTGTTTTAATTTTCTCCGCCTCCATTGTCTTTGAAAACTAAAATAAAAAGGGGTGTTCAGATTGATGCTCTCCAAAATGTGAAGGCTTATTTTGATCCCAGTCATGTGACCATTGAAGTTTATGTAATTTTTTAGGAAATATAAAAAAATTTAGCAAAAAAAAAAAATAAATTTAGAATATTTAACTCAAACGTGTTATCAACCCTTATCTACGCATATGAAAAGTGAAAAACAACATAAGAGATTGAGAGAAAACTAAATGCTTTTGAAGACAAATGCCTGAGAAGAATATTCTGCATACAATGGAATGAATTCAAGACTAGTATAGTGATAGAGAAATGGCCATGCAACCAGCAATCTCCTCTACAATTAGAAAGAGAAGATGGACATATGTCGGACATGTGCTAGGAACAGGCAACAAGAGAAATATATATAAAATGTATACATATATAATATTATATATATATATATTATATACATTATATACATATATATATGTAAACATATACAAAAAATGTAGAAGACTTAAAGAGACACTGAAAAAAACACATATGTGAAACAAAATTGGCAGGTATAGACTCATTGGATGTTGTTGTTGTTATGGATCCAGCGACCTTTGAGCTGATGCCCTTCGGACCAATGCCTTGTATGAGTATCTGCCGGTATTTTTAAGTTCTGCTATGGTTCCGTACAGAATAGACTCATTGGATAAGACCGAACATCTCAAACTCTTTGTAATGTCTATTGGCTATTGGTGCGGACAAGATCAAGTATATCTCCTGCTTGGTGTTGATAGTGATGTTTGCTATTTCATTGATCCATCATCTACCATATCTGCCATTTTGTTTCTTTGAGCAATGTAATCCACTGCCAGCTTGCTAGACCAGATGTGGATGGAGGGCAAAAGATAAATTAATCCCTCAATGGTACCTATGATTTCTTACTTTAGTTTGAACACAGTCAATTTCCCTCCAAAATGGGAGGGTTGATTTTGATCCTGATCATGTAGCCATTGAAGTTGTGTAAATGTAAGTTTCTTCCACCCAGACCATTTGTTTCTGCTTAGAAACTCCCGCTGGTGTCGTGATGGTATCAACCTCATATTACTTGACCGGCTGAGGCTATGGCACTAAGGAGATAAACACAAAAGTTAGGAAATAGATGCTGACCAGTTTCTGTCCTTTTATAATGGATTCAATTATTAGGGGACTTGATGGTCTAGAAGTAAGATATTGGCCTCTGAAAAAGAAGGTCCTGAGATCGGATCCTACCACAGGTGGTGGAAATTTTTATATTTGAATCCGTAGTTTCTTTTTTGGTTGTACCCTCCCTTGATTTATTGTCCCTTGATTTATTGGTGGTGAGATCCAAATGTTTAGCACACTTGGATATGGTGAAAACAGGAGGTCTTCTGTGCACTCTGCATAAGTTTATGAACTCTTGCCAGTTAAAAAATTGAAATAGGTAGGCCAAATATGGCCGCTGCCTAAGCAATAATTGTTAGTAGCCAAAATCTAAATAATTATCCCTTGTGTTTTATTGACTTCACCCGGGCTGCAGACTTTGTACATCTGAGCTGAATAATCTTCTGCACCTTTGCTAGCATCTGGCGCATGCTGCACACAGGATTGGTGCTGGGGAGTGGGTCTGAGCACTCTGCAGTTGTCTGAAATGCAATGAAGATGATCTATTGACTAAACTAAAATAGATGCAGATATGTTCTATGTGTAACAATAGAACGTGTCTATAACTTAACAATAGGAGCCGCGATAGCTCAGTGGTTAGTGAACTGGACTACAAACAACAAGAGGTAGGGTTTGATCCCAATTGACAGCTTCCAGTTCACACAGTCTTTAATGGCTACCAGATTTTTTTTTGGGAAAGTAAAGTGGCATGGGCGTAATACCGGCCACATTACCCCAAAAATCATGTGCCGAGGGTCTGTAAAATTTATGGTCACTAACACCGTATTCCTTATATGCCACTTGGCGTGATGGGGGTACTTTACTATAAATTAACAACTGACTGCCTATTAAGTTATGATTGCTAATGCAGTATGTTTGTTATTTATGTATGGCCTACTACTTAGCTAGAATATGTTCCACTGTCAGGATTAGGTCTTAACATTTTTCCAATAAAAATAAAAAGCAAAAATAATTACAATAAATCTTCCATAGAGTCACAGTAACTAGCATAATCAATTGCATCATGTTTGTGAATTGCCAGTCATACAGCTCTTTCCTTCATTTAAATATAATTGTTATCATTATTGAGTTTATCCCATTTTTGGGATCATTATGGCTGTAGAAATAAGGGCTAGTACCATCAGTTTTTCAGGTCATAGTTTTGATTTCACCCCAATAGGAAAATTAAAAGAATCTCAAAGCAGGCCTTCAGATGGGAACCAGAGGGTAAACGAAAAAGAAACAGATCTAGAGAAACACTAAAAAGAAGCGAGGGGCAACAATAGAAGGCATCAGCTTCCTTGCCAATATTGAACAACTCACTCAGAACAGAGTCATGTGGTGAGACACACTGAAGATCCTGTGCAAGGTTTGACAATTGCAAGATCGCCAGACACAAGCCAGGAATTTCTGCCTATATGTGCCGTCTTTGGCTCCAAAGAACAATAAGATAGAAAAATTGTTTGGACCTTGTTGTTGTTCAAACTCAAATTCAGCTTATTTGGAGAATGACCATTGGTTTTTATCCATTTGGCAACCTTCTGTCTTTTGTTCCATCGTTGAATTCTGAAAACATGTTGACCATTCTCTAAAGAAATCCTTGCTATTATTACAGAATTGGTTCTTTGTACCTGCGTGATTAGACAGAGATTGGAGTACTGACTGACACTAAGCACAAGGATGATGAGAGGGACTGGGTAGTCTAGTGGTAAGACATCTGCCTCTGGACAGGAAATTCCTGGGTTCGAATCCTGCCATAGGCACTGGGAACTTCTTTTCACTTCGATTCCCTGGTTTCCTCATGGCTTTACCTTCCCCTGGTCTCTAGATAGTGAGATCTGATGTCTAGACCTCACAGTTAGCAGCTTAAAATGGGAGACCTCTTGTGCACTCAAGTATGTTAAAGAAACATTCAGCAGTTCAAAGTCTAAAGCCAAAAACAGCTGCTGTCCAGGCACAAAATTAAGCAAGTTTACCCATGCTGAGGATGGGTGTGCCAACCCTAAAGGTGCAGATATCATGGAGTTATAGTTAGTCAAAGGCCCCAATATCACTACAATTGAATGAAAATCCATAATTGTTCATCCGCTCGTGCCAGTGGAATCATCCAAATTAAAACTCATCTCATTGAAGGATCCAAACAAAGAAAGGTTGCTGCAGTCCCCATCATTGCAGTCTCAGCATACACCAAAAGACATAAGGCGAATCCACACCAAAAGTGAACGTGGCTATCAGTCCTTCATCATACAATATCATCATTCATCGCAAGCAATAGGATTATCAAAGCAATCTGAATATAGAAACACTATCCAGATGAAAAACACGGCTCACGGTATGCACAGACCACTAAACTCAGTAGCTCCAGCAGCAAGCTTGACTTCATATATGAGGAAACTGGAACAAGAAACACTTTTCAGACAGTGCCTCAATGGTTCCTGCCACCTTTCCACCATATTTACACCAAGTCCTGTATCATGGCTTTGCCATAAACTAGTGACACAACACATCCCATCTACCCATTTGGCTCATGAACACAAAAATCAAAGATGGTGGTTCTATTACATGGACAAGAATATTGTGTACATTATCTTTTCATTAACATAACCAACAATAATCTGTCTATTGCCTCTTTGTTACCTTTCCCTTATAAATCTTTACATCTAAACTGTCCTATCTTCCATACTGAAGCATGTATGTGCTTTGTTTTCTCATGACATTTAATTAAATAAAATGTATATATATATATATATAAAACTGCTAGAACAAAAGTTCAGATAGGAGAAGGTGTATCTTGGTCTACGCCCTATGGGCCGGCTACGGCTCAAAAGGTTAATAGATAGATATATAGGGGAGTTTAGTTGTAAATGTATTTGTTTTTTATGGGTACATTTTTTTCTAAATTGTACTTCATGACTATTTATTTTCGTTACAACAAATTATGATCTGATGTTATCAACAATTTATTTTAACACTGTTTTTTTTCTGCTTATAATAATTTTTTTTTCCATTTCTTCGTGTCAATTTTACTTTGTATTTATGTTTTCATTCATGAATTATCTTCTCTTTAGGAATTCTTAGTTCAGTAACTACTAACTTTGTTTTAATTTTAACTTTTTATAAATTTGTTTTCTTCTTAGTGCTATAAGTTTCCATTGAAGATGTTCTTAGTTTTTAAATTGTTTGCAGCCACAAGAATTAAAGCCCAAAATGTACATTTTACACAGTGCAGATGATATGATCACATAAATTATTATATTATCAATGAATGAATTAACCATGAATGTCAAACACATGGTGATGATGATTTGAATATTTTGGTGTAGACAATCTGTTGAATATCTCTTAGTGTTTTTGAACTTAAAATAAAATTGCTATTTAGTATTTTTTATATATTCTACAAAAAATATTTTATATTAATATTTTGAGGTATTTTTTCACCAACATAGGTAATCTCTTTACTAGAAGTGAACATAATGTTATATGGGGTTACTATGAATCATCGTTAATCCTTCTACTGAATCATTGTTAATCCTTTTACTGCTGGATTTGTCTCAATTTTATACACACTTGTTAATGTTAAGTAGGGTAGGAGTATGTATGGGATAATACTTCACTGCAATATATGATTGTGTATCATGGACAATCTCGCAAACAGCAAGGAAGAAAATTGATTCATTTGAAACAAAATGCTACTGGAAAATCCTTATGATACCTTGGTTAATGACAAAGAGCAACAAAGACATAAAAAACTTATTCATTATATGTATATATATTATAAGTGTCATGAATTAAGCGGATCGTAAAATATTATTAATTCTCTTATGGTCACCTGCACGGCGAGCACAAAACCATATACCTACTCCAAATATGAATTTAGCAAAGATGATATGGTAAAAGATATTATGGCTTTCACTTTTACTCACAGAAATTATTAAATTATATTTCTGTATAAACAAATATAGGTGTTCAATGTTAATAAGAGAGATTAAATGTTGTCAATTAGGTGGATCATAATATAAAATATATAGTCGTGTAGTTTTTCTGGGATTGGTGGGCTGGACAAACATTCTGGTCAGACTTTGTTGGAGGGAATTCCGTACTTGACGTCACGACTGTATAAAACTAAGGTAGATGCTTTCAAGAGCAAGTGCTCAGATGTGCAAAAGGGGACTGGTTGGTCTTGAGGCAAGACGCCGGCCTCGACAAAGAGGTTGTGGGTTCAAATCTCGGCTGCACCGGTTGGGATTTCTATTTATGATTTCTCTCTGCGGCAACCACCCCTGGTCTCAGCAGCGAGGCCTGGCTTGAAACGTCAATTACTCATCGATGGAAAAAATATGAGTACCTCCGAAAATTGAGTTATCTGCCTGTGCGGCAAGGGACCCCTGATTAACATGCAAAATTCCTAGTCTTTAGGGACTGTCAGAGGTAAAAGCTGGCGAATGAAAAAAAAAACGTGCAAAGAGATCTTTAATAGAACAACAGAAAAAATGGGAGATCTGGCTAGAGACAGTGATTCTTACAGAATGTTGTGAATATTATGTTTTATGAAGGACACGTGACGTGATAATATTAACGTTATGTCTATAATATGTAATTCTGATTTTTAAAAAAAGACTTTCAATTAATTTTTTTTAAAATGTTTACTTCTTGAATTCATTCCATGATATACCAAGTATTTTCATGAGGCATTTGTTTTCAAATGCATCTCATATATTTTCTATTTTTAAGTTGTTTGCCAGGTCTCATGTGCCTAAGTGAGGGTGGATAATACATCTGATTTTAAAATCTTGAGCTTTGTTTTTGTGTCAGTAATTTTTATTTCTATATTTTATCAAAATTTCTAAAAGTCATTGCTGCCTTTGCTATTCTGGTTCTAATTTCTTTCTTTCTCTTACCTTTTCACATTAGCATAAACTCCAATGATAATTTCATTTCTGACTCCCAATAAAATGTTATTCTTCTTCACTAATTAACTGCAGAATTTGCCCAGTTGATACAAAATTCCACAGAGCTACACCGCTACACTTAGTTTCCAATTTTCTACAACAGATCATGCACAGACTCTCTCCTTCTCTATCTGAGGTCCACCTGATGACCACTAAAGGAATGGATAGTCTACTTCACCAAACAAAGGACATTAAGTGAATGTAGATGCATTGTATTGTGGTTAGCAGTAGGTGATATTTATGCCTTTCAACATCAGCATGGCATTTTTGAGTACCAGGTTGCCTTCCCTCATTGATCCCTATTTGCTTGGCCAGAGTAGATGGATTAGTCTGTTTCTAGAGGCACCTGTATGGTGTGTAGTAGAGTCTGGTTAGTTCTGGTTCACCAATCCTGGCAAAAGCCAACAGATAACGAGTTACTGTCAGGGGCCTTACCTCCATACACAAAGATAGCATCTCTTATTCTCTTCGGTACTACCAGAACAGAAGAACTGAGAAATGCAGTTCATTTTTCAACTTCATGTTGCTTTTAGTTAGTACTTAAAACATGTCAATGAATTAAAAAACTTGGGAATACTATAAATTTAGGTAAGTAGGAGTAAAATGTTCAACATCATTTGGAAAACAGAGAAGACGCCTCATAAATGGAAAAAAGGAATCATTGTTAAGATCCCAAAAAAGGGCAATCTTAGAGATTGTAACAATTGGAGAGGCGTGACACTTTTGTCAGTTGCCTCAAAATTATTCTGTAAAATCATCCTAAATAGAATAAAGGATTCAATAGATACAGTAATGCGTGAAGAACAGGCTGGGTTTAGAAAAGGGAGAAGCTGTCTTGACCACATTTTCACTCTACGACTTATATTGGAGGAACACATTGAAAAGCAAAAACCTTTTGTACTTAACTTCATCGACTTCAAAAAAGCATTTGATAGTATTCATAGAGATTCTTTGTGGAAAATTCTGAAGCAATATGGCTTACCATCAAAAATCATAAATATTATCAAAGACATGTATGATGGTTACACATGTGCAGTTCGAACAGAGGAAGGACTGAGCGAATGTTTCCCAATAGAAACTGGGGTTAAACAAGGATGTATTTTATCGCCCTTGTTATTTGGAATTGTTATGGACTTCATAATGAAGAAATGCTGCACTGGTAATAAAGGCATCGAATGGATACAAGGAGACCATTTGGAGGACCTGGACTTTGCTGATGACATAGTTCTCATCAGCAATCAGATAAAAACGATGCAGGAAAACACAAATGAACTATCATCAATAGCCAGCAAAATTGGGCTTGAGGTCAATCATGAAAAGACTAAAGTCATGAAAAGTTTAATTCCAACAAGTGACAAAATATACATGGAAAACAAACCAGTAGAAGAGATCGATCACTTCATCTATCTTGGAAGTCACATTGATCGAGAAGGGGATACGAGCAAAGAAATTAGAATCAGACTGGCTAAAGCAGCAATGTCTTTCAGAAGCCTTGAAAAGTTGTGGAAATCAAAACTCATTAGCACAAACACAAAACTTAGGCTATTCAAATCAAATGTACTATCAACCCTTACGTATGCGTGTGAAAGCTGGAAAACAACAAGAGATATAGAAACAAAGTTGAACGCATTCGAAAATAAATGTCTAAGGAAAATACTTGGTATAGAATGGAACGAATTCAAAACAAACGAGGAAATTAGAGAAATCGCCAATCAACCACTAATATCTTCAGTAATAAAGAAAAGACGATGGTCATACGTTGGACATGTGATGAGAAGAGATAATAATCGAATAGCAAAGCAAGCCCTCATATGGGAAACAACAGGTAAAAGAAAAAGAGGAAGACCCAGGGAGACACTGAGAAGAACATTGATGAGAGAGGCAAGAGCAGCAGGAATCGGCTCCCTCAATGAGATAGAACTGCTTGCACAGAACAGAGACAGATGGCGAGATTTGATAAAATATCTTTAAAAGAAAACTGCTAGAACAAAAATTCATATAGGTGAAGGTGTATCTTGGTCTACGCCCTATGGGCCGGTTACGGCTCGAAAGGTCAATAGATAGATAGATAGGAGTACAACAGAGTTTAAGTACAGAATAGTCAATCCCAAGGCTGTATTCTAAAGAATAGAAAAGATTAAGCAGAGCATTCTTGTCAATGAAAATCATTTTTAAAAAGTCCTTCAGTGTTATATGGAACCAGTCTTGACAAATAGAAGTGAACTGTGGACAATGAGACAATAGGCAAGAAATTATTTGAGGCCACAGAAATGTGGTTGTACAGAATAGTGTTATGGACAGCTAAAAAAGACTAACAAGGGTGTTCTAAAAGAAGCCAAAGCAAAAAGGAAAGCCTTTTTTCTTCATCAGGAGAAATCAATCATTTTTTTAGCCATGCAATGAGAAGTGAACAGTTGGGATATAGCAACTATGAAAATTGAGCAAAAGAAAAGATAGAAAATATACTAGACAGTTTAACAGAATAGTTTGCTTGGAAGTCAACAACAGAAATAATTAATAGCTGTAGAGATAGACAATTGTAGATAGACACAATCACTTATAACAGCAGTGATGATATTTCTTCTTTGTCTGAGTACATCTTTAGAGGTCTCTATTAATAAGTTTGAAGAAAGTGTTTATCAGCTTAAGATGCTGACATCTCCATACATCTTGTCTCATTATGATACCAGTGATGGCAACTAGAGCCTCTGTTCATCATATGTTGGGCATGACTGTAGCTGATGTTCAGTAGTCATTTTGTCTGTGTCATTGTATTTGATTATGGTGATTATGATAATTATACTTAATATTTGGGACAATGCATTATAATATATCTTTAAGTATCTTGTGTATTTTGTCTTGCTGTGCTATTTTGATACTTCATAGTTATCTATAAAAAGGGTGTATGAAAATTATGTAGACTGTCCTTGACATATTAAACTTGTTGATGTAAATGTTTTGTTTAGTATCAAAATTGTATGTAGGGGACTGGTTGGTCTTGAGGCAAGATGCCGGTCTCGAGACATAGAGGTTGTGGGTTCAAATCCTGGCTGCACAAGTTGGGATTTTTATCCATGATTTCTCTCTGCGGCAACCACCCTTGGTCTCAGCAGCGAGGCCCGGCTTGAAACGTCAATTACTCACCAACGAAAAAAATATGAGTACCTCCAAAGATGGAGTTATCTGCCTATGCGGCAAAGGACCCCTGTGCACACGGCTGCCAGGGATAAATGAATTAACATGTAAAATTCAGACTCTAGGGACTTCGTCAGAGGTCAAAGCTGGCGAACGCAATAAAAAATAAAAAAAAAAAAGAAAATGTATATATAATTTTCATACACCCTGTATATATACCTACATGCATGCATACAAACATACATATATCATATAATTAACTTAATTTGGTTAAACTTGATGTCTAGTGTGCCTTCAATTTAACTTCCCTTTATACTCAACAGTCATGTGTAACAAACAATAAGTATAAATTAATGATTAATTAAATAATTTTTAAAACTCTTGTACTCATATAGCAGCTTACAAGAAAACCATTATGCAATGAGTTTGGATATTATGATCATCATCCCTTGTATTGAGCATATCTGTGTGCCAATTTTAAAGTTGTATTCATTTTTGCACACAAAGATGTTTCATAAAAAACAGAAATGTGGGGAATCTGCTGAATTCTTGGGTTTCATTTTTATACCAGTTTGTTATTATAGACATACCTTGACTTATGATAGCGTTACATTCCAAAAAAAATACTAATCGTAAGTCAAAAGTAGTATATGTTATCCATTATGTCAAATTCCCTATATCCACTCTACCACTTGTCACATTTCCCAAAATGCATCTGCAAATTCCATTAACATTGTCTCTCCATGCACATCCTACTCAACTGCACAGGTTTTCAAACCCCTTAGTTGCCTCCCATGACATGCGTAGCAGGTAATAGTGACTCTAATTTTTCTCCCCTCACGGTGAGGGCACCCATCTTAGTCTATATGCTAGAGTATGAGTTGCCATCCCATAACCCATTTATGTTTTGTTTCTCGATTTAAGGTAATGTGCTTGATATTTTTATAGAAAATGGTGTACAGTATTCCTCTTAATTCATATATTCCCATCACACAAACTCATGTCATAAATTCAAAGAATCTTAACTCCTGACTATAATATGTTGAGGTTTGTCTCTGCTATTTTACACCTGTAAATAAACAACCATGCATATTAGTAGCTTGTAAGGTTTGAACATATGGATGTGAATCATGGACAATAGGACAACTAACAAGAAAATAACTGGAGTCTGTAGAAATGTGGTTTTACAGAAGAATGTTGAGAATACCATGGACAGCTAAGAAGAGTAATGAAAATGTTCTGAAAGAGACCAAAGCAAAAAGAGAGCTAATTTCCAATATTAGGAAGAAACAATCATCATTTTTTGGCCATGTGATGAGAAGAGAACAGCTGGGAAAATTGAGAGACAAAGAGATAGAGGAAAGCAAAGAGAAAAAATACCAGCTAGCTTAAGAGAATGGCTTGGCAGAAGGTCAACAACAAAAATTATAAATAACTGTCGCGATCAAAAGTTGTGGAGAGACATGATCACCTACGCCAGCAGGCCCGGTACATGATGATGATGATGATGAAGGTTTGAATACAAATATTGAAGGCTTTTATTATTTATACAATGATTAGTATTTTTTAACCTGACAATATGAAACATGCAGAAAATATGTGGCTCAGCAAGGTATTTTTCAAATTCAAATATGTTAGATCAATACACCAACCAAATGTATTTCTTTATTTGTATTCGATGACAATTTATTGCTGTAACTTGTAATATGACATCACTTAGTATATGCATTGTCATTTTCTCAAATTGTTTTATTAAGATAAAAAGATTCATCTTCCACTGTACAGTCATAATTCTTGCCATGTCATCTTTTTAGTGTTTATAATACACACGTTTTTTGGTTGCTTTTCATGACATTACTTTACAGTGATACCCAGACAATTTCTCTTGTCTAATAAAACTACCATGCAGTGAAAGAAAGGCAGTGAGAGAAAGGTCAAACAACAACCTGACAGAAAAGAGTGTTAGCTGATTTTGGGCAATCTATAAAGGATGGCTATGGATTTGTCAGAGATTTTGTTGATGCCCTTTATGTCACAAGTAATATCAGTTACTTATTGTTTGATGATCCATGTCCAAAAAAGTTGTTTGGAGAAAATTGTGAATATCAAATGATATGACAAGATTAGAAATTAACATATCTGGAGGAAAAAGAAAAACAATTGCCAGCCAATAACACGTTATGAATAGGAAATGAATATTTGGACAATCTAAGAAAACCTGATGAACAAAGATGAGCAATGTGGACAAAGTCCTGGAACCTTGGTGAAAGAGAAAACCAGGAAGACCCAGGAAGAAGATTAATCATGGAAACCCTCAAGAACATTTACCTAGACTGGAATGAAGTAGAGAAGAATATAGTGGAGGCCCATGCCTGCCAGATTTCGGCTACCCCAAACAAACCCTGCAGCCTGTTTAGCCTTTTCTATAGATAATTAAGTGTCTACTTACTAGTGGTTGCAGAAACTCACTCTTAGTATATATATTTTGTCCACCTTTGTTATCATTTTTACTTATACAAAGTTGTATTCTAAATTTTCACAGCGCCAGATCTGTATTATCATTAATAATATGGTATCAGTATCTGATGCATAATAGTTGAGGATTTTTCTTGTGTACATCTATTGTCCCTACCACAGACAGCCAAGAGGTCAGATCATCATCAGGTTGCATGTCCTTTGCAGAACATTGTATTCACCCCATCCTGTCTCAAGAAATCTGTCTCTAGCCAGATCTTCCACTTCATCTGTTATCATGTTCAAGGTCCCTTTGATGTCTTGAAACTACCTTCTTCTTGGTCTGCCCCTGATGTGTTGTCCTGGAACCATACTTTCCATCTATGTTTTTTTAGGTCGCTATATATTTTGACGTGGCCATAGTATTTTAATTTCCTCTGTAGAATGTATTTTAGTCTTTTAATGTCTTCATTGCTCTTTTTCTTTATCCAAGGTATCTTAAGGATTTTTCTGTAGCATTTTGTTTTATATGAATTTATTTTCTTCCTTGTTGTTTGCGAGATTGTCCATGATTTACAACCATATGCTGCTATCGAGAAAATATGTTCCCTCAGTAATCTTAATTTTATTGCCTTGTTGATATTGTGGATTTCCAACAAATAAGATGTCAGCTCTTGTGATGCTGCGCACCCCCCGTGCTGTCATTGATTTTGTAGTACACATATCTTTCCCTATATCCTCAACTAGGACTTGGTTTTTTTTTTTTAAGGTATTTGGCCACAGTATGTGCAAGTGTACACATATACACACAAGCTTCATTTAATCATGCCACAGACATTGATCTCCTTCTTCTTCTTTGTTGGACAAAATATTTTCAGTCTCATGCGATTTTTTTAGGTTATATTAGACCACAATTACTATTGACAAATTGTAGCTAAAACTATATTTTTATAGGATCCCACAAACGGTAAGGGAGCCGCAATAGCTCAGTGGTTAGTGAACTGGACTACAAAGGACAAGAGGTAGGGTTCGATTCCAACAGATGGCTTCTGGGTTCACCCAGCCTTAAATGGGTGCCTGATTTTTTCTGGGAAAGTAAAGCGGCACGGACGTAATACCGACCACATTACCCCAAAAAACCATGTGCTGAAGGTCTGTAAAATTTATGGTCACTAACACCATATTCCCTATACGCCACTTGGCGTGATGGGGGCTCTTTACTTTTTTTTTTACCAAACAGTAGCACTAACAGTTTAATAAACAGAGATTGTATACATTATTATACCTTCCATATTGTAATGATTTCCCTTAATTTGTAAAAATTTTTTATGAAACTTGCAACTGTAAGCCCTTACAGGGCAGTTTGTAAGGGAAAACAGACTATTTGTGTAACTTTCTGCATCTTTTCTTATTTAAAACATGTATGGAGATGTACAAAAGTGGCTGTGCTTATACAAGTGCTAACCAGTCATATCATAATCAACCTACATTTTAAACATACAATAAATATTGAGGATAACAAATCAGGCTACATGAATACATATAACCAATAAAAATGTAGGTTTAACTAAAATTTGTTGATGTCAATTCTGGACTAGTTTAACCTAGAAGATGTAGGGGCTGAATTTATTGTGCCCTGCCAAGAAAAAGGTGGGAAAATCTAAGATCAACCAGACACACTACCAGGATCCGGGGAGAACAGATGGACATGCAAGGCTCCATTTCCCCATTTGTAAGACTTTGTTTGGTCTGTTCTACAGGTTTACTTTGAACTAATATGGAAGGTATGCATTATGTGACCAGGCTGAGCTCACTGCCTTCACACATTCATATAAGCAATTTAATATTTGGAAATGTAGAAATAGAAATGTACACATTTTTTAGCTATTGATTTTGAGTGTGTGTATATGTTACTTACTAATATAGGCTATATATATATATATTTCTCATAACATCATTCCTGATATGTGTACATAAATATGAGTGTATATAAACATTGATGATTGAATATTTAATACTTTGAATTATATCAGTCAATTAATATCCATAAAATGAACATTTGTATACCAGTCCTAATAAAAAGGTGCAAAGACATAAACCTGTAGAAGATTAATTATGCATGTACATTGGTTTTTTTTAAAACCTTTCTGTAGTTTATGTTTTCCTATTTTTCTTTTTTTGTAATGTATGTCTTAATCTATACCAAATGTTTTTTCATGACCTCCACTTGCCTCCGTGTGGTGTGATCCATATCTAGCCACAGCCTACTTCAGACAGGCACATGCCTCAGATGATGTGATGAGGTCAGGTTGAAACTTCTTGCAGTCAGCACACAAAATGTGTTATATTAAAACATACTGTTTGTCTCTCTAATGTCTGTTTTATCTTATCTCTTTTCTGGCTGTCTATACATTTTATTTACTTGTATTTAAATATACAATATTGAATTATTGTAATGTGATAATTATACTATCAGCCTACCTTTAAATCCTTTTGGTCTAAACATAAATCCAAGAGAATAAACAAAGAAATGAAGATAAAGTTTACTTGTGTTTCAAATTGTAAACAGTTATTGTGATTAAATACGTACATAGATGTAATCATCATCAGGTACCATGCCTGCTGACATAGGTGATCATGTCTCTCCACAATTTTTTATCTCGACAGTTATTTATCATTTCTGTTGTTGACCTTCTGCTAAGCCATTCTCTTAAGCTGTCTGGTATTTTTTCTCTTTGCTTTCCTTTATCTCTTCGTCCCTCAATTTTCCCAGTTGTTACAATATATTCAAGTTGTTCTCTTCTCATTACATGGCCAAAAAATAATATCTTCCTAATATTGGAAATTAGCTCTCTTTTTGCTTTGGTCTCTTTCAGAACATTTTCATTTGTTTTTTATTATAGATGTAATAGTGTACTCTAACGAAAAGACTACTAGCAGTGATCACAGCACAATATAAACACTGACTAATAAGTATCAAACAGCATAAATTATTTCATTATATTGACAAAATAGACAAATAACCTGTTATTTAATGTAATACATTTTGCCTATTAACTGTGATAGCCTGACCTCATGAACAGTTGGCCTGTATGAAGTAGGATGTCATCTAGTCCTCCAGTAAAACCGCGAGAGACAGGCCAAAAATGACAATTTTGTTTTTCTTAAAAAAAACTGACCCATGCCAAAAACAGATGTATTTGGCCTAATGGTGCAAACATCGCAGCTTTGCCGTAATTTAGCAACACTACGCATCCACGCCCACTTCCTGGATGAACGCTAGGGAAAATACAAGATGTTACTAGTTTTACTTGTGTACTGCTGTTGATTAGATTGCTGGGCTAACCCGATTTGAATCAGAAGAAAGCGCGCGCCAGCTCCAATGCCTTCACCCATGATTGATCAGATCTAATGGACAACATCAACATTGTAAACTCAGTAGTCAGTTTATGAAAACTCACCAACTATAAAAATCAACAATTACATAAAATTCATCATCATTGAGTGCCGTCTCCACATTGAAGGTTGGCTGCCATGGAGCGCCATTCCACTCAGTCTCTTGTCTTGCTTTGATGGTGTAGGTTGTCATAGGCTGACTTGTCCATCTTTTGATGTTACTCGTCCCCATTAGTCTTGGTCTGTCTCTTTTACCTTGTATTTTTTCCTTCCAAGATTACTTTCAGTAGAATCCTGTGTCTTTTAACATGCCCCAAAAACCTCATTTGTCTAGTTTGAATTGTGTTTAATACATTTTTAGTTGTTTTAAAACGTCATCATTTTGTTTTATTTTATTTTCTTTCCATTCAGTTCTTCCTATTCTATTAATCCACATTTCAAAGGCTTCAATTTTATATTCTGTTTTCTTGTCTAATGTCCATTTTTCTGCACCAAACAGATATGTTGAGAAGATATCATTGTGCTATTCTTAGTTTTAGCCCTGGTGTTATTTGTTTTGATAGTATATTTTTTTCATGGCATTAAAATGATTTTTTGCCATTCCTAATCTTTTGTTTATTTCAGTTTTACATTTCCCATCGCTGGTTATAGTATGTCCAAGGCAGTTATAGCTCTGAATTGTCTTCAAGTCTGTTCCTTCAACTTTGATATCCACTTGTAGGTTTTGAATATTATCTTTGCTTATGATTGTAAACATAAACTTGTAGAACTTATGGTCATTTTATCCAGTGCTGTCAATCCATCTGTTTGGCAGGCGCTCATTGAGAAATCTGCGAACAGCGACATGCCGGTGTGGCATTGCCCCGTCTTGCTGAACAAGGTTGTCACCATCCTCGAGCTAAAGTTCTGTAATCAACAACTTGGTTGGCATCTCTACTCGAAAGCAAGAAGTGTTTTTGTGCTCACTCTATTTATTCTACAGAAAGGATGACTCTGTCCTCGTAATACTCTCTGTCACTTCTAATTTTGTCTTTCAAATTGGCTCCAGTTGTTTCATTTCAGCGTGTACTTATATTATTTATACAATACAAGTAAAGAACACATATAAGATATATCTAGAAGAAGGAATTGAGCAATACAGAAGAGACAATCCTGATGAAAAAGTCACCACCAAATGGCAATGCATAAAGAAAAGCATACAAGAAACCAGCGACCCCTTACCTAAAAAAGAAAAGAACAGAAAACAAAAATGGATAACTAACACCATCTTAGAAAAAATGGAAGAAAGGAAACAAGCAAAGAACATTGCCCAATACAATAAAATAGACAATGAAATACGCAAAGTGTGCAAAAAAGGCAAAAGAAGACTGGCTCAGCCAAAAATGTATACAAATAGAAACTATGGAAAGCAAACAAGACTTAAGAGGAATGCACACAAAAATAAAGAGAATGACTAATAAAAATTAAAAAGCCACAGAAAGTGGATGCGTCACAGACAAAAAAAAAGGAAAATGCTAACAGACAATAAAGATATAATATATAGATGGCAGGAATATATAAGAGAACTATTTCATGATCAAATGGACAAGAAACAAATTATAAAATATACATCAGGCTATAAAATCGTAAAATCTGAGGTGGAAAAAGCTATAAAAGCAATGAAAAAGGGAAAAGCAGCAGGGCCTGACAGCATACAGATAGAGATGATACAGTCACTAGAAGATTTTAGCATTGAAATACAGACAGATGCAATGACATATACCATACAGGATACATACTAAATGAATTAAAAACATCAGCTTTCATTGCATTGCCAAAAAGGAATGGTGCAGTTGAATGCAGTGATTTTAGAACAATAAACCTAATGAGCCATGTCACAAAAATCTTGCTAAAAGTTATAAAAGGAAGGATTCAAAATAAAATCAATACTGAATTAGATAAGCAGCAATTTGAATTTAGGAAAAATAGTGGGACAAAAGAAGCCATATTCTGCATGAGAACATTAATCGAGAAGTACACAGAAGCAAACAAACCAATATATGTCTGCATCATAGACTACACAAAAGCTTTTGATAAAATACACCACAAACAACTTATATAATGCATAAAAGAGATATATCTAGATGACATGGACATACGACAAATAAATATATAATCTATACTGGGAGCAAACAGCAATAATAAAATATAACAAAGAGAACTCTACACCCATTGATATAAAAAGAGGATTAAGACAGGGATGCATCCTATCACCAAGCTTGTTCAATCTATACACTGAGCAAATATTTAAAAACATCATAGAGATGCCAAGCCTAAACATTAATGGAAAGATAATCAATAACCTAAGATATGCTGATGATACTGTATTCATCATCATCAACATGTGCCATACCGTTTGCGTAGGTGATCATGTCCCTCCACAATCTTCTATCTACAGTGCATCGTATCAGTTCTGTTGTTGACTGTTTTCCATGCCATGACACCAAGCTATTCAGTATTTTCTCTCTTTGTCGTCCGCGATCTCTCTTTCCTTTTATTTTGCCAGTTGTAACCAAGTATTCCAACTTTCCTCTTCTCATGCTGTGCCCGAAAAATGTTAATTGCTTCTCTCTGATGTTTTTTAAGAGCTCCCACTTTGTGTTGGCCTCTTTGAGAACTTCCTCATTGGTCTTTTTAGCTGTCCATTGGTCTTTTGATACTATATTACTAGCAGGAAATCCTAAAGATCTACAACAATTACTTAATGAAATAAACATGACAAGCAAAAAATATGGACTAGATATGAATATCAAAAAGACTAAACCTATGATCATAAACTAATAAAATACTCAAAACCCACAAATGCTTATAAAAATTGAAGGAATAGACCTGGAGACAGTTCAGAACTACAACTACCTTGGACATACTTTAACCAGTGATGAAAAATGTAATAAACTGAAATAAACAAAAGAATAGGAATGGCAAAAAGTAATTTTAATGCCATGAAGAACATACTGTGTTGATATCTTTGTTATGTCTTCTCGATATTCCTATATGGTGCAGAAACATGGACATTAGACCAGAAAACAGAACACAAAATTGAAGGTTTTGAAATGTGGATATATAGAAGAATAGATAGAATTGGATGGAAAGAAAAGAAAACAAACGATGAAGTCTTCAAACAATTAAAAGTGAACAGGTAACTACTGAACACAATTCAAACAAGACAAATCCTATTTTTGGACCATGTTAAAAGACACAACAGCCTACTAAAAGTAACCTTGGAGGGGAAAATACAAGATAAAAGAAGAAGAGGCAGACCAAGACTAACATGGACGAGTAACATCAAAAGGTGTGTCAAATCAGCCTATGACAACCTGCACCATCAAAGCAAGAGACAGAGCAGAATGGCGCTCCATGGTAGCCAACCTTCGTTGTGGAGATGGCACCCGATGATGATGACTTATATTATTTATCGCTGGATCCACGATGGTGGTGTCTTTTCGTCGGCAAGAAAGTGTTATTTCATTGATGTGTGATTCTGAATGAAGAAAATAAAAAGCTCACAGTGTATCCACGTGCCGAAGAGCTGATTGACTGGGGTTGGCCGTTGGCCAGTCTACAACATGGAAACGGGTTCTGGGCCGTGCGACCAAGCGTGTGCATGTGAGTCTTGACCATCTACAGCCATCGACTTTAACCGACAAAATCAACAGTGGCGACAAGAAGTATTCTGATGAAGCCTAAACGACAACATCGAAGTAGGAAAATAAGAAAATACAAACGTTCAGGAATGTGTACGAAACATTTAAAATGCGATAGGCTATGTCTAAAGTATGTGGGCGTTATATACTGGACCTGTGCTTCCATAAATCAACGACGGTCTATTCTTGATAAGCTACTGTTCGGCACCGATACAATGATTTTGCCAGAAACACTTCTTGGTGATAGGACAGTCAGTGCCCCTGGATTTCACTGTTTTTACAAAAGACAACACCTTGGATAGACCATCCTTGTGCGTAACAACAAGGTGGCAGCTGAGGTTGATATGTCTGCGTTGGACAGTAAAAAAAAAGTGTGGTTGTATATGTATATGCATGTAATGGGAAGGTGAACACACAACAATGCCAGTACCTCTTCGCTCTCATAGGGGAGAACGTCATTTTCTGCGGAAACTTTAATTCTAGTGGAAACCAGTGGGGTAACGTCATAACTAACAAGCATGGAAAAGACCTAGAGAACGCACTGGTTTTCGTCGATTTAGTGTGCTTGAATGATGGAAGGGCAACCAGAATGGTTACTCGAACAGATGACTGATAGGGTCATAGACCTGGCACTCGTGTCTTTTACCTTCCGCACCGGTTTGTAGGTGGAGTGTACTGACATTCCATGGAAGGGATCACTATCCGTGTGTCATCTCAACTGAGAAAGGCAGAAATAGAAGCCAGAAAAGCAAGTACCACACATTCCACTATGAGAACACTGACCAGGATGTCATTAGCAAAATTATAGGAAACAGGGCACCCCTCGCAGGAGGCAGGAGAGATGGACATCGCAGCTGCCCTGGTGGAACACAGAAGTCGAAGAAGCTTGGCGGAACTAGAGACAAACGGCCAAAACATGGCAGAAAGCCAGAAGGAATGGAAGAACACAACCTGAGCTCTTG
Organism: Megaustenia siamemsis; assembly: GCA_032433765.1. NCBI lineage: Eukaryota > Metazoa > Mollusca > Gastropoda > Stylommatophora > Ariophantidae > Megaustenia > Megaustenia siamemsis. The sequence continues at coordinate 54,863,149 of JAVIAB010000091.1, forward strand.
AAGCGTCTGAAAGAAGAGGTCGACCAAAAAATTATGTACTTTAAACTATGTGCTAATCAAACTAAGGATGCCAAGTGGGATGATTTCTGTTTAAAAAAAAAAGTGTGCTCAGAAAAATCGCTAGCCATATTCTGGCGCCTTCATCAGAGCATAAATGGCACAACACGACACAGAGGTATACTAGACTTCTAGAGCACAGGCCAGATATGGCACAACACGACACAGAGACATACTAGACTTCCAGAGCACAGGCCAAATATGGCACAACACGACACAGAGGCATACTAGACTTTCAGAGCACAGGCCAGATATGGCACACATCTGATAAGAGCAAAGTGAAAGCCCTGCTTGCCCGCTACATTGAGCAGACTGACGAAAGAAATGAGGATACCCGGATCACTCTCACAATTGTATGATGATGTAGTGCTGGGAGAAGATCTCACAACCGATGCCATTCGCTCAACTCTTAAAAGGTCACACAAAAACTGCTTCTGGCCCTGTTCGGTTCGAGAACATAGGCGATTTAGCTGACGACGACTTGCAAAAAAACTGGCCAAAGAGTTTAATGCCAGCATTCAGAGTAGCCAGATTAAAGAAGAGTGGCTACTTAACTACCGCTACCGAAGCCAAATAGGGACCACTCAGATCAGTGCCTACATAATCATCACAACGCAGAACACTGCGGGTAAGATAAGAAAATACTGAAAATACGTAGTTGCCTGTGTCCTCACCTGTCACCTTGAACAGATATGCGCATTCCCACCCACACTCCGGGATTATAGATATAACAAAGAGCCATGACTCAATGCGGCAGTCTTCGCCTATGACATCTTCGAAGGCTTCCACAGACGAGAGGAGACATGTGCTGCTGCTATAGATCTGGAGGATGCACACAACAGGGTACCATTTGAATATCTCATGTACACGCTCCTCAAACTGGCGGTACACCCCTTCCTCATTAGATGGATCGCTGCATCACTGTTTCAGAGGAAGGTAATACTCAGAAGTTGGTTATCCGAGCCAACATCCATTTGTCCAGGGCTGCCACAAGGCTCACCATTGTCACCAGTTCTATTTAACGTGTACACAATAACGATCACGGAACAACAGCTGGATGGGATGGGAAGAACTATGACTTTTGCTGATGACATTCTGGTATATCGACAGGGAAGACACCGACGGGAAATCGCCTCCACAATGCAAGACGAATTCGATCGCATCTCTTTGTGGTGTGGACTATTAGGTGCCTTGGTTAATCATTAAAAAAACATCAGTTGCATGGTTCTCCCTTAACAACCATATCGTTAACACGGAAACACCGGTGCTGCGAATGGGAGCTGATAAGGTGACCAGGGACAGGTTTATGACGTACCTCGGAGTTTTTAGGGACCGACGAGGAGTTCCGGTTTCAAGATGGCGCGGTCATGTTTGCGTCAACGTTCACTGTTACGTTTTTTTGAGCCGGAAAGATGGTTAATTCTATCTTTCCAATGCTGATCAGTGTATAGATAACAAGTTCCACTGTTGGGAACTTCCCCGGTGAAGCGGAGTACATGCATGTGATCTGAAATCCTCTACAGTGTGCGTGATAGTGTGTTCTATGTTGATTGCAATATACGTCATCGTTGGAATACCGGTCAATATGACGGTTAGGCGTCAGGAACTTTTAATTGCTGTGTCTGAAAAGTGTTCCTTGTTGCAGTTTCCGCATATTCCAAGTCCGGCTTGCTGCAGGAGCTACTGAGTTTAGTGCTCTGTGCACACCGTGAGCTGTGTGTATCATCCGTGTTGATCATGTTTCGATATTCCAATGGTTTACGATGAATGCTGATATCGTATGACAGGGAACAGTTGGCTGTGTTCACTTTCTGTGCAGTTTCGCCTTATGTCTTTTGGCGTGTGCTGAGACTGCTATGATGGGGACTACAGCTACCTTTCTTTGTTTTGGAGATGAGATAGTAATTCGGATGATTCCACTGGCACGGACGGTTGAGCAATTATGGATTTTAATTCTTTTGCAGTGATACCGGGGCCTTCAATAACCATAACTACACTACTTTTAGGGACCACGTCAACCATGGGATAACAAAATCCCTCAAAGGATTAGCCGCCTGAAGGGCATGACAGCTGTCAACCTCGAGCAGAGGCTACTTACTCTTCTTTTCCAGGGACTAGTCCTAGCACCAATCGAGTACGCCCTAGCAATTCTTACTGTCAGTACGACGCAAATTGAAAGGCTGGAGAAAATACAGAATGAAGCTATGCGCATTATCTTTGGGTGTACGAGCGACACTCCCTGTGAAGCAATGAGGTATCTTCTTGACTTTCCAACCATGGATAACAGGATCAAGACCTATAGGGCACGAGCATACCTGAAGATAAGTGCAGATAATGAACATCCATTGCACCATGAGCTCAACACAGGGAAGGATGTCTGGCTAAAATATGGCAAATCATGGGTGAGCCGAGCAGAAGATATCACAAAACAGGTATGTGGGCTTACCAGTATCAACGCTGACGAGGAGTGGATACCGGTGCCTACGTCATTCAGGGGCACATTCTCGTGAATTGTCACACTCGACAGGAAATGTAGGGAACAGAACTCAGTCGTGGTTAATGCGGAGATCAATGGTTTCATCTGGGAATGTACCGATGAGGAAGATGCGTCATCTATACAGACGGATCTGTAATACGACAACAAATAAGTGCATGGGAATTTACAGCACGCAGAGCAGGCGGAACATTCAAAGAAGACAGTGGTGCATACGTCATGACCACGAGTAGCATGACGATGGAGGTGATGGCAGTGACAAGAGCGTTCATCTGATTAGAGTTACAAGACTACACCTAGCCTGCATACTAAGTGATTCGATGAGCATGATAAAAAAGTGAATGCATGCTGTGTACTCCGGCAATGGGTAGAGTCATTGAAGAAATTAAAAAAAAAACGTAGGGTCACCTTTATCTACATTCCTGGACATGCGGGAGTACGGGGAAATGAAAGAGCGGACAGGGTGGCTAGCTGTGTTGTCGTTGGAGACGGTCAACTAATGGATCGGGCGGACATCATCAATGCCCTCCGAGATGTGGGAAGGGCACAGGACTTCGACAACCATGAGTCCACGTCACTCCTTCGGATAAAAGAGATGGGAGCTAAGATGGGCACAGCCAGAAACGAGAAACTTAGTGGACGTATAGGAAGACTTAACAACCAACACAGAACTGGAGTCATAAGTCGCTGGACACTGCGGGACTTGCTGAAGAGGGGATCTGAGCACCTATGGACATGTTGGGAGTGCAATGATGATGACCCGCAAATAACTCCATTTTTTTGGGCTACAGGTGTAGATTTATCTTACTTGTAACGGAAAAAACATTCAAGTTAAGGAGGCAATATCAAGCGCTACTGCTATAAAGCTGATGAAAGCTAGAATAGAAGAAAGCAGTTTAAATGTCTGTTTACAGCTTTACGTTAGTAAAGGACTGCTTTACAACAATAAACAATGACATTCCTATGATCCACATCGAGATCGTTAGATATCATGTAACTCCATAATAGCCAATCGTGTGCGCTCTGGTACAACTCTGCCGATGATGCATGTTGGTACAACTCTGCCGATGATGCATGTTGGTACAACTCTGCCGATGATGCATGTTGGTACAACTCTGCCGATGATGCATGTTGGTACAACTCTGCCGATGATGCATGTTGGTACAACTCTGCCGATGATGCATGTTGGTACAACTCTGCCGATGATGCATGTTGGTACAACTCTGCCGATGATCTTTCTCGTGTCTTCAAACCATTTATCAACTTTACCCTTTGCCTACCTCTATCCTTCCTACCTTCTTCCTGTTGTTATTAAACATTTCAACTCCTTCATTTTTGTTGTAATTTTCCTTTTTTCAACCACCACGTTTAGTACATCATCACTGCATTTTTTTTTGCCGTCAAAAGTACCTTTTGCATACATTAAAAATAAAATAAATATTTATTTTTTAATCTATCTATCTTTCGTTCACCCGAAGTATTGTCTATATCTGCAATGTCGTTTCTGTATAAATTTTACTGTCTTTTGTAATTCTTGCAGTGGCCCATATAGTTTTGTCTGTAGTGTTGTATCTATGGGCCAATGGATTTTCCTCAGTCTACTATATTCAGTGCAGTCTTGAAGTATGTGTTCAGCAGTCTGGGGTGCCTGTCCACATGTACAAGTAGTTGATGTGCCGATCTTTTGTATACATGTGACTATGGAGTCTATTGTGTCCTGTTCTTAGGCGTATAATGATAACTTGTTCATATCTATTCATATTATGAAAGGCATCCTGATTTGGGGCTTGTGGTCCTCTGATTGATTTGATTATCTGTTTCTTATGATGGTATGTAACTGGTGTATCTAGTTGTGTGCCTGTTGAACCTTCCTTTGCCAACTGATCTGCTTTCTCATTTCCTGGTATTCCACAGTGAGACGGATCCACTGCAGGGCAACCCTGTGGTGCTTGCAGAGTTCAGTCAATAAGGTCTGCAGATGTGGTAATTTTCTGGATTGTAGTGCCTGGAGTACTGATCTTGCATCTGTCAAAAACACTACAGGCTGTGGGCTAAGATTACTGTTCAGCAGTTTTTCTATTGCCAACTTTATTGCTTGTATTTCTGCATCATAATTGTGACAATATTTCCCTGTTGCTATTTTATTCATATCCCTAGTGTTATTTGGGTACTCTATATATGCACCTGCTCCCCCATTCTTTACTGCATTCTGTGCTGATCCATCTGTGTACACACGGATCCATAGGTCTTGTGGGTATTCTTCATCCAGGAAACTGAGAGTTATTGTTTTTCGCTGTAGACTATTTTGTTCCTCTTTGTCAACTATTCCTTTCACTTCTATCCGTATTTGAACTGATAATCCTGATTCATCTGTCCAGGGAGTCTGTTCTGGTATGGGCAGAAGGGGTTTAACAACTCTTGGCATGTCTGGTGTTTGTCTACTAATACGCTTGACTTGGTGGATAAAGCTGCTTCTCTTAAGTCGTCCCAATGCAAGATTTTGGAATCTGTCCTTCATTGGATGTCTCGGCATGCATACAAATTTTTCTGCCTGTATCAGCACCTTTGTGTCTCTCCGTTCTCTCAGTGCTGGTATCCTCCACAATTTCTCCATCTCCAATATTGGTGTTGATTTCATTGCTCCTGTGATGACCCTAAGTGCCTGGTTTTGTACTTTATCCAGTTCTTGCAATGTGGTGTTTGATGCTGAGCACCATGCGGATGATCCATATTCTAAATGTGGGCGTATACTCTGTTGGTAAACTTTACTGAATATTTTCCCACTCGCACCCCATGTGGTTCCACACAACTTTCTTAGAATAGCCAATTTCCTCCTTGCTTTTTGGGTTGCCTTATTTATCTGCTGTTTCCAAGATAGTTTGTTATCAAATGTAACTCCGAGATATGTAGCTTGTATGTCTTCTTTCACAGGCTCATTGTTTATGTAGATGGCTCCTGCTTTTTGTTTTGGGGAGAGTGTGAAAAGTGTAGTACTGCAACGATTTATTTTTTTAAATTATAACTGATTATATCTGTCGTGGTAAATATCTTCTATTTCCGTCGTTCACCCGATGACTGCTAGAGGAATCGATGTACTCTTCGTCATCCGTCCTTAGAAGGTCGTTACGTAGGCGTAGATACGTTGTGTTGTAGTTTGCAGTAGAACTGTGATATTTGCGCCTTTTGGCCCAACACATCCGACTTCAGCATGTTATTTTTAAGTACCGAGTTGTCTTCTCTCTTCGATCCACACTAGCTTGGCCAAATTAAACAGATTAGTCTTTTCTGGAGGCTCCACAAATAGATGGAGTAGCGTCTGTATGGTTCTGTTTCATCGATCCTGGCGCAAGCTATCAGCTGTGGGTCGCTTACAGCTTCCATCTCTGCTGCTGTAAGGCACGTCTTTACCTCCAGAATGTCATTACATCTCTTTGTTACTCGCCATGATTCGTAACCATAAAGCAGCATTGGTTCGATGTAGCACTGTAATACTTTTATTTTTTTGCGACACTCCAACCTAGAAACAACCTCCATAGACATACTGTACACATATAAACAAAATCTAACTCCAACAAAGTAAATAAAGAATCGTTGGTAAGAATAAGAAAAAAATACCATTTATGTGTGTTTTTATTTGTTAGCAGGACTGTCGGAGACGAAATATTTCATCATCATCATCGTGTGCCTTCTCCGCAACGAAGGTTGGCTACCATGGATCGCCATTCTACTCTGTTTCTTGCTTTGATGGTGCAGGCTGTCATAGATTGACTTGACCATCTTTTTGATGTTACTCGTCCATGTTAGTCTTGGTCTCCCTCTGCCTCTTGAAATATTTATTGCAGGATATATCATGTACATTTGATATTGATAGTACAACAATAAAAGAGTTCTTAAATGTTATGTAGAGCCAGTCTTAACATATGGATGGGAATCATGGACAATAGGAGAACAGACAAGAAAACCACTGTAGGCTGTAGAAATGTGGTTTTACAGAAGAATGCTGAGAATACCATGGACAGTTAAGAAGAGAAATGAAAACGTTCTGAAAGAGGTCAAAGCAAAAAGATATCTGTTTTCCAAAATTATGAAAAATAATCATCATTTTTTGGTCATGTAATGAGAAGGAAACAGCTGGAATATGTTGTGACAACTTGGAAAATTGAGGGACGAAGAGATAGAGGGAAGCAAAGAGAAAACATACCAGACAACTTAACAAAATGGCTTGGCAGAGGTCAACAACATGAGAGTCATGATCATCTACGCCAGCAAGCACGGTACTTGATGATGATATTCCAATCCCATGTAATGAGGAAATATGAACGACTACCACGAATGGGTCATCAAACCAAAACTGATCAAGACCTCAATCCAAAATCACCAGAGCCCCTATGCTGTTAACAGTCTCTGAGGTCTACGTCAAAGTTGAGAAAGCTACACTATACCAGCACTGTCCAGCACCTAGCGGGACACAAAGAATAAATAGAACATGCATTTTGTTTATACTGAGTCACGTGAAACATTACAAAGAAAATTATTGTAAAGAAGTATGGGGAAACCCGTAAGACCGCACCCTCTATTCTTCCTATACTGAAAATGCAGACAGGATGTAACAATCCGCAGTCAACTGTAAATTTACTAAGGCCCGCGGGCAGAAAATAAAACCGGAAAAACTTTCAACTAGACGGCTGACGTACCCTACCTATATAAGTACGTACTATGCAAACAAACACATATATCTTCTACATTGCATACATGTTCACATATATACTGGGGCCTCGGTAGCCTAGTTGGGAAAACCACCTGACTGGACTACCGACGTTCGGACAACCCGTGTTCGATTCCCGCTGGAAGCAGTGTGGCTTGTACTTGTGATTGTGATTGGAAAAAAAATTTATCCCCACAGTCGACCCAGCCGCTGGCGGAAATGGGTACCAGGGTATTACCCTTGGAAGGTGAGAAATGTCGCCTCCTATCGTGAGTTTCGATGCCTGCAACGACACTATTCAGAAATCTCCGAACACTTCTGGATAGGCGGCCGAGCACATATGGGTGGAAACTCGCGTGCTAAGACGCCGGTTCAAGTCTCGTATTTGACCTTGATATCTACTATCTTCTACACGTCATGTGCACTCACCCATTTATCTTCTACAACCCACACATGCTCACACGTCTATCCTCTACATCTCATATATACTAACTAGAGCTCAAAACGACCATTAAACATCATAATCTTCTTGACCATTAGTTACCTAACTTTTCGTCCACTCAATCTCGCAAAATATTTTCTTCTTACATCGCCTTAATTTAATTTGATATTAAATTCTGAAGTTTTTGAAACATCACTTAGAGCACCACTACCAGCAGTTATGGTTATGGTTAGCCGAATACCTCGGTAACACTACAAACGAATTAAAATCCATAATTACTCAACCGCCCGTGCCAGTAGAATCATTCGAATTAAAACTCATCTCATTGAAGGATCCACACAAAGAAAGGCAGCCACAGTCCCCATCATAGCAGCTACGGCACACGCCAAAAGACATAAGGCCAAGCGGCACCGAAGGTGAACGCAACTGAACTGTCCTTCGTCACACGACATCATAATTCATTTCAAGCAATTGGAACATCGAAACACGATCCGGGTGAAAAACACAGCTCACGGTGTGCACAGATTACTAAACTTAGTAACTCCGGCAGCAATCCGGACTTGGAATATGAGGCAACTGCAACCATACAACACTTTACATATTGAAAAGTTTCAGACTGAATGGTTCCTGCTGTCTATCCGCCATATTGACCGGAAGTCCTATCAGCAGTTGTTCTCATATAACGCGCATTCACACCGATCACGTTATCAATAATCATAATGTGGGGAAACCGGTTCCCGTATTTGTCTGTTTAGTCTGTGTTTATGAATGGATGCTGTACACAACACACATCTTCTGTCCGTTAGTGCAGTCGAAACACACTAATCACACTACCCGTCAAATGCGACGTCTTTGGCATACATCATCATTATCAATTACCGGACTGCTGGTGTAGGTGATCATGTCTCTCCACAACTTTCGATCTCGGCAGCTATTTATCATTTCTGTTGTTGGCTTCTGCCAAGCCATTCTCTTAAGCTGTCTGTAATTTTATCTCTTGGCTTCTCTCTATCTCTTCGTCCCTCAATTTTTCAAGTTGTTACAGTATATTCCAGTTGTTCTCTTCTCATTACATGGCAAAAAAATGATGATTGTTTCTTCCTAATATTGGAAATTAGCTCTCTTTTTGCTTTGACCACTCTCAGAAAATCTTCATTACTCTTCTTAGCTGTCCGTGGTCTTGTGGCGATTCATGATTGTACAAAGAAGTTACGACGGTGGTTTTCTGTTGCTTTCCGTCGGTTTGTTTACGGTTGGCTCCGCTAACCTTTGGCTAAAAAGTCTCACCCACAATGCAGTGGGATTGTTTTACTTCGAGGTACCCTTCCTTCGCCTTTTACTCTCCCGAGCTTACCTGCAAGGCAGCAGGGCAGCCACAGATTGTACTGTTTACTGCATACATACTTTTGGCATTACACTTCAGTTTTGTTGCAATCTTCGTTTTGACATTCATTGGAACCAATCTCACAGGCACACCGCGATAGCTCAGTGGTTAGTGAACTGGACTACAATGGACAAGGGGTAGGGTTCGATCCCAACCGACGGCTTCCGGGTTCACCCAGCCTTAAATGGGTACCGGATTTTTTCTGGGAAAGTAAAACGGCACGGGCGTAATACCGACCACATTACCCCAAAAATCATGTGCTGAAGGTCTGTACAATTTATTGTCACTAAAACAGTATTTCCTATAAGCCACTTGGCGTGACGGGGGCTCTTTACTTTTTTTTTTTTACTCACAAGTACACCGGAGACAATATTACCCAAAATACACGAATAATTGTAAAATTTCGCTCACATCTTTATAAAATATGTTAATGCCCTTAATAAAAGAACGAAACATTTAAATGACACAGGCTTGTTTATGATCTGCAAGGTTTGCTAAGAATCATTCTACGGGTCAGAGGGTCACAGTACAAGGCAAAAGTAGACACAGCAGACAGAGGAAGAGATTGGAGGTCAATATCAGAGAATGGACAGGACTAATCTTCGTCTCGTCTCAACAAAAAGAAAAAAAAAGCTCTTAATGATGAGGTCCCATCAATCCCCAAAATGACGAGACAAATGATGACGATGAATACAGTAAAACACGAAGAATTTGTTTTAATTTTACAGATAACACAAGACTAGACAACGAACCAACGTTTCTCCTCTGAGCGGATATCAGCTGGGAAAATACAAACGAATCTAATGAAAGACATATGTGGTAGTATTATCGCGGTACTTGAAACGTGACAAACGTGATTAAGGCCGTGGGGTCATGTCAATCAGCATTTGCCGTTAAGGTTATTCTGGGCCGTTCTTATTACTCTCAACGTCGCCATTACTTAAGGATATAACCAGAAACACAACACGAAAATTAAAACTCAGAACTTGATGAGGATGTTAAAAAGAGCATTCAACCCACCTGTTTTTTTGTCTTCACAAGTCACTCACAGTTACTACTAAAAGCACGTACATTCTTCTTCTTCTACTACTTTTTTAGCTCCTTGTGGAGCATTGGTCTTGAACAAACACTTTCCAAGTCGTTCTGTTTTTTGCCATTCTTTTAAGATCATTCCATGTATTGCCCATCATCTTCATCTCTGCTTCCATCTGTCTTCTCCAAGAATTCCTTGGTCTTCCTCTTTGTCTTTTCCCTGGGGATTCTAAAAAAGGACCTGTAGTGTAATACTCTCAGTTGGCTTCTGCAGTGTGTGTCCTATCCAGCGCCATCGTCTTCGCTGTATCTCTTTATTCACTGGTATTTGCCTGGTACATTTCCATAATTCAACATGTACATTATTACACACATTTTTGGCTCGAGCTAACAACTGATTCTACTTTGGTTGCACCACTAACTAACTCTCCTGTCACTATCTATCTTGGTAGTAACTATCTCACAACTTCTAAGTAACTGTACCTATCAACAAATTATCTCTTCTTCTATCTCTATCTACCTAGTTCTAAACAACACAAGATCCCAAGGTCCGTGGGTATGAAAATATAGCAATCTCCTCAACAACATGTGCTGTTGACTATCTCTTTTGTGACTAGCTCAAATAACTGCCATTCCCTGTCTGTCTTCTGATCTCATTCACTTGTTTTGTTTCTCCCATCGTCTCCAAGACAGCTTTATTTCCCATCGTTCATTACAAGAACATGAGAACGTGTCTCTTTCTATACGTGTCTCACCAGAATCTCGTGGGGGGGGGGGGGGGGGTGCGCATACACTATCCTGACTCCTTGTTTCCTAAACAATCAAGGTTTCAACATCCTTGACATATTTCTCCCTTAGCTTGTTAAGTCTCTACCTAATGTCTGTACAGGTCAGACAGTGCAGTCCCCCCCCCCCTTCTCTCTCTCTCTCTCTCTCTCTTACCATGTAATCTAGGCTCTACTCTATTACGCACTCAGATCGTGTAATCTAGTTCTTATCTATTACTCTATTCTGTTATACATATAATGCTAAGTGGGTGCAAAGACGTCTGTCAGCAATAGGGCTGAAAGTGATCGGCGATTCATAGCTGACTATTTGCGCTAGGATCAATAAACTAGATATCCATATCCTACTCCACCTCTTCGCGGTGCCCACAGAAACAGTCTAATCAGTCTATTCTGGCCAAGTGAACAAGGATACAGAAAGAATACAAACCGATGCTCAAGAAATGACATGCTGAAGACGGATGTGTTAGGCTGAAGTGCCCAACTTAAAAAACAACACACGTTAATGCTCTTTTAGGGGAGAATAATTAACAGACATTACCGCAATCAATTAAAAACAAACAAGCTTATAGAGAAAGTTAATTTTAAAAAAAAACTGAAAGGTCTTCAATTGAGCAAACATAAAATCGAAAACGAATCAAATGAAAGCGGGGGAAATTGAAAAAAAAAAAGGAAAAATGGTATGTTAAAAGCTTTACGTAATTAGTAGACGACACAGATTTGAACGACGTTTCGGCTTAATAGGCCTTCAGCAGGAACAAACAAAAAACACGCACACACAGATATGTAAGTAAATAAAACTGATCCTACATAGCTAACTAGTAACGAAACATCCAAAACAAAATAATCGTAATTGGTTAAAGAAAAAAAAATGACTTCCCTGTGTCGTGGACCGTGGTCAGAATGGAAAAGGAATGGTCCCACGAGTGTAGCTGTAATTATACCCTCAGGTCAGGTGAAGGGTTCTAAAAATACACGAGTGAGGTGAACGCGGTCTAGGTTACCTCGACTGCAAAGACACTGATAATGTCTGAAAGTATCTAAGGGCCCATAAATGCATGTATACACACACACACACACAGATGCGTATATACATATATACACGTACAAACAGACATGCACATACCTATACATATCAACACACACATATATATGCATATATATGCATAGCAACAATCACACACATACATGCATATATATATATATATATATATATATATATATATATATATATATATATATATATATATATATATACACCAATGCCCATACATATGAACATATACATGCATGTGCACATCCATACGGGGACAATCATATATGTGCAGAAATGTGCGCACAACGCCCACATAACCAGAGGCGTTCACACCGGGGTCAGTGTGCCAACACAAGGGAGAGATAATAGAACAGTAGACTAACAGGTACTCAAACGGCGGAAAGAGTGAGATGTCTGAGAGTGGGGTACAATAAAAACATATGAGGGGTAAGTAGCACAGAAAAAGGTGTATAGGAGGACATCGAAGTGTCTCAATGGGGACTAGTGGAGAAGAACTATGAATAGCATGGCATAGTAGATAGACTAAAGAGCCCAAACATAGGCAGTAGAGAAGGCTATGCAAAAGGGAAGGAGTAACCGAAAGGAAACTATGTGTACGAGGGTGATACATTCATGTCTCGTGGGATCAGCGAACCATACTGGACTATGAGGCGATTCTCCAAAGCAAATCGGTTGAGGTCGCTAGAGTGACAAAGGACAATACCAGTGTTTCGGATGTCGTCTTTGCCCTTGTGGTCTTTGGAGTTGAAATGGGAAGACACTGGAGTGCCAGTATTCTGTTGAACATCTCGAATATGTTCACAAAATCTTTCCGCTAATCGTCTTCCAGACTCGCCAATGTAGCATCGTTGGCATATGATGGCATAAATGACGTTACGGGACAAACATGTGAAGCCATGCTTGATCTCGAGCCGTACATTAGGGAATACGACCGAGTCAGTAGGGAGCACATAGGCACAGGTGATACAGTTCCGACCACAAGGGGTCGTACCGAAGTGTTGAGGGTCGGAGCGAGGGAGATGGCTCCTAACCAAACTATCTCCCAAATTCCTGTCGCGCTTGAAGGCGATCATCGGGGAATCACTAAAAAGTAGACGGGTAGTGGGAACAGAGAGGAGAATGGAACGCTCGCGGTTGAGTATCTTCACAGCAGCTAAGTTGTGAGGATCATATGTGAGGGTGAGTATAGTTCTCTCAGAAAAGGGGGGGGGGGGCGGTTGGAAGGAGTGAGTGCCTCGGGACGGGAGATAAGGAGAACCCGCTGGAGGGCAGACTGGAGGATCGATTCTGGAGAAAGCCGGCGGCTGAAGAAACCTAACATGAGGTGAGCCTGTAGGAGGAAATCTTGGTCATCCTGGCAGATGCGACGGAGACGCAATAACTGAGAACGTAATTGAATCACGACAAGAAGGTGAATGTGATGAAGTATAGAGAAGATAACAATGGGCGTCTGTGGGTTTATAGAAAACCGAAGTGTGGAGACCAGAAGTACCCAAAGAAAAATAAGATCTAGGAAGGTAACAGAGGAAGTGGATATACAAGATGTGATCTTGATAGCTTTGTGATAGCTACCAATGTAGTCGATAAACCTGGAGAGGTCATCCTCAAATGAAAACATAGCATTGGTTAATCTAAACTGACAAAAACAACACGGACGAAAATTAAGTAGCGCTAATATATGAAAAGTAGTGAAAATTGATATGAAACCATATAAGTCTGCGGCAAATCTGAGTAGGCAGATTAAAAAAAAAAATAGTATCAGCCTTAGGCACGAAACTAGATAATGGTGCAATAGGAAGTGACAGGAAGTTCCCACAATTCAAGTGTGACGTCAATTGTTGGAGGATTACGGCTACCCCTCTAGGACGAATTGAGGTGTGGTACGTTGAAGTGAGAGAGTGAAAGAGGGACTAACACAAACATAGGTGATCTCAACTACCACATCAGGTATTCTTTATAATTGCTGACGCCAGTTCTAGTGTAATCTGTAATGTGTGCAATATATCTGACTATCTGTTATAAATATTGTGTGTTAACACGAAAGGCTCTTGGCCTTCTTTGTTAACTGTTAAAATTATTCATTTCCGCCTTTTTTAAAACGAAACCAAAGAAGAAAAAACTATCGGATCAGCCTGACTTCACACTTCTTTGACTTGGCTGGGTGTGGGTCTAAATTATATGGTCTGTGAATAGCACATCTTTTATATTTTATTCTACTAGTTAATTTACAAAATATGCACCGCTGTTGCTAGATATTTTAAGATACTAATGAAGGCAAGATTAGATTAATATCCAAGGAGGTGAAGCACCATATTTATGACGTCATCGTAGTAATATTGTCTCTATAGTGTTGGCTGGCCGTAAAATATATCTTAGGAGGCTTTTCTGGTGTCTGCAGACTAGTGACTAGTGTTTTTGTTTCAAATATTTTATTAGGTAGTGGTTGCACTAACATTCATTGCAATAATGTATGTAATGTTTCATAGGTTGTGTACGCAGATAGGTACGCTAACGCAGGCAGAGTAGTAAAGCTTAACAGTCAACAGTGAGTTAGTTATATCGTGAATGGACTTAAATTATTAGCCAATTAGGAGGTTCCAAAGAATTGTGGAAAGTAGTGATTCATGCTACTCATTAAGTTGTGGAAAGGGTGTGGTTTTATTTGTTAGTTGTTTAATTGTAATTTAGTTGGAACCTGTTATACAGAATATGGTGAGAAATCAACCAAGTGCCCACTGTTGATCTTGTTTATGATTTTATTTATTAGTGTATCATTTATATTTGTAATAATTAATTATAAAAAATTATTTATATTTTTAGCTTGAATATTGATGATTGAATCATGTTATGTAGAGCCAGTCTTAACATATCATATGAATATGAATCATGGACAATAATAGGACAGCAGACAAGATCACTGCAGGCTATAGAAATATGGTTTTACAGAAGAATGTCGAGAATACCATGGACAGTTAAGAAGAGTCTGAAGAGGAGTAATGAAAATATTCTGAAAGAGGCCAAAGCAAAATCAGAGTTAATATCCAATATTATGAAAAAAAAAAAATTTGTCATCTTTGGGCCATGTAATATGTAATGAGAAGGGAACAGCTGGAATATATTATTGTAACAACTGGGAAAATTGAGTGATGAAGAGATAGAGGGAAGCAAAGATAAAAAATACCAGACACTTAGCCTTAAGACAAGAGAATGTTTTGGCAGAAGGCTGAGAAGGTCAACAACAAAAATGATAAATATGCGAGATCGAAAGTTGTGGAGAGACATGATCTATTGATCACCTCTACGCCAGTGGGCATGGTACTTGATGATGACTGAATCATTGATTGACTTTGACTCATACAAAATCATGCATATGATTATTAATAATACATTTTTATCATTTTTCATTATCATCATTATACCATTATAGTGAAAATTTAACAATTTTAGTTTTAGTTACATTGTTGTTGAAAATATCCTCAGCCTCATGATTTGAGATGAAGAACACATAGTATAACCAACCTTTGTTTTCAATTTCTATCTATTGACCTTTCGAGCTGTAGCCAGCCCATAGGGCATAGACCAAGATACTCCCTCTATGAATTTTTGATTTTGTTCTAGCTGTTTTCAATTCTTTTAAAATATTTTATCAAATCTCGCCATTTGTCTCTGTTCAGTGCAAGCAGCTCTATCTCAATGAGAGAGCTGATTCCTGCTGCTCTTGCCTCTCTCATCAATGTTCTTCTCAGTGTTTCCCTGGGTCTTCCTCTTTTCCTCTTACCTGTTGTTTCCCACATGAGGGCTTGCTTTGCTATTCGGTTATTATCTCTTCTCATCACATGTCCAACATATGACCATTGTCTTTTCTTTATTACTGAAGATATTAGTGGTTGATTGGCGATTTCTCTAATTTCCTCGTTTGTTTTTTTGAATTCGTTCCACGCTATATCAAGTATTTTCCTTAGACATTTATTTTCGAATGTGTTCAACTTTGTTTCTATATCTCTTGTTGTTTTCCAGCTTTCACACGCATACGTAAGGGTTGATAGTACATTTGATTTGAATAGTCTAGGTTTTGTGTTTGTCCTGATGAGTTTTGATTTCCACAACTTTTTAAGGCTTCTGAAAGACATTGCTGCTTTAGCTATTCTGATTCTAATTTCTTTGCTTACTTGTATCCCCTTCTCGATCAATGTGACTTCCAAGATAGATAAAGTGATCGATCTCTTCCACTGGTTTGTTTTCCATGTATATTTTGTAATCTATTGGAATTAAGATTTTCATGACTTTAGTCTTTTCATGATTGATCTCAAGCCCAATTTTGCTGGGTATTGATGATAGTTCATTTGTGTTTTCCTGCATCGTTTTTATCTGACTGCTGATAAATATGTCATCAGCAAAGTCAAGGTCCTCCAAATGGTCTCTTTGTATCCATTCGATGCCTTTGTTACCAGTGCAGCATTTCTTCATTATGAAGTCCATAATAACTTCAAATAACAAGGGCTATAAAATACATCCTTTTTTAATCCCAGTTTCTATTGGGAAACATTCGCTCAGTCCTTCCTCTGTTTGAACTGAACATGTGTAACCATTATACATGCTTTTAATATTTATGATTTTTTATGGTAAGCCATTTGTTTTCAATTTGCTACCAAATAATTCATTCTCATTTTCAACTCTGCAAGTGAGGGTATCACCTCATTCTTATAAGTAGTAAAGTTTAAAACATCAGCCTTGTAATTTGATTTCATTTATCAACTGATTAATTCAGTTATTGATGTTTAACTTTAACACTAGTCATCATAAAAGCATTTATTTTGTAATAATTCCATGATTTCCTCTCTGGGCCAGGGAGGAAGTCATGGAATTATTACAAAATAAATTTGGTTCAATGGTAGCCAGCCATATCTAATGCACAAATACACATATCATATAAAAATGTTACACTTAGTGTCATCTGTTTTTCTCTGTGTTCGCCCAATGACTACTTTTCATTATCTTACCTTTGAGATGTAACAAAAAATGGATACAGTAACATTGTGGTTTACACCAAGCTCAAAGCTATATCATCTCAATCTGTGTTCAACAAACAGTTATATATATTTCAGTCTTCAGCATATTTTTTTTTTGGTATCTGGTTGTCTTCCCCTCTTTGATTCCTTCTTGTATGCTCAGTCAATGTACATCAGGCATCTCCTTAACCTTACAGTTGAATTGATTTGAAAACATATTTCTGTAAAGTAGTGTGAAGAGTAGTTGACTAAGTTAGTCATTTAGTGTTCGTTCGTTCGCTTTCGTCAGCTTTGACCTCTGACGAAGTCCCACCCACTCAATTTTGTGGGACTGAATTTTGCGTGTAAAGTCTGTTTTATCCCATTACAGGATGCCCCTCGCCATGTAGGCAGATTTACTCCGACTTCAGAGGTACTAATTTTTAGGAAATTAGTAAAACCCAGGTGTCCTCGCCAGGGTACGAACCCCGGCTGTTGCCGTGGTAAGCCAACCGCCTATCGATTGCGCTAACCGGACACCCAGTCATTTAGTGTGAAATGTCTGTGTTAGTATGAAGTGTCTGAGTGCTAGTGTGAAGTGTCTGAGTGCTAGTGTGAAGTGTCTGAGTGCTAGTGTGAAGTGTCTGAGTTAGTTTGTATAATTTTTCTCCTGCTGTATACATAGGAGAATATTACTAAGAATCGTCATATATAAGGAACAAAATAAAACCAGAAATAAGTGAAGAATAAGTGAACAATATGGATTTGTGGAAGAAAAGGGCATCAATAATGCAATATACATCTTAAGAACATTGCTAGAAAGAGCTATAGAGGTAAAGTAAAGAAAGATCTATATATGTGTTTTATAGACTACACAAAAGCATTTGACAAAGTAAAGCATGTGGAAATAATCAATATGCTGGAGAAATTAAACATTGATGGCAAGGATCTGCGAATCATAAAAAATATGTACTGGCAACAAACAGCAGCTATACGAAATACCAACCAAACAGGACAATTTCAATATATAAAACGAGTCAGACAAGGCTGTGTTCTCTCAACGGATTTGTTTGCACTTTACAGCGAAAATATGAGACCAATACTAGACAAAAAAGGAATTAAAGTCAGCAGTCACAACATAAGTAATTTGCGATATGCGGATGACATAGTCTTAATAGCAGAGACAGAGGATGGACTACAAGAAATGATAGACATAATAGTAAAAAAAAAAAACAAGAAAGATCTCAGTCTGAATAGTAAGAAAATAGAATTAATGGTCACATTGAAGAAACCATCATGCAGCATAGAAATAAACAGGACAAATCTAAAACAAGTACAGAGTGTCAAATACTTGGGCACAATAACATCAGATGGAAGATGCGCCACAGAAATAAAAAACAGAATAGCTCAGGCCAAAATAGCATTTCAGAAAATGAAAAATATCTTATGCAACAAATCTATGTCAATAGAAGTGAGAAAAAGAGTTCATCTGTGCTATATAGAACCAATTCTGACCTATGGAAGCGAATCATGGACAGTAGATAAAGAAATGTAAAGACGATTAGAGGCCACAGCTGGGATTTCTCAGAAGAATGTTGAAAGTTCCCTGGACAGCTAAAAAGACCAATGAGGAAATTGAGAGCTCAAAGAGGAACACAAAAAGGGAGCTCATAAAAAACATCAGAAAGAAACAATTGACATTGTTCGGGCACACCATGAGGAGAGGAAAGTTGGAATACTTGGTTACAACTGGCAAACTACAAGGAAAGAGAGAGATTGCGGATGACAAAGAGAAAATACTAGATAGCTTGGTGGCATGGCATGCCAAACAGTCAACAACAGAACTGATACGATGCACTGTAGATAGAAGATTGTGGAGGGACATGAATGCCTACGCCAATCGGTATGGCACATAATGATGATGATACATAGCAGAATGTAAATCCAGTGCCACAAAGATTGTCCCCACCAACACCTGTTACCTATGTACCAAGTCCAGTGTAACCATACTGTGTACCACTAATACTGAGCTTTATTGTCTTGGAGCACACTTTTAACTCTTTCTATTTCCAAATGTAATGTTTTAAAATTCTGATTTCTGACATGTTTTGAATGGCCAACTTTGATAGTTTTTTTTTTTTTTTTCACTTTCACACATTTCTTCTTAATTAAATTTGATGTTTATATTCTTTTATAAGGATATCTTTCAACATGTAAAGTACAAATGTTGTTGTTGTTATTCTCAGATATCTAGAGTGCCAACCATGGCAGCAATTAGAAAGAAGCTTGTAATAGTTGGTGATGGAGCTTGTGGTAAAACATGTCTGCTTATAGTGTTCAGCAAAGATCAGTTTCCAGAAGTCTATGTACCAACTGTGTTTGAGAATTATGTTGCAGACATTGAAGTTGATGCAAACAGGTTTGTTAGAATAATTTTGATAAACATATCAATACATTTTTGTGTTTTACAGGCTCAGGGAAACATTGTTTGTAAATCATAGTCTTATAAGTGAGTGTAAATTAATATAATTGATTAAATAATTGCTATTTTCATTAATGTCATTACTTTAACAGTTACGTTTTATGGGAAAAGGAGCTTGGATATAAATAAATATGCATGGCTTTAGTAAGTGAAGACCAGAAACAAATTGTTTGGTTATTGGTTACAGTATCCATAATGTGATAAACATTGTTTCTATTGAGCCTTTGTTTTTGGTTATGAGTATTTTTAAAAAATAATATTGTCCAGTCTTGTGGTTGATATTTTGAAAATATTTTATGTGCGTTACGGATTTTGTGTGACATAATCTCCCTAATGTATTTTTATTTCTTTTGAATATCGATACAAGATTGTTAAAAAAAAATTACTCTGTTATGCGATCTAGAGCTCTAAATAAATTACACATTTAGAACATCTACCGGACACAGGAGCATTTGACCCGACAAATTTGAAACATTAGAGCTTCAGTGTCAGTTTTCTTCCTTGCCGTTCGGAAATAATTTTTGTGGTGAAAGAAAAATGGCCAGGAAGGATTTCAATGGTCTTCCAAGTTTCACTTGAGAGATTCAATCTCCAATTAATCTTGGTGAGTTAACCACATTTTTAGCATGAGTTCTCAGTAAATATATAACTGCTATGGGTTTCTTGATAGAGAGACTAAGCTAATGTAGAAAACTGCTAGTATTTTTTCTTTGTTTGCTCTTTTATTAGCATATAACTTGCATTTTGGCCCAGCTATATGTCACATATTTCTATGCTGTTCATATGTATCATGCATGATCACATTTATTTTAAGATCTGTATTGCTTAATGATTTATTTAAAATCTCATGTGATAAACTTGCATCTTGGCCTTTGTGCTTTTCTCATTTCTATTTGCAAGATAAAATAAAGTAACATACTAGTGCAATATTTCCATTTCACTTAATGTTAACTTAATATCTGGTTGCAGACCTTTTCTCTCATATAGGGAAATACTTATTGTAATGTGAGATGCATGTAATCAAATCAATTTTTCAAACCTAAATGTTTTAAATTATTACAAATTATGATTTTGTCTTGATTTTTATATTTAAGGGTATTATTTGTAAGCTAAATTTACCTATTTTTGGATACATTTTTTTTAATCTTTCAAACTTATTTAGCTTTTGAAGAAATTCATGTTTTAACAAATTTTTAAAAAAAATTTAAGTTTACACACATTTATAACATTAATGGATTTATTACTTTCATTTAATAGTTCTGATTTTGTATTGTCAAGGATAGTAAAATAGAGGATACATTTACTTACACCAACAAAAAAAGATGTGAAATTTAACCCAATATTTAGATGTTTATTTATGATGGTGTATAGCATTTCAACTGTGAACAAACCTGTTTCCTTTTATAGGGTGCCTAAAGAAATGATTTGTCTAAAATGTCAAGTTAATCTTAACTGCTGTCTGTGCATCTCAGACCCCAAACCAGTTATGTTCATTAAAGTGTCTGCATGTGGATCCTTTGGTGCAGTTCTGAGATTTTTCTTAATCTTCTTCTCATCTCACTATGGAGCATAGGTCTTTAAAATAACACTTTCCAAACAGCCTTGTTTAATACTATTTCTTTAAGATCTTTCCATGCTTTTTCCACTTTTTTCATCTCTGTTTTGTCAAAGTATATTTTGGCCTTTTTAATCTTCTCACCTGTGCTGTCGACTTGGCAGATCAGCAGCATATGAACAAGTACACTTGAAATGCCCGCACCTTTTTTTTTAACTCAAAGATATGTGCAGGAATCATGGAACTCAAAGTTTGTCTCCCTGTGTACATCTGTAGGTGATTTTCCTTGTAGCTTAGGAATTTCTATCATATCCTTGGCTTCTGACTTGCTCATTGTTGGAGCATTAGACATTGTCTGTGGGGTATGTTGTGAACCATAGAAGGAAAACCCAGTGAGGACACATTGCATACATTTTGTGGCAGTAGGAAAAAACTTTGAATAGTCTTGGTTTTAACTTTCCTGTTACCTACTCCTTCATTTTCATGGTGTAAAGACTTACGACGAGCCACTAGAAAAATAGGCGAGAATGACTGAAAATCAATACACAGCAGCATTTTACACATTTTTGTTCTTCTCCTTTAGTTTCCTAAATACTTGAGCACACAAATGTAGACTACTCTGTTGTAGTTTGAAGTGTGAATAGAATATGGGAATATGGTTTAATAAAAGGTAGGGGGAGCACAGTACCATGTAAAATCTGTATGATAACAGTAGGATGTTTAATGAGGCTGAGTAATACACAGTTTAATCACATGACTTAAAATGGTATAGAATTAGTTTTTAAAAAAAACATACATTTGAAAACACTTAGTGGGATTACAAAGCCTTTACTGTCTTGTTTTACCACCCTACATTATAAAGCTATAAAATCATACTTTTATAAAACTGGAGTGCAATGATTGTAACCCACAGACAACTTCATCAATAACTTTTATAAAACTGTTTTCTTCAGTTAATTCTCATAAAGATTATTTGACGTTGTTTAATACTTACCAACAACACACACAAGGTTGTTCATAAGTTCAGGGACTGAATTTTTTTTCCCATTTTTTTTTTTCTTTTCATATGTAATCAATTTGTGCCAATGGTGTGGGTTGTTATAACTATTCCTGAATGAACCTTAAAATGAATTCATATTCTTTTGTCATGTGTGCTGCATACTTACTTGGTTACAAGTGAGGGCATACCAGTAGATGTCAGCATGGATGGAACAAATTCAACAGCATGTAAGCATTGATTTGTGTGTTCCCCTCGGTAAAACTGGTGCTGTAACATTTTACAGAATGTTATAATCAGTATTTGATGAGTCCTGCCTAAGTTGATATATTTGAGTGGTTTCCAGCTTCAAAAGTGGATGCCTATTATTTGAAGATGATCACTACCATAGCAGACTGCCCACACTGACAAGAGGCCATGGCACATGTGTTAAAAAATCATTTGTACCGAAAAGTCATTTAACAGTCAAAAAGGTAGCCCACAAAAGATATAGAAATAGCAGTTGCTGCTTGTCATAAAATTGTAAGAGATACTGTGCATAGGCATTGTTCTGAGAAATGGCATAACAGCAGTTGGGTCCTTCACTATGTGGACGCCCCTGCACATCTGTCAAAACAAATGGTTTTTTTGTCAAAGCACCTTTCATATTCACCTGACCTTGCTCCATGAGACTTTTTCTTCTCACTTCTGAAGAAAATATTGAAAGGTCACTGATCTGCTGTTTTTGAAGAGATTCAACTGCAGTGAGACAGATGAGATTCATCTCACATCAACTGAAGTGAAACAGATGAGATTCATCTCACATCAACTGCAGTGATACAGATGAGATTCATCTCACATCAACTGTAGATGAGACATGTAGTGAGACATGAGATTCATCTCACATCAACTGAAGTGAAACAGAGATTCATCTCACATCAACTGCAGTGATACAGATGAGATTCATCTCACATCAACTGCAGTGAGACAGATGAGATTCATCGCACATCAACTGTAGTGAGACAGATGAGATTCATCTCACATCAACTGTAGTGAGACAGATGAGATTCATCTCACATCAACTGTAGTGAGACAGATGAGATTCATCTCACATCAACTGCAGTGAGACAGATGAGATTCATCTCACATCAACTGCAGTGAGACAGATGAGATTAATCTCACATCAACTGCAGTGAGACAGATGAGATTCATCGCACATCAACTGCAGTGAGACAGATGAGATTCATCTCACAGTGACTCTCAGTGGTGCTTCAATAAATGGCAGGATGGCTGGAACAAGTGTTTTCAGTAAAACGGAGACTACCTTGAAGGAATCAAAACCAAAATTGGAGGGAAACAAGACCTAAAATTGAGCAGTTCTATTAATTTTAATCATATATTATGATACCATAGTTAAAAACTGCTGCTTCAAAATACAAATTCTTCAAAAGTTGACATTTTGCAGTGTCCTCAGTGTACCTTCCTAATTACCAGTGATGCATGAGTGTTGGATTTGTTTCTCCAATGTTCAAGAAATTGTTGGTTTTTTTTCTTCTGTGACCAGGGACATTTTCTTGGTTGCAGCTGACAAAAAAACAACCCATTGCCATTTGGGAAACGTAGTGAATAATGCTATGAGGTATCCGAACATATTGGCGGACTAACAGTGATAGACATTGTACATGTCCAGTCAATGGGGTGAAACTCATGTCATAAATCAAGCTACTGCACTAAAATTTGAGTCCCCATGTCTAACCTAATGTGAACACACTAATTATCAAAAGTTCAGAGAAATTACTATTTTTAGAGCACCTAATATTACATTTCAAAGAGAGAAAATACTGGATAGCTTGGTGTCATGGTATGGAAAGCAGTCAACAACAGAACTGATACGATGCACTGTTGATAGAAGATTGTGGAAGGATATGATCGCCTATGCCAACCGGTATGGTACATGATGATGATGATGAATATTACATTTAAGAGGCAGTAATTTTTAAAGTATAGTAACTAAGGATTAAGAAAAAAAATTCAGTCCAGGAAATTTATGAACAACCCGCCATATTAGTTATTAGCCGGTTGCTTTTTTTTTTTTTTTTTTTTTTTTTTTTTTTTTTTTTTTTTTTTTTTTTAAATTACATTAAAAAAGAAGTAACGGTTAATATTTTATTGGCTATAACGAATGTTGATATATTTCTTTGTTTCACAACACTATATTTTATATTTAGAAAATCCTGTCACTACATTAATATTTCCTTTATTATATACTTTACTGTTATGCTTTCTACTATGTTTCTGTGGCTGATAAATTATATTTTGAAAGTAATTATAATTTCTAGACACGACTTTCAGTTTATGTTTCAGTTTATATAATCATATCCTACAAATTAATGGAAAGATAATCAATAACCTAAGATATGCTGATGATACTGTACTGCTAGCAGAAAATCCTAAAGATCTACAATTACTTAATGAAATAAACACGACAAGCAAAAAATATGGACTAGATATGAATATCAAAAAGACTAAAACTGTGATCATAAACAAAGAAAATACTCAAAACCCACAAGTGGATACAGTTCAGACAGTTCAGAATTACAACTACCTTGGACATACTATAACCAATGATAGGAAAATGTACAACTGCAATAAACAAAAGAATAGGAATGGCAAAAAGTAATTTTAATGTAATGAAGAACATACTAACATCAAAACAAATAACACCAGGGCTAAGACTAAGATAGCAAAATGTTACATCTTCTCAATATTCCTATATGGTGCAGAAACATGGACATTAGACAAGAAAACAGAACAGAGAATTGAAGCCTTTGAAATGTGGATATATAGAAGAATAGGTAGAATTGGATGGAAGGAAAAGAAAACAAACGATCTTCTTTCCTTCTTCTTCTTTCCTTCCTCATCTGCCTTTCAGCGTCGAGGGGAGATATAATTTGCGGTCTTTTGCTCTTCTGTTCGCCTCTGCTGCTGTTATGTT
Organism: Megaustenia siamemsis; assembly: GCA_032433765.1. NCBI lineage: Eukaryota > Metazoa > Mollusca > Gastropoda > Stylommatophora > Ariophantidae > Megaustenia > Megaustenia siamemsis. The sequence continues at coordinate 54,888,101 of JAVIAB010000091.1, forward strand.
TCCTAGTGCTTCTAATATTCCATCGATCCATCTTTTTCGTGGTCGACCCTTGGGTCTGTTGTTCTCACAACGTTTGTTGAAGGCTCTTTGTGTTGTGTTTTGTTCTTTCTGCCTTGTCACGTGGCCGAACCATTTTATCTGTTGTTTCCTTATATATTCTATGGCTGGGGCTATTCCTAGCTTTTTTCTCAGTTCTTCATTTCTGATCTTATCTCTCATACTGTTTCCTGTCATTCGTCTAACACATTTCATCTCTGTAAAGGTTATTTTTCTTATTGTTCTTGCATCTAGAGTCCAGGTCTGGCATTGGTAGCACAACGTTGGAATGAAGATTGTATTGTATAGTGCTCGTTTTGCCTCCAGAGTTATTTCCTTGTTGGATAATAGTGGTGATAACTGTCCGATGATTTGACAAGCTTTGTTGCATCTTGATTCTATCTCTGCTGTTTGTGAATTGTCGTTTGTCATTAGACTTCCTAGGTATTTGAATTCCTCTACTTGTTTTAGTTGTCTGCCTTCTATAGTTATGTTGATGTTCTGTTTATTTTTGGCGACATTCATGACTTCTGTTTTGTTGATGTTGATTTTCATGTTGTATTTTGTTCCTAAGATGTTGAGTTTGTTTAAGTGTTCTTGTAGGTCTTCTATTGTTTCATGTATTAGTGCCTGGTCGTCTGCAAATAGAAGCTCGTTGATCTCCTCTGTCTCTGATGGGTTGGCTAGCTTGGATATATGGTCCGTGTATGTAATAAACAGTAGGGGGGATAGTACGCACCCCTGTCTTACACCTGATCTAACTTCGAAGTGGTCTGTGTAGCCTGTTGCTGTTCTGACCCTGCAGCTGCTGTTGGCGTAGAGACTTTTAATAATGTTGGTTAGATGTTGGCTTACTCCGCATGTTGTTAGTATCTCCCACAGTTGTTCTCTGTTTACTCTGTCGAATGCTTTTTCCTGGTCAATGAAGGCTATGTATAAGTTTTGGTTGTGTTTTGTTGTTTTTTCTGCAAGCTGTTTTAGTGTGAATAGTGAGTCGGTACATCCTCTGTTTTTTCGGAACCCCATTTGAGAATCGCTTAACTGTAGTTCTATTATTGGTCTCAGTCTTTTTTCCAAGATTTTGGCGTATAGCTTTCCTACATGGCTGAGCAGAGATATACCTCTATATTGATTGCAGTCTCTTTTGCTACCTTTCTTTTTCCATATTGGTATGATGATTGCCTGTTGCCAGTCTTCTGGGGCTTGTTGTTGGTGCCATGCTGCATTAAATATTCTGTGCAGCCATTGCATTCCTGTTTCTCCCGCTGCTGCTATTATTAAACAAACGATGAAGTCTTAAAACAACTAAAAATGAAAAGAGAACTACTAAGCACAATTCAAACAAGACATGCTATTTTTGGACCATGTTAAAAGACACAACAGCCTACTAAAAGTAATCCTATAGGGGAAAATACATGGTGAAAGAGGTAGACCAAGACCAACATGGACAAGTAACATCAAAAGATGGACAAACCAGCCTATGACAACCTGCACCATCAAAGCAAGAACATGTATCTTTTGTGGTCCAGCCTAACTAAATGTCAGTAACTTTTTTTGCCTCTGGACAGTAGGGTTTTGGGTTCAATTTCCACCACAGGTAATGGAAATTTCAAGAACTGAACTAGTGGTTTATTTGGGCTTTACCCTCTCTCTGTCTCTGAGTAGTGAGATCTGATGTCTAATTTCTAGAAAAATGGTGAAAAACAGGAGTTTTGTTTTAAAATTCTTTTGTTGTCTCTTCACAACACAAGCTCTACATATGTAGATTAGATCACCAATAAACACTATTGAAAATAAACTGGGTGTCTGTCTCTGTTAATTTGGGAACATAGATAACAGTGAGAAAGCACTGACGGTCTCTAGTCTAAATGTTATTGCCAGTAGATGCAGTTTAACATGACATTAAACTATGCCTTAGGATACCTTTTATAAAAACAGATCTGATTCGCAGTAGTCAAGGGGTTTTATTGAAATTAATCATGTTAAATCTGTACTGAATGCCTGCAACTGTGCTGGGGATGCAGCTTTTATCATTATCCTCTCTGTTGAACCCCAGAAATAACAGAAGTCAACTGAAAACATTTAAAAATAGGAGTTTTGAAAATCTAGTAACAAGTGTTATTAACAATATGTGAATCATTTGAATACTCAAAAGAAACATTGGCAACATCACAAATTTGGCACATCTACATTGTTGTATGTATTACGCGCATATCAAACCCAAGGGATTAAAAATTGCATAAAATTTTGGCTCAAGATATTTTATACAGCTCCATGGCTAGCCAGAAATGATTAGAATAACTGTTTTATGAGACATTGCTTTGCTTGACATCTTTCTATGCATATTATAATACACCTCTGCATTGTTTATATATCACTTATACTGTTAAGGGAATTTATTTTTAAATAACTGATATATAATATCATCATTGAACAAATTCTGCGGTGGCTCAAAATCATTCCTCTAAGAACAGGATTAATTAGTTTAGCTTTTCAAATAGTTTAGTTTTGTTAAAAGCATGCCTGTTTGCATGATTCCAACAACTGAGGCCTATTATGCATCTTTTGGCCACAAAATTAGTGAGTTGCTTTATTTTTAGTACTTTCCCTCTCATTCTATACTAGTTTGGCCAGTCTGGTTCATCTTTTATAGGCGCACTGCAAAAGGGGGGGATTGTAGGATCTGAGTAGTTTTGATTAGTTTACTAATCCTGGCCCAAACAGTCAGCTATGAGTTAAACTTTTTGAGCTCTGGATTGGTGTCATTGCCCTCACGATAAATACAGTATTGTATCATTACCTTGTATCCATGCATGCATTGAAGAATGGTAGGAGTAAGTAAAAAAAAAAAAAAAAGTGAAGTACCCCGTCACGCCAAGTGGCGTATAGGGAATATGGTGTTAGTGACCATAAATTTTACAGACCTCGGCACATGATTTTTGGGGTAATGTGGTTGGTATTACGCCTGTGCCGCTTTACTTTCCCAGAAAAAAAAATCCGGTACCCATTTAAGGCTGGATGAACCCGGAAGCTGTCGGTTGGAATCAAACCCTACCCCTTGTCCTTTGTAGTCCAGTTCACTAACCACTGAGTTATTGCACCTCCCAATGGTAGGAGTGCTGTTTTTATTTTTTAGGTCAAGCATGTTGCCCTGGTCCATATTATGGAATCACATTTTGGTTGTTTTGGTTGTTTCGTTATTAGTTTTGTGTGTGTGTTTTTTTGTCTGTTCCTGATGAAGACCTATTGAGCCGAAACGTTGGTTAGTCTGTGTCATCCACTTATCATGTAAAGCTTCTAACATACCATTTTTTTTATTTTTCTCCATATTATGCAGGGTTTTTGTAATAGTCTGCCAGTCTGCTTTTTGATTGGTTCCCATTGTGCTCAAGTCAGAGAATCACTTGTACAATTGTAGCTGGTTACAGTCTTTCCTTTTTTCTCTGAGATGACCAGTTACTTTTTAATTTTCCTGTGCGTTTGTTGTTTGGTTTAGGGCTAATAATTTGTCTGTGAGTTTGATGGAGTATCAGTAGTTTCTTTGTGAGTTTGACGTAGAACCCAATAATTTTTCTGTGAATTTGGTGTAGGTCCAGTAATTTTTCTGTGAGTTTGATGTTTGGTATATGTCCATGAATTTTTTGGGTAAGTTTGGTGTAGGGTCAGATCAATAGTTTCTCTGTGGGTTTGGTGTAGATCCATGAATTTTTCGTGACTTTTTGTTTGGTATAATATTAATTTTATTAAAAAAAACTATATGTATGGCATTTTCCTATTACTTGGGTCTGTGGTGGGGGTTTGGGGGGTAAAGACACCTTAATGGAACTAGATAATAAAGGCTGCTTGTCCAGTACCATCGCCATGAGGTGTTTGGGTCTTGAGTTTTTATTTCACCCCTGATAGAAAACTGTTGACCCTACCGCGATTCAAACTCATGGTTTTCCTGTTTTGGAGACCAACACTTTATTGATTCGGCCACATCTCATAGCTACAATAATTTTTCTGTGTGTTTGGTGCAGGTCTAATAATTTCTGTGAGTTTTATATTTGGATAATTGATGTAGTTGGTATCTTGTCAGTTTCTTTTTGTTATAAAGTACATGGATAATGTTTTTAAACAGTGACCTAGGCATTGTTTACAAACTTGATTTCACTTGAATTATATACATATGTAGTTAGAGATGCAGCAAGGATCTTCTTTCTTTATTGGTATACTAAAACGTAATTATGATTGGTTCAACTAGAATTCTCTAAGTCTAGTCTGTTTGAGATAATTGGATGCCACATTCTTGGTATTTAATATTTAAAATAATTCAATTTTTAGTAAGCTTACTGTTAAAAATGATAAACTATGTGACATTCTCTTAAATGTTATTTACTATTTTTAATGTCAAATTGATGTTTAAATTGTTAACAATATCAGTTCTATTAATAAATCCATGAATAAATTCTATTTGAGCAATTTTGTGGTCACTAAAAAACATTTCACAACACATCAATAGTCCATATTTATTATGTTGAGGATGGAATCACTTTCAGAATGTTTAAAGTTTGTTTTCTGTTGCAGGTTGAACTAGCCTTGTGGGATACCGCTGGACAAGAAGATTATGACAGATTACGACCATTATCCTATCCAGACACAGACGTAATCCTTATGTGCTTCTCCATTGACAGTCCTGACAGTTTGGAAAACATTCCAGAGAAGTGGACCCCGGAAGTGCGACACTTTTGTCCAAATGTTCCTATCATTCTGGTTGGCAATAAGAAGGATCTACGTCATGATCAGGTCACCATTCGGGAATTGCACAAGATGAAGCAGGAGCCAGTTAAGTTTGAAGAGGGAAAAGGAATGGCAGAGAAGATTGGTGCTTATGCCTATCTTGAGTGCTCAGCCAAAACCAAAGAGGGAGTTCGAGATGTGTTTGAAACAGCCACCAGAGCAGCGCTGTCAATTAAGAGAAAAGCCCGCAAACTCAAATGTGCTGTTCTGTGAGCAGCAAGTTATTACTTTTTTAAAAATCAGATATTTCAAACTTTTAAAACTCATCTATTTTATTTTATTTAGCTAGTTTCATGTATTTGTGCTGGAGGATAGCTTTGGGATTTGCTCTTCAGCAAAATTGGAGAATTTGAGCTTTGAAATTTTTATATTTGGCAGCTGCTTTTCTGTCACCACATTAGTCAACAAATATTGAGCAAATTTAAACTTTAAAGTGGTTGAAGATGGTTGCCATTTCTTGTGCCAATTTATGTATTTGCTTCCCAGTTTCATAAATTATGGATAGTGGTTGTTGGCTTCATATTACTGCAATTGGTTCTGTTTATTTTGAAAATTATCTCCACCCTTCATAAATTGTAACAGGAAATGAGACATTTTGGATAATGTTCACGGTTACTCTTCGCCGTTATATTAAAATTAATTGTCATGTCTTTTTTAAACAAATATATGTCTACTGTGTTGTTTGTATGGCCATGTTTAATATCATATCAGCAAGACATGCTTTTTTGAACATAATTTTGTGCTTTGCTAAACACACAGTATCAGGTTTCATTTATTAGGTCCTATTTGGGCAGTGTGATATAGAAGTCTTCCTTCATTTATTTGACATTGCTCATATTAATAGTGGGCTGTCCAAGTGATTCTCCTCGAAATGAAAATGAACAAAATCCCTTCATTGGTGTTAATACATCAATGTCCATGCTTCTTTTTTTGTGTGTATTTTGTCAAGTTACTCATAGTTGTTCTGCTGCGTGTGTCAGATAACCATTCATCCTCTGACATATCTCATAACCATGTTAGAGGAGTGTCTATATTAACATAGCTCCAACAACTAAACCAACGGTAGCTGTTCTACTGGAACCGTTGCCTAAACTGGCCAGGGTGACTACAGGTTGGAACAGGATAAACTGGGCATGTGCTGAAATAGGTCATGTCTGGGTAACATTTTAACACGCTATAAATTAAAAGTGAGATGTTTCCTCATTTTGTGAAGTTCTGCCTGGTAGAGACTCCTTCCAGGCTAATCACTTGAAATGTCCCAATCAATAATACTTTGCTTTTAGATTCTGCACTGTCCATAACATTCTAAAGAAGAAAAAAACAGAAAAGTAACATCTGATTGCTGTGAGTGTATCACTGTCAAATGACTGCTGAATGTTTTCATCATTTGGTGCCCAAACTTGAATTGTCTGTCATTTTCTTGACCACTGGTAATCCATCCGTAGATCAGGGTAGGGGTTCCATACTTTATTTGTGTGAGTTGTGGTACAGCTGTAAGGGATTTTGCAAACATGGGAACAATGTTTTGAGAATTTACAAAAATGTTTATTAAATGTAATGAATAAGAAACCACATGCTATGTTTAATGTCAATTTTTTTGTATGATGGAGACTCTGCTGTTGTCTTGCAGCTATTCTAGTGTTCAATTTTCTTTTCCTTATGACCACTGTTCATTGACTCTTCTTAAAAAGGATGTTGACTGGGCATGTATGCATTGACTTTGCAGCTATGGCTCTGCTTTTTGGGTACTGTGTTGCCTTCACTACCTAACCATTTGGCCAGGCTGGTTAGTGTTTTCTCATGGCTGGGAGTAGGGATTGGGTCAGCTTTCTTATTCATTGATTCTGACTTTTCACAGTCAGTTATGAGCCAGTGACCGCCCTTAGCCCAGTCTAGGCTGCGATATTATTTAAAAATATTTTAGGTTTGACAAGAAGTGCTCTGGAAGTTGTACCCAAGTACAGGGCCTGAAAATACCAAAACCAATTGATATTTTGCAACCCGTATTACCCATAGTCCAAGATTTTTAAGATGGAGAGTTGCCATACAGAATTGCTCAATCAGATAAACAGTCATTTTTTCCCCCAGCATTAGATTTTCACCAGGTTATCAAGACTGCTTGTAAGGAATTACTTCCTTAACAACAATGTCCAACATTGATAGCAAATGTTATGTTTGGTCAGAAGCAGATTCACTGCTTTATAAATTAACTTTATATCTATGTTGTGACAGGCCAAGATTAGGTTAGATGTATGATTGTGACTTTTAATTACATTTTGGAAGCAATGTACAGTTGAGCTATAATGTCTGCACATTTTGTACTGGTATATCAAATTTTGATGAGTGCCAAGTTTGATTTTGGTTGTCATTTTACCAACAAGCTCATTTTGACATCTCTTTAAGTAAATGTAAAGTTGTACCCATACAGACTGGTTCATTTGAATTATGTTGGTGATATCACTTTGCTAGCACCTATAATGAAACATAAATGTTGTGCCAGTTGGGGGAAGAAAGAGGACATTTCAACCATCTTATAAATTTGCTGTCTGATCTACATTTTGTTTTAACGTTGGCTTCATTTGCTGTGTTATGTCTAATGGCACTAAATTTGTATTTATGCTAATTTGGCTGCAAAGCAGTGAAGAATTTTTGAGTGAATTAAGTTTTTCTCCTTCGTCTGGTTTATTATCATTTGTTTTGATGCTGAATACACAATCTTTTCTGCTGTTGGCATTTTGTCATATCCCAGAGCATTGATAGATGAGACCTGCTGGTTTGATCAGTTGCGCTGTTTTTAAATGATTTAGATTCCTGATGATAATTGTAATGTGTGTTTGACTGCCTGCCTCTCTCTTTCTCCTTTCTCTGTCTAAATCTTTCTTTCTTCCAGATTCTGGTACAATGTATAAGAATGGTTACTAACTAGATGCTGTATGATCAAATATATGTGTGATAAGCTGAATATGCTTATTGTATCGTAAATGTGATTTTTTTTTTTTTTACTGCATTCGTAACTGATTATTTTGACTGAACTCAAAGAGTTATATCCCATTCATTAATAATCAAAGTTGAAGGAAAAGGCCCAGAGACAGTTCAGAGCTACAACTATCTTGGGCATACTGTAACCAGTGATAGTAAATGAAAAATTTAAATAAACAAAAGAATATGAATGGCAAAAAGTATTTTTAATGCCATGAAAAATATCCTATCATCAAAACAAATTACATCAGGGCTAAAACTAAGAATAGTAAAATGTTATATCTTCTCAACATGCTTGTTTGGTGCAGAAACATGGACATTAGACAAGAAAACAGAAAAGAAAATTGAAGCCTTTGAAATGTGGATTTATGGAAAAATAGGAAGATTTGGATGGAAAGAAAAGAATACAAACGATGAAGTCTTAAAACAACTAAAAATGGAAAAGATAACTACTAAACACAATTAAAACAAGACAAATGAGATTTTTGGGGCATGTTAAAAGATACAGCAGCCTACTAATAGTAATTTTGGAAGGGAAAATACAAGGTAAAAAAGGCAGACGCAGACCGAGACTAACATGGACGAATAACATCAAAAGATAGACAAGTCAGCCTATGACAACCTGCACTATCAAAGCAAAAGTCAGAGCGGAAAGGTGCTCCATGGTAGCTAACTTTCGATGCTGAGATGGCACTCAATGATGGTGATGTACCATTAATTCACAAAATCTTTACTACAAATATCATTACTGAGTTAGACATCAAGTCCATTCTTAACCCCCAAATGCTACTACATTGTAAAACTGGCTGCTTCAAAACACATTTTTTGTGTGGAATTTAACAGCTAGCCATGCACACATTTTTCCCCACCACTATGAACCTTCTTAATTGTTCCTGTCTCTGACTCCTGTTTAGCTATAATGTTCTCATTTTTTTATTTCTCCAAATAAATTAATTTAATAATAAAGATAAAATTAATTAAGACGAATTCTTAATAAAAAATTGACGGTAAGAGCAACAAAAAAAAAAAAAAAAAAAAACAATATTGTTCCATTCTGACAGTTAAATTCTTGTGGACTGTCAGCAAAATCAAGCCTTTGAAGTTATGGGATAGGCAACAAATAACTGAAAGATACAACTGTCAGTTTCGATAATGTCCCACAGAAGGATGCAGGATAAAAATAGTACTATTCAATATTGGACCTATGAGCAATCCTTGCACGTTTAAATGATGAAAAATCACTATAATGATACCCTGTGAAGATTTATACAACAATTTTTTATCCCCACACATGTTAAAAGCTTTTTTTGTATTTTGTTAAAAAGTTGCACGTTTTGCCACATCAGTAGTAATTATGTGGTTTAAGTCTATAGTAGTATCCTTTCTCCTGTGTGTACCGGGGCCTCATTATGAGGGAAGTAAAGAACAGTGACCTTCCAGGCATGTTGTAAGAGGCGACTAAGGAGGTTGATCGATGGCTTGACAAGCTGTCATTGTAAAAAGTATTGTTATGGAAACAGCGCCATAGGTTTTGGAAGCAGTAATCTCTGCAATATGTGCCATTTTGGCACGGAAGGTTTCTGTTTTTTGAGATTGTGGTTCTGCCCTATGTGCTGTCTTCGACTCGAAAGGACAATAGATAGATAGATAGTATCCTTTAGCATAGTGTGAGAATGGCTTTGGAAAGTAAAGTGCAGATTACAGTTAAACAATAACATTGTGCTTTCATCCCTGGGTTTTTTCATTCAGTCATGGGTAGTTTGAGATGAAACAAAAATGAATGTTTGCTTTAACTCTGTCAGAATGTAGATTGGGTTTCTGTTTGCTGTGTGGACATTTATTACATTATTGGAAGCAGTTGGCGCTGATTCATTGAATTATTTAAATATTGATTTTTTCTTTTTTATTTGTTTTAATATTTTGGTCTAATTCCTCAAGAGGGCTAAACCCCATAATAAAAATCTGTAACATTCTTTTTATTTGAATAAATCCAGATGTTTTTATTGCATATTTTTTCATTAGTCCTGGTTACAATACATCTTGGGAAGCAGCCTGGTTCTGCATAAAATAACTATTTCACACCCCCTCCCCCCAATTAAAAAAAATAATTGTACTTTCAAGATAAATTAAATATTTTTGACTGGTTCACATTCTTGGTGGCTTTGATTGTGAAATTAATTAGCTCAGCTTTTTATTTTTGTCAAAACCTTGTAATGAATGGTCTTTTATATTTTTTTATGTTTTGACATTTGGCCAGCAGTGTGTACAAAGTAGATTGATATGAGCCATTTTAATCTTGATTTATATTATAGTCTCTCATCTATGTTCTGCTGTTTTGTTGATTGTCACATTTTTTTTTTATGTTACAGCCTTTGTAAAAATGAAAAAGAAAAAAAGAAAAAAATTTCATAAAATACAGATGATAGTTTCTTGTTTGTGTGAATTTTTTAAAAGTATTTTGTTTGAGTTAAATTCACATGTCATTGTTGTGGATGTGTTGTAATGGATAAACCCCCTACATTTATATCATCCTTTATTTTTTTTTTTAACTTTATTTTTTTCAATAAGTGAGGTTTGTCCCATTTAAACCTGTTGCTGAATCATATTATTTTCTTCCCAATCATTTAATAGATTATTTACTCCAAACCCAGGGGACAGTACTGGGGAGGGAGATCTGAGCATGTGCAATGAATATGATCTGTTGACTAAACTATGTAACATATATTTAACTGATATAGTTTCCCTTCACGCATAGGGCAGAGATTCTAGACTCTATCCATGTCCGATGATCTTTACTGTTAAAACGTCACACTTCAGACAGGAGCTTTATATCTTGCCACATATCCCTGTTCTTGGCAAGGGAGCTGATACCCAGTGCTATTGCTCCTTTAGAGACATAATAATGTGTTATTGTGAACAAGATTTTCTTTTGTAGAGTGCCAGTTTGGTCATGGATTTCTTTCAGTCATAAAATGCTAGTCGGGTAAATATTTCTATCATAAAATGCTAAATATGGGGCTAAAAAAAAACAGGATGTACTGACTTATTCAACTTTAAATAGCTAGCAGAAAAAACAACAGAACACAATCAAAATGTGTACATAGCTTTCATTGACCAGGAAAAATCATCTGATCGAGTAAACAGAACAACTGTGGGAGATACCAACAACATATGGAGTAAGCCATCATCTAATCAACCTAATTAAAGTATCTACATCAGCAGCACCTGCACAATCAGAACAGCAGCAGGCCACACAGACCACTTTGAAGTTAGATCATTTGTAAGACATGGTTGCGTTCTATCTCCCCCTACATTTTATTACATACATGGATTATTTATGCATGTTTAGTCACACATCCCATCAGAGACAGATCAACGAGCATCTATTTACAAATGATCAGGCACTAATACATGGAAAAATAAAAGATCTACAAGAGCACTTAAAAAGACTCAAAAGCACAGGCACAAAATACAACACGAATATCAACAAAACAAAAGTCATGAATATCGCAAAAGAGAAACAGAACATCATCATAACTATAGACAGCAGACAACTAAAACAAGCAGAAAGATTTAAATACCTAGGAAGTCTAGTGACAGACAACAATTCACAAACAGTAGAAATAGACTCAAGATGCAACAAAGCTTGTCAAATCATTGGACAGCTGTCACTAATATTGTCCAGCAAGGAAATAACTCTAGAGGCAATCTTCATCCTACTACCAATGCCAGTCCTGGACCCTAGATACAAGAACAATAAGAAAAATAACTACTACCTCGATGAAATGTGTTGAATGAATGACAGGAAACAGTCTGAGAGATAAGATGAGAAATGAACTGAGAAAAAAAGCTAGGAATAATCTCCGCTATAAAATATACAAAGAAACAACAGATAAAAAAGTTTGCCACATGATAAAACAGAAAGATCAAAACACAACATAATGAGCTTCAACAATGTTTCGAGAACAGACCCAAGGGCCAATCATGAAAAAGCTGGATTGATGGATTATTAGAAGCACTAGGAATCATAACAGTAGCAGAGGCAAAAAGAAGAGCACAAGACGACAAATTATATTTCCCCTCAATGCTGAAAGGCAAATGAATGAAAGAAGATCAAATGCTAGCAGGGTCGTGGATCTTTATCATCCATCTCAAAAGTTATCATTTGAAAATAGTTTGCATAATTTGGAGTTCAACCCAAAGACAACAATCAGGTTCATTCTCAAACTGGTACTGAAATGTTTACTGGTAAAAAAGATGGTGTATGTGTAATATTGATCACATCAAAATAATTTGTAGATGATAAAATAAACAAATTGGGAAAAAATAACAACATATTCCTTGTATGAACCACTTGTCATGACTGGGTTCTTATTTATCCTTATTTCTTAATTATCGACTTTCATGATAATTTTATTATAGTGCATGCAGAACGGTGAGACATGCATGTTTTATTGTCTCTAGTTTGTCACCACAATCCGGACATTCCATCCGTTCGATCAGCCATCGAAGTCCCCGTCTACTTATTGTTTTTGTCTTGTAGGGACTAAAGTGTTTTATTTTTAAAAACATTAGTTTTGACAATTTTTTTTGTTCCTTCCTCACATGTACCAACTTCTGTTGTTAGTTACCAATAGCAGCTGGACTGAAAGTGGTCAGCGACTCATAGCTGACTATTTACATATAAATCAGTTACAAAGAGAGATCAAAATTAATTTTACTTCCCAGAGTTGCTTCTGGAAACAGGCTAACCAGTTTGGCTAAATAAGTAGGTATAGAAGAGGGCAGGCAAATCTGTATCCAAGAATGCAGTGTTGAAATTCAATATGTTGGGTCAAAGGTTGAAAATGTGGTGGGTTGCTGTAAACAACTATACAACACATCGAAACCTGTTGAACATCCATTTAAGGATGAATGGTTAACACATTCCGTATCAGTTACTGGATCAATAAACTCAAGAGCCAGCCCTTAATTTATTACATTTCCACTAAAATCATGTAGCTCTCTTATTTAATTCTTTTCTGACCTCTTGAGCATATTGTATGAACATTCCATGTGTTTTAGATGAATTTTCATTTATTTTCTGGCAGTTACTTCCCAATTTTTTTTTAATTTTAAAGAAGAAAAAAACAGCCATGCCATAGTGTGTTCAACCACAAATCCCTTTGATATGGAATGTTTTAAGGGGAATAATGTGAACTTTGGCGTCTTAACATACAGTTGGTAGCAAGCAATTATGATAAGTCAGTAGTTTAGAAGAAATATTGTCTTATGCTGCTTTGCTGAACAGCTTCTCTTGTGGCTCAACCATCCAGAGAACGAGCTAGAATGTTTCTTGGTGCCTGACCTCATCCCCTTTCTCCTGCACCTTTTATCTTCTGAATTTGGTATCAGCACTGCCTCGAAAGATGCTGTGCCGTTTTTTTTTCTCCATGTGCTACGATCTGCAACCATATTTTCTCAGTTTCTTTCACTAATAGAGAATTCCCTCAAGGAAGCCCTGCAAACATCCTTATATCTCAGCACTGGTCTGCCCTTTGGCCTCTTTCCATCCTTAAGTTCACCAAACAATATTTGTTTGGGGGATACAAATGTTTGCCATTTTACTTACATGACCCAGCCACTTTAGTCTACAAGTCCCTAAGTGTTGCCATTGATGGATGGTAGTTTGGCTCACCACAAACAACTTATAGAATGCCTAAAAGAGATACATCTAGATGACATGGATATACGACTAATATGCAATCTATACTGGGAGCAAACAGCAATAATAAAATATAACAAAGAGTTCTCTACACCCATTGATATAAAAAGAGGAGTAAGACAAGGATGCATCCTATCACCAAGCTTGTTCAATCTATACACTGAGCAAATCTTTAAAAACATCATAGAGATGCCAGGCCTACAAATTAATGGAAAGATAATCAATAACCTAAGATATGCTGACGATACTGTACTACTAGCAGAAAATCCTAAAGACCTACAACAATTACTTAATGTAATAAACACGACAAGCAAAAAATATGGACTAGATATGAATATCAAAAAGACTAAAACTATGATCATAAACAAAGAAAATACTCAAAACCCACAAGTGGATATCAAAGTTGAAGGAATAGACCTGGAGACAGTTCAGAACTACAACTACCTTGGACATACTATAACCAGTGATGGAAAATGTACATCTGAAATAAACAAAAGAATAGGAATGGCAAAAAGTAATTTTAATGTCATGAAGGACATACTAACATCAAAACAAATAACACCAGAGCTAAAACTAAGAATAGCAAAATGTTACATCTTCTCAATATTCCTATATGGTGCTGAAACATGGACATTAGACAAGAAAACAGAACAGAGAATTGAAGCCTTTGAAATGTGGATATATAGAAGAATAGGTAGAATTGGATGGAAGGAAAAGAAAACAAATGACAAAGTCTTAAAACAACTAAAAATGAAAAGAGAACTTTTGAACACAATTAGAACAAGACAAATGCGATTCTTAGGCCATGTTAAAAGACACAACAGCCTACTGAAAGTGATCCTGGAGGGGAAAATACAAGGTAAAAGAGGCAGAGGCAGACCAAGATTAACATGGATGAGTAACATCAAAAGATGGACAAATCAACCGATGACAACCTGCACCATCAAAGCAAGAGATAGAGCAAAATGGCGCTCCATGGTAGCCAACCTTTGTTGCGGAGACGGCACTCAATGATGATGATGATGATGAGTTTGGCTCATTATATGACACTAGAGTTGGTAACTTTGTCCTGCCATGATGGATGGTAGTTTGGCTCATTATATGACACTAGAGTTGGTTACTTTGTCCTGCCATTTGATGTTTATTATCTTGCATAGGCAACACATGTGAAAGCTGTTTAACCTTTTCTACTGTCCTGCATAGGTAGTCCAAGTTTCTGATCCGTATAGAAGTGTACTAAGCGCATAACTTTGGTAGATTTGAATCTTACTTCTGAGTGTTAATTTGGTGTTGGCCCATGCTCTATCATTTAAGTTAAAGGGAAAGTCTTCGGAAAACCTCAGAAGAGTTCACATACTTGCTGTTAATTAGTTATTGCAGTTTGGGTAAATAATGCATTGTTCTATTAACTCTAGATTATGACATCTATTGGTGAGTCATGTTTTTATAACATTTTCGTCAAAATGACAAACACACTAATTGTTACATTTGAAGTTTGGAAAATAGTAGTTAATTGAACTTTTGCTACAAAGCTTTGTGTTTACCCAAGATGAAACACTGCAATCAGATGCTGTAATAATTTCTTGGCTTAGGTTCAATTTGTAGCATGAAGTTCAATCTCATGGCGCCCAAAGTGTTATGTTGTCTATTGACATGTCCAGCCATCATTCCACCCATACGTTCGGCTTCCTCTTAGCGCCATAAGTTGCCTGTCCTGTGTAACAAAGGTTTGAATGATGTCTCGCCAACAGCCAAACAGATTTCCCCCATTATAAGAAAAAGAAACAAATTTCTTTTAAAAAAAAAACAGAAGCCCCATTTTTTCAATAGCTTTGTACTTTTTACGAAGCGCTTGTCGGTACAAAAAAATCCAACATCGAATGAATTAAATCAACACCCAGAGTTCACCAGAAGCAATGTGGATGGGAGGGGGATATTTGGCAATCTGTTGAATTCCAAGAATTTGTATTTTGAGTTTGTCATTTTTATGAAGGTATTGTATTTTCGTGTTAATGCTACATATACTCCCTCACAATGAGATAGCACAGGTCAACCCATGAGACAGTCCTCTATTTGGCAAGCTTTTTAACTTCCAGGATGCCATGATGAGAGCTTGATCGGTTTGCAATTCCTCTATTGAGGGAAGCACACCTTTAATACACATGGCTGTCCTGACCACAGACAACAAAGCATTTATGAATGTTTCTGGATTCCTTGTGAGCACTGCCCTACCCAGAAGTGTTATCTGTTAACACTGTATGTGCATTTCTTGTTTGGCCTCGATATCCTAATACTTTTTCTTAGGCCCTTTGTTAAATACAAGAGGTCGGGTTTTATCCGGATTGATGGCTTCCCTTCTTCAATGTCATTATTTCAGCATTATCTATTGTTCCACTTCTTGTCGTCATTGCGGATTTCATTGCTGAAAGTCAGCATTCTGCCAAGAAAATAGAGTGCTGTAGAGAGTGCTGCAAGAGCAGCAGGAATCGGCTCCCTCAATGAGATAGAACTGCTTGCACAGAACAGAGACAGATGGCGAGATTTGATAAAATATCTTTAAAAGAAAACTGCTAGAACAAAAATTCATATAGGAGAAGGTGTATCTTGGTCTACGCCCTATGGGCCGGTTACGGCTCGAAAGGTCAATAGATAGATAGATAGAGAAGTGAAGTTGTACATTTCACTATACTCATCATTCATCATCATTGAGTGCCGTCTCCGCAACGAAGGTTGGCTACCATGGAGCGCCATTTTGCTCTATCTCTTGCTTTGATGGTGCAGGTTGTCATCGGTTGGTTTGTCCATCTTTTGATGTTACTCGTCCATGTTAATCTTGGTCTGCCTCTGCCTCTTTTACCTTGTATTTTCCCCTCCAGGATCACTTTCAGTAGGCTGTTGTGTCTTTTAACATGGCCTAAGAATCGCATTTGTCTTGTTCTAATTGTGTTCAGAAGTTCTCTTTTCATTTTTAGTTGTTTTAAGACTTTGTCGTTTGTTTTCTTTTCCTTCCATCCAATTCTACCTATTCTTCTATATATCCACATTTCAAAGGCTTCAATTCTCTGTTCTGTTTTCTTGTCTAATGTCCATGTTTCAGCACCATATAGGAATATTGAGAAGATGTAACATTTTGCTATTCTTAGTTTTAGCTCTGGTGTTATTTGTTTTGATGTTAGTATGTCCTTCATGACATTAAAATTACTTTTTGCCATTCCTAATCTTTTGTTTATTTCAGTTGTACATTTTCCATCACTGGTTATAGTATGTCCAAGGTAGTTATAGTTCTGAACTGTCTCAAGGTCTATTCCTTCAATTTTGATATTCACTTGTGGGTTTTGAGTATTTTCTTTGTTTATGATCATAGTTTTAGTCTTTTTGATATTCATATCTAGTCCATATTTTTTGCTTGTCGTGTTTATTTCATTAAGTAATTGTTGTAGGTCTTTAGGATTTTCTGCTAGTAGTACGGTATCGTCAGCATATCTTAGGTTATTGATTATCTTTCCATTAATTTGTAGGCCTGGCATCTCTATGATGTTTTTAAAGATTTGCTCAGTGTATAGATTGAACAAGCTTGGTGATAGGATGCATCCTTGTCTTACTCCTCTTTTTATATCAATGGGTGTAGAGAATTCTTTGTTATATTTTATTATTGCTGTTTGCTCCCAGTATAGATTGCATATTAGTCGTATATCCATGTCATCTAGATGTATCTCTTTTAGGCATTCTATAAGTTGTTTGTGGTGTACTCTATCAAAAGCTTTGGTGTAGTCTATGAAGCAGGCATATATTGGTTTGTTTACTTCTGTGTATTTTTCGATTAATGTTCTCATGCAGAATATGGCTTCTTTTGTCCCGCTATTTTTCCTAAATCCAAATTGCTGCTCATCTAATTCAGTATTGATTTTATTCTGAATCCTTCCTTGTATAACTTTTAGCAAGATTTTTGTAACATGGCTCATTAGGCTTATTGTTCTAAAGTCACTGCATTCAACTGCACCATTCTTTTTAGGCAATGCAATGAAAGTTGATGTTTTTAGTTCATTTGGTATGTATCCTGTGTGGTATATGTCGTTGCATATGTCTGTAATCACTTCAATGCCAAAATCTTCAAGTGCCTGTATCATCTCTATCTGTATGCTTTCAGGTCCTGCTGCTTTTCCCCTTTTCATTGTTTTTATAGCTTTTTCCACCTCAGATTTTAAGATTTTATAGCCTGATGTACATTTTATACTAGGCCACAGCATTTGGAGGTCATTGGTCTTCCATGCTGTCGTTATCTTCTCCAACTCAGCGAGTCAAGTCAAGAACACATTCCTTTTTCATCTGGATCGACTTGTGAGCGTTACGTTTTCATCCAAGTCACGTTCGCTCTATTGCCAATGGGAGCCGCCATAGCTTAGTGGTTAGTGAACTGGACTACAAAAGAGGTCGGGTTTCTATCCTGACCGACGACTTCTGAGTTCACCCAGCCTTAAATGGGTACCAGATTTTTTTCTGGGAAAGTAAAGCAACACAAGCATAATAACGACCACATTGCCCCAAAAATCATGTGCCGAAGGTCTGTCAAAATTATGGTCACAAGCACGGTGTTCCCACTTGACGTGATGGGGTTCTTTACTTTACTTTTTGCCCAAGAGTTTGTTACTGCTGATGTAAGTTTACAATACAATGCTTAAATTCTTTCAAACTTGATTAGTGTATTTGTGTAAGATCTGATTTTTCTTGTGCGCGTTAGTGAAATTAGCTCATAATGTACTGTTAAGTAATCACATATCCAAAATATACATATTAAAACAAAATGTTTTTAAAAAATCACTTTCAATATTTATTTTGTTTGTGGACGCTCAAAAATATTTTTAAATATTGTAAATTATAGGTTGAACTAGCTTTATGGGACACAGCTGGACAAGAAGATTATGACAGGCTGCGACCATTATCATACCCAGACACTGATGTCATCCTTATGTGTTTCTCTATAGATAGCCCGGACAGTTTGGAAAACATCCCAGAAAAGTGGACCCCTGAGGTATGGTTTAGTTGTTCTATATTGTTTTGTGTTATGGTGCCTAGCAAGTTAGTTCCTACAGGGTGAGATCTTTTAGTGTAGAAGTTCCCGCAGTGGGACAAGCTCTTTTGGTGTAGTTAGTTCCTGCAGGGTGAAATCTTTTAGTGTAGAAGTTAGTTCCCGCAGTGGGACAAGCTCTTCTGGTGTAGTTAGTTCCTGCAGTGGGGTAAGATTAACTGGCGTAGAAGTTAGTTTCTGCAGTGGGGCAAGCTCTTCTGGTGTAGTTAGTTCCTGCAGTGGGGTAAGATTAACTGGCGTAGAAGTTAGTTTCTGCAGTGGGGCAAGCTCTTTTGGTGTAGTTCCTGCAGGGTGAGATCTTTTAGTGTAGAAGTTAGTTCCCGCAGTGGGGTAAGATTAACTGGCGTAGAAGTTAATTTCTGCAGTGGGGCAAGCTCTTTTGGTGTAGTTAGTTCCTGCAGTGGGGTAAGATTAATTGGCGTAGAAGTTAGTTTCTGCAGTGGGGCAAGCTCTTCTGGTGTAGTTAGTTCCTGCAGTGGGGTAAGATTAACTGGCGTAGAAGTTAATTTCTGCAGTGGGGCAAGCTCTTCTGGTGTAGTTAGTTCCTGCAGTGGGGTAAGATTAACTGGCGTAGAAGTTAGTTTCTGCAGTGGGGCAAGCTCTTCTGGTGTAGTTAGTTCCTGCAGTGGGGTAAGATTAACTGGCGTAGAAGTTAGTTTCTGCAGTGGGGCAAGCTCTTCTGGTGTAGTTAGTTCCTGCAGTGGGGTAAGATTAACTGGCGTAGAAGTTAGTTTCTGCAGTGGGGCAAGCTCTTTTGGTGTAGTTAGTTCCTGCAGTGGGGTAAGATTAACTGGCGTAGAAGTTAGTTTCTGCAGTGGGGCAAGCTCTTCTGGTGTAGTTAGTTCCTGCAGTGGGGTAAGATTAACTGGCGTAGAAGTTAGTTTCTGCAGTGGGGCAAGCTCTTCTGGTGTAGTTAGTTCCTGCAGTGGGGTAAGATTAACTGGCGTAGAAGTTAGTTTCTGCAGTGGGGCAAGCTCTTCTGGTGTAGTTAGTTCCTGCAGTGGGGTAAGATTAACTGGCGTAGAAGTTAGTTTCTGCAGTGGGGCAAGCTCTTCTGGTGTAGTTAGTTCCTGCAGTGGGGTAAGATTAACTGGCGTAGAAGTTAGTTTCTGCAGTGGGGCAAGCTCTTCTGGTGTAGTTAGTTCCTGCAGTGGGGTAAGATTAACTGGCGTAGAAGTTAGTTTCTGCAGTGGGGCAAGCTCTTCTGGTGTAGTTAGTTCCTGCAGTGGGGCAAGCTCTTCTGGTGTAGTTAGTTCCTGCAGTGGGGCAAGCTCTTCTGGTGTAGTTAGTTCCTGCAGTGGGGCAAGCTCTTCTGGTGTAGTTAGTTCCTGCAGTGGGGCAAGCTCTTCTGGTGTAGTTAGTTTCTGCAGTGGGGCAAGCTCTTCTGGTGTAGTTAGTTCCTGCAGTGGGGCAAGCTCTTTCGGTGTAGTTAGTTCCTGCAGTGGGGCAAGCTCTTCTGGTGTAGTTAGTTCCTGCAGTGGGACAAGCTCTTCTGGTGTAGTTAGTTCCTGCAGTGGGGTAAGATTAACTGGCGTAGAAGTTAGTTCCTGCAGTGGGGCAAGCTCTTCTGGTGTAGTTAGTTCCTGCAGTGGGGTAAGATTAACTGGCGTAGAAGTTAGTTTCTGCAGTGGGGCAAGCTCTTCTGGTGTAGTTAGTTCCTGCAGTGGGGTAAGATTAACTGGCGTAGAAGTTAGTTTCTGCAGTGGGGCAAGCTCTTCTGGTGTAGTTAGTTCCTGCAGTGGGGTAAGATTAACTGGCGTAGAAGTTAGTTTCTGCAGTGGGGCAAGCTCTTCTGGTGTAGTTAGTTCCTGCAGTGGGGTAAGATTAACTGGCGTAGAAGTTAGTTTCTGCAGTGGGGCAAGCTCTTCTGGTGTAGTTAGTTCCTGCAGTGGGGCAAGCTCTTCTGGTGTAGTTAGTTCCTGCAGTGGGGCAAGCTCTTCTGGTGTAGTTAGTTCCTGCAGTGGGGCAAGCTCTTCTGGTGTAGTTAGTTCCTGCAGTGGGGCAAGCTCTTCTGGTGTAGTTAGTTTCTGCAGTGGGGCAAGCTCTTCTGGTGTAGTTAGTTCCTGCAGTGGGGCAAGCTCTTTCGGTGTAGTTAGTTCCTGCAGTGGGGCAAGCTCTTCTGGTGTAGTTAGTTCCTGCAGTGGGACAAGCTCTTCTGGTGTAGTTAGTTCCTGCAGTGGGGTAAGATTAACTGGCGTAGAAGTTAGTTCCTGCAGTGGGGCAAGCTCTTCTGGTGTAGTTAGTTCCTGCAGTGGGGTAAGATTAACTGGCGTAGAAGTTAGTTCCTGCAGTGGGGCAAGCTCTTCTGGTGTAGTTAGTTCCTGCAGTGGGACAAGCTCTTCTGGTGTAGTTAGTTCCTGCAGTGGGGTAAGATTAACTGGCGTAGAAGTTAGTTTCTGCAGTGGGGCAAGCTCTTCTGGTGTAGTTAGTTCCTGCAGTGGGGTAAGATTAACTGGCGTAGAAGTTAGTTTCTGCAGTGGGGCAAGCTCTTCTGGTGTAGTTCCTGCAGTGGGTTGAGGTCTTTTGGTGTCTACGTTAGTTCCTCCAGTGGCAAGATCTTTACTTTAGATGTAGTAGAGATTACTTCCTTTCAGTGCGGTGTGATCTTTAGAAAACCTGGTGTTGCATGGATGTCTGATTGGTCTGTGGGAAAAGTGGGATTTACAGTCAATTGATCAGTTAAGTCCGCAGTCAACCAGATAAGTAAGCATTGAGGCAAAGTACAGACTTTCATTGATGGGCGTCTGCACAGAAAATCGGATCTCTCAGATACCATTCATTGAGGGGGCCTCGGTAGCCTAGTTGAGAAAACCACCTGACTGGACTACCGACGTTCGGACAACCCATATTCGATTCCCACTGGGAGCAGTATGAATTGTACTCGTGGTTGGAAAAAAAATATACCCCCATGGTCGACCCAGCCGTTGGCAGAAATGGGTACCAGGGTATTAGGGAATAATAGAACAAATAAGTATGTGTTAGCACTCGGAAAAATTAACAGACAAACAACAACAGAAAAAAACGAAGAACAATATATGGTCCGAAGTGGGATCGAAAACCCGTACTCCCTGGCACCGCGCCTTGCCACGAGAGGCCGAACGCTTGGCACACTGCCACTCAGCCAACTAAAAAATTGGCTATTGTAGTAGTGTCTTCCAAGAACCCTTGGCAGTTAGCATAGATAAGAGAAGACCATAAATTTGGTTAACTGAATAGCAAAGCAAGCCCTCATGTGGGAAACAACAGGTAAGAGGAAAAAAGGAAGACTGAGAGAGGCAAGTGCAGCAGGAATCAGCTCCCTCAATGAGATAGAGCTGCTTGCTCAGAACAGAAACAAATGGCGAGATTTGATAAAATATCTTTAAAAGAATTGAAAGCTGTTAGAATAAAAATTTAGATAAGAGGTGTATCTTGGTTTACGGCCTATGGGCCAGCTATGGCTCAAAAGGTCAATAGATCGATAAATTTGGTCTGCCTATGAAAAATTGTCAGAAAAAACCTGTACATGCAATGATACATACTATGGAGTTTGTGCAGGTGGGTCAGGATTCTCCTTGTAGTTTCTCAAGGGAGATATTTTGTAGCACCTATGGATTCATATTCATCCGATAGGCAGTGATGATGACCTAATTACAGACACAATTACCAGTGGAAAAAGATGTTGGAAAGACAATGGCACCTGATAGAAGAGACACTGCTGGAGCCAGTTGAGAGTTCAAGTATTAGGACATTTTTTTTTTCTTCTTGCTATCTACAGAGAAGACAAAGAAGATACAGGGTAGAAACATGAAAAAAATGTGGGTGGACATGGGGCAATCTTGATAGTATAACACAAATCAAGAAGACTTGCGAAGTGTTTAATATCTGTGCTCCGCAGGGAAGGAGAAGAATACTGTACACTACTGAGCTTTGACCCAAACTTTTTTCTAATCTCTTCCTTTCAAAATGACCATTTCTAACGTTCCTTTTTTAAATTTATCCCATAGGTGCGTCACTTTTGTCCCAATGTTCCAATCATTCTCGTTGGCAACAAGAAGGATCTACGCAATGATGAAAGCACAAAGCGTGAGCTCATGAAAATGAAACAGGAGCCCGTACGACCAGAAGAAGGCAGGGCAATGTCGGAGAAAATTAACGCCTACTCTTACCTGGAATGCTCTGCCAAAACCAAGGAAGGTGTGAGGGAGGTGTTTGAAACAGCCACCAGGGCCGCACTGCAGGTCAAGAAGAAGAAAAAGGGTGGATGTATGGTATTGTGAATATGCAGTAATTTGTTTATTTCCTCAATTTGGGGGCCGATGTATGAATGCAACTTGTTTTTCTTTTAGTAAGAAGGCTTATTCAGTTGTTGGTTATAAAATGGATCTAGAAAGCTGAATTCTGAGTTTTTATGTTACTACTATATATCTATTTATTGAGAAAATATGTCGGGGGACAGTAGGGGTGTTCCAATGTTACATTTTTTTTCCCTTCATTTTAATGTATACCTGATGACAGACAATTATGGGAACCTCCAAATTAATTAATACTAATGCTGTATTTTAATTAAACTTTAGCATCTGAATATTCATTTAGGATAAATACACTGTATTTGTTAAATATACAACTGTACATATTTCTCAACAACAAAAGTCTTCTTGATTGTGGATATACCATGGATTTTATACAGTGAGGTGTAAAACTAGGGGATTGACTTATGCTTGTGTGGTACTGTGATAAAGCCGGCAATCGTAACGGTGGAGAACAAAATGTGCTCACAGAAGGCATATGACAATATACAAAGATTGTACCCATGATAACAAATGTGTAAATGCCTTCTAAAGGAACACAAAACTAATACCAACAAATAAAAACATTATTAAATTATGATACAACCTCTCTTGGTAACCAGACTTTATGATAGTAAATGTTTTGTTTAAAATTTAAATAGTTTCAGTTAGTCTGTTTTTGTTGTATTTATTAATGGTTAACTGAAATACTAATTATGTTATGTTTTCTATTGAACTTCAGATTACTGTCACTTATTTTCATCTTTTCTGCCTCTTTTTATGTATCTCCCTGAGACATTATTCTCCTCACCACTTTCTCTTTGATTCCCATCATGTACTTTAATGGATTTTACAGTTTGGGTTCTTTCCTGAGAAAATCACCTACTCGTCTCCCTTTAATCAACTGCTGCAATTGTTGTTCCTGATTAATTATGCAACAGTTGCAACTTGATTGTTTTATTTTATTTGGAAAATTGTACAAGATGGTCATTTTTGTTTGTTCCTTCAGTGACGTGAGCAATTATGTTGCATGGAAGCAACTAAATAACTACAGTTTTGTCTCTCATATGTTGTTTTCAGTGTTGCTGTTTACTATTGGCTGGACCGCCACATTTGGATCATAGTTTCATCCAGCTTGTGCTTTTCATTTCAGTGTAAGTGACATTAAGTGTGACATTAAGCGTGACATTAAGCGTGACATTAAGTGACTTAGTGATTACTTACATTTCTTCTTCTGCTGCATTCACACATTGACTGCTCATCATCTTCCAAGGAAGTTAAATTGCCATAGCTGCATGTTATGTCTGCACCTTACAGCCAAAACATCCAACTTAAACATAGCATTTTTGGGTACCTTGTTGCCTTCTTTATTGATTGGCTAGACTGCTTAGTCTGTTTCCAGACACAATAACAGGAAAGTGAAGTCCTGATCCCCTGTGGCTCCACTGATTATGGTGCAAGTAGTCTGTAGGCATTTATTCAGTAGTCACCACAGACCCTGGTGTGTCTGATAATATTTTGTTAAATCCACATCTCTTCTATTTGTGGTTGAAACCAAAGCAAATAGGAAAAGAAAGAAAGAAGCAAGTGATTACATGTGTTGTACATCCTGTGTTAGTCGTCAGACTTCTCTTTGGAAACATGATTTGTACAAAGAGCAAAGAATATAAATCTGGACTCTTGAGAGATGGGAAATAGACAAACTATTATACAGTCTATAAAACCAGCTGCTGACTACCAGGTTCATGGATACATCTCATCCCGTGTGTCAAACTGAGGAGTATGTGTTACAACCGAAGGAGAAAAACCAACACACTCAGGCACATTTCTCTTTTAAGACCATCAAATTGTGGGTGTAGATTTGTTATTTATAAAAGTTCCCCATTTGCATGGAAATAGCAGAACTCTGAAGTCTAAAGTCATTGATTGTAACTTCGTGGGTTTTTTTTTTTATATGACCTGACAAAAAGTGTGACTGTAAACCATAAATGATTATCAGATCTAATATGTGAAGGAGTTTCAGCCACATCATTTAAGATTTATTGATTTCACAAACCTTTATAATCAATGGACCAGAGGTTGCACCCAAATTTCAATGGTGGTTATATTTAGATAATTAATTTTGGCTGTTACATTTTTTATTATTGATTTTGCTTTAGATTGTATAACGGTACATTATAATGGATAAAACTTAACTGAAATTAAATATCAATTATATCACGATTATTTAAAGGCACTATGTATTATTGCAGCATTTTTCATTCTTCAGAACTTAGCTTATTACTACACTGTCTCCATTTAAATCAAGTTATATTTTCTGTCTTTTTTTTGAGAGTACAAGAGTTGAGAATGAACATGAAATGTTGTCATTAAACGGTTTATGTATGGGGGAATATTTCTCTAACGTCCGCTTACAAATTAGTTTTTGGTTTTTTTTTTTTTATTGTTTATCTGTTATTGTTCTTTCCCCAAGATTCTGTACACATGCATACATTTTATGCTTTATTTGGTTTGTATGTTTAATTGCTTTTGTTAACACGTGTTTAACTTATGTGTGCTGCCTTAAGGTTAGCTCGCCTGTGTTGTTGGCTATTAATGATTTTATGATTGTAAGCTACTTCCTGCGAGGACTGTGGAGTCTAAATACTCTAGGCAGCTGATGGATAGCATGTGCCCAAGTTCCTAAATGTTGTTGTTGATGTTCAGCATGAGGATTGCTTCTCTCCCACTTTGAATTTGTATTTAATTTGTTTAGTACCTGCTTCTTCAATCCCTACCCACGTCTCCATACTAGTTGGCCTGTTTCCGGGACCCTAATGCTAACTGTCAGCTATGAGTTGCCAACAATCTTGATCAGTGTTTGCATCTTGCAACCTCAAGTTTATATGTAATGCATTGTGCATGAGTTATTGTTTTTATTTTTTTTTTTTATTTTTTTTAAAGACAATTTGTCTTTCTAGCTCTGGCGATTCCCTTTCAGAATCGTGTCTGACCACAGATTTTAAGTGATCTTGTGGTTTTGGGTTCAATATTTTGTCACTTAACAAAGTTAATGTTGTTGTCTTCTCTTTCAATGTTCTCACTATTTTGAATTACATTTTGTTCTTACTGTAAGTTCCTCTTAGTCATCGAACCATTTTAGTTTTCTTGACCACATGTACATTTTTAACATGACTCATTGTAAGTTCAAAGAAAGATTTCACATTTAGATTACTGACATCTCTCTGTACATCTTGTTCAGACATGGCACTGGCCACAAGAGCCTCCTCCATCTAACATATATTGGACACCTCTGTTGCAGATGTTCAGTCATCATTAGCCAGTGCCACGATCATATTCACCTGAAGTTTTTATTCTTAGGATGGTTGGTGACAACTGCAGGTACTTTTATTTTTGGTGACTACCCCAGTACTTCTATTGCTTCTATTGCTGGTGACTAGAATATGTTCATTTAACTTTCCAAATTTAAGTTCTTTAAATTGTCCTTCTCTCTTTGCCTGGCAGTTTCTGTTTTTATTTTGTCATCAGCTTTAATCAGAAGAATGTAACTTATGTAGTGTTTTGATTTACAATAACATTCTATTCTGTTTGCCCCAACACATCCACATTTCTTAGAGTAGCATGTTTACCTTACTTCTGATTCACTTGACCAGATTAATTATCCCAGAGCTACCATGTGGAGTAGAATCTTAGTCAGTTTTTATTCAATGATCATGAAACTAACCGTCAGCTATGATTCGTTAGCTTCTCTCATGGGCACCACTGTCTAGTGACTTGCATCTGTTCATTAACTGATATTCTCTATACTTCACTATTTCCCCATTATGATTAATGCTCTCCACACGATGTTTTGTGAGAGAGAGGAATCAATCAGTGTGTGGGTGTATGGATTTCATTTTGCTTATACAACAGGCTATCCTTATTTCCAGTACACTGTAACAAACCCAAACTTATGTTTTACCATTTTTTTCCCTCCTCAAATTCGTCATACTGTCTTGTGCAGCTAACATTAAACAAGGTTCTTTCCCTTTGCACACATGACCAGATTTCTATTTATAATTTTCTACTATTAACTAAACCATAGGCACTGGGGAAATATTGGTGGGGATTTTTTTGTGTATATTTTTTTTAACTGCTAGTGAACATTATCAGTTGTGACAATTTTTGTTGTTAATTGAACATTACGTGGCATGTCTGAATTTTTATTATATTTTATTTAATTTTTTTAATTGGTGGGACAAATTGAGTTTAACAAATTACAGGAAGTGCATGTTATTCCAACAGACACATTCTTTCAATAAGTACCTGCAAAACCATTAAAACCAATTTCTCATTTAAAGGTGTAGTCTTATTCTTCATTGAGCTTATTTATTTATTTGTATTTTGTTTTATAATCATGGGTTTGCAGTGTTTTGTGGAATCAATTTAACTGAGGATTGAAATCTTCTAAGAACATTGTTTAGGGTGGTTGTTCCACAACCATCTATAGTTATAGTAAGGCCTGCAGGCTGAGAGAGAAATCACCATAAGTTTGTGGTGTCTGCAGCTATGCAAGTTATATAGACATCTGACATCATTTAATCTACAAATGTCCCTGGTCACAAAGTTGACAACGTCACAAACATTGAATGATTTCTTTCAGCCCGAAAGATTTCTGTGGTGGGGATATTCACAGCTAACTATAGAGCTACTTAGGCATGCTGAATGAGAGGGAACTCCTAGAAAACCAACTAGTGGAGCATTTTCATCTTTGTTAGCAGCAGTGGTTGTGGGTTAGAGTAGCATCATAACTTCCCATAGCTGAAAACGTCACACTAGTTGGAAGGTTTCTGGTTCTATTTTCTTCTGTGGGCCTTTGTAAATCTATATTTGGCTGTGGGCCTTTGTAAATCTATATTTGGCTGTGGGCTACATGTGCTATATGAAGCTTGTGTGGATTCACGGACTGTTTAGTCTAGAAATGACCTCTGTCAAAGATATTATTAATATAAAGTAGGACTTACAGTTGGCAATAACCAAATAAAACTAGGAGAAATACCTCTACTAGATGTACAATCTTACATATATCTGGACAGTAATATAGATAAAGAGGGAGGAACAGAAAATGATACCAAAATAAGGATATCAAAAGCAAGAGGAGCTTTCATTGCACTGGGAAACACATGGAAATCCAAAGAGATTAGGTTAAATACAAAAAAAAAATTTTCAACTCAAATGTTAAGTCGGTCCTATTATATGGCTGTGAAACATGGAGAACAACAGAATTGACAATCACGAAGATACAGACTTTCATTAATGGATGCTTACGCAGAATAAAAGGATGAAAATGGCAGGACAAAATCACTAACATAGAATTATGGAAATGTACCAGTCAAATACCAGTGGATAAAGAGATACAGCGAAAACGATGGCGATGGATAGGGCACACACTACGTAAGCCAACTGAGAGTATTACACAACAGGCCCTTTTTTGGAATCCCCAGGGGAAAAGACAAAGAGGAAGACCAAGGAATTCTTGGAGAAGACAGATAGAAGCAGAGATGAAGATGTTGGGGAAGACATGGAATGATCTTAAAAGAATGGCAAAAAACAGAGCGACTTGGAAAGTGTTTGTTGAAGACCTATGCTCCACTGGGAGCTAAAAAGGTAGAAGAAAGAGAAGAACTTTCCAAAATTAGGTATTAAAAAATTAAGTAGAAAGGACTTGTCAAAAATATATGTTAAAATAAAGTATAAGGACTTGTCAAAAATATATGTTAACATAAAGTAAAAAGGACTTGTTAAAAATATATATGTTAATATAAAGTTGAAGGACCTGTCAAAGGTAGATGTTAATATAAAGTTGAAGGACTTGTCAAAGGTAGATGTTAATATAAAGTTGAAGGACTTGTCAAAGGTAGGTGTTAATATAAAGTAGAAGGACTTGTCAAAGGTAGATGTTAATATAAAGTTGAAGGACTTGTCATGTGCCAGTGACACTACAGTGTAGTTATAAACAAAGGATATATTATATATATAAGTCCAAACAGTCCTGGTCATGTGAACAATTATGATTTGACCACAAGCTCAACACGTGATTAATTCACAGAAACTGCAACTTCAAATACTCTGAACTTGTGTTTGACACTTTATATGATTACACAAGATGGCATCTAGATCTCCTACATAAGTTTTTTTTTTTCAATTCTAGAGTTACACTTCACAAGTCATCTGGATACATATCTTAGTTGCATATGAAGGTCATTCATCACACATAATGGCTGTCCAAACATTTATGTCGTTAGTAGTGCTGTACATGTGTCCTGGATACCGCTGTTGTTATATGACACTCCCCCAGGTGCTGTAATTACATCTGCATAACTTTTTGTACTTTGCATAAAATCACAGGCACAATAATGTGTGTAGCAGTTTGTATATTCCTAACCTTGATTTCCAGATAAGCACTGATCTCTTTTGAGACCTGATATATTTATAACATCTTCCCTTGAAATAAATCTTCTTAATAATCCTTTACTAAAACATCACTGAATTTGTCTCTGTCTATAATCCCAAGTCAAGTCCTCAACTGTCTCTATGTGCTTAACTTCTAAGGTAAGTCCAAACCACAATGTGTGAGTCGGTTACGAGTTATGTAACTTGTATCTACTCTCACCGCCGAGAGATTATCTTATCTGTTTACTTGTCTTCAGTTGTCAACTTGTACAAATATCAAACATTTCATTTCTTAAAGTCACGCCCAAAAGTGTCTGTGGGTACGGGAAATGTTTATGTCCTATAAGAGTATTAAGTATGGCGTGACCAACAACGATGATGCAGTAATATTACAGTCAAAGACAGAACCAGCTGACCTCAGAGTGAGACAGGCTGTCCAACTAGCCACAGCATACAGGGAAGACTATTTTTATTTCTCATTCTGGTTCGAAATTATTTTTTTTTATTTTAAATTCTCTGTGTGTGTTGTATGTTTGTTCATGCTGAAGGCCTATTGAGCCGAAACGTCGTTCTAATTTGAGTCGTCCATTTATTACGTATAGCTTTAACCATACCGTCTTTTTTTGTTCATTTCTCCTCACAATCAGCTTTACTGCAGCTTCGCATTTTTATGCATTTCTTTGCCTTGATCCTAGACAGATGTGAAGAAGTGTAACAGCTGTCTCTTATAAGATTCTCACATTAGCACTAAATCAACTGTTCTCACAATTGATTTAATAAATTTGGAGCTATATTCAAGGTGTTTCACTCGCTACAGAACTCGTTATTTCTATATAGGAGTTTTAGCACTCCACACTCATTTCCCACCATTCCTGTGTGAACTCACGCATACTGTATGTGCACTAATAATCACAAAGAACAAGAATAATGAGTGTACGCGACACCCTAATCCACATAGTATGAGGTAGCCCTGCGCTACTCAGTGCCACAACAATTAAGCGCCTCACACTAGAGACATTTCTTTTCATTCCTCCAGTAATTTACATACTCCTGTTCAGGTTTCGTTGCAATATCTTCCTTCCTCTTCTTCTACCGTTCAGCTCCCTGTGGAGCATAGGTCTAACACTTTCTAAGCCGTTCTGTTCCTTACCATTCTTTTAAGATCATGCAATGTCTTCCCCATCATCTTCATCTCTTCATCCATCTGTCGTCTCCAAGAATATATTGGTCTTCCTCTTTATCCTTTTCCTCGGGTGTTCCATATCTTCGTTGGTGTTACAATTATTGTGGAAATGGGTTTGGTAGCGAGTATGACACTTTAAAAAAAATAGTGAAGATCCCAGCCACGTCACGTGTCGTATAAGAAATCCGGTTTTATTGTCCATATTTTTTTAAAGCTTCGATACATTATTTCTGAGGTAATGTGAAAATAAAAAACAGAATAAAGTTAAAAAAAAAAAAAAAAAGTAAAGAGCCCCCGTCACGCCAAGTGGCGTATAGGGAATATGGTGTTAGTGACCATATATTTTACAGACCTTCAGTACATGATTTTTGGGTAATGTGGTCGGTATTACGCCCGTGTCGATTTACTTTCCCAGAAAAAAATCCGGTACCCATTTAAGGCTTGGTGAACCCGGAAGCCGTCGGTTTGGATCGAACCATACCTCTTGTCCTTTTTAGTCCAGTTCACTAACAACTGGGGAAAAAACCCCAAAAAAAAAAACAACATAATAGCTCAGGCCAAAATAACATTTCAGAAAATGAAAAATGTCTTATTCAACAAGTCTATGCCAATAGAAGTAAGAGAGAGAGAGAGCTCATCTGTGCTAAATAAAGCAAATTCTGACCTATGGAAGCGAATCATGGATAGTAGACAAGCATTTCAAAATGACGATTGGAGGCCACAGAGATGAGATATCTCAGAAGAAATGTTGAAAGTTCACTGGACACTAAAAAGACCAACGAGGAAATTTTCAAAAGAGGCAAACACAAAAAGGGAGCTCATAAAAAACATCAGTAAGAAACAAATATTTTTCGGGTACATCATGAGAAGAGGAAAGTCGGAATACTTGGTTACAACTGGAAACAAATAGGGAAAACATGGATCTTGGACGACAAAGAATGAAGATTCTAGATAGCTTGGTCATGTCATAATGTGCCATACCAGTTGGCGTAGAGTATCATGTTCTTCCATAACATCCACAGTAAGTAAAAAAAAATGTAAAGTACCCCGTCACGCCAAGTGCCGTATAGGAAATGTGGTGTTAGTGACCATAAATTTTACAGACTCTCGGCACATGATTTTTGGAGTAATGTGGTCAGTATTACGCCCGTGCTGATTTACTTTCCCAGAAAAAAAATCGGTATCCATTAAAGGCTGGGTGAACCGGAGCCGTCGGTTGAGATCTTGTCCTTTGTAGTTCAGTTCACTAACCACTGAGCTATCGCGGTTCCCAGACATCTTATATAATATAATTAATCATCATCAAGTACCAAGCCTGCTGGCGTAGGTGATCATGTCTCTCCTTAACTTTCGATCTCAACAGTTATTTATCATTTCTGTTGTTGACCTTCTGCCAAGCCATTCTCTTAAGAGCTGTCTGGTATGTT
Source organism: Megaustenia siamemsis (assembly GCA_032433765.1). Taxonomy (NCBI): domain Eukaryota; kingdom Metazoa; phylum Mollusca; class Gastropoda; order Stylommatophora; family Ariophantidae; genus Megaustenia; species Megaustenia siamemsis. Next base: position 54,919,995 of record JAVIAB010000091.1, read on the forward strand.
TTATCTTTGCTTCACTCTGTCTCTTCGTCCCTCGATTTTTCCATTTCTCATAATATTTTCCAGCTGTTCTCTTCTCATTACATGGCCAAACTTATGATGCTTGTTTCTTCCTAAAATTGGAAGTTAGCTCTATTTTTGCTTTGGCCTCTTCCAGAACGTTTTCATTACTCTTCTTAGCTGTCCATGGTATTCTCAACATACTTCTGTAAAACCACATTTGTACAGCCTCCAGTGATGTTTTTTAAAATGTTGTCCTATTGCCCATGATTCACACCCATATGTCAAGACTGGTTTTACATAACATTTAAGAACAATTTTTCTTGTTTCTATTGTAAAAAAATATATTGCACAGTATTTTCCTCATTTTTTTGGAAAGCTGCTTCTGTCTGATCTATTCTGCATCTCACATGATATCATTAGTCTGTTCAAAAGAGAAGAGACCCTAACAATAAGTACGCCTTCGTGCGCCGTTTTGAATATCAAATTGATGTCATTTATATACAAGAAGCGGTAAGAGCCTCCTGGTGGACTGGAAATAATCATGTGTTAATGCCCATATATTTGTTAATCAACACATTCATTGGTAATTTAGTCAGAATTACACCAGTGCCGTCCATTCTTCCCCAGAAAACATCCAGTAACCGATTTAAGTGTGGGTGAATTTAAAAGCCTTTAATATGAATCGAACATATCCTCATTAGACCAGTTCCAGACCAGACTCCTGGTAAATATGGCGGATAGGCGGCAGGAACCGTTGAGTATCAGGTTGAAAACTGTTCCTTGTTGCAGTTTCTTCATATTCCAAGTCCAGCTTGCTGCCTGAGCTACTGAGTTTAGTGCTATATGCACACCGTGAGCTGCGTATTTCATCCGGATTGGGTTTCGATATTCCGATAACTTATGATGCTATTGTATGACGAAGGACAGTTTGGCTGCGTTCACTTTCGGTGCGGTTAAGCCTTATGTCTTTTGGCGTGTGCTGTAGCTGCTATGATAGGGATTGCGGCTGCCTTTCTTTGTTTGTATCCTTCAATGTGATGAGATGTTAATTCGGATGATTCCACTGGCACGGGCGGTTGAGCAATTATGGATTTTAATTCTTTTGCAGTGATTCCGGTGCTTTGGACGAACTACAACTACTAGTCCAGTTCTCTAGTACTACTCTACCACTGCTGCCACCGTATTTGAGATACATGCCTGAGAGGTATATCTCAGATACTCGGATTATTTATTATTTCTGGCATGAAACAGTCTCAGCCATGACCGATCAGATCTGACGTCACGCAACGTTATAAATCGGTAGATCTTCTGTTAGAGAATGATGTCTTCAACTCTCAGCGCGGAAGTCTAGAAGAAAGCGATATATGGTGCTCATCTCATGGAGTCACGCTAGGTGGATAGAGTGCCCGGGCCCCACCTGCCTAGAAACTCGGGCGAACGCAAGCAAACACTGCACACTGGGTGAATCCATAGGTGCTCCGATATCCCCTCGAGAAAATCCAAGGAGAATCCAGGTCGTATGCACGCACTCAGTAGCGTTGCTTGTGTTCCACAGTGTGGGTACATTTTTGCTGGAGAAATTAATATATAGAAATCTATTATTATATATATTAAATATATGGAGAAATAAATGAATATTATTATATAGGGGAGCCACAATAGCTCAGTGGTTAGTGAACTGGACTACAAAGGACTAGAGTCGGGTTCGATCCTGATCGACGGCTTTCAGATTCAGTTAGCCTTAAATGGGTACTTAACTTTTTTTTTTCTGGGGAAGTAAAGTGGCACGGGCGTAATACCGACCACAATACCCCACAAATCATGTGCCGAAGGTCTATAAAAATGATGGTCACTAACACCATATTCCCTATACGCCAAGTGGCGTGATGGGGCTCTTTACTTTTTTTTTTTTTAACTTTATTATGGAGGGAAACTTCCGAGGCGATAGATCAGCGAATTATTTCAGGGGAAGAGGTATGTTTACAACACTCGGAAAAAAAATCACAAATAATCAACATAAAAGACAAAACAACAGATGGTCGGAAGCAGGATCGAACCCGTACTACTCGGCACAGTGCCTTGCCAGGAGAACCAAACGCTAGGGCACACGGCCAACGCGTCGTTCAGTACTTCCATCAACTGAAATAACCGTGTTCTGTTTCTCGTTAGTAAAAGGAGATAAATCGATAATAAACAGAGGAGCTATATAATTTTATCAAGAGATTCTCCACAATCATCACCATCAAGTACCGGGACTGCTGGCGCAGGTGATCATGTCTCTCCACAATTTTCGATCTCGACAGTTATTTATCATTTCTGTTGTTGACCTTCTGTCAAGCCATTCTCTTAAGCTGTCTGGTATTTCTTCTCTTTGCTTTCCTTTATCTCTTCGTCCCTCAATTTTACCAGTTGTTACAATATACTCCAGTTGTTCTCTTCTCATTACATGGCCAAAAAATGATGATTGTTTCTTTCAAATATTGGAAATTAGCTCTCTCTTTGCTTTGACCCTTTCAGAATGTTTTCATTACTCTTCTTAGCTGTCCGTGGTATTCTCAACATTCTTCTGTAAAACCACATCTCTACAGACTCCAGTGATTTTCTTGTTTGTTGTCCTATTGTCTATGATTCACATCCATATGTTAAGACTGACTTTACATAACATTTAAGAACTCTTTTTCTTGTTTCACACAATACATGTGTCTATTAGTGTTTCTTAACATCAAAAGGAGAAAGATCATGACTCCCCTGTGTTATATCTCAGTTTGATTATGAGCTTCACTGTTCCATATATCAATGACACTGAACCGTCAAAACAAAAAAATTAATTGTAAAAACCACTACAAGCCTACAAACGTTGTCAAGGGCAGGTAACAACAGTTGTCGTTCATTTACTCAAAGCCATAGATATATTTCCAAACTTACATCGACATTTGTTGACTATTCCTCATCATTATCATGTGCCATCGGTAAGCGTAGACATGTCCTTCTACAATTCTCTGTCCTCAGCGTATTGTATTAATTCTGTTATTGACTGCTTACCGTGCCACGACACCAATTTATCTAGTATCTTCTCTCTCTCTCTCTGTCATCCGCCATCTCTCTTTCCCCGTATTTTGTCGGTTGTAACTAAGTATTGATTGGTACATTTGTGAATCTTCGGGTTTTCTTTTGTGTGTTTTGTGATAATATATACAGATTTATGTTTGTTCGCATGTATGTTTATGTACACATGTTTTTTTTACACATCTGTTCGTCATGCACACACATTTAATACCTATCCTGTATCCACCTCCACATATTTTTAGAACCCTTCCGTCTTCTCACCTGACTGCCTGGTCAGTGAGATATATAGTTGGTCATCCCACCTGACTGCCTGGTCAGTGAGATATATAGTTGGTCATCCCACCTGACTGCCTGGTCAGTGAGATATATAGTTGGTCATCCCGCCTGACTGCCTGGTCAGTGAGATATATAGTTGGTCATCCCACCTGACTGCCTGGTCAGTGAGATATATAGTTGGTCATCCCGCCTGACTACTTGGTCAGTGAGATATATAGTTGGTCATACCACCTGACTGCCTGGTCAGTGAGATATATAGTTGGTCATCCCACCTGACTGCCTGGTCAGTGAGATATATAGTTGGTCAGCCCGCCCACTTATTTTAGTTCATTCAGAAGCTGACCAAACTCTGGACTACAGGAAAGTGACCCTTTTTTAAATTTCCTTTCTTGGGTATCTAGCATATTATAGCCATGTAGTTAGATTTGTTTACATATCCTTATGTATATTTTCGTGTTGTTGTTTGTTGTTCCAGCTGAAGGCCTACTTGGCCGAAACGTCGGCTTTTGTTGTTTTGTTAATTACCACCTAAAGTTGTTACCATACCACTTTTTTGTATTAAAAAAAAATTGTGAATATCATCAGCTTTACAGCATCTCTATGCATCTTGGTGCATCTTGATGCCTTTACAACGTAACTTAGTATTCCAGCTTTACTTTTTTTACGATGTGCCAGAGAAACGTCCATTGTGTTATTTTCCTCTGCCTCTCTTTTTCCTTCTTTCACATTAAACTACAAAATGGTCTGTTCCAGGTCAGATGATCGAGATACAAGTGGCCAAACCATTTCATTTTGCGTTTCTTCACAATACATCGTCACTCTTCAGCATGTACTCCGATTTCTTGTTGTATCCTCCTTCTGTGAACTTTTCCATTCGTAACAAGATACGATTGAAAGATGTATTGACATAACACTTCATCTCTATAGTTTGTATTTTTGTCTGCATCTCTGCTGTAAGGACTAGCGTGCAAAAACAAAACTCCTCTAACAAAGAGTGCGTGGAAAAAAGGTCAAAGTTACAGTTATTCTTCAAGCACGAAGGTAGGAAAACTAGAATTTAAGGACAGAATTGACAAAAACACGGAGGGAACTGTAAGCTGAGGCTATAGAATGTGGGGTCAATAGGTTGATCACGTGAAATAGAAGAATAGGTCACGAGAGAAGAGAAAGAATGGTGGAAGTGAGACACTTGCCTGATTTTTTTCTTTTCTTTTATTAATAGGGGTAACCAACCTTAAGGGTGGGGTTTCTTGACACACAGTCCCCCGCACCACCTCTTTCCCTTTCCTGACATATCCCATCTCACCCTGCAGCAGTTAACCTCTCACACTACAACTTTTGTAAGGGCACGTTTGCAATAAGAACGGAACTTTTAGTTTAGTTTAGTTTATGTAAAATAAACACACAATGGTATAAGGCAGCTAAACTAGCAGAGAGACGAGACAAACTACAGTGTTTTGGCAAAAAAGCATTCTTCAGGTATAAAATAACAGATATTAATATAAAGTCAAATACGAAAAGCCAGTACTAATCTGACATATTCTTCTTCTTCTTTGCTTCCTCATCTGCCTTTCAGCGTCGAGGGGAGATATAATTTCCGGTCTTTTGTTCTTCTGTTTGCCGCCGCTGCTGCTGTTATGTTTCCTAGTACTTCTAATACAAAAATAATAGAATATGAAATCAAAATCACAAAATAGGGAAGGCTTTGTTAGGAAGGAATATGGTGTTAATGACCATAAATTTTACAGACCTTCGGCACGTGATTTTTAGGGTCATGTGGTCGGCATTACGCCCGTGCCGCTTTATTTCGCCAGAAAAAAATATCCGGTACCCATTTCAGGCTGGGTGAACCAGGAAGCGGTCAGTTGGGATTGAACCCTACCTCTTGCCCTTTGTAGTCCAGTTCACTAACCGCTGAGCTATCGCGGCTCCCAAAACATGGACATAACTTAGACAAAAGATAAGCACGGACTTCAGGATTGCCAAAAGATTATTTTTTGCCAAATATAAAGCAGTAAAAGCAACTACTAAACACAATTAGAGCAAGACAAATGAAATTTGGTCATGTTAAAAGACACAACAGTCTAATAAAAGTAATATTAGAAGGGAAAATGCAAAGTAAAAGAGGCAGAGGCAGACCAAGACTAACATGGACGAGTAACATCAAAAGATGGACAAGTCAACCTATGACAATCTGCACCATCAAAGCAAGAGACAGAGTGGAATGGCGCTCCATGGTAGCCAAGCTTCGATGCGGAGAGGGCACTCAGTGATGATGATAATGAAAAGCAACTACCGCGAGAAAAGAAAATCACGATCCCACTGAACTCACAAATGACAAAGACGGCCAGCCAGTAGCAACTAATCAACATATACAACAGAGATGGAAATAATATCCTGAAGACCTAATAAGCATGGTACCAAACACCAACAACACAACAAAAACGCAACAAGGATGCACACACTCCGAATCCAACATCATAAAAGAATAAATTGAAAAAGCAATAAAATATGCACAACGAAATAAAGCACCAGTGATAGACAACATACCAGTAGAAAAAATAGCAGGAGGAGAAACAGGAGGTATATAGCTGCACAGATTATTCAATGCAGCAATGCAACAACAGAAAGCTCTAGAAGACTGGGAACATGCAGTCATTGTACGAATATGGAAAAAAGAAAGGTAACACGAGAAACTGTATCAATATAAAGGTATATCGCTTCTCAAACATGTGGGAAAGTTATATTCCAAAACTGTGGGGAAAAGGATAAGACAAATAATAGAACTACAGTTAAGCGATTCTTAAATGGGGTTTACAAATAAAAATAGTCGATGTACTGACGCATTATTCCCCTTAAAACAGCTAGCAGAATATGCAACAGAACACAATCAAAATGTGTACATAGCTTTCATCATCATCATCGAGTGCCTTCTCCGCAACGAAGGTTGGCTACCATGGATCGCCATTCTACTCTGTTTCTTAATTTGATGGTGCAGGCTGTCATAGATTGACTTGTCCATCTTTTGATGTTACTCGTCCATGTTAGTCTTGGTCCGCCTCTGTCTCTTTTACCTTGTATTTTTCCCTCCAATATTACTTTTAGTAGGATGTTGTGTCTTTTAACATGCTCCAAAAATTTCATTTGTCTTGTCTTAATTGTATTTCGTAGTTCTCTTTTTATTTTCAGTTGTTTTAAAACTCCATCGCTTGTTATCTTTTGTTTCCATCCAATTCTACCTATTCTTCTATAAATCCACATTTCAAAGGCTTCAATTTTCTGTTCTGTTTTCTTGTCTAATGTCCATGTTTCTGCCCCATACAGGAATATTGAGAAGACGTAACATTTTGCCATTCTTAGTTTCAGCCCTGCTGATATTTGTTTTGTTGTTAGTATATTTGTCATGGCATTAAAATTACTTTTTGCCATACCTATTCTTTTGTTTATTTCAATTTTGCATTTTCCATCATTGGTTGTAGTATGTACCAGGTAGTTGTAGCTCTGGACTGTCTCCAGATGTATTCCCTCAACTGTGATATTTAATTGTAGGTCTTGAGAATTTTCTTTGTTTATGATCATAGTTTTAGTCTTTTTGATATTCATTTCTAGTCCATATTTTTTGCTTGTTATGTTTATCACATTAAGTAATTGTTGTAGGTCTTTAGGATTTTCTGCTAGTAGAACAGTATCATCAGCATATCTTAGGTTATTGATTATCTTTCCATTAATGTTTAGGCCTGGTATCTCTGAGATGTTTTTAAAGATTTGCTCAGTGTATAGATTGAACAAGCTTGGTGATAGGATGCATCCTTGTCTTACTCCTCTTTTTATGTCCATGGGTGTAGAGTTCATAGACCAAGGAAAAAAAAAACGAGCAGAAAGTGAACAACTATGGGAGATAAAAACAATATACGGAATAAACCAACATCTAACCAACCTAATTAAAAGTCTCTACTTCAACAGCAGCTGCACAACCTAAACAGCAGCAGGCTATACAGAGAGGTAAGACAGAGGTGTGTACTATCTACCGACTTTTTATTACCTTCATGGACTACATTAAGTAAGTTAGCCAACCCAGCGGAAGAACCCATCCAAGAAGAAGACCAAAATATTCTTGGAGAAGACAGATGGGAGCAGAGATGACGATGATGGGGAAGGCATGGTATGATTTTGAAATAATGGCAAGAAACAGAACGGCTTGGAAAGTGTTTGTTGAAGACCTATGTTCCACAGGGAGCTGAAAGTATTTGTTAAAGACCTATGCTCCACATAGAGCTGAAAGTGTTTGCTGAATACCTATGCTCCACAGAGAGCTGAAAGTGTTTGTTGTGAAGATCTATGCTCCACATGAGCCACGATATCTCAGTGGTTAGTGAACTGGACTACAAAGTACAAGAGGTAGGGTTCGATCCCAACCGACGGCTTCAGGGTTCACCCAACCTTTAATGGGTACCGGATTTTTTCTGGGAAAGTGAAGCGGCACGGGCGTAATACCGACCACATTACCCCAAAAATCATGTGCTGAAGGTCTGTAAAATGTATGGTCACTAACACCATATTCCCTGTACGCCACTTGGCGTGACGGGGGTACTTTACTTTTTTTGGTGTCAAGTAATCAAGACCCGCCCCTAAATATAAATAGAACCAGAAGCCGAATATTTGACACAAAATTACTGGATATCCATATTGGGATAACCTTTATGCCCACATTTCAACCACCTCCATTTCCATAGCCCGGCTTTCTCTTATTCAATAATCATCTAAACGTGTTTGGTTTATTTCGCCACGGTTACAGATTTCTATAATTATACCACATTGAAATGAGTAGGTGAAGCACAGCAGCAAAGATAACATTGGCAAGCATTTATTTGTATCGGTGTGTATTGTCAACAAAGATGAGTGTACATTTAGAAATGACATGTGAAATGAAATTGCAAAGTAGCTATTCTTTCTTTCTTTCTTTCTTTCTTTCTTTCTTTCTTTCTTTCTTTCTTTCTTTCTTTCTTTCTTTCTTTCTTTCTTTCTTTCTTTCTTTCTTTCTTTCTTTCTTTCTTTCTTTCTTTCTTTCTTCCTTTCTTCTTCCTTTTTTCTTTCTTTCTTTCTTCCTTCATTCCTTCCTTCCTTCCTTATTCCTTCCTTTTTTTCTTTTTCTTCCTTCCCTTTTTCCTTCCTTCCTTCCTTCCTTCCTTCCTTCCTTCCTTCCTTTCTTCCTTCCTTCCTTCCTTCCTTCCTTCCTTCCTTCCTTCCTTCCTTCCTTCCTTCCTTCCTTCCTTCCTTCCTTCCTTCCTTCCTTCCTTCCTTCCTTCCTTCCTTCCTTCCTTTTTCTTTCTTTCTTTCTTTCTTTCTTATTCCTTCCTTCCTTCCTTTCGTTCTTTCTTTTATTCCCCCTCCCTCTCACGTTCCTTCTCGGCAGTCTTCATAGAAAGCATTAATCGGTTCAAGGCCTATGATATCTCCACGCACATCATTCTTGTGTGTTACTGTTGATCACCATACTTCTGTTAAAATATTACCCATGATTGTAGCAGATGTGGGATCGGTCATCATTTTGCCTATGCTCACATTCACATTCATCAGAGGTTCCAATTCTTACATTATTGAAACAATAATAATTCAATCTGTTATGAACAGAATAATTCAATCTGTTATACCCTGTTTAGAATCTAACAGACTGGCACTTTTTCTTTAACGCTATAATAGCAAGCATTATGTACCCTTGGTGTTCTACTTCCGTTCACAACAAATTAAAAGACACCACATCAATGCACAATAAAGACAAGTGGAACAATACTAAGGCAGGTAAATGAATTTAAATATCTGGGAACAATGTTAACCTAGGATGGTAGATGTACAATATAGATGAGATGCAGAATGGCTCAGGCGAAAGCAGCTTTCCAATAAATGAGGAAGATACTATGCAATCCATTTTTGAGAATATAAACAAGAAAAAAGTTCTTAAATGTTATGTAGAGCCAGTCTTAACATTTGGATGTGAATCAGGGACAATAGGACAACAGACAAGAAAATCACTGGAGTCTGTAGAAATGTGGTTTTACAGAAGAATGTTGAGAATACCCGGGATGTTAAAAAGAGTAATGAAAACGTTCTAAAAGAGTCCGAAGCGAGGAGAGAGCTAATTTCCAATATTAGGAAGAAACAATCATCATTTTGTGACCATATAATGACAAGAGAACAGCTGGAATATATTGTGACAACTGGTAAAATCGTTATCACCTACGCCAGCAGGCACGGTACTTGACGTTGATATGTTCTGTTTGTTTATTGACACGTTCCCGACAAATCTCTGTGTCTTATAAGTTGCACTTTTATAGCTTCTAGTATCTCTCTTCTTCTTAGCGCTCAACCGTTGAGTCGGCGTGGATGCGTTCGGTCGCTAACTTACAGCACAGCCGCGATACCTGTGCCATTTAGCCCGACACATCCGACTTTAGTATGAATGAATAGATTTGCTTATTTCCCAGACAGCGACCATTTTTAACTTACTCATTTCCACATAAACCTGCCACGGGACCTCCTGTTTCTTGCTGTTTTCCGTGAAGGCTAAACGTCAGATCTCACTACACAGAGAAGGCTAAACGTCGGTTCTCACTACCTAGAGAAGGCTAAACATCGGATCTCACTACCCAGAGAAGGCTAAACGTCGGATCTCACTACCCAGAGAAGGCTATACATCGGATGTCATTACCCAGAGAAGGATAAACATCGGATCTCACCACTCAAATAAAGACTAAATATCGGATTTCACCACTCAGATAAGGCTAAACATCGAATCTCACTACTCAGAGAGGTCTAAACATCGGATCTCATTACTCAGAGAAGGCTAAACATCGGATCTCACTACCCAGAGAAGGCTAAACTTCGGATCTCACTACCCAGAGTAGGTTAAACATTGGATCTCACTACCAAGAGCGGGATATACATCGGTTGTCATTACCCAGATAAGGCTTAACATCGGATCTCACTACTCAAAGAAGGCTAAACATTGGATCTCACTACTCAGAGAAGGCTAAACATTGGATCTCACTACCAAGATAAGGCTTAACATCGGATCTCACTACTCAAAGAAGGCTAAACATTGGATCTCACTACTCAGAGAAGGCTAAACATTGGATCTCACTACTCAGAGAAGGCTAAACATTGGATCTCACTACCTAGAGAAGG